>JASAUF010000626.1:200000-2672500 GCA_030180095.1 Magnolia changhungtana | reverse complement strand
TGTCTTACCGGTCGATCTGACCATGGGCACAAAAACAGTTTTAGCACCATTTTTTGCAGTCGATACTTTATCAAGCTATAATGCGTTGTTGGGGAGAGATTGGATCCATTCTTTTGCATGCATTCCTTCTTCTCTCCACCGGTTTGTGATTTTTTGGAACAAGGACAAAGTAGAGCTAGTCTTGGCCGACAATAAACCTTTCTTGGCTACGTCGAATGCCAATGAAGCTTATTACTACAGTGAAGAAGTAGGACCTATCAGGTTCACTAGGAGGAATAAGCTTGGCCGCCCTACAAGGATCACGGTAAAAAAGAACCCAGACAACATTGTGCAAGCTATTCCGAAGGTAACTCAAGCCAATGATGCTCAGCCGAAAGACATTGTCCTCTATCGCCCGGCTTTTCACTGTATTATTGAAGAGATCCCATAATCAGGACATCAAGGAACGAAGTGAGTGGGGCCGACTTCACGGCAAGAATAAAGAGGCTTGAAGAGAGCCTGAAGGAAACCGATGAAGGTTGTTTTGTGAATCTAGTTGAATTAGAAGAATCAGCTGAGGGAGACAGTTTCGTGTTTGAAGAAGCGTCGAAAGAAGAAGAGGATATTCGACCGCATTCTAGGACCCGCTGGTCAAGATTAACCTGGGGACAGATCATGACTCGAAGCCAACGTTCATAAGAAACTTGTTGCGACCGCCTGAGAAGGAGAAGTTAACGAAGTTACTTTTGGAGTTCGTCAACTGCTTTGTGTGGGATTACTATGAAATATCAGGGTTGGATTGATCCCTAGTTGAGCATAGTTTACCCACGAAAGAAGGTTATTGGCTGTACAAGCAGCCGCCTAGGCGAATGACGGCCAAAGTCACCCTTAAGGTCAAGGAGGAGATGGTGTGACTCTTGAAAGCCGATTTCATCTAACCAATCAAATATATGGAATGGATATCAAATGTGGTGCCGATGATTAAAAAGAACGGTAAGTTAAGGGTATGTATCGACTTTAGAAATCTAAACCTGGCTACGCCAAAAGACGAATACCCCATGCCGATGGTCGATCAGCTCGTCGATCGGGCTGCTGGACATAGGATTACGTCTTTTTTGGACGGGCATTTTGTATACAATTAGATTTATATAGCATTAAACGATGTGCCGAAAACGGCATTAAGATGTCCAGGGCCTTTAGGAACATATTGCTGGTTGGTGTGAATGTCATTTTCCATGATATGATCAACTTCTTTATGAAGGTTTATGTGGATGATGTGGTGATCAAGTAAACCGATGCAAATGAGCATCTGGCCCACTTGCGCAAATCCTTTGAACGGATGAGGCTCCCTAAATTGAAAATGAACCCTTTGAAATGTGCTTTTGGGGTTTCGGCCGGTAATATCTTGGGATTCATGGTACATCAAAGAGGAATCGAAATCGATCAGAACAAGGCCTAGGCTGTGATTAATGCGCAGAAATAAGGCTGAACTACAAAAATTCTTGGGCTAGGTCAATTTCTTGAGAAGGTTTATATTTAACTATGCTGGCCAAACTAACGTCTTCTCTCTACTATTGAAGTTGAAACAAGGAATCAAATTTTTTTGGGAAGCGGAGCACCAACTGGCTTTCGATAGAATTAAGGAATATTTAATGAAGTCGCCTGTGTTGATGCTTCATATCAAAGATCGACCACTCAAGCTATATGTCGCAGCCTCAGCGGAGTCTGTTGGAGCTTTGTTAGCACAAGACGACGACAAGCGAAAGGAGTGAGCGGTTTATTACTTGAGTCGGATGCTGCTTGATACCGAAAGATGATATTCATCCACGGAGAAATTATGCTTGTCATTGTATTTCGCGGCCACTAAGCTGAGGCAAAGGAAGACCTGGATGTGGATGGAGTGGATCATGCCGTGGAGGATGAACCAGATGAAGCCGATTGGGTTTCGCAAGGTCACGGTGAGTCTTTAATAGAGAGGCGACTATTGTATTCTCCAAAGAAGGATGTACACCCACAACGACATAACATCCTTCGAAAAAGGTGTACAGTGAATCGAAAAGTTTGTGATGCGATCATAGACAGTGGGAGCAATGAGAACATAGTCTCCAAGGTCATGGTGGAGAAGTTGTAGCTAAAAATGGAAAGACATCCCTCCCCATACACGATCGGGTGGATTAAGAAGGTCAGCGAGATGAAGGTAATTGAACATTGCACTATGTCTCTTTCAATTGGTGAACACTGTAAGGACCAAGTAGTTTGCAACGTAGTTGACATGGAGGCCTGTCACATATTACTCGATCGGTCATGGCAATCAGATCGTGGTGCCACTCATAGAGGACGAGACAATGTAAATATTTTCGTCAAGGATGACCAAAAAACTATACTTGCCCCTATGGACCTGGATGAGCCACCCGAAGGTTTTAAAGTGGAAGGGTGTTCTCTCCTAATCATACGGGACTTTGTGGAGGAATCCAAGGAGACGGGACAAGTTTACGCATTCATCGTAGAGGGTGAAGAGATAGAATCCACAATTATTCTCGAGAAACTGAATTCGTTAACTTCTCAGCGGGTTGCCTCCCATGCGAGATATTTAACACCATATCAACCTTGTCCTAGAGGCTAGCTTGGTCAATTGCGCTCATTATCGAATGAGTCCAGAAGACAGGGACAAGTGGAAGAATTGATATGTAAGGTCTAGTGCAGAGAGCATGAGCCCATGCGTTGTGCCAGCTCTATTGACGCCTAAGAAGGATGGGAGTTGGCGCATGTGTGTCGACAACTGAGTCATAAATAAAATCACCGTGAAGTACATATTTCTTATACCTTGGCTGGGTGATATGTTGGACATGCCAGAGTGGGTGAAAATATTTTCCAAATTGGATTTGAGGAGCGGTTGCCATTAGGTCGGTATTCGGCCGGGCGATGAGTGGAAGACAATATTTAAGACCAAGGAGGGTCTGTATGAATGGTTGCTCATGCCCTTCGAGCTCTGCACTTGGTACGTTTATGAGGGTGGTAAACTAGGTGCTGAAACCATTCATTGGTCGATACGTAGTAGTTTATTTTGATGACATCTTGATATGCTATGTGTTTCTTTCTCCTTAACTAGAGGCAGTGTTCGAGTTGTTGGTATCGCTACAAGTTTCACTGGCCAGAGATAAAGATACAATATTGTTATCGCCGATAACCAGCAATGCAGGGAAAACAGGGAGAAACATGGGAAAATAGTGGAAATTTTCAATGAAACTTTAGGAGATGCGTAAATACATATATTTACACATTAAAAAATTTAAAAAATTACAAAAAGGATGTGTACATAATAATTTTCTTTTAATTGGAGCCTAAAAACATGTGTTGCTGTAAGATAATGTTCTCTCCCTGAGATTTTGATCTGTTTCATTTTGTAGTACATGCCATAAAATGATCTAACAAAGTGAATAGAGATAGATAACATAGGCATACAAAGCATACATTGAGGTGGGCCCCCATGGTCAGGGTTCCACCGACATCTTTAGATCTGGGTGTCAATTAGCTGTCATATCAGATGCATCGGAGCATGACTTCCCTAGAACTCCAAGACCAGCTATGTAAGTGGGACACTGACCTTAGGGCCCACGTTCATGTATGCCTTGAATATCCATGTTGTTCATCTGTTTTGCCGACTTATTTTAGGCATGATCCCAAAAATGAAGCATATACAAAATAGGTGGACTACACCGAAACAGTGGTCATTGAATGCCCACCATTAAAATAGTCATAGGGTCCACTGTAATGTTTATTGACCATCTAACCTATTGATAAGGACGTGGACCTAGATGAAAGGAAAAAAAATATCGGATTGAGCTTCTCACAAAAGGTTTGTAATGGTCAATAGCCACTATTTCTTGTAGTGTGGTCTACTTGAAATTTGTATCTACTTCATTTTTTAGACCATGCCTTAAAATAAGTTAGAAAAATAGATGGACAATGTAGATATACAACGCATACATCAAGGTGAGCTGTATCGAATTTATAACTTAACTACATCACAGTGGAGCACAAGGAGATTTCAACGGTAGGCATTTCCCTACCCACTTTTTCCCTATCTTGCGGACCACTCGAGTTTTGGATTTGCTTTAATTTTGGGCCCATGTCCCAACATAATCCGGCAATATAGATGGATGGGATGGATTTTTTACAAACATCATGGTAGTCCCCACAACCCCACCAAGCTTCCCCGAAGTTCCTGTGAAAGCCTTTGGGTGGTTGGGACCTAGGCATGGGGCCCATGTGACCATGTCAATGTATATGTTGTATATCTATACAGTTCATTCGTTTTTTCATATCATTTTAGGACATGGGCTGAAAAATTAAGCAAATCCAACTTTTTGACGGACCAATTACCATACCACAAGAAAGAATTGTCATTGACCGTTAACAATTTTTTGTGGCCCACAAAAGTTTTGGATCAAGTTGATATTTGTGTTTTCCCTTCATCCTAGTCAGTGTGACCTAACGAACAACTTGGATGGGAAATAAACATTATGGTGGGCCCTAGGAAGTGGTGGGTGTTTAATGAGCACTATTTCTTGTGTTGTGGTCCAACTGAGATCTAAATATGCTTTGTTTTCAGCCTATGCCCTAAAATAACATGGAAAAACAAATGGACGACGTAGATATATTGAGGTGGGTCCCACAAAGTTGTCGCATCTCGCAACTGTAAGTTGCTTAAATGTTAAAAAAAGTGGAAAGATAGAAATCGGATTTCATACTAAGTGCACTTTTATTGTAACGACTAAACTTTGTTGGGCCTACCGTGAATGCATGTGGTTTATCCTTCCCGTCCATCTGTTTTTCGAGCTTATTTTAGGGGTTGAACCCAAACTTGAAGCATATCCAAACCTCAAGTGGACCACACCACAAAGAACAGTGGGAATAATGACACCACCGTTGAAACCCTCCTAAGGCTCACAATGATGTTTATTTGTCATTCAACCTATTCATAAGATAACACAGACATGGATCAAGGGAAAAACCAAATATCAGCTTGATCCAGAACTTTTGTGGCCCGTAAGAATTTTTCAACTGTAAATGTTCACTTCACACTGTTTCACGTGCTGTGGTCCACTTGAGCTTTGAATATGCTCCATTTTTGGTATCAAGCTCAAAAATTATCTAGTAAAATGGATGGACGAAGTGGATAAAATACATAAATCACAGTGGGCCCCACAATTTATTCAGTACGCTTAGTGTAAGCGTACTGAGTACTCGGTATGCAATTCGCTGAAAGATAAACCCCCCTTTTTTTGTATAAGCCCTCATCCGTAAACGAAAAGAAACAAAAACCCCTTTCCTCGTTTAACCATAAAATCCCGTTCTACGCCATCTTCAATGCCATTCTTTCCGAGAAAGCAGCTCGACACGATTCTTTCTGATAAAGCAGTGGAGGAATTTTTGACGGAAAATCCAAGTGAGATTAAGAAAATCTCGTCAAAATCATTCAAATTCATTACTCTAAGCTAAGTCTTTAAAGACTGAGTTGTTGATCTACAATCCAGCTGCATGAAAGATAGGGGAAAAAAGATATTTTCTATTTTTTGGATTTTTTAGTATTGATGCTGTTGATTTTAGGCCGATAATTACCAAAAATGTTGACAATTTCGCCATTTTATCGGAAAATCCAAAAAAATTGACGAAATCTCGCCGATATCCAGTAGAGATTCGAAATTAGCGGGTTTCGGTGTCGCTAAGCTAGCGACACCGATATTATCGGTGATATTATTGATTTCTCGCCGACAATTTGAACACTGACTGGAAGAAGGTTTGTTCTCCTTTATTGGAAGGAGGGGCATAAATTGTCTCGATTCGGTGAATAAGGCCTTCTTGGGTAAATGGGCTTGGCAGTTTGGCATAGAGAACTCTAGTTTTTGGAGGTTGATTGTAGCTGCTAAATATGGTCTTGCCTTGTTGGGCTACTGGATAAAGTTTATCGATCCTCATATCTCTGGAAAGGGATTGCTAGGATGGCCCCCAAAGTTTTCGATGATCTGTAGTTTGCGTTAGGAAACAAGGAGTGTATCAGATTCTGGGAGGATCTCTAGTGTGGTGTATCCTCCCTTGGATCCTCCTTTCCAACCCTGGTAGCCATTTGCCCTATTTCGAGCATCTCAGTGGCATACTGTTTTTCTTGTCAGGGAGAGGGAGGTGTTTTGCTCCCACCACTTGGAAGGAACCATTCAAATTCAGAGTTCTTGGACCTAACAACCCTTATGTCTCGTTTGCAGGGTCTTTTTCCTACCCGAAGTGTGGAAGATTCTCTTGTTTGGAAACTTGTTAGTTCGGGTGTCTTCTCGGTTCGGTCCTACAAATCCATCTCGTTGCTAACTTCTTCAGTTGTTTGTTACCACTCTGGTGCTGTTTGGTCTTGTGGGACCCTCTCGAAAGTGATGGCTTTTGCTTGCTTGGTTGATAGGAGTTGAGTCCTTACCATCGATAATCTCCAGAAAAGGGGCATGATCCTGGACAATGTGTCTCGTGTGTCTCTAGGAAGCCGTCTGTTGACCACCTTTTCCTTCACTGCCAATTTTCTTTGGATGTTTGGTATCGGGTTTTTGATTTGGCCAAAGTTTCTTGGGTGATGTTGGCCTCTATCAATGGGCTTTTTTGCTCATGGCATACAGGTGATGTGTGATCCCTTAGAAGAAGAAAGTGGAGAATCATATTCTTAGCGGTCCTTTGGGTTATTTGGATAGAGAAACAACCACTATTTCCGTAATCGTAGGGTCTCCTCTGCTCAGGTGTTTGGTCGGGTGTTGTTGTTGTTCAGGGATTGGGCATTGTGATTGTCAGAGTGGGGTTTTCCAGCTAAGGGGCTGGTTTGTTGTGTGCTTGTATTTTTATTTATTTATTCCCCCCCCCCTTTTTTCTGTTCTTGTTACTCCCCCCCTTTTTGATGTTTTTGTTGATTTTTTCCTTTTGGCGTTGCCTAATAAAATGCTTCATCTTAAAAAAAAGAAAAAGAAAATTTCCTTGCACCTTGCTTATGAATAAAAATGGATCCTTTGGCCCACTACCTCTCTAACAAGGGCAATTGGGTTTGAGCAACTGCTACCACTCGTCAACAAACCCATTGTGGCTGCTGCACCTACGGTTGTATGAAGCGTGAACAAATTTGGGTACGGAAGCGTGGAAGCATTGATTTCAAAGTGTTTAATTTATTTATTTAATTAATTAATTTCAAATTGTTAGCAAGCATAAATAGCTAGGAAGCAAGAGCAAGAACATGGACCAAAGCATGATTCAAATTGGCGGCGGCACCTAGTTAGAACGATACTGCAAGTCTGCAACTAAGACTGCACCATGACAGCCTTTTCTGAAACCTTGCTCTTTACCTAAAGGAATGCATGCTGCCCTGCATTCTTCTCAAATTTCGCATATTTTCATCTACATCATTATCGTCATTGTTAATAATGTAATCTGGGTCAAACTCTAGCATGCCTATACATCTTTTGCAAGTTTCTCATCCACCACCTTTCTTCTTCTGATGTTGCCTCCTCCTTTTCCAAGAACAACATCTCTCTTTCAAAGTCTGACCTTTCTTCTTCTTCTTATGTTGTCTCCTCCTTTTCCAATAACAACATCTCTTTTTTGAAGTCTGACCTTTCTTCTTCTTCTTATGTTGTCTCCTCCTTTTCCAAGAAATTCATCTCTTTTTTTGAAGTCTGACCTTTGTCTCTCATTTATACAACCTCTTGTCTTACTTATTTAAATAATCTGATTCCTAAAGAGATCACAATCACACAGTAATTGCACTTCACCCTGTCCCTATCCCCTTCCACCTTACATTGGATGATTCACACAGTCTCCTCCTGACTTTGGACATGTTGGATCAAATTGAGACTAGGAATCAATTCACTTATTTTAAGAGTACAGGTGGTCGAACTTGGATAAGTTCTGACTGAAACCGAGTTGTATCTGGTGATATTTTGAACCTTGTTCCCATGATGTCTAGTGGCAGAGGGCATTAGGGATGGAGGGAGGGAGAATGGAGATACAGCCTACATTGTGCCTAGCGAACATGGAGGGCTTCATCAACTGCTGCTCCAAGGAAGACCCGCTGTGAAGATGCGACCTGTTCCAAGGTTGATGCCGGTATCCTCCTTGGGGACATATTTTTGGAACCACAGGGAATTGATGCAGCCAATCCTTGCATCCTGAAAATGGCCACACATGTAGCAGAGGCCCCGAAAAGTGTGCCCACTTGATGACACCTGTGACGGTGTTAGATATCAGTTTATGACTAAAATTATAATGCGTGGGTAGGTATGGTTGTGTATACCATCGTACAAGTGTGTATACAGCTATAACAAGCCATTTGCACAATAATTTAAGATTCTAAATTCTAATAATTTTTGGCTGTAGTTAGGAGAGTTGTGTGGTGTTAGCACCAATTAGGTGCATGCGGAGTCCTGAAGTATTTCTTATGTATGCGGCCTATAAATGTGGCTTCAGTCTATATGGATGGTGACGATTCTGTGATCTTTTAAAAAGTTGCTTTCTTTTGATTTCCTATGATGGGATTTCTTCTCTAGTGATGCCCTAGGAAACTGTTGGTGCCACTCCATTGGGTATTTGTGGAGGGATTCCACAGTTGTCCTCTCTTTTATTTTCTTTGAATCTGGTATGTATAGTTATATTTATGCAATTAGTTTTGATTACACCAATGCATCAATCTCACACAGTAACCTTTTATTAGATATGGTCTCTTTTCATTTTCATAAAGTAGTTATTGATCAATTGAAGGTGACCTGTTACTGCAGTAAACAACAGTCAGTGCTTGTAGTAGCATGATTACTTAATATTAGCTCAATCAGTTGTGATAGCCATTGCTCATCTTATGCAGTTTAATGATCTGGGCTTGTGGATCTTCAATAGATGACTCCTTTTGGGGTCTAGTAGAACTATTAATTTCATTAATTCGGACATCTGATTATTTTCTTTATGTGGATGCGGTATCTAGTGGTAATCTCATGGATGATGCAATGATACTATCTTGTGGACATTCTTTTGGAAGTGGTGGACTGCAGCATGTTCTGAGAATGGTGGGTGCTCAGCATATGCACTTTATTTTTATTTTTATTGGCACTTTCTGTGTATCTACCTCAACTATTATATAATTTCTATTGAGAAATAAGTAGGTTCACTCCTAGGTTGTTTCTGAAGCTTCTAGCACACTGCTTTTGGGGATAAATGAAAAACAAGCATATACTTTCTCTATATTGTTGCTTTTGTTAATGAACTTGAGAATTGCACATGGATGTAAACTTATATCATATGTGCTTGCTTAATGGTTTTTTTAGTATAAATATAAATTTGCAAAAGCTGTGTTTAACTATTTTTGTACCCAATAGGAGATCCATATTCTGGTTAACATACTGCTGTCCCTGCTGAGATCTTGGGTTTATCAATTTTGACAATCTGAAACCATCATTGAAATAGTTATAATGCCAAGTCAAATATTCCTGAGGAAGTTGTGATGGGTGATGATACGTTAGAGCTGGGAAACTGGAATAGGATAGAGCCATCTCTCCACAGGACATGTGGCAGAAAGATGTATCAATTGGGTCTTGCACCAGGTCAGACAGCTTAATCTTAAAGATAGAACCCAGTGACAATCCTATTCCTATCCATTAGTTTTGTACATTTATCCCACTGCTACTTTGATAACTAACTGTTTTGGTTTACACTGTCAGTTTAATTGCTACATATCAGATTGATAGGACCGAGAATCTGAAACCTGAGATCTTGGGGTTATGAATTTAGAGAATCTGAAACCAGCATTGAAATTCTTTTAATGCCAAGTCACAGTCCTGATGAAGTTGCATATAAATAATTCAATGGGTGATGATACTGTAGAGCTGAAAGAACTGGAATAGGGTAGAGCCATCTCTTGACAGAAAATGTGGCAGAGTTATGTATCGATCGGATCTAGCCATATGCTCGCACCAGGTCAGATGGTTTATGTCTTAAAAATAAAACCCATGTGACAATCCTATCCATTAGTTTTTGTAGAGTTTATCCCACTGCTACTTTGACAACTAACTGCTGCTGTTTTTTCACTGTCAGTTTATTTGCTACAGATCAGATTGATAGGATTGTGTAATTGGTGTCATTTTTGAGACATAAGCCATCCATGCTATGGCCCTGCATATGAGGAAATGGGGATTTGTACATCACCCTACCACCACGTGTACTGTAGGGAGATGGCTCTAATATATTCTGGTTCTTCCAGCTCCATATCATCTCACTAATTCAATAATGATCATGGATGTTGGTTGGGTATTGTTTTTTGTTATGAAGTTGTTAGAGGTATTTAATTGTTATGAAGTTTGTGGATATTTCTTTTATCTAATCATCTTTATAGTGGTGAGGGGACTCCATCCATGTTACCTTGCGAATCTTTAGATGTTGGGATTCACAGCCACTTAAAAGGATTTTTGGATCATGTTACTGTGGAAGGTGGAACAAGCACATAAAACGTATGTATCTGAAAAACTACGATTTAGCTAACACACATGTTTCAGTTATGTTTCTGTTGTGTGCTTGCATATGTGAGTTTTTGGGGCCACAGATGGACAAATGTTTGCCCCAATGAATGCATGCGAAGCTACAATATCTGCATGTGCTTGTGCATGAATCGGTGCATGTGTTCATTTGCACACTTGCAAATTGCATTGTATTTGTCTAGTTGGCTATGAATCTGGAGATTATTATGACTTGAAATGGCACACAACTTGGAAATGAAGCTTCTGTCAAGTTATTGACTCCGAAAACCATTTCCACTGTGATCTATTATTTGATAACATATCATTTGCATTTTGTATTTTGTATTTTGTGTTTTTTTTTTTTCCTATAAAAAATGACTTTTTATATTTCTATTGTTATAACTGTCCAATTTCTTCACACATCTTCATCATCTGCAATCCATGTGCAGAAAGCTTGCTATGCATGTACACAGTCACTTTCAGAAGATGCAGTGGCTCCAAATCTAGGTATAGTTCGCACTGGTACTCATGTAATAATTTTAAAAGCTTGATTTGTAGTTATTTAGTCTAAAGTTCATCTCATGGTTTTTCATATCCTGCAATGTTTTTTTTTTTTTTTTCAAAATACTTGTAGAGCATAATGGAGTTCTATTGGATTGTCGATTAATAGAATTTCCAAATTAGCTACTAAACCACTTCAAACTTCTATGATCTCATGTATGTAGAAACTGTTGCTCCAGATAGTAGACTATTCGACAAAAACTAGGGGAAATTTTGTGCTATTCTCACCCTTATTTTCATTATAAGAATCTCGTTCAGCAATGCAAGAATGAGACATGCAGGTAATAGGGGATCGTTGAAGAAGATCTTTGACAATTTCGTAGCAGAGTTGCACCACTAGAAGAGTTTGAATAGGAGCTGGACCAATTTGAAATTCTTCACACAGAATTTGTGGCATCTCACCAGAGTTCTAAGAGAATCTCTCCTGTTATTCCTGTCATTGGAAATAGGATAGCAAAGAAGCCTTTTTAACCACTCATCATCATGACATCTACAAGGAGTTTATACATAACAAAAAGAAAAACTGTAAAGATAAATCCTAGGCATGGTTTAAACCATTCTCTAGTTGACACCTACACATTATGCGTGCCTCATGTAACCAATAGGAAGCATACAGACCTTTTGCACTACCCGTTCCCTGTCCCTTCATAAATTCCTCCTACACATCATGCGTGCCTCATGTAACCAATAGGAAGCATACAGACCTTTTGCATTACACGTTCCCTGTCCCTTCATAAATTCCTAAAAATGTGTATGGAGTCTAAATCCCTCGAAAAAGGCAATTGGACATCCTTATTTTCCTAGTTTAGTCCCAGATATATCTTAAAGACAGCTAATTCCAACAATTTCTTAACTTCTCTTCATGTTTAATGCTATTCCTACCACTGTATCTTTCATAAATATCCACTTGCCAATCATAAAGTTGCACTTAGGACTCCTCTTTAATCACAAACAGCTTATCTACCAAAAGACTGCAAACTAGGACTGGTAATGCGTGGAGGTGTACCTGCAGGCCAACCAACCTGATCAGCTTAAAAGATGGGCTTGGATGAAATATATTGTGTTTTTCATGGGGTTTGGGTAAAAAAATGTGGCCCATTTAGGTAAATGGGTTGGGCTCCTGTTGACCTCAACCTGATCCTACCCAGTGTTCGAAATATCGGTATCGCACAATGTATCGCAACCTTGGGATACAGATACGTATCGGTTATTGAACGGGATATATCGTTTGTATCGCATAATTTATCGCACTTTTTGGAAAACATGGGGAAACATTGGCAAAATGGTTGAATTTTTTTTTTTTTTATGAAACTTCAGGGATTATTTAAAAAGTCCTTAATTCACACTTTTAAATCATAAAATCTTAAAAAAGAAGTGCACATAATAAATTTCCTTTGTCTAAGGTCCTAAGTTATGCGTTATCTGATTGAACTAAGGTAAATATATTCAAATATGATGCATAACATTTATAAATGTATAAAGATATATATGAAAACATAACCAATGCATTCAAAAGCAAAAAGATATAGTGAAATTAGAAAACATACCTATCAATGATGTGTGTATTCAATATCCAACCCGACCATCCGTTTTTCCATTTCATTTTAAGACATTAACCAAAAATGAAGTAGATCAAATAATCAGGGGGACCATACCATAAGAAACAATGGTGATTGACCATTAGTGGGCCACAAAAGTTTTGGATCAAGCTGATAATTGTTTTTTCCCTTCATTCAAACTTATATGGACTACGCAAGTGAAAACAGTTGGAATTGATGCTATCGTCCAAAACTTCTTGGAGTCACAAAGGCTTTAATCAATTGATGCTACTGTAAAAAACAATAGGTCCCACCTAGATGCATGCACGGCATATCCGCATCGTCCATTTGTTTTGCAACCTGATTTTAGGGGTTGGCTTAAAAAATGAGGCAAATACAAATTTTAGGTAGATGTGGACCACTCCACATGAAATAGTGGTTATTGACCATTAAAAAAATTTGCGGGCCACAATTTTTTGGATCAAGCTGATATATATATATATATATATATATATATTTTTTTTTCCTTTCATCCAAGCCTATGTTAACTTATCAACTGGTTGGATGGTCTTGATCCAAATATTAAATTTTTTGGGGCTACAAAATTTTTGGATCAAGTTAATATTTATGCTTTCCCATTCAGGTTTGTCAAACATTATGAATGGATTGGATGACAAATAAACCTTACGGTGCACTCTAAGAAGCTTATTAGTGGATATTATTGCCATCACGGTTTCTTGTGGTGTGGTACACTTGCTTTACATCTGTCTCATTTTTTGGGCTCATGCCTTAAAATGACATTTGAAAATGGATGGAATGGTGTGGATTGGCTGGTGTACCACGCACCAACAACTTGATCGGTGTGGGTACGTGTTGTGCAAAGATGAGCGTTGACGCTCCAGCGAGCTCGGGTTGTACAAACAGTTAAAGGAGATCAAAGTTACATGGGCCCCACAATAACGTATTTATTATATCCACACTGTTTATCCATTTGGAGAGATTATTTTAGATCATGAGCCTAAAAATGAGCCATATGCAAAGCTCAAGTGGACCACACCATAAATAGCAATGAGACAATGATTCTTACTATTAAAATATTTGTAGGGCCCACCATGACGTTTATTTTCCATCCAATCTGTTCACGAGGTCACAAAGACTTGGATGAAGAGGAAAAACAAATAACATATTGATCCAAAGCTTCTGTGACCCCCAAAAGGGTTTCAATGGTAGACGTTCAATCTCCCGCTGCCTTTTTCAGTGTGGTCCACTTGATCCTTGGATCTGTCTTATTTTTCGACTTAAGACTTACGACGATTACTCCAAATGGACTAACGGTTTGGATATAACATATACCTCATGATGGGACCCACAGAATTTGGTGACGTCAACACCCCATCTAAGTCTGTGGTGTGTGGTACACTAGCCCATCTGCTTCCCGTAAAAGGGGCTCGAGGCCTTTTTTTTTTTTGAAGTAGAGAGGGCCGGAACCCTAAACTCTCTCCTAAATCTCTGATTTTTTAAGATTTTGCCGAGGAATTCTCCGGATTTCACGGAGGATTGGTCGGATTTCGCCCAAATCTCTCCTGATTTCCCGATTTCTCTAAATTTCGACGGATTTCACCTCCTAAATCAGAGATTTTGTTTGCGCTAACCTAACGCTTCGATTCGAATGGCCCATCAAACGCAGCTTCGATTAGGGATCTCCTCTACAGGTACCGAAATCTACCTGTTGAAAGTTTTTATTTTCTCTTTTTTATTTTATTTATTTATTATTATTATTATTTTTCAAATAATGATGTTGTCCCAAAATCCTGGAGTTGGCTATATTAGCCCAGCTGTTGTTTTTACACCAAATTTATTGGAAAAAAAAATCCCGATAAAATGATAGTATCGTTGATATCGCATGATATTTAGGACGATATTAAGCGATATTGAACGATATTTGGCGATATTATGCGATATATCGATCGATACAAAGTATTTTGTAAATTTTTTCAATTTTTTAGCATCTTCAGAAGGGTTTCGTATCGTTGGGCTGCGATACCGGTAATATCGGCAATAGTATCGATATTTCGAACACTGATCCTACCTACCTGCCCATTTATATTACTTTGAATAAGTGTCCAGTGACTATGTGCTTGCTTTAGTGGTAGAGATGTGTGGAACCTCGCGAAAAAGTTTGGGTGCCCTCCCAATATTTATTTTTCCTTCTTCTTTACAAGTGGGTCGGGTCTTCTTGGCCTTGGCCACTAGGCTGGTTTTGTGTTGGACTAGGTCTTCGGGGTCAGCCTGAGCCTGACCTATCTATGGAACAGGCCTGGAATCCAGGCTTGAGTCCGACTGGAGATCAAATGACCAGGCCCAGCCATGAGAATATTTGCAAGTCCAGGCCCAGCCTGGCCAACCTGCCAACAAATTGTACTGGGGAGGCCTCAAACAAAAGACCTTATGTAGTCCTCTCATCTCCTTCACCGAATCACACACACTTCCTGCTTATTGACTCTATTACGAATCACATATATGGGCAGGTTTGGTCAGGTCTGGCCAAGGTCAACCCAAGTGTGACCCATTTGCCTAAGTGGGTCATTTTTTCTAACCAAGCTCTGGTTTGAAGCGCGTTGGGTTCTCTGGTCAGCTGGTCAGTTCGACCGTTGTCATCTCTACTCCAAACAGTAACATACTGTTCAGTACCAACCCCAAAGAGCTACTAAACCTGCAGTCTCCCTGAAATTCATCCTAAACCACATGTCTGTAGCAGCATAGCCTGTTTAGGCTCTAATCACTAAATTGCTGATGTCAACAGCCTAAATAACCTCACAAACCAGGGTTACTCGTATGCGACCCACTGGATAGACCAAGCAGCTGTGGGCCACTTTGGGCTTCATCAAGATTCTCTGACGTATATGCTGGCTTTGACTACTATAGTTTTAAATTCAATGTAACATATATATATATATATAGAGTCTTTCAAAAAAAAAGAAAAGAAAAAGGAAAAGGAAAAAAACTCCATATGTATGCTTTTAATAGTCTTTTGAATTTTTTGTACCCATATCACATCTAATCAAGGTTCTATTTTTTTTTGGAGAACAACATGTCTTCAAGTTTGCTGATCTATTTAGTTGGGATGAGGCTTTGATGATGATGGCATCTCATCATGTTATTAATAGTCAATCTGATAGAGGTACAAGTAGGGGGTGCTAGTGTGTCGCGCGAGAGGTGTTCTAGATGCAACCTGTTTCTTTAATCAGTTCTAGATTTTAGCCCCAGATCCAATCCGAGCCTACCCACATTTGGCTGGACTTGGGCCAATTTAATAGGCCCAATGGCTGGGCTCAAGCTCAGAATTCTAGTCCGTTTATTAAACAGGCGAGGCTCAGGCTGAGCGTGTAAGCCCCGCCCAACCCAGCAAGTTTAGGGTTGGAGGAGCATCCTTGTAATATCACACAATCTAAGATGGATGGAAGATTTCGGAGCTGGTTAAAAAGAGACAAAGGCACGTGTCCGGATCTAAGTTGCTTAATGTATGATCAAGGCTTCTGACTTCTTTTTTGTCAAGTTCTCCTGAATCGAGCTCTAATGAAGAAAACCTAGCCCATGAAAGAAATGGATATTTTCAAAGTTAGGCTATGCATTTAGGCTATGAAGAAGAAGAAACTCGTTGTCTTCCCTGTCTTCTGAAAACTTCTTTCTGAACTTTAACTTGATTGGCATGGAGATGTGGATTTCTTGTATGGAAGTGAGGAGGAGAAGTATGCATTTCACCTGCGATTGGAGACAACCTTCTTCTTTATTTTGGGCTAGTTCTTATGTTATTTTTGCACCATTTAGATATGGTGATGACTCTTCAAAGGTCTACATGGCTTGTTTGCATGGAAATCCCCACTACTGAAATCGCTACGCCAACTGTGGATTGAGCATAATCAGAAAATTGCACTAAGAGATAATATAAAACATCTGGTGTCTCTGTTCAAATTTGGACCACCCTCTATTTAACTACTAACCATCCATGTGATAGCCATTAATTGTATGGTTAAGATTGGTTGGCCAGTGTAATTTTACGTATGTCATTCATCCACACTGGGACCACATTTTGGATGGTCTTGATAATTATATGTTACTGCCAGATATGTGGATGAGTTACCAATAAATTTTTAAATGGTGCAAAACTAACATAGGAGTCTTGTCCCATTTGCTAAGCCATGGGCGTGTATATTGCATCTACATGCTACCACATTGATGGCATGGCACACGGATATGAGATCCCAGCTGCCCATCAGGTGGATCACATCTTTTTTATTCATTACTACACAAATCTGGCCAGATTGGTTAACAATTCGCCTACTATTTTCAAAATAAATGGGTGGTTGGAAAACAAGTTTCTCTGAGCTGTACAACTGTCTAACATAGAGGCACACCTGATGAGCAGACATGCCTGATTCTTGGCTAAAGGAAGTGTTCATGCGAATCAATTGAATGGACAGTTGGATTTTATGCCTATAGTCGTGGCGTGTAAATTGACCGTCTTATACATGCAAATGGACATAGCAAACCTTTTGATGTCTGTCATTTGGCCTGCTAGCCCCACACGCCACTTTTCAAGCATCCTATATACCAATCTAGCAAGGGCACTGGAGCCCGCTGGATTTTTTTTTTTTCCCTAACTAATGAAGCCCAGTAAGTGCTCCTGCCAAGGAAAGTTTCCATGCTGAGGGGAGACACATGTGATCCAAGCTGCTCAATTTGTGCACCCCCACCTTATAGCTTCCATCACAAAAAAACTAAGCCACTCATTTCCAGCACCGTACGGTAATGTTGACTGCCTCTATACGAGCACACCTAGATGGTGGGACCAACAGGATGAACAGCTTGGATCTCACAAAGGATTGCCAAAGTGGGACACACTGAATGAACAGTTTATATCTTTTACAGTGCGGAAGATAAGCTCAGGCTGAGGCCTAGACCTGGCCTGTTATGAACATACAGGGCTGGGCTTGGACCTGTCTATTTGGGCCTGTCATGGGCTCAGGCCACTCAAAGTTGGCTATAGCAATAGCAAAATGCCTACAAAAGCCTAGGACAAACCAAAGAAAAGATGAAACCGCAGGCAACAGATCACCCAAAAGGAATGCTCTCCCATCTACTACAACGCTCTCAGCAGGTGAAATCTCATTAAACCTTGGAAGCAGGGCCCATACAAAAACCAATTAGGGAGTTGAATGCTTACGGCTTGTTTGGATTCGTGGAAAAAAAAATGGAGGAAACAATGTTTCTGATAAACACTGAGGAAACAATGTTTCTGATAAACACTGTTTTCAAGTAATTGGTAAAGGAAGTATTGTTCTCCATTGATTCATCATCATCATCATCATCTAAGACTTATCCCAACTAATTGGGGTTGGCTACATGAATCTTGTTCCAGCATTCCACTCTATCAAGGGCCATAACTTCAGTTATACCATAGGTCATTGTGTCTTTTCTTACTACCTCCACCCACGTCCTTTTGAGCCTTCCCTGTGCCTTTTTAGGGCCTTCAACTCGTACCGACTTACTCCTTATAACTGGTGTAGTTATTGTTCTCTGTTAATTTCTTTTTACAAGATTTTCTTGAAAAAAATTCTCCTTTTCCAAATTATTGCTTTGGCAAAATGGAAGTTAATAGTGGCACATGTGGGGCGCTTGAAGATGGACAGTGGCACACGTGGCAAATTGGCACATCTAGGGCACTTGAAGATGGTTGACAACTGCCAATGTAGCGATAAAGCCCCACTGAGATGGTAGAGCTGATTTTGTCAAATTTAGAGTTGTAACTAACCTTTTTTTGGTGTACGATTCAAGGAAGGCTAGAACCCTTATTTATGGCCCAAAAATTAAAAGGTGTAATGCCCTTAATCTTTAGGTTCTCTTGGATTTGTTGAAACGTGAAGTCAAGAAAAGTTGTTACCATGAAAATAGCATTTCCATTGTTTGTTTTTGTAAATTTTCTAGAAACAACGTTTCCGTTTCCCTCTCATTTCTTAGAAAATGTCCATTTTTTCATTTCTTCGCTCATATTTAAGAAATGTCATTTCTGAGAAATTGAGGGAAAATGGAGGAAACAACCACTCTTTACGAAATGCCCCACATGATGGTCAAATTTGCCACCGTCCCTCTTCCACATTCCCAACATGTGGAATGTCCATCTTCAAGTGCCTCACATGCACCAATGTGCCACATGTGTGCCACCATCCATTTTAAAGCACCATGCATGTGTTAATGTGCCACAGGTGCAACATGTTTGACCACCAATCTTTTAGTGCCCCACACGTTAATGTGCCGCATCTTCAAATGCCCCACGTGTGCATGTGTGCACGTGTCACATGGCCATCGTCCATCCTGAAGCGTTTCACATGTGCTACCAATCATCTTCAAGTATCCCATGTGTAAAACATACACATTTTAGATGCCCACATGTGCCACCAATCATCTTCAAGTAATGCAGGAGCATTTTCACACCAAACTCGAGTGGGGTGGCCTGTGGGATGCAGGGGCACACTCGGGGTGGGTGGCCTGCATAACCCATGGATTCGGGGCCCGTGTGAGGCGGGTGGCTCGTATAGGGCGGAACCCATGGATTTGGGGCCCACGAGAGGGCATAACTCATGGATTTGGGGCTCATGAGAGGGCGGAACTCATGGACTTGGGGCCCACGAGGAGGGTTCAGCCGAGGACCTAACCCATGGATTTGGGGCCTGGGCTATGAGATAAGGGGTTAATTTGCCATGCTCTAACAGTTCGAGCTTTTAGAGCAAGTGGTTAATTGTCCTGCATGATCAATTGTCCCACGTGCAAAACATACATCTTTAGATGGCCACATGTGCTAATGAGCCACATGCCTCCACCATCTTAAAGTACCATACATGTGCCCATGTGCCACGTGCCACCACCGATTTTCAAGTGCCCCACGTGTCAACATGCCACGCGACTCATTGTAACACATTTGCAACAAGCACCCCATTTGTCAATCTACCAAACTTACTATTGTGCACATGCCACCATCCATCTTGAAGCAACCCATGTGTGCCAATGTATCACATGTGATTGTGACCGGTGTTCAAATTATCTTCGATATTATCAAAATATCTTTGATATTATCTTTATCTCTAGCTCAGCGATACCGATAACACAGGTAGCGATACCAATAACGTTGATAGTATAAAAAATTCCAAGTATTAGCAATGTATCGCTAGGTATTGCTAATGTATTAATATCGCTAATATAATTGCCAATATTTTCAACTATGTAAATTCTAGGTGTTGCTTGTATTGCCAATGCATCAATATCGCTAATGTATCGCCAATATTTTCAACTATGTAAATTCTAGGTAATGCTTGTATCATAAGTGTATCGATGATATTTCAATAGTATCATCAACGTATTGATATCATCAAAATTTTGTTTATTAGAAAAAAAATTATTTCAAATTTTTTTTTTTTTTTCATGGGCATATGGTTGTATGTGGTGTTTAATTTGTCATTGATAATATTGATAATATCTCGATATTATTGATATCGCAACATATGCGATATTGAGACCACAATCTTTCGTTTCCTTTCCAATTGTTGATGATTTTTTGGTGAAATATCACGTGTTGTTAATATTTTGCAATATTGATGGATGTTTGGATGGAAGGTTGGATGGTTAAATAGGCCGGATGGGATGGTTGGACTGATTTCTTACAACATCAAATGCTTTTAAGGCCCCATTAAATGGAAACTTGTTATGTATGCATTTTTGTTTTTCTAATTTTTTAAATTTTTTTTTTTTTTTTCTAAATATGCAAACATGTACATTTTAACATCTTCTAAAGCTTCGCTGAAAATTCCACCGTTTTTCCCATGTTTCCCCGCATTTCCGGTTATTCGCGATATTATCGGCGATATCGATATTGTTTCCGTATCCCTGGTCAGCGAAACTTGTAGCCATACCGATACTTCGAACACTGACTGTGACACGTAACAAAATCGATCTTCAATGCACACACCTTCTGTCTTCAAGTAAAATTTTCGTGAAAAAATACTTTCCTTTCCAAACAACAGATTTGGAAATCAAGAAAAATAGTTCAAGAAAATTTTATAAAAAACAATAAAGGGAAAAAACTTTTCCTTTCCCAGGCTATTTTTCCTTTCCTTTTTAATTTTAATTTTTAATTTTTAATTTTTATTTTTGTGGAGATTTATCACATGGATTAGGTACGGTTGGTCATAATCAATCACCAGAAACAAGAATTGTGAAATTTCATCAAGATTTTAGGGGCATGGTGATGATTTTTGTGAGGAACAAATGCTATGTGACCCTTGGTTGGGGTCTTTTTACTGAAATTGCCTTGTGTCTTCATGTTCTAATTATGTGAGGATGTGAAACAAGTTGTGGATTCATAATTCATGTGATGATTGTGTAATTGGTGCATATTGTGTACGTGGGTATGTGCTAGCGATGCATGTGTTGTTGGGTTGGTGTTAAACTTCATGGAAGATATTTCTTCAAGAAATAACACAGTCTCGATCTCCCCAAGGTGTTCTTGGATGAGTGACAATCCTGGATGGCAGATTATGACCACCTTATTTGATGGTGGAAACTACTTGACTTGGTTGAAAATAAGCTTGTATGTTTGTTGGTGGTCGAAAGAAGTTAGGGTATTTGGATGGTACAATTCCAAAGCCTCCCAAGGATGATTCTGGTCACGTTGATCGGGAGGCTAACAATATGACCATTATGCCTTAGTTGCTTCTCTCCATGAAGCCTGAAATCAGTGGGACCTTTTTGTATTGTGAAACAACCGAAGTATAGGCTTCATATTGTCAAAAGAAGAATGTAGTTGGGGTGTTTTTGTTGACACGAGAAACCGCCAACTTTTGTCATGGGGAATTCATTAAGATATTATGTGGTTAGAGTTGGGTCATGATAGACCTGTTCAGTCTTGTTGTACTCAAGAACGACAAATCTTTTATCTTCTTGTTGGGCTTAACTCTAAATATGCAACCATTTGCACTCAGATTCTTAGTAGGGAGCCCCTCCTCCCCCTCCCCCCCCTGAGAGCACTCTTTGCCCTTCAACGGGAAGAAAGCAGACAAAAGTTTATGCTAGAAGCTCCACCTAGCACTCATAAGCTATAGTGTTGGATGTTGGGCTCTAGTTAGAGGTGGTGGCATGCTTGAATAGTCTGATTCAGGTGTTGGATTTGGTACATATGGTGTTGGCCATAGTGATATTGATCGTGGTCAAGTAGTTGACATTGGTTGTAGTTGGAACGATTGTGGTAGTGCTGTTATGATTGATGGGAAGGACAAACTACATTGTACTCGCTATGGGCGCCGCTGTTATACAAGAGTGACATGTTGGGATCTAGGCTGTCCGTCATGGAAGGCATATGCAACTACTATTGAACTTTCTGATGGTGTGCATGTCCACTTGCATAGCCTGGTATCCTCAAGTGGCACAACCAGGTCTTTAGCAGATGAAATTGCTGACCTCCATCATTGCTGGCTATTCTCGAAGGGTCCGTCTCTCATAATCCCACCACTGATCAGGTGGGTAATTCCGTGTCCTTTCAGTTAGTTCCCATATCCTCCACAGGTCCATAATGGATCATTGATTTTGGACCCTCCAACCATATGGTTAGTAAGAATTGTTAGTTTCAAGCCTATTCCTCTTTTGTCTCTGTCACATGGTAGAGTCAGGATTGTAGATGGTTCTTACACAAGTTGAGTAGGTTGGGATAATGTTTCTCCATCATTATCCCTGTCTTTCGTCTTACATGTACCCAAATTACCTACTAATTTACTGTATGTTGGTAGCCTTATTGAGTCTCTTTAACAGTACTGTGATGTTCTTTCCCTCGGACTGTGTTTTTCAGGACCTGACAACGAGATGGAGGATTGGGATTATATCTTCTTCAACCATCAAATGATGTTGGCTTTGCCTTCCAGAGTTCAAGTCGAGACAGATAGAAAATGAATAAGCTTATGTTTTGGCATCGATAACTTGGGTATATGCCGAGGAGTCTTGAGATTACTGTTTCCCCTTTTGTTCTAATCCAAGAATGAAAATATGTTATTGTGTGAAATGTGTCAAGTTGCTAAACGTTGCAGGTCATCCTATCCAAATAGTACCAATGAACAATCTCCTACTCCTTTTGTGCTTATTCATTCAGATGTTTGGGGCCCTTCTCCGGTCATTTCTGTTTTTATATATAAATATTATGTGCCATTCATTGATGTTCGAACTCAAACTACTTGGGTCCATTTTTGGATGCTCAAAGATGAAAATCTTCAATCTTCAGGATTTTTCATAGATGGTGACCAGCTAGTTTGATGCCAAAATCAAAATCTTACAATCTGACAACGGTGGGTAATGTGTTTCAACCGCATTTTAAATGTATTTGCTAGATCATGGAATTGAGTATCAAACCGCATGACCCTAAACCCACTGCAAAATGGGGTAGATAAGGGAAGGAACCGACACCTTCTAGAAGTAGCTTGGCTCTTCTCCAGTTCTCCTTGAACTGAATGTTCTGAGAAGTTTCTGGGCTGATTCTGTTTTGAGGGCTGCTTACTCGATCAACCGCATGCCTACTTGGATCTTAGGAGGAAAGGCACCCATTAAAGTGTTACTGCCCAATCAACTCCTCTTTGTTATTCCTCGTAGTCCCTTCGGTTTTGCATGCTTTGTCCATGTTCCTTGTATGCACTGGGACAAATTGGATGCCTAGTTTGTCAAAAGTATCTTATTAGGTTACTCGTGTAACCAAATAGGATAGCATTGATTACTCTTCTGGCATCTTGGCAGATGCTTTGTTTCTATGGATGTTACATTTTTTGAATTATTCTGGCTTCTTCCGGTCCGGATGAGAGAGCATGGTGAACAGTAGAAGGGAGAGTTGCAAAGGAAAGGTTTGAAAGAAATGCACGATATGATAGGGTGAGAGAATGGGGTGAAAGGAATTTTGGTATCTGGGTGAGCTGCACATGACCACATCCCTTTGCATAAAGCAAGTGATAAATCCAGTGGATTAGATTGTAACAGTGCACCTAGTTTAAGAGCATCAAAATTAACAAGGGGAACTAAGTGCTTGACTATTATTGCCTTTCTGCCATCAAACAAATGTCTTCAAGATTCCTGATTGCAGGGAAGTAGGGGGAGGTAAATAGTGAGACGGAGAAGATTCTCCCTCAACTAGAGGAACAAGGGATTTCCCTAGGAAATGAATGCCCTCGAGAGGAATTAGATATGGAGAATTCTCCCATTACTTTCATGGAAGAAAGTGGTTAGATGTAAGTGGGTCTTCATAATCAAGCATAAGCCGATTGGGGAGGTTGTAGTCTATAAAGTCTAGCTTGTGGCTAAAGGCTTTACCCAAACCCATGGCCTTTATTTTCATTAGACCTTCGCTCCTGTTGCCAAGTCGAACATCGAGAGAGTTGCTTTTCTTGCCTGCAAGTTTCTCTCGTTTGCTTCATCAATTGGATGATAAGAATGCATTCCTCCATAGAATCTCCAAGAAGAAGTCTATATGACTCCTCTGTGGTTTCTTTCAGTTGATAGGAAGGGGTCTGTTTGTAGGCTTCGGAAAACTATCGCATGAAACAATCTCCTAGAGCTTACTCTGACCATCTTAGCACCAACATGTTTAAGTTTGGGTACCCCCGCAATCATATTGCTCATGCTATGTTTTTCAAGTATGTTGTGGGCCTCTCCATTGTTAGAGCTGTACACTAGTCGAGTCGAGTCGAGTATCGCCCTACTCGTACTCGACTCTTAACGCTCGAGTGCTGCTCGTACTCGACTCTACTCGGCTAACGAGCAGAGACTCCCTGCTCGTACTCTACTCGCCCGAGTACGAGCCGAGTACGAGTAGTAAACGAGTATTGTATGAAAACACAAATATCAGGTTAATCTCAAACTATATTAATAATTTCTAACATATATTAGCAATAAAAAAATAAAAAAATCAACCCCACACCTTACCGGGCGAGCAGAAGAGGGACGACTGGTAGCTGCGTGTGGGGCAGGGCGACGACGGACGACGGGACGAGTGGCAGCCTGGCAGGGACGAGCTGCGGCACCGGACGAGTGGCAGGGAAGAGCTCAGTCACCGGACAGGGGCACCGGACAGGCCGCAGGGACGAGCGGCAGGGTCTAGGCTTCTAGCACCGCCGGACAGGGGACAGGGGCGAGTGAGAGAGAGAGAGAGGGAAGAAAAGGGACGGCCGGACGGGCGCTGGGAGAGGGAGGGGAGAGAGAGAGAGAGAGAGACCGTTTTTTTTCGAACGGACGAGTGCTGGGAGGGAAGGGTTTGGGCGCTGCCTGAAAAGGACGAGTGGGGTAGGGTTTGGGCGCTACTGGAAAATGACGGGTGGGGTGGGGTAGCTTTTTTTTTTTTTTTTTTTTTTTTTTTTTTTTTTCGGGCGGACTTATATACAAGGGTATGAGTCGAGTACCGAGTCGAGTACCTCTAGACTCGTACTCTACTCGTAATCTAAACGAGTAGTGGAAACCCGCTCGTACTCGGCTCTAACTCAGACGAGTCGAGTACGAGTTGAGTATTCGAGTCGAGCGAGTACTCGAGCCTTAGTCTGCTCGTGTACAACTCTATCCATTGTAATAGTCTATATTGATGATATTATTTCATGGGTGATGATGTTGACACGTTACGGTCCTTGAAATTCTTTGTGAGCAAAGAGATTGAGATTAAGGATCTTGGGCCTGTGCATTATTGTTTAGGCATTGAAGTTATGCATTCATGGCGTGGTATTATGATATCTCAATGGAACTATACTTTGATCTCCTCTACAACATTGGCATTTTAGGTGCTTGGCCTGTAGATGCCTCATTGAGTGAAATCATTGTCTTTTGTTAGATAGTGGACAGCCCCTTCATGATGTTAGCATGTATCATTGATTTGTTGTTGGTAAACTCATTAATCTTACGATCACTTCTCCGGACATTGCTTATGCTGTTAGTGTGATAAGCCAATTTATGCATGCATACCCAGATCCATAGTTCAAGTGGTAGACTGAGTGAAAGATACCTTGTTTCAACACCGAGGTCATGGCGTCGATTCCCTAGTGGGGGTGGCTAACAGTGAAGTGTGAACTGACAGTGGGTGTACTAACAAGCTAACAAAAAAAAAAAGAAAAAGTAAAAAGAAAGCCAATTTATGCATGCTCCTTGCACCTGTCATCTTGGTGTTGTCTACATATTTGGAAGTTTTTGAATGGCTCTTCCGTTAAGACATTCTTTATTCCAAACATGATCATTTACATGTGGAGGTCTAAATGGATGCAGATTGGGTAGGGTCCCCTTCTGTTCGTCGGCCCACTTCTGGTTTGTGCCTTGTTTGTTAGCAATCTCATCACCTGGAAAAGCTAGAAGCAGTCTGTCATAGCTTGTTCCAATGTTGAGGGAGAATATCGGGGTTACAACTCATGGTGCTTGTGAACTCCTTTGGTTGTGCACCTTTTTGTCTGAACTTGGGCTTCACACCTCTTCTCCCATTCTCTAAACTCCTGCTTCACAACTTTTCTTCCATGATTCTTTTCAGTGATAACATTGCCGTTATTCACATATCTACTAATATAGTCTACCATGAGTGTACCAAGCACATCAAAGTTGATTGTCGTTTTATCCGTGACAAGGTCGTCTCGAGGGAAATTCACCTCTTTTAAGAAGTTCGAGGATCAACTTGCTGACCAAGGGTATTGGCAGTTATTAGTTGAATTGCATGTGTTACAAGATGAGGATGCTCGATATTTCATGGTCTAGCTTGAGGGAGAGATTAGAGAGATTCTATGTATTGTTTTGTTTTCTTTATGCTACATGTGTAGTTTCTTTTGTAGGCATGAGGAGTACCATACCCTACCTATCACACATACACAAATGGGTGTTAGTGCAGGGGCTGACATACACAAATGGGTGTTAGTGCAGGGGCTCACACAAATGAGTGACCTAGTGATTGACCAAGTCTCAAGCCTAGGATTGCAGCCATGGTTAAAAGGCTTGGCGATTTGGAGCACCTGAGTTAGGGTGTGACTTGTGCAAGATAGGTCAAGTCAGGCCAATTTCCACTACTATCTCATGGTGTCAAACTGAATCAAACTCATTTGAGTCCGAGTTGATTTGGATGACTTGCATCTAGCTTAGACAAGTCAGCAATCCGTCGGTGTAGCTTGGGTGGGTTAGGGTGGGTAGCCCTGAGAAGAAAGGAGCACCTGAGTTAGGGTGTGACTTGTGCAAGATAGGCTGAGTCAGGCCTATTTCCACTACTATCTCATGGTGTCAAACTGAATCAAACTCATTTGAGTCCAAGTCGATTTTGATGACTTGCATTTAGCTCAGACAAGTCGGCAGTCTATCGGTGCAGCTTAGTTGGGTCAAGTCGAGTAGCCCTGAGAGGAAATTTCTCAAGATCCACACCAACCCAAGCTACCCAGCCTAAGCCCAACCCATGGTATTGAATACTCAACCTTAGGTCTGGTTAATAATTGACTAGTAAACTAAAATATAAAATCAAACTTCTAACCATCAAATGACATCATTAAAGTAACACTTGTAACTATGGAAATAACACTAGCAAAATGAAGTTTACAATTACTTGCTCATAAACAAATAAATAAGGAAGTAGATAAAGAACTCGGTAATTCTATAAAAAGCAAAGAGAGATTATTCCAAAGATAGCATGGACAGTTCCAATCATGAGCCCTATTTTTCATGTAGGCCATGAATTTTCATTTATGTCATGTATGTTAGTCATGACTCATATGTATATGTATAAGGTTGGGTTGCCTGAGGGTTAAACCAAGCCCAACTTAACCTAAGGTTGGGTCTAGAGTTTTCAATTCAAGCCCAACCCAACCGACCCACCTAAAATTCCGGGTTGGGCTAATTGGGTTCGGGTTGACCCCAACCGAAGTTGCACCCTTATCTGAACGAGTCTTGGTTTGTAGTTTTCGTATAAATCTACCAATTCTGTCATCAATTGGATAGTCAATTCATCCATCGATCTATCAATCCACTCTACAATTCTCTGGTCACAATTTAGTTGTTAAACATTTATAAATTCATCTATGAATCCATCCGTAGATTCGTTTGTTGGCACATCCTTCGGTTTCTCCATCAATTTCTCTTTTACTTTTTTTTTTGGAGGCTTTATGCGAGTCGTGATCATTTCAGTCAATGGCTTCATTCTGAACTTCTTCCCATCCATTTTGAATGAATAAGTACACTCCTTGTCATCAATGAGTTTTTGATATTGTATCCACGTTTCTCTAAGAATATGATAATGGATCATCAAACAGCACACCACAAATCTTTATAATACTTTCTCCAAAAGAATATAGGTACAAGTTACTGTTGAGTTGGATATTTTCAGACTATAGAAAATATCCCATCTTGGACAATTTCACTACTGTTGCTTCTGAGATGAAGTCCTTACAACTATTTCCGTATATTACCATCTTTATAACCTTTTAATGCATAAAACATCTAAATTGCCCGTGAATCTATAGGGGCTGTTTGGGTACATGGGGGAACAGGTTCATCATCATCATCATCTAAGCTTTATCCTAATTAATTGGTGTGGACTACAGTAATCTTGTTCCACTATACCACTCTATCAAAGGCCAAACCTTCAATTAGACTGTAGATCAAAGTATTTTCTTGCTACCTCCGTCCATGTCTTTTTGGGCCTTCCTCTTGCCCTTTTAGAACCTTCAACTACGCCAACTCACTCCTAACCAGCGCCATTCTTGGTCTCCGTCAGTGTTTGAAATATCGGTTAATCGGTATCGCGTTATGTATCGCACCCGTGGGATATAGATATGTGTTGGTTATTGCATACGATACATCGTTTGTATCAGGTAATTCATCACACTTTTTGGGAAACATGAGGAAAATTGGGAAAATGGTTGAATTTTTCAATGAAACTTCAAGGACTATTAAAAAAGACCTTAATACACACTTTTAAATCATAACATCTTAAAAAAGAAGTGCACATAATAGGTTTCCTTTATATAGGGTCCTAAGCTATGCACTGTGTGACTGAACTAATGCAACTATATCCAAATTGAATGCATAACATTTAGAGCATATGTGATGATCATTTCATCAAACACTCCTAGATACTTCAAAATTAGTTTTAATTGATAGTTGGTTGAAGGGAAATTTTGAAAAAAATAATATTTTAATAATTTTTAATTAAAATGATTTTTATTTTTTGAAAATTGAGGACTTCACATATCAGTAGATCCGCCCTTATACATGCTTGATTTCATGTTTGGAGTGCAACATTGCAAGCAATTTGGGAGAAATTGGGGAAATTTCGATTTTTTCCCAATTTTCCCCAAATCGGACCACCTACACTCAAATTTCAAAATTAGAGTGTATATGATAATCATTTCATCAAATACTCCTAAATCCTTCAAAAATAGTCTCAATTAACAACTGGATGAAGGAAAATTTCGAAAAAAAAACATGGAGAACAAGAAGAACCAATGGATATTGAAATCAAAGCTCCAACTCCATGATTTTGCATGCAAAACATGAAGAACCAATGGATTTGTAACCATTTGACATTGATTTAACATAATTTCAACAAAAAGAAAGGGATCGGAAATTGAAAATGCTCACTGGATCGAGTGTGTAGGATATATCGGAACTACATGTGCGTTTCGTATCGCACAAGTGGGATACAAGATATATTGTTAGATATATCGGCCGATATCGTCAATATTTAAAACATTGGTCTCCGTTGCACATGACCAAACCATTTAAGTTTGCTTTTCCTCATTACCTATTGGTACTACTAAGTTGCCTTGAATGCATTCATTTCTAATCCTATCCTTGTCTTGCCACTTATCCATCTCAACATCCTCATATCAGCTACACTCATCCTATGAACATGTTTTTTAACTCCCCAACATTGTCCCATAAAGCAATAGAAATTGACCATTTCTGGTTAAGCAATAGGAATTGGAGAAATCTTTGCCTTTGTTGAGGTTTTAACAAAAAAAAACCCTAAAATGGTTATTTATTTATTTATTTAAAATTTACACAATGGTTTTTATTTTTAACCGCTTTCATTGTTCCTCTTCCTTAACCCTGACACCACCACCACCATCGTTCAAGCAATCCCCACTTGCATGAGAAGTGTGCATCTTTTGTTGGGGATTTCATAAAATAAATTGTCGCATCTTTCATCGGTTCGATCAACTTCTTCCATAATGATATCCATACTACCTAGTAACATCATGACATCAGCCATTTTCATTACAAAAAGCAACTGACTGGGATCATTCAATATGACAACATGAACACGATACCAAAGCATTGCTCTCTCAATTCAAAGATCTGCATGAATCATGGCTGTTGTTTGAATTTCTTTTGGTACACCGTGATCTTTCTTCTCCATTTCAAGCAACATTTGTGTGGCTTGTTGACATGATCTTGTGCATGGTTCTTGGAATTTCTTTTGGGTTCATCCACACATGACAAATATGTAACTAAAAATTAAATTGTCCAAATGGTGCTAGCTTTGGATGGAACATAAACCAACATAAAATAGAGAAATTATACTTCAATTGTTAGATTCATGGATACCTGATGGATGGTAGTTTGTATATTTAATTTTAATTTTATACTAGCACATTATTTTCCAAACAAAGTTCAAAATTGTTCCATGTTATTAGATTGTGTTTACCAATCCAAATTAAAATTTATACAAGGGATTTTGATTGTACTAGTCTCGTGGTATTGCAAAATGCCCCAAATATTTGTTCTCTCAAATATATTCTTTAGTTGCCATTCTAATTACTTTTTGAAGAATTAGTGGACGAAAATACCCCTACTTTGGAACTTGGTCCCCACGTTCTACCGTCAGTGATGCCTGAGAGAACACATGAAGGGTGGGGCCTCCACTCATGGGACCTACCTTGTTGTATGCTTATAATCCACACCTTCCTACTAGGTCAAAACATTTTAGGGCTAGGGCCCAAATTTGAGCTAGAACCATCTCTTGGGTGGGCCACACCATGGAAAACAGTGATGGTGATGGCACCCATTGTTGAAACTTTCTAAGGCCCACTGTGGTGATGTGTGTATTGGAACCTACCAAAGGCGGGGCTCTTTGGGCCCACGGTGAGTTGGCCAACCTGATGGACGATTTAGATCTTGTAAATGGACCCCACATATGGAAAATTACAAAAACACTATTTGTAAAAAAAGAAAAGGTTTTCGTGCATGCCCAGTAATCGTGGGCGGACGCCCTTTTTGAGTGTGTGGCCCACTTTAATGTATGTGTATAATCCACGCTGCCCATCCTTTTTTGCTGTGTCATCTTAGGGCTAGGGCCCAAATATCGGCCTGATCCAGAGCTCGTGTGGGCCACATAATAGAAAACAATGTGACAGTGGCACCCACTATTGAAACTTTTCAGGCTCACTGCGATGTTTGTTGGAGGTGGACCTTGGCCAATTCAGGACTTCATGGGTCCACGGCGAGCTGGCCGACAAGGTGGACGAAACAAATCACCCTATTGTGGGCCCTATGATACAGACTAGAACATTCATTTGCCATCTTAGGTGACAACCTCGACTCTTACGACCTGCCAACCTCGACCCTTACGGTAACACAACCTCGACCCTGCCAACCTCAACCCTACGAGCCTCGACCCTTACAGCATCACAACCACGACCCTGCCAACCTCGACCCTTACGGCAACACAACCTCGACCCTTACCACATCACAACCACGACCTCAACCCTTAATTTTTGATAGTGAAGGCAATGAACGAATGACTATCTCAAACCTTAATACATGACAACCTTGACCCGTAACACATTACAACCACAACCTCGACCCTTATAGCATACAACCACGACCTTGACCCTTATAACATGACACCTCGACCCTTACCGCATTACAACCACGATTTTGACCCTTATAACATGACGACCTCGACCCTTACCACATTACAACCATGACCTCGGCCCTTATAACATACAACCACGACCTCGACCCTTATAACATGACAACCTCGACCCTTACTACATTACACCCATGGTACCAGTGGCTACCGACTTCAATATCTTTTGCTATGGATTTAATCCGTAGCCTTTGATCCATTTTTGGTAATGAAGACAGTGAACAAATGAAAATCTCGACCCTTAACACATGACGACCTCGACCTTGATAACCTTGAACCTTAAGGCCTGAAAACCTTGACCTTGACAACCTTGACCCTCAACACATGACAACCTTGACCCTTAACACATTACAACCTCGACCCTGACAACCTCGACCTTGATAACCTTGACCCTCAACCCATGACAACCTCGACCCTTGACACTTGACAACCTCGACTCTCAACGCATGACAACCTCGACTCTCAACACATATAACCTCGACCCTTGCAACCTTGACCCTCAACACATGACAACCTCGACCCTAAACACATGACAACCTCGACCCTGACCCTTAACACTATAAGGATACTGTCTGTGGGGTCCACCATCACATATGTGTGGAATCTACTCTATCCATTAACTTCAGAATTTCATGGAAGGCCATGGGTGGAAGCATGATAAACATTTGCCAACCACTTCGACCATATCACAAGAAAATAGTTCGTATCGAACGAATACCGTCTTAAGTTATCAAGTTTTGTGGGCCACAGAGATCATGTCAGTAAGAAGTTAGAATCTTTCCATATAAATAAAAGGCTACAAAGAAGATGAACGGATTGGATATAGGTTCCATAGTCCCAATAATTACTTCCGTCAACGTCATTTTCTCAGGATTGAATATGAAGTAACTTCTTATTCACTCAAAAACCGTACAACTACTGAGCAAAGGACAAGTGCAATTTGGTCTGAAAAACTTTTCAAGACTTGTCAGATGACTACCTTGAGAATATTTGGAACTTCCCTTCCATTTAGAGAATTCGATCATACCACAATCCTAGCACGGTCAAAATCCCTTTATACAAACCCAAAGTTAACCATGATTTTTGTTCGAGTCTTTTCTTTTAACTTGTTCCAAAATTATTCTTGTATGCATAGAGCCCCAAATGTTTCTCACTTTGTTGATGTCACATCTATCCTAAGGAATTGAACTTGCTTTGATACCAAAACTGATGCGGGGCAAATGAATCAAAGCAGAACACCTGCATACCTTATTTGAGGTGTCATGTTTGAAGTCGGATCAATTCTGAAACTTTTAAGGGAATCATGTTACTAATAGGAGCACCACTCCAAAATTAACCTAGCACAAAATTAGAGGAAAACATTAAACTTTTTCTTTTTGTTCACTATGTCTATATATCATTCATTCATAAAGTGTATTTGCATGTATTTACATTTTCAATGCAAACGAAACCCTAATATATTCTTATCCATTCATTATTCTAATGCCAACAATATATTTTTATACAATTTACCTTCAAAAACATAAAAATAAAAAATAAAAAACCTCCCCAAAAAGTAAAAACTGCCAAAATAGATTCATTATTTTTTATTTTTTAAATCCAAAAGCGAATAAACTATTAAAAATTTCCTAAAACACATGAAGCTCATGATTTGTTTGCCAAAATACAACTCTTTATGCTTCCGTTCCTCTCTCTGTTAGCGTTCATGTATAATGTCGATTTTGACCCCATTTATAGGAGCTCTTTTTGGTTCTACAAAATCATGAAAATCACTCTCCTCTTGAAAGGTTTGTTAAGTCCACACGAGTGTAGAGTCGTACATCTCAACATGCGGGATATGTGCAAATATCAAAATGCTTGTATGAGATCTGAGCTTTCCATAAGGTTGGAAAGAACGTTTAGATCTTTGACTTGAAAAATTAGGCAATTTCACTCTTCAGGTGGGCTACAATGTATGAAGCAAATGCAACGCTTACTATTTCTTTTAGCTGTGGCTAACCTCAGGTGTGAAGTAGCCTTAGTTTTATGCTAGAATATCTAAACAGTGCAGTTCCTTGGATGGAAAGCTTAGATCTCGTGTGTGTCACATTGTTGTTAGACTGTGAATGTGTACGACTTACGTGGGGAATTAGCAATGTTGTCAAAAGCGATCGCATAATCGCATAATGCTTTCCATATGGCATATGCGATGATCACATATGCCATATGGATGTTATACGATTGCATATTGCATATGTGATTATGCGATTGCATGCTATCCATTTTTTCAATTTTTTTTTTCTAATTTAAAAAAACGAGCGATCGCAATTGCATAAGCGATCGCACAGGATCGCTTATGCCATTTGACAACATTGGGAGTTAGAGAACATAATCCTCTCCTTGTTGCCAATCCAACAGCTCACGTTAACACCTCAAGAAGGAGAGGTTTTAAGAGGAACCCCTAGTCGTGCTACTCTAGGTTACTTCCGCTAACTGAGAGCTACGTGGGCGGAACTTTGATAAGGGCCATCTCGTCCATCAAGTAGCCTCAATTCCACCATGAAACCTAAAAATAAGGATGATCCAACACTGAGCGGTCTACTTGGGATGGGACTCACACCGTTAGTCTTGTATGCGTCCACCATGGTATTTATATGCCATCCAATACACTCATCATGATGAAAGAAATACCCAAAAATTATAGTATTCCCAAAACTCATGACATCATTTGTTGGATTGTAAGAGACCATTTATTAGGTTACGTTTTCCTATGGAGAGCTACGTGAATGGATCTTTCATCAGATGCACCCTGTCCATCAGGTACACTGCCTCATGTTCACCGTGGAACCCAAAAACCATGATGATCCCACACTCAGGTGGGCACACCATAGGAAATAGTTGGGATGGGACGCCCACCATTAGTTTTGTATAGGGCCTACTGTGGTGTTTACATCACTCCGTTCATTTGATGCGCCTCTTCAGGAATAAAGAATTACCCAAATTGACAGTATTTGAAAATCCGAGGTGGCTAAAACATCCCTAGAAGAACACTTGTTAGGCTGGGAGGAGTCTACTTAGTTTCTTCATCAAATTTAGATGCTGGATTCCAAAGAAGAGGAGGAAGAGTTATCAGAAGAGGAGAGAGCATGGTGAGAGATACATCGTGCAAAGTATAATGCTAGATTGAGTGAAGAAGAAATTAAATGGCGCCAAAGATTGAGAGCAACATGGTTGAAAGAGGGGGACAAAAATAGCAAAATTTTCCATGCAAGTGCTAGTGCTAGAGCTAGAGTTAACAAAATCAAATCTCTAGTGGTGGAGGGGGAGAGAATTAAAGGAAAGGCAAGAATATGTGCATCCATAGTCAAGTATTATAAAACTCTATTGTCCAAGGAAGGTTGGCATAGGCCGCTGCTTGATAATATGCATTTTGACTCACTTTCAATATAGGAAGCGAAAATGCTGGAGCATGCTTTTTCTGAAGAGGAAATCAAGAAAGCAGTGGCAGATTTAGGCAGTGATAAGGCTTTAGGCTCGGATGGTTTACTGATTGCGTTCTTGTAGAAAATTTGGGATGTGGTTAGGTTGGATGTTATAGGTTTCATGAATTTTTTTTTTTTTTTTATTTATTTATTTTTTTTTTAAGAGGTACACTTCCAGTGGAGTTAGGGGCCACCTTCATAGTTATTGTTGACGTCAAAATCTGTTTAGCTCTCCTCGTCTCATCTACTCCGAGAGGTCACCGAGCCCTGAACCTGCACACCAACAATGAGCAAAGGAGACCCTGGCTAAGCCGGGGGACCCTTCGATGCCTAAGTCAGGACACAGGAATCTAGGTCTTGGTTATGGAGTGGTGGGAGAGTATTCGATATTGCGTTCCTGTGGCGATGGGGTGATGGACTACTTATACTTGATGGTTGAGCGGTCCAGGTTCGACAATCTCGGCACGATCAGGAGGATTCCTGAATCGTGGAGATATTGCTCGTAATCTGCAGATCGTGTAGCGCGTTAAGCGCGTAATGCGTATAACCGGACGAAGTTTTCGGCCACGTCCGGTTATGACAGTTTCCTCATTTGGCAAACGGGACTTTAATATCTACTTGGCTCGGCCCAGCCAAAAGTCATTTACCCGTGCAGTTGTCTTGATGCATATTTTGTTGAACTCGGACGATACGTAGGTTCGAGCCGATATCTCGAATGGGGCTCCGAGGCGAAGGTTTCGCTGCAGGTGAAGTTGGCGAGCAAATAGTTCTCGTGCGAGGTGTTGAGTATGCAGTCTTTACGTCTGATCGGATTGCAGATACTGCTCCGACCTGTAGCCCTGTGGTGAAGGTGTTTTGGATGTTACGTCTCTCTGGAATGCTCATATTAGGTCGGACGGGTCGGGCCTCAGACGTTGATCTCGCTAGCCGACTCGGCTCGGTACTTTGCCCTCGGACCTTATGCAGGCTCGGATTTTCCCATAACAGAAGCCCCCTACTCTTCGAGTCTACTTGTGGACTCGGAGAGTAATCATGCAGAAGTCCTCCCGCCCATACTGCTGTAATGATGTCTTCAAAATCGAAGCGTCACGTCTTGGGATTTCGCGCATGCGGGCTATTCTCGGGCGGACGCGTGGCGACGGTTACGATTCCGAATATCTGTCCGCCTATGAGGGGCCGCCACATAAGCACGAGGAGGTATGTACAAGGCGAGTTCATCTGCTCGGGCGTCGCTTCGATTGCCGCATGCGCGACAACCAAGGCAGAAGGCGTTACGCCCGGCAGAGTTTGGGCCAATGACGTCCCACCACATAGGTTCTCGAATCGGCTCGCGCCGGCTCGGCTGCAGGCATTAATGCCTGCCAATTAATGCCGAGATCTTCTGGAGTCTATATAAACCCCTTTCGAAGACTGTTGCCCATTTCTGCCTCCTGTGCTCAACTTGCTACCGGAGAAGGCTATTTCCGGCGAAGGTGATTCCGACCGATCTTCATTTCCCGATGGCAGCAATTTCCGGCAAGTGCCTAGTGAGTCCTGCCTTCAACACTCTTCCTTCTTCTCTTCGAAAGATGTCTTCTGATCTGGAGACGGTCCGTGATTTCAATGGAGACTCCGAGTTGGAGAATTCCGACAGTAGGAGAAGGGTCTTTGAGGGCCCACTCGATGCCATCCCCCTGTATCCCCCTCCGAAGACAAAAGGAGGCAGGGGCTCGGACCTGCTGAGCCCGTAAGAGGGGGGCTGTGCAACCTCCCAGGGCCGTGGTTGCTGGGACCAGAGAGATGCCACCGAGTGGTCGGGCCTCGGAGGTAGTCTCAGGGGGCTCTGTGATAACAGAGTCCCAAATAAAGTGGATCCGTTCAGAGTTTGAAATTCCCGACTCTGTCCGGATCAGGGCCCCAGAGCCCACCGATGCTACTGGCGCCCTTGCGGATGGGGAGATCGCCGTTTTCCTTTGCGCCCTGCAATGTGGGCTCCGCCTTCCCATGCACCCCTTCATCCGAGCCTTGGCTACTTGGGGCTGGCGCCTGGGTAGTTCGCCCCTAACGCCTGGAGGGTGTTAATTTCTGCCTTTATCATCTGACACCAAGTCGGGAACTCTGAACTGACCCCCGCGGAGCTGTTGAGTCTGTACTAGGCTAAGCATGATCGTAACGAGACATGGTACTACTTTGCGACCAGAGGCAGTAAGGGGTCAGGGCTTGTCTTGGATCTTCTGACTTCAAACAAGGACTGGAAGAACAGTGGTTTTGGGCCGCGGGCGAATGGGAGGCGCCAGCTGCGGAGATGAGGGCTCTGACATGTCGGGTTCCCACCAAATTCACTACTCCAGGTCGGATCAGGCATCCTTTCCTTTATTACGTCTCTCCTTTTGCCTTAGTCTAAACTAAGTTTCTTTATTACCCTTGTAGCTTTTGCGAGGAGTTTGCCCTACCTTACCTCGGACCAGAAGAATCAGATAGCTAAAGCCAGGGCAAGGTCGGGTCTGATTACGGCCTCCAATCTTCACTGGTCTGGGTTGTGTCGATCTCAGCCGTGGCCTTCTTCCTTCAGTGAGTTTCTTTATTTTCAAGTCTCCCTTGCGTTATTTCCATTCAGTCTCTAACTGGGTTTTTTTTATTTTTGATGCATAGGCATGGCTGAAGCCGCTGCTCGGGATACAGCTCCATTTCCTGCTGCTGCCTCATCGGCGGCAGCACCATCTGCGATTACGTCCCCTGCTGTGGTCTCCCAATGCACTGGCTCGGGTTGTGATGCTTATAGATAAGACCATGGCTGCGGTGCTTGCCAATACGACCATGGCCGCGGTTGCTCCTGTAGTGAGCACAGGGCCTCCCCCACCGCCCCCCACCGCCATCCCTCCCACCGAGGGGCTTCGCCTCGAAGCTCCCTTCACAGCCGTCCCCTCATCCTCCGAGCAGGATGAGACTGTTCGGATGGCTGATGCCATGATTGCTCCCAGGACAATAATGGGGTCGAACAGGACATTGGGGGCGAGGCTCAGCCCTCAGCGGGCAGTCGGACAGGGGCCGGTGAGGCCACTGATTCGGCTCAGGCAGGGCCGAGCGGAGAGAGGTTCGAGCCGGGTTATCACTTATCATGCTTGGTACCTTGGGCCGCTAAGCATGCCCCGGAGGAGGAAATAGCTGGTCTCCTCGGAAAATCAGACACCTTCTTGAATGACATGACCTCTGTATTTTATAGGGTAATTTTATCACTTTTTCTTGTCAATTCGCATCCTATTTCTTTTGAGGACTCACTTTCTTGTTCTTGTTCAGTCCGTCTCAAAGATTCTCTTAGTACGGGAGAGAATAAAGGAGCTGGAAAGGAGAGATGCTGAGACGGAAGTACTCAGAGCCGAGGCTGAAGCCTTACGGGGCGAAACCGCCTCCTTCCAGCTTGAACGGGACGAGCTGCATCGGCAGCTTGAAGACGGAACGGCCAGAGAGCTTCATTTGCAAGAGGTAATTGGCAGGCTCGAGGCTGAAGGACTTCGGCTCCAGGGGGTCGTGAAGGACCTCGAGAGCCGGAATGATGCAGCCACAGCCGAGCTGACTCGGACTAGGGCTTATGCTGATTCTCTCGCCGGGGAGAACACTCGGATGAGTGAGCTCTTGGAGCGGACCAAGGTCGAGGCCGTTGAAGAAATGAGCCGAGCCGTCTCTCAGGTGAAAGAGGCTCAAGGAGCCGAGGACGAGGCTTTCCTGGCCTCAGCAGTAGCTGCGGCTGTAACCGCATACAAGACCTCGAAGGAGAGGGATGCTGAAGCTGCTAAGTTCTTTGACCGTGGCTTCGACGAGTGTCTTGTCGCGGTTCTGAACTTGTATCCAGACCTCGACCTTGATCCTTTGTTGCCCGAAGATGAAGAGGAAGATGCTGCTGAAGCGACTCGTCCGAACCAGGCCACCAATCCCCATGCGCCTCCGACACCCTGAAGAATTTTCCTCTTTTTTTTTTTTTTTAAAAAAAAATTTGTAATAACGTACTATGTAACGAGCCTTTCCGGACTAATGAAAAATTGATTTTGGGACAAAATCTCGTGTATTGCTGATTGTGAATCCGTACGGTTGATGAACTGATTCTTCTGAATGTATAGCTGAGCCGTTTATTGAGCAAGTTATCTTGTTGAAATTGCGTCGCTTGGAGCCGAGGTTTCAGTCCGATCCTTACAGGGTCGGCTGGCTTTGCCTTCGGCAGCGATCTTCCATATTGGTCAAGCCGACCTTCCTACCGGAGAATCGGACTTCCCCACGTGGATTCTCTCTGATTAGGGGGAGATACTTTTGTAGAAATTGGTCCGACTCCACTGCTGAGGAGTCGGATCGCCTCTTGGCTTTTTCCCCCGGTTAAGGGGAGACGCCTTTGTAGAAATTGGTCCGACTCCACTGTTGGGGAGTTGGATCGCCTCTTGGCTTTTCCCCCCGGTTAAAGGGAGATGCCTTTGTAGAAATTGGTCCGACTCCACTGCTGGGGAGTCGGATCGCCTCTTGGCTTTTCCCCCTGGTTAAAGGGAGATGCCTTTGTAGAAATTGGTCCGACTCCACTGTTGGGGAGTTGGATCGCCTCTTGACTTTTTCCCTCGGTTAAGGGGAGATACCTTTGTAGAAATTGGTCCGACTCCGCTGCTGGGGAGTCGAATCGTCTCTTGGCTTTTCCTCCCGGTTAAGGGGAGATGCCTTTGTAGAAATCGGTCTGACTCCACTGCGGGGGAGTCGGATCGCCTCTTGGCTTTTCCCCCCGGTTAAGGGGAGATGCCTTTGTAGAAATTGGTCCGACTCCGCTGCTGGGGAGTTGGATCATCTCTTGGCTTTTCCCCCTGGTTAAGGGGAGATGCCTTTGTAGAAATTGGTCTGACTCCACTGCTGGGGAGTCGGATCGCCTCTTGGCTTTTCCTCCCGGTTAAGGGGAGATACCTTTGTAGAAATTGGTCCGACTCTACTGCTGGGGAGTCGGATCGCCTCTTGGCTTTTCTCTCCGGTTAAGGGGAGATGCCTTTATAGAAATTGGTCCGACTCCGCTGCTGGGGAGTCGAATCGCCTCTTGGCTTTTCCCCTCGATTAAGGGGAGATGCCTTTGTATAAATTGGTCCGACTCCGCTGCTGGGGAGTCGATCGCCTCTTAGCTTTTCCCCCCGGTTAAGGGGAGATGCCTTTGTAGAAATTGGTCTGTGTTGTGGCCGTGATCTTAGTGAAAGCGGCAGAACTTTCGCTTGTCTCGGTGCTCCGGATCAGCCTTCATGCAGACTGGCCAATTGAGCCGCTTGTCCTCTCGGATGTCCAACAGGATTTGCTCGGCGGATGTGTTGAGAGGAGTGTAGGAACGAAATTTTCCCTCCGGCCTTCGACTGGGTCGATGATCGTGGGGAGCGCGGTCGTCCGCGCCTTTGCCGGATGGCTGGGATTCTTTGTTCCTGGGCCTCTTCCCTTTGCTGCCCGGGTCGGCTATCTGTACTCCTTTGCATGCATTAGTGAACTCCTCCGCGTTGGTGTATTTCTGAGCTTTGGCTACAAATTCTGCGATCGTTTTCGGTGGGTTCTTTTCGATGGAGAAAGTAAACCGTCCTTCTTTTAGACCGCTGAGTATTGCGGCGAGCGCCATTTTGTCATCGTAGTCTTCGACTTACAGCGCTTCCTTGTTGAAACGAGCAATGTAGTCTTTTAGTGACTCTTTCGAACCTTGCTTGATAGTAAGCAGGTGAGTATTGGGCTTTCGACTTCTCTTACCGCCTATGAACTGGGTAAGGAATAGCCGACTTAATTCTGCGAAGGAGCCAACGGAGTTAGGTTTGAGCTGTCCATACCAACTCCGAGCGGATCCCGCAAGGGTTATTGAAAACCCCCTGCACATCATTGTATCTGTGGCTGTCTGGATTTGCATCCAGGATCGATTGGCTTCTAGATGCTCGGACGGGTCTCCGGATCCCGAGTATTGAATGACGGGAGGAATCCGAAACCTCTGCGGCATCACCTCCTCCATGGTGGCGGAAGTGAAGAGAGGCTCGGTCTCTTCTATCATAGCTTGGACTGTAGCGGGGACCGTTGACAGTTGCTGCTTCTTTTCCAAAGTTAGAAGTTTGTCGTTGAATTCCGCGAATCGCGCTTCCCAGTGATCTTTATTCTCTGCAACTATCTCTGGGGCATCTTCTATTTCTGGAGTCCTTTCCCTCCGCTCTAGCCGATGACGGAGATCCGTAGGTGCTAAAGCCGAGGTGATCGAATGGTTCGTGAGCGCCCGAGTAGCGGTGTTCCGTGGTGAGACTCTAACTCGCACAGGAGGATCCTGACCTGAAAGCGGCACCCCAGATTGTTGGGACGCCTCGTGCCTCACACTCCCCAATGCAAAGTGAGTCTCCACGTTCAGACCTACCGGCTTGGGATTAGGATTCCCCTGAATCGGATGCAGCTGTGGTTCCCTTTGTTGCTTCATTCTGTTTATTTCGTCGCGCAAGGCCTGAATCTCGCCCTGCATGGCCCGATATTTACTTGCTCGGTTGCGGGAGCGCTGTGAAGGCCCCGGCGCAGATTCAGTATGAAGTGGTGAAGAAGATCGCGTTTGTTCATTTGGCTCTGGTTCCGCGGCCACCGCTTTCTTCTTCCTCGCCATTGGATTTGAGAAACGGGAATTTGGCTTTTTGTATCGATTCCCACAGACGGCGCCAAAAATGTTGACGTCAAAATCTGGTCAGCTCTCCTCCTTGTCTCATCTACTCCGAGAGGTCACCGAGCCTTGAACCTGCACACCAACAATGAGCAAAGGAGACCCTGGCTAAGCCACGGGACCCTCCGATGCCTAAGTCAGGACACAGGAATCTGGGTCTTGGTTATGGAGTGGTGGGAGAGTATTCGATATTGCGTCCCTGTGGCGATGGGGTGATGGACTACTTATACCTGATGGTTGAGCGGTCCGGGTTCGACAATCTCGGCACGATCAGGAGGATTCCTGAATCGTGGAGATATTGCCCGTAATCTGCAGATCGTGTAGCGCGTTAAGCGCGTAATGCGTATAACCAGACGAAGTTTTCGGCCACATCCGGTTATGGCAGTTTCCTCATTTGGCAAACGGGACTTTAATATCTACTTGGCTCGGCTCAGCCAAAAGTCATTTACCCGTGCAGTTGTCTTGATGCATATTTTGTTGAACTCGGACGATACGTAGGTCTGAGCCGATATCTCGAATGGGGCTCCGAGGCGATGTGGGTGAAGTTGGCGAGCGAATAGTTCTCGTGCGAGGTGTTGAGTATGCAGTCTTTACGTCTGATCGGATTGCAGATACTGCTCCGACCTGCAGCCCTGTGGTGAAGGTGTTTTGGATGTTACGTCTCTTTGGAATGCTCATATTAGGTCGGACGGATCGGGCCTCAGACGTTGATCCTGCTAGCCGACTCGGCTCGGTACTTTGCCCTCGGACCTTATGCAGGCTCGGATTTTCCCATAACAGTTATTATCCCTAAAAAGGAAGGTGCTGAGAGCTTAAGTGATTTTCGTTTGATTAGTCTCCTTGTGGCCCTTATAAGATTCTTTTTAAAGTATTGCCCTCCAGATTTAGATCGGTTTTAGGTAAAGTAATTTCTCTTTCTCAAGGGGCTTTTGTGGATGGCAGACAAATAGTCGATAGTTCTCTGATGCCCAACGAATGTATCGATTCTTGCAACAGAAGAGGAGATAAAGGATTAGTTGTTAAGTTAGATATTGAGAAGGCATATGATCATGTGGACTGGTCTTTTTTGGACTACATGTTGGGAAGATTGGGGTGTGGTGCAAAATGGCATTCTTGGATGCAAAATCGTGTAAGGTCGTTTAAGTTCTCTATTTTGGTAAATGGATCGCTGAATGGTTTTTTCTCATCTTCAAGGGGCCTGCGACAAGGTGATCCTCTTTCTCCTTATCCTTTTGTGTTCGTTATGGAAGCTTTTAGCAGATTGATTGATAGAGGGATAGATATTGGGCTGGTGGAAGGCTTTCGAGTGGATACCTCAGATTTCTAGATGTGGCATCTTCAATACGTGGACGATACTTTGATTTTTTATAAGGCAGATGAGTGGTATCTTCAGAATTTGAGGTCTATTGTGGTTTGTTTTGAGGTGGTGTTGGGTCTAAAGGTGAATTTCTGTAAGAGTGAGATTCTAGGGATTGGTATAGCTAAAGAAGATATTCAAATTTTTGTGTCGCTATTCGGGTATAGGGAGGGGTCTTTTCCATCTTCATATCTTGGGCTTCTGTTATGCATTGGTCGACTGGGAAAGGCTATGTGGGATAAAGTGATTGAAGAAAACGAGAGGAAGGTGTCTACATGGCAATCGAAACATCTTTCTCTAGGCGGGAGAATTACCAAGATCAAATCGGATATGTCGAATCTCCTGGTTTACTTTGTCCTTATTTAAATGTCCAAAATCTGTTCCTAACTCTTTGGAGAAAGCAAGGCGAGACTTTTTGTGGGGAGATTCGAAGGAGAAGCATAAATTTCATCTTATGAAGTGGGAGGAGGTTTGTTGTCCAGTTGATCAAGGAGGAGTGGGTATTAGAAATTTAGAGAAGAATCTCACGCTGTTAAGGAAATGTGTGTGGAGATTTGGGGTTAACGGGAGCCAGATGGAGGGAGTTGTTGGGTAGAAAATATGGGGTGGAGGAAGGGGGCTGGTGGACTAAATCTTCTTTGTTATATCGTGCCTCTTATTTGTGGAAGTCTGTAGTGTCCTTATAACATTGGGTTTGGGTTTCGATTTTGAGGGTGGGAAAAATATCAAATTCTGGGAGGATATATGAGTTGGAGACATTAAGTTGTGCGATGAATTCCCAAGGTTAGCAGGGATAACTAGGGAGGGAAGTTTACTAGTGTCTTTGTTGGTGCACAAAAAATGTATGAAGTTTCTATCATACGATGAAAAAAGGAATTTGAAGAATGAGGAAATATTAGAGACAAGGAAGAAAGAAAAAAGAGGGATAGAAGAGAAAGGAAACTAGAAGAAGTATGAAGAAAAGGGAAAAAATCATGACCTTTGCGCAGACCCGCGAAAAGGGTTGCGTTTGTGCGAGCCCGCGCAAACACCCTTATGGGTTGCGCACTAAGGCAAGTTGGAGCCTTTGTGCGAGATCGCGCAACACCATGGTGTTGCACGGGTTGGTGTTACAAGAACCCGTGCAAGTGATATTGGCTGTTGCGCGGACAGGCTCAAGGAAGATTCGGGCGTGCTGACGTGGACGACTGTAATCTGATGGGAAGTGGGCCCCACGACACAGAGATCGAGGGTTCGCATGTGTGGAGGCCTATAAATACCCCACTCCCCTTCTCATTTGGGTTGGTTGAAGATTCCGAGGAAGATCAGGTCTCTGGAAAAGAAGAGAGTTGAAGGTATTTAAGAGAAGAAGGAGAGGCCAGTTGCGCCGGCTCGTGGAAACCATATTGGTTGCGCGGACTCGTGCAATATGGTTTGCGCAGGTATCAGTATATGGGTCGAAATGCTGCCGAAATGTCCGATGAAATACAGTTTTTGGTCTTCCTCTTGCACAGGGATATAGACATGAGTTGAGGGAGAGATCAGATGATCAGATCCGCACAACATTCCTCTCAATGAGATGATTGAATCACATGCCGAAATGCTGCTGGATTGGATATTCAAATTCAATATTCGAATTCTTTTAATTCTTTTGAATATTCTATCTTAGAATCAAGGGAAATCAAAAGATGTAAATGAACTCAGTATGAATAAATATGATGATTGTTCTCCATGCACTCTCTCTGTTATGATTGAATAAGATTCTCCTCCAAATTAAATGCATTTGTTTCTTGTCGAAACAAAATGGCGACTCTGCTGGGGATTATCTTATTTAAAGATAACATTGAGAAGATTACGGGAACTTTCGTCATAAGTTTAGCATCTTTCTGACGCCAAAATGACGACTCTCAACGGGAACATCCTCCCCTTCATCAATAAGATAGAATATTTTATTATCCAAATTACTAATTTTGATTTTATATTCTTATTTTGAAGGAATCTGAAGAAAACAAAATTTCAAATTACAATCAATGGCAAGCATAATGAAGAAGACGAACTTCTACTTCACAATGAATGGGTTTGTAGTAGAATATGCAACGAACCAGCTTATAAATCATAGAGCCTAGCTTACTACAAACAAGAATGACAAGCCCGAAGCTATGGTCGGTGTTATATCTGCTTCGCCATTGGCACAAGAGAATGATGATAACTGGATTGTCGTAGCATCTCGAAGAACAAGGGCCCGAAACACAGTAATTGCCAAGATGAACTCATCTCTACGTAAGATCGGAGGACCAGTAACATGGAATATGGCTAAAAACAATTCTGAACTCGCTCCTCCGGCCCTGTATCCAGGGAGATCGCTTCCTTCTCTAACATCATGAGACTTCCCAACACTCTCTGTTATGAAGACTCGATGGACGAGGAAAGAGAAAGGTAAAGCATTGGTGAATAATGCAGTTTCTGTTTCACCTCAAGATACGCCTCAGCATGAAATTTCACAGCTAGCTGAATTCTGGAAGAGCATAGGCAAATCAAACGAAATTCCTCTTTCGATCAGTCCCATTATCTCGTTATATTCCCATTCTACTCCAAGGACGGTGTCATCACAGAGCAGAGAGGCCACTGTACACATGACAGGAATTAGTCAAGATCCCCTTCCAAATGTTGATGAACGTATGGCTGAGATGGCCGAAGCTCAAAGAATCTTGATGGAGGAATGTCGAAGTCTTTGAGAAGCTTTGACCACTATCGCTCATAACGTGGCTCAAGCAACGGTCCCGCCAGTAATAGCCATTATGAACGAACAAGAGCAATAATCTGAAGCTTCATTGCCACAAAGAGTAGGATCGCATGGGTCTGCTTCGGTTGCTAGGACAATAACGCAAGAGGAGATGTGACAGATGGTTGCAGACATTGTCAGGGAGCGTGAACATACTGGGAGGTTTCGATACAGAACACCATATCCAAGAGAGGTAGAAGATGTTCCATTTCCAACCAACTTCAAGCAGCCAGATTTTTAGAAATTTCAAGGAGATGGGTCTCCAGAAGAACATCTTGTACACTTCATCACCACTGTGGGGAATTTCTCCACTATTCCTCAATATTGTCTGCGGTTGTTCGGATCTTCTTTAACAGGCAAAGCATTTCGATGGTATTTTGGTTTGGTGCCTGAGTTAATAAGAACTTGGGAACAGATGCAAGACGTATTTATATCCAATTTCTTCTCATCAGAACGCGACGTCAGTATTGCAGAATTGGTCTCTGTCAGACAGAGAAAACGAGCCCATGGAGAAATTTATTAACAGGTGGAAGACCTTGGCGGCTTCATGTAGACAGTTACCAGAAGAGAAAGAACAAGTGAACATGTGTTTGAATTCTATGGAACCGAGAATTGCTTTCGGGCTCACGAGTGCTGATATAAAGACTTTCCGAGATCTTGCAACAAAAGCGCATGCATTGGAATTAATGGCTAGGAAAATGCCAGCCTTCCAGATCAGGACAGAAAGAAGCGGACCGAATAGATTAATGGTAAATACTATTAATCAAGAAAAGAAAAAGAATACTTTTTACAATAAGCGAGAAACAAGGAAAAGAGAAGATTCAGATCAATATAAGGATCGAGTAAACGATAAACGACTGCGACCATACGATTCCTATAGGGAATACGCATTTGATAAAGAAGATATGTTGCTGGTGATGGAACAATTACTTGCCGCGGAATTATCAACTTACCTTCACCAAAATATCCAGAAGAAGTCAAAATGACTAAAGAGGAAAATTATTGTCATTATCATCGTTGTTTAAGACATCGTACAGAAGATTGTTTTACACGAAAAAATATACTGAAGAAGACGATAAAACAAGGTGAGATAGTGATGAACAAGAATGAAGGGCGAGACAAGAAAGTCACTGTGAACACGACATCTATAAGAGATCTGACAAAGAACTGGAAAGATAAAGGGAAAAGTGTTGCTACAAGAGAATGGCCGATTTCGATAAAATTCATTAAAGATTCTTGTTATCACTCACGGTTTGCTGAATCATTCTCTGAAGAAGCTAATAATGACTTAGCTTCTATTCGCCAAAGAGAAGATGAACCGGTTAAAGAATTCATATGCCGATGGAGAACCTTAGGGGCACCAAGTTTACGGTTGGTGAAAGAAAAAAGAGAACGAATCATGCTATGCATAGAAAGCATAAAACCAGATATTGCACTGAGTCTTATTGGTTTGAATATATGCACCTTTCAGGATCTAATCGAAAAGGTGAGTAATATAGAAGAGATCACTGCAAAAATAGGGTCTTATAAAAGTGCGATATTTCGAAATCCTAAGAGAACTTCAATTAATATCACTAGAGAAGAAAGAAAAATGAAGAATCGACAGAATGAGCAAGGAAGTTCAGATACAAGAAGTATGAATGAACATATGACCAAGAAAATGAAGAAAGAATTTGCATAGCCTAAGGGTTGTAGGAGGTATTCATTTGAAGAAGATGGTATGCTCCCTACGTTGAACAAATTGCTGGCAGCTAAAAAGATCAAAATGCCATGGTTGAAACGTCCAAAGGAAATGAAGAAAATAAATGAAGGTGATTATCGTTATTACCATTGTTTCCTCGGACATCGAACGGAGAACTATTTCAGTTTGAAGAACAAGTTACAGAAGATGATTGATAAAGGTGAAATCGCTATTAGGAAATTGTATGAAATAAAAGAAGAAATAAGAGTACATAGGCTTGATTAGTTCAAGATTGGGGGCAATACTAATCTCGGATATTTGTTAAGAATCGCACTATTGTGATTTTGATTACGAAGATTATCAGAACAATACTTCCTAATCAAAAGGGGCATGACGAGCAGAAAGATGAAAGGGCTGCAAAAGATAAAGTCATGTATTCCTCTTCATGTGAATGAATAAAAAGAAGCGCAAATTTTCGAGCAAAAGCAAATTTCCAAGTAAAGCTTCTCAAGCATTTTGGACATATCAAGATTAAGCATTGATGACTGCTGCTAAGCATTGATGACTGCTGCTAAGCATTGATGATTGCTGTTAAGCATTGATGATTGCTGTAAAGTGTCGATGATATCGTCAAAATCGCCGAGTGTCGATGATATCGTCAAAATTGCCAAGCGTGGATGATTATCACCAAAATTAGCAACTATTGCTGTCGTCATCAATCGCTCGTAGGGGCTTATCTTATCGAAATTGCTATTATCCCCAAGCTGATATACTATTTTAAATATAACCTGAATATTAGCAGAACATTATCAGCGGTGGTGAAATATCAATTATTGATTCACGATTTTTGGCAGTGGAATGAACTATTTGGCCAACCACATATAAAGTTGACGACAGCGATGACAGCGTATCATTTAAGGTAGCCTCGCCAAGCCCTATACGACCAACTACGCGTAAGACCTACCATCATCGACAACATATATATTATTCGGGCAACAGTGAAGTCTGTGGCCTTAAAAAGCCCGTAGAGAGCATCATGCGCACCCATGCGGGCAATTGATGAAGCAGTTACGTAAGACCCATGTCGTCTGTACAACTTCAGGCAGTGTCATGTGGGTGGCTAGAGAGCGCCCCCTCGTGAATGGGTCTGACCTGGCAGGCGAAGGAAAAGTGAGTCTCTGAAGCAAGATGACTCCATAGATCCCTGGCTTGATTTCAGTAGTAACGCATGAGGACAGGTCTCTGAAGCAAGATGACCCCTCATTGATGGACTGTGGGCCTTAGATTTGGTACCAAGGTAGCCTTGCGCGTGCCGCAAACTCTAGAGAGTTACTGTGGCCAACCCTGTGCGTAAATCCCATTGAGTTCATGGCCCTGGTAGCTTCATTGGGCCCCTTTGATGGATCGCGGTTTGTGAACTCCCCGGTCACGATAAGTCCAGCGAACTCTAGAGCGCTAAAACGACCATTCGTGTAAGACTCGACTCCCGCATGAGTCTAAGAAACTGCTTGCTCCACTACTCGAGAGCTTAAACTGGTGAAAAGTAGTGTCAAGTTCAGTCATGTCGTGTTAAGTCAAGTCATGTCATGTCAGTTAAGTCAAGTCCAGTCAAGTTCAGTTCAGTCAAGTCCTGTCCAGTCAAAAGTATGCTAGCTCCACTACTCAGAGCTTAAATTATGCAAGCACCAAAATGCTGCAGATATATATTTCACTTAAGATATGCTTAAATATGCAATTGCCTGATGAAAATCTCAAATATTGATTAAACAATATGCAAAAAAAAAAAAAAAAATATATATATATATATATATATATATATATATATATATATATATATATATATATATATATATATATATATATATATATATATATATAGGGAAAAGGTACAATGTGCTCCAGTTGACGATAAGCTCCCGTGAGGTCAAGCTGTGGGCTCCACCGTGATGTGTGTCGACCATCAACACCGTGCATTTGATGGGTCCCCTTTAAATTATGGGATATCCCAAAAATCAACCATCTAAAATTATGTGAAGACACCTTTAAAACATATAAAAGCACTTGGTGGGGCCCACCTGCGTTTCGCATGCGCCTGAAACTTGGTTTGAACCCTCATTCAAGTGGGACACACATAATGGATGGGCTGGATTTGCAAACCACATCTGTGTGGGCCCTCAAAAATGGTTATGAATGTTTTAATGGTGCATGGCCCCTCTCCACTTCTGTATATGGTGTGGCCCACAGAAGTCACGGATTGACTTGATTTTTGAGACCTAGGTCCACAATGGAATGGTGCATCTGACTAATGGGGCAGATGTTCGAAATGCATCATGGTGGGGCCCACATAGCTCGACCTCATGGGATGGACTCATGAGGTTGAGCGCATAGTACCTTTTCCCATATATATATATATATATATATATGCGTTTCTTTTGAATTAGGTTTAAATCACAACAACAAATGCCTTCAAAATATTAGCGGTTCTTTATTTGAAGGTTCAAATCTTCAAGATCAACTACTAGTTTTCTACTGCAATATATTTATTCCTCTGACAAGAGCTGCGAGATCCTTCTGTCTCTTGCCTGCTTGATGATGAAGAAATATTATCTCACAAAATTCTCGAAGGTGGCAGAGAATAAAGCTAGCGAAGAATTATCATTCTCTTCTGGACCATCTAAAGATTCAGATATATTCTTTGGATTCTTTAAGGAAGCAGCAAAGGTTATCCATCTTTCAAGAGTATCAACAGGTTCTTTTTCATGAATATTATCTTCCGAAGAAATCCTTATACAAAATTGATCTGGAGAGGGGGCATGATCTAGAATCATCACAAGTCTCCGAATACTGGACTTGATGAAGACAAAGAATAAATGTTTATCAAAAGAGATAGAATCATCGTCAATAACTTCTATGGCCTTCGAAAAGCTATTAAATGGAAATTGAAAGAAGTCTTATCTATTTTTCAGAATTAGCAAAGGTCCAAGGAAAATATACTCTTAGGCAGTCTATGAAGAAATGCCAAGGAGCACAAACTAGAAAAGACTCAACGGTTGAACTTCTAGAGTAAAAAATGACATCTCCAAAAGCGCGATATAATGAGCAAAGAATGCAACAAATGTAATGCAAAGCACGATGACAAGCACAAAGAGGGGATGATCAAATCATTATAATATTGCAAATCTTACAATTATTCTAAAAGCTTTCAATATTTCACAAGTATCAATACTTCATGAAACTAAATTGGAAAATTATGACTTCTTGAGATACTAATTCCGATCAATTTGGTAGGAAAGATTACCATTCAAAAGCTTGGATTATGCAGACCATGAATAAAGGAGACAATAAAAAAGATTGTTGCTGCAGGAGCAGTATTAAAGAACCACTCCCTAGATGTAGAGTTCATAGAAAGAGTTGTCGGAGTTGATCGAAGAAATCGTTGCAGCAGGAGCAGCATCGAGGGACAATTCCCTGATCAAGTTATTCAAAGATGAAGTCGCCGTTGCCGTTACGATGACAAGTTTTGGTGAAGAAGAAAAGATTCACACGAACAAAGGAAAAACGTTCTGTCTGATCCACCGCTATGAATACTGAGTGCTTTTGTTGCTGCATTATCTTCCATATTGAAACATTCACTCGGTACCTCTGAGCCCGATCATTCAGTCTTCCGTTCGAGCGCAATCATTCAGTCTTTCGTTCGATCGTGATCATTTCAGTCTTCCGTTCAAGCGCGATCATTTAGTCTTCCATTCGAGCACGATCATTTCAGTCTTCCGTTCAAGCGCGCCATTCAGTCTTTCGTTCGGGCTTGACCATCCAGTCATCCTTCAGCCGCAATACATTCGAGCTTGATTCTTTCGGTCGTGATTCATTCGATAACAATCTATTTAAGCACGATCCTCCGTCTGAGCTCAACTATTGAAGTTCTCCGTTCAAGTGATCCTTCTTCGATACATAGTCATCTTTGCGTTCATGAAGAGTCTTTTCCGGGAAAGGATTTTTGTGCAGAAGAAGATCGATCCTCCATTGGATTTCATAAATCAATCAGAGATGGATCGAGGGGGAATTTGTTGGTGCACAAAAAATGTATGAAGTTCTATCATACGATGAAGAAAGGAATTTGAAGAATGAGGAAATATCAGAGACAAGAAAGAAAGAAGAAAGAAGGATGGAAGAGAAAGGAAACTAGAAGAAGAAGTATGAAGAAAACATGAAGAAAAGGGAAGAAATCATGACCTTTGCGCAGACCCGCACAAAGGGTTGCGTTTGCGCGAGCCCGCGCAAACACCCTTATGGGTTGCGCACTAAGGCAAGTTGGAGCCTTTGTGCGAGACCGGTGTTGCACGAACCCGCACAAGTGATATTGGGTGTTATGCGGACAGGCTCAAGGAAGATTCAGGGGTGCTGACGTGGACGACTGAGATTTGATGGGAGGTGGGCCCCACGACACAGAGATCGAGCGTTCGCACATGTGGAGGCCTATAAATACCCCACTCCCCTTTTCATTTGGGTTGGTTGAAGATTCTAAGGAAGATTAGGTCTCTGGAAAAGAAGAGAGAGTTGAAGGTATTCAAGAGAAGAAGGAGAGGCCAGTTGCGCCGGCCCGCACAAACCATATTGGTTGCGCGGGTATCAGTATATGGGTCGAAATGCTGCCGAAATGTCCGATGAAATACAGTTTTTGGTCTTCCACTTGGACAGGGATATAGACATGAGTTGAAGGAGAGATCAGATGATTAGATCCGCACAACATTCCTCTCAATGAGATGACTGAATCACGAGACGAAATGCTGCCGGATCGGATATTCATATTCAATATTCGAATTCTTTTAATTCTTTTGAATATTCTATCTTAGAATCATGGGAAATCAAAGGATGTAAATGAACTCAGTATGAACAAATATGATGATTGTTCTCTATGCACTCTCTTTTATGATTGAATAACATACTCCCCCAAATCAAATGCATTTGTTTCTTGTTGAAACAGTCTTCTTGTTTCTCCATGAGGGGTGAGGAGGTAGTGTGGGTTCCCCTGTGTAGGAGGAATCTCGATGATAGTAAGGTGGATTAATTTGTTCGTCTTCTCCAGGTGCTACATGGTATGGTGCTGAATCCAGCAAGCGTTGACTCCTTAAGATGGTTCAAAGATAAATCGGGAAGTTTCTCCTTGAAATCTTTCTATCGCTGGATTAGTGGTAGGAGAGTAGGTGCCGAATTATGCTCGACAAAGTTCGTTTGGGGGCATGGTGCCTCGTCGAAGGTGGCAGCTTTTGCTTGGCTAGTAGTGAGAAATAAGGTCTTAATGGTGGACAATCTTTGCAAAAGGAATTTGTCTTCCAAATATTTTCTTGCTTTGCTTCCAAAATGCAGAATAAGTGGATCATCTTTTCATTCAGTTTTCTTTCACAAGAGTAGTTTGGAATGAGTTCTTTCTTCTATTTGGAGTGGAGTGGGTGCTTTCGGGTTCTATAGATGTGTTTTTGCTCTCATGGCACAGAGGAGGGAGTAGAACAAGGGGTTAAAAAATTTGGAGATTGTCTACGCTTGCAATATTATGGGGCCTTTGGAGTGAGAGGAACGATCATTGTTTTAGAAATCGTCAAGGGAGAGTATTGGATGTGTTTAGGAGGGCTAAGGGCAGGTTGAGGAATGGGTTGTGGCTATAGATCTCTATAGCCAAGGACGGTCTAAACTAGAATGCATGTGTGAGCACAAAAATGATCCAGCGAAATAAACTAAGAAAATCAATTGAAATATTCACATTCTAAATCATAGGAAAGCTTAATAATAAAGGGAACATGCAATGGTTGTAGACCATCATCACAATCTTGCGGTACCGTATTCAAACATGCATGGATTGGATCCGACGAGGGATGAGACCTCCCGATCTTACATGGTTTCAATCCAACAATCAATGCAGCTTCTCTAGTCCAGGAAATCAAAGGATTTTTGGAATGAGGATAACTGAAAAATCTAAGAGAGGGTTACGATCAATTCTTAGATTTTCAGGGTCAATAGCAACCAAAAAAAAGAAGAGAAAAAGACTAAGCATAAGAAGAGAAGAAGAAGGTTGGAAGGCTAGAAATAGAAGTTAGAAGAAGTGGAGATTAGGGGAAGAGAAGAACTTACCACAAAAAGAAAGGGGTAGGAGGCACCAAACTTTCATTAAAAAAATATTATTAGGTTTAGGGTTGAAAGCACCTTATTTATAAAATTCGGATTTAAAAGAAAATGACTAAAATACCCTATAACAAAAGTAAAAATAAATGCGCGAAACAAAGCTTTTTAAAATAAAAAAATAAAAAATATGCGTAATAGATCAGTCTTCTAACTCATCCTACACGTGCCCTCCTAATGTGGGGCCTTCAATTAATCCAAGGGCACGTGTAAGGTCTTCAAAATCATCCTTAGTTTTGCAATTAACCAGATCTTCAAAATCATCGTTTAGTTATGCAATAAACCATATGTTCAAAATCATCCTCGGTTGTGCCATGAACCATCATCGAGCGATAAAGATGTATTCGCCGGCCGCCTTCGTCTTCGATAAACTTAGAAGGGTTTGATGTCTACATCACAATGTCTTATTTCTTGGCCATTGTTGTAATCTTTTGTATTTTTTTTGTGTTCCTTGGCTTTAGCCCTTTTTAATGAGATTATAATTGTTCAAAAAATAAAATAAAATCCCTAGATCAGGTCAAAACCATACATCTCTTTTGTAAATTGGTCATAACTCAATTCATGTCAAAATCACATAATCAGTTGGTTTGAAAACTACTCAATATGGTTTCAAATGGGAATAATTGCGTCATTGGAGCATTGTTTGGTCCTTGAAAAGTGGCCCAAAAGATCAGTAGGGGGAATAAGTAGCTAAAGTAAGGTTACTAACAAAACTTGCTAATTAATTTGTTGTTTCCATATTAACTTCTAAATGTGTGAAATAGTCCAATACTATGAACCATATGGGCCCACAGATCAATCAGACCATCATAAAGATCAACAAGGCCAAATCAATCCGACCATCATAAAGATCAATAAGGCCAGATCAATCCAACCATCATAAAGATCAATAAGGCCATCATTTGAGTCCAACTAACTCATCATAGTTTCATGGATCCAAATTCAATGTTGTCAAAATCGTTAGCGTATCACAAATCGTTATAGGGGTTGAATCGTATCGAATCTCAAATCGTAAGATTTTTTTCAAAAATATGAAAAATTAAATAAATTGTATCGAATCTCAAATCGTAAGATTTTTTTCGATCTTCTTAAAAATATGAAAAATTAAATAAATAAATAAAAAAAACTAAAAACTTGGCAATCATCCTTTTGCCATCAATATGCACCAATTAATACCATGTCATGATAGTGTTTTATTCTTATCTTCAAGTCTTTCAAGAAAATTTCCTTAAAACATACAAGGATCCTTTAATTATATTCTTGTTAACTTTCTTGAATGTAGAATCACGTTGGAAAGGCGGCATTTGATTCTGTAGACCGACAAAAAAAGATATTTTGATTTCTAACCATCATTCCACAATACATATAAGTCAACATGATCGGTAACCATCCGCAAAAACATTCTAGATAAACCATACATCAATTTGGCATTTTGACCAGTTAAGAAGTAAGAAATCATTATAAAAAAAGCTCTACGATTTAACGTTGAAGAGAATATATATATATATATATATATATATATATATATATATATATATATATATATATATATAATCTCTTATAGAACAAAATAAAACAATTTACTTTTTCTAAACGATTTTTTTTTTTTTTTTTTTCTAAACGATTTTTTAAACCTCCACCAATTTAAAAACATAAAATGAAAGCCAAGTGAAGCTTAAAATAGAAGAGAACAAGTATAATTTGAATCGTAAATCATAGGATTCAAATTATAAAATCATAAGATTCATACAAAAAGGGATTCAAAAGTGGGATTCAAATCATTTTGCTTAAGATTCGACTTAAATTGTAAATCGTAAATCATAAACCATAGGATTTTGACAACATTGGACTCACTCCACTGATTGGATATCTTGATCATGGTCACTCTTTGGCTGCTTCACAGTCCTCTTTGGTGTAGAATGGGATCACATTGATGGGATTAACACCATTTTGTTGAGTATTTGATTACAAATGTGTGGTCACCATATTAAAAGTTAGTCTAGAGATGAATTATGGCACTTTGAACTACTTATAAACATCACAAAATCTGAATAACCTTAGTTATTACATTAGGAATCAAGAGCCAGCGGAATCAACCTCTGCAAACTGCTATTTTGCTTCTTCCTTTAAGTTGACGCAAGCAAATTCGTTATTTTGGGGTGGATAATCTGAATAAATGGGGTTTGATCCTGCAGCTCAATGGCAGATCAGGTGCTTTTCATCATTGAGGTATCAGGTTCTGGCCCAACTTATCTAGAAGAAAAAAAAAAAAGGAAACTAATGAATCCTTAAAAAAGAATAAAAAACGAAAAAGAAATAGAAAATAGAAAAAAGAAAAAAAACCTATAATCCACCAAGTTGGGTTTCTTCTTTTTTGTTGCCCAAATGCCCAGAAAAAAACACGAAAACTAATAATCCAACAAGTTTGGTTTCTTCTTCTTGTTGCACAAATGCCAGTGAGTCAAACGAAGTGATCCCACTGTCATGTTCAACCAAATGTTGATTGGGGGTACTTTGAAATGCCGCCTCAGTGTCTGTTGGGATATCTGATACGAGTGACGGTGTTCTTGGGGCTCAGTGGTGCTACATAATGAAGAAATGTGAGACCATGATGGTAGGATTCTGAAGGCTTCTTCTAGTTGTTGGAGATGTGGACTCAAAAGGCACCTAGATTATGGCACCTTGGAAAATGGCCTAAGAGTTTGGGAAATGGGATATGAATGATTTATTTATCTTGGTGCTAAGTCATGATGTGATGTGAGATCACAATGGCTGGATTTTGAAAGTGTATTCCTGTGGATTAGAGAGGGACTCAAGAGGAGTGTAGGTTATGGTATCTTTGCACTTAATCCATACATTTTAATGATGGAAGAATTTATGTAAATGTTAGGCAGTGGGTTTGTGAAAGGGTGGTCTCCTATGGAGGTCTATGGTATTGGTAAGGTGTTGATTGTTTTCAGCTCACTGTGTTCATTGTGGAAGGCAGTGCAGATGCGAATACTTTTGCATAAGAGGGAGATTTTGGATTACTTTGGTTATTGAGATTCTGATCCTCTATTCTACTGCGGGTGTGCTTCTCTCAGTTCCATGTTGATGTATTTTCCGCTTTTCTAAGAAAATAATCATTATCAATGCAAAAGAATGATCTTATGTTCTATTGTGATTTATTTGTTTTCCTTTTAGCTTAGTCAAATCAATTAATCAGTTGTCAAGTGAATCAAAGTAATGCAAGATTTCACCCATGACTTGGAAACCAATACAAATCCTTTCTAGTGACTTGTCAACTCATTCTTATTCCAATTATTTTATTATATAATTTTTTTTATTGTCAATGTGTGTATGTATACGGGTGTGTGTGTGTATTGTGCCAATTGACTGTACAGTCCACCTAGATGACCCTATGTCATATGGTCCAGTCTGTCTATATTTTTATTCATTGTCCGATATTCTTATCTAGTGCACTTGGTATGTACTTGTCTTATTGTAATATATGAGGGGCACTTCATTCGTATTTGGTTTTATCACTTTTAGAGACATAAGCAAGGGGGTAACTTAATGAGGGAGGGAGGCCCCAGTGTGTAGCGTATGCAACTTATCATGTAGCATAGGTTACATGTGACTGAAGCTATTTTCATGAGCTACATAGTGTTAACATGAAGCTTCTTTATGTAGCTATTTAAAACGCTGACCAACCTAATGGATGGATTGGATTGGATCTCGCCCTATGTGCCATGATGGCACATGTATTGCGTGTTCATGGCCTCTATTGCACGTGTATGCTCTTAGCAATGCTCATATTGAGGATGGGGAATTCTAAGAGCTGTTTGACTCTATAGTCTTTTAAGAGGGGTATTTGATACTCTAGGATAGCCAAAAAAAAAAAAAGAAAAAGAAAAAGAAAAAAAAGAACTAGTACATGGCATGTACTAATTCAAGATAAACCGGCTAAACTGTGCAACCCACTGTCGCTGAGGTGCAATCCAAAATTCAGATTTTTTAAAGTCCTAACCTCAGATTTGTACGCACTTGTCTGTTGAATGAGGATCATTAGTTTGCTTTTACCTTTTTATTTTTAATCATCCAATAAAGGCCCACCTATCTTATAGATGGATAACCAAATAAGTGCAAGTTTTGGCTCTTGGTTTATCTAAATCGGTAATTGGTGTCTCAATAATTGATGGTTTAAATTGAATTACTCAAATTGCATGTGTGCGTTCTTAACAAAATTTTAAGTGCCAGCCAGTGTTTCAAATAGCGCCCATAGCGTAGCGTGGCTGTAGCGCTACCTAGCATCCCAAATAACGTAAATCCCCTGTAGCGCATGCTACAGGTGCTACAGGGGTCGTAGCGTACGCTACAGCTAAGCGCCTAGCGTCCGTAGCGTATTCTACAATGTTTTTTTTTTATTACTATTTTATTATTTTTTTAATTATTTTTTCATGTTTTCTTTGTTTCTAATGTTGAGGAATGTGACACTTGTATTGTACTTGATACTTTTAGCCTATGAGATTTTTATTTCCTTTCATAATTGTGACTTGTGGTTTCAATTAAACATTATTAATTAAAGTGGTTTGCTTAGGAAGTTGTTGATGTGATAATTATTTGATTTGGCTTATGTATGTGGATTGGCTTTTGATAAATGATAACTAATAACTTTTTTGAACATGCTTATAATTGATAAAATGAATTATCTTTTAGGCATTTTTATATTTTTTTTCCCCTTTTTTTTTCCCTATTTATTTTATGTCCTATTTTTAAATTAACAAATAGAAATATCGTATAGCTTACGCTACACGCTACATATTTACGCTACATGCTATAGAGGGCTGAGCGCTACACATCACGCTACCGCTATTTAAAACATTGGAGCCTATCACCAATCATATTCTGTTGGAGCATTAAACTTTTCTCTTACAGAAGGAAGCTACGTTGAAAAAAAAAAAGAAAAAAAAGAAGACAAAACCTAAAATTAACTACATTTGTTGTGAATTTGCAACCATGTCAGTGAGTCACACGTTGATTCATTCAACTCGCCCAGTTCCTATTTCAAAAGAATGCCGTGTAAACCTCTATGAGTTGCCCGAGTTTTGTCATTCGGATGAGTCACTGAATGAATCCAAAACTTGGGAAGACTTGCTCCAGTCTTGTCCGATTTTAACCCCCTCCGAGTCTATACCGAATTGACTCAGTAGGGGTTTGAAACTGAATTGACTTGGGTGAGTCCTGAGTCGACTTGGCAAGTTGGCCAACCTTGTACCAATTTACTCCAGTTTTTGCAAGTATTCCAAGTAGCTCTTATTTTTGGAAATCATCGAAAGGTGACAATGATGGTTCCCTGCTTTGGAGGCAGCTCTGATACATCTGCCATCAGTAGTACACCTGTATGTCATGCTTTGCATGTATCATCAATAGTGAATCTGTTATCATTCTCTGTTCTGTGGTAGTGTGTCTTTCTTTTTTCAATTCGACGATACTAGGTATTTCTTCTTTTACTACATCTCATTCTTATTTGGAATGTTTTTTCCTGCATTTGTATAGCTCTCCGCTCTGCAGTTCAGGCATTCCGTAGGGAAGAAGAGTTGCAATCTTCAAGAGCATCCAAAAGACGAAGAGACCGGTTTGAACAGGTTTGTCTTTTATGCAAGGAAATTAGAAAACCCCGTTTCTAATTAGTTTGTTCTCAATTCTCATGTATGCCATCATTTCTTTTTTTTCCTCATCCATGCAGGACAAGTGTAGTTACGGTGATCAATTTCCCATGGAATTTTCAAGGGGTAAAGGTGTTCAGTTTCCATTTGCAGTCACTGACAGGGTTATTATCAAGGTATTTTACAGAATCCCTGACTTTTGTTTGGTCCAGTCATTGCTGTTAAAAATTTGAAAGTATCATCCTGAAGAAATTTGGCTCAGGGGAACAAGAGGACACCACTACGCTTTGTTGGACGTGAAGCTGTTGTCACAACACAATGCTTAAATGGATGGTAAGTGATTTCTCATGGTCTTTTGTTTTTTTTTTTGTTTTCTTTTTCTGTGTGGTTTCTAGGGTATTCAATGGGTCAAGCCGGCTGGCATGTTGGGGCTTCTGGGCCTGACTGGGTCTAACTTTCAGGCCCAACAAATGAATGTGCTGGCCTTGGGATCAGGTTTGACAATTTATTGAAGCTGGGCATTAGCCCTCATTTAGACCTGTTAATGTCTAGAATGTGCAAGGTCCATGTGGGTGGGCGTGGGCCTGAATTTCAGTCATGAAAAGAAGTGGGCTGTGTTCAGGACCAGCCGGCCCATTGACATTCACAAGTCTTTTTAAGCCCAATGGCCGGGCCTGGGCTTGAATTTCAGGCCCACAAGGAAGTGGCCTGAGTGTGGGCTGTGCCTGGTCCTGAGTTTCATTCATTAAAAGAAATGGGCTGGGCTTGGGACCAGACAGACCATTCGACATTCCTAAGGCTTGTTTTTCAAGCCCGATGGCTTGACCTTGGCAGCACTAGCACCTCTTTTTTTATTTTTGGCCTTCTTGCAAGTAAGCTTATCATGATGAGCTTGCTCATCTGTATCAGGTGTAGGATATTAGGAGAGCTGGAAATATCCCATTCTTTGTCACTTCTAATATAAATATAGACTGATTGGCTACTTAAATTTGGATTTTCCTCTGGATATAGCAAAGTGTATTCCTTTCTGGTGTCTGATGTGTAGCTATGTTTATTGGTTCGGATTCATGTTGGAAGTTATGTATGGCATTAGTTTGATGCCAGCTGCCAACCTGTTGCAATCCCTCCTTTATACGGGCTGGGGACCGCTAATGAGAGCATAGAACTCCCACAGGTGTGATGTAATAGACTATTACGTAGGTTGATTACAATCAACCACTATCTAGTAATCTATTACATGGGTTACAATCAACAAGTTGGGATGATGCTATGATGATCATGATATGTCGCTATGTTTATGACACTAATGCTATCTTTTTTTTTTTTTAATTAATTAATTAATTAATTTATTATACCATATTTTCACTTGGTTTTTTTGTTTTTTGTTTTTTGTTTTTTTGTTTTTTTTTTTTTTTTTGTTTTTTGAGTGATGTACTATATTTCAATTATTCTTAAACAGTGACAATGATTTCTGCACTTAATTGCGATCCATTGGGTGTACTTCTGAATTGGCTGTACCTTTGGAATTATTACCAGCACAAAATATCTTTCAACTCCAAGAATAGTAATTTTACTAGTATAATGGAGTCTGGAATTTGGGTTGATGTTAACTGCTATGGGTACTACCTCCTTCATAACATGTGTCACATTTATGGTTAGAACTTCATATTTCTCAAGCCACTTCAAACTTTTAACTCCAAATCAAAACCATTAGTTAGCCCATTTTAAGTTAGCTTTCCCACGAACCAAAAATCACCCAAAACTTGATACTGGATTCCTCTAGAAAACTCGAGTGGCCAAGTTGGATAGCACGGTGAGGGCAAGGATAAGAGAAAGAGTTGAATCCATATATGCTGGGATTTTGAATTCAGAAAGGAATTTATGGTGAATCTCCTACAGACAGTTTGACAACATTCTTGATGGGCCCTCAGAAGGGGAGGGGTACCTTCCATTGTCATTGTACACCTCAATCCTACTTGGCCAAGGGTTGTTGAGGTACAAAACCCTTCTGATAGCCCCGTTCTCCACTAACAACCAGCTGTCAAGGAAATTCTGGGTATGTTGGTTGCACAAGAGCCCGTTGTTCAGACAATCCTAACTGCTTGATTTGAGCATAGAACATGGGCCATTGTTTAGCCTTATTCCAATTTTCCATTTCAACACCAAATCAATCGGTTGGGATTTGTCCGACCAACCTAATTTTCATTCCAGGTCATATCTGTGTGGCTGTGATTTCTTGATGACTGACTGAAACTAGACATACCTTAGCTTGTTAGTACACCCACTGTCAATTCACACTTCACTGTTAGCCACCCCATCTAGGGAATCGATACCAAGACCTCAGTGTTGAAACGATGCTAGTGTGTTTAGTTACCTTGTCTGCATGTGGCTATCATTTACATAACTTCAGGATATTGTGAAATCTTATATCTTGTATATTTTTAATTCCTATTGTTTGTCAGGTATGTGGTAAAGACATTGGATAATGCAGAGAGCGTCAAATTGCAGTACCGTTCGTTAGCAAAGGTTCCAGGTAATCCACCCTCCAATACGACTTCATGTAAGTCTGCCACACCAAACTGGCTCTAATTCTTCTACCCGTGCAAATGGGAGGAGTGATGCAAGCATCAAAGTGGTAGCCTCTAGGTCCATACAAATCTTCTCATACCATATTCATGTGCTCATGATTGATGACATGAAAGTCATGTAGACCATGCATGATATCCTCTAGCAGATGCATGCTGGTTGGAGATTACATAATCATGTCCGCATTTAGACATGTTGTATTCATTTTTTACTTTGCAAAGAAAAAGAAGAAGAAAGAAACCGAAAATCCAACAAGCAAGGTTTGTGCCAATGGGCTTATTGATCTGTCTTTAGCCATCTGATTATGTGAAAGAAACATAAGCTTTGGATTCTTGGATTGCTTTGATCTGCATATTGATGAAAGTTGTACCCGTGATCTTGTTTTGTTAAATTCTCTGAGTTTTGTTATATAAGCTACTTTATTGTAATCCATATAGATCTGTTTGTCCCTGCAGCATTGTGTAACATCAGCCTTTTGGTAGTTGGATTAATTCATCCGTTCAGGTAAATGTTGTCGAATTGATAATGGTAAGTACTTAATACTCCTTTACAACTGTTGCTGATCCCATCCATACAATTTGGAGGGCATACAATCACTTCAATTTGTATCATGTCTGGGCCCATCGTAGTTGGGGCTTACTTCACTTGGTGGATTAGAACTGTCTATTTGCTGGCCCATTGTGGATGGACTATGGGACTTAATTAGTTAAAAAAGGGTCCCCATGCTAATTACTCGTTTTTGGTTACACATTGTAGTCGTCATGACATACATGTTGTGCACGTATATCCTACCAACCATGGACGAGGTGTGCCTTGAAATTCATATACTTGTTTGGGTTATCCTAGCCAGTTGCCACTAATTGGACAAGTTGTAGAGGTGACAATCGGGCTGTAGTTGGGGCCGCAAATACTGAGATCAAGTGCCTTGACAGCTTAGACATTGGTGTTTAGCGTGGGATTGATTTTCCAACAACGTTTTATTTTATTTTTCTTTCACTGACATCCATTTTAAAGAGGAATTATCCACAGGCTTTTGACTTTGGAGTACTATTTTTTTTTTTTTTCTTTCTTCCTTTTCCTTTTACAGTGTGGCCCAGGGCCAAATTTCAATTAATCTAAACGATTGATCAGTTATCCACAAGTGTGGAGGGACCATGCCTTAGCTTACTTCTAGTCACCAATCCTTGGCCTGTTTTCGGTTGCCCAGCTTACTTCCAGTTAGCATTCCTGGGCATTGTTGATGTACCGTCTTATCAAGGAGATTCTGAGCCCGGTGCATTCGTGGAGGGCCCACTGACCAATGTTCTAGACCACTGAAACGTGTACAGTCGGTCTGGGATCATCCTATGATGCTGTTGATTTTAAAAACCTTAAGTCTCATAGCCCAGTCTTTATGTTAAGGGTCCGTTTGGGAAACCTTATTTCCAGGAAATTGTGAGAAAAGAAATATTGTTTCCCTGTTTGTTTTTCAAACAGATTTTTGGAGAAGAAATTTAAGATCTATTTTCAAGTTTGCTGTTGGCAAAACAAAAAATTCTCTTGGAAAATTTTTTAGGTAGTCACTAGCATGTGCTAGATTCGGACGTGGATTGCTTGAGAGATGAACAGTGGCACTTGCTGCATATGCATGTGTGGGTACTTGAAGCTGAGATGTGGCACGCATGGTGCATGGTATATGTGAGGTGAGGCATAGCTCAAGTGGTAGACTGAGTGAAAGATACCTCGTTTCAACACTGAGGTCTTGGCATCAATCCCTGGTGGGGGTGGCTAACAGTGAAGTGTCAACTCACAGTGGGGGTGTACTAACAAGCTAACAGAAGAAGAAAAAAAATATATGTAAGGTGAGGCATAAGATAAGACGCACTAAAGCTAGATGACAGCTCTTGTGTGTATTGTATTGGCACCATTGGCACATGCATATTAGGAGGATTGAAGATGGACAATAGCATATGTTGTGACATATTGGTGCATGTGGGTATTGGCACGCATTGTTGTATGCGGGGTACAAAAATGAACTATGTTACATGTGGCACAATGGCACATGGGGCATAAGAGAAGATTGATGGTGACACATGTGTCACATTAGCACATTGGAGGCTGTTTATATGTGGGGCACAATATAAGATGGATGGTAGCACATGTGGCATAGTGGCACATGTGGGGTGTGATTGAAGATGGACAATGTCTCATTTGGCACAATGTGGTATGCGGGGTGTGATTGAAGATGGACAATGTCTCATTTGGCACAATGTGGTATGCGTGAGGCGATTGAACATGGATGGAGGTGCATTTTTTTACTTTTAACTCTTAAAAAAAATTTATTTTCTTTCCATTATGAGAAAATGTATTTAATTTTTTTTTTTTTTTTTTAATTTTTTTCGGTGGAGGTGCAAATATATATATATATATATATATATATATATATATATATATATATATATATATATATATATATATATAGGGAGATGGTCACCTGCGCACCTTTTCACGTGAGCACCAATGAGCACCTTTGCACACGTGTCATGTGCACAGAATCTGAATGGTCCAAGTGATGCCGCACCCTTTGAAATACTATAGGCCCAATTTTCAGCCTGATACAAAATTCTGGTGGGCCATGGAAAAAGGAAACAGTTTTCTCCCTTGATTTGCATTTCTCTTTGCTATGGCTCACCAGAGTCATGGATCAGGCTGAAAATTGGGCCTATAGCATTTCAAGGGGTGCGGCATCACTTGGACCGTTCAGATTCTGTGCACATGACACGTGTGCAAAGGTGCTCATTGGTGCTCACGTGAAAAGGTGCGCAGGTGACCATCTCCCTATATATATATAAAAAGTGAAAAATTCTTATTTTATTTTATTTTTATTTTTTTTATATTTAAATTTTATCGTATAAAAAGCTTAACAAACAATAAAAAGTGTCTCATGGGAAACACTATATTTTTTCCCTTTCTTTCCATGAATCCAAAAAGACAAGGATTTTTGCATATTCTCAAATACAAATAGCAAGTTTGCAAATATTTATATTAAAAATTTGCTTTTGCAAATGAACACAAAAAATTTGCTTTTGCAAAATAAACACATCATTAATTCACGGTTATTATAAATAATCACATTTCCGTTAATTTCCTATTAATTCTGTCAACGGTGGCAAGAAAAATGGCAAAATTGGTCATATTTGTAAATGACGAAAATGCCCTCTTGATCTACAAATAGTGACAAGCCCCGCTGTTAAAAGATTTATTTATTTAATTAATTTAACATCCACCATGATTGTTGGCCCCAACAGATGGACGGTTTGGATTGCGTCGGTGCATCCCATGGATAATTCCTCAAACCTTGAAGGAGGATAAAAGAAAGAAAGAAAAAAAAAAACTTAAAACGTCTTCTACTCTTTTAAAACTCTTTTCTTCTTCTTCATCGTCGGTTGTTCTTTGTGAATGAAAGGGAAGAGAGAGGCAAAGACAGATGGTCGCAGGGATGGAAGATGGAGGGAGCATGGGAGAGGAAATTGAGAGAATGGAAGAAGAGTTGGAAAGGATGGGATCTGGTGGACTTGGGTTTTTTTTTTTTTTTTGCAACGAGATAGTGCAACCGTTTAGATGGGGCAAAATGTCTGAAAGCTAACCGTCATTAATGAAAATTGGAGTGCAACCTTTCAGATGGGGCAAAATGTCCAATAAAAGCTAACCATCATTAATGAAAAATGGGTATTTGCAACTATAATATATTAATAGTGGTTGTTGATGTCGATTTATGGAGCGTCTTCCCTGACTTCCGTCCCCTGCACAAAACAGACAAACTGAACGAAGACCCTGGTTCTAACCCGGGGGACCTCCGATGGTTAAGTCAGTTTCATAGATTTTGAGAGAAGGGGTGTTAGGGATTTGTGTTTCCGTACCTTTCAATAGGATGGAGGTCCTTTATTTATAGATACGAGAGGATCCCATCGTGTGAGGATTCTCCTCCCAGTATCGTGGAGATTTGATTTTGGATTTGATTTTGCCCGCTTCTGGTCTCTATCTGATCCTGTGATCTTCGGGATCGGAGATCCTTTTGCGAGATATTCATGATGACATTTTGTTTTACACCATCTTTCCTTCATTCGGCTCAGCCGGCTCTGATTCAATTAAGTGAACCTGCTTTATGAGATAAGGTCTCAGAACCTTAGCCGACACATACCCAGGTTGCTAGCTCGTCGCCCGAGCCAACTTAATTTGTCTCGCTTTCTTCGGTTTATAACCTTCTCTCGGATTCAACGCATGCTTTGGTAACCCGAGGCGCCAAGTTCGAGTCTCTGGACTTGGTGTACTTTTGTCCCCAACAGTAAGCCCCCTTACTCCGTGCGTCTCCTATGACACTACGGAGTAGTGAGCTTTTGAGTCGGTTCGCAGTTAAGTCCGAGATAATAATTAGGCATTTAATGCATTTTGCGTCGTCTTTGATAGGAGACGATTCATTTCTTGAAACCGCGTGCACTAACAGCCGTCAAAACGTTCCCCCTGCCAATGAGTGTTGGACATGTAGCAAAGGCGTTATCGTCGTCAGTCGGCTTGCTCCACGTGTCGAGCGGGGGGGTCGATGCAGGCGTCGAATCATTTCCTCATTAATTGCTCTTGCCACGTGACAACTTTATAAAAGGAAGGGAGGTCCCGCATTTCGAATTTTTACTGCTACTCTTCCCGCTGTTCATTCCTTTTGGAGTTTGGTTCTCTTCTTCTTCCTTTTTTCCTTTCTTGACTGTCAGCGGCTCCTTCCGCCATTTTCGCTTTCCTTCCTCCCTCCGGTGAGTTCTTCCCTCCCCTTTAGTTATTGGTAATGGTAGCGCGAGGCTCTCAAAGTCCCCGGGAGGGAACTTTCGGAGGCGAAGGCGAAGCGCAACGTTTTTGGGACATTGCAAAATCGCCTTCTTTATTGACCGAGATAGCAGTTGATGCGAATGCCGCTTTCCTCTCTGAGAGAACCACCGGAGCTCCGGCAGAACGCCCTGCTTCTGCTGGTCCTTCTCGTGACGGGTCGTCCCTGATAACCCGCCCAGGGAGGCCTAATCCTTCAATGGATTTGGAAGAGAAAGAAGAGGAGGAAGAGGAAACGTTGATCGCCGAGGGAACTTCTAGGTCGGCTCCTGTTGATAAGTCGGCGCAGGCCGAGTCCAAAGGAGAAGAGTCAGGGGATGAACTAAGCGGCCCGGTTCCCTCAGTTTTGACCGAGGCAGATTTGAATAGGATCTGAATCGGGTATAACATCCCTGATTCGGTTATCACTTATCTTCCTCGTCCGAATGACTTACCGGACCATCCTCTTGCTAGGGTGGTTGCGATCTTCTAAGTCTCGATGCAATGTGGCTTACGTCTGCCCCTTCAGCCCATTGTCCGAAGCATTTTATCTCGTATTCGGATTGCTCCTGGACAAATAGTTTCGAATGGGTGGAGGAACTTATTCGAATGTGTGGTGTTGTGGGCTGAGTTAGAACAGCCACCACTGACAGTTGACGAATTCCTCCACTTGTATCAAGTGCGCATAAATCCAAACTATCCCGACTTTTATGTCTTCGCTGCTTGGCAGGGCAGAGGCGGCTCCTTGATAACCGACCCTCCCACTTCCAACAAACATTGGAGAGAGCGTTGGTTTTGGGCTTGTGGTCGCTGGGAAACGGCTGAATCCGGGTCCTACGAGGCTCATGTACCTCGGGTTTTCACAAAGCGACTCAGCATCTCTCTTTTGCCCTTTTTGTTTTCATAATGCTTTGAGTCTGACGGACTTATGTTTGGCAGATATCTCGAAGAAGCGGCCGAAGCTTGGATCCAGTGCTTTAGCTCGGATCAAGGAGTTGAGAACGTTGGATCCGGCAGATCGGTCCTGGAAGGTGCTCTTATAGCCAGAGCGCCTTCATCTTGCAGGTTTAGACTCGGCCGTCACAGGTAATTTATGATGTATCTTCATATGTTCTCTAAACCTTATCTGATCTATTTTATCTTCTTTCAGACTTAGCTGAAGCTCGACCTATTCTTAGGACCGTTTATGAGTCGGTCCTCTCAGAGATGACCGGAGCTCGGCCTCCCCTTAGGGTGGTTTTGAAGATAAAGGCTCCCCTGCGATCAGTTCTTTTGTCAGAGCCTCGGCCATTAAAGAAACAGAGAGCGCCGCAGAAGGAGAAGGAACCTGCAGGTTCTTCTGCCTCCATTGTGGTTGTGCTCTTTGACCCGGAGGAAAGGCCGGAAGTGAGGGAGACTGTAGCCGTGGAGCCTCAGATGGCATCTGAATAGGGACCTGTTGCAACGGATGTTCCGAGGCAGCGGGAGGAGATGAGGGCTGTATCCTCCAGTGGGGAGGCGAGTCAAGAGGAGCCGTCAGCCTTACGGATGGTAGTGTCGGGGATGGTCCCCTGGGCCTTAGCTCATGGGAACGAAAAAGAGTTTGTCAGCCTCTACAACGCTCCTATGACGCAAACCGTCGGCCATGCGGTGAGGGTGCTTTTTGAACTCGCTCCCTGCTTGGTTAAGGCTTATAAGGAATTATCCTCAACTCATAGGCTACAAACTCTCTTGACGGAGGCAGAGGGACGACGCGAAATTGTCGAGATCTAGGTCGGTGTTCTGACTGGTGAGGCGGCCCTTGCCAGGAAGGCTGCTGAAGACGCGAAAACTGAGGCGGCTTTTGCCAGGAGAGCTCTTGAAGATGCACAAGCCGAGGTTGCTCGAGTGTTGGCTCTTCTATCCGCGGCCGAAGAAGAGAATCGGCGGATCCGCGAAGTTTACGCTTCTTGTGAAGATACCGTGGCTCGAACTAAGCTTGAGGCGGCGGGGCTTATCCAACAAGCTAAGGAGAAGACTCAGGAGGCCGAGAAGGCCAGGGATCAAGCCGTTCAAGCCTTCCTTGAGTCTAAGGAGTTCGAGGACGAGAGGGATCACCTGTTCCAAGGCGGATATTTAGAATGTGTCAAAGATATGAAGAATGCTTTCCCTGACCTTGATCTTTCAGGACTCGAGGGAGGAGGAGCCTCGGAATCCGAGAATCCTGATGCTAGTCCTGCTAACGTCACTGCCCATGTCACAGTTGGGGACGAGGCTGGTACCTCTGAGAATGCCTCGGGAGTCGTTCCCGCCGAGGGACGGTAGCCAGGCTCCAATTTTTTACACTTACAACAACGTGGCATCGAGCTTAACATTTCCTGTCTTAATTTTGCTTTTCTCGAGACGGCGTTGTAACAGGTTTTGGGGTTTAACTCGGTGTAAAACCACTTAGCAGATAAATGAAAGAAAACACTTAGTTTTATTCATATGACTTGACTTAAATCTTTCTAAGTTCAGAATCTTTAAGCACTTTGAATACCGAGCTAAGGATAATAGATCTTGAGGTGCTCAGCGTCCCAAGGATGAGGCAATAACTGTCCATTCAGGTCTTCTAGCTGATACGTTCCCGGTCGGATGGTACCCGAGACAATATAGGGTCCTTCCCAGTTAGGTCCCAATGTACCCGATCCAAATTCCTTCGTATTGGGAAATACTTGTCGGAGAACCATATCTCCCATTCGAAACCGCCTGATCTTAACTCAGGTATTGTAAAATCGAGCTACTTGTCGTTGCCGGGCCTCCGTACGCAACCGTGCCACTTCCCTTTGTTCGTCCAGAAGGTCGAGTCCGAATGTTAGGAGTTCTTCATTTTCTTCTACGTTGAATGAAGTGAATCGAGCCGAAGGTAACCCGATCTCGACGGGAGTGATGGCTTCCGAGCCATAAGCGAGGGAGAAGGGAGTTTCTCCTGTGGCGGTTCGAGCCGTAGTTCGATATGCCCAATGAATTTTCGGGAGTTCTTCGGCCCATGCTCCTTTGGCGCAGTCAAGCTTGGTCCGAAGATGTTGCTTGATAATCTTGTTAACTGCCTTAACCTGGCCATTCGTTTGAGAATGATGGGGTGAAGAATACACGTTTCTGATTCCGAGGTTGTCGCACATTTCACGAAAGCTCCTATTATCAAATTGCCTTCCATTGTCTGTAATAATGGTACGGGGTACTCTGAACAGGCAGATAATATTTTTCCACACAGAATCGGTAATCTTCTGTTCGGTTATTTTAGCTAATGGCTCTGCCTCGGCCCACTTTGTGAAATAATCCACGGCCACCACATCAACTTGGTCTGATATTTTCCCATTGGGAGTGGACCTATGATGTCGATACCCCACTGTGCAAAGGGCCAAGGACCAGTCATAGGCGTCAGTGCCTCGGGAGCTTGTCTCGGAATCACCGCGAACCTCTGACATTTGTCGCATCTTTGAACGAGCCTGCGAGCGTCGTGTTGGAGAGTTGGCCAATAATATCCCTGACGTAGGACCTTATGGGCGAGAGATCGCCCTCCAGAATGGTTTCCGCAGATTCTTTCATGAATCTCACGTAACACATAGTCAGCCTCGCTGGGCTTGAGGCATCGCAGCAACAGAGCATAGTAACCTTTTTTGTACAGGGTCCCGTTGAGTATGGTGTAACGGGAGGCTCGGATCTTAATTCGTCGAGCCTTGGCACGATCTTCAGGCAGCTTACCCTTGTCGAGATATTGGATGATTGGATTGATCCAGGAAGGTTCCGAGTCAATTGCATTGACGACCGAGCTAACTAGTTCGTTAATACTCGGCCTAGCGACATATTCGATAGGAACAGACCTGGGTATGTCATCTTCATCGGCGGAGGTGAGCTTTGCTAACAGATCAGCTTTGCCGTTTTCTATCCGAGGGATCCGAGTGACAATACAAAGTCGAAATCCGCTGATCATCTCTTTCGCTTTTTCCATGTACGCTCTTAATTGCTCTTTCCGTGTTTGATATACACTGGTAACTTGATTAACAACCAACTGAGAATCGCTGAAAACATTTAGATGCGTAACTCCCATGCTAGCTGCGAGTCGGAGGCCGAGTAGCAACGCTTCATATTCGGCTGTATTGTTTGAAGCTTGAAATCCAAGTCGTAAGGCATATTGCATATAGGTATGATCAGGGGTTTCCAGCACTACCCCAGCCCCACTTGCCTTAGAGTTGGAAGAGCCGTCGACATATAGTTTCCAGGGAACAGGGCCGGGCAGGGATGAGGGAGAAGCTGTGATCGATACTTCAACGTTCTCGGTCATATTAGCGACCGAGAGGTTGATTGGCGGTGTTACCTCGACAATAAAATCAGCCACGGCTTGCCCTTTGATTGCTGCTTTCGGCCTGTACTGAATGTCGAATTCACTGAGTTCAATTGCCCACTTTGTGAGTCGGCCGGAAGCCTCTGGTTTCTGTAAAACCTGGCGCAGTGGAAGATCGGTCATCATGATAATGGTATGGGCTTGGAAATACGGCCTAAGTCGGCGCGAGGAAATTATTAGAGCTAAAGCTACTTTTTCCAAGAGTGGGTATCTTGTTTCTGCTGACAATAACGCTTTGCTGACATAATAGACTGGCAGTTGCTTTCCTTCGTATTCTCGTATCAGGGCCGAGCTAACCGCCGCCTCGGATACCGCTAGGTAAAGCAGCAAAGACTCCCCTGACTCGGGCTTTGATAAGAGAGGTGGAGAACCGAGATATGATTTTGGTTGCTAGAATGCCGCTTCACATTCTTCCGTCCAATCCATTGTCTGTCGTCCTTTCAACTGTTTGAAGAAGGGGAGACATTTATCCGTGACTCTGGACAGGAACCGATTAAGTGCTACTACTCGTCCAGTCAAGCGTTGAATGTCTTTAATTGTTTTGGGAGATTCCATATCAAGCAAAGCTTTTATTTTCTCAGGGTTTGCTTCTATTCCTCGCTGACTAACCAAGAAACCGATGAACTTTCCAGAGCTCACCCCAAAGGCGCACTTACTCGGATTCAGCTTCATCCGAAATTTCCACAAGATAAGGAACGTTTCTTCTAAGTCATCTACATGATCGGGCGCGTGTATACTTTTGACGAGTATATCGTTAATGTATACTTCCATGGTTCGGCCTATAAGCCGAGCAAAGATTTTATTAACTAATCTTTGATAAGTTACACCAGCATTCTTCAAACCAAATGGCATCACTCAGTAACAATAAAGGCCTTTATCAGTGACAAAGGTAATTTTTGATTCATCTGATTGATGCATTACAATTTGGTTATATCCTGAATATGCATCCATGAAACTAAGATGTTCATGCCCCGCGGTACTATCCACTAATTGGTCTATCCTTAGAAGAGGAAAGCTATCCTTCGGGCAGGCTTTATTTAGGTCGGTATAATCAATACAGACTCGCCACTTCCCGTTGGATTTTTTCACTAGCACGATATTCGCGACCCATTCTGGATAGTATATTTCTTCTACGAAGTTTGCCCGGAGGAGCTTGCTGACCTCTTCTTCAATGACACCGTATCGTTCGGGGCCGAGCGGTCGTCGCTTCTGTCGGATCGGTCGATAGGTCGGATCGATATTGAGTCGGTGAGTAATTACAGACGGGTCGATCCCGGGCATATCTGCATGGCTCCAAGCAAATACATCAGCGTATCTGCGGAGCAGGGCTATCAACTTTTCTTTCAAGGGGGACTGTAAAGACGAGCCAATTTGTACTGTTTTGGATCCATCCGTCTCCACCAAGGGAACCGAGACAAGATCTTCAACTGGTTGCCCTCGTTCATGACTCTCGCTCCGGGGGTCCAATGATTCGATCGTTGATGTCGATCGGAGTTTTGTCGGCGGGGCCTTTTACAGCTGCCACGTAACAACGCCTCGCATCTTGCTGGTCTCCTTTGACGACTCCTACTCCTGACTCAGTCAAAAATTTCAATGAAAGATGGTATGTGGATACCACGGCCTGGAGGAGGCTTAAAGAAGGTCGGCCATGTATGGCGTTGTATACTGAGGGTTGATCAACGATCAAGAATTCACCTTTATAGTCGTTTGATGCGGGAAACTACCACCAATGAGTGGTAGCGAGACGATCCCCTCAGGTAGTACTTGTCCACCAGAAAAACTGATGAATGGGGTCCAAACCGGACGTAGCATGGATCGCTCAACCCCCATTTTGTCGAACGCCTGAGTGAATAACACGTCTGCAGATGATCCCGTGTCGACGAGTATCCGGAATACTTTTCGGTTAGCGATAGTCAAGGTGACAACTAATGCATCATCGTGGGGGTGACAGATACCTCGGGTATCTTCCTCCGTGAATGAAATGTAGTATTTTTCCCTTTTCTTTTCTTTTGTAGGCCGAGCTATAATCATGAGCTCGGACTCAGGCTGACTGAGACTTCTTGCATGATTCTTTCGAGCATTGTTTGAATGCCTCCGCCTCGTGGACCGCCGATAATAGTCCGAATTTCTTCTATAGGTTGATTTTCGGTCGGACATCCCTCAGCTACCCCGGCTTTGACCACGTGTTCTTTGAGTCGGCCTTCCTTTATGAGTCATTCGATCTCTTCCTTCAGGTGATAGAAATCACTTGTGTTATGCCCGTGATCATGATGATAATGGTAATATTTGTCCTTGTCCCGCCGATTGGGATTACTCCTGAGCTTATTGGGCCAGTTGACAAAGCCTTCGCTTTTGATTTCCATTAGCACCTGCTCCTGAGTTTTGTTTAGGGGGGTATATGTAGAAAATCTCTGATCTGGTCGTTTGCCCAACCTTCGCTCATCGCGCGTTTGATCATCTTTACGCTTCTTTCCTCCGGTCGAGTCGGCTTCCTTTTTGGCTGATTCTTTGACCAAGGATTTAGTCTCACACATGATCCGCGTTTCTTCTGCGTTCGCATATTTATTCGACTGTGCCATAAACTCTGCTAGAGACGCCAGGAACGGCTTGTCTCTGACTCCTTGCATGAGCGCATTGAGTGTCATTTCTTCTGAATGTTTTCGAACCTGAAGAGATTTGAAGTTGAAACGCTTGATATAATCTTTCAATAGCTCTCCCTGCTTTTGAACTACGTTATTCAAATGTGCAGGGGGCTTCAATTTCTTCTTTCCGCCTACGAAGTTGGTGAGAAAGGCGTCACTTAGCGCAACGAATGAGCTGATGGACCTTTGTTTCAGCTGTTTGAACCAAAGTCGAGCTACGTCGGTCAACGTAAGAGAGAAGGCTCGACACATCACTGCATCCGAGGCATCGTGGAGCTCCATGTAGGTTCTGAAGCATTCAATATGCTCTGTTGGGTCGGTTTTGCCGGTAAAAGGAGTGATTTGAGGTAATCGAAACCTTTTGGGCAACCGAGCCTGCATTATCTCGTCCACAAAAGGGGACGCTTTTGCCTCGGATCTGGCCGAGTTTATATTCCGGCCCTGTTTCATGTCCGCCATTTCTTTCGCCATTTCTTCCCGCACTTCTCTTTTAAAGTCTTGAATGTCGGCTTTCTAAGGCTCACCGCTTTCCGCCATGCCCTCAACGGGAGGTCGGTTATGCCTTCTTTGATCTATCTCATGTCGAAGATCGGTCGGGGGCAAAGCGACGTTAGCCGACTGAGCCGGAGATGGCTCAGAAGCACCCTGGGGTTGACCCGGTCAGAACGACTGTGGCGCTGAAGGCTGAGGATCGACCACCGCAGTCGGGACACATGTTGTCTCCCCTTCGGGAGGCAGAGGCGGTTGCATTTGTTGATACATCCGTTCCAGCATTTGCTTCATTACATTCATGTCAGATCGATTTCCTGAACCTCCTGGTCCAACCGCCCATCGTTACGAGCCCGCTGGTTATTATTTACTCCGGTCGTTGCTCGTTGGCGGTTGTTAGGTGGGTTCTGGGCTGCCGGAATTGCTATTGGGCCCGCTGGCCCTGTAACCACGACCTCATTCAGTTCTTCTTCTTGAACCGTCCTTCTAGTCATCACCATGAGCTATAAGATGGCTTTTCGTATGGTTCCCACAGATGGCGCCAAACTGTTGATGTCGATTTATGTAGCGTCTTCCCTGACTTCCGTCCCCTGCACAAAACAGACAAACTGAACGAAGACCCTGGTTCTAACCTGGGGGACCTCCGATGGTTAAGTTAGTTTCATAGATTTTGAGAGAAGGGGTGTTAGGGATTTATTTTTCCGTACCTTTCAATAGGATGGAGGTCCTTTATTTATAGATACGAGAGGATCCCATCGTGTGAGGATTCTCCTCCCAGTATCGTGGAGATTTTATTTTGGATTTGATTTTGCCCTCTTCTAGTCTCTATCCGATCCCGTGATCTTTGGGATCGGAGATCCTTTTGCCAGATATTCGAGATGACATTTTGTTTTACACTATCTTTCCTTCATTCGGCTCAGCCGGCTCTGATTCAATTAAGTGAACTGGCTTTATGAGATAAGGTCTCAGAACCTTAGTCGACACATGCCCAGGTTGCTAGCTCGTCGCCCGAGCCAACTTAATTTGTCTCGCTTTCTTCGGTTTATAACCTTCTCTCGGATTCAACGCATGCTTCGGCGACCCGAGGCGCCAAGTCCGAGTCTCCGGACTTGGCGTACTTTTGTCCCCAACAGTGGTTATCTGTAAGGTAAATATTTTAATGTAGGTATAATGCCTTGTTATTGACATGGGTGTTTGCAAATATATATATATATATATTCTCTTCTTGGAAGTTAAACATATATATATATATATATATATTCTCTTCTTGGAAGTTAAACAGAACTATTTATTTCTTCCAAAAGTTCATGCAGCCCAAAGGATGCAAGAGGGGTCAGGAAAACGAAAGAAATAAAAAGAGAGAAGAAAAAACCTATACCCTGGACAGGGAAAGGAAAGATAAACTCACATATCGGGCCAAGGGAAGAGCCCACCTCATTACATGGAAAGAAGAAAGAAAGCATGTGAAGAGTTGGGCTTAAAGAAATGAAGCTAACTCAATCTCTGAGATAATACGGATCGAGGAATTGGATAGGGCATTATCGAGCTTAGAGATAAGCGCATGCTAACAATCTTTATTATGCACTTTGATGAGGATACCTGAAATAACATAAATCAATCTCATTAAGCATACTCTTCTGAAGCAGTGAAGAACGTGAGGTCGAGCACCATCTTCCTCAAGAAGATAATTGTTCTAAATTCATGGAACTTCTCTGGACTCCTCATAGAGACTTCTAGAATCCACGGGAAGGAAAGCAAGCAAAATAGAAAATAAATGCTATAAAATTTGAAATTAATTGATGAATAATAAAAAACAAGTTCACAACCCTTTAAATAGGGATACCAAGCAATGAGAGAGAAATCAGAATTGAACTACGACTAAAACTCCTAGAATTAGCGACTTACTATAAATAGTAAACTTACTATTTATAGACGGTTTTGATGTCTACTAGTGCGCAAGGTGTTCGGCCAAAAATATTAAGTGTCCTATTTGGCTTCACCAAGCTGTTCTCATAATTTTTCTAAGCTCTTTTCACGTTAGGCGCAACTTCTACAGTCCAACGGATGAAGAGTTATAATCAAACTAAAACTTACTATTTATACTAAAAACGAAATTAAAATAGGGAAACGACCTTCGATTTGGCGGTATTTTGCAAATCCGGTTTACGCAACACGGCATAGCCGGGTTGGTTGGATATAGTAGCTTGTTTTACCCCAAAATCATATATTTTACATCTGATAACTCATTCTGGATTGCGAGATACGCCTGATTTAAGGTTTGATGGTCCGGATCACTTCTGTCGTCGACCTGGCCTTTTCTGATCCATCTTGGCCATGTAACTATCTGCGACCCTATCTACATCAGTCTCCTCCACTTCAAAAGAATTCGTCCTCGATTTCTCGTCTTGCTCTGGTTCATGATACTCTGTCAGGTCCGCGACGTTGAAAGTTTGTGAGATTTCCATGTCATCTGGAAGATCAACAACGTAAGCGTTGTCATTGATCTTTCAGATGATTAGTACTTGCCCAATATTCTTAATTTTCAACTTGTTGTATGTTCCGATCGGAAATATTTCTTTGCATAGATGGACCATTACTTGGTCGCCCACCTCAAACACTTTTTGTCACAGATGCTTGTCCGTTTGCTCCTTGTACTTTTCGTTCGAGGTATGTAGCTTGGTCTGTATCTCTACATGAATGCCTATGATCCGGTCTGCCATATGTTCTTCTGCAAGCTCATGCCTGGGAGCTTGGGCAGAGGGACCAAGTCAAGTGTGTGGCTAGGACTCGTCCTTAATAACTTGGAACAGGGATTTCCCTGTTGAGTGGTTCACTATGTTATTGAATACAAACTCAGCTTGAGACAAGACCAAATCCCATTGCTTCAGTTTTCTCATAAAATACATCGAAAGAGGTTTCCCAACGTGCGATTCACAACCTCGGTCTGCCTGTCAGTCTGTGGGTGGTGAAAGTGCACCTACTTGTGCCCTAGTTTGTCAAGTTACGTGAATGATGGGTCAGACTGTCTACAGAGCTCGATAGGAAGATTATTTCAAGCGTCTGCCTCAACCGGATGTGTGGAACCTCACAATAGGTAAATCATAGCCTCACATCCCATGTCCCAAAACACCAGGTGATTAAAACCCTTAAAACAAGATACACATCTTAGGGTTTTTAAAGTGAGAAAACTTTTTGCAAAATAGGAAAATCTTTAAGTTTTTCTCGCCTTGTCGATTTTATCGAAGCACCCTTGATATGATCGACCTGCACTGTCGATGTCCTCGATACCTTAACGATATTATCGATAAGAGGACCAAAAATGTCCAGCAACTAAATATTCATCTGGACGGATTTATCGATGTATCGATACACCTATCGATATCATCGATAAAAGCACTAAATATGTCCAGCAACTTCACAATATATCTGGACGAATTATCGATGTATCGATAAATATATTGATATCATCGATATTCAAATCTCGAGACCATCGAGAGTGGCTCGATAAGATCGACAAACAGATTTCCGGCGCCCCTATTTTTTTAAAGAAAATCGTAAAATTCTTTGATAGCATCGATGCTCTTCCGATATGATCTAAATTCAAATATCGATAAGATCGGAGGACCATTGATGATATCGATAGTGGACGCGCATTTCTTACAGCAGTTATTTCAGGTTGTTTTTAACTATGATCGGGGGCCCTTCGATTTAATTGATATTCAAATATCGATGATATCGACACCAGTTCGATTGCATCGAACAAAGCCTTAAACCGTCCAGCAAGTTCAAAGATAAATCAGCTGGATTTATTGATGCCTCGACTCTGATCTCGATATCATCGACATTCAAATTCCGATGACCTCGACGGTTCCCCCAACATTCATGAAAACCTGAAATATCTCAAAGTCAAGTCTCTCTCATTTTTCATGTGTCGATCAATCGATCCTGTCATCGATGGAATCGGAGTTCGAAATCCGATGACATCAACAATAGTTTCGATTCATCAACCTATTGGCAAGAAGTTTCAAATGCGTATGACATTGAGTCCGAGTCATCGAGCAGACCATCGATGCTATCTAGAGTATACGCTCGATGATATCGAACTCTGTCATAAATGTGACCGTTTTATATCCATTGGAACTTTTTGCCTATTTATAGAAGACTTGTCTTTTGTTGCTGTAAGAGAGAATAGAGAGCTTTTGTGTGTTTCAACTTACATCTTACACCCTAAGCCCTTTCTCTCGAGGGAGTTCATCCTCCAATCCACCCTCACGAGTGGATTGGGTAATGAACTTCCGCATTCAAGGATCCTTCAGCTATTACCTTAATGACAAATCATTGAGCTAGGATGCCTTGAATGCATAAGATTGGAACTGCTTTACCTTCCTTATAGGTAAACCTTTAGAGAGTAGGATTCCATCTTAACCTTGACCCAACCCTAAGCCTAGTCTTGGTATATCTTTTATGTTGTGGATCAAGGGAGCAGAAGACTCTTCATCAACAAGGAGGAGGTGATTTTCGACATTGTGCTTAACGGGACTCATCAACTTATTTGTAAGTAACTAGAGTCCAGGAGGACACTTGTGATCATTCCTTTCAAGGATTGGGTCTTAAGTGGTTCTCACCCTTTGAAGCCCTCGTAGGAGGCCTCCAGCGGGAGTGTACTCTGTGGGTGCGTTGTGTGGACTCTTGCTCTGTGGGGAGCATAAACATCTTGTTAGGAGTGAACCAGTGAAACTCTAGGGTTAGAGGTGAACCGAGTAGAAACCTCTGGGTGCGTTGTGTGGACCCTTGCTCTGTGGAGAGCATAAACATCTGGTTAGGAGTGAACCAGTGAAACTCCAGGGTTAGAGGTGAACCGAGTAGAAACCTCTGGGTGCGTTGTGTGGACCCTTGTTCTATGGAGAGCATAAACATCTGGTTAGGAGTGAACCAGTGAAACTCCAGGGTTAGAGGTGATCCGAGTAGAAACCTCCATGTAAAGGTTGAAGGTGAACCTGATTTAAAACCTTAGGTTTGAGGTGAACCCTGGGAAACCTCCTTAGTGAAATTCGGTACACTCAAGGGTTGAGTGCGATAGCCGGGAGTAGAGTAGACTTATCGTCGAACCACTATAAAATGACTGTGTTTGTGATTGCTTTCTCTATGTGTGATTCATGACAATGCATTCATATTCGCATATCTGATCACATCTCTCACATACACACAGAGTCACATCCAACATAAACTAAATTGCATATTGCTATATTTTGATTAGTTTGTGATTGGATCCTCTACTTGGCTTGGAAGCCAGTAGAGTTACATTTGAGTAATCCTGAAAGTTGCATACATGATAGGATTAGTGTGATAGGATTTTTAAATAACTCGTAAATCTTTAAAAAGTCCTATTCACCCCCCTCTAGGACATATTGGCATATTTCGACTTCAACTCAAGTGGTTTTCACCGCTATTTCAAGTGGTAAGCATTGCTGAACTGAAGTCTTGTATCGAATCGAGTCTACAAAGTTCGTCAAAAGCGGCTAATGAACTTCGTGTCACGATCAGAAGTAATAGTCTTGGGAACCCCGTGTAGCCGCACAACTTCTTTGAAGAGCAAATTCGCTATGTGTGTTGCATCGAGAGTCTTCTTGCATGGAATAAAGTGCGCCATCTTGGAGAAACGATCTACTACCACGAACACCGAATCCATGCCGCGTTGTGTTCGTGAGAGACCAAGCACGAAGTCATAGATAAATTCTCCCAAGAGCTGTCAGGCACGGGTAACGGAGTGTAGAGGCCCGTATTATGAGATTGCGTTTTAGAGGTCTGACAAATATAACAACGTTGGACTGCCTTTCCTACATCACGTATTAATTGCGGCCAGTAATACCGCTCTACCACAAGAGCTCCCATCTTGTCTCCCTTAAGGTGTCTACTAAGGCCACCTCCATGGTGCTCTTAGATTATCTGTTTCCTTAACAAACTTTTGGGGATGCACAGTTGATTCCCCTTGAAAAGGAACCCGTCTTGCATATGTAAGTCACTGGAGTGACCTTCTTGGCATCTCACCCATGCGTCTTTGAAGCCGTCGCGTAGTCATATATGCCTCTGAGGCGCGCGAACCTGACAACCTCATTGCTCATAGTGACTAACAAAGTTGCACGACGACTTAGCGCATCGGCTACTTTGTTCTGTTGCCTAGACTTATGTTTTAGCATGAATTTCTGCAAAAACGCGATCCATCTAGCATGCACACGGTTAATATTAGCTTCGCTATTAATGAATTTGAGGGCTTGAGGGTTCGTCTAAAGTATGAATTCCCTTTGAATCAAACAATGTTGCCAGTGTCGCGGTGCCTGGACCATTGCGTACAACTCGATCTCATATGTAGATCACTTCATGGGTGCATCGCTAAGTTTCTCACTGTAGAAGGCTACCGGCTAACCTTCTTGGGACAAAACTCTCCAAATCTTGACATATAAGGTATCACATTTGACTTCAAATAGTTTGTCGAAGTTGGGAAGTAAAAGAACTGGGGTCGTGGATAATCCACGATTAATTTCGGTAAAGCTCCTGTCAGCTTCGTCAGTCCACTGAAACTACCATTTCTTTATACAATCTGTGATTGGTGACACAATGGTACTAAAAATTTTCACGAACCGACGATAGAATGTCGCCAATCCATGAAAACTTCACACTTCGTGAATATTTGTGGGAACCGACCATTCTCTGATTGCCTTCACCTTCTCTTCATTCACTCGAATACCCGTGAATGTTACGATAAGACCCAGAAATAAAAGGCTATCAGTCATGAAGCTGCACTTTTTAAAATTGAGAAACAGTTTATTTTCAATAAGCACTTGAAGGACCTTATTGAGGTGTTCCATATGGGTGGTTTCGTCTTGACTGTATATCAAAATATCATCAAAATAAACCACATCGAACCATCTAATGAAAGGTTTCAGAACTTGGTTCTTCAATCTCATGAATGTGCTAGGGGCGTTCGAAAGACTGAAGGGCATGATCATCTATTTGTACAATCCTTCCTTGGTCTTAAAGGCCATTTTCCACTCATCACCCGGACGTATTTGAATTTGATGATAGCTGCTCCTTAGGTCCAATTTAGAGAATATTTTTACGCCCTCCAGCATGTCTAACATATCATTCAACCGTGGTATAAAAAACCTATATTTTATAGTGATTTTGTTGATGGACCCGACTGTCGACACACATGCGCCAACTCCTATATTTCTTAGGAGTTAAAGAGCTGGTATGACACATAGGCTCATGCTTTCTTGAATAAGACCCTTACGGATCAATTCCTCTACTCGCCCCTGCAAAATCTCATACTCATTCGGACTCATCTGATAGTGAGGATGATTAGGTAAACTAGACCAAGGGATAAAGTTGATATACTGCTGGATATCCTGCATGGGGGTAACCCATTGGGAAGATCATCGGGCCAAATTTCTTTAAATTCATGTAACAAGGGCTTTAGTCTTTCAAGGATGATGGTAGACTCGAGTTCTTTCCCTTTTACAATTAATGCATAAGCCTGTTTTATTTCTTTGGACTCTTCCACGAAGTTCCGTATGGTTAAGAAAAAATGACCATCCACTTTAGAAGTTTCAGGTGGTCCCTCTAGATCCATAGGGGCCAATATGATATTCCGGCCGTCCTTGATGAAGATATATATGTTATTTCTCCCTTTACGAGTGGCATCACGGTCAGCTTGCCACGGTCGACCGAGTAGTATGTGACATGCTTCTATGTCAACCACATCGCATACTACTTCATCCTTATAATGTTTGCCAATTGAAAAGGATATGGTGCACCGTTCAGTTGCCTTTGTTTTACTGACCTTCTTGATCTAACTGATTGTATATGGGGAGGGATGACGCTATGTTTTTAATTACAATTTTTCTACCATGACCTTAGAGACGATGTTTTCACTGCTCTCACTGTCAATGATCATGTCACAAACTTTTCGATTCACTGTACACCTAGTTCAGAAGATGTTATGCTGCTGTGGATGTACTTCTTTTCTTGGTGCGTATAATAGCCGCCCCACGATGAGCGACTTGCCGCGATCTTGCTGAACCCAACTTGACTCATCTTCTTCGTCCTCGGTGGTGTGCTCCTGTTCTTCAATATCTGAATCTTCATAGGCGTTATCAGCACTACCATCATTGATGGCGAGGTTCGTCACTTTTCGCTAGGGACAAGAATTTGATAGGTGGCCCGGTTGGCCACAACGGTAGCAGTTATCGGGCCTTGACTGAGCATAGGGGTTCGAAATTCTACTTGGACCAGCAGCAGTCGATATGCCCCTTTGGGGTCTAGCTTGCCCGCTTCCTTAATCTCAGCTCTCTGATGTAGGAGGTTGAGTGCGTGCTCCTATGGGCTCCTTCCCCTTGGGCTGTGGAGCTCCCTAGGGTAGACCTGCCGCAGTGACCCTTGCGGTAGGATAGGTCCATGTGTTAGGACGTTCAAGTTACGCTTCCTCCCGGGTAGCCAACTTGATTGCATCATTCATCGTCCAAACAGACTGCATCTATACTTAATCTTAGATCGTTATATGCAATCCACCGTTGAATCAGGCAACTTACTGCGATTCAGTCTCGACCAAATCATTACGCGCTGCCAAGCGGTAAAATTCTTCTGCGTATTATCTCATCGACCGATTTTCCTGTCGACAATTTTGGTATTGTTGGAATAATACCCAATTATAGTCGCTAGGGAGGAATCAGGCACCTAGTAGTTACTTCATCTGTTACCATGTGCTGATTCATGCTTTCATCTGTCTGGTTCGTGTGAGTTGCAGTTGTTCCCACTAAGCTGAAGCTTTGCCCTTCAACTTGTAGGCTACAAGCTTGACCTTCTTTGCTTCAGGGATGGCTAAAAATAGTAAGTGTCCTATTTGGCTTCACCAAGCTATTCTCCTAATTTTTCTAAGCTCTTTTTGCGTTGGGCGCAACTCCTACAGCCCAATGGATGAAGAGTTGTAATCAAACTAAAACTTACTATTTATAGTAAAAATGGAATTAAAATAGGGAAACGATCGTTGATCTGGCGGTATTTCATGAATCCAGCTTATACAACCTGGTGTAGTGGGGTTGGTTGGATAAAGTAGCTCGTTCTACCCCAAAATCATATATTTTACGTTTGATAACTCATTTCAGATTGCGAGATACGCCTAATTTAAGGTCTGACGGTCCGGATCACTTTCGTCGTCGACCGGGCCTTTTCTGATCCATCTTGGCCATGTAGCTGTCCGCAACCCTCTCTACATCATCTTGTCTCTTTGTCCTTAATTGTCAGTGTCAGTGATAACACCATAGATAATCTTAGAGGAATGGGAGAAACACAAGAGGCTAGTCTTGGAGGAGTTGGGCATAAGAAAACATCCATTTCTCGAAGTCTTTAATTGATGGATTTGAATGCTGGTTGGGATTATGATGTATAGATGTTGGGAGGTTTTGAAGAACTGAAATATGCATAACATCGGCCACAACAATAGTGGGCTTGAAGATGAATAAAACTCGGGAATTCAACTTCTCTAGAATGTCTCAGATCTCCTTAGGGAGGGAGAATATTGAAAAGATAGTTTTTTTTTTTTTTTTTTTTTACCTCTAAATGTGCTAGGCAAGGTTGGGAAGCATTCACTTTTCTTAAGGTTGCTAACATGGTTTATAGAATTTTGAACAAGATGGTTTGCAAATCAAGTAATAGAAGGGGAGGAGATGGTAGAGTCGATGAACTTTTGGTGAATATTCTCCTAGAGCCAGGAGATATAAGGGGACTCAGAGTAGATATGATTAATAGTTTCCAAGGAGCGGGGGCAAAAATGATAGTGACCGTCAATTGTAATATTTAACCTTATTAGTATATCCTTTGGTCTTTAAGCCTTTTAAAGAGAAACCATCCAAGCTACAATAGAGTGCTTGGGGGTGTTACCTTGAGCCATACTAAATCAGTTTAGGAGACTAAGGTTCTCTTGGGTTGACAAGTATGTACTGTCAAGCTTAAGGAAATAGGGCTATTTGGAGAAACGATTTCATGAACAAGGGCAATCTGTCTCATTTGAGTAAATATTTTTCTAAGCTCAGATGTTAATGGATAAGGGGATTGTCACTCACTATTTCGAATAAACATATTCACTTTAATATGCAACCCCATTCCCGAATCCGCTATAATATGCTTACTATACACATCTACAAGGTTGCCCTCTCTTAGCCAAGGGTTATACCGGAAGGATGTGCGATTCTCCATGCCAACTAGGAATCTGATATACCTTCTGAAAATGTTTCAAATATAGAAGACATTATGTCAGGCCCATGATGCATTAGAAGAGGGAATAACATTCCAAATAGAACCATTTTTAATGTATTTTTTATGATCCTATTTACTCTAAAGGTCATCTTCCTTGCAAATGATTCTCCATAATATATATATATATATATTTTTAAATAATGCATGCGTTGATAGTGATTTTATGGAGAAGGATCTCAAGACCCATCACTCTTAGACTAACAGATTTGATGACAGTAAATGGAATGAACATAAAACTTTTCCAAAGGAAATTCTTAATTCTCTTTTCCAGAATTATTTGAAATAACCGTTGGGAAGGTGGAAAGCATGAAACTAGAAGATATGAAGAGTTGATTTGATTAGTTTCAACCTTCTAGCAAAAGAAAGAAGATTAGCTCTTCACCCTCCCAACTTCTCATTGAAATTATTGATAAAGGATTGACAATATCGAATATGGAGCTTGGATGAGGTTGTGCATCTTGTTTGTTAATCATGTGAGTTCATGTGTCATGTAGTCGATTGAGCCTTTGAAAGCTAAAGACCGAAGAAACAAGATGACATGAGCATCAAGGAGCAAAGAACAGGTAAATGAAATGCCTTGGTGACCTTAAATCTTGATCCAAAACAACCATTGAAACTTTATATGATCTTTAACCTTATAGGTAAACCTTGTTGACCATCCATTAGTATTAGGAGCCTAATTAGAATATGATAAATAATGATAAAATAGGTGCGAAGCTTCTGTGAAATCAAATGCCCAAAACATCAATCTTTTGAGTGGTGCTCGATCTTATCGAGTAGTCTTTGAGGAGTCTTCGATGAGGGGTCTTCAATGGCATCGAAGGCCACTCGATGAAATTGAGTAACTCAGATATGTCTAGTGGCTTTTGATATTTTATCTGAGTTCCTCGGTGACATTGAGGACCCATTGAAGGGTCCCCTTGATGCCATCGAAGACCACTCGATGGAAATGGGTAGCAGTATGTAAACTGTCTAGTAACATTTTAACTAGAAACTTGATTTTCTCGATGTCATCAAAGGATCACTTGATGTCTTCGACAGAGCAATTTTCTGTCCATTTTTTAACCGTTTGAACTCAAACTTTATATTAAGGGCATTCAGTTCTTAGGCATTTGAATGGATTTTTTGTACAATAGAAGCCTAAGTGATTCCATGATTATATCTCTCATTCCAAGCTTTTAAGTCCATAAGATCTAAGTTATCTTTCATGTGATTCATAACTTGAAAGAGGATTCCAACATTAATGTTGAAGATGATTTTGATTTCTACCTTGTTTCAGATATTAAACTTGAACCAATAGCTAAATCCTTATCTAAACCCTCTAAAACACACACCTAGGTCAATCCTTTAGGCATTACAACTTTTCATTAATTGTAGGAGATTCTACCTAACCTCCCATCACCTTGCTCACCTCAAAGGAGAATCACATGCCAAGCGTTTGATCATTGGAGCTGAAACATTGGCATCATAATCGATGGAGCAAAGGGGAGATGATTGTAGTGAAGGAGAGCATCGATCAAGCAACCCAAGAAGGCGCTACAAAAGGGGTTCAATTCGACAAGTAAGTTATCATTTGTACATTCATTCCTTATGTAAGATTGAGTGTAAGAGTTTGAATTGCCAAACTTGGTTAGGTTCTTATGTAGGATTTAAATCCAAGTCCTGGTGTAGGATATGTATACAGTTGTGTATGTATTAGTCTCTAAGTGAGCTTCTGAGGGGTGTAAATGTAGGTCCTTGGTTTTGGGGAGCCTCCGGTAGGAGTGTACACTTAGTCGGTTCTTGTGTAGGACTGAGGTTCACGATTAGCCTATATAAAACCATATAAGTCTCTGAGGGAGCTGATCCTTGTGTATGATTGTAAAGGTTAGATGTGAACTTGATTTAAAACTTCCGATAGTAAAATCTAATACATTCATGGGTTGAGTGCATCCGTCAGGAGTTGAGTTGGGAAACTGAACCACTATAATGCTTGTGTTTGAGATTTTCTTTGATTAGTTGTTTAATTATGTTTATGTGATGAATTGATGAATTATATGTATGCATGATTAGATGAATGTTATGATTAGATAAGTAGTACATCCCACACATTCATGTATACTATCATGTTTATATATTAGTTGCTTAATTGTCACATCCTTTATAATCTATGTGATTGGACCCATTATTGGCTTCGAAGCTTTAGTGTTACATTGCCTTAGTTTAAGTAAGCAATTGTGTGTTTAAAACGTACAAATTTTATTTGGTTCTAATCACCCCCTCTATGAAATAACATCCTTTCTATAACTCCACCAAGCTTTCGTGCATAGCTCGTGAGCCGTCCACGTGCAATTTCAATTGGTATCAGAGCAGGTTACTCTTAAAAGGCTTAATCGCTTGGAATGAGATCCGAAGGAGCTTAAGAATGTGGTTTACTTACAAGGGGAAAGATAAGGTTACACAAGAATATGAACCTATTTATTAATCTAGTATGGGTAAGTTTATTGGGGACTTTAGAGGATTTAAACTTGATAGTCATACTTTTCCCCTATACCTATGGTAATTCAAATGGACTCATTTACTTTGAAAAGTAGCTCGAGAGCTTCTCTTGTGTGCCATACTTGTGGAGATATTGAGCACTTTAAATTTAAATGTGCAAGCTTTAAAAGGGCCCGTAAGTTGAGCTATTGATGTCCCACAGAGAGAGAGAGAGAGAGAGAGAGAGAGAGAGAGAGAGAGAGAGAGAGAGGAGGGGGGGAGGGATAGGACTTAACCAATTTTTGATAATCAATTTCAGAAAATAAATTCACAACAACAATCAATATTGAAATATTGATTTCAATTGAGTCGTAGGAAGAACTTCACTTAATATCTTAAATAGGATAACCTTATTTCACGACTTCCTTGATTTCAATATTTCAAGATGATAAATACAAGAATAAGATTATCAATCATCAGAAGACAAATAGAGTTATAGTGCTTTGGTATTAACATACACCTACTCCATTCCCAGAATTACTTCTCCACGTAATTTTATCTTTCCATTATATTCAAGGTTTTCAAAGGCTGACTTCAACAACCTCTTACAGTACAAGCTAGCATAATTAACCTCAAGTGATTTTAACAGGCTGATCACACTCCTCAACTCGATGAAATTTTTCGGGTAATCTCAATCAACCCAAAGTAAAAGTAATTTACTGAATAAAAACTTATTTTCTTGAAGACGTGAGTCGAAGTGAAGATATCAATGAAGCTTCAATAGATGCAGCGGTCATTTCTTTTCTCAGATAAAGATGAACCAATGTATGCATAATAAAAAATAATCTAAGAATATATGATTTTTCAAAGAATAGAACTCTAAAAGTTGCAGATTCAATCTTCTGTTCTTAAGTTGAATATATGACACTCTCTAATTTAATTTAACAAAACTTAAGAATAAAATTGAATAAACTACAAAAATAATATAAGAAGTACACTAGCCAATCCGCTTCCGACTAACTGAAATCGGATTGCATACTAAGTTACCCTGTATGCTCTTATGGTACTGAGTAAACTTAGTTGGGCCCACCTTGAATGTATGTGGTCTATCCACACCGTCCATCCGTTTTTCCATCTAATATAAGGGGTTGAGCCCAAAATTAAAGCATATCCAAAGATCAAGTGGAACATAGCACTAGAAACAGTGGGGATAATGATTTCCACTGTTAAAACCTTTCTAGGCCCAACATTGATATTTCTTTGTCATCTAACCTGTTCATAAGATCATACAAACATGGATGAAGGGAAAACACAAATATAAGCTTGATCCAAAACTTTCGTGGTCCCCAAGAATTTTTCAACGGTAGACGTTTAATTCCACTGTTTCATGTGGTGTGGTCCATTTGAACATTGCATAAGACTCATTTTTGGGCTGAAAGACTAAACTTATCTGTTAAAATGGACTGACAGAGCGGATAAAATACATAAACCATGGTGTACCTCACAGAGTTTACTCAGTACGCTAAGTGGAGTGAGTTACTCACTACGCAATCTGCTTCCAGTTTGGTAGTGCTGAGTTGGATCTGCTTATCTCGGATTTCTGAGCCTTATAAAGTCGGATACATCACACGAGTGGAATCTTTTCAGCACTCGCCTTGCAGGAGTGGCCACCTGTAACACGCGTAAAACAACCAGTAGCTCACCAGGTGGTTCTCCATGGGTTGGTTCCTGATCTCAAGTTTGGGCAGATATGGTCGCACCTGTACAAAAGAGTGGATGGTCAATAGAAGCTTACCAATGGTCCACATTCACCCTATCATATCAACATTTTCCCACGTATGATATCTGGCCACACGCTCATCACCATGTGTAGCTGGATGGGGCACGCGTTAGATTATATTTGGTAGATCCGGATGGACCACCATCTGATGGAAACAACTGGAATACGAAATCACACATGTTGATTATCCTGGCTTCCAATAATTTGTGGGTTTAAATGGACAGTTGTAAACAATGATTTAATGGTACTCGTTCACCATGGAAAATGTAACATTCCGGATTTTTGCCAACCTGGAATTAGACATCCTTAGGCAATGGGTCGATCCTAACACCTTATTAACTTCTCAAAAACTCAATCCCAAAGTCTTAAATACCCTTTCCACCCATTTCCTTCACAATCTCCCATTTCACCTTTCACCACCGTGTTCTTTAAATGCTTCTAAGTACTTTCATATTAGGCATGAATCCTAAAGTTTAGGTGATGAAGAACAATACTTTAGAAATCCGTACAAAAGCCCAAGTACCACCTCAGACAGAAATCTTCCAGGACTAAATCCTTTAGAAATTAGACAAAGTTAACTAAACGCTAAACCAGATCACATACGAAATCTGTACTAATCACTTTAAATCCGATCTGCAAGACCCAAAACTTGTAGAATCATTGACGCTAGGTTACCTTAAAATTTAGGATTAATCTCATTACCCAGTTGCTCTCGGGAGCACATTGAAACTCCGTATCAGATTTGGACCGCACGTCGAAAGTCCGATTAACGCGAAGTTAAACGGTTAGGACCGCCTTGCTGGGCTTGACAACCATCTCGAAAGTCAAATCCAGATAATGTTCCATGACTATTCGCTTGAGCCCGAAGTGAAGAGTGTGAGAAATGTAGATTTCTTAAGAAATCAAGTCTCATTTAAGTAATCTAAAACTTGTCACTTGTGGGCCTGATATACGCAATCAGACCGTCAGAATCTGACCCAAATTCACCCTCGGATCAGGAGAAATTTCATACACATGTCCATGTACTTGTAACCCTGATCGAGTTTCGGTGACTGTTGAACTGAAACTGGTCCGCCACTCGTGATTTAAGAATCCAACTGGAACGAAAACTTAACTCCACCTAGATCCAAGGTTGGTGAGCTTAAGTCCGACCGCACACAGAAAAGGGGCCGTCAGAAGTGCTCCGTTGAGACGGAACAACCTCACTTTGGTTATAACCTAAGTATACCTTGACCTGGAGTCTATTTTGGTGATGTTTTAGCCTATATAAGGACCTTAAAACCTCTCTCATTCAGCCCATACGAATTTGGGAGAAACCCTAGGAGAGAGAAGAGAGAAAAGAGAGAGAAAGTGTGAGAGTTGTGGGAGAATCCTCCTACCATTCTACCTTGCTGCCATCCGTGCTTAACCATCTTTTTCTAATCGCTTCCCGGCATTTTCAACTTTATTTCTAGGTAAGAAACCCTAACCCTAATCTGATATAGGGTTATGAACATTACAAATGATGAAATAGCTAATCTATTTCATTCTATAGGTTGCCAAACTGTCGTATACTAAAGCTTAACGAATCTATCGAGTCCGTTACAATTCTACGACATAAGGTGCAGACTTTAGATGTATAGGTTATGGTTTTCAACGCTTTCAATGTCAGATAATAATAGATTCATGATCTGCATGCAATTGCACATATATAAAGTGCTGTCCATTTTGTTTTTCAGATATACGTTAACTATGTTGAATATACTGTATTCCTCGTATTTGTAGAAAATACTGCATACGTATAAATTTTGAAAGTATGTTAGCCATGATTAATTGCTGTATGAACATGCTATATATATGTATAATACTCACTCGACGAAAGGATTCGCCTTAATACATGTTTTTGCTAGTATACGTTATGTATGTTAAAAGAGTGTATTCTAAGTATTTGTGAGAATGACTGAATGAGTATAGAATTCGCATTCATGCTCGCCATGATTAATTGTCATGGATATATGATTGTTGTATAGGCGATACCCCTTTGACGAAAGGATTTGCCCTAAATCACGCCACGACCAATATACACTATATATGTTAAAATGTGTAGCCCAAGTGTTTGTGGAAATGACTGAATGAATATGGAACTTGGATTCCTGCTTCCCATGACTATTCGTCGTGGGTGCATGCGTGTTATAAATGGGGCAGCTCCCTAGTGAAAGGATTTGGCCTAATACTTATGTGATCAACATACGTCATGTATGTTGATGTATGTAGTCTAAAGTATTTGTTGAAATGTTTGAATGAGTAGTAGTTAGTAAATTGTAATGTATAAGGGTGTTGAGATAGGATTCTCAACTACCTTAGTGATGTGTATGATTTCCTTCATGTAAGTGTTTAGTTTAATCACTTACTGGTTTATGAAACGTATGTGTTTGGATTTCCTGTTTGCATTGTGTTTTATAACATGCTTGTTCATAAGTTGAATTACTTGTTTATTTAATTCTGCTCTGACTACTTCACATGTTTTAAGTTGTATTCCACAAAAATTCGTGAAGGGTGACGGGGGAGTGGTGTAACGATTCCATGCAACAGCCCTGATAGCCCTAAGCGGACAATATTGGATATTTGATTGTATGATTTGAAATCTTAATCCACACTGCTTTAACTATTCCGTAATTGAATGTGATTGGGGCTATTGTATAGTCCAGGCAATCGGTAACAGGCTTTGAGTTCGTGACTGAGATTCATTCGCCACGAAGGACGTGTTTGACGAACCCAAGTTGTACATCGGTTATCGGCAGTGGTTAGGCCACGCAAAGTGCTTATGCACTTCATGTCGTTCAACTTGTCGTGCGCTCGAGCTAGCCGAGCTCGTCAAGTAACCTGATCTGTCTTATGTATGTTTACCATGTTTGGACGCCTTTGTTTGAACCTGAGGTACTAACCTTACCAGTGGAATCCCGTTAACTGTGGTACCTCGATCCGCTAAGACTCATGAGCCGGGCATGGTGGTATGGGACACCGTGGTCGAGCTGTCAGCGTACGCTGAGGCCACGAGCCTCCCCTTAGTGACCATTGAGCAACCAGACTCGTGAGCCGATTATGGTGGTATGGGACACTATATTCGAGCTGTCGGCTTACAGTGCTTTGATGAGTGATTGGGGAGTGGTGCAATGATTTCGTGTAACAGCCCTGGCAGCCCTGACCATACCCGGTCTAGTGACCTCGAGCATACTCTGAATCTGTGGAGAGACGATGAGCCTTCTCATAGTAAACAGAGTATAAACTAGGCCTGTATTGATAAGGTGATGGGGGAGTGGTGCAACGATTCCGTGTAACAGCCCTGACAGCCCTTGCAGCGACCTAGAAACACACCATCATATGAGATTGTCTAGGACTGACGACCCTAGAATGGATCATTGTTTGGGAATGATGTAAGGAAGGTACCTTAGCTTCCCAATACTGCTGTTTGAAATGGACTAATAACAACTCGGTAATCATGCTCATCATCGCATTGCATGTGCCTGGAAGATGTAGAGCACTGAGGGTGACAACATGCCGCGGACGTAAGATAGTGCCGTACGAGGGAGTATGTTGGCGAGGGCATGCATCATAATCGCATCTCATCCTTGCATTAGTTACGGTACTTAGGAATGTTGATTGTACTGCTTTATCATTACTGCTTGACTGAATTGATAACATGTTAACATATGCTTTATTGTTCCACTGAGTTGATCACTCACTCCCACGTTACGGGATGGTGTTGTACACACCAACCAGACCCTGTTGTAGCTGTAGGTGATGGTGATGCTTATGAAGCGGAGCCGGACTTTTGCGATGAAGAGGATGCCTTCTTGTATGTGCTGTATTCTGGCAGCTTCATGTGAGCCGTGTCTTGATCAACGGGGTTACAAGGATGTTGACTAGAGGACCTTACGCATTTGGTATATTTTGGAATTGTACTTGTAATGAATTAACCTGGTAACATTATCACACTCTGGAGACTCACCACAATTTACATATTTTATATATGTATTATAGTCTTCCGCTTGCAAATTTAACTGTCTCTGGAGTATAATATGCTATTTTGGTATAATCCCATTCATGTTTCAATGCTCTCATCATAATCATCATTCTCTGTGTTGCATAAGTGATGCGTTGGAACTCGGGAGCTGAGCTTTGCTTGACCCCCGATTTTCAGGGTGTTACAGAAAAAGAAAAGACATGAGCAAGGAACAGTACTGTCTACACACGTGCCCATGTTGCAAATGTGTGTGAGGTTGCATACAACAAAAAATTAGGGTGTTCAGTATCATAAGTGGGCCACTCATTGGTCATTTTCTATACTGACATCAAACTCTCAAACTCTTGTCCTAATAAATCTAGGCATGACATTTGTGGAAAAAGTGGGGTTTACTGGATGAACCATTAAGATCTTTCACACGAGTGTCACCGTCCTCAGCTTCATTCAGCGAACTCTGACCTCAGTGATCTACTGATAAACTTTGACTACTAGTGCTCGGACTCGAGATTACATAGTTTGAGGCCTAGCCCAAGTGCGGGTACTCCGTATGCCGAGGCTGAAGCCAAGCATGGGTGAGGATACTCCGTATGCCAATGCTGAGGCCGAACTCGGGTGAGGATACTCTGTGTGCCAAGCTAGCAGGCACCTAAATACGGACGTGACCGAAGATCTCACCCAAGGATACGCACCCTTAAGACACGATATGCCGCACGACCCAGAGATTATGGATAATATCTCCATGATCACAATATCTTGCTGATTGAGCAAATCATGCCGAGATTAACGGACGTGGATTGTTCAACCCACATGTATAAATACCAGGGGACCCCATTAATATAGGTTTACAATATCTCGCACCCTCTCCCTACTCTCAACTTAGACCTAGATTCCCTAGCCTAACTTAGGCATCGGAGGGTCCCCCGGCTAAGCCAGGGTCTCCTTTGCTCACCCTTTTGTACAGGACCAGGGTTCATCGAAGGTTCACGGTATTGAATTGAGTGGAAGGTGGTCCAGATTTTGACCTCAACATTTTTTGGGGCCGTTTGTGGGAACGATAACAAAAAGCTAGGAAGCTTATAAGATATGGCGAGAGGAAAGAAAAAGGTGACAGTGGTGGAGCCCGAACCTAGAGGATAACATCAGTCTTCTTCGTTGTTGCATACCAAGTCGGCTCCAATAGGGCCGTCCCAATGGACTCAAAGCCGAGGAGGAAAATACAAGGCGCTGCAAAATGAAGTCTAGACGCTGAAGGATGAAATCAGTCGAATGAAGGCGCAACAAAACCGCCAGTCGCTCCTTAACATGGTGGAAGCCACCCCGGCACCCGAGGAACGACCACAATAGGTCAGTTCCCAGCCCAGAGGGTCCCAGGCGCTGTCCGCGCGAGCTCTCGACCCTGTGCACAATGTCGTGTCCCAAAATTGGTCCGCCCGAGTCCCGGAACCTGCTCGGGATGCAGAGCCATCCTACGTGTCTGTCACTTCGGCTCTGGTCCTCACCTACCTCCACCATCGGGAGAGGAGAAGACATGACAGAGCACTCGTGATGACGGAGGGCCCCAGGAGACGGTAATAGAGAATAAGAATCCTTGGGAAGCTCAATTTAAGGAACTCCGTGACTAGTTTGAGACGTTTCAGAAGAATCAGCGATCCGCATCCGTCCCAACTGCAGTCCAGGTGATGATGAAAGAGACTGAGTCTCCCTTCACCTCATAAATCATGAGTGAGGTGATGCCACCGAGGTTCAAGATGCCTCCCGTCATCTAATTCTCTAGGTCTGGAGACCCGTCGGAGCATGTAGAGTTGTACCGTTCGTGGATGCAAATCCAATCAGCCACAGATGTGATGATGTACAAAGCCTTCTCAATAACCCTCTTCGGATCTGCTCGGAGTTGGTATCGACAACTTTAACCAAAATCGATCAGCTCCTTCGCCGAGCTCAGCAAATTGTTCCTTACCCAGTTCATCTCTAGTAAGAAGAATAAAAAACCGACTACCCATCTGTTTACCCTCAAGCTGGGGAACAAGGAGTCACTGAAGGACTTCATTGACTGCTTCAATGAGGAGGCGTTGTTAGTGGAGGACTACGATGACAAAATGGTACTCTCAGCCATGTTCAACGGGCTCAAAGAGGGGAAATTCACTTTCTCGATCGGGAAGAATCAACACCATCTTGGCCGAGCTCATCAGCAGGGCTCAGAAATATACTAATGCCAAGGAATTTCCAACTCCTGCAAGCACGTACAAGTAGCTGAGCAGCCGCCCAAGGGGAAGAGACTGAGGAACGAAGAGCCTCAGTCATCTAGCAAGAGGCCTGATGATCGCACCACTCGTGATCACCGACCAAGCAGGAAGCTTGAGAGTAAATTCCATTCGTACACTCCCCTCAATACTTCTCCTGAGCAGATCCTATTGAACATCAGGGGCCAGAAACTCCTGAACTGGCCGGTTTGCATGAAGACCGATGTAGAGAACCGAGACAAGCGCAAGTACTGCCGGTTTCATCGTGACCACGGTCACAATACGAGCGATTGTGTGGATCTTAAGGATGAGATCGAGACCCTCATCTGTAGGGGTCATCTGTGACGATACACCAAGGAAGAGAAGCCAGCTCGGAAAGAAGAACAGCTGAGTAAGACTGTGGAGAACCTGCCAAGATCCGCACCATCTACGGTGGCTCATCTGGTGGAGGCGACTCAAATAGGGCTTGCAAAGCCCACTCTTAGAGTTCAGATCCTGAGCACTGTGTCCATATGGCCGAGAGGCCGAGGAAAGAACTCCGAATAAGCCCCTACAGTCTGACTTTCACAGCAGAGGATGCGCGTGGAATCCAGCATCTGCACGAAGATGCCCTCGTGGTGACTATGACCATAGCTAACCACAAAGTTTACCATATTCTAGTTGACACGGGGAGCTCGGCTGACGTCATTTATTTCAAAGCATTTGAGAAAATGAGGATCGAAAGGTCACGCCTCAGACCTGTAAAAACCCCTTTGCACAGCTTTGTTGGAGATAGGGTGATCTCTAAGGGAACCATAGCTCTCCCCATAACAGTAGGAGAAGGACAACATCAAGTCACACTTCTCATGGACTTTCTTGTTGTCAATGTGCCGTTGGTGCATAATGTCATTCTGGGCCAACCTTCCCTTAATGCAATAAGGGCAGTTGTATCCACATACCATCTGGTGATGAAGTTTCCCACCGAAGGTGGGGTTGGATACCTCCGAGGGGACCAGCATGAAGCTGGGAGTTGCTATGTGATAGCTGTAAGAAATTGGTTGGTAAAGCAGACTCTCACCATCAACGTCCTCGACCCCAGAACTCCCACGGAAGATCCCCTCGAGGGCCTAGAGACCGTCCCGCTTGAGGAATGCGACCCGAGCAAAACCGTTCAGCTCAGATCTTCGCTAAATTCTGAACAGAGGTCTCAGATGTTGACTTTCTTACAACAGCACAGGGACGTCTTCGCATGGTCGCACAAGCATATGCCAGGCATCTCTCTCGACGTCATGGTTCATAGGTTGAACGTACATCCGGACCACAAGCTAGTGAAACAGAAGAGAAGAGCGTTCGATGTTGAGAGGTACACGGTCATAGCCGATGAAGTCTCCAAGCTTCTCAGTGTCGGCTTCATCGAGTAAGTACATTATCCGAACTGGATCACCAACGTGGTCCTGGTAAAGAAATCAAGCGGAAAGTGGCAGGTCTGTGTAGACTACTTAGACCTAAACAAGGCCTGTCCTAAGGATAACTTTTCCTTGCCTCGAATCGACCAGCTGGTGGACAGCATGACTGGACATGAGCGACTCTCCTTCCTAGATGCCTATTCCGGGTACAATCAAATCCCAATGCACCCCCCAGACAGGCAAAAGACTACCTTCGTCACTAACAAAGGACTCTACTATTACCGGGTCATGCCTTTTAGCCTAAAGAATGCTAGGATAATATACCAAAGATTAGTGAACCAAATGTTTGCCAAGCAGATAGGTTGGACAATGAAAGTTTATGTCAATGACATGCTTGTCAAAAGCGTTAGAACATCCGACCATCTTGCGGACCTCGAGGTGACATTCTCGATCCTTCAGGAGTATCACATGAAGCTGAACCCAACTAAGCATGTCTTAAGAGTCGGTTCGGCAAGTTCCTCAAGTTTCAAGTCAGCCAGAGAGGCATCGAGGCGAATCTCGAGAAGATAAAAGCGCTGCTTGACATGAGCTCGCCTTGAACAACAAAGGAGATCCAGTGTCTGATTGGCTGAATAGCAGCGCTCGGTCGGTTCGTCTCTAAAGCAACAGATAAGTGTCTCTCCATTTTTCAACAACTGAAAGGTCATAAGAAAGCCGAGTGGACCTTTGAATGCGAGCAAGCGTCCCAATAGCTAAAGCAATACCTAGGTTCACCTCCCTTGCTATCGAAGCCAGAAGAGGGTGAGCCCCTACTCTTCTACCCAGCAGTCTCCGCCTCAGCCATCAGTTCTGCACTCATCAGGGAGGTAGGATGCAAGCAGTATCCTATTTACTACATAAGCAAAGTAATGGTACCCGCCGAGTCCAGGTACCCGTACATGAAGAAATTAACACTTTGCTTGGTCTTCTCAGCCCGAAGGTTGCGCACGTACTTCCAAGCACACACCATCATCGTCCCAACTGACCCCCCCCCTCAGGCAAGTCCTTTAAAAGCTGGACATCTCAGGTCATCTGATGAAATGGGCGATAGAACTCGGGGAGTTCGACATCCAATATCATCTAAGGACTACAATTAAGGGTCAGGCTGTAGCTGACTTTATAGCCGAGTTTACCATTCCAAGTGTAGATACCGAAGTAAAAGCAGCTCTCACAACCCTGCTTATTCCCTCGCTTATCAAGGATATAGAGTCGGAGCAGAGGTGGGTCCTTTATGTCGACGGGTCATCCAATGCCAAGCGCATCGGGGCAGGAATTGTCCTGGTCGTGCCCGATTCTACGACTATATAGTACGCCATCAGGCTCGGATTCAGAGCTTCTAATAACGAAGCAGAGTATGAGGCCCTGTTAGTAGGACTCAGGTTGGCAACTAGTTCGGGGGTTCAGTCCCTTGATGTTCAGTGCGATTCCCAACTTGTAGTGAACCATATCTCCATCGAGTATGAAGCTAAAGAAACCAGGATGGTGGCCTACCTAGCCGAGGCCAGGAAACTGATAGAAAGGTTCTTGAATTGCGTCATCAACAAGATTCTAAGGGCAGAGAATTCTTGGGCCGATGCCCTCGTGAGACTAGCCTCGGCCACGGAAGGAAAGATTCCTCCGATAATTCCCGTGGAATTCATGGAGGGCTCGAGCATCGACCGAACGGATCAAGAAGTGGTCAACCCGATGGAAGCTACCCCAAGTTGGATGGATCCGATCTACAACTACCTTATATCTAGTGAGGTCCCCCAGGACAGATTGAAGGCCCGATGCCTGAAGATTAGAGATGCCCGATACATTGTCTTGGACGGGGTCTTATACAAGAAGGGGCACTCACAGCCCTACCTTAGATGTCTCTGACCCGAGGAAGCGGACTATGTGATACATGAGATCCACGAAGGCATCTGCGAAAATCACTCCTGTGGTCGAGCCTTGGCTTTGAAGATACTCTGTCAGGGGTACTTCTGGCCAACCATTTGAGAGGACTCGAAAGATTACGTTTGAAGGTGCGACAAGTGTCAGAGGTTCGCAGCTATACCGAAGCAGCCTCAGAAAAAATGACCCCCATGAGTGGGCCATGACCGTTTGCTCAGTGGGAGATTGACATCATTGGACCTCTGCCCATTGGGAAAGGACAAGTGAGGTTTGCTATTGTTGTGGTCAATTACTTCACTAAATGGGCTGAGGCCGAACCTGTGGCCAAGATCACCAAGCAGAAAGTAATCGAATTCGTCTGGAAGAACATAATCTGCCGGTTTGGAATCCCACACACCATCATTTCTAACAATGGTAAGCAATTCAACAATGATAAGTTCCGCAGCATGTGCAGGGGGCTCGACATCTCGAACACTTATTCTTCACCTCGGCTTCCGCGGTCTAATGGACAGGTGGAAGCCGTGAACAAGGTCATCAAGCACCATTTTAAGACAAAGTTGGAGAAAGCGAAAGGCAATTGGGCGGACAAGCTCCCATTCATCCTTTGGGCCTATAGAACTACAGATCAGTCGTTTACCAGGGAGACCCCATTTTCGCTATCTTACGGCTCAGAGGCGATCATTTCAGTTGAGATCGGCCTCCCAACAGCTCAGGTCAGAAACTGCTAAGAGGATCAGAATGAAGAGCAAATCGTAACAAACCTCAACTTACTTGAGGAAGCTAGAGATGTTGTCAGATTCAGAGTCGCTACTAGGCGTCATCAAGTGGCATGATTCTATAGCTTAAGAGTCAAGACGAGGGGGTTCTGACCAGGGGACTTGGTCCTCCGCCGTGTCTTCCAAAAACTGCAGAGCCAGGGGCTAGGACGCTCGGACCCAACTGGGAAGGGCATTACCGTGTGGTCAGATCAACCCAACCAGGCTCCTATCACTTAGAGGACCTTAAAGGGCGCTAGCTCCCCCACCCATGGAATGCTGAACACTCGAATATATATCTACTATTCATGAGAATCTACTAGCCACTGAAGGCCCCCAATAAATGTACCAATTGGAGCAACGAGCCTACTATGGACTTCAATAAAAGTTCCTTATTTCCTACATCTACTTGCACAATTTATCTAAGGTTATCTACAAATGGAAGAAGTTACCTCTCATAAGCAAAGATTAACTTAACGGACCGATCCCTTCAAAAAGGGGTTAGGACGTTAAACCCACAAAAATCTACATAAGGATCCCCTCATACGCAGGAGAAAAGCCCGGAGATGACTCAATTCCCTGAAAATGGGGTTGGCTCGTCACGCGATGACAAATATACAAAAATGATTAAGGGGTGTGCAATTCCGGGGGGGGGGGGGGTGGGGTGTTGACCTCTTAAGGGCTCAGTCCTTAAATACTAACATCAAAGAATCATCACATGCGAATATGCCTTCTCCCAATGATCATCATTCATTCAAAAACTCATCATAAAAAATTATACATGTTAAAAAAAGAGTTATTACACAAGTCTTACTCCCTCCGGGTGGAGGGACCAGCCACTAAGCTGGGGGGCTTAGTGTCGAGGGCGGCATCGGCGACAGGGGGGCACTCTTAGGCTCATCTGCCATGACCAGTTCAGCATCTTTGGCATCGTCTGCAATGAGAACGTCGAGGTCGATGGTTGGATGAAGCTTTCCGACCTCAACGAGGCAAGCATCGAAGCCGGTGTTATAGCCAAAGTAGTACAGTTTGTCCAGCTCCTTGGCCCTCTCATCCGAGTCCTTATATGTTGCCACTGTTACGGCAACTTGAGAAGCCGCTCAGGCCTCGAGTTCACCCCACAGTTTTTCTTGGTCCGTAGCAGCCACGACCTCAAGAACAGTTCGCTGCTGAACCAACCCCTCGGCAGCTTAGTGCTTCACTATCTCGAGGTTTTTCTCCAGATGTGAAACATCACCCTCTGCATCCTCACGATTAACGTCTAGATGCCAAACAACATCCTGTAGGCACCTGACCTCAGGGTCGGCCACGTCCAAGCGAGCTTAGAGTTGGTTGACCTCACCTTGGAGTGTTAGCTCCCTCGTTCGACCCTCAACAACAGCCCTTTTCAGTTCCTCTCACTCCACAGCCGAAGCCTTTAACAGTTTCTCGAGCTCAGCCTTTTATGCCTCGAGTTCGACCCTCTGTGCCTCTTGTTCTGTCTTCTCCACCACAAACTTGGCCCGCTTCTCCTTGAGCTGTTCCATCTCCTTCAATCTCTCCTTCACCTTCACAATCATCAGCAGCGACTGGTAACAAACTGCTGCATAATTATTAATAAAGTTGATGTGGCGTCGGGAGAGTGTTTTGGCTATCTTCGACTCTGGGACGTGCTTAGTTGCCCATGGGTTCAGCAGAGCCATGTGATAGCCTGGAGGTAGAATATCTGGAGTGGGCTCGGAAGTTCCTCTGACCCCACTAGCTGCGGAAGCTTAGGCAGCAGCCTCGGGTGTGGTGGTATATCCGACAAGGGCTTTAGTTCGGCCGGCTAAGAGCTTGGCCTCGGTGGCAAGGTAGTGTGCTATGGATCACGCAGGAACGACAGAACCAGGAGTCTCCCCAACCACCTCTCTCTCTACTGCGGGAGGGCTCACAACCGCTGAAGGTGGAACCTCGGGGGCATGTTCCTTAGTAGATGGCGTCGAGATGGTAATAGGCTTGACTCTGACAGGAGTCTCGGGGGCTCATGCTTCGGGGGTAGGGGTCGGGGCAGTGATGGGAATGACTTCAGCTGGGGCCATAGCGGGTCTGACCTCTACTGGGAAGGTCATGACTGCAACTGGAATAGTCTCGGTCTCAGAAGTCTTCCTCTTCTTTGCCGTCACCTTCATCTTCGGCTCAAATGAGAGGACTATGTCCATCGAAGGGCACAACACTAATGGCCTCCTCCTCTTCGAGCTGCCTGTCTCTATTCCTGTCTAAAAGAGGAAATCAGCCAAGAAAAATCTACTGAATGACTGAATGTCAGCAAACCAATCTCTGAAGGTCTTTACCCTGCTTACCCATAATAAAGAGAGTGGGCCAGATTCTATAGAGGCCAGACGACACCAAGTTCTCCTGGCTGATAAGTTCAAACAAGATGAGCTAGTCCTTAGGGAGCACTTTAACTTGGTCGACCTACCGCTTTTGAAAAACAGAGAGGTCGGGGACCCCTTCAGCTGAGCTGCAAACAGAAGCAGAGAATGAGTTAAAACATAGAAAGATGGATTGAACATGCAGTGTGACTAAAAAGAAGTGTCCCACCTTGGTTGGCAAACTTGGTAGAGACTCGGACCCACAGTCCGCGCAATTCAGAGGCAGGGGCCTCCTATTCCCCTGAGGCCCAGAACTACTTCTCCTTCCAGTCTTTGTTAGAAGAGGGAAGTTGGGTTACTAGACCCGGGATGCATGGAGGCCTAGCCGAGAAGTACCACTAGGCTTTATCCAACCTATCATATTTTTCCACGTACAAAAATATGAACTCGTCTGGCGTCAGCCTCTAATTCCCTGCCCGATGCTAGAGAATAAAGGTGGAGGTGAGGATCCTCCAGGAGTTTGGAACTAGCTGCTCTGGAGCTATTCTTAGCTGTGCGGTCAGCTCGCGTAAGAATGGATGTATGAGGAATTGAAGCTTGCACTGAAGGGTATACATGAAGATAACAATCTCCCCTTCGGCTGGAGAGCCCACCTGGTCCGTGGGGGCAGGGGCTTGGATGTGCACCGAGTTGGGAATTTGATAGTCTTCGCAGAGTTGAGCCATCTAAGATTTGACTAGGATCGAGCCCCCAGGGACTAACGGTTTCGACCTGCCTCCCAAGGGGCCTGCCTTCGACCACCCCGCAGGATCTCCAAGAGCCCTCTTTGGTCTCTTACCTCGACTTTTGGCCCTCTGATTCATGATTCACTGTGCCAGGACCGAAGTGTCAAGGGGTATGACCTCAAAAGGGCCTTCGGACTCTCCAGGTTCCGAGGCGGTAGTCTCCGGTTTGGAGTTTGAACTAGCTCCTCGAACCTCTTCCACTTCGTCAGAATTGCTTGACATGATGCAAGGAAAAAAGGCGTTAAAGTGGTGGAAGACTCACAGCGTTGCAGGCGATCTCCTCCAGCAGAAATTTTCCTAACTCTGACGGCTTCCTCTGAACAGAATTTCTTCTCCTATGGTCGGAAACCCTTTATCCGGCTGTGAAAATCCTCTTTCTGGCATAAGGCGATTTTTGGTGACGGGCGATTTCTGGCAGAGGGCGGTTCGGAAGGAAAGAACATAGAAGATGAGAAGTAAGTGTAAGAGAAGTGTGAGAACGAGAACGGGAGGAGTTTATATAACCACCTCATTACTCGGTGTCATCATTGCAAACGGCCGTTCCCAAAGCCAAGGCGATTAAGTATTAGCACTAAGGGACACGTAGAAGAGAGCTATACGTCCGAACCCACGCTTCGATGTCGGAGCCTTCTCAGCATTTAATGCCTTTAATGATGTAGGCGGCTCCTTGCCCCTCCGCATACACGTGGCGTGTCTCCTTCACTCTGCCGATCGCGAATCGTAACTGTCACCACGCGTTGTTCGCTAAGGGGATAGAAGCTGAAGGGTTGTGGCTACTGTACAACACGCGGGATTTGAGGCATGTGTATCGCATTAATTGTGCCTCGATCATCCCAATCTCCATCATGAGCAGAGGCGTGAAGATGTCATTTCATTTCCCCAGGCATTTACTCTTTAAGTTCGGTTTTGAACCAAGAGAGTAGGGGGCTTTTGTTATGAAAAATGTGGACAAGGACAATCGGGGTTGGCCTGAGCTACCCGAATAAGTTAACAAGGCTTCAGAAGGAGGATACCACGTCAAGTATGAGTCGACTCCTAAGTTACGACCATAGGTTAGCTGCAATAAACTCCCCACTAATGAATCACGACTCGGAACTTCAGTCCTGATTGGCCGATCTGACCCCTCATCCTCATACGAAGAAGGATGGCTGAGCCGACCTTTGAACCTCGTCCTCAGCTTCATTCAACGGACTCTGACCTTGGTGATCTACTAACAAACTCCGACTACTAGTGCTCAGACTCAAGATTACATAGTCTGAGGCATAAACTGAGTGCGGGTACTCCGTATGTCAAGGCTGAGGCCAAGCATGGGTGAGGATACTCCGTATGCTGAGGCTGAGGCTGAATCTGGGTGAGGATACTCCATGTGCCGAGCCGGGAGGCACCTAAATATGGACGTGACCGAAGATCTCGCCCAAGGATACGCACCCTTAAGACACGCTATGCTGCACGACCCAGAGATTATGGATAATATCTCCACGATCACAATATCTTGCTGATTGAGCAAATCATGCGGAGATTAATGGTCGTGAATCGTTTAACCCACATGTATAAATATCAGGGGACCCTATTACTACAGGTATGCAATATCTCGCACCCTCTCTCTACCCTCAACTTAGACCCAGATTCCTTAGCCTGACTTAGGCATCGGAGGGTCCCCCGGCTGAGCCAGGGTCTCCTTTGCTCACCCTTTTGTACAGGACCAGGGTTCGTCGAAGGTTCACGGCTTTGAGTAGAGGGTGGTCCAGATTTTGACCTCAACAATGTGTATGTAAAATCCGCACCGTGCATCTTCTGCATCTTGTCGTGTTAGAAGTATATTAAAAAATTTAGACCGATCTAACACTCAGGTGGATGAGACTAAAGGCAACAATGAAGGAGAAGATTGGGAGGGTGGTAGACCTACCGTATAAACTTCCACGTGAAATACGGTGTTAACCACTGTATGTATGTACCGTCCAAACCATTCTTGAGGTGTAAAGCACCACACCAGGATGAAGCGACACGGCAAAACTTAGGTGGTTTTAGGCGTGATTCGTTCCAATCTCTGGTGCACCCCACCTGAATTGTATATTAAGATTATTCACTGAATGTACGGTGAAGATGAGGTTACTTACCATATGTACAATTTAGATTCCACGTAAAAATCATTGGCGGTCCCCAGACTACTCATGATAACTTGAAGTGTGTTCAAACTTCAACCCTTGTGAACAAAACCTAGCAGGTGTGCCACTGAGTCACATGCCTCGACTTGCAAATAGCCCACGGTTATAAGACTCGTCTCAATCAGGTGCTAGTTGGATGAGTCGACTCAAACTTGGAAGGCAATAATGAGCAATGATGCCAACTCAGATGAGTCACGTAAGACTCAGGTGGTGTGGTTGGATTCCACCTAGTAGCTTTCTCTTCCTCTCTCCTCGAGCTGTCGCAAGATTTGCTCTCCCTCACTGTTTATATATATATATATATATATATATATATATATATATATATGCTCACCTGCACACCTTGCACACGTGTTATGGGCGTCTAATCCGAACCGTCCATTTATCGCGGAATCCCATGAAACCCCATGGGACAAAACTTCACCTTGATCTAAAATTCTGGTGAGCCATAGCAAAGAGAAATGCAAATCAAGGGAGGAAACTTTTTTAAAAAAATTTTTCATGGCCCACCAAAGTTTTGGATCAAAGTAAAAATTAGGCACGGGGTTTCATGAGGTGTTGCTTTATGTGGACCATTCGGATTTTGGAGTCATATCATGTATGATGAGTTCTCAAAAAAGTTTGCATGAGTACAGTGCGAATTGAGCATTGCTCACTTGTGCACGTGCGCACCTTTGCACACGTGTCATGGGCAAGTCCATATGATGCGGCATCCCATAAAACTCCAAGAGACCAATTTTCACCCTGATCTAAAACTCTAATGAGCCATAACAAAGAGATGTAAATCAAGGGAGGAAACTATTTTCTTTTTTCATGGCCCACCAAAGTTTTGGATCAAAGTAAAAGCTGGGACCTGGGGGTTTCACGGGGTGTCGCATCACATAGACCATTCATATTTTGGACTCACATCACATATGATGAGTTCTCAAATAGTTCACACGAGTTACATGCAAACTGGTGCGCGGCTAAGCATTTGGCTACACACGCACGCATGCACACATGCACACACACATGCACATGCACACACACATGTACATTATAGTTTTGTTAATGTCCCCACCTTCATGAGGGAACTTTGTATGACCAAATGTCGAATAAAAAATTGCCTATAAATCAATTATAAAGATCATAAAACTAAATAATTGAATTTTAAACATGTATCTAAATACCGTCAGATTGTTTAGATATGAATTGATGAACTTAGCCTTTTGAACTTGACCTTCACACCTCACACTCTCCTGAAAACCAGGACTTGAGTTTTCTTATAGATATGGATTTGGAATCAAGACATGTATTTATAAGAGAAGGGTTTTCAATATAATTCGACTTCACAACTAATAAAATATTGTAGATATGTAACATAGTCTGAGCATACCACCTCATTATGTATCTGACTTGATCACAATTGATATGGGGTCCACCAGTATGCTCAACCACATATTCAATGGTCAAATTAAAAAAATTAATCGCATGAGGCCCACCTAGTAGAAGTCTTAAAACCTTAGCATAGTTCCAAACCTTAAAATGCAATATGATGTTTCTTAACCTTTTAAATGACACATGGGGTGACGTATTTGTTAGGGATATTATCTTTCATGAGTATATTATTTACATCAAATAGCCAATTGGGTGATATCCCTAATATAATATTATCGTTGATTTAAATTGTTTATTCATTTATACAACTAATAGTAAGCAACGTTGCAGGAACCATGCCGATAAGATGATCTTGACCTATTAAATAAGATCAGTTTGTTGCAATTTTTTGTTGTTCATTGTTATGGGGAAAAGGGCCGACCTATTGGAAAAGGTCAGGTCAAAGCCTTATCCACTCAACCGAGCCTTGCAAATAACAGAAACTTTAGACCCAACCTCCGACTCTGAAGTCGAAAAGGAGACAAGGTCGAGCTCAACATCTCACTAGCAAGAGAGACCACAAACCTCTATGTAAGGGATTTAACTGCTCGACTAAGGAGATAGCTTAGCATAATCCAGCTTGACATAACCTAGCTCGGCATGCCCAGGTCAGCGCGTCCGAGGTCGATATGCTTTAGGTCAGATCAGACTGCCTCTTACAGAGATCCGACCTCGCCAGACTGAGATCCTGGCCGAAAATCTAGGAAGCCTATTGCGATACGGATTCGCCCGGGACCTCAGTCGAGAATCTAGGGTGGTCATTATGACTCCCAATAGGATTGAAATCCTACTACAAAGATATTCTACTAAATAAAGAGATCTCCCCTATGCCATCGCCTCTCGTCACCTATATATGGGGGTCCCTCTGATGGTGAAAGGTATGATGTTCACAACCCCAAGTGCAAGGTCACGATGTAGTAATAACTCAGTGAGACCGAGGTTGAATTCACAGGGACTAAACTTGTACATATTCTGAAAATAACTAGAACTAGAATAAGATTTAAACCTAAATCTGGAATAAAAGAGAGTAATTATGAATAAAATTTCAATAATCAAAAGGAAACTAGAGAGCCCAAGGATCCACTTGTATCTATCAAGATGCTACCTCACTTGATTTAAGAAACACAATTGGCATTGGAGTCCTATCCTATCCAATTGGAAGATAAAGTAATTAGATCAAATCTCTGAATTTTTCATTGAACTAATCCACACATGAAAGAGTATTATGATGATTGGAAGGGAAACACCATGCCCAAGAGATGATGGTGAATCATGAGTTTTACCAATCTCACAATCTTAAAATAAGAAAAAAAGATATTCAAAGCTATCACGACATCTATTGTAATTTGAGTCACAATAAATCATAGAAAATTGAAAATATTCCTTAAATTCAAACTAAAATTAATGAGGTTCAACATAAAGAAGAATTAAACCAAGATAATCATACCAACAAGCTACAAGCTTCACCTCTTAGCCTTAGCTAAGAGGTTTAGTTAACCATAGACATGATTAAAACTAAAACCTTTAAACAAAATATTAAAAATAAATAAGGAAAAAAAGAAAAACTCTTGGGAGGCTGCTCCATCCTTTGACTCTGCTTCTTGAAACCTAATTTGTGTTTAGAACCCCTTAAAGAACCCATATTTATAGTCTTTATCTGACCATCTTTCAAAACTACCTCAAATTTACGCACTCTGCATAACGCCTTCGATGTCGTTGAACGTAAATTGAATCCGAAAGTCGCACCTTTTCACATTACGTAACTACTTTCATGCTGCGTAAATTTTCATGTCATTGAACATACCTTCGATGTCATCAAACAGTCCTTTAATGTCATTGAAGGGTGTTTGATCAATCAAGAATGTATCCAGAGTGTTTCAGCAAGTTGCTCTAAAAATCTGTAAAAACTCGATGTCATCGAACTACCTTTAATGCCATCGAACAAGGCTTCGATGTCATCGAGAAATGCATCCAATTTGTCCAGCAACCAAACTCGTTTTTCATGTAATTCTTTGATGTCATCAAGCCGTATTCGATGTTATCGAACACTTACTTCGATGTCATCGACCTTTGGTCGTTGACATAAACAGTGAAGTTCAAATTCTCTGATTTTCTGCACTTTGCACTTTTGACTTCATTCTCATAACCAAGACTTCATTCTCTACTTGGTTATGTTGAATCTTAGGGTCTTGAAATCTTCAATCTTGGTCTCCTAAGATCCATCCCTTGCCTTGGTGATTTTTGAGGATAAAATTGTTGCTTTTAACATTCTTTTCAATCCAAGCTCTTAAACTCACCTCGCAATACAAACATGTATAAAATATACCCATTAAGCATTATTATGTTCATAAAACTAAGATATAAATAGGGAGAATATGCAATATTTAACACTTAACACACCCCCTACAAGCATTTTGCTAGTCCCAAGTAAAACATGCATGACATAATCTTTAATTTACGATGTTCAAATTACTATAATTAAATAATCTTTTGTGCAAACAAGTATGAATGAGTATAATCCTAAGAAGGGAGAGTGAAAATTTGAAAACCTAGAGCCGAATCACACGAGCAATCAATTAAATAGGTTCTTCATCACTCACTTAAGAGCATAAATTCATATATCAAGTTTTTCCAATGTGCTTAGTGAATTCCAACTTACTTTCCATAAAAATACTATCATTTCATAATGTTAGTTATGCTCATCACCTCAAGATCGAGTGCTGATTCCGAACTTATCCCCATTTTCTTCTTTTTCTAGTTTTTTTATTTTATATCGACGACCTTTTTATTTATTTATTTATTCTTTTCAGTCTTTTTATTTATTTATTTTCAATCTTTTCATTCTTTTCCAGTCTTTTCATCATACATGACCTTTTTGTCAATCTCACTATTTTTTAACTAGTCCTTTTCATCTTTTTTAAGGTGAATAAAATTCTCCAGACTCAATTCTCAACATCTATCAATGATACACATACAAACAATCAGAAATTCTAGCATTATTAATAGAAAGCAAATCGAAAGTGTCTTGTGACTTAGATCAACATGATATTCAAACTTCCTCTTAATCAATTAAATGAAAGAACTTAAGTGATAGTCTACTCAGTTGATCAAACTCCAACAATTCAAAGTTCAATCTCTATCTTATTATCATACCCAAAACATTCTTAACTGCACAAACTATTGCTTTCCAACTATGTTTTTAATTTGAAAAATTGCTCAAAGACTAAAAAAAAATACTAATTAGTTTACCTAATCCACACCCCCAAAATAAAGCCTACATTGTCCCCAATGTAAATGATATTTGCATGCAATGCATATGAGACAGTGAAAAGAGAGGGAAAGTGTGAGGCCCGTATCCTTGCCCGTATCCTTGCCCGTACTGTTCCGTAGGCTTCCGTGGTCCTCCCAGTCAAATTTCGACGACCTGCGATCTGTTATCGGCAGTTGTGGGCAACCGCGAGTCGTGTCCTGTATTCCAGAGTTGGCTTAACCTGAAACTTATACCCTAGCGACCGCGTCGTCGCCATAGTTCTGATGTCGCGTATTATGCACCGAGGCGATACCCAGGCTAGGAGATGTGGGCCCGCATTCAGTTCGAGGATAAATGCCGAGTGTTACAATCCCTAGAAAATATCACATCAATCCCATCAATCACATCAATCAAGTACACATCACTCCCATCACTCACACCCATCCCCAAGTATAATCACCCCCCTTAAAGTTAACTCTCTCTCTTACATAAGTACTCCCATCACTCATTCACCCATCACTCACATCTCTCACCTATCACCTCTCTCTCTCATTTCTCTCTCATTTCCACCCAAGCTCCATGAGAGCAACCCACGTCCAAGCTCCATGAGAGAGAGCTAGTGTGGCCCACCTTTCTACCACCCAATCCCACCATCCTAAGCCCATCTTAATTGTTGAAATTGTCCCTTTGGGACTCTATCATGCATTGGCAGAAGAAGGAAGAAGAGATCTCGAGGTGGGTGATTTTCTATCATTGTTTTTATGATTTGAGGGCCCACATATGGTGGGACCTACTTGATGTATGCCTTGTATTGGGAGGGGCCCATAGTGGCAGGGTCCCTCCATTTCACGGTTTCTCTCTTTCTCTCTCTCTCTCTCTCTTGTATGGATGATGGTGTGTGTGTGTGGCCCACCATGAAGTATATATTTTATCCATGCCATCCACCTTTGTGGGACCCACCTGATGGACGCGTTGGATGGAACAAATATAAGCTTGATCACAACGTATGGCCAACTGGATCTAGGGCCACCGTGTTGTATGAGGTTTGTCCACATCGTCCAGCCTCCTGGACGGTGTGAGTGAGAATGGCATGACGCATGCCTTACATCCAGACCGTCCAGGCCTGGATGCTGGACTAGTGGGTATTATATATATATATATCATATATATTATATATATAGTATATTAATATCATATATATAGATATATCTCATATATATTATATATATATAATATATTAATATCATATATATAGATATATTTGGCTGGGCCACTCCCGCGTGGGACCCTCCTTTCATGTATGTGTTTCACACACCATCCGTGGATCCCATCCACATGCCCACCCTCACGTGATGTGTGGTTTCAATCCACACTGTCTAAATGGTGGGACCACCTAAGTATATCTAATGGGCTGGGGTCTTATGATCCAGACCATCCATCTACATGGACCCCCACCGATGTATGTACATTCCATCGTCCAGATGGCTGGATGGTGGGACCATCTGAGGTGTGGATTTTATCTAACACCATCCGTTCGTTTTTGGCAGGGTGGGGCCACGTTGATATAGATGGTATCAGCACCGTCCATTTAAGGATGGTGTCGTGTGATGCCACACGTGATGTATGGGCCTCATCACACCATCCAGATGGCTGGATAGTGATACCCACCACCTGATGGATGCGTTCCATCCAAACCGTCCATACATTTGGCAAGCTTGTCCTTGGTGGGCCACGTACGTGGACCCCACCATGATGCATGTGTTGTATCCATGTCATCCAACCAATTTCAGGGATCATTTTATGGCATGAGAAAAAAGAACGAGTCAGATCTGAGGTTTCAGCGGACCCCACCATTGAAAATAGTGGGAACAGTGACATCCACCGTGTATGTATTATATCCAGACCGTCCCTCCATTTTTTCACCCAAACTGTCCATCTTTTGGTGATCCACACTGTCCGTCTGATGGACGGTGGGCCAGCAGCCACAGTTGCCGCATCTCGGCAGCAAGTTCTGTGGGTCCCGCTGATGTATGTGTTACATCTAAACCATCCAGCCATTTAACGAGCCGGCCTTAAGGCTTGAGACAAAAATGAGGCAAATCGGTATGTCAGGAGGACCACACTGCAGAAACAGTGGAGATTGAACGTCCACCATTGAAACCCTTTTTAGGACACAGAAGTTTTGGATCAGTATGATATTTTTTTCCCATTCAACTTAGGTCTTTGTGACTGTATGATTTGGTTGGATGGAAAATAAAATGGTGGGCCCCATGAATTTAAAAGGTGAAAATCATTATCTCCACTGTTATTGTGGTATGGCCCAGATGATCGTTCTATGGGATTTATTTTTGGTAATGCTCTAAATTGACCTTTAACTGATGTGTGGGCCCCACCTTGATGTGATGTATGTTGGACCTATTTGAGAGCCCCTTTATGATATATTTGAGGCCCCACTTTGTGAAGGTTTTAGGTGAACCTTGAAAAATCTATTGCATAGTGAATGCTAATATCCACTGTGTGAGGATATTAGGAGTGGAGTTGTTGTGTGGCTATTTTTCTAAATAGTTGGTGTACACACAAGCGAACTACTATAATTTCTAGTCATGTGGTGATTGATTGATTGTGACATTGTGTGGATGTTGTAATTTCCTTTTATGCATTTATGGAAGAATGTTGTAATCTTTTTATGCAAGTGTGAGAATGTTGTAATAGCTTAGTTTATTTTCTTTGCTGTTTATTTATTTGTTTGTTTATTTATTCCTCTGTATCAGTTTAAGATTTTGAAACACAGACCTTTCTAGGAATCAGGTTGTCCTACCATAAACCATTGGTTTTTGGTGTAAGGTTGTCCTTAGAACAACATTTGTATTTACCTCTCAATACTTATACATTTGAGGTTGCTTTACATTTTTACATTGTGAGATTGTTTTAAGTGCTATCTTTATTTATATTTGTTTGATTCCGTATTTAAGTTTTTAATTTGGCATAGTCCTATTCACCCCCCCCCCCCCCCTCTCTAGGACTTTAGCTCGGCCTTTTCATACTTAGGTCAAGAAGAGACATATCCAGTGGTGATTTCATCCCACCTTGAGAAAAAAATAAGAGAGTATGCTCATTTCTACTCTCGAAGAAGATAAAGGAGTTATTGGGCATATCATCACAGATCTCGATGTGATGAATGAACTCCTTTCAACTAAATGTTTCAACTCTTTAGAAGATTGCTCGGTACACTTTGTGGATATAAACAATCCCATGATACAAAACATAGTGGATGTCTGGCAATGCAATACCTCAGTCGTTGTTATTGACCAAGAAAACCCTTATTCTAAAGAATCTCCTTCCCCAGATCCTGAATGTTTACCATTAAAGGAGGAAGAACTGAAAATTGAACCGAAGACTGAAACTTCGGAGTGTGTTGAGACTACCCCACCTATTAAGAATTTTTTTGAATTTCATCTACTTATAGTCTCTGATTCACCATGGAGTACTAACATTGAAAATTTTTCTATCACAGGTGAATCATATATACTTTGGATACCTCAAGTAATTCAACGACAATTTCTTACTGAGGTACAAAAGTTTCTCTGGAAATTTATGCTCTAGGGCATCTGAGCCTATTGCAAAGAGGGCTTTTGGATGATCTTATTGAGAAACCTTATGAGAAATTTATCAAGATATTGGCCGGAGGAGGAACCTTGCGGCATGACTGAGTAGCTTTTCCCTTGATCTCCTAGTCTGACGGAGGTGTAATTAGGTTTATTGCTCTCTGCCGTTTTAGAATAGTTGGCTTTATGCCATTTAGGATAGTTTGCTTTCCATTTGTTTTCGGTTGATTAACTCTTGTGCAAACCACCTTCATGTTGAGATCCGTCGGAAAAAGTATAACACCCTGAATTTCGAGGGTCGAGCAAAGCTCAACTATCGAGATCCAGCACATCACTTATGCAACATGGATAATGATGTTTAAATGTTGTCCATATTAATGCATTAAACATGAGTGAGATTATACTAAAACAACATATCATACTCCAGATATAATTTAATTAAGCAAGCGGAAGACTAAAACATAGATATATCTGAACAGGTAAATGTTTAACAACCTCCATAGTATGATTATGTAGTCGAGCTGAATGTGTACATGTATTGTTTCAAAATAGGCATAATATCAAAATGTAAGTGTCCAACTAATCCATGTGACCCTGTAATCCTGTCGAATCGGTACAAGGTCTACGTAGACCCGCCTAATAACTGAATATAGGAGAACTCCTCCTCTTTGTCCATGAAATTTGGCTCTGTCACGTAGACTTTGCCGTCACCTGCACCTAAACCATAGTCTGGTTGGTGTTTTAAAACACTATCCCAGGGTGGGAGTGAGTGATCAACTCAGTGGTACTATAAGGTAAAGGTTAACATGTTATCAATTCAGTCAAGCAGTAATGATAAAGCAGTACAACAATCATTCCCTAATTACTCTTGTTAATGTAGGAATGGTATGCAAGTATGATGCATGCCCTCGCACAAAGCTCTGTTACAAGCGACATCGACAACCAGATTAGCGCATGACAACCTCCCTAAAGTGCAACTTCCTTGCCAAAGCACATGCAATGTGGTGCAAGGTCGTATTACCAAGTACTTAATTAAGCTTATTCATACAGCAGGTTCGGAAAGCTAAGGTACCTCCCTTTATATCATTACCCTAAATGAATGATCCATCTAGGGTCGTCAATCTTAGTTAACCACATACGATAAGCAAGTTGTAGGTCATCACCCCTAATGAAATAGCAGTCGATGGGCAAATTCAAAAGTTTATACTCGCGGTCACTATGGGAAGGCTCATCACCTTAGCGTAGGCTGATAGCTCGAACACGGTGTCCCATACCACCATGCCTGACTCATGAGTTTGGGTGCTCACTGATCACTACGGGGAGACTCGTCACCTCAGCGTAGGCTGACAACTCGACCACGGTGTCCTATACCACCATGCTCGGCCCATGAGTTTTAGCGGATCGTGGTACCATGGTTAAAACGGGCTTTTACATTGGTAAGTGGTACCTTAGATTCATGCAATGATGTCCATATGTGGTAAACACACAATAGGCTAATTAGTTTGTTTTACAAGTTCAATTGGTATGAGCACACGTTGACTTAATTGACATGGAACGCATAAGCGCCCCTTTGTGGCCTAACCACTGTCGACAATCGTCGTGCGACTCGGATTCGTCGAGTCACCCAAATGTGGCGAGACTAATTCAGCCACCTGTACATGAACTGTTACCGATCGCCTGGGCTACGTTGTAGCCCCAATCTTACTCAGATGCAATAGGTAGATACATGTGATAATCATATCAACATTTGACAAATAATCCAAATCAAATATTCATTTAAGTATTTCATCGAACACATTGAACATGTTACCAAACACTTACATTTTTATCCCTAAGTTTCATAACGAAAAATATGATTACATGAAGGAAACAATATATATGAACAAGGTAAATAAGAATCCTATCTTAATACTCCTAATAAAAACAAATCATCAACATTTTCTCATTCAGACAATTTATTAAACACTTGGACTGCACTTTATTGAATACATAGACTAGATTAGTTACAACAAGTATTTTATCAAATTCTTACACAGAGAGGTCAGCATAGATAAGACAATCATGAATCCTAGATTAGTAGTCATAGCATGTACAAATCATGTTTACGTATTCATTCAAACATTTCAACAAATACATAGGATGAATATTTATTCAACATAGTTCATACATGTATAATACGTTGAAATCGACGTGTCTAAGACGATATGGTAGTAATCAAGTCAGACATAAATCATTATATGATATTGAAAGCATTGAAAACTATAGCCTAAACGTTTATAGTCTGCACCTTTCGTTAGAATACACGATTTGAACTCGGTTTGAACACAACGTTCCCGAAAACGGAATGATGGGCACCTAAATAATGAGATAGGTTAGCTATTTCATCGATTACTCTATTTGTGTTTTTAAATCAAGATTTGGGTTAGGATATCTTACCCAAATCATAACCGGAAATAATTTTGTAGCAAAGTAGGGAGGTAAATCAAGGCATGGAGTTGTGGGAAGGAATCCCAGCAACAATCTCCCACTCTTTCTCCTCTCCTCACCCTTTTCTCTTCTTTTCTCTCTTCTCTCTCCTAGGGTTAGAGAAATTCGTATGAGGGAGAGAAGGGGTGGTTTAAGGGCTTTATATAGGCCCAGAACTGGTGTAAATGGCCCCAGGGCCATGACATACTTAGGTTATATCTAAAGGGCGACTATTTCGGGCAAACGGGGCTCATCTAGTGGTCCATTATTCACACACATCCCAGAGTAAGTTCCCTGACAATGGATCTATGCCAGGAAGTGATTTCGGCGTGTTTGGATAAGCCAATCGGCCATGAAAGATCCGCGTCAAATCAATGGTCGAACTTGATCGATTGACGCCACGAGTATATGAAATGAGCAGGGAAATTTCTTTTTCCCCTATGTGAAGTTTGGTTAGAAATTGACGGTTTGAAATCTTCAATTTTCCTGTGAGTGAATGGCCCAATTCACTTAAGTTTCAATACATTTTCTAAAGATATTCGCATTTCTCATACACTTTACTTAGGGCTCAAGTTGTGCATTTTTTGATACTATTTGGGCTCGATTCCCACGATGGTTGTCAAGCCCAATAAGACGGACATATCCCTATAGTTTCACGGTCATCGGACTTTCGACATGCGGTCCAGGTCCGATATGGAGTTTCAATGTGCTCCCGAGAGTAACAGGGTTTTGAGATTTTTCCTAGGTTCTCAAGTAGTGTTGAGTTAGCGATTGTGATGGTTTTGGGTCTTGCCATTTGTATGAATAGTGGTTGGAGCTAAATCCAGCAATTAATTAGTTTATTACTTAATTAATTTTTGCCTAAATTTCTATAAACTACGGTCCTTAGGGATTTCTGCCTGAGGTGGTACTCGGGTCTTTGTACGGATTTTTTCGAGACATTACAATGTACCCCCCTTAAAGAAAAATTTCGTCCCCAAAATTAGTACCTTCTCGTACTCCTTGAGGATCTGAGGGTAGTTCTTACTGACTTCGGCTTCTGTTTCCCAAGTAGCCTCTTTCTCAGTGTGGTGAGTCCACAATACCTTCACGAGCGAGATCGCTTTGCTGCGTAACACTTGTTCCTTCTTATCGAGAATACGTGTTTGTCGCAAAACATAGGTAACATCTTCACCTAGTTGCACTTGCTCCCTTTTGATAATATAGGTAGGGTCAGGACCGTATTTCTTCAACATCGATACATGGAATACGTTATGTATGCCTGCAAGTGGTGTGGGCAAAGTAAGGCGGTATGCTACCACACTCACTCGGTCTAGAATCTAGAATGGGCCAATGAATCTCGGTGTAAGCTTTCCTTTCTTGCCAAAACGGAGGACTTCCTTCATTGTTGAAACCTTCAGGAATACATGGTCCTCAACTTCGAATTCCAGCTGCTTTTGTCTTATATCGGCGTAACTCTTCTGTTTACTCTGGGCTGTAAGGAGTCAACCCCTGATAATATCAATATTTTCTGAGGTTTCCTGAACCAAGTTTGGGCTAACCAAACTCTTCTTGCCAACTTTTATCCAACAATGTGGAGCTCGACATAGGCGCCCATACAAAGCTTCATATGGAGCCATGCCAATGCTTGCTTGGAAGCTGTTATTATAAACAAACTCGGCATAGGAGAGACAGTCATCCCAACTGTCCTTGAAATCGAGCACACACGCTCGCAACATATCTTCTAATATCTGATTTACCCGTTCTGTCTGCCCATCAGTCTGCAAGTGGAACGCAGTAGTGAACTTCAATTTCACTCCCATTGCTTTTTAGATTTGAGTTCATAAAATAGATGTGAATTGCGTGTCTCGATCCGACACAATCTCCATAGGAAATCCATGCAGACATACAATCTCCTTGATGTACAGCTTGGCTAAATCATTTGCCGAGTTTGAAACTTTAATCGGGAGAAAATGAGCAAATTTCATCAATCAGTCCACAATCACCCAAATGGAGTCATGCCCCTTTCTTGTCTTCAGAAACTCGAAAATGAAATCAATAGATATGAAATCCCATTTTCACTCGACTATGGTATGGGCTGAAGTAAACCAGGAGGTCGGCGATGCTTGACCTTGACCTGCTGGCACGTGAGACAATGAGATACATAATCTGCTATGTGGGCCTTCATGTTGTCCCACCAGTACGAATGCTTCATGTCCCGATACATCTTCGTATTGCCTGGATGCATCGCCATCTTTGAATTATGGGCAGCTTCTAGGACTTCTTTTTTCAAGTCATGGAGATTCGGAATGCATAGGTGGCTGCGATATCTCAAACCTCCATTTAAGCCAATCCTCCATTTGGAGTCTTGACTGTCACTCGTGCGTTCTCTCATTTTCACCAACAATTCATCTTCTTTCTAAGCCACAATGATTCTATCATCAATAAGTGGTCGTACATGAATGTGTACGATGCTCTCCACTTTCAACTTCTGTTCGAAATCCTGCACAAACTCTACCATACTCCATTCTTCTATCATCAGCGGAGCTGCAAACTCTATTGTCTTCTTGCAGCTCAATGCATCGGCCACAAGGTTGGCCTTGCCAGGATGGTAGGAGACCTCAAAATTGAAGTTTTTTAAGGTTTCCATCCAACTTCATTGCCTTATGTTCAGGTCTCCCTGAGTAAAGATGTACTTGAGGCTTTTGTGGTCACAAAAGAGCTCGAACTCCTCTCCGTAGAGGTAATGTCTCCAGAGCTTTAATGCAAAAATGACAGCCGCTAGTTCCAGATCGTGCGTGAGGTAGTTTTCTTCGTGTTTCCTCAACTATCGTGAGGTATACGAGATCACCCTATCCTTTTGCACTAGTACACATCCCAAACTGACATGAGTGGCATCGGTGTATATAATATATTTGACCCCTTACTCTGGCAATATTAGCACGGGTGTGAATGTGAGCTTGTCCTTTAATTCTTGAAAGACTGCTTCTGCTTTCTTGTTCTAAGCAAACTTGAGATCTTTCCGAATGTGTTGGGACAACAGTCGAGCTATCTTGGAAAAATCTTTAATAAATCGACGATAGTAGCCGGCAAGTCTGAGGAAACTCCTCACTTCAGTAACTGAACCGGGATGCTCGCAATCCTGTACCGCGGTCACCTTGGCAAGGTCCACGACGATTCCTTCCTTGGGAACCACGTGTCCTAAGAGCTTGACTTCTTCTTTCCAGAAGTCACACTTTCTGTATTGCGCAAATAGCTGATTCTTCCTGAGAGTATCAAAGACTGCTCGCAGGTGTTCTTCGTGATCCTTCCGACTCTTGGAGTATATCAAAATGTCATCTATAAATACGATGATAAATCGGTACAGATACGGCCGAAACACCCGATTCATGAGGTCCATGAACACAACCAGTGCATTTGTAAGCCCAAACAACATCACGAGGAATTTGTAGTGCTCGAAACTTGTTCTGAATGCTATTTTCTATACGTCTTCATTCCTAACGTGCAATCGATGATACCCAAACTATAGGCCAATTTTTAAGAAATATTATGCCCCTTTCAACTGATCAAACAGATCATCTATCCTGGGTAGAGGATACTTGTTCTTTGCCATGACATGATTTAACCTACGATAATCAATATACAACCGCAACAATCTGTCCTTCTTCTTTACAAACAACACAGGAGCCCCCCAAGGAGATACGCTTGGTCGTATAAAACCTGCATCCAACAGATTATCTATCTGCCTCCTCAATTCCTCCATTTCACATGAAGGTATGCGATACGTCGGTAAAGAGATAGGCGTCGCACCCGGTACAAGGTCAATGGTAAAGTCGATCTCGCGCTGAGGAGGTAGTTCAGGGATCGTTCTGAACATATCTATGAAATCTCAGACTACTGGCATGTCCCCAAGAGATGGACCATCAACATTTTCCATCAAGGAAGCATAACAACTAATGTGATAGGGCCAACTGACCTGAACTGGGAAAGTGATGGTCATGCCCTTAGGCCCATGGGCCGTCACCAATCTGGTTTCACAGTTGATCTTGGCCTTCATTTCAGTGAGCCAATCCATATTGAGGATGACATTGTAATGATATAACGGGTTGACAATCAGGTCAATGTGCACCGTTTTGCTCCTTAAGTCTATCGGGCAATCCTTATAGAGCTTAGTAGCGTCGGAGAAGGTCCCTGCTACGGTGAGGACTCTCATCCCAAACATAGGGGTAGTGCTCAGCCCTAATCGCTCGACTATAGAGTATGATATTATGGAAATAGTGGACCTAGTGTCCACCAACAGAAACACAGGTATACCTTGAATGTGGGCAGTGACTTCAAAGGCTAATAGTACTGCAGTTACTAACTCAGATGCTCCAGCTGCAAGCGCTTGTACACATGCTTGTTGTGGATGGTTTGGTTGTGCTGCTATTGGTCATTGAGGTGGCCTATTTCGGGTACGGGTGGCCGTTAAAATGGTTGTTTGGCAGTGCCGATCGTAAGGTGGGGCTGATATAACTTGTGGTGGCTGATGGTTGATCTTCTGAGGCGGCGTAAAACCATTGTCCCTCATCTCAGTAAAGCAAAAGGACTCGTTATGGCCCGTCTTCTTACAGTAGACGCACCAATGATCTGATCGCCTTTGCTAGATCGGTGGAGACATGAGCCCAGGGGGTGAATTTGAACGCTGCCTCTTACCAAGGAATGATCATTTTGGCAATTTAGGTCGAGGCCTCAGGCCCATGGGTATACGTGTCCGAGACACTCTCTCACCATCCTGCTCAGCTCGCAGGGAATGTTCACTCGCTCAGCGTAGTTAGGAATGCTATCGCAACACATCTTAGTGTGGATATGGGGTCGCAGACCCTCTAAAAACTGCAGCATTCTCATCGGCTCATTTGCTAGGATCAATGGAGTATATCTGGCCAGCTCCGTGAAGCGATTCTCGTATTTAGCTACGGCCATTCCTCCCTGTCGGAGGCTGAGAAATTCGCCCTCCTCTTCATTACGATAAGTGAGGGGGAAATACTTTTCATGGAAACGAGCTTCGAACGCATCCCACGTCCATATGTAGCCTGCAGGAACGGTTCGTAGGATGCTATCCCACCAAAGACTAGCCTCTTTCTCGAACATATAAGTAATAAGCTCCACTTGCTTTGCCTCAGTACAGTGCAACGACTTCAGCATCTTGGATATACGATTCAACCAATACTCAGCCTTCTCGGGCTTGTGAGTACCCGCAAAAATAGGTGGGCGCAAACGCTGGAAGTGCTCAAATAGGCCACTTGCATTCATAGTTCCAGTGGGCTACACAAGTGGTACAGGCGGGACCATATTCATGTTTTGGGCAATGGCCCCCACTATTGTGGCCAAGACTTGTTGTTGTTGCTACATTAGGAACATCATCTGTTTTAACCTATCAGGAGGAGAAGCCGCCTGAGTCATGTGTGGCGTCGACGAAGACGCACGGTTCTGTCTCAGAACCGGTGGTGCATTCAATGTTGTTCCATTCACAGGGTCAGTGGCCGGCTGTGAATTCGGCATTGTCTCAATGTCCGGGCCCAAACTGGGGTCTAATGGCTATCGCTCAGGGGAGGTGCCTCGTCAATTGATCCGCCAAGTGCAAGAAGTTCTATATTCCGAGTATGTTTGGAGGCATTCCCTATATATAACATAGGGTGCAACATATGTAAGATTAGGATAACATTACCCATTAAAAAAAAACATTCTACACAGTCTATATCAAAAGAAGCTTCATGCGTTTCATTTAGCCAAAATTGTCACAATCCACGAGATGTAGCATTACATGAATTATGATAGAGAATGCATGTGAGCTAATTTAACAAAAGCTTATCCAACGCTGACCAATGAAACCAAGCAATCATGCATTTTATTTCTCAAATTGTTACGATTTTCACTGCCTTGAATAGCTTTAGCATCTTCTAAGAGAAGTCTTGGATCTATAATCTCCATTAATTGTTCAGGAAAAGCCGACTTTGCAAAGTGATGAAGGTTCTGAATGTCATGTCATCAGTTGGGCGCTTTCCAGTGATCATCTCGAGTAGAAGGATCCCATAACTGTATACATCTCCATGTGTGGACGCCTTACCGCCCATCCCATACTCTACGATTTACAAATATCACATATTTAAATGTTAGGCATCTATTTAAATAAAGATAAAAATAGTGGTTAGATATTGAGAGGGAGAAAGGAAATATTTCATTTAAATAATTAACATTTCTGCCTTTTCCAAAATTTAGAATATATGAGAATAAGGAATTCTGCTAAACATATATATTTCTTCAATCTTTGTGTTATGAGTGTGTGGTTTGTCACAACAAATAGTCCTAAGAAATTATTCTATAAATAGGTTAAAAAATCCACTGTTTTCACACACATACACAAACAGTGTATCACGGCCAGAGAAATAATCTAGTAACAATTGTTGGTACCTTATTACAGTGTCAATCCATGTGGGGTTCAATCAACCCAACATTTTACCATCGTGTACCCTTGGATATAAGAGGGTTTACTAAGAATCGTTGAGGCCCATCAAATCACCTTCACCATATGATCACCACCATTCACAAAATTAGTGCATGCTGTCAATCCCATGCTCACCCGAGCACATATACACCTTTACACAAGTATCATGGGCCCAAAATCCAAACAGTCCATGTTATGCAGCACCCCATCAAACTCCTAAGGACCAATTTTCACCCTGATTCAAAACTTTGGTGGGCCATAGCAAAGAGAGATGTAAATCAAGAGAGGAAACTATTTTCTTTTGCCATGGCCCACCAAAATTTTGGATCAGGGTAAAAGTTGTGAGCTGGGAGTTTCGTGGGGTGTTACATCACATGGACCGTTTAGATTTTGAACTCACATCAAGCACACAAGAAATTTAACAAGATAATCATGATTGTACAAACATATTCAATCATAAAGCAATCCAAATTTAAGTGGGGAAAAAAACTAGGACACAAAGCAATAATGCACTGTAAAAAAATGAAGTTACAAGAGATGAAATCTTAGCAATCAAAGCTCCAAGAAAAAATGCTCAAACATTTTTTCTTAAAAATCCTCTCAAACCCTTAAACACGTTTAGAGAACCCTAATTTATACCCTAATTTTAATTACACCCTAAATATATACTACCGCAACTGAGCACACTTAAGTAATTCTGCGCACCTCTTTGATGGGACCTTCGATGACATCACCAACCATCAATAACCAGTCGACCATCAATAACCAGTCGATGACATCGAAGAATCCTCAATACCATCGAGTAACAACCTTTAAAACTGTCTTATAATCAACAAGAATTTTTCTAAAATTTTCCAATAAGATCCGGCATATGTTATTGGCATCAACAAACTCTATTTCAAAGAAATTTAAGACATTAGATAACTATATATATATATATATATATATATATATATATATATATATATATATATATATATAACGTAGATTATTTTGTGCATATCGTGATTAACAAGCTTCACCATAATATTATTATATGGAAATTACCAATCATTTTGCAAGATGAATGAATTAAAAAAATGGATTGAAAACCTTACCTGGAGGAATATACCCAATCGATCCCTTAAGCCCCGATGTGGTAGTTTGATTTTGGGAGAAACCTTCTGCAACTTCAGAGAGGAACCTTGTTAAACCAAAGTCACCCACGTGGGCAACCATATCATCATCGAGGAGAACATTGCTTGGTTTTAGGTCTCGATGAACAATTGGTATTTTAGAATGATGATGAAGATAATCTAATGCCGAAGCCACATCAATGGCTATATTTAGCCTCTGGGGAAGATTCAAACTCCTCAGTTGAGGTTGTTCATCTACATTTGGATGCAACCACTTCTCCAGACTACCATTAGGCATGTACTCAAACACTAGAGCTTTGAAATCATCGCCATTAAAATCAATGCTTGAGCAAACCGTTAAGATCTTGACAAGATTTCGATGCCGGATGTTTCTTAATGCTTTGCATTCAGCTGCAAAACTCTTAAAAGCTCCTTGTTGTAGGAGGTTGAGTACCTTCACTGCAACAAGTGTTTCAAAGCATTCTAGAAGTCCTTTATATACAGAACCGAAACTTCCCACACCAATTAAATTAGCTGAAGAAAACCCATCTGTTGCTTGAAGGAGATCTGCATAAGAAACTTGTAACCACTGATTCACTGTGGAAGATGGAGAAAAAGCTTTCTTTGGACAATTTCTTCTCCAATAAAGAGCTGCAATGATACACGACAGGAGAAACGAAGATAAAACCATAGTAATGACTGTGACTTTAACTCTATTAGTAAGAGCCTTTCCTCTTTTCTTAGAAGCTTGCTTAAGGCACCCTGGCAATTGTAGTTCTGGTATACCTCCACAGAGTTTGCTGTTTCCAACAAATGAAATTGCGCTGGCATTTCTAAAGATTCCTCCTTTGGGAACTTCACCCTCCAAATTATTAAATGACAAATTCAAATACTGTAAGAAATGAAATTCATCGAAATACATTGGAATCTGCCCAGACAAGTTATTGCGTGAAAGATCTAATGCTTTGATACCTTTTAAATTCTTTAGGGACGCTGGAATGGTTCCTTGAAACAAGTTGCCATGCATATAAAGCAACTCCAAGCTTTGACACTTTCCCAGCGTATCTGGAATTTCACCTGATAGTTTGTTCTCTGAGACGTCCATTTCCCGAATATTTTCTAAGTTATCAACTGCCAGCAGGAGAGACCCAGTGAATGAATTACGAGACAGGTTGATTTGAGCTGCGCGGACTTGTCTGAGTGTGGTACCATTGAGTATATTTTGAGAAATGAAAATTTTTCCAGAAATCCCCAATTTCCAAAACTTGATGGTACGCTTCCATGGAAATCATTTCCATCCAACGCAAGAATGCTTAATCGAGTGATGTTGCCAATTGAAGGTGGGATTTGCCCAGAAAATTTATTTGGACCGAGAACCAAGGCTCGCAACTTGTTAAGCTTCCCAATAGCATCTGGAAGAGTACCCTTCATGGAATTCCCTCCCAGATCCAGAGCATACAAGCTGACAAGATTCTCGATTCCCTGGGGAATAGTTCCAAATATCTTGTTGTCTCCTAAAAGCAGATTATTTAGCTGTGTCGAGAGATTAGCAATGGAGCTGGGCAACTCACCAGAGAGATTATTAGTAGTTGCACCTATGGCTTTTAGATGGGTGCAGTTGTTCAGTGAAGTGAGGAAGCTCAGGTCATCACCTTCCCTGCTTCCAAGCTGATTTCTCTCAATATTGAGAATGTAGAGACGCGAAAGACTTCCTAGATTCAAAGGCACATGTCCACTAAAACTGTTGGAGCTAAAATCAACTAATTCGAGACTTGAAGCATTGGACAATGAAATTGGCAGCGTTCCAGTGAATTGGTTTCTTCCTACAGAAATCTATTGCAGGTGTGGAAACAAAAGGCCTAGGTTGGGGGGAATGCTTCCATGTAGCCGGTTAGCTACCACATTAAACACTTGGATGGATGAGAGATTATAAATGGATGGTAGAATCGTACGTGATAACTGATTTTCACCTATTCCAAAAATGATAATGCCTGCCAATTGACCAAGCTGGTTTGGAATTTGCCCGTCAAAATTGTTAGATGTTAGACGAAGAGTGGTGAGAGACGAAAGGTTCCCCAACGAAGGTGGGATGCTTCCACTGAGATTGTTGCAGCGGACGTTAAGAGAAATGAGCTTTGACAAAGAGCCAAGCTCAGCGGGAAGTTTTCCGTCCAACTGATTCCGCTCGATGTGAATGGCTATGATTTCTGAGCAGTGGGTCAGATTGGATGGAATTTCTCCTTGGAGTGAATTATCAGTCAGGTTGAGAATCTGAAGACGGAACAAACGGCCGATTTCTTGAGGGATTTCGCCTTGGAAGTTGTTGCTCGAGAGATTGACTGTTCTCAGGAAAGAGAGATTTCCAATGTGAGGTGATAAGTGGCCCACCAAGCTGTGGCCCGTTAGGTTCAAGCTTGTGACCCTTTGATGATGGCGGCGACTGCACGTAACTCCCTTCCATCTGCAGAAATGGAGAGAATCGTTCCATGAACTCAAGATTCCAAGAGGATCTTCAGAAATACCATTTTTGAATGCGAGCAATGCAAGTCGATCTGTATCATTTTTCGATGTAAATACAGAGGGTGAGCAGGGGTTGATGGACGAGAGAAGGATTGCATGGAAGAGGATAAATGACCATAATACCCTGAGATTGGAATGTGGGAATTCCATTATGTGGATAGGAGATGGGATGATGAAGAAGAAAAAACAGGAATGCATTGATGAGTTGTACTCACCATAGGAAACAATTGAATTGAACATATACCTTGAAAAAATCTTGAGGGTACAAAAGTTTTCGATCTAGGATGAGAAATAAACATAACTGTGGGGCCTAGAAAGGTTTCAATGGTGGAAATCATTATCCCACTGTTTCTTGTGGTATGATCCACTTGATCTTTGAATATGCTTAAATTTTAAGATCACCCCTTAAATTAGATGGAAAAACAGATGGATGGCGTGGATAGACCACATACATTCAAGGTAGGCCCAAATGAGTTTACTCAGTACTTATCGTGCTGAGTAACTCAGTACGCAATCCGATTTCAACACATACATTATGGCAGGACTCACAGAACCTAGTGGCTTCAAGACACCACAGACGAACACCGACTAACACTGGCTAATCACCCTCCCACTAGCCAATGGCTAATGGTTGGTGCTATGTGGCCCTACCATGATCTGTTTGTTTCATCCATGCCGTCCATTTATGTTTTCCGATGATCTTACAGTCTGATTCAAAAAATGAAATAAACCTAAATGGCAAGTAAACCAAATCACATGATACAATGTTGATTTAAGGCTCGCCATTAAAAACTTATTGAGGTTTCAGATTAGCTAATATTTGTATTTTTTTTTTCCTTCATTCAGTTCTGTATGACATAATCAACAGGTTGGATGTCAAATAAAAAATAATGTGGACCCTTTCAAGGTTTTTAACGGTGGACATTCAATCACTTCTGTTTCCTATGGTGTAGTCCACCTGAGATTTAGATCTCCCTCATTTTTGGGATCAATCTTACAATGATTTGAAAAAATGAATAGACGGACTGGATAAAACAGGTACATCATGGTAGGGCCCACAACACCAACACCATTAATAGCCAAATTGCATACCACCCACGTTGCTGGTTTCGGGCGCAGCTAAGTCGCGTCTGAGAGCGGATTAGATAGGACCCAGTCCTCACCCACGGCGGTGGGGCAATTACCATGAGGTTACTGTGGCCTGTTGGGCCCTTACCACCTTAGTCTTCGTTCTATCTTTAGATAGGTCGTCATCACTCATGGAATAGTTGAGCATTTTCACGGAAAATTTCAAGAGCTTGCATCTAAGTCAACCAGTCAAAATAATTGTGGTAGTTGAAGGTATATATAATGGTGGTAGTCGGTAGTTGAAGGGAATGGTGGCACATGTGCGCTTAAGTGCATGGGCACATGTGGTATATATGTTGTGACAGGTAACACATATACAGAGTAAATAGAGATTAAAAAAATGTCACATGTAGTATAATGTTATGTCGGGCACAAGTGAAAGATGAACGGTGGCACATGTACCACACGATAGCAGATTACTAGTAAAAAGTAGGCACATGCACACATGCAAGGTACTTTGTTCATGTGGGATTCAAGTGAAGATGGATATTGGCACATGTGGCGCATTGACACATGTTTGAAAAAATTGAAGATTCCGGTGGAGCATTGGCATATGTGACATATATGAGGGAATTAGAGATGAGTGATAGCACTTATGTATTTAACAATTGAAAATTTCAGTTTTGTTCAACCATTTTCTATAGGAAAATGAGTTTCTTAGGAAGAGAGGTGGGAAACTTTACTGATATTTCAACAAAAGAGGATATGAGAAATGGTGCTTCGCACCAAATCTCACAAAAAAGTCTACACCAACAATAGAAATGTGTTTCATTAGAAATGGTGCTTTCTTTCATTTCATTTCCATGCATCAACACAGGTACTTGGGCTCATAGGGTGGGAGTTCCATTATTCAGTTGGCTAGTTTTTCAAAGCAAAAAATGACAATAAGAGATTTATAGAGTAGATCTTCTATATTTATAGACAAGGGTCCACTTCTTAACCATCGATGAGTCGGAGGAGGCTAGTAATAATAGAAGATAACATGATGTTAGGGCTCTATGTTTTCCTTCGTTGGGAGACTAGTAATAATAGCAGAAAACATGATTTTGTGGCTCTATGTTTTCCTTCATTGGGAGGCTAGTAATAATAGAAGATAACATGATTTTGTGTCTCTAAATTTTCCTTCATTTTCCATTTCTTTTTCGTGGGATAATCCAACTTTCCTTATTATTGCATCAGAATTGTTAGTGTGACTCCGAAGGCATCTGGGAACTGTGACTTGTGCAAGCGTGGGATAAAACAGGTACATCATGGTAGGGCCTGCAACATTGACAATGTCAATAGGTAAACTGCATACCACCCACGTTGCTGGTTTCGGGCGCAGCTAAGTTGCATTAGAGAGCGGATTTGGTAAGACCCGGTCCTCACCCACGGCGGTGGGGCAATTACCATGAGGTTAGTGTGGGGCCCTTACCACCTCATTCTTCATTCTATCTTTAAGGATGCAGATTAGATGCTGACAAGATCAGTAGCCAAATTGTTACTGAAGTGACGTCACCAAGCTCTGTCCCCCACCATGATGCATGTGTTGTATCCATGCTGTCCAACCATTTGGAGATATCGTTTTATGGAGTGAGAAAAAGAGGTAGATAGATCTAAAGTTAAAGTAGACCCACCACTGAAAGCCATGGGAGCAGTCACACTCACTGTTGAAATATTTATAGGGTCCACCATGATGTATTTTTCAGATCCAATCTATTCATAAGTTAACATAGAGATAGATGTAGTGAAAACAAAAATATCAGCTTGATTGGAAACTTCTGTGGCTCCTAAGAAGTTTTGAACGGTGGATGTAACTGTACCCACTGTTTTCTATGGTGGGGTCCACTTGAACTTTAGATCTATCTCATTATTTTCTCATGCCATAGAACGATCTCTCCAAATCAATGGATGGTATGGATACAACACATGCATCATGGTGGGGTCCACAAAGCTCGGTGACGTCACTTAAGTGGCGATTTGGCTACTGACCTTGTCGGTACCTAATCCGCGTCCTTTGTTTAGATATGTTATCATCACTCATTGAATAGTTGAGCATTTTCACGGAAAATTTCCAGAGCTTGCATTTAAGTCAACCAATCAAAATAATTGTGGTAGTTGAAGGTATAATGGTGGCAGTCGGTAGTTGAAGGGAATGGTGGCACATGTGGTATATATGTTGTGACATGTAACACGTATATAGAGTAATTAGAGATAAGCAATGTCACATGTATGTGTGGATTTAAAATTTCCATCCATGGAATGCAGGTTGAAGGGAGAAATGCTACAATAGAGCTTGAAGTACCAGAATATGGTGCAGCCATGTGGTAGAGTGATGTATTTGTAGGGTTTGCCCTACTGGCAATGCCACCGTTGGCTCACATTTTAAAAATAATACCCATGAGATATACCTATCTTTACTCTTTTTCTTTTTTTTTATAAAAAATTTTATAATGTTCATCCCCTGCCTATTTGACCGTTCATCGTATTTGTTTTCCACTGTGTATTTAATGTTGGGGAACCACAGAAGTACATAGAGTCAAATAAAGCAAAGTACTACCAATCTCACAAGCAAGTTCAAATATAAACAATCTAAATTTTATGTGAAAAAAACCAACGCACAAAAAGACGAGTAATACACTATGAAAGCAGAAATTATAAAAGATAGATTACCGATTCGAACAAGTCTTGAATCTACTCCACAAGCCTAAGCTATGCCCTTAAAATCCTTATGAACAAATTAGAAAGCCTAAAATACCTATATATATATATATATATATCATCTTTCATTCAAAAAATGAAAGCTTTACAGGAGGAACTTCGGGCGGACCCCACAATAAAAAGGGGAAAGGCCCGCCTACTGTGAGAAATACACACTAAATGTGAAAACTAGACGCGACGGAAATGAAGCAATCATACAACCCTCAAATTTCCCAACCCCACTTTATCAAGAATAACAACCCTCTAGTCATCTAAGGGAGGATTGTCATGGACATAACCAGAGAATGGGCTTGGCCATTACTACCCCTACGAGCCAGGTCAACGGCCACCCCATTTGCTTCCCTAGGACAGTGTGCGAGATGGACAACTCTAACTCATGAGGTGTTTAATCCTTGCCCACCAGTAGCACATGTTCCATGAAGGGGAGGATTTCCACTTGATTAATTCAACCACTGCCTTGGAATCACTTTTTATCTCCACCTTAGAGAAGCGTCGCTCCACGCAAAGGGACAGGTCCTCCCAGACAGCCCTAATCTTAGCCCTGGAATTTGATCCAAATCCATACCCCGAAGTGAAGGCAAAAAGGAAAGCACCCATGCAATCTCTAGCTACGCCGCCTCCTCCTGATAGGCCAGGATTTCCATGGGCTGACCTATCAACATTAATCTTGATCCAGCCCCTCTTAGGATTCGTCCACCTGACCACCTAGACTGACCTCTTATAAGGACTGCCACTAACCATTCCTAGCCCTGTTAAAGCTGTATTTGAAGCTCTGTTTGCGTATTTGGTTGGGAAAAGCGTGGGGCCAATCCATTAGATCCACTGGTGAATTCTGGCAATCACCTTTCACCAGCAAAAAAATGACCAAGTCATGGTCGCAAGGTGGCTTCTCCGACGGATTTTAGCCGTCGGCGAATCACAATTCACCGTCACCTTCCACTATGCATGGCTGTGGAAATCGTGTAGGTGGTTCCATCGTGTTTTAGGTGTTGCCCTTACCTTGGGGCCAACCTTTATGGTTTGATGAATATCCAACCCGTCCATCCTTTTTTCCAGCTCATTTTAGCATGTGGCACGAAAAATTTGACAAATACAAATGTTTGGTAGACCACGCCATAAAAAACAATAGGGATTAAACACTTACCATTAAAAACTTCCTTGGGCCCACCGAAATGTATGGTTTTAACTAAGCCGTCCATACATTTTGACAACTCATTTTAGGGCATGATCATAAAAAAGTTGGCTGATTGAGGGCTCAAGTGGACCACACCGTAGGAAGCATTGCAGATTATGTTCCCTACCGTTGAAAATTTTCTTCCCAGTGGTGTGGTACTTGGGCCTTTACTATGCCTCCTTTTTTGGATCATGTCTTAAAATTATCCATTAAAAAGAATGGACGGCATGGATAAACTACATCCATCATGATCGGCCCCATGGAGCTCTTGACAGGACCGACTGTCTCCAACTCCACCCACGCCCATCGTAACCTTGGGAACCTCCGGGGCGTTACCCTCACCTTGGGGCCCACCTTAATTACTTAATGTATATCCACGCCGTCCATATGTTTTTACATCGCATTTTAGGTTTTAGTACAAAAAATTAGGTAGATTCAAATCTCAAATAGACCACACCATAGGAAATAATAGAGATTAAGTGCGTACCGTTGAAATTTGGTGTGGGCCACTTGGGACTGCGACCTGCCTTGTGTTTTGGATCTTGCGCTAAAAAGAACTTTTTGAATGAATGGATGGATTGGATAAACTACATACATCGTGGTGGGCCCCACGGAGCCCCTGACAGGATCTTTTGTCTCTACGTCCGTCCACGCCCAAAAGAGAGCCCGCGATATGGTTTTCATTCTAGAGGGCTCGTAGGATGGTTTCCCTCTCTCGGCTACCCCCCTCTTGCCACCTCTTTCTCGCTCCCTCGCCTCTCGCGATCTACCTCTCTCTCTCTAGCCTCTCACAAAATACCTCTCTCTCTCTCTCCACTTTCATTCGAGAGAGTGCGGCTGGGGAAGATGATGGGTTTTGGACAGGGTCGCGTCAGATGGTGCGCGATCGGGACTGGTGGTCCGCGATTGGGATTTTGCCGGAGTTTGGGGCGGCGGCAGTGGGGTTGTTGGTGCGTGATCGGATCTAGGACTGGTGGCCGTGGGTTTGTCTGGGCTAGGGTTAGTTGGGTTCACAGTGGCGGGCCGGAGATGGAGCAGGAAGCTGCTGCGATTTTCGTTGTTGAGGCTGTTGTGGGGTTTGCCAGAACGGGGTTTGCAGTTTGGGGATGGGAATCGAAAATTGGATAGGGGATGCGGTAGGGGTTTGGACAGGGGTTTGCAGATCCAGCCATTCATAGATCTCTGTTTACTAGAAAGAGGTGATCTCCATCTCCAATCATTCTTTTCAGCTCTGTTTCCTTTATATTGCCTCTTCTTTTTCTTGAAAAAATCGGTTCTTTTGTGCTTACTCTTGAAATTTCTGATTTCTATTTCTCTTACGGACAGTAGATTTTGTTGGACGTAGGCCAGTGGGGCCCATTGGTGAGCAATCACTAGTGGGTGGGTCCCACGAGCTTTGGCTTCTTCCGGTCTTTTTCGTCTTCTGTTACAAATTCAACTTTGAATTTGATTTATGATAGGAGATAGGGATAAGACCGGATGATGTGGCCTTATCCCAATCCCACCCAAACTCTACTTCCTCTGTTATAAAAAGGAGTGCGCTTCTCTCATGGAAAGCATCGAATCATACGAAACACAGAGAGTATACATAGAGAAATAGAGTGCGCTATAGTCTGTCCATCTTGGCTTGTCCTTGGGACGATCTGATCCATAGATCGCTATCCGGGACCACTATATACCGTAGGATCAGAGGTGTGAATAGTTCAATCTACTCCAGTAGTAAATAGACGGGCCATTAGAGCATCAATCTTCAGCTTTGTGAGGGTCCCAATTATCGTGTAGACTGTCAGATCTTGAGGGCTCATCTTCCGCATTTCCCAACAGTGGTATCAGAGCTATTTAACGGCGGATCTCCGATTATTTTCATCTAGAAAGGTAAGTGGCCCATCCTTTCTTTTAGATTGGAATCCATAGCTTTTGAATGGTATTGGATCAGCATATGTACAATAGATTACATTTTATATAAGTACAATACCTAGTTTGGATGGATTGGATCACTGGATCAGTGTAATTTTTTTTAATAAAAATCATTGATTATGATCTAATGATCAGTCCAGATCCATCACTATTGGTCTGGATTGCCGAACAGTGAGACCCATCTCTTTATGTGTTTTATTCACGTTGAAAGAGGATTACACCTCTCCACAACTTGCGGTGACCTAAACAAATTAGATAAAAAGTGTACACATGGCATGTGGTGTAAACTTAACAATCATTGTACACGTGGCAATTGGCATCATAAATCCACTTGTCATATGTACAGTGATTAACGGAGGGAGCCATCTGATTCCATAATCAATGTGGGGAGTGGATTGGGTGGTATACATTATATATAGTTGTTGTACACGTGATTTCTGTACACAAGAATGGCTAATGTACATCACAGCAGTAATCTTGCCTTTACTTTGACGTCAGCCCCTAGTTTTTCGGTGGAGAATTTCGGTGGAAATTCTCTTGAGGGCGTGATAGTCTTGCGCTGTTATAGCGCATGCGGAAGATGTTGCTTCCGGTTGAAGGTCAAGGTGGGATACACCATGATAAATTGTCGATAAATCCACACCCTCCATTAGTTTTGTAAAATAATTTTACGCCATGGCCCCGAATTTTAGGTGGATCTATGGAGTGGAGGACCCACACTTGGAACAGAGAAAATGGGATAAAACCCATTAACGTAACAACATGTTCCTGGTTTTTCGTGGAAAGATTTTGTTGAATTTGGGTTGGATAGGTAAGGTCCACTAATCATGCCTTCTCGAAGATCCACTCCAATCTTTATTTTCTCGGTATCATGTCATGATATGGAGTTTAAAATGAGGAAGATCCACTCATCTAGTGGACCACACCACAGTAAAAAAAAAAAAAAAGTGTTCAACGGCCGTTAATCAGTTTAATCCCATTGATGATTAGATTATTCCCTAGAACAACATGGATGCTGGATTAAACCCATCACCATACGACTACCATGTGTACAAAATGGACGGTTCAAAATAATTCACAAAGGGCCAAAAACATCCCTGTTTAGATTAACGGTGAGACGCACTTGTTAAATGACGTATACAACCAAAACACGTCAAATATTTTATTCACTTGAAAGATATAAGTTGTATTTACGTCAGCAACTCACAGGACTCATCACTAGATATGTGATGAATCCAAACCGTCCATCCATCTGGTGTATCACATGATTGGCTGTTGTACACGTGTGCACATATTGTACATGATTGGCTGGTGTATCATGTGATTGGCTGGTGTACACATAGCTGCAAATCACGTGATTAGGCTGGTGTATCATGTACAGTGACGTGTTATATCAAGTACATGTGATGTACACGTATGATCTACATGTGACGTGCTAACACATGATTACTATTCACGTGATTGCTGCACATGTGTGATTTCTGTACATGTGTATACAGTGACGTGTGCACATGTGTGATTTCTGCATGTGTATACAGTGAAAACGTATACTGTACATGTGTGATTTCTATTCATCTAATGATTACTTTACACGTGTACACACCAAGTTTGTGTATATAAGTATTACTAACGTGTTGTAGTACACGTGATTGCTGTAACATAATCTTGATATGAAAACAGTGATCTCGTTGACGTGTACGTGTAATCTGTACATGTAATCTGTATACATTTACTGTTTCTACTATACATGTTTACTGTACAAGTTTACTGTTTCTACTGTGCACATGTTGTGGTGTACACGTGTTGTGGTGTTACTGTACACGTGTTGGCTGATGTACACGTGCAGTTACTATGTTTAAGTTTTGCTAATTCCACATTAGTAGATCTGTTGAAAGATGAATGCAGATATTTGTTGAATTCATGTTTCCTTTATTATAACTTCTTCACTGTTGATCTAAAACTCATTAGTGATCGAAATGATTATCAACTATGATGATCACTGTTGATGAAAGGATCCATTATCAACAATGATCATTAACGATAATGATCGGATCTATCACTAATGGTCATGATCATAGGTGAAGATAGTACTCAATTGATATCTTAGCATTTTTTTTTCCTTCTGATGATGATGTTTATATGAGTGAAATAATTAGGCTTGATATATTTAGATCTAAGCCCTCCTTATTTTTCATTTGAACATATAGAAAAACTTAGTGCTAGAATCCTCCCTAAAACTAAAGGTTGTGCATAACCTGAGTGGGAGTTTAATCTCCTCCACCAAATGATGCATGCAACTATGTAATGGAAAGTTGCACGTTATACTAATTTATTCTTATAAAAGCATTAAACTCATCTTATATTGAGAACTTGATTGTTCTACACCGCCCATTCGGGTATGTGGACTTTCAGATCTCGTTAAGATATGTTGACTACTTTTATACTCTGTAAATTTGTATAACATGTAGAAATGCTGATGATTAGAGTCAATACGTTAGATCATAGCTAAGTAGTGATACTCATGCAATGTAGAGATGGCCACCAAAGCGTTGATCGCTGAACAGCTGAAAGGACAACATTTCGACGGCAACAACTATGAAGACTGGTCCCGCGTGGTGCGATGCCTTCTGGACGAGGACGATATATCTCACACACTCGATGTAGTTCAAGAGGAACCCATCTTAACTGAAAACGGAAATTTACAAGAACATAGGGTTGCGATGACTCGCTACAATAAGTGGCGAAAACCAAATCGTTCAGCCCGTAATGTTCTTCTTAGCACCATGCACAAAGAACTCATACCTACGTATGAAGTGCATGAAACCGCTAAGGGAATCTAGGAAGCACTGACAGATGCCTATGCGCAGAAGTCAGATGCAAGAGTTAGGGCAATGAAATTGGAATTCCAGGAGTATAGGATGCCCGTCGACTGCCCCATCAAAGATCATATCCGTAAGATGGAGCAAATGATAGGTGCCCTTAGGGATGTTGGGTGTAAATTGACTGAAAATCAAAAGATTATAGCCATGCACCGTTCTTTGCCTGAATCTTGGGCCCAAATCAAAAGAATTCTAAACCATACTGATTCTATCACTACGTTCAGAGACTTTTGTGGCCACTTGGTACGTGAGGTTGAAATGAATGTAATTCAGCCAAGTTCGGCCAGGGCCTTTGTAGCAGAGACCCATAAGCGGAAAGCTAACAATAAATGGTCCAAAGCTCGCAAGAAGGCGAAGAAGGAATAAGACATTATTGGACATGGTTAGATCGATGATGGCACAAGCCAATCTCTCTACCACACTCTGGGGAGACGCACTGTTAACAGTCGTCTACGTCCTTAATAGAGTTCCATCTAAATTTATTCCTAAGACTCCATATGAGATGTGGTCTGGGAGGTTTCCTTCTCTAGCCAACCAATGCCCTTAGGGATCTTTGGGATATGTTTTGCTGCCTACTCCGCATAGAGGTAAACTTAATAGTAAGACCATTGAATGGGTGTTCATAAGATACCCCATGCATTCAAAGGGATACGTTCTAGTTTATGAGGACCATGGACGATGGATTGAGATAGAATCCCGAGACGTGACCTTTGTCGAAGATAGATACCCAAGCCGAATGAAGCAAAAGGTTCTAATACAACTTTTTGAAATATCCGATGTATCTCAGGAGAGTGGGAATTCTGCTTTACAAGATGATGATACTCTTATAGTTCATCAGGACAGTGGGAGGACATCTCAGCAGGCTCCTGAGTTACGTTGAAGTCAAAGAGGATTGATTCCCCGAAGATACTTCGATATTGAGGGGCAAACATTCTCTTGCGTTGCAGTTGATGATGATGAACCTGATTCATATCAGGATGCATTATTATCTTCTAACTCGGCCGATTGGGTAAGTGCTATGGACGAAGAGATCGCTTCTATGAAGAAGAATAAAGTCTGGGAACTTGTTGATCTGCCTTCCAATCGCAAAGCGATAGGTAACAAATGGGTACTAAAAATTAAAAGAAAGGCAGATGGAACAGTGGACAAGTATAAAGCATGATTAGTTGCTAAAGGTTTTACACAACAAGAAGGCGTTGATTACGAGGAGACCTTTTCACCTGTTGCAAAGTTCTCATCAATCCGCATGATCTTGTCCATTGTTGCAAGTTTAGACTTAGAGTTATATCAGATAGATGTAAAGACCGCATTCTTAAATGGTGACTTGGATGAAGAGATATACATGCAACAGCCCATGGGTTATGTGGATAAGAAGTATCCAAAGAAAGTCTGCAAATTATTGAAATCTATCTATGGGCTGAAGCAATCTTCAAGACAGTGGTACATGAGGTTTCACTTGGCCATCACCATTTTTGGATTCACAATGAGTGAAGAAGATCATTGTGTATACCTAAAATGGTCTGGAAGATCTTTTTTGATACTATCTCTATATGTAGACGACATCCTGTAAGTTGGTAATGACATGCAATTGTTGACATTGACTAAAGATTGGCTATTCTCGAACTTTAAGATGAAAGACCTCGGTGAAGCCAACTTTATCCTTGGGGTAAAAATCATCAGGGATTGCCCTAAGAAATTTTTAGGCTTGTCTCAAGCAACCTATATACAAAAGATCTTAGAGCGGTTCAGGATGGAAAATTCAAAAGCTGTTGAAACCCCCATGGATAAAGCTACTAAGTTAGACAGGAAATCGTGTCCCCAGACTGAAGCCGAGAAATTGGCTATGTCCTCAGTACCTTATGCAAGCACAGTAGGGAGCTTAATGTATGCTATGCTTTGCACTAGACCGGATATTAGCTATGCAGTTGGCATAGTTAGCCGTTATCAGAGTAACCCGGGACAGTCTCATTAGCAAGCCGTCAAACGTATATTCCGCTATCTTAGAGGAACAAAAGACCTAATATTGTGTTATGAAGGAACAAGCCTCGAGCTCAAAGGATATTCTGATGCTACTTGGGGTAATGACGCCGAGGAGGGAAAGTCTACTTCAGGGTATGTATTCTTATTCGGAGGAGGAGCTATCTCATGGTCGAGTAAGAAACAGACATCCACAGCTCTTTCATCTATGGAGGCCGAGTACATTGCATGTTGTGCTGTAGTTCAGGAGTGTGTATGGGTTCGCAGATTTCTATCGAGTCTGGGTGTTGTACCGAGTGTTCGTCAGCCTAAGATTGACAATACTTCTGCCATTGATGTGGTAAAGGACTCTAAACACCACCAGAAATCTAAGCACATTGAGATCAAGTATCATTACGTCCGTGATCAAAAGGTCGCCCTCAACTACATTCCTACTAAGGAGATGATGGTTGATCCCATGACAAAACCTATAGCTAGAGATCTATTTCAGGTTCACGTCAGGCAGATGGGATTGAGGAAAACCTGATTGATGTACTTGTTTTATAGTACCTTTGATCTTTCATTAATGAATAATACATTCCGTTTATTCAGTATTGAACACTAATATAAACTAGGTAAGAAGATCATCAGCATTTACCTTGAAATCATGTAGGATTTCTATTTTTGTCGGCAGGCCGGTCACCCACTCGCACGGATTGACCAACCTTAAATGTACAAGAGAGGTACATTTGGGGCTATGTTTATACATTGAGGTATGAACTTCCCTTTATTGTGAATAATAAAGGATGAGGATATGAGTGAGTCGTATCCGCCTACAATCTTATAAAGATTGTAGATGAGACTGATAAAGTCGAATAACATAATCGCACCATTCCTTTATATGCGATCAATGTTATGGCCTGAAATTTAAAGCCAGGTTATGAGGTTATGAAATGAGTCGTACCTTATGTAGAATAACCTGCGTACTGTAGACCCGACTTACACCTAGTATTGTCTACTTTACGACGTGGGTTGTAGCCACGTGCTGGGACCTATTACCTACAGATTGCTTTGATTCGATCTAATCATTGCAACGTGCGAGTAGCCAGTCCCGTAGGTGACTCCTTGTGTCCTTAGCTACCCTCCTCTTGTGTATATGAGGATGAGATTGAGTGTCGCTACTTTAGTGTACAATGACGAAAGGTCCTTGATTGACCAGACTCGGTTACGCTAGGAAAGCGGCTTGATTAATTCCAAATTACACATCTGCGTGGGGAAGATCCCGTGACAGCTACACCAAGTTTCTAGAACTATAAATACGCACTTGAAGACTTATCCGCCGGTATCGAGTTATTTTTATTAGACTTTTGCAAACAGTATTTTTCTTAAAAAGCATATATATAAATAAGTATTGCTTTGAATTGGTTTTAATCGAAGTTTGTGAAAAATCAAGTTTTCAGAATAACTCGATAAGTTGGATAAGTGCGTATGTTGGCCGAGTACTCCAGATCGGGAGTTAACTCTATCCGGTGCGGTCATGCGGACTAGGACAGACATTACAAAGCTTGGGTTATTGAGTACTAGTTAGGTGGTCACTTAGTACTTAAGCACCTGTGAGAAGATTATGGTGATCCAGCTGGTCCCACGCCTATGATTCTTTTGATCGCGATGTTTTGGTATTTGATAGTTATAAGGCAAGTTAGTTGGACAAATTTTTGTGCCTATCCCACAATGTGATTGAGTGGGAGATGTTGGACGTAGGCCAGTGGGGCCCATTGGTGAGCAATCACTAGTGGGTGGGTCCCACGAGCTTTGGCTTCTTCCGGTCTTTTTCGTCTTCTGTTACAAATTCAACTTTGAATTTGATTTATGATAGGAGATAGGGATAAGACTGGATGATGTGGCCTTATCCCAATCCCACCCAAACTCTACTTCCTCTGTTATAAAAAGGAGTGCGCTTCTCTCATGGAAAGCATCGAATCATACGAAACACAGAGAATATACATAGAGAAATAGAGTGCGCTATAGTCTGTCCATCTTGGCATGTCCTTGGGACGATCTGATCCATAGATCGCTATCCGGGACCAATATATACCGTAGGATCAGAGTTGTGAATAGTTCAATCTACTCCAGTAGTAGATAGACCGGCCATTAGAGCATCAATCTTCAGCTTTGTGAGGGTCCCAATTATCGTGTAGACCGTCAGATCTTGAGGGCTCATCTTCCGCATTTCCCAACAGATTTACTAGAAATTGACTCGTCTGAGTTGGTTCAGTTATTGTTGAGCTATGTGATTTGTTGGTCTCGCCTGAAACTAAATGAGTTGTAATGGTTTCAGTCCCCAAGCAAGTATAATTTTGAAACTGAGTTTTAGGTCCTTGATTCTGTTTGACATGCTGGTACCATGATGTTATTGTTAGTTACAGGTCATACAGGTTTTTGTCAAAACAACCTTTATATACTAGGATGTGGTTAAAGCGTATCCTATGAGTATCCAGTACTAGTATCAGTTTTCATATCACATCAGTATTGGATGCTTACTATTACTGGAGCAAGTTTCTGTCAAACCAATTTGAGGAAATACCTTGTTGGTGAGTCATTTTAAAACCAAGGGACTTCTGGGAGTAATTCATTTATGGTTAGGAATATGATGCCAAACTCGTCATTAGGTGTATATTTTTGCTCATTATTGTGAATTCTTCAGATCTTCAATTGGAGATTTTCAACAGGAACTGAATCCATGTATACTAATGTGAAAGTTTAACTGGTGGTTAAAAAGGGGGGAAAAAAGATGGAAAAAAGGTGCCGCTTTGCACAATTTAATTCTGCTTGGAATTTGGTGCCTTTTTCAGATACATGGGAAGGATGCTTGAATAGTCTATTATCCTTCATTAAGGAGGAGATGAAAGGGGCTGACAGTTGGGGTTTCCATAGGGGTAATTAGTGGTGCACTTCTGGCTTTATTTGCTCTGTTTTGTATAAGGTTTCCTAACAGGCACACACAAATAGGGAGTAGCAGTTCATGGAGCGCTTCAACCATCCCCATGCATGCCTATGGTGCTGATTCCTCTACAGTTTTGTTGGACTCAACCGTTAGTCAGGAGTCACTGAATCCATCTGAAGGGAATGGCATGTCCTTATGGCTGGAAGGACCTAAGAGGTAGAATGTAGTCTCAGTGTCTACGTTGCACTAAAACCATGTTTGAGAGGAAAGGTGTTTTTTTAATTCTTTCTAGAAATTGAACTAATTCAATTCCTTTGATTCATTATAGAAATGACCAAAGGTGGGCAGCACAATTTTGATTCAGATCAACAATTTGGTCATTTACTCTTTATTGGATTTAACTGTTGCAATCAAACTTAGTTGCAAATCCAACTCCTCATTTATAAACTTTGAATTGGTTACTATTTTTCTGTATTTTTAGTGTTTTTGTTTTTCACAGTTTAGTTTGCATGTAAGCGATATTGACTTCCTAGTTTTTATAGTGATTAGAATTTTCCCTTTTTACCAATTTATGTGCATTTTCTGCTTAAATATTTGGTTTTCATGTTTTGACAGGATCAAGTTGACCGAAGTCTATTTTTTTAGGTTTATGTATAATAGAAATCAATGAATTTAATTCCCACACTGGTTTCTACTAAAATCAGTGGGAATTCTCTTTTCACGCTGGAAAGCCAAAGCAGTTCGATATAAATGACTGTACAAAGAATTCATTTATAGAACTAAGCTCAAACCATATGATTATGGGCTCAAACAAATGTGACCTCAAATGAGTTCCTTCTTGGAAAAAAAATAATAATTTAAAGGTCATGGCAGATCTAACTGGGATAACAGGTGCATCCATATCTCTAAAACCTGTGGTGACTCTCAAAATTGTGTAATCAGTGTATCTTCATATCTGAGTGACGTAGTAATTCTTTCGATGCTGTTCGAAATTTGGTCCAAATTATAGGAAGGATTTAAGGCTTTGTGGACTGGGCTTGGTCCTAATATTGCATGTAATGCCATCATAAATGCTGCTGAACTAGTGACTTATGATCAAGTGAAGCAGGTAAAACTTACAATAGTGAATCTCATTGTATGTCCTCTTGTTGTATGTCCTTTATTTCAATCTCTAAAAATCTACCTGTTTAATTGACACGTATATTTTGTTTCTTCCAATGTAGACAATCTTGAAAATTCTCGGGTTCTCAGACAATGTTTTTACCCACCTGTTGGCCAGTTTGGGGGCAGGTTTTTTTGCAGTATGCATTGGTTCACTTGTTGATGTGGTAAGCTTTCAAGTCAAGTACTTTTTATTTCAAATTGGCTCCTTTTTGCTATCTCATTGTGAGTTGTTTCCAATTGTATTGGTGTGTAAAATGCATGGACACAGGGACACAACTTCATGCTTCTAGACTTGGGATTCTAATTTAATTTCTAAGACCAGTTTCTCATTCTAGAGAATTTCACACTTTACTACTTGTTGAAGATGAAGTCGAGAATGATGGGAGGTTCTACCTACAAAAACACCCTTGATTGTTTCATCAAGACTTTGAAAAATGATGTGTGCACTTTTTTGTATTTTTTTTTTAAAAACTTTGTGATTTAACATTTGTAGCTACATGTTGCTGCAATTATCGTTCATATAAAATTTAGTCAGTAATGATGAAAGTTTGTTTAGAAACCAAAATGAAGTATAGATGCAAATATCCATCTAGTCAGTGGATGAGAGGAACCAGAGATTGTGCTTACCATAACCATTGCTTTGTGGAAAAAAATTACTTCATGGTTTAAAACTAAGATTAATTGCATTCTCATATTTGTTTCTAAGTTAGAATCTTTTTAATTGGGATGGTTTGTCAGTCCAAGCTAATGCCAGTTATGTTAAGCTTCACATGGTAGTGTGAGTTGTGGCCCATCTTTTGGTTGTGTGTGAACTGATGTGCAATTTGGACTCACTAGCAGATGCTTCAGATTATAAGCTAGCCCTGGTCCTATTTAGGTGGTTTTCGTATGCATGAAACAAAGAGTCTTGCTCATCAGTAAACATATAGTTTGTTGATGCACTACATATGGGGCCATGGTTTGGTGACCCAAGCCTCGAGAATCTTCAAGATTAGAAGATCCTAACCTTTTGATTGATAGCCCCAGTGTCCAATGCATGTTAGAACTGACTGCTTCTACGACGTAGTGAAGCCCACCTCTTTTTTTTGGATTATTTTGTATATGATATTCGGATATGAACAATGCAGTGTCAATATCATCATTTCAGTTTAGGGAAAAAAAAAACCAACTGATTGGTTCTATTTGCAGGGACCACTTGCCTTTTATAAAGGTTTCATTCCAAATTTCGGTCAGCTAGGATCGTGGAATGTGATCATGTTTCTGACTTTGGAGCAGGTAACTTTAGAATTGTCTTTTTGCATTCTCTATGATGCTGCACTTCTATACTGTAAATTATGACAGGCCCATTTTACAATGAGATATGATGGATGAACCTGCCGAAATCTTTTCAAATCAGAAGAAACAATGCCAAGAGTGACTGCGGCCCTCTATCATCCTTTGGGATGGCGCATCATCTCTTAGATTAGCTGAGGGCATCATGTGCATTGGGGAGACTTACCTGTTGATTCAATGGTTTTATGCAGTTCGGTTCTTCTTTTAGGATGCTGGGATCAAGCTTTGCTTTCTGAGGAAACATATTTCCGTTTATGCCACCACGCATGTGTTTTAGCATGTCTTCTTTTGGTAGCATCAGTTTGATTGGTTATTGATGCGGACACAAGCGCATTCAAGGTGTACCAACGAAGAAAGCGTCAACCACAAGTGCCGTCCTTGTGGATAGGCCACTATTGAGGAGCTGAAGACCTTTCACATGTGATTGGACATATAGAAGACCCCACTCAGGGAAGACACATGTGAAGGAAGATTGGAGAAAGAAGACCGAGCGCCCGAACTTTCCCGCACTTATGTTATTTGCGCGTTTTTGCTTAGTTAGGGGTCTTTTAGTAATTTTATGTCTTTATTAGGGGTCTTTTAGTAATGTTATGTCTTTACTTGCTTATTCTAGGGGTATTTTAGTACTTTTATGTCTTTATTTGCTTATTTAAGTGGGTTAAAGCCCTAGATACGAATTTGAACTATTGATGAATGAAAAGCAAACCCTTTGGTTGCCCTCTTCTTCTCTTCTCTCTAATGGTGCTCCTTCTCTTCCCTTGATCTTCTTCTTCTAATTTCTTTTTGTGCCCCTCCAATTTCCTCAAGGTAATTATTTCCTTCTTTCTCTTTTCTAGTTTTGGCTAATCCTTCTTCGATCAAAACTTTGAGAATCGATCTAAACCCTAAACCCTCAAATTCTCAAATCCCTAATCCGAGAAACTTCTTGGTTCTTCGGACTAGTGATCTTCATTGATCGATTGGGTGTGACCATGCAAGATCGGGAGGTCTCATCCCTCGCCGGATCCAACCTAAGTAATAATTGAATTCCATACTCCATGGTTGTGATGATGGCCCGCTCCATTGCATGTTTCCTTTATGATTTTCTCAGTTATGATGATTACTGCTAGAATTTTAGATCATTTATTCCTTTTATTTCCGCTGTTTAATTATGTTCATGAGCATGCATCATAATTAGGGCTGTCCTGCGTCAAATTTGGTATCAAAGCATAGGTTTGCATGGTTTTTGTCTAGATCGAGTTATCAAATTAGGGTTTCCGGTTTGCAGCAAATTTCCAGATTTGCAGATTTGAGATTTCCAGATTTCCAGATTTCCAGATTTGCAGATTTCGATTTGCAGATTTGCAGATTTGCAGATTTCCAGATTTGCAGATTTCCAGATTTCCAGATTTGCAGATTTCCAGATTTGAGATTTCCTGATTTCCAGATTTGCAGATTTCCAGCTTTGCAGATTTTCAGATTTCCAGATTTGCAGATTTGCAGATTTGAGATTTTCAAATTTTCAGATTTCCAGATTTAGAAAGTTCCAGATTTAGAAACTTTCCAATTTAGAAAATTTTCAGATTTGGAAAATTTCTAGATTCAGAAAGTTCCAGATTTAAAAACTTTTCAATTTAGAAAATTTCCAGATTTAGAAAATTTCCAAATTTAGAAAGTTCCAGATTTAGAAACTTTCCAAATTTAGAAACTTTCCAATTTAAAAAATTTTCAAGTTTGAGTTGTTTCCTGTGTCAACTTAATTGTGTCAGTTCATAGTAGTTTTGCATTCATCACATTCATCTTGAAAGTCATAACACCTAGTAGTCTAGTTGGGTAGAGTTTGGTTCAAGTCTTCATTGTATGCCCACGAGAAGAGGTAGAGGTTTCGGACTTCAACCTACCATGAATAACGAGCAGTTATCTGAGCAACTTGCTCAATTGATACAAAAGATAACCGCCCTAGAAGCGGGTCAAAAGCGCGAGTTTGCCCGTCTTGAGAACCAAATTACCACTACCATGACTAAGGTCGAGCAACTAGAGGCGTCTCAAAAGGAAAATCCCGCTGTAGGGGATGATGCGTACTCCCAAGTGGGAGGAATCATTGAAGAACGCGCTGCCACACGTGATGGTAATGAAGATAGAGATCGTGGTAACGGTCGTTGTGTGGTGCGAGAGGCACGAGCCACATGTGATCATCAAGACCGTTATGATCCAGATGAGCATGCGATGAAGAGTGTGAGAGTTGAGGCCCCGAGTTTTGATGGGCGCTTGGATCCCAAGGCATTCCTTGACTCGGTTGCTGACATGAACCACTATTTTGAGTGGTATGGCATGTCGGAAAACCGTCAAATGCGGTTTGCTAAGATGAAACTTGTGGGTCAAGTCAAGCACTTCTGGACCAACACCGAGCGTAGGATAGAGAGAGTTGGTAGAGCCCCTATCATGCATTGGTATGAGATGAAAGAGAAGTTGAAGGAGAAGTATCTTCCTCTCTCATACCACCAGAAGCTCCTTGACTAATGGCAATCCTTACGTCAAGGGTCAATGTCTGCCGCTGACTACATCGCTAAATTTGAAGAATATGTGATGCGATGTGATATCCGATAAGACCCTCTAGTAACGCTCTCGCGTTTCAAGATGGGCCTTCGTGCGGATCTTCAGCGCGAGCTTATGACTCGGCCCTTAACGGACTTGGATGAAGCATATCAAGTCATGCAGGAGTTAGAGCAATATCTGAAGGCTCCTGTCGTTCGTCGTTTTAAGTCCCGAGACTCCAGTGCTAGATCTAGTTCCCAGGGAACTAGACCTAATATTGGTAGTCAACCTAGGGCACAGGCGACCATTTCGCCTAGGCCTAGGGAGGACAAGGGTAAAGGGGTTCTTGGTGCCGGTCCTAATAACATGAACCAAGTGAGGTGCTATGAGTGTGGCAATCTTGGCCACATGTCTAATCAGTGTCCTACGAAGAGCTGTGGGAGAGCCTTAGTTATAGGCGAGTCCCACGAGGGTGGAGATGACCAGGGTGATTATGAAGTTGAAGAGTATCACCCTGAAGGAGGACTTACTGATGAAGAAGAAGTGGATGGAGAAGCAACGCTTGCAGGTAGTCGGCGTGTGCTAGCTCGGTCTAAAGTAGTCTGTGACTGGCGTCGAAGCACTATCTTCTACACTATTGCCAAGTGTGGTGAAAAGAATTGTAAGGTGATAGTGGACAGTGGAAGTTGTCAGAATGTGATTTCCACTAGCACCTTAGATCGCTTAAAACTGAAATCCACACCTCATCCAGACCCGTATAAAGTTTCTTGGGTTGACAAGACATCCCTACCGTCACCCAAAGAATGTCTAGTCCCCATCGAGTTTGGGTCATACAAAGAGTCCCCGTGGTGTGATGTTTTACCTATGGATGTGGGACATGTTATCCTAGGTAGACCGTGGCTATTCGATAATGATGTCACGATCTCTGGCCGTTCGAATGCGTGTACTTTTATGTATAACGGTAGAAAAATCAAACTTAATCCCATGCCACCTGAGAATACACTAGGGAAGAAGAAGGATGAGAAGGCAAGTGAGCCTAGATGAATGGGGAAATCCAAACCTAAGTCTCTACATATAATCACAAAGAGAGTTTAAAAAGAGGCTAAGGAGGATTCTATGGTGTATTCCTTTGTGGCTAGAGAGATTACACCTGAGGTTCCATCAGAGTTGCTCCGTGAGGTGACCTCGGTCCTGAAGGAATACAGTGATGTATTTCCTGAAGACTTACCGAATGAGTTGCCACCTATGAGGGACATACAAAGATGCCATTGATCTTGTCCCAGTGTCTACTCTACCGAACCTTCCTCACCACAGGATGAACCCTGCAGAGCATGCAGAGTTGAAGAAGCAAGTTGATAAGCTTCTGCAAAAGGGTTTCATCCAAGAAAGTATGAGCCCGTGTGCCGTGCCTGCATTGTTGACGCCAAAGAAAGATGGCACGTGGCGCATGTGTGTGGACAGTCGTGCCATAAACAAAATTACTGTTAAGTATAGGTTCCCTATACCTAGACTTGATGATATGCTTGACATGATGGCCAGGTCCACTATATTCTCTAAGATAGACCTCAAGAGTGGATATCACCAAATCCGTATACGCCCAGGAGATGAGTGGAAGATGGCGTTTAAGACGAAATATAGGCTGTATGAGTGGTTGGTCATGCCCTTCGGCTTGACTAACGCACCTAGTACTTTCATGAGGGTGATGACACAAGCTTTGAGGCCATTCATGGAAAAATTCCTAGTGGTGTACTTTGACGATATTCTTATTTATAGTACCACTAAAGAATCACACCTTGAACATTTAAAGAAGGTCTGTAGTGTCCTTAGGAAGGAAAAGTTGTACGCTAATCTTAAGAAATGTGCATTCATGTCTAGCCAAGTTGTGTTCTTAGGATTTATAGTGTCATCTAAAGGGATGCGCGCAGACCCTGAAAAAGTCAGGGCCATAGTTGAGTGGCCAGAACCAAGGAACATTCATGAGGTGCGAAGCTTTCACGGCCTAACAACTTTTTATCGTCGGTTCATTAGGGGTTTTAGCACGATCATGGCTCCCATTACCGAGTGCATGAAAAAAGGAGAGTTCGTGTGGTCTAAAGCCATGAGTCAAGGCTTTTAAAGAAATTAAGGGCAAGATGATGGAAGCTCCCATTATATGCGTCTGCTGACTTTTCTAAAGTCTTTGAAGTAGCGTGTGATGCGTCTGGTGTCGGTATAGGTGGAGTGTTGAGTCAAGAAGGACACCCAGTGGCCTATTTCAGTGAGAAACTGAATGAGGCAAAACAAAAATACTCCACTTACGACAAAGAATTTTATGCGGTAGTGCAATCCCTGAGACATTGGCGACACTATCTCCTACCGCAAGAATTCGTTTTGTTTTCTGACCATGAGGCTTTGAGATATTTGCATTCTCAGAAGAAACTCAACCCAAGGCATGCCAAGTGGGTAGCGTTTCTTCAGGAATATTCGTTTGTTTTGAAACACAAGGCCGGGGTTGAAAACAAACCAGCGGATGCCCTTAGTAGGAGAGTGGCGTTGCTCAACTCTTTGAGTGTAGAGGTAGTCGGATTTGAGCAACTGAAAGATGAGTACCCCATATGTCCTGATTTTGGGAGTACTTACGCGTCGCTCTCTAGTGACCAGCATATTATGGGTGAATATGTTCTTAAAGATGACTTTCTTTTCAAGGGAGACAGACTTTGTATTCCCCGTATGTCCCTTCGTGAATTCCTCATCTGGGAACTTCATTCAGGAGGGATAGCTGGCCATTTTGGTCGTGATAAGACCATTGCCCTCGTGGAAGATCGTTTCTATTGGCCAAGTCTCAAGCGAGACGTAGCCAAAGTTTTACGGCAGTGTCGAACATGTCAGCTGGCAAAGCAAAGAAAGCAAAATACCGGGCTGTACACGCCATTGCCAGTGCCACATGCTCCGTGGCAGGACATTAGTATGGACTTCGTGCTTGGGCTTCCCAAGACTATAAAAAAGCATGATTCCGTTTTTGTCGTGGTGGACCGTTTTTCTAAAATGGCGCATTTCCTCCCATGTTCGAAGACGTCGGATGCGTCTCATGTTGCTCGTCTCTTTTTTGATGGTGTAGTGCGTCTCCATGGGTTACCTAAAACTATAGTGTCTGATCGTGATGTTCGATTTACTAGCTATTTTTGGAAGACACTGTGGCACATTATGGGAACTCGTTTGCAATTTTCTACTGCTTACCACCCACAAACAAATGGTCAAACTGAAGTGGTAAACCGTAGCCTTAGAAATCTTCTACGTTGTCTAGTGGGTGAACATGTTAAGACTTGGGACCTAATTTTACCAACTGCTGAACTTGCTTATAATAGGTCAGTTAATAGATCTACAGGGTTGAGTCCTTTTGAAATTGTAAGTGGTTATAAACCTAGAATGCCCATAGATCTCTTACCCATGTCTCATTACCCAAAGGTCTTCTCGAGTCACCGATGCATTTGCACGCCATATTCATGATTTGCATACACATATTAGACAACTAGTTAAATAAGAGCAATGATGATTATAAAGTTTCAGCTAATTCTCATCGTAGAATGCAAGAATTTCAAGAAGGAGACTATATAATGGTGCGAATAAGGCCAGAGCGATTCCCTCAAGGATCTGCTAAAAAATTACAAGCGCGTAGTGCTGAACCATTTAAGATATTACAAAAGGTTGGGTCCAACGCGTATCGGATTGACCTTCCACCTGAAATGAGCATTAATCCAACTTTTAATGTGGAAGATCTAGTCCATACCCATACTCCCATTGTTGATACATCGTCCTTTTCATGGCCTTTTTCTGAGTTTGCTACTCAACCCCTTCCACCACTTCCTCCACCCATTACCCATAAAGAAGAAATTGAGGAAATCTTGGATGACGAGATAGTATCCACGAGAGATGGAGGTTTCCAAAGGTATCTTGTCAAGTGGAAGAACAAACCATCGTCTGAATCTACGTGGCCGTCGGGCGACGCATTACAGGGTATTGATCTAGATCTGCTAGAGCGCTACAAAAGTTTTAACTCGTCGGAGTCGAGTTTTTCTCACCCGAGGGGAATTGATGCGGACACAAGCGCATTCAAGGTGTACCAACGAAGAAAGCGTCAACCACAAGTGCCGTCCTTGTGGATAGGCCACTATTGAGGAGCTGAAGACCTTTCACATGTGATTGGACATATAGAAGACCCCACTCAGGGAAGACACATGTGAAGGAAGATTGGAGAAAGAAGACCGAGCACCCGAACTTTCCCGCACTTATGTTATTTGCGCGTTTTTGCTTAGTTAGGGGTCTTTTAGTAATTTTATGTCTTTATTAGGGGTCTTTTAGTAATGTTATGTCTTTACTTGCTTATTCTAGGGGTATTTTAGTACTTTTATGTCTTTATTTACTTATTTAAGTGGGTTAAAGCCCTATATACGAATTTGAACTATTGATGAATGAAAAGCAAACCCTTTGGTTGCTCTCTTCTTCTCTTCTCTCTAATGGTGTTCCTTCTCTTCTCTTGATCTTCTTCTTCTAATTTCTTCTTGTGCCCCTCCAATTTCCTCAAGGTAATTATTTCCTTCTTTCTCTTTTCTAGTTTTGGCTAATCCTTCTTCGATCAAAACTTTGAGAATCGATCTAAACCCTAAATCCTCAAATTCTCAAATCCCTAATCCGAGAAACTTCTTAGTTCTTCGGACTAGTGATCTTCATTGATCGATTGGGTGTGACCATGCAAGATCGGGAGGTCTCATCCCTCGCCGGATCCAACCTAAGTAATAATTAAATTCCATACTCCATGGTTGTGATGATGGCCCGCTCCATTGCATGTTTCCTTTATGATTTTCTCAATTATGATAATTACTGCTAGAATTTTAGATCATTTATTCCTTTTATTTCCGCTGTTTAATTATGTTCATGAGCATGCATCATAATTAGGGCTGTCCTGCGTCAGTTATCTTGGGGGGCATATGTTAATGAATGAACTTTACTTTCCTTCTGCAGACAACTCACTATTGTAGTTGTTGTTCAACTTGGATCCTTAAATTCGGTAAGCAAGATAAATTTTAAAATTACATTGTTGGTGCTTCTAAGCATCACCTGTACGAACATGAAACTTTATTTGGCATTTTTAAGTATAACTTCTTCTCAATTTTCTTATTTATATGGGAAAACCTGTACTCAGTATTTGCCTTCTTTAACATGGAAGAATAGGCAGTCAAATGTTGCAACTGGTGACCATGCCCTACCACCAAATTACTTGTTGCAAAGCTTCGGATGGCCTTTCCATTTCAACATGTTCCTCCGATGACTATATTGCTTACTATATTTGGAAGTTTTTGTCCGGTTCTAGTCTCCCACCGAAGCTATTGGCTATGGACTGGTACTTCTCTTGAATTTTGATGCATGCTAATATTTTTCATGTGTAAAGTTGTTAGGAAAATTACAGTCGAGCATCTATATTTATGTGTAATTACAGTTATCCACCTATATTTATACTTACCCTGATTGATTTTAAGTACACCCACTTTCAATTTCTTGAATTGAAGTAGTGCGAATTAGATGAAGTTGTATGCAACCAAGCACGGTGTATGTCCCCCTCCCCTCAGCTGCATGGGTATTAGATGAAGGTATGTCCTTGGTCTATTACTCATTGTAGTTTATTGTTTGAAACCCAAAACCTTGATGTGTGCATTGTCAATTGTTGATGTCGACATCATAGGTTCAGTTTAGAATGACCAAGGAACCCGCAAATGAGCCGAGTCAAGACTAGATTGGGTCGACCCAAAGACTTGTTTGAGTCTTCAACTGAATCAATTTATTTTCAACATCCTACCCATCCAAAAGGTTCTGCTTCATGAGGATCATGTTGTGCAAAAATTAGTTTGATCCACTCATCATGCAAAAGAAAAGTTTGACTTTACTGTGATGAAAAGTGCATCCAAATGCTGTGTTAGTTCTTCTGATGGTGCTTTCAGGTTGTTGATTTCCCAAGTTTGTGTAAAGAGTTCAAAATTTACACTGTTTTCATGACTTCCTTACATGTAAACTGTTTACATATAAATTTTTTTCATTTAAGTGGGACCTTACCCTCATCAAATCGACCCCTTAGTGATCTTTCAAGGAGGGGGAAAGAAAGAAAGAAAGAAAGAAAGAAAGAAATGAAAAATATCCTTTGGTGTTTTTCTGTGATCATGATTGATGTAAATTTCACCTGCGTTGCACTTTGAATTTTATTTATGCTAACCTTGATTTTGGTAGTGTGGTGTTTTTAATTGTTGTAAAATCTGCATGGATTTTCATACTAGAGTTTTATCCTTCTCGCATTTCTCAGTTGTTCTCTCTTGATGGGAACTTTTGGATTCATGAGGGTAAGTTGTTTGAGAAATGTGACAGTGATTCTGCTGATGATAGATTGAAGAAGGCCAACCTACCATTGGTCTGGACTAATTTATGCACATGCATATTGTTCGTGGTGGGACCCACCTGATGGGAGCCTGAGATCTTGCAGATGCATGACCACATTAGCAAAAGTTTGGTGAATCACCTCTTCAATCTCTCCTGCAAGCTGCCTAGCACTTCTCTGGTTGTTTTTATGGTCAGTTTTTGTTGTGATTGTTTTAGAATCTAGATTGATTGGGTTTATAACTTAGATTTGATGTTATGTTCTTTTTCATTTTTCGTTCTCTTGTTCATCATCGTCATCATCATCATCATCTAAGCCTTATCCCAATCAATTAGGTCAGCTACGTGAATTTTATATCTGTATTATTGAGGGTAAAGTAGTTGTTTCTACTGGTGGGCCCTTTTCCCTCATGATTATTGTAAAAATATGTTGATCTTCAGATTTGTTTTTGGTTTTATCATAACTACCAGTCTGGATGCAGTGGATAGTTAAATTGTGAAGGTGTTAACATTTGTATGGATGCAGTGGCATGTTGGGTTTTGTGGTGAACTGCGTTAACACTTGTCTGTCCGGGACTGACAGATGCTCCCATGTTATGTTTGTGATGATAGCGTCTTTCTTTGTTGGATACTTGACAAGCCATCATGTATAATACATAACTTCTAGTGCACCATAGGCATTTTATAATTCTATGTGATTGAAGTAAATGCAATGTACTGTCAATCCTATATTCATATTTGATCTTCTAACTTGTAGCATGCTTTTGAATGTGGTCTTGCTCATCCATTTGTTTTTTGTTCTTTCACCAGACACAAAGAATGAGGACAGGAGTGGTGCCTTACAGGAGCATATTTTCCGCTCTGAAAAGGATCACACATGAAGAAGGCATACGAGGATTATACAGGTCAGTTGTTTGATTCTCCACATTTTCTACCCTGAGGAATTGTTGCTTCCTTATGCGCCAAAACACGAAATGTCATGATGTGCATAATTCATACAATGATCCTGGTTGTTCATCTGAGGGGCTTTGGGATGGACAGTGGGTTCTCGAAGTCTCCCGTTCGAAGATCCAATCTGTGGACTTATGACCGTCGATGTCTTTATTTTCTAAACCATCTATGTATAAGCCACTGATAATAGCTTCTTCCAATCTGGTATAATTTTGGGCCATCCCCATTTGTGGCGTGGCCTATCAAATCAATGTTCTAGATTGTCAAACCATTGCCCCACGTGGACTTGGGCAACTATGCGATACTTCCCAGTTCTCTTTTCTTCCAACTCTTGACTACATGGATAACTCAACTTGCTGAGCCATTCTCTGGTTGAGTTGAGTTGGGAACTTGCCAGTTTCTAATTCTTTATTCACTAAATAATAATTTTCCTTAATAATTTCAACTTTGTGTGTTTTCATGCTGTAATCAGTGGCCTTTTGCCTGCATTAGTGGGTGTTAGCCATGTCACCATCCAGTTTCCGGCATATGAAAAGATTAAAGAATATTTAAGCAAGAAGGGGTAATGAAGTGACTTCTTTATATTGTTTTTAGATCTTTTCATTACCCCTTAGCAAAGCTGTTGTTTTTAATGTACTTTGTTATTTCTGATCAAAATCAAAATTCCCAGATAATACAGCTGTGGATAAGCTCAGTGCAGGAAATGTTGCTATTGCCTCTTCATTATCCAAGATACTTGCATCAACAATAACTTACCCCTATGAGGTATGTTTCTTGGCCCAAATAAATCAAATATCTCCATTGGTATCTGTGACTCTCTGTTTGTGGAGTTTTGCTAGCGCTAGATGCTGCTGCCTTATATGTGTTGGAAATCTGAACTGTGCATCCGCTGTGCCCCATTGTCTAGAAGAGGCCCTGGATTAAAAAGTCAGTCACCGTCAATTTTTGAAGTGGGCCACACATTTTTGGATGTCCATTTCTGTAGCAGTATAGACTACCTGATGAGTTGCCCAGCTTGATTTTCCGTAAACAGATGCATGGACAAGAAGCTTCAAAGTAAGTTTCCATCTTCGAAATGCATGATTTTGATACATCTCTTTCCTTACGAGTTATATTCAAAATATAACAAAAAAAAAAAGAATAAAGGATAATGGTTATTCTCTTCGAAGGGGATCTCCTCCTGTTTATCGACACGAGAATGATTTGTAGAACAAAGTCTGATCATTGTTCATTCCTCTGCATTTTTATTTATCAGAAAAAGAAAAAGCTACATAACTGAAATAGAAAATGCTACACAACTGATCCACTAATCCAGATAATAACTCGCTAATACAGATAACTGACCCATGATCTATGATAACTGAAACAGAAAATACTATATAACTGACACACTAATCCAGATAACTAACCCACTAATCCAGATAACTGATCTTTGGTAACTGTTGCATGCACATAAGGCCCTTATCAATCCTTCCCCTTAGTTTTGCCTTGTCCTCGAGGTGGAACTTGGGAGAACTTTTTGTGAAGGTTTGAAATCATTCCCAAGTCGCATCTTCAGGCGGTGTGTCATGCCATTGTACTAACAGTTTTGTGTCTGCCTTTATGTTGCTTGATGGACAAAAACTTCCCTGCATGTTGATGAAATCATGCAGAGAAATCAAAACAGATTGATGATTCTGACAGAGTAATTAAATGATGCATTACCCCACATATATTAGCTAGGCCTCTCAAGTGCTCTCTTAATTGTTCATGTGAAGAATTTGAACACAATTTCTTCCTATTTTTATTTGGTGCAGTCAATTGAAGGCATGAAAGTTGTTTGTCATGAGCTGACCACTGCTGATCCTGAGAGTAGTGCGATGGATGATACTGTCAAGGATGCAGGAAGGCTAGTAGCATGTCTTGCAAGCAAGGTAAATATCTTCTATTCTCCTCATTGGTATTCAAAGTTAAAAATATTCTCAGAAAACGGTATGTTGTGTGATTCGTACCGGTTTCAATACTAGGAGACGTGGTTTCAAATACTAGACTACTTTTTTTTCTAATTATTTTCTTTTAAAGGTGGCCAATAACTGCTGCAATTTCAAATTTTCATATGTATTAGCTAATTCAGCAAACAATTAACCAAATCATGCTATTTTAAAAACCCATTCTCAAATTCTGCTAAAAATTTGACTCTTTTTTTTTTCCCTTGTATTCTTGGGTGTTCATTGAATGGAATATACCAAGTGGAATGGAATCATTTATGAAATAGTGGATCAACATAAACACTATTGATTTCTTTTCTTTTCTGTAGACTTCTCACATAGGTTGGTTGGTTGGTTTAGGGCCTTGGGGAAATGGGTATATCTATTTTTGGATATGTGCGTTGATTAAATTAATTATTATTATTATTTATTATTATTTAATTTATGAGAAATGCCGACGGCTTTTCGCCGTCGACAATGCCGACGGCTTTTCGCCGTCGACAATGCCGATGGTTTTCACCGTCATCCTCAACCGTCGGAAAATTCGACGGTTTTAGCCGCCATAGATGCCGACAGCGAAAACCGTCACCCTCGGCCGTCGGAATCGCTGACGGTTTTAGCCGTCGTAGACACCGTCCGACGGATTTTATCCCGACGTCGTAAACAAACCAACACCCATTTTCCCGACAGACCGTCCGACGGATTTTATCCGTCGGAAAAGCACATTGCCGACGGCTTTTAGCCGTCGGCGTTACTTTGTTTTTTTAGGTGTGGAATCATCGATTTTGGTTTCATTTTTGGACATCCAAAGTTCCCAAAAAATTAGAATGGGAAGAAGGCCCCTTAAAATATGCGGTTGGTCAGATTGCTTGGCCGATGCCCACCATATAGAGGCCTTGCCGACAGCTGAAACAATGGGGATAGGGTGGACTTGGAGAAGGGGTTGGAAGTGGTTCCACACTATCGATGCCAGGTTACCCGTGGAGAACTTGGTCAATGGTTTTCGATTGGTTCGGGATAGAGTCCTGACAACATTCACATTTGGAAGCCATGTGAATCCCGTTGGCTTGGGTCCTAACGTCGATCGACATGGCCTTGAGAATAATTTTCCAGGTAAGCAATGATAGTTTTGGAGGAAGTTTTGGGTCCCAGACCCACGTTGCGTATGGTTTGTTTTCCCCAGGCGATCTAGACATGCTAGGCATATCTGAAACTGAACATTCCCAAGGTAGTGTTAAGCCAAATCTTTGTCTTCTGACATTGAAGTACATATCCCCTCGTCCGAAACATTGTTAACATAGTATCACAATCGGAATAGGAAACAAATCTAGCACTTAGGCAATTTTGCGCACGCGCTCGATGTCACTTTCGACGGGACTTCGATGGCATCAACCATCTGTCGATGGCATCGAACACCTTTGATGATATGGAGTAAAACACTAAAACGTTCCAACAACAAACATTGAATTTTCTGGATTTTTCCTATGGCATCGACACTTTGTTGCTTACATATTTAAGACATCAACAACATTTAATGGCCACTAATCAAACGAGTGTATAATGGCCACCGATCAAACGAATAGGATTGTCTAACTGGTGTGACTTTTGAGACATGAACTACCCATGCTTGGGCCTACATATGGACAGGCACTAGTGGTAAATCACTCTTTCATGTGTACTGTAGAGAGATGGCTCTACCATATTCCAGTACTTGCTGCTCCATGTCATCATCATGCCCAATCTCCTTTATAAATCACGGGAATGCTTCCTTGTCAACTAAATTTAATGGTCTTAAGACCAATCTGCTCAAATTTGAGAATCCTGAGATCATATTGTATAGCTCATGCTACAGCCATCCCTCCCTGTAATATGTGGAATGATGATGGATCCATGAGACCCTTGAACTTGTTTACCTCACTTTGAATGGTAAAAGGGTTGAAAACTACATTTGATCGGATGGTTCTGTTAGAGTTTGTGCAGTCCATCAGAGCATCACTGATACATATATAAAATCTTTGGATGACCACGTACAAACAGTTGTACAATGGTCTACACATTTGTTGATGCAAATGCCTCTACAGGTCCTCATAAAATAAACCCATTCTACAAGTTTTCTCCTATGTACAATTAGTTATTCACTTGCTTATTGCCCGTTGGGGGCCCACAGTGGTGATGGGGTTTTTTCCCCAAGCTCGACCGGTCGAGGGCTGGTGCACGACCAGTCAAGCCCTGACTTGACTCAAAGTCAAGCAACTTTGGGTTTTCTCTTTTTCTGTGGTGCTCGACCAGTCGAGGGAGGTGCTCGACCGGTCGAGGACACTGCTCAACTAGTCGAGGTTACGCAGATTTTAGTCCGATTTTGTGCGAGATTAGAATTTCTGAGGCCTTTCAGAACAGGATGCGGAAGGTAGTTTCCTAAATTATAAATAGGATGTACCTAGGGCTTTCTAGGTAATGCAAGAGGGTTTCCTAAAACTTTATAAAGGTTTATTAAAGGGTTTAAGGCTATCAAAGGTGTGAGAGAAAGAGAGAGAGGAAGCTTGTGGAAGGGAGATTATGCTCGTAGAGATGATCTACTATATCTCAGCACTTCCACATCCTCGTAATAGGTGAGATCTCTCCGTTTTTCTTTTATTTTCTTATTAAATATCTACTCCTGCGTAAGTGAAGAAGGTTGTAACGTTCTACTTCATAGTGGATTGTTGATCTGGACGAGGTCCTGTGGTTTTTACCTCTTTGAGGGTCTTCCACGTAAAAATCTCTTGTGTGGTGTGGTTTATGCTTTGATTGCTTTATTATTCAATAATTCTGGTTTGTTTTAGGAGGCTAGATCCTATGGTTTTGTGCAAGGCTCCCAACAAAGTGGTATCAGAGCTAAGTTCATTGAATAGAGTGGGATCAGTTTTGAATTATGGAAGGTGGCTCATCAAGGATGATTAGCCTCAATGGTTCTAACTGGACCATATGAAAGGCTAAGATGGAGGGTTTGCTTTATTGCAAGGACCTATATTCTCCAATTTTAGGCATATCAGCAAAATCCAAGGATATGTCTAATGATGATTGGAAGAAGTTGGAACGGAAGGCGGTGGGGTTTATTAGACAATGGCTGGATGATTCTGTGTTCCACCATGTGTCTATGGAGACTTCAGCCGCTAGCCTATGCCTGAAATTGGAAGGGTTGTATGAGAGGAAGACAGCCGGTAATAAAATCTTCTTGATATGACGACTTGTGAATCTCAAGTTTAAAGATGGTGGTTCTATAGTCGAGCACATAAATGAGGTCAGTAATATAGTGAACCAGCTCACCACTATGAAGATGGTCCTAGATGATGAATTGCAGGCTTTGCTATTGCTTAGTTCGTTGCCTGACAGTTGGGAGACATTGGTGGGGTCTCTAAGTAACTTCGTGCAAGATGGAAAGATATCCATGGAACAATTAACTAGATGTCTCTTCAATGAGGAGACAAGGAGGAAGTCTCAGGGGTCTACTTAGCAAGAGACCCTTGTGACACAGGAACAAGAGAGGAAAAAATAGGAAGGGCGGTAAGGCCCGAGATAAATCAAGAGGCAAGTCGATTATCAGGAAGGATGTTAAATGCTGGAATTGTGGCAAGAAGGGCCACTATAAGCATGAATGTTGTAAGACTAAGAACGATAAGAAAGGAAAAAAGAAAGGAGAAGGAAGATAAATCAGACTCCACTACGGTCGCTTCAGATGACGACGTTGTAGTTATTCTTTCAGCAGATCACGATATATGTCTCACGGCTACGAGTCAGGACACCGACTGGGTGGTTGACTCGGGAGCTTCTTTTCATGCGACTCCACGCAGAGACTTCTTCACAAGCTACAAGTCTAGTGACTATAGGACCGTGAAGATGGAAAATTCTAGCGTATCGAAGATCATAGGAGTTGGTAATATTTGTGTGAAGACCGATGTGGGCTGCACATTGGTTCTCAGGGATGTGAGGCATATCCCAGACCTTCGCCTCAACTTGATGTCAACTGGAAGGCTAGATGATGATAGCTATGAAAGCCGATTTGTTGGTGGGCGCTGGAAGCTCATCAAAGGTTCATTGATCGCAGCTAGAGGAAAGAAGTGTTGCACTCTTTACAAGACAAGTGTCAGTGTGTGTAAGGGTGGGTTGAATACAGCGGAAGTTTCAGCTATTGACATGTGGCACAGGCATCTAGGCCACATGAGTGAAAAAAGGACTTCAAGTACTAGTGAGGAAGTGACTTCTTCCAGACGTGACAGGTATACCTCTCAAAACCTATCTTGATTGTTTATCAGGGAAATAATATAGAGTTTCATTTATTAAATCTGCTTCTCATGTTAATAAAGTGCATGCATTAGATTTAGTTTATTATGATGTTTGTGGTCCTATGAGGACAAAAACCTTGGGTGGGGCATTGTATTTTATTACTTTTATAGATGATGCATCTAGGAGGGTTTGGGTTTATGCTTTGAAATCCAAGGACGAGGTCTTTGGTGTGTTTAAATTGTTTCGTGCTATGGTTGAGAGAGAGACAGGTAGATCATTGAAGTGCATCTGCACTGACAATGGTGATGAATACATTGGCGACTTTTATGAGTATTGTAAGTCCTTGGGTATATGGCAGAATAGATAGTTCCCAAGACCCCCCAGCATAATGGTGTGGCTGAACGAATGAATCGCATCTTTGTAGAGAGAATCAAATGCATGTTATCCCATGCGAAGTTGCCCAAGATGTTCTGGGAAGAAGCAATGTACATGCCAGTGTATCTGATAAACAGGTCTCCATCAGCTCCGTTGAATGGAGAAGTACTCGAGAAGGTGTGGACTGGACAAAATCCATCGTACAGTCATCTTAGGGTGTTTGGATGCAGGGCATCCGTTTATATACCAAAGGACGAGAGGTCCAAGCTCGATATGATGATCAGGCAGTGTGTCTTCTTGGGGTACGGTGATGAAAAATTCGGTTACAGTCGTTAGGAGTAGAGATGTGGTTTTCTTTGAAGATCAGTGTATAGAAGACATCAGTAAGCCAGAGAAGAACCAGCCTAGTTCAGGTGAGCTAGAGGACATGGATCCGATTATTCCTCCCGTGGTTCCTGACGACGGGGGAATACAACAAGGTGCAGAGGACGAGGGAATTCCTTTAGAAGATGGACCAGAGGAGCACCCCCCACTTAATCCACCTGTTGAGCCACAAGTGAGGAGGTCATCTAGGGACAAACAGCCATCCAAGAGGTACTCACCGCATGACTACATTCTGTTGACTGATGGGAGAGAGCTAGAAGATTATTCCGAGGCCCTAGCTGACGAGCATAAGGAGGAGTGGTTGAAAGCTATGCAAGAGGAGATGAAATTCTTGCATAAGAACCACACCTATGATATGATGAAACTGCCTAAGGGCAAGAAAGCTCTGAGCAACAAGTGGCTGTTAAGAAAGAAGGTTGAGCAGAAGAATTCACAGACGAGGTTAAAGGCTAGACTTATGGTGAAAGAGTTTAGTCAGAGGAAAGGCATAGACTTCGAGGAGATATTCTCATTAATGGTGAAGATGACATCCATACGGGTGTTGCTTGGGTTAGCGGCTAGCATGGATCTGGAGATAAAATAGTTAGATGTTAAAACTGTCTTCCTCCATGGTGACCTGGAAGAAGAGATCTACATACACTAACCAGAGAGGTTTGAAGTCAAGGGTAAGGAGGATATGGTGTAGGCTGAGGAAGACCTTGTATGGACTGAAATAAGCTTCACGGCAATGGTACAATAAGTTCGACTCGTTTATGTTGAAGATGGGTATGACAGAAGAGAGTCATACCACTGTGTGTTCACGCACAAGTTCTCATATGGTGATTTCTTAGTTCTGCTGTTATACATTGATGACATGCTCATCATTGGAAAAAACATCAAGAAGATTGACAGGCTAAAATAGGAGTTGGGCAAGTTGTTTGCAATGAAAGACTTAGGCCCGGCTAAACAAATTCTAGGAATGGAGATAACCCATGACAGAAGCAGCAGAAAGCTTTGCTTGTCACAAGAGCGGTATATAGAGAAAGTCCTACAGCGGTTCAATATGAATGCAGCGAAAGTCAGTACTCCACTGGATGGTCACTTCAGATTGAGCGACATGCAGTGTCCCAAGACGAAGGTAGAGGTGGAAGAGATGCAGAAGATACCCTACACGTCAGCTGTAGGAAATTTGATGTATGCTATGGTGTGTACACGCCCAGACATAGCATATGCGGTTGGTGTTGTTAGCCGGTATCTTGCCAATCCTGGCAAAGAGCATTGGGCAGTGGTGAAATGGATACTATAGTATCTAAGAGGCTCATCCAGGTTGGGTCTATGCTATGGTGATATAAAACTTGTGTTAGAGGGCTACACAGATGCAGATATGACAGGTGACATAGACTCCAGGAAGTCTATATCGGGGTTCATGTTCACGTTTGCAGGGGGAGTGGTTTCTTGGCAGAGCAAGCTACAGAAGGTCGTAGCATTGTCGATGACAGAGGCCGAGTACATTATAGTCACAGATGCATGTAAAGAGATGCTTTGGATGAAGATGTTTCTACAGGAACTTAGCTTGAAGCAGGAGCATCACGTGGTCTATTACGATAGTCAGAGTGCCATACACTTGAGCAAGAATCCAAGTCAGCATTCCAAGTCGAAGCACATAGAGATTCGGTATCACTGGATCAGGGATACTTTGGAACAGAAGGTGTTACAGCTTGAGAAGGTCCACATGGACGATAATGGGTCAGATATGATGACTAAGGCTTTGCTTAAGGGCAAGTTTGAGGTTTGTAGAAATCAGGCTGGCTTGAAGAAGGTGAATCCTTCCTGGGTAAAAAAGGGAGAGATTTGATGGAGTTTTTGTCGTGCCCCAAACTCGAAAAACGGGCTCACAAAATTTTCGATCGCCGAATCCGGTGCCGACAGCCTCCGTAGTACTCCATTCTAGGCTCCCAGTGCCCATATGCCAGATTCCGATCCTGAGACCCGACCAGGTTCATGACAACAGGCCACGAATACATCGAATGGGCCTAATCACATGAGCCTTATGTACATTAAGGTGGGCCTCAATAATGGGCCACAAAGACATTAAGATGGGTCCATATTACATGGGCCTTTTGTATGTCAAATGGGCCACAACAATGGACCACACCCAAATACAAGTGGTGATAATGATTTCCACCAGTAAAATTCCTAAGGCCCACCATAACATGTATTTCCCATCCAACCTGTTCCTAAGTTAACATAGGGATAGATGAAGTGGAACGAATATCAGCTTAATAGGAACCTACTATGGCTCCTTAGAAATTTGAACGGTGGACGTCATTGTCCACTACCTTAGATGGTGGGGTCCACTTGAACTTTAGATCTGACTTTTCTTTAGTCTCAAGCTTGTAAGGCAAGCTTGTCAAATGGTTGAACGGTTTGGATGCAACACAAGCATCATGGTGGGGCCCATGAAAGCCCACCATCAGGTATATTACATAATATAATATAATATAATATATATACACACACACACACACACACACACATGCACAGCCCCACATGTACACACGCACACACACGCATGCACACACACACACCCACCGTCCCTTGGATGGTGGGGATAGAACAAATACATCACTGTGGGCTCCACCGTCCAGGCGAATTGTGGAAATAAAACATATATATCGTGTGGATCCCACGTGGGGCCCGCCATTATGTTTATATGTAATCCAGCCCGTCCATAAGGTCACGCAGACCTAGAAATTTCATCTTGATCCAAAACTTCTGTAGACCCAAAAAAGGTTTCAAAGGCAGACGGTCAACCCCACTGTTTTCTTGTGATGTGGGCCACCTGAGCTTTGGATGGGCCTGATTTTTGGAGGGGGCCCACTTCAGGAAGTGGCCCACCTAATGAACGGGTTGGATGATGAACAAACATCATGGTGGGGCCCATGGCTAGGGCCGTGGGACCCTGCTCGTCCGCACGTCGGTGCGCAGCAGGTGCTGCCTGCGCCTCTGGCAGCAGCAGCGTCCTGCTGCTAATAATCTTTTTTTTTTAGGATTTCTGAGGCTTTTCCTTAGTGGGGCCCACATCAGATGAATTTGACCCAACCGTTGGATCTCATGGCTTAATACAAGCCAAACAAGCCCAATATTGAAGATATTTTGGTGAATAGAAGCAGCAGGTGGTTTTTCAATGGTAACCACCACAATTTCCTATGCTATGGCCCACCAGATACTTGGATTAGCTTCATTTTTCGGCTCAAAGCCTAAAATGATCCAGGGAATGAGATGGACAGCGTGGATCGGATCAATACATCAGGGTGGGGCCTGTGTGAGCGGTTCCCTCCAAGTTCTAAATCAAACTGATATTTTTGTTTTCATTTCAGCGTCCAGCGTCAGGGACGCTGGACGGTTTGGGCGCACACATATCTAAGGTGGCCCTGCTCAGGTGAGCCACCAAATGGCTAGGTGGTGTGGGTACAACATATATACAAGTGGGCCCCACCTACAAATCACTTGGATCAAATACATGCTTTATGGTGGGGTCCCTTTGGGTGGGCCACATGGACATATCATCACATAAAAAGGGAGAGAGAGAGAGAGAGAGACGGGACACGCATGATGGAGGGCTCCACCACTATGAGCCCTCCCTTACAAGTAATCATACATCGAGTGGGTCCCATTGCATGTGGGCCCACCAAATCAAGAATCAACGGTGGAGATCCCTTCTCCACCAAAAATGAAAGGTCTATATGACCTCATTCAAATAAGAAAGTAAACATCATGATGGGGTCCATGGAGATTGGCCCCATCATGGAATGATCATGAGAATCAAGGTGGGCCATCGGCCACACCTAGGGTCCAAAGTGAGATCCACACCATTGATCGGTAGGCCTCACTTGGCCCATCATAAAAATATGAAAACTAGCCTATAGGAGCACCCACCGTTCGATCTTCTCGGTCCATCGGAACGCCGGTCTCCTTGTGCTTCACTTTGATGGAGAGGATGAGAGTTAAATGGGTAGGATTAAGGATTTTAGGGAAAGGAAGGTGGGCCACACACTCACTTTTCTCTCTTGAGAAAGGCTTGGACGTGAGCTCATTTGGGTGCTTGGAAAATGTGTTGAGAAAGAGAGAGAGAGAGAGAGAGAGAGAGAGAGAGAGAGAGAGAGAGAGAGAGGGGGGTTGTAAGGGAGAGGGAGTGATGGATGTGAGGTGAGTGATGGGTGAGGTGAGAGATGGGTTGACTTTGGTGGTTGCTTAACTTCTGGAGAAAGAAAGCATGGGTTACTTTTATACTTGACATGATGTGATTGATTGATTGATTGATGGGACATGTTGTAGAGATTCTCTTAGGATTGCAAATGCACGGCATTTTCTTCGAAATAAACGCCGGCCCACATCTCTCGGCCAGGGTATTGGATCGGTGTGGGAGTCGCGGTGTCGGAACCGCGACGACGGTGCGGTCGCAGTGGTACAAGTCTCGGATTAAGCCGACTCAATTTTACAGGATACAACTTAGGGTCGATTCCAAACGTTAATTATACGTCACAGGTTGTCGAAATTTGACGGGAAGGATCGCGGAATTCGACAGAATAGTACGGTTTAGGATACGGGTCTTACAGTTCTCCCCACCTAATAAAAATTTCCTCCTCGAAATTTACACTCCCATCATAACTCAACATAACTCATAAGGGAATAGGAAACATATCATCATATATAATCAAAACACAGTACAACATACAGTCAAACATCGAAAAGATGGGGATAGCGCTCGCGAATCTTTGCCTCACGCTCCCAAGACGCCTCATCCACACTATGATGGCCCCACTGCACCTTCAATAAGGGAATAACCATAGTCAGGAGGACCTGATCCTTCCAATCGAGGATACGAATTGGCTGCTCAATGTAAGAAGCGTCCTCATGAACCTCCAATGGCTGCAAATCAATAACAGGCACGATGTCTGACCTACACTTCCTCAACATAGAGACGTGGAAAACGTTGTGGATGCCAGACAACTGAGATGGCAAGGCAAACCGATAGGCCACGGCGCCAACGTGCCCGGTGATCTCGAAAGGTCCTATAAATCTTGGGGCAAGCTTGCCTTTCACTCCAAAACGAACCACACCCTTCATGGGTGAGACCTTGAGATACACATGGTCCCCAACGACAAACTCCAAGGGACAACGCCGACGATCAGCAAAACTCTTCTACCGGCTCTGAACTGTGCGCATCCTCTCCCTGATGATATCGATAGCCTCTGACGTCTGCAGTACAAGCTCGGGACCTAGGAGACGCCGCTCTCCAACCTTGGTCCAACAACTCGGAGATCTGCACAGTTGGCCATATAATGCCTCAAAAGGAGTCATGTCAATGGTCGCCTGATAGCTGTTGTTGTACGCGAACTCAGCCAATCGCAGGTGCTTGTCCCAACTACTCGAGAAATCAATCACGCAGGCCCGAAGCATATCCTTAAGGATCTGGTTGACCCTCTCGGTCTGGCCATCGCTCTGCGGATGATACGCGGTACTGAGCTGCAAATCAGTGCCCATCGCTCTTTGGAACCTCCTCCAAAATTGAGATGTGAACCTCGGGTCTTGGTCTGAAACGATCGAGACAGGAACACCGTGTAGTCTCACAATCTCATCAACAAACATCTTGGCGAGCCGGTCCGCATGCCAAGTTTCACGAATCGCAAGAAAATGTGTCGACTTCGTCAGACGGTCCACGACAACCCAGATGGAGTCATGGTTGCATTGAGTCCTCGACAAACCCATGACAAAATTGGTAGATATGTGCTCCCACTTCCACATCGGGATGCTCAATAGCTGCAATAGACCAGGGGGTCTCTGATGATCGGCCTTGACACGCTGGCATGTGTCACACTCGGCCACAAAACTGGCTATCTGGCATTTCATCCCCGCTCAAAAATACTGATGCCTCATATCGCGATACATCTTCGTCGAGCCAGGGTGGATAGAGAACCGCGATCGATGTGCCTCAGTCATAAGATCTCGGCGCAACTCAGGAATATCCAGGACACATAATGGCCTCTAAAGCGAAGTCCACCATCAGAACCTATCTGTCAATCTGTCTGACTCTCAGATGCTGCCTTTACTCGGTAATCCTGTAACGACTCATCTGCTTGTTGAGCCTTGATCACCCTTGCGACAAGAGAGGATTGAATCGATAGGCTCGATAACTGGATGATAGAAGACTGCAAATCAAACTCGAAGTCGTATTCTGCTACATCCTCGAGCATTTTCCACTCCCGAATAATCAAGTGCACCACCAGGCCTCGTGGCTAACGACTGAGAGCATCCGCCACCATGTTCGCCTTCCCGGGTGGTATTGGAGATCAATATCATAGTCCTTCTAGAGCTCCATCCAACGCCCCTTCCTCATGTTCAGCTCGAACTGAAAAAACAGATACTTCAAGCTCTTGTGGTCAGAGAAGAGCTCAAACCTCACCCCGTAAAGATAGTGCCTCCACACCTTCAGTGCGAAGACCACTGCTGCCAGCTCCAAATCATGCGTGGGGTAGTTCAGCTCATGGATCTTGAACTGACGAGACGCATAAGCCACCGGCTTCCCGTGCTGCATCAGGACAACACCCAAGCCAACTCGTGAGGCATCGGTGAATACAACGAATCCATCACTCCCAGAGGGAAGAGTGAGGACAAGAGCGGACGTGAGGCAGTCCTTCAGCTCCATAAATGCCTGCTCACAAGCGTCGCTCCATACAAACTCGGCACCCTTCTGGTTTTACCTGGTCAACGGGGCTGCAATACGAGAGAATCCCTTAATGAAACATCAGTAGTAGCCCGCCAAACCAAGGAAACTGCGGATCTTGGATGCGTTCGCGGGCTGGCCCCACTGACGCACGGCAACAATCTTCGAGGGGTCCACTGCAACACCCTGCCTCGTCACCACATGACCGAGGAACTTCACCTCCTCTTGCCAGAACTCGCACTTCTCCAGCTTCGCGTAAAGCTGGTGTGCACGGAGGGTCTGCAATGTAATCTCTAGATGCCGCTCATGCTCCTCACGGGTCCTCGAGTATATTAAAATGTCGTCGATGAACACTACAATAAACTGGTTGAGATACGGACGAAAGACCTCGTTCATCAACTGCATGAATACTGCGGGCGCATTAGTCAGTCCGAAGGACATGACCTGGAACTCAAAATGACCATAGCGCGTCCTGAAAGCTATCTTCGGGATATCCTCATCTCGAACCCAAGCCTGATGATAACTGGACCGTAAGTCTATCTTCGAAAAGAACTGCGCCTCCTGCAGCTGATCAAATAAGTCATCGATCCTTGAAAGCGGGTACTTGTTCTTGATCGTGACCTTGTTGAGCTCGCGGTAATCTACGCAAAGCCTCAACGAGCCATCCTTCTTCTTCACGAAGAGTACCGGTGCTCCCCACGGCGAACTGCTCGGACGGATAAATCCTAACTCACGCAACTTGTCCAACTGCTTTTGCAGTTCCCGTAAATCCAACGATGTCATACGATACCGCGCCTTTGAAATAGGCGTGGTACTAGGCACAAGATCAATCTGAAATTCGGTGTGCCGACGAGGTGGTAACCTCGGAATCTCCTAGAACACATCAGAAAAACCACAAACAACTGGCAGCTGGTCGATACACAAAGCAACTGACTCCTCAACGACACACAATAATAGGCAAGAAAGTTGTTCTCCTCTGGGCTCGGCAACAAACTGGAACTCTGGCACACCGGGTATATAGAACGTGACTATTTTCACAAAGCAGTCCAGTATGACGTGGTACTCGGTGAGCCAATCCATGCTTAGGATGACATCAAACTCGGACATCGACAATACGAATAGGTCGGCAGGCAAGAAGATGTCCCCAATCAGAACGGGGTAAGACGAGCAAAATCGGCCCAACACTGCAGTCTTCCCTAAGGGCGTCGACACCGACAAACCCTCACGGGCAGACTCCATTGGCAAACCTGTCGATCGACAGAAATCAGCGGCCACAAAGGAATGCGATGCACCAGAGTCAAACAATACACGTGCAATGCATGCAAAAATAGGGAGAGTAACCTCGACGACCCGTCCTGATGACTGAAGATCCTGCTGTGCGGCATAAAATCTGTCCAGGGCCTGCTGGAGAGGTGCAGGTCCCCTCCGAGGTCTCTGTTGATGTTGTTGTCGCTGTGGCGGCCTGATCTATTGCCTCTGCTGCTGTGGGGGAGGCCCCAGAGGCTGGTGCTGCATTCGCTGCTGCTGCCGTGGTGGTTGTCATGGAGGCTGATGCGGTGTCCTAGGCTGCTGCCGCTACGGATGGGGACACTCGTGCACACGATGTCCTGTCCTACCGCACCCAAAGCAAGTACCTGTAAACGGTCCCGAAGGTGGTTCTGGGGGTACTGCTGGTGATCGGAATGCTGGGCGGGTCGTGCGTAGCTACTGTGAACGATGCTGCTCCTGCTGCTGGGAACTACCAGAGTGCGCCTTCCTCTTATGATCTCCTCTCTAGTTGCAGGCTCTCTACAAATTGACCCAATCTAACTCGTAGATCTGGGCCCTCTCTACGATCTACTCAAACGTTAGAAGCATGTGTCTGATCACACGGCTCCTGAGGGCATGACGCAAACCGTTCTCAAAACTGCGGGCCTTCCGCCCCTCATCATCAACAAGGTATGTCGCAAATCTCGACAGTGCGATGAAATGTGCCTCATACTGGGACACAGTCATGTCCCCCTGGACCAGAGTCTCAAACTCTAATGTGCGCTGCTGTCGCACATGTTCAGGAAAGAACTTCTGGTCAAACCGGTCTACAAAATCCTCCCAGGTCCACTCGAAATCGGCCGCTACTGATTGGGTGACAGATGTCCACTAATGCAGAGCCTCACCTTGGAGAAGAAATACAGCTAATGTGACTCGCTGCTAGGTCGTACATCTCATGGTGTCAAATATCTTCTCCACCTCGGAGCATCATATCTCTACTGCAGTAGGGTCTGGCTCACCCTAGAAACGCGGAGGATCGTGCTATCGGAAGTCTTTGAGAAGGGCGCTCGCACGCTCCTACTCGGCCTCGGCTAGTGTAACAATGGGATGCCTGCTCTGCCCCTGAAGAATAACGGTCATCGCTTGAAGCATCTGCTGCACCAGGGTGGCACTCACAGGTACGGTCAGATCCGCACCGATCTCAGGTAAAGGTGTGGCATCCTCGGGCTAGAAAATAGGAATATCCAGTGGTGGAGTTGGAGTCGTAGGTGGTAGAGCAGGAGTAGTAGGTGGTGGAGCGGGAGTCGCAAGTGGTGGAGCGGGATTCGCTCGAGTCGCTCTTCTAGCCATTATGTCCTACAGGAAGGAACAAGGTCTTATCAGCCTTGAGATTTCTCGAAGGCAGAGACATCAAGGGTTTATGTCAAAAAATTGCTAAGTTATTCGGACTCGGAATCTATTCATTCTAAGTTCATAGCAGATATGTGATATGATCTCAGGTATTCCCAAGTTATGCTCTGATACCAACTTCTGTCACGCCCCAAACTCGGAAAACGAGCTCGTAAAATTCTCGATCGACGAATCCGATGCTGACAGCCTTCGTAGTACCCCATTCTCGGCTCCTAGCGCCCATACGCCAGATTCTGATCCTGGGACCCGACAAGGAAGATTTTCAGTATGATTTTTTTTTGTAATGGAGCATAACCACAAGCATAACCAAGTCACAAAATAACATCACCGCATATCCACTATATCAAAAACTTTAAGTATAATGCGGAAAGGAAAATACAGGGTGATCAAAAAGCTCCAAAATAGTCTGGTACGTGCCCCTACCTCAGCGTTGCTGCCGTCCAACAACACCTGCACACATCGGTTATGCATAAGCTTATAAAAGCTTAGAGGGTGGTGTAAGTGGGTGCACAAGGTGAGTGTCAAGTATACAATATCAGAGTAATGTGGAAGTATGTGGTAAGTCTATGAATACAACCAGCCGTACCAAGGCTATATGATGCAAGGCATGAATGCTGTCGGCCATACCAAGGCCATGCGATGCGAGGCCTATATACCCAAATGTCATATGCGAGATGTAATACAAGCATGCCAGTACCCATCAAGTACACATATCAGTACAGTGCCCCTCTGGATATCACCGGGGTCTGATACACCTCACACTGACTGCCTCCTCCCTAGCTGCACAGTCAAGCAAGTGAAAAAGACCACACTATCTGCCTGACCAGTAGTCTGCCAATACCTACCCGGCTCGTCGATAGCGAACTCATTTACAAGCTGGTCAAACTCAGCCTAGCTTATAGCCCCCTCACTCGGGCGGATAAGGTCACACCCTCTTCCAACCGACCATGACACAATGGGAGACGCGACCTACTGGTATTCAGCACTCAGGCGCTCGTGTATCCACTCGGTCTAGACATTGGAGCATCCCCTGGTACTAAAAAAGTTCTGGGATTTTCACCCAAGGACATCCTAAGTGCCCACAATGCTAGAACCAATATTTTCGGTATTCGATACGACTATCCACGATGTGTCTGTGGAGGCCACGGCCTTGATGTCGCTAGGGCGTGTAGTGAATCACGACACACAATGCGAAATGTATGAGTCACACCGTCAGTCATGCAGCAATCTCGCGCGTACCACGTGCTCATGTGGGGCACTCCTTCTCATAAGGAGTCCCGTAAACGTCTCAGCCCAACGGACTTATGCTATGATCAAACATTTCTCATATCAAGCATACATATGATGGGTATGCCCATGAATCATGGAAGTGTACTAAGCATGTTATAAAGTAATGAACTATCCTTACACCGAAGATGGGCCTAGACGGCTTACCCATAACCAGTATGGGCCTATCAATAGGCTCTAAGGAAATTTATAATGCGGACATTAAACCAACATTATTCTTACAATGTGGACGTCAAACCAACATTGCTCCCAAGGCATGGCCTGCCATAAATATCATCACACAAACCATGGGGAAATCACCCATTGCAATGGACCGTAAGGACATCCCGTTGGGCCTCGACCCATAGGCCTTGAATATATCAAATGGGCCGCATCATCTGGGCCTTATATAAATCAAGTGGGCCGTATCAATGGGCCTTATGTACATTGCAATGAGCCATATCCCATGCATGGGCCTTTGAAAAAATCACAATGGGCCTTGTAACATGGGGCCACGAATACATCGAATGGGCCTAATCACATGGACCTTATGTACATCAAAGTGGGCCTCAACAATGGGCCACAAAGACATTAAGATGGGCACACATTACATGGGCCTTTTGTATGTTAAATGAGCCACAACAATGGGCCACACCCAAATACAAGTGGTGATAATGATTTCCACCATTAAAATTCCTAAGGCCCACCATAACATGTATTTCCCATCCAACCTGTTCCTAAGTTAACATAGGGATAGATGAAGTGGAACGAATATCAGCTTAATAGGAAACTACTATGGCTCCTTAGAAATTTGAACGGTGGATGTCATTGTCCACTACCTTAGATGGTGGGGTCCACTTGAACTTTAGATCTGACTTATTTTTAGTCTCAAACTTGTAAGGCAAGCTTGTCAAATGGTTGAACGGTTTGGATGCAACACAAGCATCATGGTGGGGCCTGTGAAAGCCCACCATCAGGTATATTACATAATATAATATATATATACACACACACACACACGCACAGCCCCACACGTACACACGCACACACACGCATGCACACACGCACACCCACCGTCCCCTGGATGGTGGGGATAGAACAAATACATTACTGTGGGCTCCACCGTCCAGGCGGACAGTGGAAATAAAACACATATATTGTGTGGGTCCCACGTGGGGCCCACCATTATGTTTATATGTAATCCAGCCTGTCCATAAGGTCATGCAGACCTAGATGAAGGATAAAAACAAATTTCATCTTGATCCAAAACTTCTGTAGACCCAAAAAGGGTTTCAAAGGCAGATGGTTAGCCCCACTGTTTGCTTGTGATGTGGGCCACCTGAGCTTTGGATGGGCCTGATTTTTGGAGGGGGCCCACTTCAGGAAGTGGCCCACCTAATGAACGGGTTGGATGATGAACAAACATCATGGTGGGGCCCATAGCTAGGACCATGGGACCCTGCTTGTCCGCACGTCCGTGCGCAGCAGTGCTACCTGCGCCTCTGGCGGCAACAACGTCCTGCTGCTAATAATTTTTTTTTTTTTTGGGATTTCTGAGGCTTTTCCTTAGTGGGGTCCGCATCAGATGAATCTGACCCAACCGTTGGGTCCCATGGCTTAATACAAGCCAAACAAGCCCAATATTGAATATATTTTGGTGAATAGAAGCAGCAGGTGATTTTTCAATGGTAACCACCACAGTTTCCTATGTTATGGCCCACCAGATACTCGGATTAGCTTCATTTTTTGGCTCAACGCCTAAAATGATCCAGGGAATGAGATGGACAGCATAGATCGGATCAATACATTAGGGTGGGGCCTGTGTGAGCGGTTCCCTCCAAGTTCTAAATCAAACTGATATTTTTGTTTTCATTTCAGCGTCCAGCGTCAAGGACGCTGGACGGTTTGGGCGCACACATATCTAAGGTGGCCCTGCTCAGGTGGGCCACCAAATGGCTAGGTGGTGAGGGTACAACATATATACAAGTGGGCCCCACTTACAAATCACTTGGATCAAATACATGCTTTATGGTGGGGTCCCTTTGGGTGGGCCACATAGACATATGATGAGGGTCAAATATTGCATATCAGACCCCGATCATTACCAGATTTTACGTACATGATAATGCTTAATGGAGTATTTTAGTTGTATTTTGTTACAGGATGAAATCAGGAGCGTTGATTGAAAAATGATGTTAAAAGTGTGGATTTTACACTCCGAAGACACCAGAGCAAGGAACGGACTTCAGAGGACCAATATTGAAGAATTTACATGCCAGGGACCCGAGGAAATCAAGCTGTTCACATTAAAGAGGCCCGAAACTGGTAAAAATTGCAAGATCACAGGTTTCCCACCGTCCGATTGGCTCGAAGCTTCATACATGTGATGAAGGCTATAAATTAACCGTACATATTAAATTTCATCTACTGAAGATCTCAGGAAATGGGCCAACGGATAGATCAGCCCATTAATCTCCAATTTGGGGCCCACCTGATATCTGGAACTTCTTCAAAATTTACCTAGACGGTTTAAATTATATGAGAAACAGGATGGACGGCTTGGATTTCTCGAAAACATCACCGTGGAACCCACATGAACATGTGGGAGTACACAGACGGTGCACTCCCGCACCGCACTGTGCGCGCGCCGGCCAAAGAGGGCGCTGACCCGCACCCTCTCCCTCTCACGCAGCCAGCGACCACGGACGGACGCTGGCCGGATGGTTTTTGGTTGTGGGTCCACACCGTCCATCAAACCACCAATCCACACCATCCATCAGATTTAAAAGGGCCCACTTATCATGGCCTAGGTGTCGGAATTTCCGAGAAGAAGCACGTATTCAATTTCAACCATTCAAACACCAGACGAACGGTCGGGTGAGGAAACTATGGGCCATCACTATTTTAATCCAAAACTGATCAAGTCTAAGTAGTTTTTTTGAGGTTCATTCAATGGACGGAGCGGATTTATCAGACGTCGAAGGGAGTGGACCCCACCGTCAGGACAGCGGAAGAGATCGGCATCCCTGTTTCTGCGTCAGCGTAACCGGCCGCTGGCCAGTTTTGCGAACGGCAGTGGGCCCCACCCATGGCCTGTACGGCCGATCCAAGCCGTCCATCGTGTAGATGGGTTCGAGAACTACAAAACCATGCTGATCTTTCACTCCCATGCGTACACATGTGTGCGGTACAGAGGCCACAAACGAACTGTCTTGTGACGTTCAAAACTGAGTTTTTTGAGATTTCTTCTGTGGGCCATACTAATGGACCTTCAAAACCACCCATTCTTGACTGAAATTTCGTCCTGAATCTAATGGACGGGGTGGATTTTCCAGAAAACACCTCTGTGGGGCCCACCGATCACGGTTGCGAAAAATTGTACTCCGAGTCCTTCTACGACTCTGCCACCGATTCCAGCCATCCAGCAGCTATAAAAGGGAAGTTTTGGACGTGGGAGAGGCATTCAGATCCAGGGAATTTGAGATCCAGAGCCAGGGAGAGAAGAAAGAGAAGAAAGAGAAGGAAGAAGAGAGAGAGATTGTTTGGTTTGGTGTTTTATTTTATGAATTTTATTTAATATTTTTTATGGATTTTATGGGTCACTAATCTCTCAGCTAGGGCTGAGATGAAACCCCTAATTTGATCAGCTCTTGTATTGGTTGATTTACTTTGAATTTTAATTAATTTGTTTTTTTTCTCTAAGTGGGTTTGACGGGTTTAAATTCCATACTTCTCCATCTATGAACTTGATCAAAGTATATAGATGGATGTTGTTTGGATGCTTATTACAGGTGCTTGTGTCTGATCAAGAACAGGTTTCCTATAGAGGAAGAAACAGGGTGCTTTAATGAATGTACATTCCATGTACCCGACCAAGGACATGGGATTTGTTATTCATGGCATTGCTTAAAGGAATTAGACAGTCTGTATGCCCGATTTAGGACACAGATTGTGCTTTCTCTGAATAAGTGGTATCAATTTAGGTTAAGGTGAATCAAGAGACAAAACAAGGGTTAGGATAATTAGGGGTGGATTCGAAAGTCCTAGTGCTCTCTCTCTGATTGAATTTTCTTCCCTGTTCTTAATTGTTTTTTTTTTTTTATAGAATTGTGCTTAGTAGTTCATTCCATTAATTGTTGGATTAGTTAAGGAGAGTCATAGATTTGAATTGTGACGACCAGTCCTCGTGGGATTCGACCTCGATCTTACCGAGTTTATTACTACATCACAACCCTATACTTGGGGAGTGAACAAGTTTTTGGCACCGTTGCCGGGGACTGTTTCGTTCCAAATTGAATTTAGGATTCTCTCTTATCATAATTCATAGTTTTAGGATTTTACTAACTTTAGTTTTGAAATTTTTTTTTATTTTTAGAACTAACCTTTCTGTCTTGTAGGGTCGTTGATAGATATTTTAACTTGGTAACTTCGTCCTAATTTCGTTACTTTCTTTATTTTTTCTAGATTAGGTTTTATCGCTTAGATACTAACTTGTTTGTTTTGTTTCGCAGTTTTTTTTTTTTTTACATAGGAACTTCTACTCTGGTAACATCTTTCTAACTTCTCCTTTACTTTCTGTATTGCTGTAGGATTTTGCTTTCTTCTAGGATTAGAGTCAGAGTAAGGTTCTACCATGGAATCGTGTGCACATGCATATGCTGAGTTGGATAGGTTTTATTGGGAAATGCCTGAAGGTTGTGGAATTCAACATATACCTCAAGATTTCTCTCCATCGTGAACAGACATTGAGAACCGACTAGAACGTTATGTTCCATCGGTTAATAGGGCAGTATACGATCGTAATTATGGGAATGAGGATTATTATCAACCATCATATTCTCCCATGTATGATCAGTATTGACTATAACCAGTGGAACCATCAAAACTGGGAAGTTGAACCAACAACATATTGTAATAATTATTCTCTTGGATCACATACCTTTGAGATCCAACCAGAAACGATCCAAGAGGATTCATGTTTTGATCCAGAACAATTCAACCAGCATGTTGCGAAATTGATGAAATCATTAGAAGCACTCAATTCGAGCATTGAAAGGATAGAGGAAGCTCACTCATCCCAACTACAATCCAATCCAGAAATACAATGCGAGGAAAGCGATCCTCACTCGCTTTTAACGAAATCTGGAATTTGGAATGAGGAGTTGGATTCCATTAATGAGCATACGGTTCAATTCCCCGATGAGTCGATCTCAATGACTGTTCAAAAGAATGGGGAAGAAACATGGTTGTCTTTCAAATATAATGATGATGACACACCCCACTCATATGACACGCTTGAGTTCAATAAAGAGGAAGAGGTTAGTTTATACGAACCTCAACCCAATCTGGAAATAGAGTGTGAGGAAAGCGATCCCATCCCAAGTGTGCACTGCATGGAAGTAGATAATGATACATATTGGGAAGATGATTATGAATGTACAACACAAATTTCCTTCGCATCAATCTCAAATTTGGTCCAAGTCAATGATCAAGACGTACACGAAGTGGTTGGTCATAATGAGCCATTCCCCTCCCCTAACATGTCTGATTTAAAGATAGAAGACAGGCCCCTTACAACCGACCCTTCCAACTCTTGTGAAACGTATTTGGACCACTCCTCTGAATTTCATGATGATATGATTCGGGAGATGGACGAGCTACTCGATATGACTCTTGAATTTGAAACCACCCAGTTGAGGCCACCATCTGAATCATTTGAATAATGACGATTCATCCTCTTCGAGTAGTATCAATGAACAGAGTTCACACATCAATGCTACGTATACTGATCCTCAATCTGTTTGTGCAGGGCTGGAGCAAGAGAGCACACCTCCGTCTACTTTAAAAAACGATGGATTCCTTGGGCAGATCATCACGAGCTCTAATGTGGAAAAAGAGTCACTCTCAGCTGAATATTTCAACTCTTTGAATGATTGCTTGGCACACTTTGCAGATTCAAACGATCCCATGATAAGAGACATAGTGAATGCCTTGCAAAACAACATCTCGGTAGTCATCACTGACCGAGAGGACCCTTACTCTGAAGCCCCTCCCTCCCCAGATCCTCACTATTTACCATTAAGGGAGGAGGAGCTAAAAATTGAACCGAAGTCTGCTACTTCAGAATGTGTTGAGACTACGTCACTTTCTGAGAATTTTTTTGACTTTCATCTATGTGTAGTCTCTGATTCACCATGGGTACTAACATCGAAACTTCTTCTGTCGCAGGTGAATCGTATATACTCTGGACACCTCAGGCGAATCAACGAAAATTTTTTGATGAGGTACGTAAGTTTCTCTGGAATGTCGTGCTCCAGGGCATCCAAGCCTATTGCAAAAAGGGCTTTTGGATGATCCTGTTGAGAAATCTACTGAGAAACTTATCAAGATACTGGCCGGAAGAGGAACCTTGCGGCATAACTGAGTAGTTTTTCCCTGCTTTCTTAGGACTAGGGTAGTTTCCTTTATGCTGTTTTAGGATAGACGGTAAACTTAGCGCTCCTGGGAGGCAACTCAGTCTCTTGTTTGATTATTTTCATTTTTCTAGTAAGTTCCATCAATGTTTGTGGGTAACATTACTGCAAACCCTCACGAGACTGCAACTCGTCCACTAGGGGTAACCTAGGGGTTTAAAGGCTTGTTGCATATGCTAAATGCAATCGAGAGCACCTGCGAAAGTGGTATAGGTAGGATCTTCTTTTGTTTTTCTTTTTGTTATTTTTTCTTATGTTGATTTCTCTCTTGTGCTAACCTGTTTTGCGATGATATTTTTTCTGAGGATGTCTCTTGATTCTCCGTCCAGGTACTATCTTTCCCTCATTCCTCTGTTATTCTCGTTATCCCATGTGCATTGCATGCTTATTTCTTTTACATTGAGGACAATGTAGATTTTAGGTTGGGGGTGGGAGATTAGGTTACCTAATCAGTATTTTCTTGGTCTTGAGCAAAATTTGTGAAAATTTTAAATTTTTTTTCTGGAATTTCTATTGAATTCAAAGTGATTTTGAAGTATAGTTGTGATTTTAACATTATAAGATACGTGATGGGTAATTTATGACTCTTGGATTCGGCCATCTGCTTGATTTCATACAATTTTGAATTGTTAATTCATGATTAGAAGGTGTAAACATTGATGGAGCCATGATTTCACATATCACATCTCGCTTACACATTAAGTGTTGGTTCGATAACTGAATGATTAACTTGGTAAAAAGAAGAATTAAAAAGCATAATCTTCACCATAGGTTTGCTCCCTATAGGTGCAGATTTAATTCTCCATAGTTGACATATATAAAAAATAATAATAAAAAATAAATAAATAAATAAATAGGCGACAAGTTTCCACCATAGGTTTGCTCCCTATAGGTGAGGATTTGATTCCCTTCCTTGGCGTACTGTTCATAAAGAAAATCAAAAGCACGAATTACTAATGATATCATGAAATTGACAATTGGATTTCTTACTGATTGTAAGTCGAGATTACACTTTACATTCATGGAGCTCGATGTTTAAAATTATTCAAATTAATGGATTAATATTTTTAACTTGATTATGAAATCATTTAGAGCTTGATTCCAAGAGAAAAATTTCACTCACCGATCATGAATCTTAGAATTTTCACATCTCAGCTATCTGTTCAAATATTGTCTTTTATTTCTGAAATTATTTTTTGCATGTTTTGCTCGGGACTAGCAAAATGCTGGTTGGGGGTTGTGATGAGGGTCAAATATTGCATATCAGACCCCGATCATTACCAGATTTTACGTACATGATAATGCTTAATGGAGTATTTTAGTTGTATTTTGTTACAGGATGAAATCAGGAGCGTTGATTGAAAAATGATGTTAAAAGTGTGGATTTTACACTCCGAAGACACCAGAGCAAGGAACGGACCTTAGAGGACCAATATTGAAGAATTTACATGCCAGGGACCTGAGGAAATCAAGCTGTTCACATTAAAGAGGCCCGAAACTGGTAAAAATTGCAAGATCACAGGTTTCCCACCGTCCGATTGGCTCGACGCTTCATACATGTGATGAAGGCTATAAATTAACCGTACATATTAAATTTCATCTACTGAAGATCTCAGGAAATGGGCCAACGGATAGATCAGCCCATTAATCTCCAATTTGGGGCCCACCTGATATCTGGAACTTCTTCAAAATTTACCTAGACGGTTTAAATTATATGAGAAACAGGATGGACGGCTTGGATTTCTCGAAAACATCACCGTGGAACCCACATGAACATGTGGGAGTACACAGACGGTGCACTCCCGCATCCGCGCCGGAAGCCGCGCCCGGTCAAAGAGGGCGCTGACCCGCACCCTCTCCCTCTCACGCAGCCAGCGACCAGCGGACGGACGCTGGCCGGATGGTTTTTGGTTGTGGGTCCACACCGTCCATCAAACCACCAATCCACACCATCCATCAGATTTAAAAGGGCCCACTTATCATGGCCTAGGTGTCGGAATTTCCGAGAAGAAGCACGTATTCAATTTCAACCATTCAAACACCAGACGAACGGTCGAGTGAGGAAACTATGGGCCATCACTATTTTGATCCAAAACCGATCAAGTCTAAGTAGTTTTTTGAGGTTCATTCAATGGACGGAGCGGATTTATCAGACGTCGAAGGGAGTGGACCCCACCGTCAGGACAGCGGAAGAGATCGGCATCCCTGTTTCTGCATCAGCGTAACCGGCCGCTGGCCAGTTTTGCGAACTGCAGTGGGCCCCACCCATGGCCTGTACGGCCGATCCAAGCCGTCCATCGTGTAGATGGGTTCGAAAACTACAAAACCATGCTGATCTTCCACTCCCATGCGTACACACGTGTGCGGTACAGAGGCCACAAACGAACTGTCTTGTGACATTCAAAACTGAGTTTTTTGAGATTTCTTCTGTGGGCCATGCTAATGGACCTTCAAAACCACCCATTCTTGACTGAAATTTCGTCCTGAATCCAATGGACGGGGTGAATTTTCCAGAAAACACCTTTGTGGGGCCCACCGATCACGGTTGCGAAAAATTGTACTCCGAGTCCTTCTACGACTGCACACCGATTCCAGCCATCCAAATAGCCTATAAAAGGGAAGTTTTGGACGTGGGAGAGGCATTCAGATCCAGGGAATTTGAGATCCAGAGCCAGGGAGAGAAGAAATAGAAGAAAGAGAAGGAGGAAGAGAGAGAGATTGTTTGGTTTGGTGTTTGATTTTATGAATTTTATTTAATATTTTTTATGGATTTTATGGGTCACTAATCTCTCAGCTAGGGCTGAGATGAAACCCCTAATTTGATCAGCTCTTGTATTGGTTGATTTACTTTGAATTTTAATTAATTTGTTTTTTTTCTCTAAGTGGGTTTGACGGGTTTAAATTCCATACTTCTCCATCTATGAACTTGATCAAAGTATATAGATGGATGTTGTTTGGATGCTTATTACAGGTGCTTGTGTCTGATCAAGAACAGGTTTCCTATAGAGGAAGAAACAGGGTGCTTTAATGAATGTACATTCCATGTACCCGACCAAGGACATGGGATTTGTTATTCATGGCATTGCTTAAAGGAATTAGACAGTCTGTATGCCCGATTTAGGACACAGATTGTGCTTTCTCTGAATAAGTGGTATCAATTTAGGTTAAGGTGAATCAACAGACAAAACAAGGGTTAGGATAATTAGGGGTGGATTCGAAAGTCCTGGTGCTCTCTCTCTGATTGAATTTTCTTCCCTGTTCTTAATTGTTTTTTTTTTATAGAATTGTGCTTAGTAGTTCATTCCATTAATTGTTGGATTAGTTAAGGAGAGTCATAGCTTTGAATTGTGACGACCAGTCCTCGTGGGATTCGACCTCGATCTTACCGAGTTTATTACTACATCACAACCCTATACTTGGGGAGTGAACAACATATCATCACATAAAAAGGAAGAGAGAGAGAGAGAGAGAGAGAGAGAGAGAGAGAGAGACGGGACACGCATGATGGAGGGCTCCGCCACTATGAACCCTCCCTTACAAGCAATCATACATCGAGTGGGTCCTATTGCATGTGGGCCCACCAAATCAAGATTCAACGGTGGAGATCCCTTCTCCACCAAAAATGAAAGGTCTATATAACCTCATTCAACTAAGAAAGTAAACATCATGATGGGGTCCATGGAGATTGGCCCCATCATGGAATGATCATGAGAATCAAGGTGGGCCATCGGCCACACCTAGGGTCCAAAGTGAGATCCACACCATTGATCAGTAGGCCTCACTTGGCCCATCATAAAAATATGAAAACTAGCCTATAGGAGAACCCATCGTTCGATCTTCTCGGTCCGTTGGAACGCCGGTCTCCTTGTGCTTCACTTTAATGGAGAGGATGAGAGTTAAATGGCTAGGATTGAGGATTTTTGGGAGAGGAAGGTGGGCCACACACTCAGTTTTCTCTCTTGAGAAAGACTTGGACGTGAGCTCATTTAGGTGCTTGGAAAATGTTTTGAGAAAGAGAGAGAGAGAGAGAGAGAAAGGGTTGTAAGGGAGAGGGTGTGATGGATGTGAGGTGAGTGATGGGTGAGGTGAGAGATGGGTTGACTTTGGTGGTTGCTTAACTTGTGGAGAAAGAAAGCATGAGTTGCTTTTGTACTTGACATGATGTGATTGATTGATGGATTGATGGGACATGTTGTAGAGATTCTCTTGGGATTGCAAACGTGCAGCGTTTTCTTCGAAATAAACGCAGGCCCACATCTCTCATCTAGGGTATTGGATTGGTGCGAGAGTCGCGGCGTCGGAACTGCGGCGATGGTGCGGTCGCAATGGTACAAGTCTCGGATTAAGCCGACTCAATTCTACAGGATACGACTTAGGGTCGATCACAAACGTTGATTATACGTCACAGGTTGTCGAAATTTGACGGGAAGGATCGTGGGATTTGATAGAACAGTAAGGTCTACGATACGGGTCTTACAGTTTTTTCCCCAGGCTTGACCAGTCGTGAGACTCACTTGACCTGTTGAGGGCTGGTGCACGACTAGTCGAGCCCTGACTCAACTCAAAGTCCAATGACTTTAGGTTATTTTTTCCTGTGGTGCTCGACCAGTCGAGAGAGGTGCTCGACCGGTCGAGGACACTGCTCGACTAGTCGAGGTTACGCAGATTCTAGTCCAATTTTGTGCAAAATTCGGATTTCTGAGGCCTTTCGCAACAAGATGCGAAAGGGAGTTTTTTAAACTATAAATAGGAGGTACCTAGGGCTTTCTAGGTAATGTAAGAGGGTTTTCTAAAGCTTTACAAGGGTTTGTTAAAGGGTTTAGGGCTATCAAAGGTGTGAGAGAGTGAGAGAAAGAGAGAGAGAGAGAGAGGAAGCTTATGAAAGGGAGGTTATGCTCATAGAGGTGATCTGCTATATATATCTCAGTGCTTCTACGTCCTTGTAATCGGTGAGATCTCTCCGTTTTTCTTTTATTCTCTTATTGTTTATCCTCTCCTGCGTGAGTGAAGAAGGTTATAACATTCTACTTCATAGTGGATTGTTGATCTGGACGAGATCCCATGGTTTTTACTTCTTTGAGGGTTTTTCACGTAAAATCTCTTGTGTCGTGTGGTTTATTCTTTGATTATTTTCATTGCTTTATAATCCCATAATTCTGGTTTGTTTTGGGAGGCTAGATCCTAAGGTTTTGTGCAAGGCCCCCAACAAGTGGTATATATATATATATATATATATATATATATATATATATATATATATATATATATATATATATATCCCATCCAATGTATGCATTAAGTGGGCCCCACCAGAATTATCATATGCACAAAAAATCAGGCTTATATGTGAGCCACACCAAAAAATAAAAATAAAAATAATGAACCACCCCTCAAAACCCAAAACCCAAAACTCACTTATGGCTCACTCAATAGTTGGATCAGCCAGGTTTTCGTGGCGTCCAACTTTCAATGTAAAGAGACCCTGCTAGACAGGTTGAAGGCCCCACAGACAAGACAACCGGCTGCCTGCATAACCCTTATCAAATAAGCTTATTCTAGTACCAGGGACTTGCAGGAGAACAGCCCTCTCACAAGGTGGGTGAAGATAATTATACTAGTGTTGTAAAATTTCTGAGAAATAGAATATACATTAACTAGAAGTGACTACCATACACGTGGCATACATGAGTGCATACACAATTTTCTTATAGTGAGGATCCAATCAAGAAGAATTTTCTCATTAGATGTTGACTGTTGGCCAGACTGACATTTCTAAGTCGCTTGCCATCTTCATCTAGTGTGAAAATGACACAGGGAAGGACGTGTTGAGGTCGAGCACCGTCTTCCTCGGGGATATGATTATTCCGAATCCACATAACTTCTTTAGACTCCTCACAGAGATGCCTTGGATCCACGAGGAAAAAAAAACAGAAAAATAGAATAATTTCTAGAAATTTGTAATAAATTAATTGATTGTTTGACGTGTGACGTCCTTGTTACACCATTAATATAGAAAAAAAATATTTTAAAATTCGTAATTACCAAAAATAGTAAAATCCAAACTCTAATAAAAATCCTAATTCTAATAAAACTCTTTTAAAGCCTAATTTTTAAAAATAAAAATTCTACATAAACTTTTACTAGAAGAGTCCTAGCATGATTACAAGTTGATTTTAAAAAAAGAAGAAAATTTGAAACTCTAAAAATAAGAAAATATTAAAATTTTTGGAATTACTATAAATAGTAACTTTCTTTAAAAATTTGTTTCCAGCTGAAAGCGTGCATTTTCTGATGAAACGGACAGATGTGACTCGCTATGTGGGTTAATTCACCTTGGATGGTCCGTTTCAGTAAAGATTGATAGGTTGTGCGCCCTGTAACGATACCTGGATCAAAAGCTATGGTCAATTTATGGTCCACCTTTTAGCCCAACCATGTTCATAATGTATCTGTGACACGTTCTACATTAGACCCCTCCACTCGAAAAAGGAAAACTTTTCCTCAAATTACTCAAGGGACTTGGCACATGATTCTCAGATAACTTCTGATGATGTTTATTAGCCCTTCTCTTGTAATTTGCATTAGGATCTTAAGCTGACCCAATACATGTACTCATGCTCTCCTTGACTTGGCTAATTTCGATCAGTTCCTTTACTTTTGTCTTCAAGATCTCACATTCCTTCTGATAATGTGGGTAATTAGGCAAACTTGTCCCTAAGACCAGATCAATGTGGCTTTATATATCTTGTATGAGAGGCAATTTATTAGGAAGTTCATTGAGCATAATCACCTTAAACTCTTATAACACTGATTTCAAATCCTTTAGGATATTCATAGGCTCCATATAATTTTCCTTTTCAATTAATGCATCTACATCTCCCATCTCTTCAGAGTGTTTATAATCATGTTTGGGTATGAAAGACTCTTCCTAAACTTTAGAAGTCTTGTGTTGGTTCTCCATTCCCATATAGGACGAGGATAATCTTTCTACTATCTTTAATAAATATAAATATATTATCCCGACCTCTATGCATAACATTAATATTATTTTGCCATAGTCGACCAACTAACATATGATAAGCTTCCATGTCGAATATGTCACAGAGTACTTGATCCTTATAAGTTTTACCAATTGAAAACGAGATGGTGTATTATTCGGTTACCTCTGTTTTGTTGACCTCCTTGATCTATTCAATCGTGTACGAAGATGTATGTCTTTATGTTTTCAGTTGTAACTTTTTTACCATTATTTTTTACATGAGATTCTCACTGCTCATAACATCGGTGATCACATTACAGACTTTTTGGTTTACAGTGCATCTTTTTTAAAAGATATTGTACTTCCATAAATCTATTTCTACCTTTGGCATGTACAACAGCTTCTTCACAATCGAAGTGGTGGCCCGCGATTACCATAATTGGGTGATGCTCTACGAAAATCGGTGTTGTGTCGTACAATGACCATTGGCGATTGAACATTGCCTTGGGCTCGGGGCAGAATTAGCGCATCCACAATACAGTTGTGGGTTGCCTGCTGCCCTTGCACAGTCAACTAACTCTCCTGGTGGAAAGCTTTCATTCTTTCGAAAAGATAACACATCCATGGATTATCGTCCACAGGATTTTGGTCCATATCTTCGTTATTTTCCATCAATTCGAGGGGTTTCCTAGCTCTAATACCAAACTGACGCAGGGAAGGACGTGTTAAGGTCGAGCACCGTCTTCCTCAGGGAGATAAATATTCTGAATCCACAGAACTTCTCCAGACTACTCATAGAGATGCCTCAAATCCACGAGGAAAAAATGAAAAATAAAAATTCATAGTAAATTGCTTGATTGTCTGACATGTATGTCTCGGTTACATCATTAATATAGAAAAAAAAATCAAAATTCTTAATTACCAAAAATAGCAAAATCCTAACTAATCTAAAAAAACCGTAATTCTAATAAAACTCTTATAAAACCTAATTTTTAAAAATAAAAATTCTAAATAAACTTTTGCTAGAAGAGTTCTAGCATGATAAAGTTGATTCTAAAAAAGAAAAAAAATCTAAAACTCTAAAAATAAGAAAATATTAAAAAATTCAGAATTATTAAAAATAATAACTTTTCTTAAAAATTCGTTTCTAACTGAAAGTGTACATTTCTGATGATACGGACAGATGAGACCCATTTTGTGGGTTAGTTCACCTCTGATGGCCCATTTCAGTAAAAATTGATAGGTTGTTTGTCCCGTAACGATACCCGGATCAAAAGTTACGGTCAATTTATCATCCAACCATAGTGAGATTGTATCTGTGACACGTTCTACCTGAAAATTTTTTTTTTAAAAAAATGAAGAAGTAGAAGAAGAAGAAGAAGCACATGTCTACTGAGAAAAAGCAAGTACCACTGAAAAAATAAGTTCTTAGCCAGATCTCATACTTCCTCTTTTTGTATTTTCCGTCTCCCACGTTCTTGACCAAAGAGGTTGTCACTACCTTTGTTTCAATTTTATTATTTATTATTTTTTTTTAGAATCCAAGGTCTTATTATCCAACCATAGCATGACACATAAGCTCTCTGTGATTGAAACCCTGTGGAGAATTTAGATTCTCCCATAGTCTCAATGTACAACCATAGCTTGACACATGGGCTCTTTGTGATGGGAACCGGGGCCAGAGGGAAGCGGTTTAGGTGTGTCCGGGCGGGATCCAGACACGTGAGTACGACCCTGACCGTGGGGCTCACCATGATTTATGCGTTGTACATCCACGCTGTCCATTCTTTTTCACAGCTTTTTTTCTTTAGGCCATAGTCCCAAAAATAAATCGGATACAAATCTCAGGGCCACACAATTGGATTGAACTCCCACCATTTGAGGGTTATAAAAGTTTTGGATCATGCTATTATTTGTGTTTTCCTTTCGTCCATGTCTATATGACTTTATCAAGAGGTTGGATGCATGGAAAATAAATATTATGGTGAACTTGGGAAAGTTTTTAATGACAGGCGTCCCATGACCACTTTTTTCTGTAGTGATGTTCAATTGAGTATTTTTATCTACTTTAATTTTAGGACAGGCCCTAAAATAAATTGTTAAAGTGGATGGATGGAATGGATATACATCAAGGTAGGCCCCCACGGTCAGTGTCACACCCACCTGACTGGATCCGAGGTTGACAACAGGAGGAAGATTAGCTGGGACCCGGGATCCAACCAGGTGAGCGCGAACTTGACCATAGAGCTCACCAAAATGTATATGTTGTACATCCATACCGTCCATCCATTTTGACAGCTTATTGTAGGGCATATAAAGTCCCAAAAATGAAGCAGACACAAATTGCGGGTCCCACCAATTCCACCGAGAAAAATAAATTGGTTTTGATTGTTAAGCACTCCTGGGAACCTGCTTCCTGTGTCGATAGTTTCTCCTTCTGGGAGCAACCGTTGATCTGCAATCTCCATCATCTGACCCTAAACCCTAGGGTCGGATGTGTTGAGAAGTGGAGCCACATCTGGGCCGCCCACCACCAGTCGAGGTTGCGCGAATTTCGTGTCGCAAGTCCTTTCGTAACTGGGATGCGAAAGGAGTTTCGCGGATTTCGTGTCGCAAGTCCTTTCGCAACTGGGATGCGAAAGGGAAGTTGTCAAAACTATAAATTGGGGTCCCTAGGGTTATTCTAGGGTTAAGGTGAATATTGAGAAATATTTCTAAGGTATGGGCAAGGGATTTTCTCTGTACTTCCAAGGGAGAGGTTAGTATATTGCCTTGTAATCTTCGTTCTTCATAGTGGAAGTTTGCATCTGAGGTTTTTTATCCTAGATTGGGGTTTTTCCACGTATATCTTGTCTTGTGGTTTGTTTTGAATTGCTTTGATCTATTTCTAGTTTATATTTCTTCTTGTTTATCGTTTGTGGGTGAGGCCTGAGATTGGATCTAGGCTCACTGCGTTGTTGGCGTGCTGCACGACAACTGGTATCAGAGCTATTGGTTTAGTTCTATTGGGAGCGATGGTGGAAGATGGGAAAATTAGAATTGAGAAGTTTGATGGTTCAAACTTTGCCTTCTGGAAGATGCAGATGGAGGATTATTTGTATCAGGACCTCTATATTCCTCTAGGAGGAAAAGAGAAGATACCAGAAAAGATGACAGATGATGAATGGTTTTTACTGGATAGGAAGGCTTGTCTAAGAGCGTCACCTTCAATATATCCAAGGTAAAAATGACAAAAGAATTAATGGAAGCCCTAGCCACCATGTATGAAAAGCCCTCAGCATCCAACAAGGTTCATCTTATGAAACAACTATTCAACATGAAGATGTCAAATGGTGGGAGCGTGGCTGAACATCTAAACGAGTTCAATACAGTCACGAGCCAGTTGAAATCCGTTGGCATTGCTTTTGAGGATGAGGTCAGGGCATTATTGATCTTATCCAGTTTGCCAGACAGTTGGGATGGTTTGGTGATTGCCGTGAGCAATTCTTCAGGATCGACAAAGCTGAAATTTGATGATGTTGCCGGTCTAATTCTCAGTGAAGAATCTAGAAGGAAGGCATCAGGAGTTTCAGGGGATTCAGGGAATGCTCTAAACTGTAACGCCTTGAAATTCGGGGGTCGAGTATAAACTCAACTCCCGAGTTCCAACGCATCACTTATGCAACATACACAATGATGGTTAAATGTTGTCTGAGTTAGCGCAACAAACATGAATGAGATTATACCAAAACAGTAATTCATACTCCAGTTCAATTGTATAAAGGCAAGCGGAAGACTGAAATTTTATATTCAAAATATGTAAAGTATCAAAATTTTGTGAACTTCAGAGTATGAGTACTAACTGAGTACCAATATACACGTATTGTTTCTAAGTCAAAAATCAAAATACAATCCTCAAAGAGGCCCCAGTAAATCCCGCGATGCACCGCCTAAGCATAGCCGTCAGTATCTTGCATAAAGGAGAACTCCTCCCGATCCTCCTCGAAGTCGAGCTCCGGCTCTCCGAACGAGGCGCCATCTACACTGCGACAGAGTCCGGTGGGTGTTGCAAACACCGTCCCGTAACGTGGGAGTGAGTAGCTAACTCAAGGAACATTAAAGCATAGGTTAACATGTTATCAAATCAATCAAGCAGTAATGATAACGCAGTACAAATCAAACATTTCTAATTACTCTTGTTAAGTGCAAAAATGATATGACATGATGCTGTATGCCCTTGCCAAACCACCCTCAAGCGACATCATCTTACGTTCGCGAATGCTAACTCCCTCAGTGCGCCACATCTACAAAGCACATGCGGTGCGATGATGCTCATGATTACCAAGTTTTTATTAATCCATTTCAACCAGCAGTATTGGGAAACTAAGGTACCTCCCTTGTATAATTCCCAAACATGATCCATCCTAGGGTCGTCAATCCTAGCTAATCTCATACGATATTATGGTTTGAGAAGCGTAGTGAAGGCATCGCAAAGGGCTCGTCACCCGTCAGCGCGGATACAGATCTCACCGTATGCGGCTCAATTGCTGGCCGTCAGCTCAAGTACATATCTCACCATACCTGGCTCAATCACTAGCCGTCAGCTCAAGTACAGGTCTCACCGTACTCGGCTCAACTCATACTCTAGTTACTGTGAAAGACTCATCGCCAATCACAGACACTTGGAGTACACTCGAAGATACTACGGAGGACTCGTCGCCGTCAGCACGAGCACAGTGTCTCACCGTACTCGGCTCTCGCCGTAGAATATCGACAAATTCGAATATAGTGTCCCATACCACCATAATCGGCTCACGAGTCCGGTTGCGCAATGGTCACTACGGGGAGGCACATGACCCCAGCATAGGCCGACAACTCGACCACGGTGTCCCATACCACCATGCCCGGCTCATGCATCTTAGCGGATCGAGGTACCATGGTTAACGGGATTGCCACTGGTAAGTTTGGTACCCTAGGTTCAAGCAGTAGCGACCAAACATGGTGAACATACATATACACATATCGGTTTGCTTGACGAGCCTGACTAGCTCGAGCGCACCACAAGTTGAGCGATATGGAGCGCAAAAGCACTCCGTGTGGCCAACCACTATCGCCAACCGAAGTACGACTCGGGTTCGCCAGACACGTCCATCGTGGCGATATGAATCTCGGCCACAACCGTAAGTCTGGTATCAATGTGTGGACTATAGGCATAGTCCCAAACTCAATCAGTTGTAGAGCATAAAGTAAAGCATGAGGTAAAGCATGTATTATAAAGCATGAAGTATAGCATGTTATAAGGCATGTTGTAAAGCATGTTGTAAAGCATGTTATAAAGCACTATACACATAGGGATACAAATACTTAGAGTTCATAGGTGAGTGGTTAGAGTGAACAACCACATGGAGAGTGTCATATGTGACTCTAAGGTAGCTGAGAATCCCATCTCAGCACCTAACTAAGGTTCTAACACTTAAGCACTTACACTCACAAGTGATTCCACCAACACTTGGAATGCAATATTTTAACATACATGACGTATGCTAGAGAAATGTATACTAGGATTGTCCCTTTACCAAACTAGTATTTTATACATATACATCATATGCATACAGCAATTAAACATGGCAATCACATCAGCAACTTTTATACGTATAGGGTACTTCCACGTATACCCAATTTCGACATACATAGTATTTACAAAGGAACATAGATTTCGGCGATTCCTTTCGCCAAGCTAGTAATTTAATCATGTATTGTATAATCGTACATTAAATAAATATGTCAAACATTATTCCAAAAGAACTACGTATACGGTATTTCTACAATACGTAATTTCAACATACGGCGCATTTACAAGTAAACATATATTTTGGCGATTCCTTTCGCCAAACTAGTATTTTATTCATATGTTATATAATTATACATTAAATAAACATGTCAAGCATTTATCCAAAAAAATACGTATACGGTATTTCTACGTATACCTAGAATATGTGAAATTCCATATTTCACACCGCTAATCAAAACAGAAACGGAAAGCACTTTGTACATGTGCAATTGCAAGCGATCATGAATCTACCATTATCGACATTGAAAGCGTTGAAAACCGTAACTTATACACTTAAAGTCCTCACCTTTGCCTTTGAAAACGGAACGAATCGGCAAGGGTAATGGATCTCCGTCTCTACGGGCGATTTCTAGCCTAAAGAGCGGAATCGGTTAGTCGGTATACATCCTACCTCGATTCCAACTCAAATCGACCTAGGGTTAGGGTTTCTTACCTTCAAATGAGGTGGAAAACGCCGGAAAGCGTCTAGAATAGAGCGGTGTAGGCCGTGTAGCAAGCCCAGCAGGAGGAGGAAGATTGGCAACAATCTCCAAGTCCTTCTCTCTCTTTTCTCTCTTCCTCTAGGGTTTCTTCCAAAATTCGTATGGCTGTGAGAGGGGCTGTTCTAAGCCCCTTTTATAGCCACAAACATTACGAAAATAGACTTAGGTTCATGGGTACTTGCTTATATAGGATTTTCGCCGCTTTTCCACTCAAAAGGAGGTTCTGTGGCCCTCTTTGAACCAAACGTCAGACTTAAGCTCACCATCGATGGATCTACGTGGGATTACGTTTTTGACTCATTCGGATACGCAGATCACATGTGGCGGACCACTTTCAGTTCGACGGTCAGTGGGCCACGATCAGAAATTCCAAGTACATGTAAATGTTCTGAAATTTTTCTTAATCCGAGGGTGTAATTTGGTCCGATTCTCGACGGCTCAGTTGCTTAATACTGACGCGTCAACGAACGATGCCAGATCACTATTCCAAATATTTATTTTGGCATATGAATAGTGTTTTTCACACTACCTCGCTCCGATTCGAAACGAATGGCCGTGGAACATCGGATAAGGCTGATTTTTGAGATGATTGTTAAGCCCAGTGGGGCGGTCCTAGTTTCTTAGCTTCGGGTTAATCGGAATCCCGATGTACGATCTAGACCTAATACGAAGTTTTGTTTCATTCCCGAGAGCAGACGGGAAATGAGTTTGGTTCTAAACTTTAGGGTAATCTAGCGCAATGATTCTCAAGAACTTTGGGTCTTGCAGATCGTATTTAAAGCGATCCTAACGGATTTCACGACAAATCGAGTTTAGTACTTAGTTAACTTTGTTAAATTTCTAAAGGATTTAATCCTACGTGATTTCTGGTCGAGGTGGTACTCGACCTAATGTACGAAAATTTTCAGGTCGTTACAATCTACCCCCCTTAAACAAAAAATTTCATCCCCGAAATTTATACCTTTTCGTAGTCCTCGAGAATCTGAGGGTAGTTCTTCCTGACCTCGGCCTCAGTCTCCCAGGTAGCTTCTTCTTCGGAATGATGTGTCCAAAGCACCTTCACAAGTGAGATGACCTTGCTACGCAGTACCTGCTCCTTCCTGTCAAGGATGCGCGTCGGGCGCAACTCATATGTAGCATCCTCGCTCAACTGTACCTGCTCCCATCTGATGATATGCGAAGGATCAGGAACGTACTTCTTCAGCATAGATACATGAAATACGTTATGTACAGAAGCAAGTGGTGTAGGCAAGGCGAGACGATACGCCACATCACCCACTCGATCCAGTATCTGAAATAGACCGATAAACCTCGGTGTGAGCTTCCCCTTCTTCCCAAACCGAAGGACTCCCTTCATAGGGGAAACCCGAAGGAACACATGATCACCGACCTCGAACTCCAGCGGTCGCCGCCTCGTATCGGCGTAACTCTTCTGCCTGCTCTGCGCTGTGAGTAATCGACGCCTGATAATGTCTACCTTCTCTGTAGTCGCCTGTACCAACTCCGGGCCAATCAGACTACGCTCTCCAACCTCGCCCCAACAAGTCGGTGCCTCTACAAGGTCGACCATATAGAGCCTCATATGGGGCCATGCCAATAGTCGCCTGGAAGCTGTTGTTGTAGGCGAACTCTGCGTACGGAAGACAGTCATCCCAGCTGTCCTTGAAGTCCAACACACACGCTCGCAACATATCCTCCAGAATCTGATTCACCCGCTCTCGTGTCCCCCATCGGTCCGAGGATGAAACGCTGTACTGAACTTCAACTTCACACCCATCGCCTCCTGGATACGAGTCCAGAAGATGGATGTGAACCGCGTGTCTCTGTCCGACACGATCTCCAAAGGAACCCCGTGCAGACGGACGATCTCTCTGATGTACAATCTAGCCAGCTCGTCTGCAGAGTTCGTAACTCTGATAGGGAGGAAATGGGCCGATTTGGTCAACCGGTCCACAATCACCCAAATGGAATCGTGCCCCTTCCTCGTCTTCGGCAACCCTGATATGAAGTCCATGGAGATGAAGTCCCACTTCCACTCCGCTATAGGCATGGGCTGAAGTAGTCCAGGAGGTCGGCGATGTTCTGCCTTGACCTGCTGGCACGTCAGACATCGAGACACATACTCAGCAATGTGGGCCTTCATGTTATCCCACCAATACGTCCGTCTCATATCCTGGTACATCTTCGTGCTACCAGGATGCATCGCAAACTTCGAGTTATGGGCGGACTCGAGAAGCTCGCGTCTCAAGTCAGCCACATCAGGAACACATAGGCGGCCACGGAATCGTAAACCCCCATCAGAACCAACTCTCCACTCGGAGTCCACGGCGTCGCTAGCCTGCTCTCGAAGCTCAGACAGCCGTATATCGCCCTCTTGGGCCTCAACAATCCTGTCGTCAATAAGTGGCCGCACCCGAACGTGCGCAACACACTCAAAAGGCTCCTCGACAGTGAGTCTCTGCTCGAAGTCCCGCACAAACTCCATCATGTCCCACTCGGCTATCATCAGCGGTGCCGCAAATGCAATCGCCTTCTTGCGGCTCAGCGCGTCTGCCACAAGGTTCGCCTTGCCAGGATGGTAGGAAACCTCGAACTTAAAGTCCTTCAAGGTCTCCATCCATCGGCGCTGTCTCATATTCAAATCCCGCTGCGTGAATATGTATTTAAGGCTCTTGTGGTCGCAGAAAAGCTCGAACTCCTCACCGTAGAGGTAATGTCTCCAGAGCTTCAATGCAAAGATGACAGCTGCCAACTCCAGGTCATGTGTAGGGTAATTCTCCTCGTGCTTCCTTAATTGTCTCAAGGCATACGAAATCACCCTATCCTTCTGCATCAGCACACAACCCAAACCAACGCGAGACGCGTCAGTATACAATCGTGTATTTCACCCCTTGCTCTGCAGTAATACTAGCACAGGGCGGACGTCAACTTGTCCTTCGCTCCTTAAAGCACCTCCGCCTTCTCATTCCAGCGAACTTCGAGTCCTTCCGAGTCAATCGAGACAATGGCACGCGATCTTCGAGAAATCCCGAATGAAGCGCCCGTAGTATCCAAATGCACTCAAGGAAACTCCTCACCTCAAGAATCGATTCAGCCGCCGCCAATCCCGAACCGCAGACTACCTTAGCAAGGTCCATCAAGCTATCCCATCCTTGGACACTACATGTCCCAGAACTTGACTTCCTCCCGCGTGTCGCACTTCTTATATTGCGCGAACAACCGGTTCTTCTTCGTATCTAATACCGCTCGCAAGTGCTCCTCGTGCTCCTCACGACTCGTAGAGTATATCAAAATATCATCAATAAAGACGATGACGAATCGGTAAAGGAAGGGCCGAAATACCCGGTTCATCGATCCATGAACACGGCCGGTGCGTTCGTCGACCGAACGACATCACCAAGAACTCATAGTGCCCAAAGCACGTCCCGAAGGCCGTCTCTCGCACGTCCTCCTCTCTCACGCGCAACCGGTGGTACCCCGACCGGGTCAATCTTCGAGAAATACTTTGCCCCCTCAACTGATCGAATCAGATCATCAATCTGGGCAAAGGATACTTGTTCTTCACCGTGACCTGGTTCAACCTACGGTAATCAATACACAACCGTAGCGACCCGTCCTTCTTCTTCACGAACAATACAGGTGCTCCCCAAGGAGACACACTAGGTCGAATAAAGCCTTTCTCTACAAGTCCGTCAACTGTTTTCATGCTCCTCCATCTCACATGGAGGCATACGATAAGTCGGCAACGAGATGGGTATCGCACCAGGCGTAAGGTCAATCGTAAAATCAATCTCACGCCGAGGAGGTAAACCAGGGATAGTCTCAACCACGCCTGCAAATTCTCGAACCACCGGCGTACCATCTACTGTCGGACCATCAATCGGCACAAGTAAAGCAGCATAACAATCAACACGGCAGGGCCAACTGACCTGCACTGGGAACGTGAAAGCTGTGCCGTCAGGTCCATAGGCAGTCACGATCCGAGTATCGCAATCTATCTCCGCCCTCATCCTGGTGAGCCAATCCATACCAAGGATAACGTCGTAGTGCCATAGTGGAGCAACAATGAGGTCGACGAGCACTGTGCTGCTACCCAAAACTACCGAGCAACCCTCCTAAGTTGTAACACGTCATCGTACGTAGTGGGGACATAACTCAGGTCCGGTTTAATCAAAATCATGCTCTGATACCAACTTGTAACGCCCTGAAATTCGGGGGTCGAGTATAAACTCAACTCCCGAGTTCCAACGCATCACTTATGCAACATACACAATGATGGTTAAATGTTGTCTGAGTTAGCGCAACAAACATGAATGAGATTATACCAAAACAGTAATTCATACTCCAGTTCAATTGTATAAAGGCAAGCGGAAGATGAAATTTTATATTCAAAATATGTAAAGTATCAAAATTTTGTGAACTTCAGATATGAGTACTAACGAGTACCAATATACACGTATTGTTTCTAAGTCAAAAATTAAAATACAATCCTCAAAGAGGCCCTCAGAAATCCCGCGATGCACCGGCCTAAGCATAGCCGTCGAGTATCGCATAAAGGAGAACTCCTCCCGATCCTCCTCGAAGTCGAGCTCTCGGCTCCCGAACGCAGGCGCCATCTACACTGCGACAGAGTCCGTGGGTGTTGCAAACACCGTCCCGTAACGTGGGAGTGAGTAGCTAACTCAAGGAACATTAAAGCATAGGTTAACATGTTATCAAATCAATCAAGCAGTAATGATAACGCAGTACAAATCAAACATTTCTAATTACTCTTGTTAAGTGCAAAAATGATATGACATGATGCTATATGCCCTTGCCAAACCACCCTCAAGCGACATCATCTTACGTTCGTGAATGCTAACTCCCTCGGCGCCACATCTACAAAGCACATGCGGTGCGATGATGCTCATGATTACCAAGTTTTTATTAATCCATTTCAACCAAGCAGATTGGGAAACTAAGGTACCTCCCTTGTATAATTCCCAAACATGATCCATCCTAGGGTCGTCAATCCTAGCTAATCTCATACGATATTATGGTTTGAGAAGCGTAGTGAAGGCATCGCAAAGGGCTCGTCACCCGTCAATAGCGCGATACAGATCTCACCGTATGCGGCTCAATTGTCGTGCCGTCGGCTCAAGTACATATCTCACCATACCCTGGCTCAATCACTAGCCGTCACTCAAGTACGGTCTCACCGTGCTCGGCTCAACTCATATTCTAGTTCTTGTGAAAGACTCATCGCCAATCACGGACACTTGGAGTACACTCGAAGATACTACGGAGGACTCGTCGCCCGTCGGACGAGCACGGTCTCACCGTACTCGGCTCTCGCCGTAAATATCGACACTCGAATATAGTGTCCCATACCACCATAATCGGCTCACGAGTCCGGTTGCGCAATGGTCACTACGGGGAGGCACATGACCCCGGCGTGAGGCCGAAAACGGACTCGACCACGGTGTCCCATACCACCATGCCCGGCTCATGCATCTTAGCGGATCGAGGTACCATGGTTAACGGGATTGCCACCGGTAAGTTTGGTACCCTAGGTTCAAGCAAAGAGCGACCAAACATGGTGAACATACATATACACATATCGGTTTGCTTGACGAGTTCGACTAGCTCGAGCGCACCACAAGTTGAGCAATATGGAGCGCAAAAAGCACTCCGTGTGGCCAACCACTATCGCCAACCGAAGTACGACTGGGTTCGCTGACACGTCCATCGTGGCGATATGAATCTCGGCCACAACCGTAAGTCCGGTACAATGTGTGGACTATAGGCATAGTCCCAAACTCAATCGTTGTAGAGCATAAAGTAAAGCATGAGGTAAAGCATGTATTATAAAGCATGAAGTATAGCATGTTATAAGGCATGTTGTAAAGCATGTTGTAAAGCATGTTATAAAGCACTATACACATAGGGATACAAATACTTAGAGTTCATAGGTGAGTGGTTAGAGTGAACAACCACATGGAGAGTGTCATATGTGACTCTAAGGTAGCTGAGAATCCCATCTCAGCACCTAACTAAGGTTCTAACACTTAAGCACTTACACTCACAAGTGATTCCACCAACACTTGGAATGCAATATTTTAACATACATGACGTATGCTAGAGAAATGTATACTAGGATTGTCCCTTTACCAAACTAGTATTTTATACATATACATCATATGCATACAGCAATTAAACATGGCAATCACATCAGCAACTTTTATACGTATAGGGTACTTCCACGTATACCCAATTTCGACATACATAGTGTTTACAAAGGAATATAGATTTCGGCGATTCCTTTCGCCAAGCTAGTAATTTAATCATGTATTGTATAATCGTACATTAAATAAATATGTCAAACATTATTCCAAAAGAACTACGTATACGGTATTTCTACAATACGTAATTTCAACATACGACGCATTTACAAGTAAACATATATTTTGGCGATTCCTTTCGCCAAACTAGTATTTTATTCATATGTTATATAATTATACATTAAATAAACATGTCAAGCATTTATCCAAAAAAAAATACGTATACGGTATTTCTACGTATACCTAGAATATGTGAAATTCCATATTTCACACCGCTAATCAAAACAGAAACGAAAAGCACTTTGTACATGTGCAATTGCAAGCAGATCATGAATCTACCATTATCTGACATTGAAAGCGTTGAAAACCGTAACTTATACACTTAAAGTCCTCACCTTTGCCTTTGAAAACGGAACGAATCAGCAAGGGTAATGGATCTCCCGTCTACGGGCGATTTCTAGCCTAAAGAGCGGAATCGGTTAGTCGGTATACATCCTACCTCGATTCCAACTCAAATCAGACCTAGGGTTAGGGTTTCTTACCTTCAAATGAGGTGGAAAACACCGGGAAAGCGTCTAGAATAGAGCGGTGTAGGCCGTGTAGCAAGCCCAAGCAGGAGGAGGAAGATTGACAACAATCTCCAAGTCCTTCTCTCTCTTTTCTCTCTCTTCCTCTAGGGTTTCTTCCAAAATTCGTATGGCTGTGAGAGGGGCTGTTCTAAGCCCCTTTTATAGCCACAAACATTACGAAAATAGACTTAGGTTCATGGGGTACTGCTTATATAGGATTTTCGCCGCTTTTCCAGATTCAAAAGGGAGGTTCGGTGGCTCTTTGAACCAAACGTCAGACTTAAGCTCACCATCGATGGATCTACGTGGGATTACGTTTTTGACTCATTCGGATACGCAGATCACATGTGGCGGACCACTTTCAGTTCGACGGTCAGTGGGCCACGATCAGAAATTCCAAGTACATGTAAATGTTCCTGAAATTTTTCTTAATCCGAGGGTGTAATTTGGTCTGATTCTGACGGTCAGGTTGCTTAATACATCGACGTCGTCAACGAACGATGCCAGATCACTATTCCAGATATTTATTTTGGCATATGAATAGTGTTTTTCACACTACCTCGCTCCGATTCGAAACGAATGGCCGTGGAACATCGGATAAGGCTGATTTTTGAGATGATTGTTAAGCCCAGTGGGGCGGTCCTAGTTCCTTAGCTTCGGGTTAATCGGAATCCCGATGTGCGATCTAGACCTAATACGAAGTTTCGTTTCATTCCCGAGAGCAGACGGGAAATGAGTTTGGTTCTAAACTTTAGGGTAACCTAGCGTCAATGATTCTGCAACTTTTGGGTCTTGCAGATCGTATTTAAAGCGATCCTAACGGATTTCACGACAAATCGAGTTTAGTACTTAGTTAACTTTGTTAAATTTCTAAAGGATTTAATCCTACGTGATTTCTGGTCGAGGTGGTACTCGACCCAATGTACGAAAATTTTCAGGTCGTTACATAAACGTTGAAGGAAGAGGAAGATCGCTGAACAAAGGAGGCAATAAATACGGGCATTCTAAGTCGAGGAAGAAGTCTAATGGACTGAAAGACAAAGACGAGTGTTGGCATTACGGCAAGAAGGGGCACATGAAACGTGATTGCAGGACACTCAAGAAACAAGAAGGAAGCTCTCAAAGCGGGAAGGATTCAGCGAATCTGTCTGAGGAGAGCGACACAGAGGCGTTGATCTTGTCTCTTGATGCGAGGAATGAGTTTTGGGTTATAGACTCGGGTGCTTCGTTTCATGCTACTCGTGTAAGGAAGTTCTGCATGATTATATGTCAGGTGACTTTGGGAGAGTCTACCTAGGTGATGATGAGCCGTGCAATATTGTTAGAAAGGGGGATGTTCATGTAAATCAGAAAGATGGAACGGTCTTGAAATTGAAGGATGTCAGACATGTACCGAGTTTGAAACATAATCTGATCTCAGTGGGACAGTTGGCCGATACCGGTTATGTGACGACATTCACCAGTGACTCCTGAAAGATCACAAAAGGTGCCTTGGTAATATCTCGAGGCAAAAAGGAAGGTACTTTGTACGTGACTTCAGGATTGTATAGTTCACTCACAGTCGCATCAACTGGAGTGAATGGGCAGTTATGGCATTAGAGGCTGGGACATATGAGTGAGAAAGGGATGAAAATGCTATTGTCAAAAGGGAAGCTACCAGGGCTGAAGTCTATTGACTTGGAATTCTGCGATGACTGCGTGTATGACAAGCAGAAGAGGGTAAACTTCAAGAAGGTGGGACGCGCTCCAAAGACACATCTGTTGGAGCTTGTACACACTGATGTGTGGGGACCGACATAGGTATTATCTCTTGGTGGCTCACGTTATTTTGTTACCTTTATTGATGATGCTAGTAGAAAACTGTGGGTCTACTTCTTAAAACATAAATCTGATGTATTTGATGTATTTAAGAAGTGGAAAGTTATGGTAGAAAATGAGACAGGTAAAACAGTAAAGTGTCTCAGATCTGACAATGGGGGAGAGTATTGTGATAAGAGGTTTGAGGAATATTGTGTAGCAAATGGAATCAAACATTAAAAAATGATTCCAGGGACACCACAGCAGAATGGTGTGGCTGAGCGCATTAACAGGACCATCCTTGAGCGCGCCAGGAGCATAAGATTACATGCAGGGTTGCCCAAGACCTTTTGGGCAGATGCCGTGAATACTGTCGCATATCTCATCAATAGGAGTCCCTCAGCACCATTGGATGGTGGGCTACCAGAAGAAGCGTGGACTGGAAAGGAAGTGAACCTTGCACATCTCAGAGTGTTCGGTTGCACTTCATATGTTCACATTGATGCAAAGCATAGAAACAAGCTGGATGCGAAGTCCAAGAGGTGCACGTTTATTGGCTATGGGCAGCATGATTTTGGCTATAGGTTCTGGGATGCAGAAAACAGGAAAATCATCAGAAGCAAGGACATAGTCTTCAATGAAAAAGTGATGCATAAGGATAGTATGCAGGAAAATAAGGCCGAGAAAAAGGAATTCGTAGAGTTGAAAGAGTTACCGGACATGGGTGTTACAGCGCCATAGGATGAGGTAGAGCCGCATACACCGGTTGTGAGGAGGTCTACTTGGGAGAGTAGACCTACGGTCCGATACTCACCGTCCTTATATTATCTACTACTGACGGATAATGGTGAGCCAGAGTGTTTTGAAGAGGCGTTACAATTAGATATACGGGTTAAGTGGAAGCGGGCCATAGATGATGAAATGGACTCTCTTGAGTCTAATCGTACATGGGAGCTAGTCACTCTACCCAAGGGTAAGAAAGCTCTTCATAACAAGTGGGTTTATAGACTAAATGAGGAGCATGATGGTTCGAAACGGTACAAGGCCAGATTGGTTGTGAAAGGGTTTCAACAAAAGGCAGGTATCGATTTCACTGAAATATTTTCACCGGTAGTAAAAATGTCTACGATTCGCATGGTCTTGAGTATAGTGGCTTCAGAGGACTTACATCTAGAACAGCTAGATGTTAAGATAGCCTTTCTTCATGGGGACCTTGAAGAAGAGATATATATGCATCAGCCGACAGGATACGTGGCACCAGGTAATGAGAACAAGGTGTGCAGACTGAAGAAGAGTCTATATGGCTTGAAGCAGGCCCCGATGCAGTGGTATAAGAAGTTCGACAGTTTCATGTCGGGAAATGGTTTTAGGAGATGTCATGCAGACCACTGTTGTTACTTGAAGAAGTTTGATACATCTTACATCATCCTTCTTTTGTATGTTGATGATATGCTTGTGGTCGGTTCAAGCATGAAGGACATCTCAGATCTCAAAAGACAATTATCTAGAGAATTTGCCATGAAGGATTTAGGAGCTGCAAAACAAATCCTAGGCATGAGGATAGAGCATGACAGGAAAAATAAGAAATTAGTTTTGTCACAGGCAGAGTACATAGCCAAGGTACTTAATCGATTCAATATGGGAGGTGCTAAGCCGGTTAGCACTCCATTAACCAACCACTTCAAGCTATCTAAGGAGCAAGGTGCAAAGATACAGGAGGAATAGGACTACATGGCTAAAGTCCCACACGCGTCAGCTATTGGGAGTCTCATGTATGCTATGGTGAGCACAAGGCCAGACATTGCTTAAGTAGTGGGAGTTGTTAGTAAGTTCATGAACAACCCCGGGAAGGAACATTGGGAAGCTGTGAAGTGGATCCTTAGGTACTTGGTAGGTACTAAGGACGTAGGGCTGTGTTATGGTGGATCGAAAATCAAGTTACAAGGCTACGTGAATTCAGATTTGGCAGGAGATATCGACAACAAAAGAAGCACTATAGGTTATGCTTTTACTCTGGGTAGTGCTGCAGTCAGTTGGGTCTCTCAGTTACAAAAGATAGTATCTATCAGTACGACAGAAGCAAAATATGTTGTGGCTACAGAAGCATGCAAGGAGATGGTGTGGATGCAAGGTTTTATGGAAGAGTTGGGTAAGAAGCAAGCAGATTGCAAGTCATGCACAAAGGATGACGATCGAGTGCAATACACTTGGCTAAGAATTCAGCCTTTCATTCAAGGACCAAGCATATTGCCATTAGATATCACTTCATACGTTCGTTACTGGAAGATGGATCGATTGCTTTGGAGAAGATTCATACAAGTGAGAATCCTGCAGATATGCTGACTAAGGCGGTCACAAGGGAGAAGCTGAAGCTCTGTTCAGCTTTGATTGATCTTTAAGCTTGAAGACGGGGAGGTGGTGCACTCCGGATGAAGAAGACAAAGGTTTATGGCGATGTGTCTCCAAGTGGAAGATTGTTGAGAAGTAGAGCCACATCTTGGGCCGCCCACCACCAGTCGAGGTTGCGCGGATTTCGTATCGCAAGTCCTTTCACAACTGGGATGCGAAAGGAGTTTCGCGGATTTCGTGTCGCAAGTCCTTTCGCAACTGGGATGCGAAAGGAGTTTTGCGGATTTCGTGTCGCAAGTCCTTTCGCAACTGGGATGCGAAAGGGAAGTTGCCAAAACTATAAATTGGGGTCCCTAGGGTTATTCTAGGGTTAAGGTGAATATTAGGAAATATTTCTAAGGTGTGGGCAAGGGATTTTCTTTGTACTTCCAAGGTAGAAGTTAGTATATTGCCTTGTAATCTTCGTTCTTCATAGTGGAAGTTTGCATCCGTGGTTTTTTTTATCCTAGATTGGGGTTTTTCCACGTATATCTTATCTTGTGGTTTGTTTTGGATTGCTTTGATCTGTTTCTAGTTTATATTTCTTCTTGTTTATCGTTTGTGGGTGAGGCCTGAGATTGGATCTAGGCTCACTGCGTTGTTGGTGTATTGCGCAACAGGATGATCTTTAAATGAGTCATCGGTGGGCCTCTAATTTCTGGAGAAGATCTCCAACAAAGGATTCTGTAACTGTAGACATCTCCTTGTGTTGTGTTGATGCCTCACCGCCCAGTCCATACTCTACCATATATACAAAAATAATTTCTAATAAGATTATAAGTTCACCTACAAACGGAAGGCTGCATTTTGTTGCACGAACATGTATGTTGAATTGCAAACATTTAGTTAAATCCAGGAGAAATGGCAAATGCTTTCTTGTGTTGGTTTTGAGCAAGCAGCCTAAATTTGAAATTGTGTCAATTTTGAATACAACTTAAAAAATTGCAATTTGGAGCCTAAACGCTAACATAGATGGTAAGGTATTTTTGGATGGCAGTACTAGTAAAATTCATTGCTGAGATATTGTTGTAGAGCAGATGCAGACCTATTTCTTGCTTAGATGGACCCAAAAAAAGTCTGAATGGAAGCGGACGTAATCCATTAGATTTGGGCCCGGTCTTATGTGGGGCATGATGTAATTAGGTCTCAGGCACATCCGGATTGGAGAAATTCATTTTAGATTAAGAAAAATGCCGTTCAAAGCACAAATCATAAATCAATAATAACTTTTGATTTGAAATGAATTACGGGAACTTCGACTGAAATTTCATTTTAGGGCTGACTGATGTCCGTCCATTTAATTCATGAAAAAACAACTCATTTCTACTCAAGTCTCCCGTTTTTTGAAAAACTTCCTATTTTTAGTAAGTTTTATGTCGAACGTAACTTTTTATTCTTAAGAGTTTTAGTATTTGGTGTCTTCTTAGAGTTTGCTTCACATCATACCATGAATCATTTTGTGTAGTTAGATTAAAACCTTCTATTTTTGGTAAATTTTACTATTTTAGAAAAAGTTTCAATTTATTTGCATTAGCACTATTAATTAGGATTTCATTTTATTATTTAAAGATTTATAATCTTGGTTGAAAGAGTAACTGATTCCAAAGTATTTTCAAATTTTCTTAACTCTTGTGGATTCTAGAGTCATAATGTCTGGTGGATTTAAGGTCTTGTTCTAACGTTTCTCTTTATCCCTTCATGCTCTTCCCTATGTCAGATACTCTTTTTAGTAAAAGAGCAAAAGTTATATTTTCACGTGAAGAAGAGATAATTTTCTGTAGATGAGATGCCAAGTGGTCCAATTGTGAATATTGTGTCACCTAAAAATTCAGGCTGCCCTGCTCTTCATGTAGGCTACAAAAGCACCTAAATCAAGCTGCTTGGCCCATCTGCCATGCCAATTTATGGGATGAGCTTAACCCCATGTACTAAAAGTCAAATGGTTGTTCAAACCAAATTAGGGTTGCTCATGGTCTAAGCTTGGACAACTTAGGCTGGGCCATGTACTTCTCTAATTGATGGGTTAGACTTGAGCTCATGAACTCAACTTGGATGCCATTGAGCTATGGGTTCAAACCCATTGGGTAACCTGCGTTTTTGGACTGAGCCCAACCATACACTAATCCGATGAATTTTAGCCTAGATTTGGCCAAATGAGTAATATATATATATATGCAAAGCTCATGCTGGCCCAAATCAAAGATTCAAAGCCCACAAATAGTGGGCCGGGCCCAAAATAGCTTGTACGCTCTTTTGGGCAACACTGCACGATGTATCAAAAAGCCCACCCAAAAATAGTGTGAAAAAACAAGATGCACTTTGAATCCTGTTGTTCTTGGACACAGACTCATTTTCTACATGTGGAAATCATGTAACTAAATTAAACTATCGGAATCCTCGTAATTAACCATGATAGATAGGGAAGCACCTTGGCCCTTTTATTTACCCATTCTAATAATTGTATCTGCAACAAAGTCTCTATTTATAGCAAGATTAAAGAAATTAAAGGAAAGGTGTATATATATATATATATATATATATATATATATATATATATATATATATATATATAGAAAAAAAACCATCTTCCACTAGATTCAACACCAGAACAATATATATCTAGAGCTTCTTAAGAAAAATATCAAACAGTTCTATTTTATATCGGAATCTTCTTCAATGTAACTACTAATCTTAGTAGTTACTGAGGTAAGATGAACCCTCACCTAACAAATGGGCCTATTTTGTCTCTGTCGGTGAATCCCAACCTCTAGATATAAGTCTCTTATTTCATGCATTTCGATGACAACGTCTTTCATCTTCATTCGTTCCTTTGGCGATTCTACAGAACATGATACACCAACACTGACCAATGAAACCAAGCAATCATGCATTCTAATTCTCAAATTGTTATGATTTTCACCGTCTTGAATAGCTTCAGAATCTTCTAATAGAAGTCTTGGATCTATAATCTCCATTAGTTGTTCTGAAAAAGTTGACTTTGCAAAGTGATGAAGGCTCTAATTGTCCTTAAACATGTGATCAGTTGGCTGCTTTCCGGTGATCATCTCGAGTAGAAGGATCCCATATGCCACACCCCAAACTTAGAAACCGAGCTCACAAAATTCCTGATAGTCGAATCCGGCGCCGACAGCCTCCGTAGTACCCCCATTCTGGGTTCCAAGCGCCCATTCACCCAGTTCCGATCCTGGGATACTACGAGAAGGATTTTCAACAGCAGTTTGATTCGTAATAAGCATAACCAAAGGCATAACCCACAAACAACAACCAAAAACTTCATCACATTTTCACTATAATAAAAAACTTTATGAGTACAATGAGCATAAAGGGAAATACAATGATAATGGACAAAAAGCTCTAAGATGATCTGCTATGCGCTTCTGCCTTAGCGCTGCTGCTGTCCAACGTTACCTGCACGCAACGGTAGTGCATAAGCTTATGGAAAGCTTAGAGGGTGGTGAAAGTGTGTGTGTTCAAAGTAGTAATACAATTATATAATATCAGAGTAATGTGGAATATGCTGATGAATCTATGAATACCATTAGCCGTACCAAGGCTATGCGATGCAAGGCATGAATGATGTCGGCCATAACAAGGCCATGCGATGCGAGATATAACTTAAGCATACAAATCCTCATCTAAGTCCATATGTCAAAACAGTTTAAATCTGTAATATCACCGAGGTCTAGTACACTCCAAACCAGATTGCCGCCCCATCGTAAGCAATAAGGTAAGTGGAAGAAACCTCACTATCCGCCTGCCAATATCGGGCTTGGCTCGTCGATAGCAAACCCATTCCTTGAGCTGGTCAAACTCAGCCTAGCTTTACCCCCTCCTCTCGGGAGGGTAAGGCCGTACCCCCTTCTAACCGACCACGAAACAATTGAAAGCGCGGCCTTCTGGTAATCAGCACTCGGCGCTCATGCACCCACTTGGTCTATACGTTAGAGCAACCTCCTGGTACCATAAGGGTTTAGGGACTTTCACCCAGGGATATCTATAGCACCCCATATAGAACAAAATTTTCGGTATCCAATCCTGTCAACCACGATATGCCTATGGTGGCTACGACCCTAATGTCACTAGGGCGTACAATAAGTATGTCACGCAATGCAAAATACATGAGTTACGCAATCCAGTCATACAACAAACATGTGCGTATCACGCGCTCATGTAGGGCAACTCCGCCTATCAGGCAGCCCATAAACAATCTGCTCGAAGGCATGTGCTATGATCAATCACTCATCTCATCACAAGCATGCAGATGATGCATATGGACATGTATCATGATGCTATTTTGTTGTATAATCGATAATTGGAATCGATAATCGAAATCTGTAATCGAAATCTGTCAATCACATACGGCGAATGGGGGCCACTTATTTGGCTTAACCCACGAAGAGATTGGGCCTAACAAGGCCTAAGGGAAGGTCACAATGAGGACATCTAACTATTATTGCCGCCCATCAATGTGGACATCTAACCAACATTGTTCCCAAGGAGTGGCCTATATAAGGAATTCATACACAATGTAACGGCCACACACATACATTACATTGGGCCTCACTCATGGGCCTCACGTATATCGCATCGGGCTCCATATACATCAAATGGGCCGATCGAATGGGTCGGTCAAATGGGTCGAATCAATGGGCCGAATCAAATTGGACGATTAAATGGGCTGAATCAAATGGGCCGAATCAAATGGGCCGAGTCGAATGGGCTTTATGTATATCAAATTGGCCACACCAATGAGCCAAATGAATATCAAATCGGCCGCACCAATGGGCCTAACCTTCATCAAGTGGGTTGCGTCATCTACACTATTTTATTCCTAGGGATCAATATATATATTTAAATTACATGGGCTGCACTCCGAATAACAGTGGTGATAATGATTCCCACCATTAGAATTCTCAAGGTCCACCATAACATTTAATTCCCATACAATCTGTTTATAAGGTCACACAGACCTGAATCAAGATGAAAAACAAATTTCGAATTAACCCAGAACTGCTGTGACCCCATCCAAGAAGGGTTTCACTGGTGGACTGTAACGCCCCGGATTTTTGCCAACCTGGGATTAGATGACCTTAGGCAATGGGTTGATCGTAATACCTCATTAACTTGTCAGAACTGAATCCCAAAGTCTAAAGCCGCCTTTGAACTCATTTCCTTCACAAACCTCACCCTTCATCACCTTGATCTTCCAATTTTTCTAATAACTTTCATCCTAGACACTATCTTAAACTAGCTAAGTAGTATAACTTGGATCACTTTATATACAAACTCCAAAGGCCTGAGTACCACCTCGACCAGAATTCACTTAGGACTAAATCCTTTAGAAATGAGACAAAGTAACTAGGTGTGAAACCAGATTAGCTACGAAATCCGTTCGAATCGCTTTAAATACGTTCTGCAAGACCCAAAACTTGTAGAATCATTGGCGCTAGGTTACCCTAAAGTTTAGAACCAAACTCATTTCCCGTCTGCTATCGGGAATGAAACGAAACTTCGTATTAGGTCTAGATCGCACATCGGAAGTCCGATTAACACGAAGCTAAGGAACTAGGACCGCCTCACTGGGCTTAACAATCATCTCAAAAATCAGCTCCATCCGATGTTCCATGGCCATTCATTTCGATTCGAAGCGAGGGAGTGTGAAAAACACTATTCCCATCCAAAATAAATATCTGGAATAGTGATCTGGCATCATTCGTTGACGCGTCAGTATTAAGCAACCTGACCGTCAGAATCAGACCAAATTACACCCTCGGATTAAGAAAAATTTCAGGAACATTTACATGTACTTGGAATTTCTGATCGTGGCCCACTGACCGTCGAACTGAAAGTGGTCCGCCACGTGTGATCTGGGAATCCGATCGAGTCAAAAACGTAATCCCACGTAGATCCATAGATGGTGAGCTTAAGTCTGACGTTTGGTTCAAGGAGGGCCACCAGAACTTCCCTTTTGAGCTGGAAAAGCGACGAATATCCTATATTAGCAGTACCCCTTGAACCTGAGTCTAATTTCAGAATTTTTTTAGCTATAAAAGGAGCTTAGAACAGCCCCTCTCACAGCCATACGAATTTTGGAGAAAAACCCTAGAGGGAGAGAGAGAAGAGAGAGAAGAGCTTGGGTTTTGCTGCCGATCTTCCTCCTACTGCTTTGGACTGTTACACGGCCTACACCGCTTCATTCCAGGTGTTTTCCCGGCGGTTTCCGTCCCATTTGAAGGTAAGAAACCCTAACCCTAGGTCTGATTTGAGGTGGGATCGATGTGGGTTGTGTAACAACTAACCGATTCCGCTCTTTAGGCTAGAAAACTCCCGTATACGGAAGTTCTACTACCCTTGCTGATTCGTTTCGTTTCCAAAGGCAAAGGTGAGGACTTTAAGTGTATAAGTTGCGGTTTTCAACGCTTTCAATGTCAGATAATGGTAGATTCATGATCTGCATGCAATTGCACATGTACAAAGTGCTTTCCGTTTCCTGTTTCGATTAACGTTGTGAAATATGGAATTTCACATATTCTAGGTATACGTAGAAATACCGTATACGTATTTTTTTTGGATAAATGTTTGACATGTTTATTTAATGTTTGATTATATAATATATGAATAAAATACTAGTTTGGCGAAAGGAATCGCCAAATTACATGTTCACTTGTAAATGCGACGTATGTTGAAATTGTGTATGTTAGAAATACCGTATACGTATTTCTTTTGGAATAATGTTTGACATACTTATTTAATATATGATTATACAATATATGAATAAATTACTTATTTGGCGAAAAGAATCGCCGTAATACATGTTTGTTTGTATACACAATGTATGTTGAAAATGCTTATTCTAGAAAATACTGTATACGTATAAATTTTGGAGATATAGTTATCATGATTATTTGCTGTAGTAATATATTATACATGGATAAAATACTCACTTGGCTAAAGGATAGCCCTAATACATGTTTTGCTAACATACACCATGTATGTTGTAATAGTGTATTCCAAGTGTTGTGAAAATGACTGAATGAGTATAGAATTCTCATTCGTGCTCGCCATGACTAATTGTCATGGATAATTGATTGTTGTATTGGCAATACCCCCTTTGACGAAAGGATTTACCCTAAATCACGCCACGGCCAATACACACTATATATGCTAAAATGTGTTGCCCAAGTGTTTGTGGAAATGACTGAATGAATATGAAACTTGGTTTCCTGCTTGCCATGACTATCCGTCATGGGTGTATGCGTGTTATGATTGGGGTAACTCCCTAGTGAAAGGATTTGGCCTTATACCTCTGTGATCAACATATGTCATGTATGTTGATTCCTGTATTTTTAAAGTGTTTGTTGAAATATCTGAATGAGTAGTAGTTAGTAAATTGTAATGTTTAAGGATGTTGAGATTGGATTCTCAACTACCTTAGAGACGTGTATGATTACCTCCATGAGGTTGATCACTTAAAACACTTACTTACAATACATGTGTTTGTATTACTATTAATGTAGTGTTTTACAACATGCTTTATATCATGCTTTATAATATGCTTATAACATGCCTACTAGCATGTTTAAATTACTTTATTTATCATGCCTGAATTACTTTGTTTATCATGCTTTACTCCACATGCTATGGATGACAATTGATTATGCTTGGGGCTATGATTATAGTCCAGACAATCGGTAATAGATTGGAGATCGTGGTTGAGTTTCATGTCGCCACGTGAGATGTGTTCGACGAACTCGAGTCGTACTTCGGTTGGCGATAGTGGTTGGCCCCGCGAAGTGCTTATGCACTTCATGTCGTTTAACTTGTTGTGCGCTCGGGCTAGCTGAGCTCGTCAGGCAACCCGATCTGTCTTATGTATGTTCACCATGTTTGGTCACTAATGCTTGAACCTAGGGTACCAAACTTACCAGTGAAAACCCTTTTAACCATGGTACCTCGATCCGCTAAGACTCATGAGCCGGGCATGGTGGTATGGGACACCGTGGTCGAGCTGTCGGCCTACGCCGGGCTACGTGCCTCCCGTAGTGACCAGTGAGCAACCAAACTCGTGAGCCGATTATGGTGGTATGGGACACTATATTCGTGTTTGTCGGCCTACATTGATAAGGTGATGGGGAGTGGTGCAACCTTTTGTGCGTAATGCGACCACAGCGTCCCTTTGTAGTGACCGCGAGCATATTCTGAAGTTGTAGCGTGCCTTAGGGTTCGCCGCGATATATAGAGTATGAACTAGGCCTGTTTCTGTATAGTGATGAATCGTTTAAGGGGTGATGGGGGAGTGGTGCAACCTTTGTGCGTAATGTGCCACAGCGGCCTCTGCAGTGACCTAGAAAACACACCATCGTCTGATATTAACTAGGACTGACGACCCTAGATTGGATCATGTTTGGAAATGATACAAGGGAGGTACCTTAGTTTCCCAATCCTGCTGTTTGAAATGGACTAATTAAAAACTCGGTTATCATACTCATCATGCATCGCATGTGCCTGGAAGATGTGGAGCACTGTGGGATGTAAGCATGCGCGAACGTGAGATGGTGTCGCTTGAGGGAGTATGTCGGAGAGGGCATCCATCATACCTGCATTCATACTTGCATTAATCAGAGTAACTAGGAGTGTTTGATTTACTGCTTTATCATTACTGCTTGACTGTATTGATAACATGATAACTTATGCTTTATTGTTCCACTGAGTTAGCTACTCACTCCCACGTTACGGGACGGTGTTGTACACACCAAACAGATTTGTTGAGTTTCAGGTGATGGCGATGCTTGTGAAGCAGAGCCGGACTACTTCTATGGTGATGAGGAGGAGTTCTCCTATCTGTATCTCTCTGACAGGTCTATGAAGACCTGGTATTGTACTGACGGGGCTATGGTATTTGGGATAGGAGACTTTACACGTCATCACATTAGGTATATTTTAGAATTGTCCTTGTAATTATTTAACCTGGAAATGTTATCACACTCTGGAGACTCATCATAGTTTATATATTTTGTCTACCTATTACAGTCTTCCGCTTGCAACTTTAACTGTCTCTGGAGTATGATATGTTGTTTTGGCTTAATCTCACTCATGTTCACTACTCTAATACAGTCAACATTCAATCATCATTCATTTTGTTGCATAAGTGATGTTCTGGAACTCGAGAGTTGAGTTACTACTCGACCCCCGATTTTCAGGGCGTTACATGGACGCTCACTCAACACTATTTTCTGCAGTGTGGTCCTCCTAATATTAGACCTGTCTTATTTGGTCTCAAGGGACCCACAGAACTTGCTGTGGTCAGATGGCAGTGGGTCCCACCATCAAAAGCAGATGGAAGGCATGTGTAAAACACATACATCATGGCTGGGATCCACCATCCATGGGCTGGACAGTGGATGCAGCGCATCCCCAAGGTGGTCCCACCGTCAGGATGGATGGACGGCTGGTGTAAAACATATGCATCATGTGGGACACAAAAGGGAGCTGTTGTACGTGCAGTGCTGTTGCCTCCCTTTTTCCCTTTTTCTTTCTTCTTCTTTTTTTTTAAAAAAAAAACAAGATAGAGGTGGGTCCCATGTAGGGCCCACCACAACAGGTATATAAAGTATATATAATATAATATATAATATATATAATATAATAATATATATATAACATATCTAACGTCCAGGCCGTCTAGGGCCTGGACGATCACATACATCAGGGTGCTGCCCCACACGTGGGGTGGGTCCCACCATCCTTGGACGGTAGACACAACACATATGTGATGGCGTGGCCCACCCCAATGGATGGACGGCGTAGGTGGGTCCCATGGACCCCACCGCTCGTACACACTTCACTGTTAGCCACCGCACTAGGGAATCAATCCCAAGACCTCAGCGTTGAAACAAGGTATCTTTCACTCAGTCTGCCGGTTGAGCTATGGATCTGGGGGTGGGTAAACCTGTCAAGGAGGGCCCAACATGGACGTGGGTCCCACCATCCAGGGGTGGTGGACGGTTTAGATACAACACATATACTATGGTATGGCCCCACTCGTGGGGTGGAGGGCGTGGATGGGTCCCATGGACCCCACTGCTAGCACACACTTCACTGTGGTGCACCCACTGTCAGTCCACACTCCACTGTTAGTGCACACCCACGTCAGTCCACACTACACCTGACAATGCACGTCCAGCGTCCCTGGATGCTGGACAGTGTGCATATAACACAAGCATCATGATGGGTCCCACTTGGACGTGGCCCACTAGATTTGGATCAATCTGATATTTGTGTTTCTCCTACATCCAGGTCCACCCAAAGACGGTCAGCAAGGTGGGCCCTACGGATGGGACGGCATGGATCATACATCATAGTGGGGTCCACAATACATGAGAGAGAGAGGGAGAGAGAGATCGGCGAGGATGGAGGGGCCCCGCCACTATGGGCCCCTCTTTGATACAAAGCCTACATCAAGGTGAGTCTCATCATAAGTGGGCCCTTACATCACAAAAAGATAGAGAAATGGAGACCCAAGATCGACCACCGTCTCCTTCTTGCTCCCTTGGCTTCCTTTGCTCCTTAGCTTCGATTTCGACGGAAGATGATGGAGTTTGGATGATTGAGATGGGAGATGAGAGGGTAGGAAGTGGGCCACACACAAAATTCTCTCATGGAGGTTAGGGAGAGCTTAGACGTTAGATATTTTCTCTTGCTTGGGAAAGTGGTTTGAGAATGAGAGAGACAGAGGGTTGTAAAGAGAGAGAGAGATGAGTGATGGAGTGATGGATGTGGTGAGTGATGAGTGTAAGAACTTTTTGACTTTAGGGGTAGATTATGTAAGAAAAGTATGGGGTGTGTAAGAACTTTTTGACTTTTGGGGTTACTTGGGGATGGGTGAGAGGTGATGGTGTACTTGAAATGTACTTAACCCTTGATGGGATTGATTGATTGATGGATGTGACATTCGGTAGAGATTCTCTTGGATTTTGCAGTGCGCGGCATTTTCCTCAAACTGAACCTGGGCCCACAACTCCTGGCCTGGGTATCGCCTTGGCGCGTGAGACGTGACATCAGAACCATGGCGATGGCGCGGTCGCTAGGGTACAGGTCTCGGGTTGAGTCGACTCAGGTTGACGACGTGTAACTCAAGGTCATACGCAAATGTCGGATAAAGGTCGAAGGTTGCCGGAATTCGATCGGAAAAATCGCGGAAGCCTACGGAATGGTATGGACTAAGACATGGGACTTACGCCATAACTGTATACATCTCCATATGTGAACGCCTTACCACCCATCCCATACTCTACGATTTACAAATATCACATATTTGAATGTTAGGCATCTATTTAAAGAAAGATTAAAATAGTTGTTAGATATTGAGAGGGAGAAAAAAGAAATATTTTATTTATTTAACTAACATTTGCGCCTCTCCCCAAAATTAGAATATCTGAGAGTAAGGAATTTGGCTAACATATTTCTTCAATCTTTGTATTATGAGTGTATGGTTTGTCCCAACAAATAGTCCTAAGAAAATATCCTATAAATAGAACAAGAATCCTCTGTTTTCACACAGTTTATCACGGCTAGAGAAATAATCTAGTAACTATTCTTCATACATTATTAATTATAGTGTGAATCAATGTGGGGCCAATCTAGACAACATTTAATCATCATTTACCCTTGGATAAGAAGGTCTATCATGAATTGTTGATGCCCACTAAATCAGCTTGATGGGAGAATTACAACCATTCACAAAAGTGCATGATCTCAATTGTAACATTCATAGTTATTTTTTAGTCATGGATGATCAACAGGTATTCCTTTTATTTTGTTCATCATAAGTGGGACAAGTCGGACCACTTGGTCCCGAGAGAGAAATCCATCCTTCCAATTTATCAACAGCTCATCACTACTAAATTAAAATCACATCTGTCACATTCTTCCATCTTTTGGCTTTCTTCCCTATTAAGAGTTTAATTCTATTATTATTGTATTTAGTCCTATATATGAAGAATGCAGTAATGTATGTAGAAATATCCATTGATTTGATTGTTTTCATGCACATCATTCTTAACAAGCTTCACCATAATATTAGTATATGGAAATTACCAATCATTTTGCAAGATAAATGAATAAAAATAGAAAAAGATGAAGGACTAAAATCCTTACCTTGAGGAATATATATACCCAGTATATCCTTTAATCCCAGATGTGGTGGTTTGATTTTGGGAGAAACCTTCTGCAGCTTCGGAGAGGAACCTTGTTAAAGTCACCCACGTGGGCAACCATATCATCATCAAGAAGAACGTTGCCTGGTTTTTGGTCGCGATGAACGATCGGTGTTTGGGAATGATGATGAAGATAATCTAATGCCGAAGCAACATTAATGGCTATATTTAGCCTTTGCGTAAGATTCAAACTCCTCAGTTGAGGTTGTTCATCTACATTTGGATGCAACCACTTCTCCAGACTACCATTAGGCATGTACTCAAACACTAGAGCTTTGAAATCATTGCCATTAAAATCAATGCTCGAGCAAACCGTTAAGATCTTGACAAGATTTCCAATTCGGATATTTCTTAATGCTCTGCATTCAGCTGCAAAACCCTTAAAAGCTCCTTGTTGTAGGAGGTCGAGTACCTTCACTGCAACAAGTGTTTCAAAGCATTCGAGAATTCCTTTATATACAGAACCAAAACTTCCCACACCAATTAAATTAGCTTAAGAAAATCCTTCTGTTGCTTGAAGGAGATCCACATAAGAAACTTGTAGCCACTGATTCTCTGTCGAAGATGGAGAAGAAGCTTTCTTTGGAGAATTTTTTCTCCAATAAAGAGCCGCAAAGATACATGACAAGAGAATTGACGATGAAACCACAATAATAACCGTGATTTTGATTATGGGAGCAAAGGGGTTTCCTCGTTTCTTAGAAACTTGCTTAAGGCACGCCTGCAATTGTAGTTCCCAGATACCTCCACAGATTTTTCTGTTTCTGATGACTGAAATTGTGCTAGCATTTCTAAAGATTCCCTCTTTTGGCACTTCACCCTCGAAATTATTGAATGACAAATTCAAATACTGTAAGAAATGAAATTCTTCAAAATATTTTGGAATCTGCCCAGACAAGTTATTGCACGAAAGATCTAGCACTTGGATACCTTTTAAATTCCTTAGAGACTTCGGAATGGTTCCTTGAAACAAGTTGCCACGCATATTGAGGTACTCCATGCTCTGACAATTTCCCATCGTATCTGGAATTTCACCTGATAGTTTGTTCTCTGAGATGTCTATTGGCCGAATATTTTCCAAGTTATCAACTTCCAGCAGGAGAGACCCAGGGAATGAATTACGAGACAGGTCGATTTGAGCTGAACTGACTTGTTTGAGTATGGTACGATTGAGTTTATTTTGAGAAATGAACAATTCTTCCATAAACCCTCAATTTCCAAAACTGGACGGTATGCTTCCATGGAAATCATTTCCATCCAAGCTGAGAAAGCTCAATCGAGTAATGTTACCAATTGAAGGTGGGATTCGGCCTGAAAGTTTATTTTGAAACATTTTCAAGACTCGCAACTTATCAAGCTTCCCAATAGCATCTGGAAGAATACCCTTCAAGGAGTTCACTGACAGATCTAGAGCATACAAGCTAATGAGATTCTCAATTCCCTTGGGAATGATTCCAAATATCTTGTTTCCTCCTAAAAAGAGCATCTTTAGATGTGTTGAGAGATTAGGAATAGAGCTGGGAAATTCACCATAAAGATTATTAGCCGCAGCAGATATGCGTTTTAAATTGGTGCAGTTGGTCAGTGAAATGAGGAAGCTCAGGTCATCACCTTCTCTGCTTCCAAGCTGATTTATCTCTATATTGAAAAGGTAGAGACCCGAAAGACTTCCTAGATTCAAAGGCACATGTCCATGAAAACTGTTGGAGCTAAAATCAACTAATTCGAGACTTGAAGCATTAGACAATGAAATTGGCAGCGTTCCAGTGAATTGGTTTATAGCTACAGAAATCTATTGCAGGTGTGGAAACACAAGGCCTAGGTTGGGGGGAATGCTTCCATGTAGCCGGTTAACTACCACGTTAAACTTTTGGATGGATGAGAGATTATAAATGGATGGTGGAATCGTACCTGATAACCGATTTGTAGCTATTGAAAAAAAAGATAATGCGTGCCAATTGACCAAGCTGGTTTGGAATTTGACCATCGAAATTGTTATATGTTAGAAGAAGAGTCGTGAGAGAGGAAAGAGAAGAAAAATAGAAAAACGATGGAGATGTTAAAAAAAAAAAAAAAAAAAAAAAACTGCTTTCTTATATTCAAAAAACATGAACACTTGGTGATAATACAAAACTATACAGAGGACTTCTATTTATATATATATATGAAAAAACATCTTCTCTGAATCTTGACTGATTGCATGAAATCTGGATGACTGATTGCATGAAATCTGCTTGACTGATTGCATGAAATCTGGGGGACTGATTGCATGAAATCTGCTGGAGGCAATATTCTCTACATCTTGACTGATCTGAATCCTGTCTGATTGCATGAAATTTGGGCATGAAATTTCTCTGCATCTTGACTGATTTCAAACACGATCCTGCTGGGTCTGGGTTGTGCTAATACTCTCCCTCAAACTGTGCCGGGGTTGGAGGAAGAGTTTGGTCCGAAAGTAACTAAGAGTAGCCTTTGACATTGGTTTAGTGAAGAGGTCTGCTACTTGATCATTAATGGAGATGTGTTGAGTGATGAGAAGTCCAAGTGCAACTCCTTCACGCACAAAATGATAATACAACTCAATATGTTTACTACGAGCATGAAACACCGGATTAACTATCATATGAAGAGCACTAAGGTTGTCGCAGTAGAGGATCGAAGGAGAGGCAAGTGGAATGTGAAGATCTTTTAGAATAAATGTTATCCACGTGAGTTCGGCTGCAGTGTTGGCTATGACCTGATACTCCGCTTCAGTGCTAGTTCGAGAGATGGTATTCTGTTTCTTCACACACCAGGAGATGAGATTTCCTCCAAAAAATGTGCAGTATCCAGTGGTGGAGCGCCTTGCGATGAGACAGCCCGCCCAATCTGCATCTGAGAAAGCACATAGATCAAGTGTAGTATTGGAAGTAAAGTGTAAGCCTATGTCAATAGTTCCTTTGACGTATCTTAAGATACGGCGAACCATTTTTAAATGCACGATAGTAGGAGCATGCATGAATTGAGATACATAGTTAACACTGTATGAAAGGTCTGGACGTGTGAGTGTTAGATACTGTAAAGCACCGACAAGTCCTCGAAAGTAACTTGGATCTTCTAATAAGATGTCATTAGATGAGGTCGTGGTCTTTGCTTCAAGTGGTGTGCTCATGGGCTTACAGTCGACCATGCTGGCTCGTTCAAGGATGCTAAGGGCATAGTGTGACTGGGACAAGTGGAGACCATCTGGTGTTTGAGAGATCTTGATCCCAAGGAAGTGATGAACTGGTCCCAAGTCCTTCATCGTAAATTCGGAACTCAGAAGCTGAATGAAGGTTGTAACTAGAGCAATAGAGGATCCTGTGAGAAGTGTATCATCTACATAAAGAAGGAGAATTAGTGTACCAAAATCAGAATGAAAAATGAACAAGGATGGATCTGCTAAGCTGCAAAAGAAACCATATTTAAGAAGAAAAGCACTAAACCGATCAAACTAAGCACGAGGTGCTTGTTTGAGACCATAGAGAGCCTTTTAAAGCTTGCAAACATGTGTTGGATATTGAGGGTCAACCATTCCTAGAGGTTGTTCCATGTATATATCTTCCAAAATTAAACCATGTAGGAAAGCATTTTTTACGTCAAGTTGACGTATGGACCATTTCTGAACAAGTGCTATAGTGATGACCATGCGGATAGTTCCAGGTTTGATTACTGGAAAAAATGTCTCGGTGTAGTCCAACCCATCAACTTGGTGATATCCCTTTGCTACAACCCCAGCTTTGAGACAATCTAGTGAGCCGTCGGGTTTGAGTTTTGGCTTGAACACCCATTTAGAGCCAATAACATGCATGTCAGAAGTGCGAGGAACAAGTTCCCAAGTCTGATTTGTATAAAGAGCCTCAAGTTTCTCATCCATTGCAGCCTTCCATCTAGGGTGAGCTAAGGCAGATCGAATATTATGAGGTTTACGAGGGATATTGGCTGAGGATGTGGAGGAAGTCAGGGCATATTTAGGATTGGGTTTAACAATTCCACTTTGTGAGCGAGTAACCATGGAAGGTGAGAGGAGTGCTTGTGGAGGTTGAATGTGTTGAATTTGAGGAATTTGGGGCTGTGAGATTGTTTGAGAGAGCTCAGACTCAGGTTGTGAAGAATGTGTGAGTTGCTCGTGCATCTCAGACTCGAGATGCTCAAGTTCGGCAGCTGCATCTCATACTCGATCGAGTTGGAGTGACTCATGCTCAAGGGGTGCCAGCTGCATCTCGGACTCAGGTTTAGACCTGAGCTGCTGGATCCCATGTCGACTTGTATCTTCAGGTGGGGAGAGAGAACCTGCAGAAGTTTGTGAATCTGAAGGCAATATTGACACTGCCGGTAAAGGACTCAAACATGGTGGTGTAAGTGTTGGCAACTAAGTCTTTGCAACAGGATTGGAGTCAGGAGGAGGTAACCATGAATCAAATATGCTAGTGACATTTGATGTAGGAAGAGTAATGCCTTGATTCTAAGTATGTTTATAAGGAAAAAATAACTCATCAAAAACCACATGGCGAAAGATAAAAAAAATTTTGCTAGAGGGATGAAAACACTTGTATCCTTTATGTTTATCACTATATCCTACAAAAATGCAAAGTACAGTTTTTGGATCAAACTTGTGGTGCCGTGTATCCCAGGTGTAAGGAAAACATTTAGAACCAAAGACACGAAGTGAAGAATAATCAGGATGAGTGTCATGTAGTGTAAAATATGGAGTTTCAAAATGAAGAGCAGACAAAGGCAACCGATTAATAAGGTAGATAGCGGTAGTGAAAGCTTCTACCCATAAAAATAAAGGGGCACCACTGTGAAATAACATAGTCATACCTAGTTTCCGTATTATTCTATGTCACCTTTCAACCATACCTGTTTGCTCTGGAGTATATGGGCACGATACCTGATGAATGATACCGGTAGAAAGAAAATGAGATGATAGCTTGGAGTTTATGAATTCTCCTCCTCCATCAAAGTGAAAAATCTTGATTTGTTTGTTAAATTGTCTAGTAACGTATTGTCCAAAGACTAAATAAGCATTTGCAAAATCAGATTTATGTTGTAAGGGAATGATCCAAGTATACTTAGAAAAGTCATCTACCAAACATGCATAATATCTGAATTTTCCAATTGATAAAATAGGAGCAGGTCCCCACAAGTCACAATGAATTTTTTCAAAAATACCGGAACTAAAATATTCAGAACAGGAAAACGGTAATTTACTAAGCTTCCCTAATTGACAACTATCACAAATGTGTTCAGATTTTACAGTGTCTATAACATCAATCAATCCTTTATTCTTTAATAACTGTAAAGCAGAAAACTGAGGATGTCCTAAGCATTGATGCCAAATGTCTGTTGAGCTGGATTTGAATCGATAAGAAAAATAGAACTCCGGCAAAGTGGGAAGAACATAGAGATCACCCTTGCGCCTCCCTGTGATCATTGGTTGTCCGGTTTGTCATTCCTTAACACAAAAGTCAACATTAGAGAATTCACAATTAACAGGAAACTGAGTTGTTAGCTGACTTACAGAGAGTAATTTTTTTTTTTAAGTCAGGAACTAGTAGGACGTCGTGGAGAGGTAAGGTGTTATTTTTTTGTTTAATGCTAGAATCTCCAGTAGCAAGAATTGGTAGAGAAGATCCATCACCAATAAGAACTGAAATTGCACCAAAGTAGTTACGAATATTGGTTAACATACCTGACTTACCTGTCATGTGGTTAGAGGCTCTTGTGTCTGAGGTCCACTCTGTTTCAATGATGGTGTTGTCCAAGGTGAGAGTTGCAAGAGCTTGTGGTATGTCATCATGTTGAGTTGGCTTTTTGGGCACCCACCAACATATTTTTGCAATATGTCCCACCATGCCACAGTACTGCATTTTTCTTTACGGTAAAGATCTCGTTCTACAGGGGTCATACGACGTTCACCGAGTGGTGGAGGACGTTTTTGTTGAGAGCCCGAAGTGGGGCTAGCAGAATAAGCATGGTTTCGTTCTTTTGGTTGTTGTGCCTGAAATTCTCTCCCAGTTGATATGAATTTTTGTTTGTTGCCATGATATCCTGAGGAGGATTGCTGGAAACACTGTTGTTGTTGCCCATAAAACGCCATTTGAGGAGTGAATGAGTTTGGGACATTTGTATGATTAGAAAACCAATTGCGTTGCTGATCAAGACTTTGGAGTTGTGAGACCAACTCAGAGTATGAAGGCCTTAGTGGCTTCAACATGGTAGTGGTGAAAGTTTCATATTGAGAGCCAAGGCTAGTGAGAAGGGAGAAAACTTTTTCTTTGTCTGGGACAGGTTTCCCGATAGCTGCAAGACTATCGCATAAACCCTTGAAGGTGCAAATATGTTCTCCAATGGTTTTGTCATCTTCTTTACGAAGATATGTTACCTGTTATCTGAGTGTGAATTCACGTTTTTGTGAATCTTTCGCATATGCATTCTTGAGTGCATCCCAGACAACATGGGCTGTGTCTAAGCCAACAACGAAGCTGAGCATTTCTTCAGAGAGTGTTGCAATTATCTACCCACGAAGAAGATGATCCGCCTTTCGCCAGGCAATGTATGCTTCGGTTAATCTTGGTGCAGAAATTTCTGTATTTGTGATGTTATTTGAATCTGGTATGGTGTATTTGGTGGGGGCAGGATCTTCATGAGTAAGGTGGCTGACCAGTTTCTCGCTTTCTGCAAGAGCCAAGGTTTATTCACGCCACAAGGGATAATTTGTAGGACTGAGTTTGAGGGTAATGAAGTTACCAACATTGAGAGATAGAGAAGTCATGGTTGAAGGGAGCTGCTAGGTTGTGCTGTGTGTTCACACAACTTGGCTTTGATACCATGTCTAACAACCATTCACTCCAAAAGCTCAAGCTATCAGAGTGTGGTGTATCAATGTATATTGAGGGACGCATATTTTTGCTACTCTCGAGATTCGAACATAGGATCTTCCGCTTTGATACCAAGAAGAAAAATAGAAAAACGATGGATATGTTTAAAAAAAAATTGTTTTCTTATATTTAAAAAACGTGAACACTTGACAATAATACAAAACTATACAAAGGACTTCTATTTATAAAAAAAACATCTTCTCTGAATCTTGATTGATTGCATGAAATCTACTTGACTGATTGCATGAAATCTGGGGGACTGATTGCATGAAATCTGCTTGACTGATTGCATGAAATCTGGGGGATTGATTGCATGAAATCTGGGGGACTGATTGCATGAAATTTGCTAGAGGCAATATTCTCTACATCTTGACTGATCTGAATCCTGTCTGATTGCATGAAATCTAGGCATGAAATTTCTCTGCATCTTGACTGATTTCAAACACAATCCTGCTGGGTCTGGGTTGTGCTAATAGAAAGGTTCCCCAACGAAGGTGGGATGCTTCCACTGAGATTGTTGATGCGGAGGTTAAGAGCAATGAGCTTTGGCAAAGAACCAAGCTCAGTGGGAAGTTTTCCGTCCAACTGATTCCGATCGATGCTAATGGCTACGAGTTCTGAACAGTGGCTCAGATTGGATGGAATTCTCCTTGCAGTGAATTTACGGACAGATTGAGATGCTGCAACCGGAATAGACGGTCTATTTCTTAAGGGATTTGGCCTTGGAATTTGTTGTTAGAGAGATCGATTCTTCTCAGGAAAGAGAGATTTCCAATGTGAGGTGATAAGTGGCCCACCAAGCTGTGGCCCCTGAGGTTCAAGATGGTGACCCTTTGATGATGGCGGCGACTGCAGGTGACTGCCTTCCATTCGCAGAAATGGAGAGAATCGTTCCATGAACTCAAGATTCCGAGAGGATCTTCGAAAATACCATATTTGAATGAGAGCAATGCGAGTCGATCCGTCTCATTTTTCAATGTACATACAGAGGGTGAGCAGGGGTTGATGGACGAGAGAAAGATTGCATGGAAGAGGATAAATGACCACAATACCCTGAGAATGGAACGTGGGAATTCCATTCTGTGGATAGGAGATGGGATGATGAAGAAGAAAAAACACGGATGCAGTGATGAATTGTACTCACCTACAATATTTGTAGCTCGAGTGCAGATCATCTGTTTCCAGCGCACAGAGAGTTACCGTTCCCTGGAATTGAATTGGGCCATGTCATCAGTACTGGTATCAACACAGCAATTTAATATGATAAAATTTATTTACAAAATACTGTATATTTAACAAGGAATGTTATATTTCATTGCCTTTTTCAATTAGCGTCTTAGCTGTGACCCAGGATCTAGTGATTTCCGTGGGATCCTGACTGTGGGCCAACCTTGATCTACGCATGTATATCTACACTATCTATCGTTTATTTTATTTTTTACAGATTATTTTAAGGCATTTGTCCCAAAAATAAAGTAGATACAAACTCCTAGGTAGACCACACTATAATAAACAGTGGCCATTGAAACTTACTAGTGTTCACCCTAATGTTTATTTTCCATCCAACCTATTGTTAAGGTCACACATACCTCAACTAAGGGGGAAAAAAAATATCAGCTTGATCAAAAATACCACCGTGGGCCCTAGGAAGGTTTCAACCGTGGGAGTCACTAGCACGTCTGCTTCCTCTGGTGTGGTCCACTTGAACCTTGGATATGCCTCATTTTTTGGTTCATCTCCTAAAAAGGATATATAGAAAAGTTGATGGATGGTGTGGATTAAACCATACATCCCTATGGCTCCTTAAAGCCCCAGCCTGCTCGGACAAGCGGGATAGTACCCTAATCGCTTCCATTACTTACTGAGTAAATTCTATGGTCTCACCAGTAATGTGTGTTTCATCAGCTTCCTTCACTCATTTTTCTACGTCATTTTAAGACATGAGCGCAAAATTGAAATATACCTAGAGCTAAGTGGCCCACACCATTGGAAAAAAAAAAAAAAAAAAACTTTTTTTGCTTTGGATCACAAGAGTTTTGGATCAAGATGATATTTATGTTTTCCTTTTATTCATGTGGATGTTACATTAATATATATATATATATATATATATATATATATATATATATATATATATATATATATATATATATATATATGGGAAAAGGTACTATGCGCTCGAGCGTAAAGCGGTCGTCCGTGAGGTCGAGCCGATGTGGGCCCCACCGTGATGTCGTTCGAAAATCTACCCCCTCAGTCAGATGCACCATTCCAGAGGGGGCCCACGCGGCTGAAAATCAAGTCAATCCGTGACTTTTGTGGGCCACACCACGTACAGAAGTTGAGAGGGGCCGTGCACCATTGAAACATTCAAAACCATTTGTGGGGACCTTTCAAGACGTGTTTTGATGATCAATACCGTCCATCATGTGTGTCCCACTTGGATGTAATTTTAGACCAAGTTTCAAGTGGTATCCACAACTCAGGTGGGGCCCACCAAGTGCTTCTACATGTTTTTACGTGTATACTTATGTTTTCCGATGGTATGGCCCACCTGAGTTACGTGTACGGCTGATTTTGGGCCATGTGGGCCCACCTTGAGCTTGTGCATCTGGTGGACGGTGTGGATCTTCTAACAAAATCACGGTGGGGCCCACACAGCTCGACCTCACAGACGACCGTTTTACGTCGAGCGCATAGTACCTTTTCCATATATATATATATATATATATATATATATATATATATATATATATATATATATATATATATATATATATCCCATTCGACCTCATTAAAGGGTGACATTTTGGGAACATGGCCTAAAATGGGATGATAAAACCAATGGACATAGTAAATAATACACATACATCAGTGGATTGCATCCTATCCCTACCTAGTTATATTCATTGTGGTGTATGGGTTTTATCCACGATGTCCATCCATTTTTCTTCGATCAATTTAAGGTATGCACTTAAACATATAATAGATCCAAGACTCAAGTGAACCACATAGTGTGGATTAAACACCCACCATTGAAAACTTCTTGGGAGTCACACAAGTTGCAGATCAGGTCAAGTTGACAATCCCCACCCAATGATTTGAAAAAATTGAATGGACGACATGGACAAAACCCATACATCATGATGGGCCCCACAAAGCCTCTGCCTAGAGGAAATATGGTCTAGGTTGGGGCAAGCCCTATTCTACTTCCTGCATTCGGATTGGCTAGTGTGCCCCACACCACCAATGTGGCTGGTGTGTTGACATCACCAAGTTCTATGTGTCCTATCATGATGTATGAATTATATCCAAACCGTCAATCCACTTGGTGAGCTTGTCGTAACGCTTGAGCCGAAAAATAAGACAGATCCAAAATTCAAGTGGACCACACTGTAAAAAGTAATGGAGGATTGAACGTCTGCCATTGAAACCCTTTTGGGGGTCACAGAAATTTTGGATGAATATGATATTTGTTTTTTTTTTTCTTCATCCAGGTCTTTGTGACCTTATGAACAGATTGGATGGAAAGTAAAGGTCACGGTGGGCCCTATGAAATAAAGAACCCGACTTTGTTGCAACTCCGGATACCCTAAGTGGGACCTATCTAATTGTATACATTAAATGTTGTGATATTTATGTTTGCCACTCTCATTTTACAGAAAAGGCCAAAAAATGAAGCACAATCAAATCATCTCAGGTTAACCACATTACAAGAATCGGTAATCATTGATCATTAAAGTAATGTGGGAGTAAAAAAATTCATTTTTTTCAAATAAAATTTTCGAGGAAAAATAAGATTCAAAAACATTTTAAATTGAAGTAGAAAATGGCATATGCAAAGCTCTAACATTTTTAATTATTATTTTAATAATCAAACTCAATTGAGACAAAATCTGATCAACAAATAAATGAGAGGTCTAGCCATCTTCTCTCTCCTTGTATTCCTAGCTTCACCACCTTTTCCAACAATGGAACTTCCACTCTCATGCTTAGGGATATTTTGATCAGTTCTTGTCCACAGTCTTCTCCTCGGTCATGAACTCCTTTCACTTGGAATCTGCCAACACCATCTTAGCTAACGACACCAACTGATTCACTTTGCTCACATCCAAGGACCGTGTAATCCATGATCCACTCCCTGCCCTGAGCTCATGGAACCATACTCTTCATTTTAGTGAGTGGCATGGAATCAAATGTAGTCGCCAAGCATATGTTGGAAATATTGAAAATAAAAATAAAATAAAGTTATTTAATTTTTATTTCACTAGGCCGAATCACGTAAAATTTTACAATGTACTTAAAGCGTGATTTGCCCACTTATCAATTGCTGATGTTACAGGCGAATTGCTTCATAGATAAGACGACTGTTGCTAGGTGGCCATTAATGGTTCAAAATGTTTGAAAAACGCTTCTGACCGTTGATCATTAATTTGAGTCATTTCTAATCATCCGATCGAAAGATCTGACTGTTGGATCATTATATCCCGTCCGTTTTCGTACTATTATGGCTTTCAAGGTTGTTAACGCACACTACAACCACACGCCCACACCCGAGTCCCAGTATGCATGCGTTCCACTGGAACACGCAACTCGAGCCCCTCAATCTCCAATTCTCCAAGTAAGAATATTATACACACCTCCACATATAAGCCACAAGTTTTCTCTTCTAATTTCCTATGTGGGACAAAAGGACACACGACACTTTTCATTTAAAATTTCTAAAAAATGTTTTGACCACAAAACATATTTTGATTTTCAAAAAATAAACTTTCAACAACATCATAGAAGGGTCATGAGCTTGGCTCTTGATGGACGGCCAGAGGTTGGTGGGGTCCATATCTCCGAACATTGCATACTGTTGGGGATTTTGACCTGCGGAATCACACAGATCTAAATCTAGGATAGCAATTCAATGGCACCAAGCACATACAAGAGAACACACAGTTTTAATGTGGAAAACCCTTGCGGAAAAAACCCACGGCACAAAGCGACAGATCTCCACTATGAAAAATAGAAATTACAAAGAGAGAGGACTTACCCGATTCGAACAACCTCTAATCACACCCTTGCTACACCCTTTGATAACCCTAGAACCCTTTGGAATACTTTCCCATACCCTAGAAAAATCCTAGGAATACCTATTTATAGTTTAGGCAACTTCCCTTTTGCATCTCAGTTGCGAAAGGACACAGATTTCTGTAATCCGCAAAATCGCAGAACGAATCTGTGTAACCTACGACTAGTCGAAGCTACGACTGGTCGAAAACGATCCGGACATGAAAAACATTGCTGCTGGACTTTGAGTCAAACGGGCTACGACCGGTCGACCAGCTCCTACAACCAGTCGTGGCTGACCCACGACCAGTCGAACGACACCCAAAAAACAGATTTAAGACTTTTTTTCTCAACACATACATCACTTTCTTGAAAGAGTTCAGAGAGAGAGAGAGTTTTTAGAGAGAGAGAGAGAGAGCGAGACCGTCCTCCTGATCAAGAAGTTCATTTTGAAAGGATAATTAATCGCGTGGTCGAGTCAACTAAGATGGGCAAGTATTGATAGCTCTGTCACCAAGTTAAATCATTTAAAAAAAAAAAAAAAAAAAAAACTTGATTTGAATATTTTTCTTACACTTACATATTGCGTAGGATTATCTCTTATATAGACGAAACTTTAGATTTGTTACAACAGGTCGGTTAGAATGTATATTTGAAAATTAGTTCGGCCAGCTCTTAGTTGACTTATCGGACAGTTCACCATCCTTTATCACATTTTGCCCCATCTGTTTTGCCGGTCACTGATTGAATGTCTACCACGCTTCAATCTGATTGGATTGGAATATGCTCTATCCATGTAGTGGTAGTCCCTACCAACATATTATGCAGGTTAGCGTACCTCTTTATGTTAATATATCATTGAGCTGGTTCAGGTATTTTTAGTCCTCAGGCTATATTAACTTTTGAACTTGGGTATTTGTCTCCTCATGTTTTTGTCTTACTATCCAGGCCACTTCGTGCAACGGGCCTACTTATATTAAAATGAAGTAGGTCAATGGTCCCTCATGAGTGTATGGCCGGACTACATGTGTGAAACATTCAACCTGGTTGTCATCAGGTGGTCCTGACCTTGTATTGTATTTAATTTCTCTGGCGTCAAGATCAAGGTAATCCACTCGTTAGTTGGACCTCAATGTTGTGCCACTTGGCATGCGTGTGACGTTTGGGGATTAGGTACTAGCGGAGGCTCTTAGGGCCAATAAGGGGCCACCGTGATGTATGGATTTTATCCACACCGTAAATCTAGTTTTCCTATCATTTTACATTACTGGACCAAAACTAAATAACATCCAATCGTCTAGTGGACCACACCACAGTAAGCAGCGATACTAAGGACACCCACCATTGAAACCTTCTTAGGGTCCACCATTTCGTTTATTTTCCATCCAACTTGTTGATACGGCCATATACACCTGGATGAAGTGAAAAAACAAATATCATCTTGATCCAAAACTTCTATGGATCCTAAGAAATTTTCAAGGGTAGGAATTTAATACCCACTGTGTGGTACATTTAAGCATTGAATATTGAATATTGTTTATTTTTTTAGATAATAATCTAAACTTATACCGAAAAGTGTATAAACAGTGTGGATAAAACTCATACATCACATTGGCCCCTCAGTAGCCCTCGGAGCCTCCACCTGTCCTGACCTCCGAAGAGGCTGGGTAGTGCCTAATCCGCCCGCGTGGGGCACGACCGTTCATATACAGATTCTCTCTCTCTCATCTGAAAAATACAGCTTTTGCTTGGTTTTCAAAAATCATATATGAGGAGACGAATTTTATTAATATTGCTGTCCAAATACAAAAACAAGAGCCGAAAAATATCCATTTTGATTGGTTTATGAAGGAAACGATTTTTATTATTATTATTATTATTATTAACTGGCATCCAAAAATATCTGAGCATATATGTTAGTGTTTTGGTTCCAAATTGCAATTTACTTTCTTAGTTGTACTTAAAAAGGCTTTCACAACCAATACAATGAAACATTTTTAAGAAGACCAACCTAACTTTCAAGAAAGCTAATCTTCATGTTGAGACCTATATCTTATTAAGGTTTGTGCTCAGCCTACGGAATGAATGGTTTAGAACATCAATGGCATGTACCAGTACACGTTTGGTACATGTTCCGAACACGTACAGAACCTATAAAAAGGGACGTTGAAAAGGTCAGTCCTTTTATTTACTTAAAATTGAACTTGTACTTACAGTTTCATCATCTTTTTTGGACTAAAGAGGCTGAACCCACTACAAGCGGTTGTAAGGATAGGCCTAACATATGGTATTTCCAAAGTCACCTACACGCACCTGTTGAATTAAATAGGGATTTTTCCAATGGCCACCTGCCTTTTCAGCTATGGACCGTTCATTTGTCTTTTGAGCTCATTTCAGGGTACGCTGTGATATGAGGCAGTTGAAAAGCTCCAAGTAGGCCCCAAAATGGCCTTAAGATGTTTTAAAGGAGGTTCAATCACCACTATTTCTTGTGATTTGGCCCATCGGAGCTTGGTACGGGCCTCATTTTTGAGCCATCCAATAAAATGATCCAGAAAACAAGTGAACGGTGTGAATTGGCTATAAATTCAATGTCGATTAATCCCCTGTTTTATGTTTTTTCCCCTTAATTTAGCTTTGGTTGGCTTCATATTTGGTCAATGCCTAAAATGAGGAGACAAAACAGATAAATGGAGTGGATTTGTTACAAATATCATGGTGGGCGCACCTACGGTCAGGCAACCCTCCTTATGTGGAAAGTCCATCAAACATCTGGCTCAAGCACTGACCTTATGTGAGGCCTATTTTAATATTTTTCAGAAATCCACCCGTCCATCTGTTTTTCTAGCTCATTTTAGAGTATAGACCTAAAAATGAAGTGGATCCAGAGCTCAAATGGCCCTAAATGGTGCCAGGATGTTTTAACGGTGGCCGTTCCATCTCACTTTTTCCTGTCATATGGCCCACTGGAGCTTGGTATATATCAGCTCATTTTCGAGTCTATGCCATAAAATGATACGGAGAAACAGATGGACGGGTGGATCTTTTGCCACACGAACGTTTCAATGGCAGGCGTTTAGCTCCAACTGTTTCATATTTTTCTTACCCGCTTGAGCTTTTAGGCCCACATAAGTCGGGCAACCCTTACCCCTCTGAAATTAAATGTCCGCCAAACCTTCAGGTCGCACGGAAGCCAATTGCGCACTGCCCCACCTGTACGATATTCCATCCAGGCATGCTTCTGCGGGGCTCACTGTCATGTATACGTTTTATCCACACCGTCTATCCATTTTAATAAATTCTTTTAAGGTATGAACCAAAAAATGATTTGGATCCAATACTCAAGTGGGCGACAAAGTATGGATTGAACTCCCACCATTAAAACTTTCTCGAGAGCTGCAGAAGTTTTGAATTTGAGCTGACATTTGTCTATAAGATCTTATGAGCAGTTTAGATGGCGAGTAAATATCATAATAGGCCTTGCATTAGCAGATTCCATATACCATGCATTAGCAGGTGCAATCTAAACAAGTGGGGCCATTGGCTCAGAGATACTAACCGGTGCATGGCCTTTCAAAATGGAATACATAATATCAATGCATTGGATTATCGAGCCATGGGCCACTAAAAGAAACTAAAAACCTTTAGAAAGACTACAAACATTCTCCGGATCATTGCAGAACACCTGATGACATGATCAACAAATTGATGCAGCGGAACAAATGGGCCCATGGTTTGGTGATCCATACCGTTTGATCTTATGGGGCTTACTTTGGAAGTAGGAAATAGGAAAATCACTATAAATAGAGATTCCAGATGTTATATCAGTATATTCTAAAGAGACGGTTAATAGAAAATACGTCAATGGACTAAAAACGAGGACAGATATCTGAGGGCTGGTATTTTTCCAGTCTGGATCAATATCCCATGGTCCCACTTGTTTGGAAAAAGAAAGATACTATAATGATAGCATGTTCTCAGTGTTCTCTACCAAATTGTACCATCCAACGGTGGAAACGAGCCCTGGCATGGTAGCTATGATCAAGGCCGCATTGTTTCAACACCCAATGGACAATCGTTCATAAGACAGGCAGATCCCACTGCTTATTTGGGTCACACCTAATGAGAGTGAGAAGATTAAACATTTGATCGACGATCATCAGCTCAATGTAAATTTCAAGTCATGGCCCATCACGCAGTTTCAACCATCCCATCAACTCTCACGAGAAGTAACATGGATCAGATGCTTTCTAAATTAACTCTAGCTAGTACATCTCATCAGGCAGGTCCACTTTAGAGTGGGTGGGCCAGACATGGATGAAAGAGATGGAAATTGAAAGAAATTCGGCCAACAGACCATATCAACATACATTTGTTTGCTTCCTGATACATCCATTCAGTGTCGCTGAAAAGAGTGTCCAAGCTATTTTGGACTTGCCCACTTGTGTGGGCTTTGAAACTTTTATTTTGGACCGGGAATGAGCTTTGCATATTCTTATTGGGCGAAATCTGGGCTAAAACTCATCGACCGATTGGTATATGGTTGGGCTCGATCCAAGAATGTAGCTCGATTAATGAACGGGCAAGCCCAGACCCAGGGCATTGATAGGGCTCCAGGGAATATTCGTGATAGGGAAACCCTGTATATAAACTTACCGAATGGATTTGAACCCATAGCTCAATGGCATGTACCCTGTGTTTCAACATTGAGGTCATGAGCTCAAGTTTGGCCCATGAGCGAGAGCAGTGCACGGCCGAGCCTACACATGTCCAAGTCTACCCTATGAGATATGGACCTGTCTAAATGCCCAGCTTGACCCGAATTGGGCTTCAATAACCATTTTAGTACATGAGGTGACGGGTTTGACAATCTAACATGAAGGAAGTGTATCAAATTGTTGATCTTAGAACGACGGTTCAACCCGACCTTAGATTCAGGGTTGGCCATGTCTTAAACAATATGTCAAACCCAACCCATAAACTAGCATCGTAGATGTCTATTGCGGATGAGGGAGATCCTTTTACTTTTCAGTTGGTGCTTGACGATGCAGATGCCAAAAAGTATAAAGCAGTGATAAATGATGAGATGAACTCTTTATACAAGAATAAGATGTGGGAGTTGGTAGAACTTTCCATTGGCCGTAAAGTGATTGTGTGCAAATAGATCTTCAAGAAAAAACAAAATAAGTACAAGGCGAGGTTGGTAGCAAATGGATATGCTCAAAGAAAAAGTGTAGACTTCACTGAGATATTTGCACCTATGATAAAACAAGTATCTATCAGATTCGTGTTAGCGTTGGTTGCCCAATATGATCTCGAGCTAAATACATGGATGTGAAGTCTGCCTTCTTACCAGAGGAATTAGAAGAGTAGATCTACATGGAGTAATCACAAGGTTTTGAAATACGAGGGGCAGAGAATAAGGTTTGAAGCTTAAAGAGGTCGTTGTACGGCCTGAAACAGTCGCCTAGTCAATAGTATAAAAAACTTAATTCTTTCATGGTGAGTAAGAGATTTACCAGAAGTAAGTATAATCATTGCGTCTATTATAAGACACTCAGTGATAGAAAGTTTATTATCTTGGTATTGCATGTTGATAATATGCTTATCACCAGTCATAACATGTCTGAAATCGATATACTAAAGACTTAGTTATCTGGGATATTCGGGATGAAAGATTCAAGGGCTGCAAAAAAGGTTCTCGACATTGGCATAAACAGAAAAAGGAAGAGGAGCATACTATGGTTATCTCAGGTAGAATACCTTGAGAAGGTATTTATAAAGTATGAGATGGACAAGGCAAAGTCGGTTAACATTCCCCACGTTGCTCACTTCAAGCTATCTTTAGAACGGTGTCCTAAAATAAATGAAGGAAAGCAGGATATGTCTCGTGTATTTTATTCAAGCACAGTTAGTAGCTTGATGTATGTCATGGTCTGTACAAAATTAGGTATTTCACATGCGGTAGGTGTAGCAAATACATGCATTTCTAACTCTGGCAAGCAACACTGGGAGCAATGAAATAGATACTTTAATATATTCGAGGTACGTTGGAATATAACTTATCATTTGAGAAATCAGGGAACAAGCTAGTAGGCTATGCAAATTTTGATTACGCTGGCAATGTAGATAATAGAATGTCGACTTTCGGTTACTCGTTTGTACTAGCGGGTGGATCGATTAGTTAGATGTTAAAACTTTAGTCCGTGGTGGCTCTTTCCACGACCGAAGTTGAGTATATGGTGGTGATAGAAGCATTCAAGAAATTAATGTATTTGGTTGAGATGGATGATAAATCAATTGGGGCTTTAACAGGAAGTCGTGTCAGTCAATTGTAATAGCGAAAGTGCGATCAATTTGGCAAAAAATTCTATTTTATCACTCATATATTAAACATATTAATGTAGCGTCACCATTTTATTTGATAGGTACTTGAGGAAGGAGGCATTGCTCTATAGAAGATTCACATGAGCATGAATCCTACTGACATGCTTATTAAGTTGGATCTCACAGAAAAGTCCAGGTTCTATGTAACTTCTGTAGGTTTGGCAAATGCATAAATAGAAGATGGAATGTGCACGAGAAGCGATGGTAGAGCTATGATGCAAGGTAGAATTAGATATGATAATAATGAGTTATGAATAATGAAGATTGAAGACATGGTAGAAATAATTGTAGATGTCTTAAATCTATAAGCAACATCGGCCATCGACAAACCACTCGATGCCATCAACAGATGCTTGATGCCATTGAAAAAATTCAAAAAATCCATGTTAATTGTTAGAATGTTTTGGTGTTGCTACTCAATGTCATCGAAGTAAGTTCGATGCCATCGAGGTCTTCGATAGTTCTGTCTATGCTATCGAAGTCTCATCGATCGCACGCGCAGAGTTGTATAAGTGCGGGATTTGTTTCCTATTCTATTTGTGACACTATATATATTAGGTGTAATTGGAATTTAGGTATAGAGGAGTTATAGGGCTTTCTAATTCGTTTTTAGGGTTTCAAGCTTTCATAATGTATACTCGTTACTTTGTGTCGTGCCTTTTTCCCGCAAGGGTTTTTCCACGTAAAATTCAGATTGTTTATGTTTGAACTTGGTTGTGCAATTGCATGTGCTTTGCATGATTTATCTCCATGTGCTTCCGTAGTTCCCCAACAATATTAAGATATATTTCATTTTTGGGCAAATACACATCATGATGGAGGCCACAAAACTTTTCCATCACCGACCGATACTACACTATGATGAAAACGGGGAGTGGATTAAGTGTGGCCTCGCCTTGCCCACACTACAAAAAAGAGGGTTTTTACCGAAGAAACTTTTAGCGACGAAATTTTTTTTCATCGGTAAAAGTTTAGCGACGAAATTTTTTTTTGTCGCTAAAGGGTGTTTTGAATTTTTGACAAAAACAAAAAGTCGAGAAGTTTCCTTTTAGCGACGAAATTAATTTCATAGCTAAAGGTGGCTTTTAGCGACAAATATTTTCGTCACTAAAGGGTGTTTTGAATTTTTGAAAAGACAAAAAAGTCGAGAAGTTTCCTTTTAGCGACAAAATTAATTTTGTAGTTAAAAGCCACCTTTAGCGACGAACATTTTTGTCGCTAAAAGGTGTTTTGAATTTTTGAAAAAAACAAAAAAGTCGAGAAGTTTCCTTTTAGCTACGAAATTAATTTCGTAGCTAAAAGTCACCTTTAGCAATGGAAATTTTCATCACTAAAGGGTGTTTTCAATTTTTGAAAAAAAACAAAAAAGTCAAGAAGTTTCCTTTTAGCGACGAAATTAATTTTGTAGCTAAAGGTGGCTTTTAATGACGAATATTTTCATCGCTAAAGGGTGTATTGAATTTTCCGAAGAAGTTGAGAAGTTTCCTTTTAGCAACAAAATTAATTTCGTAGCTAAAAAGCTACCTTTAGCGACGAAAATTTTCGTTGCTAAAAGGTGTTTTGAATTTACAAAAAAATAAAAAGTCGAGAAGTTCCCTTTTAGCGAAGAAATTAATTTCGTAGCTAAATGTGGCTTTTTGTCGCTAAATGGTGTTTTGAATTTTTGAAAAAAAAAAACCAAAAGGTCGAGAAGTTTCCTCTTAGCGACAAAATTAATTTCATAGCTAAAACCCACCTTTAGCGACGAAAATTTACGTCGCTAAAGGGTGTTTTGAATTTTTGAAAAAATCAAAACAGTTGAGAAGTTTCCTTTTAGCGACGAAAACTTTCGTCGCTAAAGGGTGTTTTGAATAAAATAAAAAAAATCGATAAGTTTCCTTTTAACTTTTAGCGACGAAAATTTTCGTCGCTAAAGGTTGTTTTGAATTTTTGAAAAAAACAAAACAGTTGAGGAGTTTCCTTTTAGTGACGAAATTAATTTCGTAGCTAAAAGCCACCTTTAGCAACGAAAAGGTTCATCGCTAAAGGGTGTTTTGAATTTTTGATATAGAAAATTTTCGCGCTGTCTTAGAAATGTTTGCGGTAAGACTTTTATAGACGAAAATGTTCGTCGTTAAAAATTTTGTAATTATTTTTAACAACGAAAACTATCGTCGCTAAAAGTTTAACATTTATTTTTTACTGACAAAAATTTTCATCGTTAAAAGTTAACATTTATTTTTTAGCGATGAAAATGTTCGTCACTAAAAGTTTTGTAATTATTTTTAGCAACAAAAACTATCGTCGCTAAAAGTTTAACATTTATTTTTTAGAGACGAAAATATTTGTCGCTAAAAATTTTGTAATTATTTTTAGCGACGAAAACTATCGTCACTAAACGTTCAAAATTTATTTTTTAGCGACAAAAATATTCGTCGCAAAAGTTTTGTAAAAGTTTTTAGCGACGAAACAATTTGTTGGTAAAAGTTTTTTTAATGACGAAAAAATTCGTCACTAAAAAGCTTACCTTTGCCGACGATTCAAATTTTTCGTCGATAAAAACCTATTGTGTCGGTCTTTTAGCGATGAAAATTTTCGTCGCTAAAACTTTTTAGCTACGAAAATTTAGCTTTTAGCGATGAAAATTTTTATCACTAAAGGTTAAGTTTCTTCTAGTACCAACATAGAACGTCCTAAGTGTGGGTCTCAACTTTATATATGTATTGTATATCCACACTTTCCATCTGTTTTTCCATATCATTTGAGTCGGGAAAAAAAAAAAAAACAGGAAATAAATTTAAATCTAAGGTGAACCATACCGTGGAAAACAGAGGTGATTGAATGCCAACAATTTAAAACATCCTAGGCCCACAGTAATAGTTTTATAGTTTTTATTTGCCGCTCTTGTTGATTAGGTCACGCAAACATGGATGAAGGCAAAAAAAAATAAATATCAGCTCGATCCAAAACTTTTTGTGTCCCACGCTGTTTCATTCAATGCGGTCCACTTTGGAGCTGGATCTATTTCAATTTTGTGGCTCATGCTATCAAATGAGCTGGAAAAACCAAAGGATGGTGTGCATATACAATACATACATAATCAAGGTGGGCCCTACGGTGGGCCACACCTAATTTGCTACCCATGTAAACACGTCGTACGTCCGGTGTATTTTAGCCAAAAAAGTTAATTACTTTGCTTCTAACCTTGTACCACCTTTTCTGTACCTAACATGTGTTACATGCGTGTGATGATCTAGACCGTTCCTTCTATAGGCCACATCATCGATTGACTATTAAACAAGATTAGTATTGGTTGAACAACCCTAATCATTTATTAAATGGACCTTTTTTTCACCAAATATGAGCCGTTGACGACTTTTATTTATTATTTTCGTTTTTGTATATAAAGTATAATAGCGGTCTTTGATGGCCATCAGTCAAGGATTTTTGAATACCCTGATCAGTCCAGGATTTGTGTGAAAAAAAATCAAGATGCACCTTCAAATTAACGTGCTGTTCTTGGACACAGACTCATTTTCTACACGTGGCAATCATGTAACTAAATTAAACCGTCGGAATGATAGTAACCGTGATAGACAGGGAAGCGGATTGCAGGTCACAGAGATATTCCTATGTCGCTGGCTGTGTGGGGCCCAAAGAGATGTCTGTGACAAATCTACTCTGCCCATCTATTTTGCAAGACCATAACTGGACAAGAGTCTAAAAATCAATCAGATTCAAAACCCACGTGGGCCATACAACACGAAACAGTGGGGATTGATCGCCTGGGGTTGACAGAACCCATGTGAGCCATACAACACGAAACAGTGGGGATTGAACGCCCGAGGTTGACAGAAGTTTTGTATCAGGATGATATTTATGCCTATAGTTGGTCGAGTGGATTTGGATAGCCTATAAACATTATGGTCAGCTATATAGGAAGGTTTCAACAGTAAATGCTTCAGTTCCCATTTTTTTTTCGTTTGGCGTGGCCCACCTGAGTATAGGATATCATATGCCTGATTTTTAAATTCCTGTCCAATTGTGTTCTTGCAAAACAGATAAACAGAGTGAGTTTGTTATACATCTCTGTGGGGCCCACACAGCCACGGGCATGAGAATATTTCTGTGGTCCAGGTCAGTGGCAAATTAATTAGATGACAGTTCTAAAATTGGATTGATTGATGGATCCAATCCTCCTACAATGCGCCATTTGGTAGTTTTAACGGTAAGGCACTCGATTCACCACTGTTTCCTGTATGGTATGGTCTACCTAAGATTTGGATCTCCATAATTTGTGTGATCTTGTCCTAAAATGGGCTAAAGCAACGGATGGACGGTGGATAGACAACACAACATCAAGGTGGGCCCCACAGTGAGGGTAACACTCAATAAGGTGTTACCCGAGTAACATCTAATCCGTTCATCTTTTTATGACATTGCTAGTTGTTGAATGGATGCCTTCAATTTATGCAGAATCAAGGACATTAATCAAAGTCGATCAAACCTCTCTATAACTTGACAAATTGCATAATCAAATGCAAAGTAAATATATAGAACACATTAGTTTTACATGAAAAAATCCTCTCAAAAAAAAGAAAAAGAAAAAAGAAAAAAACAAAAAAAAAAAAACAAAACCATAACACAAAGCAATAAACAATCCATTACGTAGACAATATTACAAGAGATAGATGGACTTAAAAGATAAGCTATCCCAGGAGAATTTTTGTTGTCTGGGGCAGCCTGAATGTCAATTCTCTTGTAGAGTTTTCACATGAAATGAATTGTTGTGAGCTCCACAGAGTTTTATATATATATATATATATATATATATATATATATATATATATATATATATATATATATATTGAAGGAAAAAAAGAAAAAGGAAAAGAGATGGATGGACTTACCAATTCGAACAAACCAAAAACCTAATTGAAAACCCTAGCTTTGCTCTTGAACCTTAGTAACATCTTAGAAAACCCATCATATACTTTAATCCTAATTAGACCCGATATATATATATTGTCACGACCAGAATAGGAAATAAATCGCGTACTTACACAGTTCTGTGTGCGCTATCGATTCGATGAGACTATCGATGACATAAACATCCATCAAAGACCAATTAATGACATTGATTAACATTTCTTAAATTAATTGTCCAACGAGCAACTAAAAGTTTTTCAAATTTTCTCGATGGCATTGAGCAGTCTGTCGATGACATCAAAAGACCTTGTTTCAAATAGATTTAAGACATTCGTCAACAATCTTGACATACTCCTTTATATGAGTTGATGGAATGATGGTCCATCAGATTGGCTTTTAAAAGGGATGGGTTTGGGAGATGAGTAGCTTCCTTGCTGCCATCTCTTGTTCTTCTGCCTTCTTTATTGCTTCAGGATGATCTTTCAAGTAGAATTTTTAACTCATGAGGATGAGGCTGAATTGGAAATGGGCGCGCCCAGTTTTGGGTTTGGTTTGGGCTGATTTTGGGACACAGATTGGCTGGTGACCCCCAATGGCAGCCAGCTACGTTGGTGTCAAAGCTCGGTAGGCCTCACCATGATCTGTGTTTTATCCAAGCCATCCGTCCATTTTTCAGCTAATTTTAAGGCATGAACTCAAAAAAGAGATAAATACAAACCTCAAGTGGACCACGCCACAGAAAACAGTGGGGAGAATGATATCCACCATTGAAACCTTTCTAGGGCCATAGTGATATTTAATATTTGTCATTGAACTTGTTCACAAGGTCGCACTGACCTCCATAAAGGGAAAACACATATATCAGTTTGATTCAAAACTTTTGTGCCACCTCATGTACTGAAAATCAAATGGTGTGGCCCACCTGTGTTGTTTATATGGCTGAATAAGATGGTGGGCCGAACAAGCTTGGGTGAATTCAGTTCCGTACAATGATAACATTGAAGAGGGGCTGTTCATAAAATTTCTTTTTTGATCTGATCATTTCTTTTGTATATCAAACACCTGGCCAACCTGATGAGTGGACATGCCTGATTTCGTACCAGTTCTCCCATGTTTGGCACCTGATAAAGGGCTTGGATCATACAACTTGCCATTTGTGGCTGGATTGTTTTTCCGTAGGACCTGACGCTGATCACTTTGACGCATTGACTTTTACAGACATGCGCTGAAAGGGAGATAGATTGCACGATGTAGCATACATTAAGGATGTGTTGTATGTGTTTCATATTTAGGCCGTCCATTCATTTTGCCAGCTCATTTTATGGCATGAGCCCAAAAATAAAGCAGATCCAAATCTCCTGTTGACCACACCACAGGAAACACAGGGTGATTGATCAGCCATCATTAAAAAAATTTATTGGTGACCATAAAAGCTCGGGATCAAGACGATATCTTTGTTTTCCCTTCATCTAGGTCTGCATGTGACCTTATCAACAGTGGGACAGCAAATAAACATTACAATGAGCCGCATGAAGTTTTTAATGGTGGGCGTTCAATCACCACGGTTTCTGTGGTGTGGTCCACTTGAGTTTTGAACTTGATTCAATTTTTAGCTCATGCAATTTTTTCTGGCGTCAACCTCAAGCTAGTCCACTTGTTAGTTGGGCCTCAATGTTGTGCCACTTGGCATGCGTGTGACACAGCCCCGTTCTTGTATAGATTCTCTCTCTCTCGCTCTCTCTCTCATCTGAAAAATTAAGCTTTTGCTCGTTTATCAAAAATCATATATGAGGAGATGAATTTTGCTAATATTGCCTTCCACATACAATATAATAAGAGCTGAAAAATATCCTTTTTGATTGCTTTACTTAGGAAAAAGATTTTTACTGGCATCCAAAACTATCCGAGCATAAATGTTGGTGTTTAGGTTCCAAATTACAAGTTACTTTCTAAGTTGTACTTAAAAGAGGCTTTAACGACAAATACAATGAAACATTTTTAATAAGACCAACCTAAGTTCCAAGAAAGCTAATCTTCAGGATGAGGCCAATATATATATATCTAGGAAAACGCTCACCTGCCAACCAGTTCATACGTAGTACGTATGAACTTTTTTTAGAACCCATCATACGTGATGAATCTCGTAAATCTGAACGGTCCACATGAAGCAGAACCTCATGAAACCTCATAGTATGAATTTTTACTTTGATCTGAAACTTTGGTGGACCGTGAAAAATGTAAACAGTTTCTTTCCTTGATTTGAATTTCTCTTTGCTATAGACGGTATGGATAAAAGTTTTAGATAAAAGTAAAACTTGGTCCTGGAGGGTTTCACTAGGTGCTGCTTCACATCAACGGTTAAGATTTGTGAGATTCATCACATATGATGAGTTTTCAAAAAAGTTCGTATGTACTACGTACATCTAATCAAGTCTGGTTTTTCGCAGTGAAATTCTCTATAAGCGCTTATATATATATATATATATATATATATATATATATATATATATATATTGTTGAGGGTCAAATATTGCATATCAGACCCTATTTATTACCCGGATTTACGGATATGATGCCGTTTAATGGCCCGCTTTAATCGTGTTTGTGATGCAGAGTGTATTTGCAAGCATGAACTGAAAAAGGGAGTTTAAATCATGGATTTAACGTTCTAAAGTCACCAGAGCAAGGGACGGACTCCAAGGGACCAAGATCAAGAAATTTACACGCCAGAGATCTGCAAAAATCAAGAAACTGAAGCTCAAGTGGCCCGAAATTGGTCCAGAATGCAAGATCACAGTGTTCCTACCATCCGCTTGGCTCAAAACTCCATACATGGCTTGAGGATCATAATTGAACCGTACAAGTCAAAATTCAGCCGATGGATCTGTGGGGAAATGGCCCAACAGACAGAACAGACCATAAAACTCTGATTCTGGGCCCACCTAAGATCTGGATATGCTTCAATTTCGGTCTCAACTCCTTAAATTGGGTGACAAATCGGATGGATGGAGCAGATTTCTCAGAAATGTTGCAGTGGACCCCACATGGCATGATGCATGTGCACCATGGAAGATCACGTGCGCCACACCGGATTCGGAGCCGGTCAAACACGGGCGCTGACCCGCATCGTCTTCAACAGAGAAACAGCGTCCGACGCTGTTTGATTTTCTTTGGTTAGTGGGCCCCACACATCATTCAAATGTATGATCAGCACCGTCCATTCAATCCAGAGGTGGGGCTTGACCCTCGCCTAGGTGGCCTTTCGGCTTCATACACGTGTACGCACGTGGTTTGTTGTAAAACACAAGCTGGACGGCTGAGTTGGAAAGACACTGTGGACCACACTGAAACGAACTCAAAGTATCCATCTCTCGACCTAGGTTTTTTCAAGGCGGAGCTAGTGGTCGGATCGATTCTCCGTATAACATTGATTTGGGGCCCACCGGACACGTCGGCGTGATCGCGGAGGCTTGACGAGCGTCCGAAATTTCCTAGGAAACTCCGGGCGGTTGTGGGCCACTCTTCGTGATCGGATCGGTAATCCGTCCTCGACCGTCCATTAGTTCTCTGCATGTGGCCATAATCTACTCTAGGTGTCGTTTTTGACTCATGCAAATCAAGAGCGTGGATTGCCGTTAAAAGAAAGATGGACGGTGAAAGGATATACTACTGATGGGCCACGCCAAATGTGAAAAAAACTCACATTTCTTGACCGGTTTTCCTCGGGAATTCGGTGGACGGTGTGGATTCCCCAAAAAGCTGGGGCATGTGGACCCCACGGATGTCACCGCAGGGTTTGATTCACAGCGTACAACAGCGGCGTCCATGCAAGGTGCGGACGCTGATTCAGGTTGTGGGCCCCACCTGTTGTCCATACAGGCAATCCGATTCGTTCACCAGACTCCCATGGGCCATGTTACCAAGACTTAGGTGGAAGAATTCTAAAAGATTGCAAGGATCAAAATCCAACCTTCCAAACGGACGATTGATGGCGAGCGCAACGAAAAGCAGGTGGGCAGCGCGATCAATGCTCCAAAAACATCTTTTCCTGGACGGTTTCTCATTGTGCATTCATTGAACGGAATGGATCTTCCATCAGAACGCAAGAATGGGGAATCCAGAGTACCAGCATAAGTTTTTTTGTTTCCCACTACAACAGGGAGTGTAGTCGCACTTGCCAGGCTCTATAAAAGGGAGAAGAGGAGAGAGAGACAGGGGAGGACGGCAGCAGCTTGGCTGGGAATTGGGCTCGAGGCAGGAACGTGAAGAGAGAGAGAGAAGAGGAAGTAGATTATTTTCTTTTCTTTTTCTTTTATTTTTATTTTTATTTTTTAAGAGATTTAGTCCACTCATGTGTGGCTAAACCTCTTAGCTAGGGCTAAGAGGTGAAGCTTGTAGCGTGATGGGAGGTCTCTTTGCTTGTGCCTTTGTTTAAGACTGATCTGATTTTGATTTAATTTTATTAAGGGAATGTTTTCAGTCTTTAATGGTCTATTGTGAAAAATTACAATGGGTCTGCAATGGCTTTGAGCATGTTCTTTTCCTCTTTATGTTTATGACGTCGGGAAGCCCTTGTTGTTCACCATCGTCTCACGGGCATGGTTGGATGTCGGTACCCTTCTAACCTTCATACATTGATTGGTTGGTAATTAGTTTAATTACATTGTTTGCTATGTCTCCACGGGCATGGTTTGGTGATGGAATCCATTCTAATTCATATACCTTTCATCTTATCAAAATTACATTAAAGGCGATTCGATTAATTTCCTAAATTGTAATACAGCATAAGATCTCCTCGATCCCTACAAGTGGATCCTCTGAATCCCTAGTTTCCGTTTCTGAATTCTTCTTAAGTTTTAGATTAATTATTTCACCATTATTCCTCAAATCAAAATTGGTTTAGATTTCATCTTAGCCTAGTTCTAGATCTGGTTATTTTTAGAAAGCGTACAAGTATCAGTCCCTTGGGATTCGACCTCGGTCTTACCGAGTTTATTACTACATCACAACCCTATACTTGGGGAGTGAACAAGTTTTTGGCGCCGTTGCCGGGGACTGACGGCTACGATTTTCTGAAATTAATTAGTTTTAGAGTTAGTTTAAGATTAGGATTTCACTAATTTTAAATTTTTAATTTTATCTTCTATTTTTCATAGAACTAACATATTTCTTATTCTGTAGGTTGTTAAGATAGAACTTCTAATTTGGTAAACTCTTTCTGATTTGCTAGATTTCCTAACTCTTTAGATCTGATTTGCTCTAGAAATTTCTTCTATTTTTGAACTAACTTAATTTGTTTTATTTTGCAGGTCTTTAGCTTAGGGACTTTAAGTTGGTAATCTCCTTCCAACTTTCTCTTTCTTTCTAGATTTTCATTTTCTTTCTTAGGATTAGATTCAGAATTAGGGTTTTACTATGCAAGAGTTGGATCGTATATATGCTGAGATAGCTAAGGAATCTTGGGAAAAATTTTTGATGTATGATGATAATAATGGAAAACAGCCTATGCCTCAAATATTTTCTCGAAAATTACTTCAACCAATCAAAACATGATGCTCCACCGATTAAGAAGTCCTTCGGTGATTATCTACGGAAAATAATTGCATTCCACGAGTTAAGGAAACAGTACGTGATCATTGGAATGATAACGCGTATCAACTCTCGACCGATGACCCGTATGACTATAACCAGTGGAACCATCAAAATTGGGAAGATGAACCAACCACATGTAATGATTATTCTCTTGGATACCCTACCGTTGAGAACTACCGAAACGATCCAAGAGGATGAAATTCGATATACCATGGAATGCCTTACGGAAATAAGAAAAACAATGGAAGCATTGATTCGCGCCTTGAAAGGATAGAAGAAGCTCGTGCATCCCAACTACAATCCAATCCGAGAAATACAATGCCGGAAAGTGATCCTCACTCGCTTTTGACGAAATCTGGAATTTGGAATGAGGAGTTGGATTCCATTAACGAGCACGTGGTTCAATTTCCCAATGAGCCGATCTCAATGACTGCTCAAAAGAATGATGGAGATACATGGGTGTCTTTCAAATACAAAGTGATGATGACACACTTTCCTTACATGATACACAGGATCTCAATGATGAGGTTGAGGTTAGTTTATTCGAACCTCAACCGAATTTAGAATGTAAGGAAAGCACCCCATCTCAAGTGTGTACTTGCACTGAATTGGAAGCCGAGAAGTATTGGGATGAGATTCATGAGAGCACAACCCAAATTCCCTGGAATCAATCTCTAGTATGGTCCAGGTCAATGCTCAAGAAGCACACGAAGTGATCGGTCATATTGAGCTACTCCACTCACCTAAGATATCTGATTTAAAAGTGGAAGATGAGCTCATTAAAACCGACCCTTCCAACTTCTGTGAGACATGTTTGGACCACTCTCTTGAATTGAATGATAATGTGATTTGGGAGAAGGACGAGCTGCTGCGCTACGACTCTAGAATTTGAAACCACTCAATTAAGACCACCATCTGAGCTGTACACGTCTAATGCTCAACGCCTCGATTGAGTAGTTTCAATGAACAAAGTGATCCCATCGATGCTTCCCTATTGATCTTCAATATGTTTGTGCAGTGGAGCAAGAGAACATATCTTCATATACTTTTAAGGGCGAGGGAGTCCTTGAGCATCTCATTACAAATTTCCATGAGGAAAATAAGTCACTCTCAGCTGAAATTTCTGACTCTTTTGATAATTGCTGGGCACACTACTTTTCAAAGTCAAATGATCCCATGTCAAAAGACAAAGTGGATGCCTTGCAAGACAACATCTCGGTAGTTATCACTGACCGAGAGAACCCTTATTTTGAAGCCCCTTCTTCCCCTGATCCTAACCGTCCACCATTAAAGGAGGAGGAGCTGAAAATTGAACCGAAGTTTGACACTTCTAATGTGTTGAGGCTACATCACTTTTGCGAAGTTTTCTAAACTTTATCTACTTGTAGTCTCTCGATTCACCATGGGATACTAACGTTGAAACTTCTTCTTGTCACAGTGAATCATACATACTCTGGTTACCTCAAGCAATGCGATGGAAAATTTCTTATGAGGTACGTAAGTCTCTCTGGAAAGTCATGCTCCAGGGCACCCAAGCCTTTTGCAAAAAGGGCTTTTGGATGATCTTGTTGAGGAACTTACTGAGGAACTTATCAAGATACTGGCCAGAAGATGAAACTTGCAGCATGAGTAGATAATTCAATGTTTGTGGGTAACATTACTGCAAACCCTCACGAGACTACAACTCGTCCACTAGGGGCAACCTAGGGGTTTAAAGGCTTGTTGCATGCGCTAAATGCAATCGAGAGCACCTGCGAAAGTGGTATAGGTAGGATTTTATTTTATTTTTGTTTTTTTTATTCTGCTTTCTCTCTTGTGCTGACCGGATTCCATGCTTTTATCTCTTGGAAAGTCTCTCACGATTCATCATTCAGGTACTATCTTCCCATCACTTCTCTTTTACTTTCGTTGTCCCATGTGCATTCCATGCTCATATCTTTTACATTGAGGACAATGTAGATTTTAGGTTAGGGGTGGGAGATTAGATAAACTAATCAAGTGTTTTCTTAGTCTTGAGCAAAAATTGTGAAAATTTTTAAATTTTTTCGGGTCTTTCTTGTGAATTCGAAGTGATTTTAACTGATATCCTGGATTTAGAATTTCAAGATACGTGATGTTGGAAATTTATAACTCTTGGATTCAGGATTTGTTAGATTTCACAGCTTAAGTTTGAATTATTAATCTATGATTAGAAGTTGTAAACATTGATTGAGTCATGATTTCACATACCACATCTCACTTACACATTGAGATTTCATTTGATATTGAATGATTAACTTGGTAATTACTTGAGCATGAAAGAAACCAAATTAAAAGATTTGGCCATCGGGGTATAAAGAGAATTACACCATGGGTTTGCTCCTCGTAGGTGTGGATTTGATTTTCTATGATGAACAATTAGACAGAGCTAGATGACTATTTTCACCATAGGTGTGCTCCTATAAGTGAAAATTTGATTCCCATCTTGACAAAACAAAAAAAAAAAAAAAAAAAAAAAAAAAAAAAAAAAAAGAAGAGAAAACTAGAAAATGAAAGAATGATCTGTGAGGCAAAGTATTGGTATAGGTGATGGTTGTTATGAATTTTCTCGATTGATTACTAATGATATCATGAAATAATCGACAATTTGATCTCTTAATGATGATAGGCGAGATTTCACTATACACCCATGGAACTCAATGTTTATTATTCTAGTTTATGGATTAATATTTGAACTTGATTATGAAATTCACCGTGTATGAGAGGCCAGGAGAAATTGATAATCACCATTCATGATCTTAAGATTTTTCATATCCGGATTGTTTTTCAAAATATCACTCGGCTTCATAAGAATTGTCTCATAATTCTCAACTTAATTTTTCGCATATTTTGCTTTCTGGGACTAGCAAAATGTTGGTTGGGGTTGTGTTGAGGGTCAAATATTGCATATCGAGACTTATTTATTACCCTGGTTTACTTCCAGGTCTTGCGGTTGTATAAAGTGATCGATGATTATCGATATGATGCCGTTTAATGGCCCGCTTTAATCGTGTTTGTGATGCAGAGTGTATTTGCAAGCATGAACTGAAAAAGGGAGTTTAAATCATGGATTTAACGTTCTAAAGTCACCAGAGCAAGGGACGGACTCCAAGGGACCAAGATCAAGAAATTTACACGCCAGAGATCTGCAAAAATCAAGAAACTGAAGCTCAAGTGGCCCGAAATTGGTCCAGAATGCAAGATCACAGTGTTCCTACCATCCGCTTGGCTCAAAACTCCATACATGGCTTGAGGATCATAATTGAACCGTACAAGTCAAAAAATTCAAATAGATGGATGTGTGGGGAAATGGCCCAACAGACAGAAATGCACCATAAAACTCTGATTCTGGGCCCACCTAAGATCTGGATATGCTTCAATTTCGGTCTCAACTCCTTAAATTGGGTGACAAATCGGATGGATGGAGCAGATTTCTCAGAAATGTTGCAGTGGACCCCACATGGCATGATGCATGTGCACCATGGAAGATCACGTGCGCCACACCGGATTCGGAGCCGGCAAACACGGCGCGCTGACCCGCATCGTCTTCAACAGAGAAACAGCGTCCGACGCCGTTTGATTTTCTTTGGTTAGTGGGCCCCACACATCATTCAAATGTATGATCGCACCGTCCATTCAATCCGATCGGAGGTGGGGCTTGACCCTCGCCTAGGTGGTCTTTCGGCTTCATACACGTGTACGCACGTGGTTTGTTGTAAAACACAAGCCGACTACTGAGTTGGAAAGACCACATGGACCACACCGAAACGAACTCAAAAGTATCCATCTCTGACCGGTTTTTCAAGGCGGAGCTAGTGGTCGGATCAGATTCTCCGTATAACATTGATTTGGGGCCCACCGGACACGTCACCGTGATCGCGGAGGCTTGACGAGCGTCCGAAATTTCCGAAACTCCGGGCGGTTGTGGGCCACTCTTCGTGATCGGATCGGTAATCCAGACCGTCCATTAGTTCTCTGGTGGCCATAATCTACTCCTAGGTGTCGTTTTTGACTCATGCAAATACAAGAGCGTGGATTGCCGTTAAAAGAAAGATGGACGGTGAAAGGATATACTACAATGGGCCACGCCAAATGTGAAAAAAACTCACATTTCTTGACCGGTTTTTCCCTGGGAATTCAGTGGACGGTGTGGATTCCCCAAAAACTGGGGCATGTGGACCCCACGGATGTCACCGCAGTTTGATTACAGATCTGGCTCAAATACCATTAATCCGCAAGGTGCGGACGCCGATTCTAAGTCAGGGCCCCACCGTTGTCCATACAGTAATCCGATTCGTTCACCAGACTCCCATGGGCCATGTTACCAAGACTTAGGTGGAAGAATTCTAAAAGATTGCAAGGATCAAAATCCAACCTTCCAAACGGACGATTGATGGCGAAAAAAACAGGTGGGCCGCGCGATCAATGCTCCAAAACATCTTTTCCTGGATGGTTTCTCATTGTGCATTCATTGAACGGAATGGATCTTCCATCGAACGCAAGAATGGGGAATCCAGAGTACCAAAGATAAGTTTTTTTTGTTTCCCACTACAACAGGGAGTGTAGTCGCACTTGCCGTGCTCTATAAAAGGGAGAAGAGGAGAGAGAGACAGGGGAGGCTACAGTGGCAAATTGATCGGGAATTGGGCTAGAGGCAGAACGTGAAGAGAGAGAGAGAAGAGGAAGTAGATTATTTTCTTTTCTTTTTCTTTTATTTTTATTTTTATTTTTTTAAGAGATTTAGTCCACTCATGTGTTAAACCTCTTAGCTTGGATCCAACTAAGAGGTGAAGCTTGTAGCGTGATGGGAGGTCTCTTTGCTTGTGCCTTTGTTTAAAGACCGATCGATTTTGATTTAATTTTATTAAGGGAATGTTTTTAGTCTTTAATTTAGGTCTATCGTGACCGAAATTACAATGGGTTCAATGATGGCTTTGAGCATGTTCTTTTCCTCTTTATGTTTATGACGTCGGGAAGCCCCGTTGTTCACCATCGTCTCTGGGCATGGTTGGATGTCTGTATTCTTCCTAACCTTCATACATTGATTGGTTGGTAATTAGTTTAATTACATTGTTTCTGCTATGTCTCACCTGGCATGGTTTGGTGATGGAATCCATTCTAATTCATATACCTTTCATCTTATCAAAATTACATTAAAGGCAGCTCAGTTCATTAATTTCCTAAATTGTAATCTGCATAAGATCTCCCGATCCTACAAGTGGATCCTCTCAATCCCTAGTTTCGTTTCAATTCTTCTTAAGTTTTAGATTAATTATTTCACCATTATTCCTCAAATCAAAATTGGTTTAGATTTCATCTTAATTTTGGCATCCACTAGATCTCGTTATTTTTAGAAAGCGTCTGACAAGTATCATCATGGGATTCGATTCGACTTCGGTCTTACCGAGTTTATTACTACATCACAACCCTATACTTGGGGAGTGATATATATATATATATATATATATATATATATATATCTTATTAAGGTACGTGCATCCATGTCATTTTTGCATGCGTGGAATATATGGGTTTGATCAAAACCGTTCATTTGATAGTTTGAATAGTAAGTGAGGCATGTTCCAAAAAACATATTATAATTTGGACCATCATAACCTCTATTACTAGACATAAAAAGAAAAAAGAATGAATAAAAGTCAACAAATGTGGTGAAAAGGTCCTTTTAGTAGATGAATAGGGCTGCTCAGCCTACAGAATGAATGGTTTAGATCATCAATGGCATGTACCACACGTTTGGTCCATGTTCCGAACATTTACGGAAGCTATAAAAACTAAAAAGGGAAGTTGAAAAGGTCAAGTCCTTTATTTACTTAAAATTGAACTTGTACTTGCAGCGTCATCATCTTTTTTAGACTAAAGAGGCTGAAGCTGAACCCACTACAAACATTTGTAAGGATAAGCCTAACCTAGGGTATTTCCATCTTCACCTACACGCACCTGATGAATTAAATACGGATTTTTCCCATGGCCACCTGCCTTTTTAGCTATGGACCGTTCATCTGTCTTTCCAGCTCATTTCAGGGTACGCTGTGAACTTAGGCAGTTGAAAAGCTCAAAGTAGGCCCCAAAATGGCCTCAAGATGTTTCAACGGAAGTTCAATCACAACTATTTCTTGTGGTTTGGGTCATTGGAGCTTGGTACTGGCCTCATTTTTGAGCCATCCAATAAAATGATCCAGAAAACAAGTGAACAGTGTGAATTGGTTATATACAGTACGTGGCCCACAAATGTTTCAACGGGGATTAATTCCCTCTATTTGCCTTACTTTAGCTTTGGTTGGCCTTATATTTGGTCAATGCCTAAAATGAGGAGACAAAACAGATGAATGTAGTGGATTTGTTACAAACATCACGGTGGGAGCACCTACGTTCAGGCAACCCTCCTTCATGGAAAGTCCATCAAGCCTCTGGCTCACGCATTGAGCTTATGTGAGGCCTATTTTGATATTTTTCAGAAATCTGCCCCATCTATCTGTTTTTCTAGCTTATCTTAGAGTATAGACCTAAAAATTAAGTGGACCCAGAGCTCAAAGGGTCCTAGATGATGCTAGGATGTTTCAATGGTGGGCGCTCCATCTCACTTTTTCCTGTCATGTGGCCCACTGGAGGTTGGTATCAGATCATTTTCGAGTTTATGCCATAAAATGATACGGAGGAACAGATGGACGGATGGATCTTTCTCAAACATCCTATGGCCACACAAACGTTTCAATGGCAGGTGTTTATTTATTTATTTATTTTTAGGGTTAGGTTGTTAGTACACACCCATGTCAGTACACACACTCCATGATCGATTCCAAGACCTAAGTGTTGAAACGAGGCATCTCCACTCAGTCTGCCAGTTGAAACGAGGGGATCGATACCAAGACTTCAATGGCTGGTGTTTAGTTTCAGCTGTTTCATATTTTTCTCACCAGCTTGAGCCTATAGCCCCACCTAAATGTCCGCCAAAACCTTCAGCTCGCACGGAATTAAATTGTACCCTGCCCCCGTTTGTACCATATTCCATCGAGGCATGCCTCCATGGCCCACCGTCATGTATATGTTTCATCCACACCGTTCATCCATTTTACTATAAGATCATTTTAAGGTATTAACCAAAAAATGAGTTGGATCCCAGGCTCAAGTGGAAGACAAAGTATGGATTAAACTCCCACCATTAAAAGCTACTCAAGAGGTGAAGAAATTTTGGATTTGAGCTGACATTTGTCCATGGGATCTTATGAGCAGTTTAGATGGCAAATAAATATCATAATAGGCCTCAGGAAATGGGATCCAACCATGGGTTTTTGTGTGGGGCTATGTATCTTTCATCATACCCGTTAATCAGGCGTAAATCAACGGGATGAAGTGAAAATATAAAAAATTAATCAGGCGTAACTCAACGGGATGAAGTGAAAATATAAAAAATAGGTTGACTGAATATATCAGGCTGACTACACTGCATGAACTTATAGGTTTTTACATTGTTTCCAGTGGTGTCACCCATTGAATTTTTATTTATTTATTTTTAAATTAAAAGTAAATAAAAAAATTGGGACTGTTATTTAAGTATGTGCGGCTCAATAGGAAATAAATGGGGCACTTACCCAGTTCCGCGTGCGCTATCGATTCGATGGGACTTTCAATGGCATCCACAGCTATGGAATAAATACTAGTTGACGACATCGAGTAGCATTTCTTAAACTGTCTAGCAACACGGAGTTTTTCAGATTTTCTGAATGGCATTGAGCAGTCTCTCAGTGGCATCAAAAGACCCTGTTTCAAACGAATCTAAGACATCTGTCAACGATCTTGACATACTCCTTTAGATGAGTTCATGGAATGATGGTCCATCAGATTGGCTTTTAAAAGGGTTGAGTTGGGGAGATGAGTAGCTTCCGTTGCTGCAATCTCTTGTTCTTCTTTCTTCTTTATTGCTTTTCCGATTTCCACTGTCCGAAGACAGAATGAGGAGGCTGAATTGAAAATGGGCCCACCCAGTTTTGGGTTTGGTTTGGGCTGATTTTGGGACACAGATTGGCTGGTGACCCCAATAGTAGCCAGCTAGTTATGTCAAAGCTCTGTAGGCCCCACCATGATGTATGTGTTTTATCTAAGCCATCCTATCAATTTTCAGCTAATTTTAAGGCATGAACTGAAAAAAGAGGCAGATCCAAACCTCAAGTGGACCACACCACAGGAAACAGGGGGGAGAATGATGTCCACCATTGAAACCTTTATAGGGCCATAGTGATGTTTATTTGTCATTGAACCCGTTCACGAGGTAGTACAGACCTCGATGAAGGAAAAACACAAATATCAGTATGATCCAAAACTTTTGTGCTACCTCATGTACTGAAAATCAAATGGTGTGGCCCACCTGTGTTGTTTATATGGCTGAATTTTCACTCCAGGTCCTAGAATCGAAGACAGAAACCCGATGGAACGAGTAGATTTTACATCTAAAAGATGGTGGGCTGAACAAGCTTGGGTGTTTTAGGCGCTGCCAAAACATTGGATTTCGATTCCGTACAATGATAACATGGAAGACGGGCTGTTCATAAAAAATTGTTTTTGATCGGATAATTTCTTTTGTATATCAAACATGTGACCAACCTGATGAGTGGACATGCTTGATTTCGTACCAGTGGCCACACGTGGGGCACCTGATAAAGGACTTGGGTGCCATTTGTCGCTGATTGTTCTTCCGTAGGACCTGACATTGACTTTGACGCATCGACTTTTAAGTTGTTGGATCAGACATGTGATGAAAGGGAGATGGATTGCGCAGTGTAGCATACAGCAAGGATGTGTTGTATGTGTTTCATATCTAGGTCGTCCATCCATTTTGCTAGCTCAATTTATGGTAAGGAGCCCAAAAATAAAGCAGATCCAAATCCCCGATTGACCACACCACATGAAACAGGGTGATTGATAGGCCATCATTAAAATAAAATTATTGGTGACCATAAAAACTTTGGATCAAGCGATATCTCTGTTTTCCCTTCATCCAGGTCTGTGTGACCTTATCAACGGTGGGATAGCAAATAAACATTACAATGGGCTGCATTAAGTTTTTAATGGTGAGCGTTCAATCACGAGGGTTTCTGTGGTGTGGTCCACCTGAGTTTTGGATTTGATTCATTTTTTAGCTCATTAATTTTTATTTATTTTTTTTAAAAAGTAAGCTAGCAAGATGGATCTACATTGTGGACATAAAATACGTACATCATAATGGTGGGCCCCACATTCATGGATCCACCCAACTCGGTGGTTCTGGGATCAATCCATATCATATGGAACAAAATAAATGTACAATTAGACAATGCCCACCTCCACAATATTCCATCATGTTGAACCCTCAGTGGATGGGTGGTGGACTAAATCTCAATTGAACTGTTGCGTCCATCTGATCACGGGTCAAATGCCCATCCGCATGAAGCACCGTTGAGTTAGTTCATAAATAGGGTTCTATTACGAATGTACCCTGGACCAAAAATATGGCAAGGGCAAGTGGGAATGGGGCAGAGTCTCCATCAATGCCCGTTCTTTAATCGAGCTGCAGTCCTGGGCATGAGCCCAACCATACACTAATCAAACCAGAAATTTAGCCCAGATTTGGCCCAATGGGTATATGAAAAGCTCAAGCCCACCCCAAATCAAAGTTTCAAAGCCCACAAAAGTAGGTCAATCTCAAAACAGCTTGGACACTATGGGCTGTTGGTACTATTTCTTTCAATATCCACCAATTTCATGTGCGTGCACACCTTCCAGATCAACAGGCAAAGCCATTGATGAATACTTGGTAAGATTATAATGGTATTTTTGGAATAGGTTATATAAAATTTTGTGAGGATTCAGTATCTTAGTACCCAATATTCTCCTTATTCTGAGAAGCATTTTCTCATATTATATTTATAATACAATCACCTTTGTCTAAAACAAGATATATAAAAGAAAGAAAGAAAAAAGAAGAAGAAAAAAACATCTTCCCCTTGGATTCAAACACTAAACAATATATATCTAGAGTTGCTTAAGAAAAATAACAAACAGTTATATTTTATGTCGAAATCTTCATCAATGTAACTACTAATCTAATATTAGTAGTTACCGAGGTAAGATGAACCCTCACCTAACAATAGGGGCCTATTTTATCTCTGTCGGTGAATCCCAACCTCCAGATATAAGTCTCTAATTACATGCATTTCCATGACAACATCTCTCATCTTCATTCGTTCCTTTGGCGATTCTGCAGAACACAATACACCAATGCTGACCAATGAAACCAAGCAATCATGCATTCTATTTCTCAAATTGTCGCGATTTTCACTGTCTTGAATAGCTTCAGTATCTTTAAAAAGAAATCTTGGATCTATGATCTCCATTACTTGTTCTGGAAAAGCTGACTTTGCAAAGTGATGAAGGCCTTGATTGTCCTTAAACATGTCATCAGTTGGTCGCTTTCCAGTGATCATCTCGAGTAGAAGGATACCATAACTGTATACATCTCCATGTGTGGACGCCTTACCGTCCATCCCATACTCTACGATTGACAAATATCACATATTTGAATGTTAGGCATCTATTTAAAGAAAGATAAAAATAGTGGTTAAATATTGAGAGGGAGAAAGGAAATATTTCATTTAAATAATTAACATTTCCACTTGCACACGTATCATGGGCCCAAAATCCGAACAGTCCATGTGATGCGGCACCCCATGAAACCCCTAAGGACCAATTTTCATCCTGATTCAAAACTTTGGTGGGCCATAGCAAAGAGAGATGTAAATTAAGAGAGAAAAATGTTTTCTTTTGCCATGGCCCACCAAAAGTTTGGATCATGGTAAAAGTTGCGCGCTAGGAGTTTCATGGGGTGTTACATCACATGGACCGTTCGGATTTTGGGCTCACATCACGCACACAGAGAAATTTAACAAGATAATCATGTTGGTACAAACATATTCAGTCATAGTGCAATCTGAATTGAAGCGGGAAAAAAATTGCGGCACAAAGCAACAATGCGCTATATAAAAACGAAGTTATAAGTGATGAAATCTTAGCAATCAAAACTCCAAGAAAAAATTCTCAAACCTTTTTTCTTAAAAATCCTCTTAAACCCTTAAACATGTTTAGAGAACTCTAATTTATACCCTAATTCCAATTATACCCTATATATATATATACTACCGCAACTGAAATAGAAAACAAATGGCACACTTAAGCAATTCTGCGCACCTCTTCGATGGGACCTTTGATGACATCGACAACCATCAGTATATAACCAGTTGATGACATCGAAGAACCCTCGATACCATCGAGTAGCAACCTCTAAAACTATCCAACAATCAACAAGAATTTTTCTAAAATTTTCGAATAAAATCCAGCATATATGTTATTGGCATCAACAAACCCTATTACAAACAAATTCAAGACATTAGATAGCTATATATATAAACACACACTAATGTACCTAAAAATATCCATCGATTAGATTAATTTATGCATATCGTTATTAACAAGCTTCACCAAAATATTATTATATGGAAATTACCAATCATTTTGCAAGATGAATGAATTAAAAAAATGGATTGAAAACCTTACCGGGAGGAATATACCCAATCGATCCCTTAATCCCAGATGTGGTAGTTTGATTTTGGGAGAAACCTTCCGCAGCTTCAGAGAGGAACCTTGTTAAACCAAAGTCACCCACGTGGGCAACCATATCATCATCGAGAAGAACATTGCTTGGTTTTAGGTCTCGATGAACAATTGGTATTTTGGAATGATGATGAAGATAATCTAATGCCGAAGCCACATCAATGGCTATATTTAGCCTATGGGTAAGATTCAAACTCCTCAGTTGAGGTTGTTCATCTGCATTTGGAAGCAACCACTTCTCCAGACTACCATTAGGCATGTACTCAAACACTAGAGCTTTGAAATCATTGCCATTAAAATCAATGCTCGAGCAAACCATTAAGATCTTGACAAGATTTCGATGTCGGATGTTTCTTAAAGCTTCGCATTCAGCTGCAAAACTCATAAAAGCTCCTTGCTGTAGGAGGTTGAGTACCTTCACTGCAACAAGTGTTTCAAAGCATTCTAGAAGTCCTTTATATACAGAACCGAAACTTCCCACACCAATTAAATTAGGTGAAGAAAACCCTTCTATTGCTTGAAGGAGATCTGCATAAGAAACTTGTTGAAGGGTTTTTTTTTGACCCGTCGTCCTTTCACAACTGGGATGCGCAAGTCCTTTCGCAACTGGGATGCGCAAGTCCTTTCGCAACTAGGATGTGGAAAGGAGTTTCCTAAAACTATAAAAAAGGGTCCCTAGGGTTTTTCTAGGGTATGTTGTGTTGATGAGAAAAATACAAGAGGGCTATCAAAGGTGAGAGAGAGAAGCAGAAAGAGAGAGAGAGGAAGCTTGTAGAAGGGAGGTTATGCTCGTGGAGGTGATCTACGGTGTTGTCTATATCTCAGCACTCCTACGTCCTCGTAATCGGTGAGATCTCTCTGGTTTTCTTTATTCTTTCATTGATCATCCACTCCTGCGTGAGTGAAGAAGGTTGTAAACATTCTACTTCATAGTGGATTGTTGATCTAGACGAGGTCCCGTGGTTTTTACATCTTTAAGGGTTTTCCACGTAAAAATCTCTTGTGTGGTGTGTGATTGATGCTTTGATTTATTTCATTACTTTATTATCCATAATTCTGGTTTGTTCTGGAGGGCTAGATCCTAAGGTTTTGTCCAAGGCCCCCAATAAAGTGGTATCAGAGTTAAAGTTCATTGAACGGGTAGGATCGGTTTGAATTATGGAAGGTGGCTCATCAAGGATGATCAGCCTTAATGGTTCTAACTGGACCATATGGAAGGCTAAGATGGAGGACTTGTTTTATTGCAAGGACTTATATTCTCCAATTATAGGCATGTCAGCAAAATCCAAGGATATGACTGATGATGATTGGAAGAAGATGGACCGAAAGGCGGTGGGGTTTATTAGACAATGGTCGGATGATTCTGTGTTCCACCATGTGTCCACGGAAACCTCAGCCGCTAGCCTATGGCTGAAATTACAAGGGCTGTATGAGAGGAAGACAGCCGGTAATAAGATTTTTCTGATAAGACGACTTGTGAATCTCAAATTCAAAGATGGTGGTTCTGTGGCCGAGCACATGAATGAGGTCAGCAATATAGTGAACCAACTCATCTCTATGAAGATGGTCCTGGATGATGAATTGTAGGCTTTACTATTGCTTAGTTCATTGCTTGACAGTTGGGAGACATTGGTGGTGTCTCTAAGTAACTCCGCGCCAGACAGAAAGATATCCATGGAACAGGTAACCAGTTGTCTCTTCAATAAGGAGACAAGGAGGAAGTCTCAGGGGTCTACTCAGCAAGAGGCTCTTGTGACACAAGAACGGATAAGAGGAAAGAGCAGGAAGGGCGGGAAGGCCCGAGATAAATCAAGAAGTAAGTCGAGTAACAGGAAAGATGTTGATTGCTGGAATTGTGGCAAGAAGGGCCACTACAAGCATGAATGTCGTGGTAAGAAAAATGACAAGAAAGGAAAAGGGAAGGAAGATAAATCAGATTCCACTGCGGTCGCTTCAGATGGCGACGTTGTAGTTATTCTTTCTGCAGATCATGACGTGTCTCACGGCACGAGTCAGGACACCGACTGGGTGGTTGACTCGGGAGCTTCATTTCATGCGACTTCACGCAAGGGCTTCTTCACAAGCTACAAGTCAGGTGACTAAGGAACTGTGAAGATGGAAAATTCTGGCGTATCAAAGATCGTGGGAGTCGGTGATATTTGTGTGAAAACTGATGTGGGCTGCACATTGGTTCTCAGGGATGTGAGGTATATCCCAGACCTTCGCCTCAACTTGATGTTGACGGGAAGGTTGGATGATGATGGCTATGAAAGCCGGTTTGTAGGTGGGTGCTGGAAGCTCATCAAGGGTTCATTGATCGTGGCCAGAGGAAAGAAGTGTTGCACCCTTTACAAGGCAAGTGTCAGTATGTGCAAGGGTGGGTTGAATGCAACGAAAGATTCAACTATTGACATGTGGCACAGGCGTCTAGGCCACATGAGTGAAAAAGGGCTTCAGGTACTAGCAAGGAAGCGGCTCCTTCCAGACGTAACAGGTACACCTCTCAAAACGTGTCTTGACTGTTTTTCAGGGAAACAGCATAGAGTTTCATTCGTTAAAACTGCTTCTCATGTTAATAAAGTGTATGCATTAGATTTGGTTTATTCTGATGTTTGTGGTCCTATGAGGACAAAAACCTTAGGTGGGGCATTGTATTTTGTTACTTTTATAAATGATGCATCTATGAGGGTTTGAGTTTATGCTTTGAAATCCAAGGACGAGATCTTTGGTGTGTTTAAATTGTTTCATGCTATGGTTAAGAGAGATACAGGTAGATCATTGAAGTGCATCCGCACTGACAATGGTGGTGAATACATCGGCGACTTTCATGAGTACCGGAAGTCCCTGAGTATACAGCATGAACAGACGGTTCCCAAGACCCCCCAGCATAATGGTGTAGCTAAGCGAATGAATCGCACCATTGTTGAGAGAATCAGATGTATGTTATCCCATGTGAAATTGCCCAAGACGTTCTGGGGAGAAGCAATGCACACGGTGGTGTATTTGATAAACAGGTCTCCATCAGCCCCATTGAATGGAGAAGTACCTAAGAAGGTGTGGACTGGACATGATTCATCGTACAGTCATCTCAGGATGTTTGGATGCAGGGCATCCGTTCACGTACCAAAGGATAAGAGGTCCAAGCTCGATATGAAGATCAGGCAGTGTGTGTTCTTGGGGTACAGCGATGAAAAGTTCGTTTATAGATTGTGGGATCCGACCGAGAGGAAGCTCGTCAGGAGCAGAGATGTAGTTTTCTTTAAAGATCAGTGTATAGAAGACATTAGTAAGCCAGAGAAGAACCAGCCTAGTTCAGGTGAGCTAGAGGACACGGATCCGATTATTCCTCCCGTGGTGCCTGATGACGGGGGAGTACAACAAGGTGCAGAGGACAAGGGAGTTCCTTCAGAAGATGGACCAGGGGAGCAGCCCTCACTTAATCCACTTGTTGAGCCACAGGTGAGGAGGTCATCTAGGGACAGACAGTCATCCAAGAGGTACTCGCCACATGAGTACATTATGCTGACTGATGGGGGAGAGCCAGAAGATTATTCTGAGGCCCTAGCCGATGAGCATAAGGGGGAGTGGTTGAAAGCTATGCAAGAGGAGATGGAATCCTTACATAAGAACCACACCTATGACATGGTGAAACTGCCTAAGGGCAAGAAAGTTTTGAGCAACAAGTGGGTGTTCAGAAAGAAGATTGAGGAGAAGAATTCATAGACGAGGTTTAAGGCCAGACTTGTGGTGAAAGGGTTTGGTCAGAGGAAAGGCATATACTTCGAGGATATATTCCCACCAGTGGTGAAGATGACATCCATACGGGTGTTACTTGGGTTGGCGGGTAGCATGGATCTGGAGATAGAGCAGTTAGATGTTAAAACTGCCTTCCTCCATGGTGACCTGGAAGAAGAGATCTACATGCACCAACCAAAGGGGTTCGAAGTGAAGGGCAAAGAGCATATGGTGTGTAGGCTGAGGAAGAGCTTGTATGGGCTGAAACAAGCTCCACGGCAATGGTACAATAAGTTCGATTCGTTCATGTTACAACATGGGTATGACAGAACGGAGTCAGACCACTGTGTGTTCACGCGTAAGTTCTCAGATGGTGATTTCTTAATTCTTCTGTTATACGTTGATGACATGCTCGTCATGAGAAAAGGCATCAAAAAGATCGATAGGCTGAAACAGGAGTTGGGCAAGTCTTTTGCGATGAAATACTTAGGCCCAGCTAGACAGATCATAGGAATGGAGATAACCCGTGACAGAAGCAGCAGGAAGCTTTGGCTGTCATAAGAGCGGTATATTGAGAAAGTCCTAGAGCGGTTCAATATGAATGTAGCGAAGCCGGTCAGTACTCCACTAAATGGTCACTTCAGATTGAGCGACTAGCAGTGTCCCAAGACGAAGGCAAAGGTGGAAGAGATGCAGAAGATACCCTACGCGTCAGCAGTAGGAAGTTTGATGTATGCTATGGTGTGTACACGCCCAGACATAGCATATGCGGTTGGTGTTGTCAGCCGGTATCTTGCCAATCCTGGCAAAGAGCATTAGGCAGTGGTGAAGTGGATACTGCGGTATCTAAGAGGCTCATCCAGGTTGAGCCTATGCTATGGTGACGGTAAACCTGTGTTAGAGGGCTACACAGATGCAGATATGGCAGGTGACATAGACTCTAGGAAGTCTACATCGGGGTTCATGTTCACGTTTGCAGGGAGAGCGGTTTCTTGGCAGAGCAAGCTACAGAAGGTCGTAGCATTGTCAACTACAGAGGCCGAGTACATTGCAGTCACAGAGGCATGTAAAGAGATGCTTTGGATGAAGAGGTTCTTACAGGAACTTAGCTTGAAGTAGGAGGAGCACGTGGTCTATTGCGATAGTCAGAGTGCTATACACTTGAGCAAGAATCCAAGTCAGCATTCCAAGTCAAAGCACATAGAGATTCGGTATCACTGGATCAGGGATACTTTGGAACAGAAGGTGTTACAGCTTGAGAAGGTCCACACGGACGATAATGGATCAGATATGATGACCAAGGCCTTGCTCAAGGGCAAGTTTGAGGTTTGTAGAAACCTGGCTGGCTTAAAGAAGGTGAATCCCTCCTGGGTCAAAAAGGGGAGATTTGATGGGTTTTTTTGACCCGTCGTCCTTTCACAACTGGGATGCGCAAGTCCTTTCGCAACTGGGATGCGCAAAGTCCTTTCGCAACTGGGATGCGCAAGTCCTTTCGCAACTAGGATGCGGAAAGGAGTTTCCTAAAACTATAAAAAAGGGTCCCTAGGGTTTTTCTAGGGTATGTTGTGTTGATGAGAAAAACACAAGAGGGCTATCAAAGGTGAGAGAGAGAGGTAGAAAGAGAGAGAGAGAGAGAGGAAGCTTGTAGAAGGGAGGTTATGCTCATGGAGGTGATCTATGGTGCAGTCTATATCTCAGCGCTCCTACGTCCTCATAATCGTTGAGATCTCTCTGGTTTTTTTTATTCTTTCATTGATCATCCACTCCTACGTGAGTGAAGAAGGTTGTAAACATTCTACTTCATAGTGGATTGTTGATCTGGATGAGGTCCCGTGGTTTTTACCTCTTTGAGGGTTTTCCACGTAAAAATCTCTTATGTGGTGTGTGATTGATGCTTTGATTTATTTCATTGCTTTATTATCTATAATTCTGGTTTGTTCTGGAGGGTTAGATCTTAAGGTTTTGTCCAAGGCCCCCAACACTTGTAACCACTGATTCTTTGTGGAAGATGGAGAAGAAGCTTTCTTTGGAGAATTTCTTCTCCAATAAAGAGCTGCAATGATACACGACAGGAGAAATGAAGATAAAACCACAGTAATGACTGTGACTTTTACTCTGGGGGCATGAAGCTTTCCTCGTTTCTTAGAAGCTTGCTTAGGGCACCCTGGCAATTGTAGTTCTGGTATACCTCCACAGAGTTTGCTATTTCCTTCAACTAAAATTGCACTGGTATTTCTAAAGATTCCTCCTTTGGGCACTTCACCCTCGAAATTATTAAACGACAAATTCAAATACTGTAAGAAATGAAATTCTTCGAAATACTTTGGAATCCGCCCAGACAAGTTATTGCGAGAAAGATCTAGCTCTTCGATACCTTTTAAATTCTTTAGAGACTCTGGAATGGTTCCTTGAAACAAGTTGCCATGCATATAAAGCAACTCCATGGTTTGACACTTTCCCAACGTATCTGGAATTTCACCTGATAGTTTGTTCTCTGAGATGTCCATTAACCTAATATTTTCTAAGTTATCAACTTCCAGCAGGAGAGACCCAGTGAATGAATTACGAGACAGGTCGATTTGAGCTGTGCCTACTTGTTTGAGTATGGTACCATTAAGTTTATTTTCAGAAATTAAAAATTCTTCCATAAATCCTAATTTTCCAAAACTTGATGGTATGCTTCCATGGAAATCATTTCCATCCAAGTAGAGAATACTCAATCGAGTGATGTTGCCAATTGAAGGTGGGATTTGCCCTGAAAATTTATTTCGACGGAAACTCAAGACTTGCAACTTGTTAAGCTTCCCAATAGCATCTGGAAGAGGACCGTTCATGGAGTTATTACTCAGACTCAAGGCATACAAGCTGACGAGATTCTCGATTCCTTTGGGAATGATTCCAAATATCTTGTTTTTTCCTAAAAGCAGAGTGTTTAGCTACGTCGAGAGATTAGCAATGGAGTCGGGCAACTCACCAGAGAGATTATTTTTGTCTGCACCTATAACTTTCAGACGGGTGCAGTTGGTCAGTGATGTAAGGAAGCTCAGGTCATCACCTTCTCTGCTTCCAAGCTGATTTATCTCTATATTGAAAAGGTAGAGGCGCGAAAGACTTCCTAGATTCAAATGCACATGTCCACTAAAACTGTTGTTGTTAAAATCAGCAGCTTCGAGACTTGAAGCATTGGACAATGAAATTGGCAGTGTTCCAGTGAATTGGTTTAAGTCAACATAAATCTGTTGCAGGTGTGGAAACACAAGACCTAGGTTGGGGGGAATGCTTCCATGTAGCCGGTTAACTGCCACGCTGAACACTTGGATGGATGAGAGATTATAAATCGATGGTGGAATTGTACCTGATAACTGATTTCCATCTATTAGTAAAGTTATAATGCCTGCCAATTGACCAAGCTGGTTTGAAATTTGCCCTTCAAAATTGTTACGTTCTAGATTAAGAGTGGTGAGAGAGGAAAGGTTCCTCAACGAAGGTGGGATGCTTCCACTGAGATTGTTGTTGGGGGCCTTGCACAAAACCTTAGGATTTAGCCCTCCAGAACAAACCAGAATTATGGATAATAAAGCAATGAAAATAATCAATGCATCAATCACACACCACACAAGAGAATTTTACGTGGAAAACCCTCAAAGAGGTAAAAATCACGGGACCTCGTCCAGATCAACAATCTACTATGAAGTAGAACATTTACAACCTTCTTCACTCACGCAGGAGTGGATGAATAATGAAAGAATAAAGAAAACTAGAGAGATCTCACCGATTATGAGGACATAGAAGCGCTGAGATATAAATTGCAAAGTAGAAAAACTCCACAAGCAGAACCTCCCTTCTATAGGCTTCCTCTCTCTCTTTCTCCCTCTCTCTCACCTTTGATAGCCCTCTTGTATTTTTCTCATCAACACAACATACGTAAAAAAATCCTAGGGACCCTTTTTTATAGTTTTAGGAAACTCCTTTCCGCATCCTAGTTGCAAAAGGACTTGCGCATCCTAGTTGCGAAAGGACTTGCACATCCTAGTTGTGAAAGGACTTGCGCATCCCAGTTCTGAAAGGACTTTGCGCATCCAGTTGCGAAAGGACAACGGGTTAAAAAATCCATCAAATCTCTCCCTTTTTGACCCAGGAGGGATTCACCTTCTTTAAGCCAGCTAGGTTTCTATAAACCTCAAACTTGCCCTTAAGCAAGGCCTTGGTCATCATATCTAACCCATTATCGTCCGTGTGGACCTTCTCAAGCTGTAACACCTTCTGTTCCAAAGTATCCCTGATCCAGTGATACCGAATCTCTATCTGCTTTGACTTGGAATACTGACTTGGATTCTTGCTCAAGTGTATAGCACTCTGACTATCGCAATAGACCACGTGCTCCTCCTGCTTCAAGCTAAGTTCCTGTAGGAACCTCTTCATCCAAAGCATCTCTTTACATGCCTCTGTGACTGTAATGTACTCGACCTCTGTCGTTGACAATACTACGACCTTCTGTAGCTTGCTCTGCCAAGAAACCGCTCCCCCTGCAAACGTGAACATGAACCCCGATGTAGACTTCCTGGAGTCTATGTCACCTGCCATATCTGCATCTGTGTAGCCCTCTAACATAGGTTTACCGTCATCATAGCATAGGCTCAACCTGGATGAGCCTCTTAGATACCGCAGTATCCACTTCACCGCTGCCCAATGCTCTTTGCCAGGATTGGCAAGATACCGGCTGACGACACTAACCGCATATGCTATGTCTGGGCGTGTACACACCATAGCATACATCAAACTTCCTACAGCTGACGCGTAGGGTATTTTGTGCATCTCTTCCACCTTTGCCTTCGTCTTGAGACACTACCAGTCGCTCAATCTGAAGTGACCATCCAGTGAAGTACTGACCGGCTTCGCTGCATTCATATTGAACTGCTCTAAGACTTTCTCAATATACCGCTCTTATGACAGCTAAAGCTTCCTGCTGCTTCTGTCACGAGTTATCTCCATTCCTAGGATCTGTCTAGCCGGGCCCAAGTCTTTCATCGTAAAAGACTTGCCCAACTCCTGTTTCAGCTTGTCAATCTTCTTGACGTCTTTTCCCATGATGAGCATGTCATCAACATATAACAGCAGAACTAAGAAATCACCATCTGAGAACTTGCGCGTGAACACACAGTGGTCCGACTCCGTTCTATCATACCCATGTTTCAACATAAACGAGTTGAACTTCTTGTACCATTGCCATGGTGCTTGTTTCAGCCCATACAAGCTCTTCCTCAGCCTACACACCATATGCTCTTTGCCCTTGACTTCGAACCCCTCTGGTTGGTGCATGTAGATCTCTTCTTCCAGGTCACCATGGAGAAAGGCAGTTTTAACATCTAACTGCTCTATCTCCAGATCCATGCTAGTCGCCAACCCAAGCAACATCCGTATGGATGTCATCTTCACCACTGGTGAGAATATCTCTTTGAAGTCTATTCCTTTCCTCTGACCAAACCCTTTCACCACAAGTCTGGCCTTAAACCTCGTCTGTGAATTCTTCTCCTCAATCTTCTTTCTGAACACCCACTTGTTGCTCAAAGCTTTCTTGCCCTTAGGCAGTTTCACCATGACATAGGTGTGGTTCTTATGCAAGGATTCCATCTTCTCTTGCATAGCTTTCAACTACTCCCCCTTATGCTCGTCGGCTAGGGCCTCAGAATAATCTTCTGGCTCTCCCCCATCAGTCAGCATAATGTACTCATGTGGCGAGTACCTCTTGGACGGTTGTCTGTTCCTAGATGACCTCCTCACCTGTGGCTCAACAGGTGGATCAAGTGGGGGCTGCTCTCCTGGTCCATCTTCTGAAGGAACTCTCTCGTCCTCTGCACCTTGCTGTACTCCCCCTTCATCAGGCACTACGGGAGGAATAATCGGATCCATGTCCTCTAGCTCACCTGAACTAGGCTGATTCTTCTCTAGCTTACCAATGTCTTCTATACACTGATCTTCAAAGAAAACCACATCTCTACTCTTGACGAGCTTCCTCTCGGTCGGATCCCACAATTTATAACCGAACTTTTCATCACCGTACCCTAAGAACACACACTGCTTGATCTTCATATCGATCTTGGACCTCTCATCCTTTGGTACGTGAACGGATGCCCTGCATCCAAACATCCTGAGATGACTGTACGATGGATCATGTCCAGTCCACACCTTCTCAGGTACTTCTCCATTCAATGGGGCTGAGACCTGTTTATCAAATACACCGCCATGCGCATTGCTTCTCCCCAGAACATCTTGGGTAACTTCGCATGGGATAACATGCATCTGATTCTCTCAACAATGGTGCGATTCATTCGCTCAACTACACCATTATGTTGGGGGGTCTTGGGAACCGTTTGTTCATACCGTATACCCAGGGACTTGCAGTACTCATGAAAGTCGCCAATGTATTCACCACCATTGTCAGTGCGGATGCACTTAAATGGTCTACCTGTCTCTCTCTCGACCATAGCATGAAACAATTTAAACACACCAAAGACCTCGTCCTTAGATTTCAAAGCATAAACCCAAACCCTCCTAGATACAACATCTATAAAAGTGATAAAATACAATGCCCCACCCAAGGTTTTTCTCCTCATAGGACCACAAACATCAAAATAAACTAAATTTAATGCATGCACTTTATTAACATGAGAAGCAGTTTTAACAAATGAAACTCTATGCTGTTTCCCTGATAAACAATCAAGACAGGTTTTGAGAGGTGTACCTGTCACGTTTGGAAGGAGCTGCTTCCTTGCTAGTAGCTGAAGCCCTTTTTCACTCATGTGGCCTAGACGCCTGTACTACATGTCAATAGCTGAATCTTCTGCTGCGTTCAATCCACCCTTACACATACTGACACTTGCCTTGTAAAAGGTGCAACACTTCTTTCCTCTAGCCATGATCAACGAACCCTTGATGAGCTTCCATCGCCCATCAGCAAATCGGCTTTCATAGCCATCATCATCCAGCCTTCCCGTCGACATCAAGTTGAAGCGAAGATCTGGGATATGCATCACATCCCTGAGAACCAATGTGCAGCCCACATCAGTTTTCACACAAATATCACCGACTCCCACGATCTTTGATACGCCAGAATTTTCCATCTTCACAGTCCCATAATCACCTAACTTGTAGCTTATGAAGGAGTCCCCGTGTGGAGTCGCATGAAAAGAAGCTCCTGAGTCTATCACCCAGTTGGTGTTCTGACTCGTAGCCGTGAGACATACGTCATGATCTGTAGAAAGAATAACTACCATGTCGCTATCTGAAGCGACCGCAGTAGAATCAGATTCATCTTCCTTTCCTTTTTCCTTCTTGTCGTTTTTCTTACCACGACATTCATGCTTGTAGTAGCCCTTCTTGCCACAATTCCAGCATTCAACATCTTTTTTGTTACTCGACTTGCCTCTTGATTTATCTCGGGCCTTCCCGCCCTTCCTATTCTTTCCTCTCCCCCGTTCCTGCGTCACAAGAGCCTCTTGCTGAGTAGACCCCTGAGACTTCCTCCTTGTCTCCTTATTGAAGAGACAACTGGTTACCTGTTCCATTGATATCATTCCGTCTGGCGCGGAGTTACTTAGAGACACCACCAATGTCTCCCAAATGTCAGGCAATGAACTAAGCAATAGTAAAACCTGCAATTCATCATCCAAGACCATCTTCATAGAGGTGAGTTGATTTACTATATTGCTGACCTCATTCATGTGCTCGGCCACAGAACCACCATCCTTGAACTTGAGATTCACAAGTCGCCTTATAAGAAATATCTTATTACCGGCTGTCTTCCTCTCATACAGCCCTTGTAATTTTAGCCATAGGCTTGCGGCTGAGGTTTCTGTAGACACATGGTGGAACACAGAATCATCCAACCATTGTCTAATAAACTCCACCGCCTTTCGGTCCGTCTTCTTCTAATCATTATCAGTCATATCCTTGGATTTTGCTGATATGCCTAAGATTGGAGAATATAGGTCCTTGCAATAAAGCAAGTCCTCCATCTTAGCCTTCCATATGGTCCAGTTAGAACCATTGAGGTTGATCATCCTTGAGCCACCTTCCATAATTCAAAAAATGATCCTACCTGTTCAATGAACTTAGCTCTGATACCACTTTGTTAGGGGCCTTGCACAAAACCTTAGGATCTAGCCCTCCAGAACAAACCAGAATTATGGATAATAAAGCAATGAAAATAATCAATGCATCAATCACACACCACACAAGAGAATTTTACGTGGAAAACCCTCAAAGAGGTAAAAACCACGGGACCTCATCCAGATCAACAATCCACTATGAAGTAGAACGTTTACAACCTTCTTCACTCACGCAGGAGTGGATGAATAATGAAAGAATAAAGAAAACTAGAGAGATCTCACCGATTATGAGGACATAGAAGCGCTGAGATATAAATTGCAAAGTAGAAAAACCTCCATGAGCAGAACCTCCCTTCTATAGGCTTCCTCTCTCTCTTTCTCCCTCTCTCTTACCTTTGATAGCCCTCTTGTATTTTTCTCATCAATACAACATACGTAGAAAAATCCTAGGGACTCTTTTTTTATAGTTTTATGAAACTCCTTTCCTCATTCCAGTTGCGAAAGGACTTGCGCATCCCAGTTGCGAAAGGACTTTGCGCATCCCAGTTGCGAAAGGACAACGGGTCAAAAAAACCCATCAATTATTGATACGGACGTTAAGAGCAATGAGCTTTGCGAAAGAGCCAAGATCGGCAGGAAGTTCTCCTACCAGCTGATTCTGCCCGATGTTAATGGTTATGAGTTCTGAACAGTGGCTCAGATTGGATGGAATTTCTCGTTGCACTGAATTTACGGACAGATTGAGATGCTGCAACCGGAATAGACGGTCGATTTCATGAGGGATTTGGCCTTGGAATTTGTTGTTGGAGAGATCAATTCTTCTCAGGAAAGAGAGATTTCCAATGTGAGGTGATAAATGGCCCACCAAACTGTGGTCCCTGAGGTTCAAGCTCGTGACCCTTTGATGATGGCGGCGACTGCAGGTGATTCCCTTCCATTCGCAGAAATGGAGAGAATCGTTCCATGAATTTAAGATTCCGAGTGGATCTTCGGAAATACCATATTTGAATGCGAGCAATGCGAGTCGATCTGTCTCATTTTTCAATGTAAATACAGAGGGTGAGCAGGGGTTGATGGAGGAGAGAAGGATTGCTTGGAAGAAGATAAATGACCATAATACCCTGAGATTGGAACGTGGGAATTCCATTATGTGGATAGGAGATGGGATGATGAAGAAGAAAAACAGGAATGCAGTGATGAGTTGTAATCACCTACAATATCTGTAACTCTTGTGGCTCATATATATGACGGGAAACCGAAGCGGATTGCATGCTAGTGTGTTGACGTCACTAGGTTCCGTGGGTCCCATCATAATGTATATATGTTATATCAAAACCGTCCGTCCATTTTGAGAAATCGTTTTAGGGCTTGAGCCTGAAACTTAAACAGATCCGAATCTCAATTGGACCACACCGTAGAGAGCAGTGGGGACTGAATGTTAACCATTGAAAACTTATCGGAGTCACGTGAGTTTTGGATCAATGTGATATTTGTTTTTTCCCCTTCATCCAGGTCTACGTGTCGTTAGGAACAGATTGGATGGCAAATAAACATCACGGTAGGCCATAAGAAGCTTTCAACGGTAGGAATTACTCTTCCCACTGCTTTCGACCGATGTGGTCACTAAAGCTTTGGATCTACATCATTGCTACCTTAAAATGAGGTCGCAGATGTTATACGGAAGCGGATTGAGTAGTGAGTTACTCACTTCCCTCGTGGTACTGAGTAAACTCCGTGAGATCCACCATGATTTATGTGTTTAATCCGCTCTGTCCATCCATTTTAATAGATAATTTTAGGCTTTAGTCCAAACAACAAAGCATATCCAATGTTAAAATGTACCACACTACAGGAAACAGTTGAATTAAAAGTTTACGGTTGAAAATTTATTGGGGCGTAAGAGGTTTTGGATCAAGCTTTTATTTGTATTTTCCCCTCTTCTATGATGTCTGTACGGTCTTATGAATAGGTTGGATGACAAATAAACATCACTGTGGGGGTTAGGAAGGTTTCGTGTGGTATGATCTACTTGATCCGTGGATATGCTTCGATTTTAGAATCAACTGAGTTTACTCGGTATGATAAGAGCAAACTGAGTAACTGAGTAGCAATCCGATTTCAACGTATACACCATGAGGGTTTGGCGCATGGGATTATGTGGGATGGAATTGCATTTGGTCCGTGCCAATTCCACTCAATGTTCGGGGAGAATGGAAAGGCTTGGATTTAGATTAGATGGAATTGCATTTGGTCCTGTGTCAATTCAACTCAATGTTAGCAAGTTGTGTAGGTCCCACCATGATGTGTGGGCTATATCCACACTGTCCACCCATTTTTTGAGATTATTCTAGAGCATGGGCCAAAAAATAGGTAGATCTAAAGCTCAAGTGGACCCCATTACAGAAAGCAGGAATGATTGAACACCTACCGTTGAAAACTTCTTTGGGGCCACATAAGTTTTGGATTTGCTTCATTTCTAGACCTATGCCATAGAATAAGGTTACAAAACAGATGAACGGTTTGGATATGACACATGTGTGTTATTCTCAGTAGTTTCGAATGATGGTGGGTATATTTATTCAATGTACAACAAACTAAAGAGTAAATCCCACCTTATTACAAACGGAGCAAGGAATTAGGTTTATCCCATTAGAGCTAGGCATCAGACTGAGTCGGATGGATTTGGCCCAACTAGATCCGAACCGAGAGCTACGTGATCTGATCCGAACCGGATTCGATCCGGGATCAAGTCCGGGACACCTCATCCTAACAGACCTAACGCAATGTTTGCTTGACCCGAACCGGGTCCGACCCGGTCAAGGAAACCGAGTCAGATCAGGTTGGTTAGATTTCGGATCGGGTTAGATGGAAAATAAACGTTACGGTGGGCCATACGAATTTTTAATGGTGAAAATCATTATTCTCGCTGCTCTTTATGGTGTGGTCCATTTGATCTTTGGATATGATTTTCTTTCTTTTTTTATATAATGCTCCAAAATGATCTCAAAACATGGATGAACACTGTGGATATAATAAATACATAACTGTGAGGCCCATGTAACTTTTATCTCATTTGAGCCGTTCGTACAACTCGGAGCTCGAAGTCTATCATTGCTTCTCTTTGCACGACACGTATGGCTGTCACAGCCTTGTGACGTGCTGGACACGATATCGGTACAGGCCCTACAGGGCTACATCTGGACGCAGATTAAATATCGAGAGGTTTTGAGTTGACGTCATGAAGTTCTGTGGGCCCCACTATGATGTATGTGTTATATCCACACCGTTCATCCATTTTTAGATATCATTTTATGGTATGAACCAAAGAACGAGGTAAATAAAAGTCTGTAGTGGACCACACTAAAGAAAACAGTGGGGAGAGTGATTTCCACCGTTGAAACTATCCTAAGGTCCATCATAATGTTTATTTGAAATCCAACCTATTAAAAAGTTTTAGAAAAAACGTGAAATAAGGAAAACACAAATATCAGCTTGATCTAAAACTTTTGTGGCCCTTAGAAATTTTCAATGGTGGGCTTTACTGTGCCACTATTTTCTGTGCTGGGGTACACTGGAGCTTTAGATTTAACTCGTTATTTGGATATTGCCTTAAAATGATCTCTCCAAATGAATGGAAGGTGTGGATACAAAACATACATCATGGAGGGGCCCACGGAACTTGATGACGTAACTTCAGTAGCTAGTCCCGCAACTCAGCTGCCTGTCACTGACCAGCACGCAAGTGGTTGACGTGCACAACACGTCTGTTGGTAAACTATGTTGGGGCCCACCATGAATGCATGTGGTTTATCCACGCCATTCATTTGTTTTCTCAAATCATTTTAGTGGTTGAACCCAAAATTGATGAATATCCAAAGCTCAAGTGGACCATACCACAAGAAGAAGTAGAAGTATTGATTTCCACCGTTGAATCACTCCCAATCGAATCGGAACGGTTCGGATTGGATACATTCGGTCCGGATTTCGGATCGGAATGGTCCGATTTTGCCATGATTTGACCTCGATCTGATGAACGGTCGGATTCGACTAATTCAAGTCGAACCGCACCGATCCAAGCCTTCAAATCAGGTCGGATCGGCTAGGCCTCGGGTCGGATCCACCAGATCGGACAAAAAATGCCCAGCTCTATATCCCATGGTAATGTGTAATAATTACAAAATTTGAATCCCATTCCACTTAATCCTTCCTAATACCATGCGCCAAACACCCCCTTAGTGGTGTCAACACACCATAAATGAACACGACTTGCACTGGCTAATGACCCTCCCACCGGCCAATAGAGCTGGGCAATCCTGACCCGATCTGACTAGATCCGACCGGATCTGAACCAATCCGACGGCCTGGATTGATACGAATTGAGTAGGGCAGTCCAAATCAGAAAGCTTTTCGGGTCGAGTTCTGATCCATACCTACTTGGACCGATCCAATCCAACCCAATCCGGAGTGGATAAACCACATGCATTTTCACGGTGGGCCCCAACAGAGTTTACTCAGTACGATAAAAGAGAGCCCCACAGAGCATGACTGTTTTACACGCTGCGTAAAAGTAGCGTTGTAGACGATTCTGGTACATTCTAATTCCCCACTCACGTACGCCGTGCAACTCGTGGCTCCTACTTGCAATTAGATGTTTTGCGAGCACCATCCATCTCCTCCCTACACCCATAACACGTGCCAAACTGGAAGGTTTTTGAGAAATCTAACCGAAGCATCTAGATCTCCTTGGCCGAAAACAGACCACATAAAAAATTAAAGCTTTTCCACTCATCATTTGGGCCATCCCTTTAAACAAATAATGGACGGTACTTACAAAACTGCCAACGGTTCAAATTTAACACATGTTTTATGGCATGCCTGATGAATGAACGGTCTTTATTTGCTGCAAATGACAATTTTCTTCAGTTTCCACTATATTCACATTCACTCACACGACTTTAGATACGCTTACTAAAGTGGCACATGCAATGTGTGTAGGTTGTGTTGTAAAGGGCAGGTGAATGTGGTGCTATAGCTAGCAATAGCATGTCTCTTCTTTCCATTTATTGCGACAGCTAATTCGTCCGTATTTAGCGGTAAAAAATGGAAGCGGATTGACTAGTGTACCTCACACCAGCTATATAGCTGCTGTAGGTATGTGTTGTGTGAAGACGAGCACTTACGCTCCTCGAGCTCCTAGTTGTACGAACGGTTCAAAGGAGATCAAAGTTATATGGGCCCCACAGTGATGTATCTATTATATCTACATCGTTCATATATTTTTAGAGATCATTATAGAGCATTATCCAAAAAATGAATAATATCCAAAGATCATCTCGACCACACCACAAATAGTAGTAGAGAATGATTTTCACTGTTAAACAATTTGTGTGGTCCACTTGATAGTTAGATCTGTCTTATTTTTTGTCTCAAGCCTTAAGATGAGCTCGCCAAATGGATGGATGGTTTGGATATAACACATACACCATGATCAGACCCACAGAACTTACCAACGTCAATACAGCAAGTTAGCACTGCACAGCTGCACTTGCTTGAAAAGCAAGTCACTGCACTTTCGTGCAGTGCATGTCAACACTAGAATATGTCTGATAAAAGTGGATACGGTAGACGGATAGTTCTTTCAGAGCCATGTGAGGCTCACCTTGATGTATATGTTTTATCTAAGCCGTTCATCCATTTTGACATATCATTTTAGGCATTAAGCACAAAAAGGCGGTATATTGAAGGCTGAAGTGGACCACACCACATGAAACAGTTGAATTAAATTCTAACGATCCGAATTGTGCCCAATTCGATCCAACTCGGTTTTCCTAACCAAGTTAGACTCGGTTCGAGTTAGGCCAACCATACATCGGATCGGTTCGAGTCAGGTGACCCGGACTCGGTCCCGGATCGGATCGAGTTCAAGTCAGGCTATTGAGATTTCAGATCGGATCGAGTTGGATCCAATCCGATCCGATCCGGGCCGATGCCGAGCTCTACTAGCCAATGGCGAATGGTTGGTGGTACGTGGCCCTACCATGATGTATTTGCTTCATCCATGCCATCCATTTATGTTTTCAGATGATCTTATGGTCTGAGTCAAAAAATGAAATAAATCTAAAAGGTAGGTAAACCACATCACATGAAATAATGTTGATTTAAGGCTCACCATTAAAAACTTCTTGGGGCTTTGGATTAGCTGATATTTGTCTTTTTTTTTTTTTTTTTTTTTAAATTTCCTTCGTTCAGTTTTGTATGATCTAATCAACAGGTTGGATGTCAAATAAACAATAATGTGGACCCTTTTGAGGTTTTTAACGGTGGACATTCAATCACTTCTGTTCCAATGGTGTAGTCCACCTAAGATTTAGATCTCCCTCATTTTTGGGATCAATGCATACAATGATCTGAAAAAATGAATAGACGGACTGGATAAAACAAGTACATCATGGTAGGGCCCACAACACTGACAACTTCAATAGTCAAATCGCATACCACCCACGTTGCTCGTTTTGGGCGCAGCTAAGTCGCATCTGAGAGCGGATTAGGTGAGACCCGGTCCTCACCCACGGCGGTGGGGCAATTACCATGAGGTTACTGTGGGGCCCTTTCCACTTCATTCTTCGTTCTATCTTTAGATAGGTCGTCATCACTCCTTGAATAGTTGAGCATTTTCACGAAAAATTTCAAGAGCTTGCATTTAAGTCAACCAATCAAAATAATTGTGGTAGTTGAAGGTATAATGGTGAAAAAATTAGCCTTGTAGATGAGTCCGTACAACGCCCTTTTTTTTTTCTCCGCCCGGAAACTTATCTGACCGAAGGCGATTTTTAGGGTGCGGATGTTGGTTTTTTGATAAAAATACCTCTGCCTGTTAGGGTAAACAGCTGAAAAAGCTGGGATATGGTTTGTCCGTACAACTAGTAGCCTAGTTTGGTAATTAAGGTTTTTTCGGGTCGCATAAAATAACATGGGTAGTCCATCGGTCTATACTAAAAACGTACCCTATAATGGTGGTAGTTGGTAGTTGAAGGAAATGGTGGCACATGTGCACGTAAGTGCACGGGCACATGTGGTATACATGTTGTGACATGTAACACGTATATGGAGTACTTAGAGATAAACAATGTCACATATATGTATGGATTTAAAATTTCTATCCATGGAACGTGAGTTGAAGAGGAATGCTATAATAAAGCTTGAAGTACCAGAATATGGTGAAGCCATGTGGTAGAGTGATGTATTTGTAGGGTCTGCCCTACTGGCAATGCCACCTTTGGATCACATTTTAAAAATGAAACTCATGAGATATACTTATCTTTACTTTGTTTTTGTTTTTTTTTTTTTTTTTAAATGTTCATCCCCTGCCTATTTGACCGTTCACTGTTTTTGTTTTCCACCATGTATTTAATGTTAGGGAACCACAAAAGTACATAGAGTTAAATCAAGCAAAGTACTACCAATCTCACAAACAAGTTCAAACACAAACAATCTAAATTTTATGTGAAAGAAACCAATGCACAAAGCGAAGAGTAATGCACTATGAAAGTAGAAATTACAAGAGATAGAGATTACCGATTTGAACAAGCCTCAAATATACTCCACAAGCCCAAGCTATGCCTTTGAAAAGCTTATGAACAAAATAGAAAGCCTAAAACACCTATTTATTTACCCAAATTCCGATTACATCCACTATATATAAATCATCTTTCATTCAAAAAGCGAAAGCTTTACCGGAGGAACTTCGAACGGACCCCACAACAAAAAGATGAAAGGCCCACCTATTGTGAGAAATACATACTAAACGTGAAAACTAGACGCAACAAAAACAAAGTGATCATACCACCCTCAGATTTCCCAGCCCCACTCTATCAAGAAATAACAACCCTCTAGTCATCTGAGGGATGATTGTCGCGGACATAACCAGAGAATGGGCTTGGCCATTACTACCCCTACGAGCCAGGTCATCAGCCACCCCATTCGTTTCCCTAGGACAGTGTGCGAGATGAACACCTCTAACTGACTCATGAGGTGTTTAATCCTTGCCCACCAATAGCACATGTTCCATGAAGGGGAGGATTTCCCCTTGATTAATTCAACCATCGCCTTGGAATCACTTTTCACCTCCACCTTAGAGATGTGTCGCTCCACACAAAGGGATAGGCCCTCCCAGACAGCCCTAATCCCAGCCCCAGAATTTGATCCAAATCAATACCCCGAAGTGAAGGTAAAAAGGAAAGCACCCGTGCAATCTCTAGCCACGCCTCCTCCTCCTGATAGGCAAGGATTTCCACGGGCCGACCCATCAACATTAATCTTGATCCAACCCCTCTTAGGATTCGTCCACCTGACCACCTGGACTGATCTCTTATAAGGTCTGTCGCTGACCATTCCTAGCCTCGTTAAAGCTGTATCCGAAGCTCAGTTTGTGTATTTGGTTGGGGGAAGCATGGGGCCAATCTAGTAGATCCACCGGTGAATTTTGGCAATCACCTTTGAAGCAGAAGGTGTGGAATCATTGAATCTGGTTTCATTTTTGGACATCCAAAGTTCCTAAAAAATTAGAATGGGAAGAAGGCCCCTTAAAATATGTGGTCGGTTAGATTGCTTGGCCAACGCCCACCATATAGAGGACCTACTAACGGCTGAAACAATGGGGTAGGGTGGACTTGGAGAAGGGGTTTGAAGTGGTTCCACACTATCGACGCCAGGTTACCCGAGGAGAAAACCTGCTCAATGGTTTTCGATTGGTTCAAGATAGAGTCCCGACAACATTCACATTTGGAAGCCATGTGAATGGCTTGGGTCCTAACGTCGATTGAAATGGCATTGAGAATAATTTTCCAGGTAAGCAACGACAGTTTTGGAGGAAGTTTTGGGTGCCAGACCCACGTTGCCCATACTTTGTTTTCCCCGGGCGGTCTAGACATATGCCAGGCAGATCTGACACTGAACTCTCCCGAGGTAGTGTTAACCCAAATCTTTTTGTCTTCTGACACTGAAGTACATATCCTCTCATCCAAAACATTGTTAACCTAGTCTCACAATTGGAATAGGAAAAAAAATCTAGCACTTACGCAATTTTGCACACATGCTTGATGTCACTTTCAACGGGACTTCGATGGCATTGACAGATTGTCGATGGCATTGATAGATTGTCGATGGCATCGAACACCTTCGATGACAAGGAGTAAAACACTGAAATGTTCCAACAACAAACATTAAATTTTTTGCATTTTTCCTATGGCATCGAACATCTGTCAATGGCATCGACAACTACTAGATGGCATCGACACCTTATTGCTTACATATTTAAGACATCAACAACATTTAATGGCCACTAATCAAACGAGTGTATAATGGCCATTGATCAAACGAATAGGATTGTCTAACTAGTGTGATTTTTTAGACATGAACTATCCATGCTTGGCACTGCATATGGACGGGCACTAGTGGTAAATCACTATTTCATGTGTACTGTAGAGAGATGGCTCTACCATATTTCGGTTCTTGCTGCTCCACATCATCATCATGCTCAATCTCCTTCATAAACCACTGGAATGCTTCCTTGTCAACTAAATTTAATGGTTTTAAGACCAATCTGCTCAAATTTGAGAATCCCGAGATCATATTGTATAGCTCATGCTACAGCCGTCCCTCCCTGGAATATGTAGAATGATGATGATCCATGAGACCATTGAACCCCCACTTTGAATGGTAAAAGGGTTGAAAACTACATTTGATCGGATGGTCTTGTTCGAGTTTGTGCAGTCCATCAGAGCATCATTGACACACACACACATGTGTGTCAATATATATAAAATCTTTGGATGACCACGTACAAACAATTGTACAATGGTCTCACTACAAGAAATCCCACTTTTAGCGATGAAAATTTTCATCGCTAAAAGCCAAATTTTCGTAGCTAAAAACTTTTAGCGACGAAAATTTTCGTCACTAAATTCATCGCTAAAAGATCGAGGCAGTAGGGTTTTATCGGCGAAAAGTTTGAATTGTCGCTAAAGGCAAGCTTTTTAGTGACGAAAATTTTCGTCGCAAAAAAAACTTTTGGCAACGAAAATTTTCGTCGCTAAAACTATTTATAAAACTTTTAGCTACGAAAATTTTCGTTGCTAAAATTATTTTGCAAAACTTTTAGCTACGCAAATTTTCGTCGCCAAAAATATTTTGCAAATATTTTTAGCTACGAAAATTTGTCGCTGAAAATATTTTCCAAAACTTTTAGCTATGAAAATATTTGTCACTATAAAATATTTGCATAACTTTTAGCTACGAAATGTTTCATCGCTAAAAATATTTTGCAAAACGTTTAGCTACGAAAATGTTCGTCGCTAAAAAATATTTGCATAACTTTTAGCTACGAAAATTTTCGTCCCTTGCAAAACTTTTAGCCACAAAAAACATATTTTGCAAAACTTTTAGCTACGAATATTTTCGTCGCTAAAAAATATTTGCATAACTTTTAACTACGAAAATTGTCATCGCAAAAAATATTTTGCAAAACTTTTAGCTATGAAAATATTCGTCGCTAAAAGTCTTTAAAAAAAATATTTCAGCACAAAATTCCACTCAAAATTCCTGATATACACCTGTTACAATTTATTTCATCATATTCATCCTGATATACATCTGTTATATAATATATTTCATCATATTCACATTCACATCTATCTAAACCCAAACTAGTAAATCCATCCAAACATAAATTACATTCATCCAAACACAAACAATCTTATCCACATCACATTCATTCATGCATAAATACATATAAGCTTAACATCATAAACAAAAATACCCTAAACCTAAACCTAAACCTATAACCTATAACCTATAACCTAAACCTAAAACCTAAACCTTACCTATAACCTATAAGTTTAGGTTTAGGAAATCAGGTTCGAGTTCAGAATTGGGTTTAGGTGTGGCTATAGGTTTAGGAAATTGAGTTATAGGTTGAGGTTTAGGTTATAGGTTAAGGTTTAGGTTTAGGTTTAGGTTTAGGTTATAGGTTTTAGGATTTGAGAATAGGTTTAGGTTAAGGTTGTAAGTTTAGGTTTAGGAAATCGGGTTCGGGTTCGGGATCGGGTTTAGGTTTGGGTTTTCAAGTTTAGGTTTAGGTTTAGGTTTAGGTTAGGGAGTTGAGATTAGGATTAGGTGTAGGTTTAGGTTTAGGGATTTGAGAATACGTTAAGGTTTAGGTTTAGGTTTAGGTTTAGGTTAAGGTTTAGGTTATAGGTTAAGTTTTAGGTTTAGGTTAAGGTTATAGGTTTAGGTTTAGTTTATAGGTTTTGAGATTTGAGAATAGGTTTAGGTTAAGGTTATAAGTTTAGGTTTAGGAAATCAGGTTCGGGTTTGGGATCGGGTTTAGGTTTGGGTTTTCGAGTTTAGGTTTAGGCTTAGGTTAGGGAGTTGAGATTAGGATTAAGTGTAGGTTTAGGTTGAGGGATTTGAGAATACATTAAGGTTTAGGTTTAGGTTAAGGCTATAGGTTAAGGTTTAGGTTATAGGTTAAGTTTTAGGTTTAGGTTAAGGTTATAGCTAGGTTTAGGTTTAGTTTATAGGTTTTGAGATTTGATAATAGGTTTAGGTTAAGGTTATAGGTTTAGGTTTAGTTTATAGGTTTTGAGATTTGATAATAGGTTTAGGTTAAGGTTACAAGTTTAGGTAGGAAATTGGGTTTAAGTTTGGGTTTTCAAGTTTAGGTTTAGGTTTAGGTTAGGGAGTTGAGATTAGGATTAGGTGTAAGCTTAGGTTTAGGGATTTGAGAATATGTTATGGTTTAGGTTTAGGAAATCGGGTTCGGGTTATAGGTTTAGGTTTTAGGTTAGGTTATAGGTTAAGGTTTAGGAAATTGAGTTTAGGTTATAGGTTTATGTTATAGGTTAAAGTTTAGGTTATAGGTTAAGTTTTAGGTTTAGGTTTAGGTTATATAGGTTTAGGTTTAGGTTATAGGTTTTGGGATTTGAGAATAGGTTTAGGTTAAGGTTATAAGTTTAGGTTTAGGAAATCGGGTTTGGGTTCAGGATCGGGTTTAGGTTTGGGTTTTCAAGTTTAGGTTTAGGTTTAGGTTAGGGAGTTAAGATTAAGATTAGGTGTAGGTTTAGGTTTAGGGATTTGAGAATACGTTAAGGTTTAGGTTTAGGAAATCGGGTTCGGGTTATAGGTTTAGGTTTAGGTTAGGTTATAGGTTAAGGTTTAGGAAATTGAGTTTAGGTTATAGGTTTAGGTTATAGGTTTAGGTTATAAGTTAACGTTATAGTTTAAGGTTTAGGTTTATAGGTTAAGTTTTAGGTTTAGGTTATAGGTTTTGAGATTTGAGAATAGGTTTAGGTTAAGGTTATAAGTTTAGGTTTAGGAAATAGGGTTCGGGTTCGGGATCGGGTTTAGGTTTGGGTTTTCAAGTTTAGGTTTAGGTTTAGGTTTAGGTTAGGGAGTTGAGATTAGGATTATGTGTAGGTTTAGGTTTAGGGATTTGAGAATACGTTAAGGTTTAGGTTTAAGAAATCGGGTTTAGTTCGAGATCGGGTTTACGTTTGGGTTTTAGGTTTAGGTTTAGGATATAGGTTATAAGTGTAGGTTTAGGTTATAGGTTTAGGTTACGGTTTAGGTTTAGGTTATAGGTTTTGGGATTTGAGAATAGGTTTAGGTTATAAGTATAGGTTTAGGTTTAGGTTTTATGTTTAGGTTAAGGTTATAGGTTTAGGTTATAAGTGTAGGTTATAGGTTTAGGTTTAAGTTAGGTTATAGGTTAAGGTTTAGGGAATTGAGTTTAGGTTATAGGTTTAGGTTCAGGGATTTGAGAATACGTTAAGGTTTAGGTTTAGGAAATCGGGTTCGTGTTCGAGATTGGGTTTACGTTTAGGTTTTATGTTTAGGTTTAGGTTGTAGGTTAGAGTTTAGGGAATTGAGTTTAGGTTATAGGTTATAGGTTTAGGTTAAGGTTTAGGTTGTAGTTATAGGTTTTGGGATTTGAGAATAGGTTTAGGTTATAGGTTAAGGGTATGGTCCCTGCAAGTACAGATATAAACACGACCTGTCCAAATGGCCAGGCCACTCCAATGCTGTCCATAGGAAATGGACAGCTTCATCATGGTCATAACAGCGGTTCCCACCTTCTAGGGACCCCCACTTAACATCCGGATAGCTCCGACGCACATCCGGGTCTGCTCCATCAATTTCGAGCAAATACAGATATAAACACGGCCTGTCCAAATGGCCAGGCCACTCCAATGCTGTCCATAGGAAATTGACAACTTCATCATGGTCATAATGACGGTTCTCACATTCCAGGGACCCTCGCTCAACATCAGAATAGCTCTGATGCACATCCGGGTCTGCTCATTTAAATAAAATGGATTATTAAGATCATTTAAATAAAATCAGGTCCAATCAACAATCTGACCTGGAGGATTTTATTAGCATTGTTGACGGTACCTCGAATCTTGTTTTAGGGCCTAGAAATTCAAAATTAGATACAGAAATTAGAAAAACCAAAGAATTTTAAGAAAGATAGTCAAAGTCCATGTGAATGAGCACAAGTATGCACCTACATATAAATTCTGAAAAGCTATTGCATATCACAAAATAATAATAATAATAATAATAATAATAATAATAATAATAATAATAAAATAAATAATAAATAATAAATCCTTGCATTTGGATATTCAATAAAATTGGTTAGAATGAATTCATTTGCTTAATTCATGGAAACCTTGCGTTTGGATATTGAATTGTAATAATTCAATTCAGTTCAATACACTCAGATTTCTGATAAGGATTTAATGGTTTTAAATCTATGGTTTTCTAGAAAAGGTCTGTTTCCTAGACGTCAAATTCAACGGGGAAAGTAAGATGGTTAATATTACTTTTCACAGTGCAAAGTTTCAGTTATGTCTCTTCTTTACCTTCCATTTTCTTCTTAACAATAAAATCCACATTTACTAATATTCCCATTTTTCTATTTTTCAAAAGAATGAGTTCGGACTCCAAAAGCGTTGGCTCCAGCACTCATACTTTCAGCCCAAACCCTAACCCTACGAAAGTTCCCCTTCTTATCACAATTGTCCCTGGCTTTTGAGGCACATGGTTGAACCATCTCGATTTTCTCTGTATCTATTTACCTACCATTGGGCTACTCTAAGGCTGCTATTTAGAATAACTTATGCCCAATTTTTATTTTTATTTTCAAATGCATTAATATATTGCCTGTCCAATAACATTGGCAACAACGGTCAAATTTGGAAGCAACCCAAATTTGAATATTTTGAGTTGTTAATTGTCCTCCCTAGATAATGGAAAGGGTGAGCATATGGATTGGACACAAGCTGGGCAAAATAAAATTTTCAGTAGGCCTGGCCTGCCAAACACTACCAGTTCAAAATCCAAGTGCAAACTGACCCAGGAATGCCCTTTCTACATTGTAGATAATAAGTAAATTTTGTAGCTTGTATGTATTACTTGCCTGTGGAAACCAAAAGATCTAAATCAGCCCACTTAGCTCCATCTCATGGAACCTTTTACCTGCAAAAATGGTTTAGACCAATAACCACTTAAGAGAAGTACCAGATAAACTATCAGATGAAAATCATCTCAAAGTTGGAAAAGAACTAGCATATCTCTACTATATATAATGTCATAGTCAACATAATAGTAGTCATTTTTAACTATCCTCTGATTGCATTAGATTGGATAACCGATTTACTCTTTAGAAGTGAGTTGCAACTTGCAAGTAAGATTTCCCTTGACATGAAGATTCCGCTAAACAAACCACTCCCAGATAGGACTTTAAATAGGGAAGAGATGTCAAGACAGGGTAAACACAAACCGTTAAAATGCACATTTAGAACCTCAAGAGGTTGCGTCATCAAAGCCATAGTCATTGCAGAATTCCCTTTCCTGAAGGGAGCATGGACACACCAATAAATTGTGTACTACAATCTTCCTCATAGAACTGTGAATCATTTCCAATGGCCTATTGGACATGAGTAAAAGGATGTGATCCTATGCACAACAGCAAATCTATACAATTTGGAAGGGATTATTTTAGAGGAAATAGTATATAACGATAGTATTAAGTTAGAACAAGAACAAATGTAATGCAAATCTGTTGTATGACTATTCAGTACCTACATTCTTTGGTCATATATTGGCTCTTATAGTTTTTTTCTTTTTTAAGCAACAATATTCTAAAGTTGAATAGACTACTTCCAAGTTTCCACCCAAGATTGAAAGGCGGTTTGAATTTGTCCCAGTGCGTTACCTTGTTAACATAATGGATAAACTTGTCCATTTGTTTGAACCAAGATTCAACATATTCGTACTGAAAATCATCACCCATTGTCCACATGATGTGATTTGTACTTGTCAGTCGTCACATTTTCCTGTTCATCAAAGCCAAATAAAATTACAAGAGGGAGCGAGAGTGAATATAAGTATTACATTAAATGCATGGGCTGAATTGTACTCTTATTAGAAACCACTAGGACACTTCATATGAAGAGTTCTGTAAAGGCTTACTTGAGTCCTAGAAGCATCAATAAAATCATTTACACGTTGTTCAACATTGTAATGAGGAGATACAGTTACAACAAAATCTAGATGAGTACATGAGAACTGTCATAAGAAGTTGGTACCTGTATAGGTGAAGAGTCATCATTGACTTCAAAATGGAAACCATTTGGAGGACTATAATAAACAGGAAAGGCAATTGTGAAAATCTGGTGGTTGGACAACATTATATGTCAGCAAACTATTGCAATTTAAAATAATAAATAAATAACTGAACAAGAACTTGAAGTTTCATACCGGAGAAGAAGAACCAAAAGTCTTTGACCCATGCCATATAACTTCAAGTGATTTATCCACCTTACGCTTTGCCCTTTCCTGGTAATCAATCCTTGCAAAGTATAGAGAATCGAAACCAAGCTACACAAACAATATAACCAATCAGATAATAAGTAATTTGTTCAATAGTCATCTGAGAGTATTGACAGATGGATTTTTTACAAGAGAGAAGTACCAGATCCTGATGCATCATGACATACATAATGTCCAGATGCGACCAACACATGAGTGGCGCCATTTTTAGTTCATAATTTCAAAATGACAGCTAGTTGTGAGTCCATGCATTTGAAGTTGAACAAGAAACTATTATAATCTCAATTTGGGCCTTGACATATATCAATAATGGAATGGAACCAAGAGATTAATGATATAGTTTTAGAAAAAGGCACTAAGTTACCTGAAAAATGTTGAGAAAAAGAGATGAGCCCTTGAGATGAGATTAAGCAAGATGTCACTGTTGAATTAGCTCTTTTATTTCTGTAGTTGAGGCCCTAGGAATTTAAAAACCCAAAATGAAAGTTACCGTTTTCTAGCATTGGAGAGCCAAATTCGAGAATTCAATCAATCAACTACCTCCTTTTCTTAGTCATCGCTTCTTCAAGAATTCAACTTATCAAATATCAAAATACTATCAAACAGATCCCAAACCAATTTCCAAAGAAATGCAACTTTAATTCAATGAAATCATCAATGAAAATAGAGAATTCTGCATGAAAAAACACTTAAAAAAATGAACCTTTTTCTATGGCACTCTTTCTTTGCACCAAGGCCACATCTCTTCTGGTAAGCTTTCATGTCAAATTAATGTGTATGATAACCATCAGTAATTTTTCAGCAATGATCCAGAATAAGAAAGAAAGAACCAACATACAGAGGTGAAAGAGAAAGAATAAACATACACAAGTGTAAGGCATGCAAAGTTGTAGGGTCTCTCCAATTACAGCTAGCAAATGTCTTCTTTGCACACACAACACAATTAGATAATGATATTCAGACCATCACTGTAAGAGTCTCTCCAATTACAGCTACAAGAACATTTATGTCTAGGTCCCATAAAGTGACAATATCTTCTGCAGCAATATAGCTAGAACAGAGCCATTGCTAGAAAATACAGCAATTGTCATTGACCTTTTCTTGCATGGAAATCAAGTTCTCAATCAGAACATGGACTAGAACAGTCCAATCTCTGTCATTTTTGGCTCATTGCTCACCATTGTAGTGACAACCGGTGCACAGTCCCAATCACTATAAATAAATAGAAAACGAGGTGCGAAAATCTCATTTTACATATATTCTAACCATCCACACTCAAAAGAAAAGAAAAGAAAAGAAAAATCTTTTTTTTTTTTGCCGAATTTTATGAACTAACACCATTCATTTGAAAAATTAGCTGAAAATAAAATATAAAAACAATAGAAAATGAGATGCAAAAATCTGATCTAAGGCATGCATTTGTACATTTAATGATTCTACATGTATTCCAACCATCCACACTCAAAAGAAGAAAAAAAAAAAACTAATTTTGCTAAATTTTATGAATTGACACCATTCATTCCAAAAATTACTTGAACATAGAAAGTTACAAAAAATGAAAATGAGATGCAAAAAATTGAACTAAGACATGCATGTGTAGATTTAAAGATTCTACATGTATTCCAACCATCCACGCTTAAAAGAAAATAGAAGAAAAAGCTAACGCTATTCATTACAGCTGACACTATCCATGTATTTTGTGAATTTTAAGTAAAGTGCTTGAAATGTCCACTTCAAGCACTCGAAAACAGGAATGCTAGAAAATTCAAATGTTATCAGCTCAGGCAAACAACCATTTTTTTCCACACCCTCAAATCTATTGAACAGGATTAAACTTTTCAAGTACCCGGCATCCTGAACTCCCATTGATTTTCATCAAATAAACACAAACTTCAAAAAGAAAAGTATCTACATGACTACTTCATTTTTCAGATAATCCAAGTATGAAGAACATCAGGGTCAATACATATACATCAAATTGCTTGAGAACATCCCAAATTCCCTTGATTTTGGTCCAAAAAAAAAAACCCGGAAACAAGTACCCATCATCCTAAATTCCCATCAATTAATATAACATGATCACATAAACTTCAAAAAATGCCAAATGCAAAAGTATCCACATGAGATTCCCTTACACTACGCTAAAACAGCGAGAAAAGGATGGTCCAAAACCGTCTCAAATGACCAAAAAGGACGGTTATGGATCGTCGCATTGGCCATCAAATTTTGACGTGTCCTATTACTTAAAGGATGGTTGAAAACCGTCATTCTTATTAATGAAAAAAAGATGGTCATGGACCGTCCTTAAAATGGACTGTCATCTTAAGAGCCTAAAAAAGACGGCCATGAACCGTCCTTTAAAAGGACTGTCATGGACCGTCTCTTATGAGCCTTCAAAGGACGGCCATAGACCGTCCTTTAAATGGACGGTCATGGACTGTCCTTAAAAAGGACTGTCATGGACTGTCTCATATGAGCCTTCAAAGGACGGCCATGGACTGTCCTTTAAACGGACGGTCATTGACTATCCTTAAAAAGGACTGTCATGGACCATCTCTTATGAGCCTTCAAAGGACGGTTATGGACCGTCCTTTAAAAGGACGGTCATGAACTGTCCTTTAAAAGGACTGGTATGGGCCGTCTCTTATGACCCTTAAAGGACATTCAAATTTGACCTGTTACAGTATTCTTCCTGATATACACCTGTTATACAATATATTTCATCACATTCACATCCACCTAAACCTAAACTACGTAAATCCATCCAAAAATAAATTACATCCATCCAAACACAAACAATCTTATCCACATTACATTCATCCACGTATAATACATATAAGTTTAACTTCATAAGTAAAAAAGAAGAAAAAAAATCAGCAACAATTTTCTTTTTGTGTCTTTCATCTAATAAAAAAATATTCAACCAACAAAACATTATAATTCAGAATCATGAAGAATTGCAGAAACTTCATCAAAAAAAGTGGGCACTTTTTTAAAATAAAACTGATCATTAAAATAAAACTAATACGAGAAAATAATGCAAAAAAGTGTTTCAATTAATAGAAATAACAACAAAAATTAAAGCTTTGTAAAAAGGGGCATATGTTAAAAGGGATACATTCTTGTTTGTTGCCATGTGATTGGGCTACATTATTACAGCAATCGGTTTCGGGTTCGGGATCGGGTTTAGGTTTGGGTTTTCAAGTTTAGGTTTTAAGTTGGGGAGTTGAGATTAGGATTAGGTGTAGGTCTAAGTTTAAGGATTTGAGAATGAATTCAGGTTTTAGGTTTAGGTTGAGGTTTTAGGTTATAGGTTTAGGTTTTAAGTTTAGGTTAAGGTTTAGGTTTAGGTTAAGGTTTAGGTTTAGGGAATTGAGAATAGGTTAAGGTTTAGGTTTAGGAAATCGGGTTCGGTTCGGGATCGGGATCGGGTTTAGGTTTGGGTTTTCAAGTTTAGGTTTAGGTTTAGGTTGGGAGTTAGATTAGGATTAAGTGTAGGTTTAGGTTTAGGGATTTGAGAATACATTTAGGTTTGGTTTAGGTTTAGGTTTTAGGTTATTGGTTAAGGTTTAGGTTTTAGGTTTAGGTTACGGTTAGGTTATAGGTTATAAGTTTAGGTTATAGGTTATAGGTCTTATAAGCTATAGGTTTAGGGAATTGAGAATATGTTAAGGTTTAGGTTTAGGAAATCAAGTTCGGGTTCGGGATCGGGTTTAGGCTTGGGTTTTCAAGTTTAGGTTTAGGTTTAGGTTAGGGAGTTGAGATTAGGATTAGGTTTAGGGATTTGAGAATACATTTAGGTTTTAGGTTTAGGTTTAGGTTTTAGGTTATTGGTTAAGGTTTAGGTTTTAGGTTTAGGTTAAGGTTAGGTTATAGGTTATAAGTTAAGGTTATAGGTTATAGGTTTTAGTTTTAAGGTTATAGGTTTAGGTTAAGGTTAAGGTTTTAGGTCTTATAAGCTATAGGTTTAGGGAATTGAGAATATGTTAAGGTTTAGGTTTAGGAAATCGAGTTCGGGTTCGGGTTCGGGTTTAGGTTTGGGTTTTCAAGTTTAGGTTTATGTTTAGGTTAGGGAGTTGAGATTAGGATTAGGTGTAGGTTTAGGTTTAGGGATTTGAAAATAGGTTAAGGTTTAGGTTTAGGAATTCGGGTTCGGGATTGGGTTTAGGTTTAGGTTTAGGTTAGGGAGTTTAGATTAGGATTAGGTGTAGGTTTAAGTTTAGGGATTTGAGAATAGGTTAAGGTTTAGGTTTAGGAAATCGGGTTCGGGTTCGGGATTGGGTTTTAGGTTTGGGTTTTCAAGTTTACGTTTAGGTTTAGGTTAGGGAGTTGAGATTAGGATTAGGTGTAGGTTTAGGTTTAGAGATTTGAGAATACATTTAGGTTTTAGGTCATAGGTTTTGGTTTAGTTTAAGGTTATAGGTTTAGGTTAAGGTTATAAGCTATAGGTTTAGGGAATTGAGAATAGGTTAAGGTTTAGTTTAGGAAATCGAGTTCGAGTTCGGGTTCGGGTTTAGGTTTGGGTTTTCAAGTTTAGGTTAAGGTTATAAGTATAGGTTTAGGTTATAGGTTAAGGTTTAGGTTTAGGTTATAAGTATAGCTTTTGGGATTTGAGAATAGGTTTAGGTTATAGGTTTAGGTTTAGGTTTAGGTTATAGGTTATAAGTTTAGGTAATTGAGAATAGGTTTAGGTTATAGGTTTAGGGTGTGGTTTACGTTAAGGGTGTGGTCCCTGCAAAAACATATATAAACATGGCCTGTCCAAATGGCCAGGTCCTTCCAATGCTGTCCATAGGAAATGGACAGCTTCATGATGGTTATAATAGTGGTTCCCACCTTCCACGGACCCTCGCTCAACTGGATAGCTCCGACACACATCCGGGTCTGATCCATTAATTTCAAGCAAATACATAAACACGGCCTGTCTAAATGGTCAGGACCCTCCAATGCTGTCCATAGAAAATAGACAGCTTCATCATTTTCATAACAGCGGTTCCCACCTTCCAGGGACCCCCGCTCAACATCCAGATAGCTCCGACGCACATCCAGGTCTGTTCATTTAAATCAAATGGATTATCAAGATCATTTAAATAAAATCAGGTCCAATCAACAATCTGACCTGGAAGATTCTGTTAGCATTGTTGACGGCACCTCGAACCATGTTAAAATCCAGGTTGCAATCTGTGGCCACTGATGCTATTTGTCTTTCTGTGAAGTTGGCGACGATTTCTGCATCTAACCCGGCGAAAGCAGCCCTAATGATAAAGAACATTTCTTTCCATGAATTCATTATCTCTCTTTTAATTTTTTTCGTGGCAACTTGGAATAATAATGTTATTTATACGTCTTTTTTTTAGGATATATAAAAATAAGAGAACGTCTCAATTGCAAATGGTTGGACCATATCTTACCATCCATCTCAATTATAGGAAGAAATGTATGTGTAGACTTAATTTTCTGCAGTTCCTCTGGTGTTAAGCTCTACAATTTAATGATAACCAATTAATGATAGATACTCAAACAAATAAAAGATAAAACAAAAGAAAATAGAATTCCCATACCTTAGATTTTGGGTTTGCAGAAATGCACCTAGCCATGAAGTTGGCAACCCCATCAACCACTAGCGCCTTGGTAATAATCACATAACTCTAGTCATCAAACTTCACTCTTCTGTATTACCAGGAACCATGTCATGTGTGACCCATACCGTAAGATGATCTTTAAAAATAGATAGACGACATGGATTAAACATATACATCATGGTAGGGCTCACAAAAGTTTTGGATCAAGCTGATATATATTTTTTCACTTCATCCAATTTTTTACACCTAATATATCAATAGGTTAGATGTCAAATAACCATTACAGTGGGCCCTAGGAGGTTTTTAACAGTGGACATTCAATCAAAAAAAAATTCCATGGTGTGGTCCACCTGATACATTTATAACCTAAACCATTAACATGCATCCAAAAGACTTCTTTCAAGCTATGATGATGATGATGATTGTTTGACAAAAACACTTCTTTCACAATTACACAGAAAAAAACAAAATCAAGGTTGCTTTTCTTCAACAAACCCCAAATAAAATCCAGTATTTATAAAGAGCAGTATTCCTAAAAAACTAAAAACTCGTGAAAAGAGAAGGATAGCTTTTGAACCTTGAGCCATATAAAAACTGATTTCAGAATATAAGACTTCAAAGAAAATTCATTTCACCAAGTTGCTACTTCTTACCTTATGTGGGACAGAAAATTAAAACGAAAGCCTGCTTCCAAAGAGAACTGATCACCTACAGGTGGGTCTTTCCCACCAACATCTCACATGTGTAAGACATCTAACCTGAAGGTGGGCCCATCATGAAGATCCCCGTCTCAAAAATCAGGCCAAGCCAATCATCGGGTGGTTCACACATGTAGGTTGCCTCCGTCATCACTGATTTTAACAAAGCATGATGAATGGACTGACTTGATTTCTGTGCCAAATTATCTTCATGGTTGGGTCCATAGCATGGATCAGATGTCTTGCATAAGCGACACATTGGAAAGGAAAGAGGAGTTGCTTCTTGGTAAGCATGCAACTGGCCCAAGGAGATCAACTCTCATTTCAAAACAAAAACAAAACAAAACAAAAAATCAAATCCCACATTTTCACAATAAGGTTTCAAGAAAAACTGAAGGAAACTGAAGAAAGATGATAACTTTCTAACCTTGGGGAAGAAACCCAACATCAAAATCCAAGATTTCAAGAAACCCAACTTCACCAAACTTATTCTTTGACACTTCCACAGAGGAAGAAAACAAAAGGCCCATTTATCCACCAAAACCCAAGAGAAATCTAGCATTTTCAAAACATGGTTTCAGGAAAAGGTCATGAAAACCAGAGAAAGGTGTTAGTTGTTTTTTTTTTTTTTCTTTTTTTTTTTTTTCTTTTTTTACCTTGATTGAAGAACCCTACAAAACCCAACTTCCTAATTCCAAGATCTCAAGAAAACCTCCACCATCAAACTCCTTTTATAGATTACTGTTTTTTCAATAATACCAAAATGAAACCCAGTATTGCCACAATAAGATTCTAAAAAGGGATAGATTTTTCTATCTTGAAAGATGCTAAAGGAGAAACCCACAAACTCAACTTCCAAAAACCAACATTTCAGAACCCACTTCACCAAACCTCTTTTTGTGCCATTTTTAAGGTGGGGAAGTAAAAGCCAAAGGTCTATTTTTCAACAAAATCCAAATACAATCCAACATTTTCACTCTAAGATTCCAAGAGGAATGGGGTTAGGTTTCTTGCATTGAATGGAAAAAAGAAATACTCGCAAAACCCAACTTCCATAAGACAAAATTTCAAAGAAACCCCCCTTCACCAAATTATTCTTCTACAATTTTAATGGGAAAGAAATTCAAAACAAATGTTTGGTTTTCCAACAAAATCCAATCCTTCTTGCCTTAACTAAGTAAGAAACGATTGACAATACCCACCTCCAACAAATCAAGATATGAATGAAAACCCATTCCACCAAGCTGCTCATTTCAAAATTTCACAGGGGGGAAAAAATCAAAACCAAAGCAAAGGCCTACTATTTTTCTTTTTTTCCTTTTTTACACCGATTGGTATGAAATCCTGCATTTTCACTGCAAGATTTCAAAAAATAAGACTGTCAAAACATGCCATTTCGCCATGCTTGCTCTGGTTCTACAATTGTAGACGCAGAAGAATCAAAACAGACACCTTATTCCTTAAAAAAAAACAAAAAAAAAAAAACCCAAATGAATATCCAGCAACTCCAATGTAAGATCCAAAGAAGGATTAGCTCTCTTATCTTGGAAGAACTAAGATAATATTCACAAAAACCAACTCCAAGAAATCAAGATTTCAAAAAAATATAATAATAAAACTTCATTAGACCACTTATCTTGGAAGAAATAAGATAATATTCACAAAAACCAACTCCAAGAAATCAAGATTTCAAAAAAATATAATAATAAAACTTCATTAGACCACTTGTTAGTTTTGACAAATTATCAATCAAAACAAAAGGCATATTTTGGATTATCAATCAAAACGAAAGGCAGATTATCATGGGTTTTGTTTTCTTTTGAGGTGCTAAGCCCATGTAAACAATCCATGTTGTGTCCTATTGAGCACAAGGTTCAAAGTATCATCCCTTGCGTCAGTCCAGCAGTGTCCACAGATGGATGGCCCTGCTGGCCTGGATAAAAAATACATCACGGTGGCCCAGCTGCATACAGCAGGTGGTTGGTGGGTATAAAACATTTGCATCAGGTGGGGGTCCTCATGGGCTTCCAATCAAATTTTCTACAAAATTTGGAATGATATTCTCACAAGCATATCAACAGACACCTTACATGCAAAAATCCTCAAAACAACTTTCCATGATCGAGTCATCCAAATAGAGATTCATAACCAAAATGAAGACTAAAAATTAAAATGCAACATCACCTTTTCAGATTAGCAACAGGTGAGAGCTCAACAACTTTCTATTGTTGTTGATGACCAGAGATGCGGTAGGTTTTAGCGGCTGGTGGATGCGGGTTAAGGCTTGCAAATTGAGAGTCGGAGAGAGAGAGAGAGAGAGAGAGAGAGAGTGAAGCAGATCGCAAGAGAGAGAGAGGGGGAGAGAAGCAGACGCAAGAGAAATCGAGAGGGAGAGGGAGAAGGAGAGACAGATCTAGAGAGATCTGAGATTGAGAAGGAGGAGAGAGAGATCATGGGAGAGGAAGAGGGTGAGAGAGAGAGAGAGAGAGAGCTGGACGGTAGGCAGGGGTGAGAGAGAGGGAGAGAGAGGGAGGGCCGGTGGCGAGAGAAAATGGGGAAAGGTTTGGGCGCGCGGCTCTGTTTTGAGCGCGCACCCAATTTTGGGCGAGACTGGACGGTGCTCTGTGGGCCCCACCATGATGTATGTGTTTCATCCATGCCGTCCATCCATTTTTACAAATCACATTAGGGCTTTATGCCAAAAATTAGAGGGATATAAATCTCAGGTGGTCCACACCACATGAGAACAATAGTGATTGGATATCCACCATTAAAATCCTCCTAAGGCCCACTGTACTGTTTATTTGACATCCAATCTGTTGATTTGGTTATACAGGACCAAATGAAGGGAAAAAACAAAAATCAGCTTGATCCAAAACTTTTATGGCTATTGATCATATTTTTAATGGTCGACGCTCATTCAACACTGTTTCCTGTAATGTGGTCCACTTGAGATTTGCATATATCTCATTTTTGGTCTCATATTGTAAAATTAGGTGTAAAAATATATGGACAGCATGGATAAAACAGATACATCATGGTGGGAGCCATAGAGCACCAACCACTAGTCATTGGCGGGTGTCAGGGGGAGTAGTCAATCCATTCTCAAGTGTATAGAGTAAATCTTATGAGACAAAAAATAATTTATTCATTTTATCCACTCCATCCATCCATTTTAACATATAATTTTATTACATAAGCTCAAAAATGAAGCCTATAAAAATCTGAAGTGGACCACATCATAGGAAATAGTATAAATTAAACGTCTACCATTAAAAAAAATTGGGAGGCCACTGAAGTTTTGGATCAAGTTGATATTTTAGTTTTCCCTTCATCCATGTATTTGTGATCTATTGAATAGGTTGGATGATAAATAAAAATCACCGTAGGCCATAGGAAGATTTCAACGGTGGAAATCATTATTCTCACTATTTCCTGTGGTATGGTCCACTTCGTCCACATCGTCCATTTGAGAGAGAGAGAGAGAGGACAGAGAGCGAGAGAGTGAGAGAGGGCGCGAGAGTGAGAGTGAGAGAGGACAGAGAGCGAGAGAGACTTCAAGTCTCTCTCACGAGCGGTCATGGGTCACGTGGTCGGTGCTCTGTGGGCCCCACCATGATGTATGTGCATGTTTCATCCTTGCCATCCATCTATTTTTCATTTCATTTTATGGTATGAGATAAAAAATGAGGTATATCCCAATCTCAACTGGACCACATTATAGGAAACAGTGTTGAATGAGCGTCGACCATTAAAAACCTTTTGGGGGCCATATAAAGTTATGGATCAATCTGATATTTTTTTCCCTTCATCTGGGCCTGTATGACCTAATCAACAGATAGGATGTTAAATAAAAAGTATAGTGGGCCTTTGGAGGGTTTTAATGGTCGATATCCAATCACTATTGTTTTCATGTGGTGTGGTCCACTTGAGATTTATATCCCTCTCATTTTTGGTATCAGGCCTTAATATGATTTGTAAAAATGGATGGACGACATGGATGAAACACATACATCATGGTGGGACCCATAGAGCACCGACCAACATCCAAAAACGGTTACTCGCCTCAATCATACTACATATGAGAAAGATATTAGGCAAACAAGATTGATCAACAATTTGAGTGAATTTTGATTTAAACATCTGAAGTTATTTACTCTTCAATTTGAACTAATTAGATTGTCCAAAAACGGTTAAAGGTTGTTCATAATATCAAAAATATATGAATGAATAGAAAATACAAACATCAGCTTGATCAAAAACTTCTATGGCCTCCAAGAAATTTTAAATGGTAGAGGTTTAATCACACTATTTCCTGTGGTGTGGTCCACTTGAGCTTTGGATATGCTTCCTTTTTGTTCCTTAGACCTCAAATTATCTATTAACATGGATGAATGGAGTGGATAAAATAAATAAATAATGGTGGACCCCATAGAGTTTACTCTGGTAAGGGTAACGAGTAACTCACTTAAATGTAATGGAGAAAGGGTTTCCTTAAAACATTCATAATCATATATTGGGCCCCACTATGATGTATGTGTTGTATTCACACCGTCCATCCATTTTGAGATATTATTTTAGGGCATGACCCAAAGAATGAGGCAGATAAAAACATGTAGTGGACCTCACCACAGAAAACCCAAATACAACAATTAGGGATTTCGAATCCCAAATCCCAAATTGGGAATTTCAGATCCCCATCCCCAATTCCAGATTATGATTAGGGATTTCAGAACCCAAATCCCTAATCCAGTTACAATTAGGATTTCAAATCCTTAATCCCCTATATTCGTTCATGGATTAGGGATTTAAATCACACAATTAGGGATTACAAGATCCAGTTTCCAGAGCTCGGATTGGAATCTAATAATTGGGGATTTTTATTTACCCTTACCTGTATTTCTGGGAGAGAGCCATGGAGGCCATAGCCGACATCTCTGCTGGTCTTCTATGTCTCTTCATCTCCAAGATCCCGGCCTTACACTTCATCTCCATCACAACTAGCACCTCTACCTCTCTCTGCGGCAGCTATTATCATCGCAAGTAGAGGGTCTTCTTGCAGATGCTGGCGGCATACGTGGTTTTCAAAAAAAATGCTCTCTTTAATCAACTCAGTCACATAACATGATTTTTTTTAATGTTCCAAATACATTAATTATGAAGTTAAAGAATGAATATATAATTTACAAGAATTTTTTAAAGAATACAAACATTAATTTTTGATGGCACAACCCCAAATACACTTTTCTCTACTCGACCAAAAAAGGAGAAGATATGGGGTGATGGAAGAGCCAGCAAGCAACCATGAGATGTGCCGGGTTGAAAATTTCTCTCATTTAGATTTATGCACAACTCTGAAAGGGTAACCCACGGGTTTCAGAAAAAATGTGTGTGGGGGACCACAAATCTAATGAGGAATGAAAGCGAAGGAATGTAGCAAAAATTCTGCGGAAAGAGAAGAAAAAATTTCTTCCACCGAATGCTCTAATAACATTAAAAAATTTAGAAAGGTGTATTGAATATGAAAAGTGTGATGGGATCACTTTCATGAATTATCATATGTTTTCCCAAGCCTTGTAGACAAAGTAATTAAATACTAGTTGTTATCTTTTACAAAGATAAAACCTATTCAAAATTTGAAAGACATTGCGTTCATCTAACAATATTCAAGGGTGCATCTGGTTACATAAACACACCCTAAATTCTATACCATTGTATGAGATGCACTTGACCATTGATAAAGATAAGAGTTTTTCTATAATACATCAAGAGGGATTGCAATAGGATACATTAGTATTCTAGCTGTAGGACTAGGGTCCTTTATGATAACCTAAATCATTTAGACAACGTGATTCACCTTAGATAGGATGTTCAAAAATACTTCTAGATTGAAATATTTCAACCATTTAATTACTCAAAAGTTAAAGGAGAAAATCTGTATAAAAAAAAAAAAAAGAAAAAAAAAAAAGAGTCAAATGATCAACTTGTTGAAATATTTCAATGAGAGGTAAAATTTCATTTTTGGGTCACTCAATCTAAGGTGAGACCTATCATGTGAACGGCTTGGATCATTTTTTAATGATCCAAGCCCAAAGGTTAAAGTACAAAACACGTCTCATAATAGTAAATTCCCCTTTATTCTAAGAAACCACAATGGGATTTAATTTTTTATTGATATAATTTGACCTTTAATCATTTAATTATTTTACTTTATTATCACTTATGGATAGTTATTGAAAGCTTAGGATCTTCCCATGTAGAAATTTGTGAAAGGACACGAACCCTAGGTGCACTACTGGGTTGTGTCTGCTCCATCCATCAGGAAAATCCATCAAATTTAAAATACAAATTTTGAATTTTTATTTTAAAAATCTCAAAAAATTTCTCATATTTTAATTTTTTTCTCAAAAATTTCAAAATGCCGATTTTTTTTCTTCAAAAGCATTATTTTGTTCTCAAAATTTTTCTTAAACACAGTTAAAATTTCTAAACCTTTCAATATTCTTTTTCATGTGATATTACAAATCATTTAAATATTACCTTTTAATTATATATATATATATATATATATAAATATAAATTTCCATTCATATGATATAAAAACTACACACACACACACACACACACACACACACACACACACACACACACACACACACATTTTTACCGACAAAAATACTTAAAAATTAAAACATTTTTACATTATTACTTGGCCCAAAAATGGGTTGGATAAACATAGGGGCGACAACACATCATCAAAATCTCACTTTTGTTATCTAACTTTTCAATTTTTCTTATCAAAATACAAAATTAGTTTTCTTTTTTTAAAAATATATTTTTTTTTACAATTTGTCAATTTTTTCACAAATTAGTTTAATTTTTTTAATTTTCTTTTTAAAAATATCATTTTTTAAATCTAACTTTTGTTATATAACTTTTTAATTTTTCTTGTCAAAATACAAAATCTAGTTTTCTTTTTTAAAATATATATAGTATTTACAATTTGTTAATTTCTTCACAATTTTGTTTAAATTTTTAAATTTTCTTTTTCAAAATATCATTTTTAAAATATCACTTTTGTTATATAAATTTTTAATTTTTCTTGTCAAAATACAAAATCTAGTTTTCTTTTTTAAAAAATATATATTTTTTACAATTTGTCAATTTTTTCACAATTTTTTTTTATTGTTTTTATTCTCTTTTTCAAAATATCATTTTTTAAATATCACTTTTGTTATATAACTTTTTAATTTTTCTTTTCAAAATACAAAATCTAGTTTTCTTTTTTAAAAAATATATTTTTTTTACAATTTGTCAATTTTTTCACAAATTTGTTTAATTTTTTAAATTTTCTTTTTTTAAATATCACTTTTGTTATATAACTTTTTAATTTTTCTTTTCAAAATATAAAATCTGGTTTTCTTTTTTAAAATATATATTTTTTTACAATTTGTCAATTTTTTCACAATTTTGTTTAATTTTTAAAATTTTCTTTTTCAAAATATCATTTTCTTATTAAATTTTTTTTTTCAAAATTATCAACATTATTCAAGGTCTTAATTTTTATTTCAAAATCTAGATTTTTATAAAATTACATTTTTTTTTTCAAAATCTAAATTTTTTTCTTAAACATTGTTAGTTATTTTTCTAAGCTTTTTAACTCTTTTTTTTTTCTTTTTTTTTTTCGAAATTCAAAATTTTTTTGTTCTTAATTTTTGACTTGAGCATTAGAGACGGTTTAGGACTGTCTCTAATGCAGACGGTCTTTGACAGTCTCAAATGACCACTATAAGATGGCTAAGGACCGTTTCTAATAGAGACGGGTCTTTGGCAGTCTTAAATGGAGACTACTAAGGACTGTCCCTACTACAGACTATTTTTGCCAAACCAGTAAAAAATGGCCGATGACTCTATAATTGAGACAGTCTTTGATAGTTTCAAATTACCAATAAAAGACGGCCAATGACCGTCTCTAATACGGACGATCCTTGACCATCTCAAATGACCGCATATGTGACGGTCCTTGACAGTCTCAAATGGAGACAGCTAAGAACCGTCCTTAATACAGACTATTTTTGACAGTCTCATAGTAGAGGAAAAGACGGCCAATGACCGTCTCTAATTGAGACGGTCCTTGACAGTCTCAGATTACCAGTAAGAGACGGCCAATGACCTTCTCTAATACGGACGGTCCTTGACCGTCTCAAATGGCCGCATATAAGACGGTTAGAGACCGTCGCTTATTCCAGACGGTCAATGGCAATCTTTTATCTGTAGTTAACGACGATTTTTTACTGTCTTAAATGATTTGTGGACGTTCAATTTTTTAAGACAATATTAAGGACGGTCAAGGGCTGTCTAAAAGTTTAGAGACAGTTTACAGCCGTCTCTAAAGCGTCTTTAAACCAAGCAATTTTAGAGACAGTCCAGAACCGTCTCTAAATCCGTCATTTTTTTCTATTTTTCACGTAGTGTTACATGTAACATAAATGATGTGTACAACACTCCATTAATCATGTCAAGTCTAAATAACACTAAAATCAATCAACAAGCATCAAATAACTTGAAAGTGCCCCAAATTCCATTAGTATCAGTCCAAGAACACCCAAAAGCAACTACTAATCATCAAAAACTCCCGTTAATTCACATCAAGTAATCCCACAAATTTTTAGAATTGATCAATGCAAAAGCACCCACATGACATTCCATCGTTTAAACCACAAAAAATTATAATAAATCTGCATAACACTTCATTTTTCAACAAATATGCATCAAACTGCTTAAGAACATCCCAAATTTCATTGGTTTTTCATCCCAAAACAATTGAAAACAGCCCACACATCATCCTAAAGTCACATTGATTTTCACCAAATCAAAGAAAGCTCAAAAGGAGAGATACCCATATGAGATTTCCTTCTTGACAATAGAAAAATTATTACGGTAGAATCTAAATGGATTCACATCAAATGATTACACAGACTTGAAGAACTGATAAATGCAAAAGCACTCAAATGAGATTCTTACATATAATAGAAAAAAACCCACATAATACTCATTTTTTAAACTAATCCAAATTTGATGAACATCGAAATCAAAAAATAGGCATAAAATTGCTTCAAAACATCCCAAATTTCACTGATTTTCCAAAAAAAAAAAAAAAAAAAAAAAAAAAAAGAAAGAAAACAACTACACATCTACTAAAATCAAATTGATTTTTACCAAAAAAAAAATCAAAGAAACTTAAAAAACACAGATACCCATGTGAGATTCCCTTCTGTAAACAGAAAACTAATTGCAACGGAATCCAAACAGATTCACATGGGTGTAAAAATTTATATATATATATATATATATATATATATATATATATATATATATATATATATATATATATATAATCCCGCCAAATCGTACTAAATCCTCATTAATTTTCACCAAATAATAAATTTAGGCAGTTCTGATTTTCAAGTTGGAGATAATATCTAAAACAAATGGATGGGTCCAAGAATCAAGTCAGTCACAAATCTAGCAAGCAAACATATGCAAAAGAAATGGACAATAAGCATTTAATGTACATGTGTGGCCCATCAGATCTGTGCACTGTCGTGAATTTTACACAAGGCAACCCATATAGTGGCTTGCACTTGATAAGCAGATTATATCATGCATCCATGTAAGCATTGTGGAACCCTGAGCCTACACTCTTAATGATTGCTTCAACTTTGAATAGACATCTTACATCCAAATCCCTAATACAAGTCAAACATTAGGGAAACTCTTTGTTATATTGAAGCATACAAACATCCTCATGCTACAATTTGAAACATCATTCAAATATCTTTCACACTATTCATAAATGAGGAAGCAAGAATAGAAATCATTAGAGCAAACAAACTTTCATTGGATTTCTCCTTAATTATAGTTAGCAATTCCCTTTCCACAATCACACAATAACAATGTTTAGAAAATCAAAACATGAACATACCAAGTTTTAAATACATGTGTCAGTCACTCAAATGCCCATGTACTGAACATCATATGGATTGAAATATCTTAGATGTAGAATTTTTGGGTTTATACCTATTGGATGAGAATAGTGTCGATGCATTCTAACTTGCTAAATGCTAAAAGCTAAAAGAAAATTGCAAATATCGCTTCCAACCTGAGAAGTTTTTAACTACTTTTGTGCTATGTAAATTAATTTTTTTTGGGATAAAAGCTTGACATTTAGGCAAGTTGGAAGTCACCACTAATTGGTATTATCAGCATTTTTTTTAAAAAAAAAATGAAGCTCCATAACAAAGGCTCATGAAAGAACATGGAGAATATGAGTCAACAAGAGATATAAACCCCAAGTAGTAACTTGAAATAAGAAAGCATATGCAGTTCATGTAACACAGTCTGGTATTAAAGTAATTACCTGAAATATCTTAAAATGCTTGACAGCTCTAAGAACAGACTCATGTAATATTTAGCTCAGAAATTAGTGTTAGTTATCATTTATTGCTAATTCATTTTAAAAAACAAATCCAAAATGTACAAGCAATAGCAACTTCCAACTTCTTGGAATTCATGATGCATCACATTCCCCAATAAAGGTTGCCTATACTAGCTAACAAATCAAATATTTAAAAATGATTGCTTCTAGATGAATAATTGCCTATGGAATCATGAAAGATTTGAAAATATTCAAACATATACGAGAACTATTCTTCTATTTTTTAGGTAGCATTTAGATTTTACTAGAAAATCATGGATGACAGTTAATAGGGCTTTCAGCTACCTGCCCACCTTCCAAGATGAGAATGTGTCCTAGTGTGGCACGTGAGTGTGGTCCAGACCACTCATTTGGTTGGGGTCACCATGAATATGCCCTGACCCAACAATCTATGCAACAAGTGGGCAACACATATACATTGGAATAGATAGTCATCTTCTTTTTTCTTTTTTCTTTTTTTTTTTCTTTTTTTTTTCTTTCTAACAGTCTATCTTTCTCATAGATGTATGGCCCGCCTGATGAGTGGACTGGCCTATTTTTATGGTCAGGCATGTCAAACCCATCCCCACCTAATGACTATTCACCCATATGTCACAGATATGGGTGAAATATGGGGATGCGTTTGCAAAATACCTCTTCAGCCTCACCTCGAGCAAATTGATGCAACACTAATGAGATTCTAGAGCATGATTGGCACTTCATGACTGGGAGTTTTGAAAGATACATAAAAAATGTTGCATAAACCCCCAAATGAAATACCCAAATCATCATCTTAGACCGCACCAAAATCCCTAAAATCACCAAATCCCTAAATCAGTATTAAGATTGAGAGAGATTGAGAGAGAGAGAGAGATACCTCACGGTCGTCAATGAACTAGCCTTCAACCGAGCTTCAGAGAGAGAGAGAAGGCGTGCGTGGGTAGGGCGTTCGGCGACGGTAAGGTGGAGAGATTAAAGAGAGAGGAAGAGAGAGACAGAGAGAGAGAGGGAGAGGGTGCGAGAGAGAGAGAGAGAGAGAGAGAGAGAGAGAGAGAGAGAGAGAGAGAGGAGAGGGTGCGAGAGAGGTAGAGAGAGAGAGAGAGAGTGTTTTTGGGTTTGGGGAGATGGCACGCGCGAGAGGATTATTTGGGGAATTAGTTTTGGGGTGGGCGACGGGAGAGTTGTGTGGGCCCCATCATAATGCGTGTCAAACATCTACCCCATCAGTCAGATGCACCATTCCATGGTGGGCCCAGAAGATAAAAATCAAGTCAATTTGTGACTTGTGTGGGCCACACCACATACAAAAGTTGAGAGGGGTTACCCTCCATTAAAACATTCATAATTATTTTTTGGGCCCACCGAGATGTGGTCCACAAATCCAGCCCATCCATTATATGTGTAGCACTTGGATGAGGGCTCATACCAAGTTTCAGACGCATCTAAATTTCAAGTGGAGCCCACCAAGTGCTTTTATATGTTTTAGGCATGTCTTCACATGATTTTAGATGGTATGGCCCACAGGAGTTCCGTATACGGCTGATTTTTGGGATATCCCATAATTTAAAGGGGACCCATCAAATGCATGGTTTTGATTTCAGTGAAGACATGTATTTTATCCATGCCGTTCAATATTTTATAGTTCATTTTAGTGCATCATAATTTTTTAGATCATTTTAGTGCATGAGCTCAAAATTAGGGTAGATCCATATCTCAGGGACAACATCATAAGCAAACAGTGATGATTGAACGCCCAAGATTAAAAAATTCCTTAGGCCCACTATAATGTTTATTTTCCATCCAATCCATTGATTATGTCACAAAGAACTGTATGAATGAAAAATGAAAATATCATCTTCATCCAAAACATTTACTACCCCCAAAAAGTTTTTTTTTAGTGGGCGTTCACTCACCACTGTTTCTTGTAGTGTGGTCCACCTGATATTTGGATCTATCTCATTTTTGGAATTATGCCTTAAAATGAGCTGGAAAATGAATGGACAGCGTGGATATAACACATATACTGTTGGACCAAAGAGCACCGCGTCCATGAGATCCGGACCGACCTAATTTATTAATTCCAAAGGTTAACATGAGCTCGAACGACTGAGAGACAGCGTGATCATGTAGGTGGCCTCCACGCGGTGCTCAATTAATTGTTAGTCACACCCCGAAGCCACGTGGCCATGCGGTGCTCATCACCAGACATTTCAGTGTTGGTTGCATGCACGACATGCATATGCGGTTGCTACATAAAATCCGTGAACACCGCCACTATAGAATCTTACAATAGGATTGAAGTGACTCAAAAGCATCTCTAGTGAAATAAATATGATTACTTCAATAAGATATTCCTTTCATTTTTTCTTAATTTAATTTATGGTTGTTACTCACCTTTATCTCTGTAGAAGTGAGCATGATAGGTGTTTTTTTTTTTTTTTTTTCCATCCAACTCGTTGAACCAGACATGAGACTTTCTTCTCATCACGATCAATGCATCGCAAATGGGATGATTAAATAATATTACAGAAGCACATTTATTAGATAGAATGTAGGATTTATCAAATTGTGTATATGCCATACCAAGTATATGTAACTTTTAGGAGAGGAATATGATTCGAAGAGGAGAGTGCGCGGATTAGGTAAGGCAATAGCTTAGTGACGAAGAGTCGAATATGGGTGGCTTAAATGTATATATTATCTGTCCATGTGGTACATCTATTTTTCTGGATCATTTAAGCCATAGGCGTTGGTGTTCAATATGCATCACTGAATATGGCCATTTAGTCAATCACCTAGGTTGCAACAGTACAATAAGATTTATACTAACGAAAGAAATTAAAAGCTGATTGTAAAAGTTAAAGATAACCATTTAAATAAGAAAAAGTAACAAGAACAGAACATGGACAGAATTGCAGATGCTAAACCTTTTAAGATAAAGTGTAGGATGTTAACCACAAGCTCATGTGATGAGAACCCAAAATGTGATTCAAGATCATGATAGTCCAAGGGACACCTGAGAGCTGATTAGAGGTACTCCGGATAACCATAGCAGAACACGTGCACGAACCCTATACTCAACTCAAGCATGCCCTTTTTTGGGCCCACCATGATGTTTGTTTTATATCCACATGCACCTTTCGTCCATTTGGAGAGATCATTTTAGGGCAGTATGGAAAGATAAATCCAAAGCTCCAGTGGACCCCAGCATAGAAAACAATATATGGGAACAGTGACACCCACCATTAAAAACTTCTAAAGGCCATGAAAGTTTTAGATCAAGCTGATATTTGTGTTTTACCTAATTTCATGTCTTTTTTAACTTTTAAACAGGTTAGATTTCAAATAAAAATTATGGTGAGCCTTAGAATAGTTTCAACGGTGGGAATCACTCTCCCCACTGTTTTCTATGGTGAGGTCCACTACATTTTTTTATCTGCCTCATTCTTTAGCTCATGTCCTAAAATAATATCTCAAAGTGGATGTTTCGGTGTGGATACAACACATACATCATAGTGGGGCCTACAGAACTTGGTGACATCACTTCATTAGCCAACTCACTACTCAACCTGTAACCTAACCCGCGTCTGTAAGAGGAAATTGGATTGTGTACTGAGTTACTCAGTGCGCTCTTATCATACTGAGTAAACTCTGTTGGGCTCACCGAGAATGCATGTGGTTTATCCACACCGTCCATTCGTTATTTCATATCATTTTAGGGGTTCAACCCAAAATTGATGCATATACAAAGCTCAAGTGGATCATACCACAGGAAAAAGTGGAAGTATTGATTTCCACCGTTGAAAACTTTCTAAGGCCCCTAGTGATGTTTATTTGTCATCCAACCTTTTCATAATATCAGAAAGACATGGATGAAGGGAAAAAAACATCCATTATCTTGATCTAAAACTTTGGTTGCCCCCAAGAATTTTCAACTGTAGATGTTCAATTCACACTGTTTTTGATGGTGTGATCCAATTAAGATTTTTATATACTCTATTTTTGGTATAAAGCCCTAAAATAATGTGGTAAAATAGATGGACGGAGTGGATACAATGCATGACAGTGGGGCCCATAGAGTTTACTCAATACGCTAAGTTACTGATTACGCAATCTGCTTCCCCGTGAGAGAGACTGCCCTAATCTGTGGCAGTCTCCTCTCTCTCTCTCTCTCTCTCTCTCTCTCTCTCTCTCTCTCGCTCCCACTCGCTCCCTCTCCCTCCTCTTGCTCTCTATCTCTCTCTTCCTCTCTCTCTCTCTGATCTCTCCACCATCTCCTCTCTCTATCTCTCTCGCCTCCTCTCGCTCTCTATCTCTCTCTTCCTCTCTCTCTGATCTCTTCACCCTCTCCTCTCTCTGTCTCTCTTGCGATATCTCCCTCTCTATCTCTCTCTTCCTCTCTCTTTGATCTCTCCACCTTCTCCTCTCTCTATCTCTCTCGCCTCCTCTCTCTCTCTCTCAGTCTCTCTATTCCTCTCTCTGATCTCTCTTGCGGACTGTTGCCGAATGCCCTACCCATGCACGCCCTCTCTCTCTCTCTCTCTCCGTCAGCTTGGTTGAAGTTCATTCACGACAGTGAGGTATCTCTCTCTCTCAATCTCTCTCAATATTAATGCCGATTTAGGAAATTGGGAATTAGTAGTTTGTAGATTCTCAATTTGAATGTGGAACCCAAAATGGGTTTTTCTGATTTTACAAATTGGGGATTTAGGGATTTTAGGATTGTGGGGATTCGAGGACTTTTGAAATTGTGGATTTTCTAATTTTACAAATTGGGGGTTTGGGGATTTTAGGAATCCACAATTAGCCTCTTTTAAGCCTTTGGTTGGCCTGCTGACTGTTGGCCTTCAAATGAATGGTTAAAAGTACAAGGTCACAGCAGTCAAATGCAACAAGAAGAAGTCCACTGATCATATGACTGTGATTGTTTGATGGCTGAGAATTTTGTCCACAGCCCATCTGCGGCAACTGTATTGATTTGAATAATTGGCTGAGGCGCTACTTCAAAAAATAAAAGTAGAAAGAAAGAAAGAAAAAGAAGGGGAAAAAAGGGAAAGAAAGAAAGAAAGCTTACTTGTGCCAAATGCCTGTCCAAACAAAAGCATCACACTGTTTATTGTTGTATACATATAATTCTAAGTGGTTCTCCTTGTGCTGGATTTTCCAAGTTAACACCAATTGTCCTGGATCCATTCTCATGTTGTTTCATGTTAACTTGGACATGTCTGTTGTATATAAAAAATATAGCTTTCAAAAGTCAAGAGTTGTCATGATGTCTTTTTGAATTTTAAAATAATAAAATATCACTCTAATGAGGAATGGTCACATACAACCATAGCATGCTATGCTTATCATGCTAGACCACATTTCCTGCAAAAATGTCACACATGTAGAACACCCTAGCTGAGAAAACAGTGGCCTACTCACCTCACTTAAATCAGGTTGAGCCACTGATCGGGTGGGAATCAAAATCAATTTATGCTCTGACAATCTAAACCAAGATATAGGTTTTGCACCTGATAAGTGAATTGGCCTGATTTTCACGCCAGGTGATATTCATGATGGCCCTACCTTTTTTGATAGCTCAGATGTCCTACACGTGACATGCTGACAGGAAAATGGTATAGCATGGTGACCTTATCATGCTGAAATTGTATGTGATCTTTCCTCTAATAATACAAGTTAATTGTTTATATACAAATCCCAAATAATAATAGTAAAGCTAAAATTTAATTGTTATATATGTAAAACATACCATCATTTTAGCCCAACCAAGCACTGTTTATTTGCTTTATAAGTCTTGTTTCACCAATCATTCACAAGGCCCTATCCTCAGTATGTGAACAAGTCTTCATGTTCCTTCTCACCATCTCGATCCAACTCCTATTATGTCATCCCCTTTCAAGGCCCTTCAACCTGAGTTGATGTTCCCCTCTAGTTGTTGATCTCCAATGCTAAAGCCAAACTAGTTTGTTGATATCATTATTTTAGGTCTTATGGCCTGTTTGGTAGATGCCTAAAAATGAGTTCATCTCATTTTAGTTAAGCGTAATGATATATTAGAGACCATATTTCTTTTTGGTAAGGATTAAAAATAAGCTTGATAACCAACAATCCTGATTTCTATTACATAATTATGATCAACTAAATGAGATGAACTCATTTTTAGGCGTCTACCAAACAGCCACTTAGTCTTTGTTCCCCTATCATCTCCTAGAGCTTATCTGTTATGCTGATAGTTTGTGCAACTTTCTGCCTCTCCTTTTTCCTTGTAGATAGGTATCATGATGTTTCTTTCTACTCACATGGCATTTTCTGTTACAATTTTGTTGAAAAGACTAGTTATCCAAACTAAGCATATTTCACCTAGGGTCTTCCATAGTTCAATTGGCAGATAATTGCCCCACAGTCTTTCCTTTCCTCTTCCTTGTTAAGACTGCCTTCACTTCCCTATTTGAATAAACGTCCTCCTAACCCTTACAGTCCAAGGCCCATCCTAGTTTTATCCCTTTTCCCGCATCTCAATAACCCTCTAGAAGCACATCTCTAGTTCATCTCTACCCACCTTTAATTCTATTGTCAACATCTTCTTCCTTTTCTCTATCCTTTTAATAATAGAATATAATGAAAGAAATAGCTTTGAGGAATCTTGTGGCTATTAGTTTCAACAAAATCTTTTCTACTATAACTATTCCTACTAAAATAGCAACCTAAATACCTCATACTAGTTTTTGAAGTAAAATCTAGGGCCTTCATCGTAACCTCCAATTTAGAATTTTTCCTTCTTTCTAGCCTCCTTGATCAATACCAAATCATTCCTAAGAAGCATCCCAAAGACTTCATGTTGATTCTACTAATTTTTACCCTCTAAAACATGTACCCTTCCTTGAATCCTCCAATTTAGAGTTTGCCCTCTCTCTAGACCTTGACCAATCACTACATCATCTCCAAACATGATGATAGCTTTGGAAATGCATTAGGACTTTTTTCTAAAGTGGTTGAAAATTCTTGTAAATGATTAGGACTTTTTTTGAAAGTGGTTGAAAATTCTGTTCTATGGGTTGAGATTAGATTTGCAAGCCCAAGAATGAAGGAGGCTTGGGAATTTCCTCTTTGGACATCGCCGCTCGATCTCGTCTCCTCAAGTAGTTTTGAAATCCTAAATGGTGATCAAAGCTTTTGAGGTATGTGGGTTCGCGAGAAATACAATAGAGGTAACTCTTTTTAGTTTTAGAAACATCCTCTACAGCTTCTTGGGCTTGGTGGAGCATCCTTGGGACTCAAGACCTGGTCAAGGCACATAAAATTTCTTGTTGGAAATTAGAAATTTTTCTTAGTTTTCTGTTTGAGCCATTAATGAGTGTGTCTTGTCTCTTTGATCACTTAGACAGTTGTGCTTTCTATAATCTTGGGATGGATAATGATATAAAGGTCCATGCTCTTATTGGACAATTGGAGCTTATCTTATGCTACTATTCACAACTCTACATGGGTCTTTTATGTTTTCCCCTACATTTGAGGCCCATCGAAGAGCGATTTGTATCAAAGATGGCCCAAGGCCTTGGGAACAAAAGCCATCGGATCCTTTTGCATGGGCTGTCTTGATTCTGTTCCACAAACATTCTAGTCATTGCTCTCGGGCTCCACAATCAAGAATGAGGTTGTCCTCGACCTGGATTGATCCTCTTGGGTTACTCATCTATGCCCATTTCATATGCAAACATCTTACAATTGAATGCCAGTGTGAGTATTATAGGGCACTTTTGTAGGCATGTTACTTAGGGCTCGTTTGGATCGCAAGTTACTTAAGTTACTTATGCCACAAGTAACTTATTGTAACGACTCGTAAATTTCCGTACAATGGCTCGAGTACCACCTCAACCAGAAATCACTTAGGATTAAATCCTTTAGAAATTTGACAAAGTTAACTAAGTGCTAAACTAGATTAGCGATGAAATCCGTTTGAATCGCTTTAAATACGATCTACAAGACCCAAAACTTGTAGAATCATTGACGCTATCTCGGGAACACATTGAAACTCCATATCAGGTCTGGACCACACATCGGGAGTCTAAATAATACGAGGTTAAGGACTTAGGACCGCCTCGCTGGGCTTGACGACCATCTCAGAAATCAGACCCAAACAGTGTCCCACGGCTGTTCGCTTGAGTTCGAAGCGAAGGAGTGTGAAAACACATGTTTCCTTTACAAAATAAATATCTGGAATAGTGATCTGAGACTTGATACTTGCGGTCAATTTGTAAGCAACCAGACCGTCAGAATCTGACCCAAATACACCCTCGGATCAGGAAAATTTTTATAAACATTTACATGTACTTGGAATTTCGGATCGAGACCCGCTGACCGTTGAACTGAAACTGGTCCGCCACGTGTGATCTGGGAATCTGACTGAAACAAAAACTTAACTTTACATGGATTCGAGGTTGATGAGCTTAAGTCCGACCTTTGGCTCATGGAGGCCCGCCAGAAGTCCTCCGTTGAGCTGAAACAGGTCCGCTTTAGTTATAACCCAAGTATACATTGACCTTAAGTCTATTTTGGAGACTTTTTAGGCTATATAAGGACCTTAAAACCCTCTCTCTCACAGCCATACGAATTTGAGAGAAACCCTAGAGTGAGAAGAGAGAAAAGAGAGAGAAAGTGGGAGAGTTGTGGGAGATCCTTCCTGCCTTTCCTTCTTGATACCTTAGGTGCTTAACCACCTTATTCTTATCGCTTTCCCAGCGATTTCAGCGATGTTTCTAGGTAAGAAACCCTAACCCTAAATCTGTTTTGGAGTGTGTTAGTTGTAGGTTATGAAATAGCTAACCTATTTCATTCTTTAGGCTACCATACTAATGAATACGGAAGCTTGGAAAACCTAGCTGATCTGTTGCGATTCTACGGTATAAGGTGAGGACTTTAAGTGTATAAGTTATGGTTTTCAACGCTTTCAATGTCAGATAATGATAGATTCATGATCTGCATGCAATTGCACATGTACAAAGTACTTTCTATTTTCTGTTTCGATTAAAGATGTAGATTATGGAATTTTACATATTCTAGGTATTCGTAGAAAATACCGTATATGTATAAATTTTGAAAATGTATTTGACATTTGTTGTATGAATATACGATATATGGATAAAATACTTATTTGGCGAAAGGATTCGCCCAAATACATGTTTTACTAATATACACTATGTATGTAGGAATACTATATTGTAGAAAGTACCGTATATATATATATTTTAGAGATGTGTTTGCCATGATTATGTGTTGTATAAATATATTATATATGCATAAAATACTTGCTTGGCAAAAGGACTCGCCCTAATACCTGTTTGCTAACATACACTAAGTATGTTGAAATAGTGTATGTTAAGTGTTTGTGAAAATGCTTGTGTGAGTAAGTGTTTGGATGTTGATGCCTTAGGAGGGTGTTGAGATGGGATTCTCAACTACCTTAGAGACATGTATGATTTCCTCCATGAGGTTGTTTACTTAAACTGCTTTCTTTTGAAATATATGTGTTTGTATTCCTATTTATGTAGTGCTTTATAACATGCTTTATGACATGCTTACTAACATGCTTGAATTACTTTGTTTATCATGCTTTACTCCACATGCTACGAATAAGGTTTGATTGAGTTTGGGACTATATCTATAGTCCAGACAGTCGGTACTAGACTTGAGATCGTGGTTGAGTTTCATGTCGCCACGTAAGATGTGTTTGATGAACCCGAGTCGTACGTCAGTTGGCGACAGTGGTTAGGCCACGCGAAGTCCTTATGCACTTCATGTCGTCCAATTAATTGTGCGCTCGAGCTAGTCAGGCTCGTCATGTAACCCGATGTGTCTAATGTATGTTCACTATGTTTGGTCGCTACTGCTTGAACCTAGGGTACCAAACTTACTAGTGGAATCCCGTTAACCATGGTACTTCAATCTGCTAAGACTCCTGAGTCGGGCATGGTGGTATGGGACACCGTGGTCGAGCTGTCGGCCTACGCTGGGGCCACGTGCCTCCCCATAGTGACCAGTGAGCAACCAGACTTGTGAGTCAATTATGGTGGTATGGGACACTATATTCGTGCTGTCGGCCTACATTGATAAGGTGATGGGGGAGTGGTGTAACCTTTGTGCGTAACAGCCCTGGCAGCCCTTTGTAGTGACCTCGAGCATACTCTGAAATCACGGTGAGCCTTAGAGTTTTGCCGCAGTATATAGAGTATGAACTAGGCCTGTTTCTGTATAGTGATGAATCGTTAAAGAGGTGATGGGGGAGTGGTGTAACCTTTGTGCGTAACAACCCTGGCAGCCTTTGCAATGAACTAGAAAACACATCATCGTCTGAGATTAACTATGACTGACGACCCTAGAATGAATCATGTTTGGGAATGATACAAGGGAGGTACCTTAGTTTCTCAATCCTGCCATTTGAAATGGACTAATAACAACTCGATAATCATGCTCATCATGCATTGCATGTGCCTGGAAGATGTGAACCACTGAGGGATGAAAGCATGCCATGATCGTAAGATGGTGTCGCACGAGGGAGGGTGTGGTGAGGGCATCCATCATGACTGCATTCATACTTGCATTAATAAGAGTAGTTAGGAGTGTTTAATTTTACTGCTTTATCATTACTGCTTGACTGTATTGATAACATGTTAACCTATGCTTTATTGTTCCACTAAGTTAGCTACTCAATCCCACGTTACGGGATGGTGTTGCGCACACCAACCAGACTCTGTCTCAGGTTTAGATGAGCTGACGACTCAGGAGGTGGAGCCAGACTACGATGAGGACCAGGACGAGTTCTCATACATGCAGTATTCTGGCGGCTTCGACTAGACTGCCAGATCGACGAGATTTGCTGGGATTACATCCTTAGATGTATTTTTGACTTTTTGAATATTAAATAGATATATGTATATGGTGACTCAGATGGGTTCATACTCTGGAGAATGAAATGATTTTGTTTCTTTTATCTACATATATATACAGTTCAGTCTCCCGCTTGCCTTTATACAATTGATCTGGAGTATGAATTACTGTTTTGCTATAATCTCACTCATGTTTATTGCTCTAACATAGACAACATTTAATCATCATTATTTATGTTGCATAAGTGAGGCGTTGGAACTCAGGAGTTGAGTTATACTCGACCCCCGATTTTCAGGGCGTTACACTTATCTAATTAGTTTATACTTATTAAGTAGATATTTTTGGTAAATAACCTACTTATTAGCTTCTCCTCTTTTGTCTTTCCTATTCCTCTCTTCAACAATTTATGAAAAGTAAAAAATCTAAACAAATTAACTGAAGTGACTAAGTATATTTAAGTAAAAAAGTTACTTACAACTAATCATAAACCAAACTTACTTATCTGAAATAAGTTACTTATCTACTGCTGTAAGTAGAAAAAGTAACTTATTTGGTGGTATCCAAATGGGCCCTTATTGGCATTCAGTCACCTAGTTCATCCATTAGATTTCTATCATCATTGGAGCGAGATTGCTTGCTTTAATTTATTTTCCTTTTTCTTGACTTGAGGTGTGGGCTTTCAACTTGTTTCTTCTTCATCGCCCAAGATGTTGGTCGCTCTATCTCCCTAACAAGAGGTGTGGGTTTTTCCTCTTTTCCTTTTTCTCTCCTTTTTTCCAATATCTATTGTAATTTTTTAGGCTTTTGCACACTTGCATGGTAATGAATTCTTTATACTTATCTTTTCATAAATGATGAGGAAGAAGAAGAAGAAGAGAGGTCTCAAGTCCAACTGGTTGGACTATAAGTTACAGCCCAATCAACTAATAACTTTCAATCTTTCATGTGTCTACGACATCCGATCTATCCAATAGGTTGGCCGATAATGAGGATCACCTTTTGGAAAACTTAGCAATAGTACTTATTGAGTTTACCATACTTGTGCTTTGTTATTTATCAATGGCTGGACATTTTTTATATGGTGTGGCCCACTTGATGAATAGGTAGGGCTAAATTTTGTACTAGGAGGTTATGTGGGGCCAACTTATTAGTAGGCTTGGATTTTGCATGCACTTAAGAGGTTGGAAGTTGTCATTGAGGTGTAATATAACATGTTATCATATTCGTTGGACTTGAGACCCCCAATTAAAAAATGAAATTTTTATTGGACACCAATCCTTGATTTTTTATGGGGCCCATCAGAATGCGAGAGATCCACTATGACCATTAAATGTGTAATCCAATGATAGGAACAGGGCTATAAAATCAAGCTGACTTGTGATTCAGGTGAGCCATGGTAAAGGAAATAGTTGAGAGAGTGATGCCCCCCTACATTTTTTTACAGCGCCCACCAAGATGATTACATGAATTCCACTCGAAGCATTAAATGCCTCTTTAGGATTTAGTTTTGGGGCCCAAAGATCCCACCCATTACATTCAGGTAGGCCATACCAAGGGAAAGACTTTAGATGATGAGTGTTACCCTAAACACTATTCCCTAAACACCATTTCCAATCATGTGGTCTAGTTGAATCATTGATGGGGATGATTTTTGGGCATTGCGCTGAACTTGGGTACACACTACATATGAGTTAGATTTCACATAAACAGGGTATCCACCTCAGCTGCCACCCCTTTGCTCACATAGCCCACCCGAGCCACGACCCAAGAAATCTAACAGAAGGTACTCTAATTACCTTGACCAAACACCTATCCATTGTAGGGACTGCCTGATGAATAGTCTAGAAGATTGGTTTTCATCCATAAAAAAATAGATGCCTACCTTGTTTTTAAATGTATTAACTTGAAATTGATGGAGCAAACCCGGATGTGCGTCGGAGCTATCCGAATGTTGAGCGAGGGTCCCTGGAAGGTGGGAACCGCTGTTATGACCATGATGAAGCTGTCCATTTCCTATGGACAACATTGGAGGGGCCTGGCCATTTGGACAGGTCGTGTTTATGTATTTGCTCGAAATTAATGGAGCAGACCCGGATATGCGTCGGAGCTATCCGGATGAGCGGGGGTCCCTGGAAGGTGGGAACCGCTGTTATAACCACGATGAAGCTGTCCATTTCCTTTGGACATCATTGGAGGGGCCTGGCCATTTGCGCTGGTGGCCATGTTTATATCTGTTTTGGCAGGGACCACACCCTTAACCTAAACCACACCCTAAACCTATAACTATAACCTATAACCTGAGCCTATAACTTAAAATTTAACCTACAACCTATAACCTATAACCTAAACTCAATTCCCTAAACCTTAACCTATAACCTAACCTAAACATATACTTATAACCTAAACCTATTCTCAAATCCCTAATCTAAACCCAAACCTAAAGCAAAACCTATAACCTTAACCAAAACCTATAACCTATAACCTAAACTTATAACTTAACCTAGACCAAAAACCAAAACATAAACCTATAACCTAAACCTATAAACTAAAACCTAAACCTAAACCTATAACCTAAACCAAAACCTATAACCTTAACCTAAACCAAAACCTATAACCTAAACCTTAACCTATAACCTATAACTTATGACCTATAACCTAAACTTATAACCTTAACCTAAACCTAAAACCAAAACCTAAACTTATAACCTAAACCTATAAGCTAAAACCTAAACCTAAACCTAAAACCTAAATGTATTCTCAAATCCCAAAACCTAAACCTACACCTAATCCTAATCTCAACTCCCTAACCTAAACCTAAACCTAAACTTGAAAACTGAAGCCTAAACCCGATCCTGAACCCGAACCCGATTTCCTAAACCTAAACCTTAACCTATTCTCAATTCCGAAAGCTATAACCTATAACCTGTAACCTAAACCTAAACCTAACCTAAACCTATAACCTTAACCTATAACCTAAACCTATTACCTTAACCTAAACCCAAAACCTAAACCTTAACCTAAACCAAAACCTATAACCTTAACCTAAACCAAAACCTATAACCTAAACCTTAACCTATAACCTATAATCTATAACCTAAACTTATAACCTTAACCTAAACCTAAAACCAAAATCTAAACCTATAACCTAAAGCTATAAACTAAAACATAAACCTAAACCTATAACTTAAACCAAAACCTATAACCTTAACCTAAACCAAAACCTTTAACCTAAACCTTAACCTATAACCTTTGTCACGCCCCAAATCTAGAAATTGGATTCACTGGAATCCTGATCCCCAAATCCGTTGCCGACAGCCTCCGTAGTACCCCATTCTCGGCTCCTAGCGTCCATATGCCAGATTCCAATCCTAGGATCCTACAATGAGGATTTTTTCAATGTACATTTAACTTATTATAGCATAACCACAAGATTACCCAATTCACAAAGGCAACATCATCATCACATATCCACTAATATAATCATTTGAGTACAATGCTGAAAGGGGAATACATAAATCAAAAATCAAGCTCCAGAAGGTCGCTGCACGCTCCAAGCTCAACGCTGCTGAAACCTAACATCACCTACACGCATCTATCGTGCATAAGCTTATAGAAAGCTTAGAGGGTAGTGTAAGTGTTTGCACAAGGTAAGTGCCAAGTATTCAACACAATATCATAATCATACAATGTCGAAATAGGCGCAAGGTCATGAATCATATGTTATCAGAGTAAGCAAAAATACTGACAAGTCCATGAGTCAAGCAATATTAGAATGCACAATACATATCAACTATACAAATGAGGAACAATATCAGAATATGCGATACGGATCAACTATACAAATGAGGAGTCATGAAGCTGGAGTCGACGAGAGCGCTGAAGCTGAGCGGCATTGGAGCTCCCAGCCAGGAGCTGCTGCATGAGCGGTTGGACATGCTGATGATCGAGAGGGAGAAACTGCAGCATGGGTTGAATTGAGTCCTGAGCAAGGGCAGAAGCCTGCAAGCCTGAAAGAGCCATGCTACAGCAGTGCAGCGGGAGGCCATAGAAATTCTAAGATTCTGGAGCGATTTGTCCACTAGAACAGCATTTCTAAAGATCTTTTAGACAAAAATGCTCATCTTAGGAGGGAGAGCCTTATTCCAAATCCATATAGTCCAACAGAGTTGAGGAAGGTGGGGCCTGACTTCATTCCCCGCCGACTTAATTGAGAACTTACCCAAAGCTGAGAGGTCCCAAATCATTCGATCTTTTCTGTTAGAAAACATTGGAGGAGATGTAGTGATTGAACGCATCGCTTGGGGAGAGATTATGGGATGGATTTCTGACAGATTTCTAGCAGCTGGGAGGTGGAAGAAATCCCTAACAGTGCCATCTTTCAGATGCTGAGGGATGGGTCTGACAGCTGCGCCTGCTAATAGACCAGACCCCGACCAATTCTGGTACCACAAATTAACATTTCCTTCCCCGATCAGCCATCTGCAGTGGCTAATAGTAAACTGTAGCACTTTAAAAATTTCCTTCCATGTAGAAGAGCAGACCTGGTCAATCACACCATTTGAGCCAATGGTCTTCATAAAGTACCTGACCGAGATGAACTTAGCCCAGAGAGACTTGCCTTGAAGAAGATGCCAGCCCATCTTTATTCTGAACGCCCGAGAGATGTCCTTGAAGGATCTGATGCCCAACCCTCCTTCGAGAACAGGGGTGCACACCGACTGCCAATTAACCCTGTGTCTCCTGTTGCCTTTATCAGAGGATCCCCAAAAGAAGTTAGTAATTGCCCTGTTGATAAAATTTGACACTGATTTTGGGATGCTGATAGCTGCAAGCATATGTATGGGAATGCTAGATAGGACGTGCTTGATTAAAACCAGTTTTGCTTCTTGATTCAGAAGCTTAGCTTTCCACCCGTCAATTCTGCAGGCAATCTTTTAGACAAACTGTTAAAGTTGCGGGGCTAGAATTCTCCCTTTGGATAGGGCACTCCAAGATACATAGTGGGAAGAAAAGTCTGCTTGAAACCCGTAATGTTGCTGAGCTTCTAGACTTTGGATCTGAAGCATTTTTTCGGGATGATGAAATATGTCTTGGAGGAGTTCACCTTCTGACCAGATGCATTTTCGTATTGAGTGATGAATCTGAGCAACATGCGCACATTGGATAGCCTGCCATTAAGAAATAATATAGCATCATTAGCATAAAAAAAGGTGGGTGATAATGGGGAATGTTAGGGAAGCTTGAAAGGTTGGCAGCAACCCGACAAGAAGAGCTTAGATAAACCCTTGCTGAACACTTCCGCCGCAAGGATAAAAATGGAAGGGGAGAGCGGGTCCCCCTGCCTCAAACCCCTAGATGACTTGAAGAAACCGAAGCTTCTGTCGTTTATGATAACTGAGAACTAGATATCTTCCCAACATCGTCGTATCTTAGAAATCCATTGACTAGCGAATCCAAATTTCTTTAACACCTAGATGATGAAACCCCACTCCATCCAATCATTTACTTTTTCCATATCAACTTTGATAATCAGGTTTCGGCCAAACACCTTGTGGTCGAGATTGTAAGCCATTTCCTTGGCTAATGAGATATTCTCAACTATAGATTTGCCAGGAATAAAAGCATCTTGCTCTTCTGAAATGACTTGAGGGAGGATGAGGGCCAATCTAGAGGCCATGATTTTGGAGATAATTTTCATGATGCAGTTGCACAAACTGATGGGTCTGTAATCAGTAATATATTCTGGATTCTTCTTCTTAGGAATGAGACTGATTAGTGTGCATTTGAAACTCCTTAGAATTTGACCACCACTGAAGAAATCCGTAACCGCTTTAAAGAAATCATCTCGAATGATCTCCTAGCAACTAGTGAAGAAAATGCCGCCAAATCCATCGAGGCCCGGGGCATCGTCGGCGGGGATGGAGAAAGCAGCCTCTTTAACTTCATCAATGGAAATGGGCTTGGAGGGAGATATACTTTATTGATATCAAACCTCATCTTACCAGACTTCAGAAAATCTCGCATATGGAAAATTTTGGAATGCCTACCTCCTACGCCACCCCCTCTTTTATAGACCCTAAATGAATCTTCATTGAGAATTCCCCTAAACTAAGAGATTCATTTCAAACCAATCTAATCTACCCAAGATGGTTGGACTTGTACTACCTCTACGACGAATCTTCTTCTTTAGCGGAAGTTGGTGGTGCCTATACATTAGCTCAGTACAACCTTTGTTGGGAGTCAACTGTAGATGATGTCTCTTTCACTTGCACTTTTGTGGGTGCCAACTTATTTGTTGTAACTTAAAAGTTCTTTGTGGATCCTCAAATATTTGCCCCAGTTTCATGCCACAATCATCTTTTGCAAAAGTGCTTCAATTCAAGTACTGAGGCGTATTTGCAAGTTTATCAATGTGGCCGCCACTATCAATGGATCCATCTATCGATCCATTAATGAATGTAAGTGTAGGTCCAACGTTATTGCATTTTCAGATTTCAACTTTTCCTTTTGACTCTATAGATCTCTTCATCATTTTCTACTGCAATTCTAGATTATTTATCACATTCCAAAAATCGAAGGATTCGATCATTGGTGTCTTCATAAGCTGAGGTCACTTGTTATTAGTTGGGACCTCGGTGGGGACGTTCCCCTACGTGTCCATGTGCTCCAACTTCGGTCCTTGAATTCCCTCCACACTGGAACTCTACCACTTGAATAGTGAGATTGCCTACTGCATGCCTATCCCACATCAGAGCTCCTACCACTTTGGGTATACGTAATAGTCTAGGGCTGAAAGCTTGTGTAGCATTGTTCAGGTTTTTAGTCTGTGCAAGTGAGGCCCATGGGAACCCTTAGATTTGGGATCCAAACCATTGATATTAGGGACCCCGGGCCCCATTAGAGATTTCTGATACTCTAAAAACTCTGAAATGAAAAAAAAAATCCTAACCCTAACAATATGTGGCCAAAGAATAGACAGTTAAGAAAGAAAAAAGAGCAATAGTTCGCATTAGATCCAAGAAAAGGCCAAATATTCTATAGGTAAGACCCTCTTGGGAGTATAGTCAATGCATTTTAGGTGCATGCTTAGGCGTTTTGCCCCTATTGCACCCTGCCTAGACCCTAGGCGAGGTGACTACCTCATGTATGAGCCTAGGCGTGCCTAGGCATGCTTACTGCACCAGTGTTTTTTTAATAAATAAAATAAAATAAAATAATGTGAGATACTCTTATGGGCACCTCATAAGTATGGTTTTTTACCACCCAATAAGAGTGTGAATAGAAAAAGAAATGGCTTTTAAGCCCTTATCCAACAATTTATCTCCTTTTATGTTAAGGTCATCGCGTTGGACTTCTTGAAGGCAGGTTGAGCTTTTGTCATTGTCGTACAAGAGATTAAGATGATTTGGGGATTTTAGGAGAATTGGAAAACATGGGTTATTTGGGGAATTTGAATATTGGATTATAGGGTTTCAAAAATTTAGGGATTTTTGCACATTGTAGTTTTAGATTGGTGAATTTGGGTATTTGGGGAAAGTGGGAAATTTAGGTTTAGGAATTTTTATTTTTTTTTTAACGCAACGGGAATATATTTAAAAAATGAGGGAGAGAAACAAGGGGGACTGCTGAGATAGCAGAAACAAAACAAGAAAAAAGACTACAAGCCTAAAAAGAGAAAATCAAAATCTTTAAGACTAGGCACATTAGCAGCCCATTCTATAAGCAGCTTTTTGGCTCTCGATCCCACAACTTGAACTGAAGCCTGCACATTGTTGAAATACCTGTCGTTTCTCCCCTTCCAAACTGCCCACCAGATAGTCATGTTTGCCATTTTCCAAACCTTAGATCTGATTTTACCCAACTTGAACCTGTGCCAGTAAGCAAGAAGAGAGGAGGCTGTAGCTAGCATGTAGCCGCTAACATTGAAACTTGAAAAGAAATCCTGCCGAATCTAAGAGATGAACGGACAGTGCACGAGGAGATGATCGACTGATTCATTGCAGGCCATGCAACAAAGACAGATGTTGGCGAGCTGCATTCCTTTCTTCATGACGTTATCTATTGATAAAATCCGATTCCTAGAGGCCAACCAAGAAAAACAGATATATTTTGGGGGGATGGGGTATTTCCAGATAAACGGAGAAGCCAACGATGTAGGGGAGAGGAGGAGAGAAGAGAGGAGTAAAGGGACTTCACCAAAAACTGGGAGGATTTATTTTTGGTCTAGATGATTTTATCCAGATTGGACAGGGAAGGGGAAACCCTGGATAGGCAATCAAGAAGTTCAGCAAAATGAGTAACTTCCCAGTCATACAGATTTCTGCAGCAGCTGATATCCCAAACTAAACCATTTTCAGATTGAGAGAAGAAGCTGTTTATAGGCCTGCTCTTCCTGACAACAAGACAATAAATAAATGGGAAGCTGTCTCTCAGACTCCTTTCCCCAATCCATTTGTCCTCCCAAAACCGAATCGATGACCCGTCTCCCAAATGAAAAGCAATATTCTCCATAACCGGATTTTTGGATCAAAGGATTACTTTCCAAATGTGATAAGCTCTGTATACTGTAGAATCCCTGGTCCACTAACCTCCCGAGGATGACCCATATTTCCCTTTGTTGACGTTGTTCCATAAAGCTTTCGGTTCTGATCTGAGTCTCCAAGTCCACTTGCCCAGGAGAGACTTATTCATCACCTTGAGATTTTTGATGCTTGTGCCTCCGTCTTTGAAATGCTTATAGACCTCTTGCTAGTCCAGGAGATGGAATTTGTTCTAATTTTCCTTATCGATCCACAGAAAATTTCTTCTCAGCTTGTCAATCCGACGCCGAATAACCGAAGGGCAGATGAAGAGGGACATGAAATAAATAGGGATATTTGTCAATGCAGCTTTGATAAGCGTGAGCCTGCCCCCCATAGATAAGTACCTACATTTCCATCTGGCCAACAACTTTTGGATTTTCTCCACCACCATGTCCCACATGGAAAGTGGAGGGGAACCAATGGCCAGCGGTGGGCCCACAAAGAATGTCGGCAGAAGGGCAGTTGAACACCCTAAAATCTGAGCAAAGGAATTTAAGTCGAGGTCGGAAACATTGATCCTCCATTTCTCCCTGGCGTAAGCCCCACGAGCTGGGAAAGAATCCTTTTAGGATGCCATTGAGAAGAACTGAAAAGTGAGGAGATTCAATGCAGGCCTTCATCCATATCCTCCATTTTTGACCAAAACCGATTCGGGAAAGCATGTATTGAAGAAACTTCTAGTCCACATGGTCGTAGCCTCGTAGGCCTTCTCTATGTCAAGCTTGCAAAAGACGGATTTAGTCCCAGATCTATGACAGGAGTGAGGAATTTCATTCACAATGAGTGCTCCATCAACGATCTGTCTTCCCTTTATAAAGGCATTTTGATGCTTGAAAATCAGCTTATCCATCACAGAAGCAAGCCTTGTGGAAAGGATTTTAGCCAGGATTTTATACATGCTTCCAATCAGACTAATAAGCCTGAATTCGGAGAAAGAATTTGCCCCTAGAACTTTAGGAATGAGAGTGATGAAAGAAGCTCTGATGTCCTTAGACAGCTTACCTCTGGCGTGGAATTCGTTGAGAAAATCAATAATGTCTGGGCGCATAGTGTCCCAGAATGAGTGGAAGAAACTCATTGGAAAACCATCAGGCCCAGGAGACTTATCACCATCTATTGCATCGATAGCCGCTTTAACCTCCTCACCCAAGAAAGGAGACTCCAGCCGATCTGCTTTTGATGATGGGAGAGAGTGGAAATGGATCCCATCCAGCCGAGGCCTGGTCCATCCTTTAGAAGAGAGAAGAGAACTGAAATGAATCACAGCAGCTTCTGAAATCTCGTCTTTGTCATCAATTTGTCTATCATCCATAGAGATGTTGTGAATAACTTTAGCTCGGGCTCGCATATTGGCAAGGCTGTGGAAATACTTAAGCGTTCTTGTCGCCCTCAGAGATCCACTTGGTTCTCGATTTAACCTTCTAAGATAGTTCATCCTCCAAGGATCTGGAGGAAATGGATTGAATAATCTGAATGTGTCTGGCTAACATCTCCAGAGGGAAGACTTAGCCATCCAATCCGGAATCAATCAGCTGTAGCTCTGTGAATAAAGCCTCCGTTTCGTTGTCTATCTTCCTAAGATAATCTTGCTTCCAGTATTTTAATTTCTCCTTAAGCATATGAAGCTTACATAACAGCCGGTGACCAGCAAAGTCGTCAGCCTGAAAGGAGGCCCACCATTCAACAATTTTTTTGTTTAAAGCCCTCGATACTGAGCTAAGCAGGGTTGAATTTGAATGGTTTGGGGCCCCAATCATCCTTGATGACTGAGAGGAGAATAGGGCAGTGATCAGAAGTCGTACTCGGAAGGGCAATCTGAGTCGCAGTCGGAAATTCTTCAATCCAGTCCGTAGATAGGAGGAACCTATCTAAACACGTATGACTGAATCTGGGATCTACGGCCATTGGTCCAACTGTATTTAGTGCCTAAAAGGGGCAAATCCACCAGTTTTTGGGCTTGAATCTAGTCGGACAATGATTGCATGACAAGATTTGATCTCCTTCTTCGAGAGTGCTCCTCAGTGAATCGGTTCACGTTGAAATCACCCGCATAACAGTAAGGTCCTGAATAGGACTGTCTAATAGCAATCAGCTCATCCCAGAAGTTGGATCTTAGAGAATCATCATTAGGACCATAAACAGAAATGATAATGCATCAGAAAGATGAATACTTATCTTGAAGAACAACTGCTTTGGAGAATACTCCGGTTAGCGAATACTGAAGGTCTCATGTAGAGGATAATTAGGATACCTCCTGAAGTTCCAGTAGCATCCAAAGTGACAATTTGCATCCTGAGCTCCCCATACCATATCTAGAAGACTCTTGGAGAATAATGGAACTTTAGTTTCCTGTAAATAGATAACATGTAGGTCTTTTCTCCTAATAGACCCTTTGATGAGGCTCCGCTTCTGCTTGGAGCCAACTCCCCTAACGTTCCTAGAAAGAACAATCATTGGGGCACCGAGCTGTCCCGAGTACCCTTCCTCCCGCTTCTAGCTGTAGATGTGGAAGTTATGGCCGGGGACGATTGCAGTCTGAGAAGCTCCCTGTTACTAGAGGATCGAGAAACTTGTTTGACGGGGGTCTTTGGAGGAGGCAAGGGCCTACCCTTATTCTCAATGAATTGGAATAGACCCTTATAATCTTCTATCATGTTGTCAAAGGAGAGGCCATCGATCGACCCACGTTCCCCACAACATCTCTAATCCATTTTTATCTTGAATTTTCTTGTATATTTCCTCTTGGCTTTTACCCTCCATGCAGGTCATGGAGTCGTCGCCCTGTTGTTAAATGGGAAATTCCGAGCACATCTGAAGCGGCTCTGCAGCAATGACATCCGTAGAGGTCTCCTCTTGGAACAACGTAAGGGGACCTAGATCCGCCTAGTCTTTGGGTGCGGAGTTGAAAGGAGATGAAGGGATAGATGAAGCAGACCAGGACTCAGAAATTGGATTTTCAGACATGTCGTCTCTGGAGATATTGTCACTTAGAGCGGAGAGGGCAGGATTATGGGAGGGAGGACCGGGATAGACAGGTTGGGTGCGATTAGTATGTAGAGGTCTATCGGGTCTGTCGTGTCTGATATTCAGTTGCGAAGCGGAGAAAAGGTTGGGATTGATAGGGACGGGTTCAGATACCTTCAACGAACCCCATTTTCTAGGGGAGAGACGAAAATGGGATGAGAACGGTCCTGGTTCAACCGATCCGACTTCAATGAGAGATGTCAGTGTAGGAGCTGACGTCCGCTCCTCCATCTGGATAGCCTTGCTACCGTTGATTGATCAATCAGGCGACACAAGTCGCGACCCCATAGCTAAGGTCTCTTCGTAATTAATGATGCTCGGTTGGTGGAAAATAGATAGGCCACATGTCTACACCATAGCTGCCTGAGGAGAGAGGGGGTCCACTGCTCAAGAAGGGAGTTCTGACTCCAGGACACATGTCGACTTTTCCATGGCGTCAGATATCTTCGTGCCGGTTATTCGGGATTTCGTCTGACAGACGAAATCCAGAAGTAGAGGAAAGATTGCCCCGTGTCCTCTGAAAAAGCCGATCGTTATCTTCATGTACGCTCATTGCAGGTGGTTTGATGCCCCTATGTTCTGGTAGTCCACTGGAGTATGCTAGTTGAACTCCTTCTTCCCACGTTCCTTCTTGCATGTGTAGCAATGGCTGCCTCACTGTTTCCTTAGCCCGCCACACATCTCCCCATTTTGGCTGCATGGACTGGGGGGAATCCTTCTGGACCGGAAGCAGGATAATCCAGTTATCGATCTTCACCCGCAAGTGAGATGGGAGAGGAGAACCTTTCTTTCTTCTCACCCGAGACCTTATGACCCCAAGTTCCATCTCAAGTTGGGTCTTAGGATCGATTTCGAGGTGAAAACCCAGGCGAGAAGCTGCTTTAATGAGGAACTCGTCGTACCAACATTCCATTAGGATATCCCAAATGAGGATCCATATGTTTTCTTTGCCAAAAATTGAGAATTCCTCCCACGACATGATTTTTTTGATCGGGCCATCTACATACAACTGGTCTGCCATTGTTAAGATGTCTGGGTTAAGGCCTGGACACACTCTCATCCACAATGCATCGTGGCCCAGAGGCTTGAAGTCGAATATGCCGAATTAGAATCCTGTGCATTCTCGGATCCATTTCTTCACGCTCGAAATCGTCGCACCATCTTCTGTGATGATAACCATCGACTTAGCCAACTCTGTTCGATTCTTATCAAAGATCTCTTGCTCGACAACGACAGTAAAATCTGATTGATCGTTAGCACTATCAGCGTATTACGGACTGCACTGATCCTTTTTGGACCCTTCTGGCCCCTTAGTACCCTTAGGACCATGGAGCAGGACATCTTTAAAAGAATCTCCCTCGAAACGAGATGCCAGCTGGGAGGCCATGACTGGTATTGCGGATTGTCGCTCTGTTGGATAACACGCTGTGAGGGAGGGACGCTTCTGTGAGGTCTTGGTGGTTAAAGTTTCAGGACCAAAACGTGCCCTTTGAACAAGCATCTTTTTACCATCATAACTGACTCCATGTAACATGGCCACCGCCCTAGCCAGTTCTGCTTCGCTACCCATGCGAACTAAAGCAAAACCACAATATGCACCAGTATCCCTATCCCTCGGCATAATAACATCTATAATAGCTCTCGCACGCCCAAAAATCCTCTCCAGATTGAGGGGGAACCAACCATGGGGTTAGCCTTTCACGTATAAGGTTGGATACGAAGAGTATTTCCTTTGACCATCCCCCACCGGTTTTCTGTTCTGATTTCTAGTTTGGACTACGTTCCATTCCTTTTCACTAATTCTGACAATCATTTCTTCTGCCATCCCTTTACCTGTTTCCTCTCCCATTAGCTTAACTATTTAGAACCATTACTAATTGAATCGCTACAAGCAGAGCTACATTGTCGTCGTCGTCAGGTCGTCGTCATCGTCATCAGATGTTCGACTCAGCCTCTGATAAGAAACATTAAAATAATAATAATAATAATAAAATTATACTTTTTTTCCTCAAAAGAGATGGGCGCCAGTTTTTTATTATTATTTTGAGGTAAGTTCACTTAGGTTTAGGATTTGGGGAAATTAGGATTTAAATTTTAGGAATTTGGGGGAAATTGGGAATGTGGGGTTGCAGGTTAAGAGGAATTCATGGCATTGACTTTTGATTATTTCAAAAAGATTAATTTATGTCCATAAATGATTAAATATCAATGTTTATATATATATATATATATATAATGTGCCTGGAATCTCTAGGCATGTGCCTAGGCCACTTAAACATTTCAGGCGCTATTGGGGCAGGTGCTCTTGGCGCCTTCAACTATACTGCCTTCAGTTTCAGGGATTTTTGGTGCATGGGCCATCCAGAGTTTAACCCATCATATCAACAATTTGGACAACTGAATGATGGCCCTAAGGCCCCGCCTCTACAATTCGCCCATGCATTGTGATGCCTCATTCCATGAACTATATAATAGAGACATACATGTATGTCACTTCATACATATACGTATCTCCAGATGTGGCTTTCTTATAGTTGTTTATGAGCAAACACACGTATGTGAATATGTAACACGATGCCAATACCACTCAAGGGGATTTTCTTCTACTGGAATCCACCATGTCAAGTGGGAGCTGCAGATGACTCAAACTGATCATAGAAACAGTGGTATAACTGTCTCCAACGTGGTAGCCCCAGGAGGCACCATGATAAAGCTCCCTTTCATGTGTGAAGCAAATGGGGGCTCCCATGGAGTGACTCTAGAAAAATGCCTTAAAAATTGGCAACCATGGAGTTACCTCGTGAGCATTTTGGGTGGTTTTGATAATTGATCCCTAATAAGATTCGAAAAAGAAAAGGAGGATAATTGGTACCAACAAATAGCTGGTGAGAGCTGGGTCTAGCTCCATGGCTCAATGGTAGATAGACTGTATTTTGACACTGAGATCATGGGATTGAGTGCCCATAAGGGGTGTGTGTGTGTGTGTGTGTGTGTGTGTGTTAAAAAAAGGGATGGCGAGAGCTCAACACCCAAGAGGACTTGAAACACACTAAAACTAGAGAAATGATCACCAACAGGCAATGTACCACTTATAGTACTGTACCAAGTTTCCGTCAACATGCCTCTAGTGGAGGACATCAGTACCATGAAAATGGTATACCCCACCGTGAGATCACTTGGCACAAAAATCAGGCCCAGTCGGTCAGGTGGGCCACTATTGGAATCAATGGACAACCAATCGTATAACTCAACATAGAGTTGTGGCCTACCTAGTGAGTGGATCAACCTTTATTTTTGTAAAGGGCAATCTTCATGGTGGGACATAATGTTTTCATTGTACTGACTTTCTAAACAAGTGGTATGTGGCATGAAAGATGGTACAGTGCCCCAAGTTGTGGTATTGTTGCCTATAGATGATCAGTTCTTCTAAAACTAATGCAAACCCAGTTAAGTGCTCTAGCCTGATCCATTACTTAGATATGTAAGATCCTAAGGTGGATCCATTTGATGAAGTTTCGGAGGTTCTAGGTGTCGTGGATTCTCCATGAAACTATGTTGCTGATGCTCTCCCTCCCTCCCTCTTCTTCTTCTTCTTCTTTTTTATTGAGATGTGAATTTTCAGTTGCAATTATTGTTGAGAAGTGAGCCACATCTGGGGCAGCCCATGACCAGTCGAGGTTGCATGGATTTCGTGTCACAAGTCCTTTCGCAACTGGGATGCGAAAGGAGTTTCACGGATTTCGTGTCGCAAGTCCTTTCGCAACTGGGATGCGAAAGGGAAGTTGTCAAAACTATAAATTGGGGTCTTTAGGGTTATTCTAGGGTTAAGGTGAATATTGGGAAATATTTCTAAGGTGTGGGCAAGGAATGAAAATTTGCATCCGTAGTTTTTTACCCTAGTTTGGGATTTTTCTACGTATATCTTGTCTTGTGGTTTGTTTGAATGCTTTTATTCCTTTCTAGTTTATATTTCTTCTTGTTTATCGTTTGTGGGTGAGGCCTGAGATTAGATTTAGGCTCACAGCGTTGTTCGCGTGCTGCGCAACAACTGGCATCAGAGCTATTGGTTTAGTTCTATTGGGAACGATGACAGAAGAAGGGAAAACTAGAATTGAGAAGTTTGATGGTTCAAGCTTTGCCTTCTGGAAGATGCAGATGGAGGATTATCTATATCAGAAGGACCTCTATGTTCCTCTAGGAGGAAAAGAGAAGAAACCAGAAAAGATGACAGATGATGAATGATTTTTACTGGATAGGAAGGCTTTAAGAACGATCTGACTCTCTTTGTCTAAGAGCATCGCCTTCAATATATCCAAGGTAAAAACTACAAAAGAATTAATGGAAGCCTTAGCCACCATGTACGAAAAGCCCTCAGCATCCAACAAGGTTCATCTTATGAAACAGCTATTCAACATGAAGATGTCAGATGGTGGGAGAGTGGCTAAACATCTAAATGAGTCGCCTCTGTGTCGCTCTCCTCAGACAGATTCATTGAATCCTTCCTGCCTTGAGAGCTTCCTTCTTATTTCTTGAGCGCCCTGCAATCACGTTTCATGTGCCCCTTCTTGCTGTAATGCCAACACCCGTCTTTGTCTTTCGGTCCATTAGACTTCTTCCTCGACTTAGAACGTTCGTGTTTATTGCCTCCTTTGTTCAACGTTTAGAGCATTCCCTAAGTCCCCTGAAACTCTTGATGCCTTCCTTCTAGATTCTTCACTGAGAATTAGACCGGCCACATCATCAAATTTTAACTTTGTTGATCCTGAAGAATTGCTCACAGCAATCACCAAACCATCCCAACTGCCACACAAATCCTATGAAAACACTGCCCATCTCAACAAACATCACCTAAGCCTACTCTAAAGGCTTAAACATTGTAATCTCCTCCCTATGCTATGATGACTTCTCTTACAAAATAATTATGGCATTTTTCTCTCTTTATTCTCTCCCTCCCTCTAATTTCCCTCCATTGCTAGAATTTTCAGTAACTTCCCTTCCATCTCTCTCTCTTCTCCAGCTCCTTCTCCCTCTAATCCCCTCCTATCTAACCTTCAATAATCCATCTCACCCATTGAAACATGTCCCTTGGAGCATGAAGAGTAGATTGATGTAACTTTGGAGTGGGATCCATTAAGGTGGGTGATTTTAATTTCTGATTTTCTTTTCTACCCTTTGATCTTATTTTTCTTCCTAGGTGGATCATATGGGACCCACCAATCCATGGTGGGGACCCCATTTGATCCCATGGATGTCCCATGGATGTAGCCCTTTGGCCCATCCTACATGCATGTCATGATCCATGATGGGGTCATTCTCCATGTACCCCATCATGATGTATTTAATGATCCACTCCATCTCAAGGTCATCTAGACCTTAAGGATCATGTTGGGATGGCATCCCAACCATCCATAACAATTATAGATCCTGCATGTAGTGAATTTATGTTGCATGTACAATCAATGTAGTTGTATGGGTATGATTCATTCTTGGAAGGGCCCATTAGTGGCGGGGCCCTACCCCCATGGCCAGATTAATTTCTTTTCTTCTTCTATCTTCTCTGATGTGTGGATGATGATGTATGTGTGGCCCATTTAGTGGGCCTAGGATGTCCCAAAATAAATAAAAATAAAAATCCAGCAAGGTGGGACACCCTTACCACCCAACTCCATGATCTTTGGACACCTTAATCAATGCATGCAAGTATCGTAGTCTTAATATGTGATCTAGACATATGTGGGGCCCACCGAGGAAGGCCACATACCCTTTTTACGGCTGAGATTATTGAGATATAGGCTGATGTGTCCAGCCATGTATTGCTGTCCAGAAATTCTAGACAGATTTTTGCTGGACTTGGGCTTGAATTTGGGACTGATTGGGGGACCTTTTATACCCATCAAATATACTTTTCTGAATGGTGGAGATCTCATCTTGATGTCTCCCAAATTTCAGCCCCATCTGACCTTCATTGGGGTCCCAAAGGTGTGGTCTAAGTGAGGTGGACAGTCTAGATTTTCTGCACAGTTCCAGTAACATTCTACCCTGGATAGGTTGGAATTCCGAAATTTATTAAAATAATTTTGGGTGTCTAAAAATTCTAAAAATTTATAGGAAGGTAGTACACCCATGGTAGGACTCACCTATAAAAATTTGGAGCCAATGGACACCTGTACACACTATGGTGGTGGCTGGACCGGCCCACTATAATATAGTGTCCAGATCTGTCCGATTTTTAGGACAAATTGACTTATTTAAATGAATTAAAATACTTATAAATGTCCAAAAATTCTAAAATTTTGTAAGGATGTGTTGGACTCATGGTAGGACCTACCTACAAAATTTTAGGGCCAATGGACCCCTGTGCACACTGTGGTGAGGGCCGGACTGGCCCACCACGTTGGGCCATCCAGGTCTGTCCGATTTTTTGGACAGATTATTTTGTTTAAATTAATTAAAATACTTACGAATATCCAAAAATTATGAAATTTTTTGGGAGTGTGTCCCACCTATGGAAGTATCACTATATAAAATTTCAGCCCTAACTGACCCCATTTGGGCATCCAAAAGAATGGGCCAAGATGGTTGGACTACCAGATTTTTCTGCAGTGCAGTCCAACAATATGCCTTGATAAAAACCATAATTCAAAATTATTTCCTCTGATGGTGGGCCACCTTTTTGGATTTTCTATTATTGTATGCATGATGAGGGAACTTGGACCTCAATTCCTAGAGTTTTAAAGGCCCTGGACCCACTCTAATGGAGTGCCTAAATTGAGGACAGCAACATGCATTGCAGAAATTTCCTGTACATTATTGTCTCCTTTGTTATTTCAAAACTTTTGGGCCCCAGCCCATTGGGCTTTGTTTATGATTAGTAGGGGACCCATCCCTGATGTTATAGGGCCCATTGGGGCCATGATTATGGGGCCCACTATATTGAGAAAATTGGGTATTTATTGCTCCCTTATATTTTAGAATACTCTTGGGCTTAATCAATGCCTTTTTGGGTCTCCATTGATGATCATTTGTGGCACCTAAATATAAACTAGATTTTGAGACTTCCTAGTAGGCCCAGATTGGGCTGGAACGTCCCAGCTTGGCCTAGCCATATGTTGGGCTGACTTCCACCATTTTGATGGACTTGTGGGTTGAGATAAGGGTGGTATTGGGCCCTCGGTTGCCCGCTTAGATTGTTAGTGGTTGGACTGAGGTAGTGGGGCCCATTTCACCCAACTTAAACTTATTTTTAAGTCGTGTTTTTTTTTTTGTGCTCATGGGCTACCCATTAAGTTCAACTGAATGTATGAGTCCTATGGCCATTGAGACTTGGGCCTTGAGCCTTGATTCTCCTGACCTTTAGGCCTATATTTAATACACTATTATGATGGATTTTATGGGTCAAAATACTCAGGTAGTTGGGCCTTTGCTTGCCCATTAAAGTAAACCATACTTGGACCGAGATGTGAGGCCCAACTTACTTATTTTAAATGTAAGGATCACCCATATGTTGGAATAATGGGCTGCCCATTAGGCCCACCACAATGAGTGAACTCAGGATCTTTATGGTTGGGCCTAACCTTGCTTGAGGGCCCACCATATTTCCTATGTGTTGGGCTTTGAGTATAAGCCCACTAGGCCATGGATTGCTTTAGGCCTTGGGCCTTAGTTCATGTTCGAGTGGCTTGCTACCTCTTGGAAACCAGTTGAGGTTGAATGTCCTCCTAGGTGGTCCTAAGGTAGGCCCATAGGTTCTCCTATGGATGGTTAAAGGCCCACCATAGGCCCTGAGCCATTTGTTTAAGGAACCTACCTTAACGCATGTTTGGTCCAGGCCATCAAATCCTTGGATCGCCCGATCATGAAGGCACTCTCTGCCTTGGGTTGTTATTGGATTCACAATCCAGTAGTAGGCCCACTTGATCTTTTCTTGATGTATACACACCCTCCATCTAGTGGGGCCCCCTGTAAATATTGTTGCCTTCATGAGATCATTCTCACTTATTTGACTAATTTCTGGGCTTTAGCAAGCCCAGGAAGCCAAGTGGGTCGAGCGTTTATCAAGGGACCTTAAATGTACATTGTTATGGTTGAAACTTTATTGGACATGGGACCCACCATATTGAAAACTTGTGTGCTTGTTGCATGCTTATATTATATAATCCTTGGGCTTAATTAGTGCATTCTTTTGGGTCATCTTTAGTGATCACATGAGGACCCCATCTTAGATCAGATTTTTGGGGCATCCCATGGGCCCAGAGTGGGTTGGGATGTTCCAACTTGGCCCAACCATATATTGAGCCAACTTCCACTGTTTTGATGGACCTGTAGGCCAAGATAAGGATAGTATTGGGGCCTTGGTTGCCCACTTAAATTGCTAGTTGTTGGGCTGATGCAGTTGGGCCCATTTCATCATCCAAACTTAAACTTATTTTGGGCCGTATATTGTGTACGCGGGCTGGCCACCAAGTCCAACTTAATGCATGGATTCTATGGCCATTGGGAATTGAGCCTTGGGCCTTAAGTTCTCTCTTGGGGCTCATGTTGTTAAAAGTGGTATTATATCTTTTTATGACTTATTATGAGGAATGTATATATGTGGTTACCTGTGTTCTTATCTTGAATGTAGGGCCTTGGGCCTTGTATCCATATAGTTCATGGTTGAGATGCCTCTTGGGGAATGGTGGTTAAATGTCCCCATTATGGACCCCTATAGGCCCATTTGTATCTAAATGTCATTAGATACTCATCTTAAACTCTTGCTAGACTCACTTCTGTGTTACTTAGACACGTAGTTGTATGCTTAGTCTCATGGGCTACCCCAGGTAAATGGCCCCCACTAGAGGTGGGATTCCACATGGATATTGTCTAAATACCTAGTCTTGGTCCCTTCTTGGATAGGAGTGTACTACTTTATATATCGCCGCATAATGCATCTAGACCCATCTTCATGGCCCATGTGCATCATTGTATGCTTGGATGACACTATGTGTGTGGTTATGATTGTGCCATTGAGCATTGCATGTTGCCTTCCTGAGGGACGTAGTATTCCCTCTTGAGCATGTTGGATGCTTGGAATTGATGCATAGTTGATGGTGTGATTCATGCATCTGTTATTGCATAACCTATGAACATTATTATCTTCGCTTCATTAGGGTTGTAGCCTCCACAGATACATCGTGGATGACCATGTTTGGACACCAGAAATGTTACTTGAGCATACCGGGTGCATAGGATGCCCATGGGTGAAATTTTCAAAACTTCTATGATACCAAGGATCTGCTCCAACGCCGTGACCGAGTGGAATATATGAGCGCACGAGGGCCTTATACCATTAGGCCACGACTCCCACTATCATGTAGTCAGTTGGATAGGGGTATGGCCTTACTCACCTGATGTAAGGGGGCATTGCTAGGCTGAGTCTGACCAGCTCGTGAATGCATTCGCTACCTTCAGGCCTTGCTGGTGATTGGCTGTCCGCAGGTAGGGTAGTGAGGTCTCTTACGCTCGTTTGACTGTGCGGGGTCTGTAGAGCGGCAGTCATCCAGCAGTGTAATGGACCCTAGTGATTTTCTTATGATGGAAATGCACTTGATATGTGGATTGGATATGAGCACTGACATTACTTCGCATTGCATTTACATTGGCTATGTAAGCCTCACAATGCATTACAATACTCATTGCATTACAGTACTCATATTGCATTACACTACTCATCGCATTACAGTACTCATTGCATTACAATACTCATGCATTATATAGCCTTGGTATGACTTCCTGCATTATCGTACTGCCTTGGTATAATTTCTTGCATTCATGATAGCCTTGGTAAGGCCAGTGGTATTGGTATTGATCATAACTCCCTTCTGCATTCTCTATCTTCTTCTGAGCACCATTGTCACACACTTTCACCACCCTTTAAGCTTTCTATAAGCTTATGCATAATTAATGCGTGTAGGAGATCCTAAGCAGGCGTTGCAGTGACAGAGTTTGGATTAGAGCTGAGCTTGAGGACCCAGTGTTACAGACTTCCTTTCTTCCTTCTATTATCTTATGTATGTCCCTTTGGACCTTATGGATACTTGTAAAAGTTTAAATTCTTAGTGGATTTTGTGATGTGTGCCCTTTGTTATTCTCAGATTTACTTGTTGTGATCTTGGGTATGTTCGTATTGGTAATGATTATACTATTATGGAAATCCTCCTTGTAGGATCCGAGGATCGGAACCTGCCTCAGGAGACGAGAATGGGGTACTACGGAGGTTGTTGCTGCCAGAACCGGCCATCGGGTTCCTTGTGAGTCTGGTTACCGAGTCTGGGGCGTGACAGCGCGGTCCTAGTGGATGACAGAGTGTAGTCTAGAGACATTCAGCTAGCCTCCATTTGCTCTTGCTGTGTAGAGAACAGCTCCTTCAGGCCAGATATAGAGTTGATTCATCATCTGTTCCTCTATGGGCAAATGGCTAGACAGATTTGGCATCATTTCTCTGCCATAAGTGGGATCTCTTCTCTCCCCCACCAATCGATAGAGGGACGACTGATGCATTGGAGACCAGCAGCAACCCTTGGATCAGCGTCAACCTCTACAAGGAAAATAATTCTCATCCTGATTCTTTGGGAGTTATGGACAGCCAAAAATGGGGCTAGGCAAGACAGCATCCTCATGCAGGCAGGCAGATCCATCGCGCGCATTAAATGGTGCACATGTTCCATTCTCAAGGGAGACCCTTTTCTTTTAAGGGAGTAGCCCGGAACTAAGTTGGGCAATTAGTCCGCGATTGGCCGGGAGTTCCACACGCGTATCATCAAATGAGCGCAACTAGCGAGGGATTGGGTCAAACTCAGTGTGGATGGCTCGACTAGAGGCAATATAGGTTTAGCAGGCGAGGGAGGCATTTGTAGGAGGGACGATGGTAGATTTATTTTCGCCTTCTCGAGAGGTTACGGGGTGGGGACTAATAATAGAGCAGCACTCCATGTTATTTATGATGGTCTCTTGTAGTGCCTGGATAGATGGTTGACTAAAGTCGAAGTTGAAACAGATTCTAAGGTGGTGGCCGAGCTCCTCTCTGGAAAATTGGGCACACCCTGTGTCACGTCCCAAACTCAAAAAATGGGCTCACAAAATTTTTGATCGCCGAATCCAGCGCCGACAGCCTCCGTAGTGCCCCATTCTCGGATCCCGACACTCATATGCCAAATTCCATCCTAGGATCCTACAATGAGGATTTTTAGTATGATTTTTTTTTTTTTTTTTTTTGTAATGGAGCATAACCACAAGTATAACCAAGTCTCAAAACAACATCACCACATATCCATTATATCAAAAACTTTAAGTACAATGTAGAAAGGGAAATACAAGGTGATCAAAAGGCTCCATAATAGTCTGGTATGCACTCTTGCCTCAGTGCTGCTGTGAACCAACGTCACCTTCAGGCAACGGTCGTGCATAAGCTTACAAAAGCTTAGAGGGTAGTGTAAGTGTGTGCACAAGGTAAGCGCCAAGTATACAATATCAGAGTAATGCAGAAATATGCGGGTAAGTCTATGAATGCTATCAGTTGTACCAAAGCTATGTGTTGCAATACGTGAATGTTATCGGCCATACCAAGGCCATGCAATGCGAGGCCTATGTAGCCAAATGTCATATGCAAGATGCAAAGTAAGGATGTCAATCCTCATCAAGTAAACATATTAGCCAATTTCTCTTGGGGATATCATCGGGGTCTAATACACTTCACACTGACTGCCGCCTCCTTAGCCGCACAGCCCGGTAAGTGAAATAGACCACACTATCCACTTAACCAGTAGTCTGCCAATACCTCCCAGCTCGTCGATAACGGAGTTATTTATGAGATGGTCAAACTCAGCCTAGCTTACATCCCCCTCACTCGGGTGGATAAGGCTACACCCCCTTCCAACCGACCACGACACAGTGAGAGACGCGGCCTACTGGTATTCAATACTCTGGTGCTCATGTATCCACTAAGTATAGACGTTGGAGCATCTCCTGGTACCAAAAAGGTTCTGGGACTTTCACCCAAGGACATCCTAAGTGCCCACAGTGATAGAACCAAGTATTTTTGGTATCCGATACAGCCATCCATGATGTGCCTGTGGAGGTCATGGCCTTGATGTCACTAGGGCGTACAATGATCATGTCACACATATGTGAGATGCATGAGTCATACTATCCAGTCATGCAATAATCCTACGCGTACCATGCGCTCATGCGGGTAACTCTTATCAGTGAATCCCATAAATAATCTGCTCAATGGCATATGCTATGATCAGTCACTTCTCATATTAAGCATACATATGATGCGAATGGGTATGAATCACGAAATTATACTAAGCATGTTATATGGTGATGAACTATCCTCACAACAAAGATGGGCCTAGACGGCCTACACACAACAAGTATGGGCCTATCAATGGGCCCTAAGGAGAGTTACAATGCAGACATTTAACCATCATTGTACTTACAATGTGGGCGTCAAACCATCATTGCTCCCAAGGCATAGCTCGCCATAAACATCATTACATAAACTATGGTGGAATCACACATTGCAATGGACCTTATGTACATCCCATTAGGCCTCGACCCATGGGCCTCAAATACATCAAATAGGTCACATCACATGGGCCTCATATATATCAAGGTAGGCCTCAACAATGGGCCTCATACGCATCAAGGTGGGCCTCAACAATGGGCCTCATATATCACCTCGGGCCTAATCAAATCGGCTAAGTCGAATGGGCTGCGTTGAATGCATCTATTTTTAGAAATCACTATAGAGTATTATATAAAAAAATGAATTATATCAAAAGATCAACTGGACCATACTATATCTAACCGTGGTGATAATGATTCCCACGGTTAAATCCCAATGGGCCCCACCATAGATTTTATTCCCCATTCAGCCTATTCGTAAGGTCACAAAGACCTTGATTTAGAGGAAAAATAAATATCATATAGGTCCAAACTTGGTAGCCTAAGGGATTTAATAGTGGACGTTCAAACCCACTGTTTTCTGTAATGTGGTCCACCTGATCCTAGATCTGTCTTATTTTTAGTCTCAAGCCTTAAGATAAGTACACCAAATGGATGGGCGGTTTGGATGCAACACATGCATCATGGTGGGTCCCATAGATAGAGTGCGTGGATGAAACAGGTGGGACCCGCAGAACTTGGTGACGCCACTACGACAGCTATGTAGCTGGAGTGAGGTACACCAGCCGTCCCACTCCCATACGTGGGGATGGTGTGGGTTAAACATAACATCAGTGGGTCCCACGTGGGGCCTACCATAATGTTGATCTTCCATCCAATCGGTTGATAAGGTCACACAGACCCGGATAAAGAGGAAAAATAAATTTCATAACGATCCAAAACTTTTGTGACAACAAAAGGGGTTTCAATGGCAGACGCTCAATCCCCACTGTTCCCTACCATGTGGGCCACCCGAGCTCCCATATACGGCTGGTTTTGGGGTGACCCGCTGGTAAAAGGGGACCCATCAATTAATGCACGGTGTTGATGATCAACACGCATCATGGTGGGGCCTACGGTTGGGACCCACGGTCCCTGCCCCTCTTCACGTCACAGCGCAACAGGACGCTGTTGTGCGTCCTTTGGACATCAGCAGCAGCACCTGCTGCTTCATATATATTTTTTAAAAAAACATTTTTCTATAGTTTTTCACAGGTGGGTCCTGCATCAGGGGAATCCAACCCAACCATTGGATTCTAGGACTCAAGACGGACCAAACAAGTCCAATATTTGGGATGTTTTGGCGTGTAGAAACATCAAGGTGGGTCCTAACAGATTTGAACGGTAGAAATCTCTGTTTTCTATGCTATGGCCCGACAGAAAATCAGATTGGCTTCATTTTTTGGCTCAACACCTAAAATGAGTCAGGAGATGAGATGGACGGCGTGGATTAAATCCATACATCAAGGTGAGGCCTGCATGAGCGGTCCACCCAAAGCTTGTTGAATCAAGCTAATATATATATATATATATATATATATATATATATATTTGTTTGCCCGTCAATACACCACACCGTCAGTTCACACTTCACTGTGTGGCCGTGTTTAGCGTCCCTCGACGTTGGACGGTTTAGTTACAACACATTTTATGGTGGGCCCCAGCTACAATGCTAGCCACCAAATGGTTGGATGGTTTGGATAAGATATACATCAAGGTGGGGTACATCTGGGTGGGCTACACAGCCACATTATCACATTAAAAAAATGAAAAAGAGAGGGAGAGAGAGAGAGAGAGAGAGAGAGAGAGGGACACGTGCGATGGAGGGACCCCGACACTATGGGCCCTCCCTTTCATGCATTCAATCATACATCAAGTGAGTTCTAATATATGTGGGCCCACCAAATCAAAAATCAATGGTGGAGATTCCTTCTCCACCGAAATGGAAGGTCTAGATGACCTCTTTCAAACTTAGAAAAGTAAACATCATAATGTGGTTCATGGAGAATGGCCCCATCATGAAATGATCATGAGAATCAAGGTGGGCCATCGGCCACATCTAGGGTCCAAAGTGAGATCCATACCATCAATCGGTAGGCCTCACTTGGCCATAATAAAAAAAAATGAAATCTAGGCCTATAGAAGCACCCACCATTCGATCTTCTTGGTCCGATGGAACACCGAACTCCTTGTATCTCACTTTGATGGAAGATGATGAGAAATGAAGGGCTAGGATGATGGATCTTAGGGTGGGAAGTGGGCCACACATAACACACTTTCTCTCTTGGAATTGCTTGGATGTCTACTCTTTTTTTACTTGGAAAATGAGAGAGGTGATGGGTGTGAGTGATGGATGTGAGTGATAGATGTACTTGACATGAGAGTTGACTTAAGGTGGTTGCTTGACTTGGGGAGAAAGAAAGCATAAGTGTGTACTTTGATTGATTGATTGATTGATTGATGGGATGAGTTGTAGAAATTCTCTTGGATTCGTAAATGCATGGCGTTTCTTCGAAATAAATGTGGGCCCACATCTCCTGGCCAGGGTATCGAATCGGTGTGCAAGACGCGACGATGATGCCGTCGCAATTGTACAAGTCTCGGATTAAGCCGACTTAAATCTACAGGATAAGACTTAGGGTCACGCGCAAACGTCGATTATAGGTCGTAGGTTACCGGAATTCTTCAGGAAGGATTGCAAGAGTTGACGGAACAGTACGGATTAGGATATAGGCCTTACACCCTGGCTTTGGCGGCCTTGGTTAATGCATATCACTAACCCAGAGCAGAGAGTGTCCTTTCAGATCTAGCTCATTTAGAGGGAAGGGAAATGGTCTGGCGGATGGTATGGCCAGGGAAGGAAGTAAGAGTTAGAGAGATGTTGATCTAAACCACTTGAGGGATCTTCCTCCCCATGTGCGCAGGCTTGTCTTCTTAGACAAGGTTGGGTTAGGTTCCATCAGATCTTCTTGTGTGAAGCAGTAGAGCTTTTTTTGTTTTTTGTTTTTCCTTTTAGTGACCGCTTTGGTTTCTCTTATAATAGGCGCCCCTGTTTTTTGTTCCAGGAGAAGCCCGAAGGCCCTACAGGATGTACGATTTTTTTGGAATGAAATAGTTGAGCTTTTTTTAATTATTTATTTAAAAATCCCATTAAAAAAATAGTGGACAAAAACTGTCCGTTGAGAAATTCCACAATGCTAGGTGCTGGGATCTGAGTCATGGATAAATTTTGCGTAGCCAATCCACTATGGGACATGGCAGGCAATGGTTTGGATTATTGAATCCAGGAGCCCCAAAAACTTTTCAACGGTAAGCGTTCAATCCCACTGTTTCCTGAAGTGTGGTCCACTTGAGATTTGGATCCATTTATTTTTGGGCTTTTGCCCAAAATGAACTGGAAAATGATGAACAGAGTGGATAAAATATATACAACATGGTGGCGCTCACAGAGTTTTGATAGAGCTAGCTGGTTGGTGATGGGGTCACTAGCTAAACAGCGTCCTATGCGTAAGACCCAAGCACTTGATTAAATGCGCCTAGAGCTGGGCATCGAGTCGAGTTGGACTGAGTTAGGGCTAACCTGACCCAATCCGATTTTGAAATAGGCTTAACTCGAACTCGACTTGACTTAGTCCCGAGTCGAGCAAGCCTGAACCAATCCAAGTCAGGGTCTAGCCTAGACTAATCTGGACCAACTCTGACCAGTCAAAAGTACTGAGTTGGTTTGAGTTGGCATGAATTCAGATCAAGAGATAAGGGAGGGAGGAAGTGGAGAAGCATTCAAGTGTTCCTAGGGAATACTAAGATGGCAGCATGACTGAAATGACATCTATGAAGCAGATATGGGCCCTTTCTAGTCTATCAGTTGTTGTGAGCCTTGTGAATATAGGACACTTATGTTTCAATTGAAATCCTTTTATAGTTTTTGGTGGATGCTGAAAACCATGATATGGTGATGAAAACTCGAGAACGATGTAGGGGTCATGTGGTGGTCTGTTGAACGGGCCATTGTAAGGACACGTTTAAAGTTTAAACCTCTTATCTTGTGAAATTAAAATAAATAAATAAAAAAAAGGGAGGAAGAGAGAGAGAGAGAGAGAGAGAGAGAGAGAGAGAGAGAGAGAGAGAGAGAGGTGGTGATGGTGGTGGGTGGTTATCGGGTTTGGAAGAGGAGGGAGGGAGGGAGTGGAGTGGAGGGGAGGGGAGAGAAAGGAGGAGGAGGGTGGTGATGGTGGTGGGTTGTTACGAAGCTTGGAAGTGTTAGGGATTTGTGCTGCGGAATCACACAGGTCTAGATCTAGGATAACAATCCAATGGCACCAAGCACACACAAGAGAACAAGTAGATTTAACGTGGAAAACCCTTACAGGAAAAAATCACGACACAAAGCGACAAAAATCCACTATGAAATAGAAATTACAAGAAAGAGGACTTACCCGATTCAAACAACCTCGAATCTCACCTTTGCTACACCCTTTGATAACCCTAAAACCTTTTTAGAAACCCTTGGAACTCCTTCAGAAAGCCTTAGAATCACTTAGAATAGCCCCAGAGACCCTTATTTATAGTTTAGGAAACTCCACTTACGCATCTAGTTTGGAAATGTCCGGAAACCTCCTCAAATTTAGGCAGTCCGCACCAAATCCGCACAAGAATCTGTGTAACCTCAACTAGTCGAGCCAAGGCCTCAACTAGTCAAGGAACCCCCTCGACCGGTCGAGTGCCCCAGACACCCAAATAAGTAGCACGCTAAACTTTGAGTCAAGTGGTGCTCGACCGGTTGAGTGGACCCTTGACCAGTCGAGCCAACCTCTCGACCGGTCGAGCAGCCCCCAAACATTGAAGACTTTTAAAAGTCTGACAACAGGAAGAGGAGGAGGATGAAGGAGGGAGAGAGAGTTTAAGATCAGATCATGGTCATGGTCGGATGCAGCGTATGGGGTTAAAGATACTTAAAAATTAAAATTTTTTATTTTATATATACACGAATTCAAGTCAATTTGATTCAAATCAAGTTTGGCCGGATTGAATTTTAGGTCAGAGTTACTGGGTCACTCGAACTCAACTTAAAATGAGTTCGGATTGGGCGATTCCTACTCGGTTCAAACCGACTTACCCATTCAGTTCGGTTCGAATCGAGTGTAAGCCAACTTAGCCATTCAGTTCGGTTCTAGATGCGCCCCACCGTGTGAATCTATGTGAAACTGGCCCACATGCGGACAGAAGTAGGATCCGTATGCTAGCTATCGCAACACACCACCTGGTGAAAAGCCCGCATCTCACCAACAAGCGCCCGACGTAGGCACGCGGAACCTACTTGTGTGTGAGAGTCATTTATCACGTGGGCCTCACCCTGTACGTGCATCAGGTTATACCATTTGGCGAGAGCAGGACTCAAAATCTCACGGTCTCAACTGGCCGCTCGTGGTTCTCTCTACCTTGACCAAGAGTCTCGCACTCAAAACCCAACCCACGGATTTCATGCTGCCAACGTGACTCAAAAGCCAAAAGCATGCATTTCCATTTATAACCTTGACTTGAAAGTATATGCCATTCATACCCTCCCGTATTTCTCCTCTCACGTGAAGTCCGTGTAGTCTCACACCGCGGCCATCCCACTCTATACATAAATATTCTCGAATCGGCCCTTCCCTCCTTACAGCCGTCTCCTTCCAGTGCATGCATCGTCCCCTTTTCTAGGGTATCTCTCTCTCTCTCTCTCTCTCTCTCTCTCTCTCTCTCTCTCTCTCTCTCTCTCTCTCAGCCATGAAGAACAACACCTCCACCATCTCCTCGTCCTTCCTTACCCTCCGGTGGGCCGCCCATGATGGGGCCATGATCGGCCTCACTGGGATCCTGCAGAGCCCAACATACCCCACCACTGTGCTTCTCATCCTGGCAACGCTCTTCTTTCTCCTTCAATTCCGATCTGAAACTCTTAAAAAACATGCAATGCACTCCCTTCCCCCTGGCCCAGAACCTTGGCCCATCGTGGGGAGCATCCCAGAGCTGTTGTTCAAGAAACCAGCATTCCGATGGATCCTAGGTCTCATGAAGGAGATGAACACTGACATTGCATGTATTCGATTCGGGAGTACACATGTTATCCCTGTCACATGCCCGGAGATCGCCCGCGAGTTTCTAAAGAAGCAGGATGCAGTCTTCGCGTCAAGACCTCTCACCATGGGCACTGAATACTCTAGCCGTGGATTCCTCTCCGTTGCGGTTGCACCATTGGGTGATCAATGGAAGAAGATGAGAAGGGTGGTAGCTTCTGAGGTTTTGAGCGCTGCAAGACTCCGATGGCTCCATGATAAAAGAACTGAAGAAGCTGATAACCTCATCCGGTACCTCTACAATCAGTGCATGAGCATTGATCGCAGATCTGAGGCAGGTGCAGTGATCAATGTAAGGACCGCCGTTCGACAATATAGTGGTAATGTCATAAGGAAATTGATGTTCAACAAAAGATATTTTGGGGTTGGTAGCACCGATGGTGGCCCAGGCGTAGAAGAAGAAGAACACGTTGAGGCCCTTTTCAATGTTCTATCTCTTCTCTATGCTTTCTCTGTCTCAGATTACATACCCCGTCTGAGATGCTTGGATCTGGATGGGCATGAAAAGATGATGAAGAAGGCTATTAAGATTGTTAACAAGTATCATGAACCAATAATCGATGAGCGGATCAAGAAATGGAGAGATTGTGTAGGTGGGCCCCTAAAAAAGGAGCCTGAGGACCTTCTCGACGTTCTGATATCGATCACAGACTCCGATGGACGGCCATTGCTAACTACAGAAGAGATAAAAGCGCAATCAGCGGTATGATTTTAACATCCACAATCGTCTTTTCTACCTAATTATTCTGCTTATGAAGTCTGTGCAGTTATGAAATGGGTTATCTTGAACAGAAATGTTTACTATATTTTGCTATGATCTTTGCTCTTTTAGCTAATTAAGGGGCTAAACTAAAATGTGCAATTGCTATACATTTTAACAGCTACACCATACAAAATGGCATACATTCATGTTTAACCAGATAGTCCGAATTGTGGGTCCCATTGTGGATGGAGCATTACAACTCCAATCAATCGATCCGAACTGTCCATTAAGTTTCAAACATATTTCATATCCTACCATGCCAAAATCACACTTATCGGGTGATCCAATTCACTCATGATTTGGTCTTATTTTCTACGGCCATCCTTTTTTTTAGTCCATGGATGGCTGGGATGGCTACCATTACCTGATAAAAGTGATTCTTTAGAATCATAAGCAATCTATAAGGTCCCCCAAATAATAGATGAATTAAATAGTTGCTTAAACCTATTTTGTGTAAACAATCTTGACCGTCCATAGTTAAGCCCTTCGGTGATAGTTTAACTTGCATTTGGGGGCTCTTTTGTAGATGCTTATCATACGATAGGCGTCTCTCCTCTCTTTTTCTGGGTGGGGTGCCTGAATGTCTATCTTGGCTGTGTACAGTTTTTGTGAGTACGATATATAATACCAAGGTTTCAAAAAAAAACAAAAAAAAAAAACAAATATATATATAGAATAATAATAATAATAATAATAATAATAATAATAATAATAATTAAAGCCTTCCGTCAAAAGGTTAATATTTGCCGTATTTACTTATGTTTTCAAGGTAGCCCATGAAATGTGCCTTCGACCTAAGAAACAGGCAGGATCAATGGATTGGGTGTCCGAAGCAACTAGGAGCACTTTAACTTATAGTGCCCGGAGATGACCGGAGCATTTATCATGAATAGATAAGTGGATTGCCTGTGGCACCCGCCAAGCGATATGCCTGTGGCACGACATGGTCCAAACTCTGTGGGGGATACCTTGATGTATGTGTTTTATCCGTGTAATCCATTTCCAGCTCATTTTAAGAGATGATCTCAAAACTGATGCAGATTCAAAATTCAAGTGGACCATACCACAGAAAACAGTGAGATTGAACGTCCAGCGTTGAAAACATCCTAGGGCACACTGTAATGTTTTATTTGCCATCTAAACTGTTCATAAGGTCACATGGACCTGGATGAAGGGAAAACATGAATATAAGCTTGATCCAAAACTTTTGTGGCCCTGAGAAAGTTTTCATTGGTAGGCATATAAGCTTGATCCAAAACTTTTGTGGCCCCAAAGAAGTTTTAATTGATAGGCGTTCATATATTCTCCACTATTTTATGTGGTGTGGTCCACTAGTTGATCTTTGGATCTTTATTAGTTATATATATATATATATATATATATATATATATATATATATATATATATATAACTCGAGCCAAATTGAGCCGAGCCAAATCAAGTCAAGTTTGATCAAGCTGAAGTTAGGTTAACTTGAGCTTGACTCGAAAGGATTTCGAGCTCAAAATATCATCTCTCCTCGACCTAAACCCAGCTTCAAGTAGAGCCGAGTTGGGCTTATTAGAGCTGAATCGAGTGAGTTAACCGAGACAGCTGCTCATGTTCTACTCTGGATAAAACATATACACTTTAGTAGACCCCATAGGGCTTCGGCCATGTTGTGCCATGATATCCTTGTGGCGGGGAGCAGATTAGGTGAAACCCCGACCTCGCCTAAGATGATGTGGCCTCTATTGTGGGGCCCACTTCATATATCTATTTTATATCCATGCCGTCCAACCATTTTTCCATATCATTTTAGGACATAATCCCAAAAATGAAGAAGATCCAAATCTCAGGTGGACCATACTCTAGGAAACATGGACCATACTCTAGGAAACAATAGTGATTGAACGCCCTACGTACCATTAAAAACTGGTTGGGGTGAACCTTAATTTTTCTGTAGGATTTATTTGCCATCCAATCTATTGATAAGGTCACATAAGCTTGGATGAAGGGAAAAACACAAATAAGCTTGATCCAAAACTTGTGGCCCATTAATGGTCAATCACCACTGTTTCAAATGGTATGGTCCACCTGATAATTGGATCTGATTCATTTTTGTAATCATACACTAAAACGATCCGAAAAAAAAAAAAAAAAAGATGGAAGGCATAGATACAAATTAGATACACCAAGGTGGGCCCCACGGTAAGGGTTGCACTGTCTTAGGTGAGGCGTGGGTCTCCCCCTATGGAAGGTGCCACAAAAAATCCACTTCCAATGATTAGGATTTTATTTTTAATATGTACCAGTATATGGTTGGACCCAGTCGATACGATCACCTTGCAACACGTTCCCTGGAGAGATGGCTCTACCAAATTAAGTAATCATGTTTAATTGTTCTCACAACATATAAACATGCAAACCTTTTTATCTGGAGATAGTAAAATTAGAAGAAAAAAAAATATATCCATGTAATCGTAATTTAATTTTTGATCTTGCAGGACTTGATCTATGCATCTGTAGATAACCCATCCAATGCAGTCGAGTGGGCCATGTCAGAGATGCTCAACCAACCAGATGTTCTTAAGAAAGCAGTGGAGGAATTGGATAGAGTAGTGGGGAAGGACAAACTAGTTCAAGAGTCTGATTTCCCTAAGCTCAACTACATTAAGGCATGTGCTCGGGAAGCATTTCGGATCCATCCGATTGCACCCTTCAACCTCCCACATGTGGCCACCGCTGACGCCACAGTGGCAGGCTACTTCATCCCAAAGGGCAGCCACGTTATTCTCAGTCGAACAGGACTTGGGCGAAACCCTAAAGTCTGGGATGACCCACTCAAGTTTAAACCAGAGCGGCACCTGAAGGATGGGTCCGGCGAAGTTGAGTTAATCGAGACAGAACTACGATTCATCTCATTCAGCACGGGTCGGCGCGGGTGCATGGGAGCCCCACTTGGGTCAGCAATGACCGTCATGTTGTTGGCTAGGCTTCTACAAGGGTTCACCTGGAGCGTGCCACAAGGTGAATCGAGCATCGACCTAACTGAGTCAACCAACGACCTCTTCCTTGCTAAGGCGCTACATGCACATGCTACGCCTCGATTGCCAGTGCATGTGTACCCGACCCACTAATGGGTGCATGTGCACCCGACCCACTAATGGGTGGATCACACATATGTTTTGGTATTTACATGTTTGATTAAGTATATAAATGGATTAATAATTGTAATCGCTTGCTACATTTAAGGTCTGAGGGGTTTGATCATGCACTCTCTACGTGTGTCTGCTTAACGTAAACACATGAAAGGCAATAGGGGAGCTCATTTTGACTTCTCTTTCCATTTTGTTAATCTTCATTCCATTATAATAAATCCCGGTGTCGAATTTTGTCCTATCAGTGTGTCCATTTTTTTTCATATATATATATATATATATATATATATATAGATATATATATATATATATGTGGAATTATATTATTTGGCTTCGATAGAAGTTAAAAGGGGTACAATAATGGTACAAATTCAATTTTAAAAAAAAAGGAAAAAAAATAAAAGAAGACAAAATTAGATGGATTATGATACTGAAGAAGGTGTGTGATTTAAAGAGATCTGTCGAGTGGGCCCGGCATCCAGCCTGTTCAAAAGGTCACACAGACGCCGATGAATGGAAAACACGACCATATCTAAAACTTCTGTGGTCACCAAGAAATTTTCTAAGGTTGGCGTTCAATCCCCACTGCTTTATGAAGCGTGGTCCACTTGAGCTTTGGATATGCTTCATTTTTATAAAAATGATAAACACCGTGGATATAACACATACATCATGATGGGCCAGCAGAACTTTACCAGGTCAACACCCCCTTGAGGTTGGAGGTGTGTGCCATACCACGCGCATTTCGTGTCCAATCTGCGTCTGGATGGATGGAAGATGCCTGCATGATCTCCGAAACTGGAAGATCCTAACCCTTAGATCATTGGCTTACAAATAAACGGTCCAGAAAGAAACACATGCTCAGTCATGAAAAATAAGCCAATTATTGCTAGAAAGTGATGAGCCTTCATGACAAAATGAGTAAGCTCGAAGTTTGCGGAACCCACGCACATCTACGGCGTCTTCACCTACACGCCAGGCTGCCTAACTTCCTGACGGAAAGCTAGGTGGGGCCTACCGTCATGTTCGTTGTCCAATAATGATACAAATCCTAAATTCAGGTGCGCTGCACGGCAGAAAAACTTGAGTAGGTAAATGCATATCATTGAAACCTTCCCGTGTATACCCTCGTGTTTATACACCATTCAAACCGTTTATAAGGTCATTACTACTCGGGTGAACTAAAAAATAAAAATAAAAAATAGCCTGATACAAAAATTCTGGGGCCCACAAATGTTTCAACGGTTGACGTTCAAGCCTCTGTTGTGCAGCCAACATGAGTTTTGGATTTGCGTCAGTTTTAGTGCGTGTCCTAATAAGATATGTAAAAACAGATTGACGGGGTGGATTTCTCATAAACAACACGGGGGGCCCCACCTAACTTCCCGTTCCAGGAAGTTCCTGCGGAAGTCTTCCGCAGTCAATCCGCATCTTAACGCCAGTGCATGTGCCAGTACGGCAGACTCAGTTCACTCGAACGCCCAACCTCTCAAATCTTGCACGTGTGGAGTGGAGTCACTGAGAAACTCGTGGAGCTCTCAGATCTTGCACGTGTGGAGTGGAGTCACTGAGAAAGTCGTGGAGCAAACACCCCCTTCAGTTCACTCGAATGCCCAACCTCATGAGCATAGTATTAATTTTAAATCACCATTTTTTTATTTTTATTTTTTTATTTTTTTATTTTTTACCAAGTAATAGAAAAATGCATTTACTATTGTGTTCGATTTATGATTTTGATTACGTGATGAGTGCAAGTATGCTGGAATAAAATTTGCAGCTCAATTTAAATCAAACAACTAAGAGCCCCTAGGAGTTTCGATCATGAAAGGGTTGCAGAGATATGGAGTTCCAGCCTCTTCATAGGCAACATCACGTTCGATATCTCAGAGGCGGACTTAGAATATTGGATTTTCAGCATGGCAAAATAGCCGACGTCTACACGACGTGGGAAGAGAAGCTTCATCACCACCGAGGTTTTGGCATTGTCAGATTCCTCTACACAGCAGATGCATATGTGACGATGGGTGTTCTCAACGGCAGGAGAGTGGATAGTTGGACCCTTACGGTGGAGCTTGCTAACCCCAGGAATCATCACCCAAACCCCACCTCTCTCAAACGGCCGGCTCAATCTCACCCAAACCCCTCCTCTCTCAAATGGCCAGCCCAAACCCAAACCCCAAACTCTCATATTCGATCAGAACTGACCAATATAGTTAGGCCCACACCATGTTGGGGCCGTTGCACAAAACCTTAGGATCTCGCCTCCCAAAAACACCAGAATTATGGAATAATAAAGCAATGAAATAAATTAAAGCACAAACCACACCACACAAAAGATTTTTACGTGGAAAACCCTCGAAGAGGTAAAAAACTACGGAACCTAGTCCAAAGCAACAATTCACTATGAAGTAGAACGTTACAACCGATCACAAGCACACCTCGCTTGGATCAAATCCTCTTCACTCACGCAGGAGTGGATAAACAATAAATGAATAAAGAAAAACGGAGAAATCTCACTGATCACGAGGACATAGAAGCGCTGAGATGTTGAGTGCACAGTAGATCACCTCTATGAGAAGAACCTCCCTTCCACAAGCTTCCTCTCTCTCTTTCTCTCATTCTCTCATACCTTTGATAGCCCTAAGCCCTTTAGCAAACCCTTGCAAAGTTTTAGGAAACTCCCTTGCATTACCTAAAAAAGCCATAGGAACCCCTATTTATAGTTTAGATAACTCCCTTTCGCACCTCTTACGAAAACTGCCTCAGATTTTCTTACTCTGCACAAGATCCAGACTCAAATCTACGTAACCTCGACTGGTCGAGTAGAGTCTTCAACCGGTCGAGCGGCCCACTCGACCAGTTAAGCACCTCCCTCGACTAGTCGAGTACCTTGGAGGAATTAATTCAATTGGTCGCTGGACTTTGAGTCGAGTGAGAGTCGAGCAACACCCTCGATTGGTCGAGCAGCACGGTGAAACACTCCGGTTTTCACCCTGCTGCACTATCTCTCCTCTGAACTGAGGAGGAAAACCCCATCAAATCTCTCCTTTTCCGACTCAAGAGGAGTTCACCTTCTTCAAGCCAGCCCGATTTCTACAAACCTCAAACTTGCCCTTGAGCAAAGCCTTGGTTATCATATCTGACCAATTATCGTCCATGTAGACCTTCTAAAGCTGTAACACCTTCTGTTCCAAAGTATCCATGATCCAGTGATACCGAATCTCCATGTGCTTCAACTTGGAGTGCTGACTTGGATTCTTGCTCAAGTGTATAGCACTTTGACTATCGCAATAGACCACGTACTACTCCTGCTTCAGGCTGAGCTCATGTAGAAACCTCTTTATCTAAAGCATCTCTTTACATGCTTCTGTGACTACAATGTACTCGGCCTCTGTCGTCGACAATGCTATGACCTTCTGTAGCAAATGTGAACATGAACCCCGATATAGACTTCCTGGAATTTATGTCACCTGCCATATCTGCATCTGTGTAGCCCTCTAACATAGGTTTTCCGTCACCATAGCTTAGGCTCAACCTGGATGAGCATCTTAGATACTGCAGTATCTATTTCACCGCTGCCCAATGCTCTTTGTCAGGATTGAAAAGTTATCAGCAGACGACATCAACCGCAAATACTATATCTGGGCACGTACACACCATATCATACATCAAACTTCCTATTGTTGATGCGTAGGGTATCTTTTGCATCTCGTCCACCTCTGCTTTCATCTCGGGACACTGCCTGTCGCTCAATATGAAGTGACTATCCAATGGGGTACTGACTGGCTTCGCTACATTCATGTTGAACCGTTCTACGACTTTCTCAATGTACCGCTCTTATGACAGCCAAAGCTTCCTACTGCTCATGTCACGGGTTATCTCCATTCCTAAGATCTATTTAGCTGGGCTTAAGTTTTTCATCTCAAACAACTTGCCCAACTCCTGTTTTAGCCTATCAATCTTCTTGATGTCTTTTCTCATGATAAGCATGTCATCAACGTATAACAACAGAACTACGAAATCACCATCTGAGAACTTGCGTGTGAACACACAGTAGTCCAACTCCGTTCTGTCATACCCATGCTTTAACATGAACGAGTCGAACTTCTTGTACCATTGCCATGGAGCTTGTTTAAGCCCATACAAGCTCTTCCTTAGCCTACACACCATATGCTCTTTGCTCTTGACTTCGAACCCCTCTGGTTGGTGCATGTAGATCTCTTCTTCCAGGTCACCATGGAGAAAGACAGTTTTAACATGTAACTGCTCTATTTTCAAATCCATAATAGCCGCCAACCTAAGCAACACCCGTATGGATGTCATCTTCACCACTAGTGAGAATATCTCTTCAAAGTCTATACCTTTCCTCTGACCAAACTCTTTCACCACAAGTCTGGCCTTGAACCTCGTTTGTGAATTCTTCTGCTCAATCTTCTTTCTGAACACCCACTTGTTGCTCAGAGCTTTCTTGCCCTTAGGCAGTTTCACCATATCATAGGTGTGGTTCTTATGCAAGGATTTCATCTCCTCTTGCATAGCTTTCAACTACTCTCTCTTATGCTCGTCGACTAGGGCCTCAGAATAATCTTCTATCTCTCCCCCATCAGTGAGCATAACGTACTCATGCGGCAAGTACCTCTTGGACGATTGTCTGTCCCTAGATGACCTCCTCACTTGTGGCTAAACAGGTGGATCAGGTGGGGGCTGCTCCCATAGTCCATCTTCTGTAAGAACTCCCTTGTTCTCTGCACCTTGCTGTACTCCTCCATCATCAAGCACTATGGGAGGAATAACCAGATTCATGTCCTCTAGTTCACTTGAACTAGGCTGATTCTTCTTTGGCTTACAAATGTCTTCTATACATTGATCTTCAAAGAATACCACATCTCTGCTCCTGATGAGCTTCTTCTCGGTTGGATCCCACAATCTGTAACCAAACTTTTCATCACCGTACCCCAAGAACACACACTACCTGATCTTCGTATCGAGCTTGGACCTCTCATCCTTTGGTACGTGAACGGATGCCCTGCATCCAAACACCTTGAGATGACTGTATGATGGATCTTATCCAGTCCATACATTCTCGGGTACTTCTCCATTCAATGAGGCTGATGGAGACCTGTTTATCAAATACACTGTTGTATGCATTGCTTCTCCCCAGAACATCTTGGGTAACTTCGCATGAGATAACATGCATCTGATTCTCTTAACAATGGTGCGATTCATTCGTTCAGCCACACCATTATGCTGGGGGGTCTTGGGAACCGTCTGTTCATGCCATATACCCAGGGACTTACAATACTCATGGAAGTCGCCAATGTATTCACTACCATTGTCAGTTCGGATGCACTTCAATGATCTACCTGTCTTTCTCTTGACCATAGCATGAAACAATTTAAACACACCAAAGACCTCATCCTTGGATTTCAAAGCATAAACCCAAACCCTCCTAGAGGCATCATCTATAAAAGTGATAAAATACAATGCCCCACCCAAGGTTTTTGTCCTCATAGGTGTCACGTCACACACCCAGAAATCGGATTCACAGTAATCCCGATCGCCAAATCCGGTGCCGACAGCCTCCATAGTACCCCATTCTCGGATCCTAGCGTCCATACGCTAGATTCCGATCCTGGGATCCTATGAGGAGGATTATTTTTTTTATACGTTTAACTCATAATAAGCATAACCACAAGATTACCCAATTCACAAAGGCAACATCATCATCACATATCTACTAATATAATCATTTGAGTACAATGCTTAAAGGAAAATATATCAATAAAAAATCAAGCTCCAGAAGATCGCTGCACGCTCCAAGCTCAACACTGTTGCAACCTAACATCACCTGCACGCATCTATCGTGCATAAGCTTATAGAAAGCTTAGAGGGTGGTGTAAGTGTGTGCACAAGTTAAGTGTCAAGTATTCAACGCAATGTCATAATCATACAATGTCGAAATAGGCGCAAGGTCATGAATCATACGTTATCATAGTAAGCAAAAATACTGACAAGTCCAAGAGTCAAACAATATCAGAATATGTAATACAGATCAACTATACAAATGAGGAACAATATCAGAATACGCGATACAAATCAACTATATAAATGAGGAGTCATAAAGAGTCAAATATCAGATGTCGAATCTAAACCATATAAATGCAGAAACACAGGTAACCCAAAATGCAATATGCAATATGCCGCGAATGTAATGCAATATGTGGTACGAATGGAATGACCATGCTGGAGTGTGAAGTCGGGATGATAGTACGTAGTATCGCAGGCTATGGGGTCCATCACAAGGGACCTCTATCCAAACTAGTCACATACCTAAATTTGGATAGTCAGACTCAATGTGGTAAACTCCTGATCTCAGGTTAGTCGCGCGCCCCAACCGAAATCCTGGCCGTTGCGAAGGTTCACATAACAAATAGTTGCGCACCACCAGCCCTAGTGGATAGTGAATGAATGAATGAGTATGCAAATCCTGCTTAATAAGTCCACATATCAGTACGGTTCATCTCTGGGATCATCACCGGGGTCTATTTCACTCTACGCCAGCTTGTCGCCCCTATCCGAGCGCACAACTGGGTAAGTGGAAGAGACCTCACCATCTGCTTACCAATATCGGGTTCGGCTCGTCGATAGCAGACCCATTCCTTAAGCTGGTCAAACTCAACCTAGACATTACCCCCTCACTCAGGCGGGTAAGGTCACACCCCCTCCCAACCGACCACGACACAGTGGGAGACGTGGCCTACTGGTATATGGCCCTCATGCGCTCATATATATCTACTCGGTCTCGACGTTGGGGCGTCTCTTGGCCACGAAGGTTTAAAGATTTTCACCCAGGGACATCTATGGTGCCTGTATGCTAAAACCAAACATTTTCGGTGTCCCATCCGGCCATCCACATATGCCTGTGGAGGCTACGGCCCTGATGTCGCTAGGGCGTACAGTAGTCGTATCATAAATTACGTGATGCATGAGTCATACAATCCAGTCATACATTAATCCTGTGCATATCGTGCGCTCATGTGAGATAACTTCCGCCTATTAGGGAATCTCATATCAACCTGTCCAATGACACATGTAATGATCAATCACATCTCATAACAAACATACAGATGATGAGTATGGGCATGTATCATGATACTATGCTGTCACGTATTCATAATCGGAACCAATAACCGGCACCGACAATCGGCCTCGATAACATGGATATTTAACCAACATTGCCCTTAAGGAATGGCCCACATAGAGCCTAACATATAATGGGCCCATGGCCTCACACAAAGGCCTAATATTCAATATAGTGGACCTTACTCACAGGCCACATATACATAATAGATGGGCCCTGCTCATGGGCCTCAAATACATGACATGTGGGCCCCACACATGGGTCTCAAATACATCAAATGGGTCATGCATCATGGGCCTAATACATATCCCAATGGGCCTTGCCCATAGGCCACGAATACATCACAGTGGGCCCTACCCATGGGCCATGAATACATCACAATGAGCTTCGACAAATCGAAATCGATCGATAATCAAAATCGGCAAATCGGTCACGTAAATCGGCAATCGGTCAAGACAATCGAAATCGACTTACAATCAGAATCGGCAAATCGGTCACGTTAATCGGAACCGACAATCGGCCATGACAATCGGGATCGATCGATTGTCAAAATCGGCAAATCGGTCACGTCAATCGACAATCGGAATCGATCGATAATCAGAATCGGCAAATCGGTCACGTCAATCGGAACCGGCAATCAACCATGACAATCGAGATCGGTCGATAGTTAGAATCGACAAATCGGTCACGTCAATCGGCAATTGGTCACGACAATCAAAATCGATCGATAATCAAAATCGGCAAAGCGGTCACGTCAATCGAAAATCGGCAATCGGTCATGATAATCAGCCCCGACCGCTAATCGGCAATCGGCCACGACAATCAGGACCGGTCAATAATCGGAATCGGCAAGTTGGTCACGTCAATTGGAATCAATAATCGGTCATGATAAACGACCTCGATTGCTAATCAGCAATCGGCCACAACAATCGAAATCGGTCAATAATCGGAATCGGTAAATCGGTCACGTCAATCAGAATCGATCGATGATCAGAATCGGCAAAGCGGTCACAACAATGACACCGATAATCAATAGATAAATAAAGCGGGGTCCATAAATGATCAGCCGATTAACCATAGTATAAAGATCGGCACTCAACCATGGTTATATCAAATCTGATAGCGTGGAGCCATCTGTCTACGGCGAATGGGGCCCACTTATTTGGGTTAACCCACTAAGCGAATGATGAGAATGAGCCTATCAAAGCTTAAGGGAATGTCACAATGTGGACATCCAACCATCATTGCCTATCAATGTGGACATCCAACCAACATTGCTCCCAAGGAGTGGCCTACATAGGGCCAAACATATAGTGGACCCATGGCCTCACACAAGGGTCTCATGCATCAAGTGGGTCGCATCACATGGGCCTAATACACGTCATGGTGGGCCGTACAATATGGGCCTAATCACATCATAATGGGCATCGTGTACATCAAGGCGGGCCTCATCATATGGGCCTCATATACGCCAAGTGGGCCACATCAACAGGCCTCATATACGGTCGAGTGGGCTGCATCAAATGGGCGGTACTAATATATCAAGGTGGGCCTCATGGATGGGCTATAAATACATTAAGGTGGACCTCATCATATGGGCCACACCAAAAAGCATTTCAATAATTGTAGGTGTAACATGTGTATCACTGCACACATGGCCCACGTATGATGATCAGCACTATCCAAACATTGTCTAGGTGTACACCAGTACCGTCCAAACATTATCCATGTAAATCAGCGCCATCCAACCATTATCCATATAAATCAGCACTGTCCAACCACTATTCATGTAAATAAGCACCGTCCAAACATTGTCCAACATCATCCCACACCATCTGAACGGTACGGATAAATACATCATGGTGGGGTGCATGGCCGAATAGCCTGGATGACTAGATACATCACGGTTGAGACCTACCATCCCTATCATGTACAGTGTGGATAAAAACATATAAATCAAGGTGGGTCCCACCCACACGTGTCACACGTGTGGGGTGGCCCCATGTCCCAAACGCATGGATGGAATGCATAAAACTCATACATCACAGTAAGGTCCACCGTTTTCAAACGGATGGACGCCTAGGATGTAATGCACGTACATCAAAGTGGTCCCATCCCACACATGCCACACGTGTGGGATGGCCCATAAGACAAAAGGAAGTGGACGGTGCTAGGGTCTCATGTCCTCAAACGGACGGACGGTCTGGATCATCAGACCCCAGCTAACGTCAATATACCAGCTATATAGAATATTATATAATATTTTAATTCAACAGGTGGGTCCCACGTGGGGCCCACCAGATACGGATGAATATATATATATATATATATATATATATATATATATATATATATAGAAAAAAGGTCTCCTGCGAACCATACCGCAGGATAGCTTCGTGCGGTCTGATTCCTGCCGCGGGACGGGATTTCTTAGGAAAGCCTTTTGTAGAAAGTTATTACACAAGGATGGTACGTGGAACCCACTGCTATGTTTGTGAGAAATCTACTCCATCCATCCGTTTTTCGATCTCATTTCATGACATGCAACAAAAAATCAGGAGGATTCAAGACTCAAGTGGGTCGCATTAGAGGAAACAATGGGTTTTCAGCTATCACCATTGAAACATTCTACTGGCCATAAAAGTATTGTATCAGCCTAGATTGACCGTGTTTTTACTTCATCCAAGTGGGAATAACCTTATAAGCGATTTCGATGACATATAAACATCAAGGTGGAGCTCATAAAGGTTTCAACAGTAAGAATTTCTTTCCCCAATTTTCCATCTCGTGAGACCTACATAAGTTTTTAGTTCTCCTGATTTTTTGTTGAAAGTAATGAAATGAGCTTGCCAAATGGATAGGCAGAGTGGATTTCTCACAAACATAGCGCTAGGTCCCACCCACCATCCTTGTGCAGGACCTCGGCGTCCCCGAAAGATGCCTCTGCACGGGAGCGAATTCGCCACTGACAGCGAGACTGCTACCGAAGTTACGTCACGAAATTCTGTAGCCTCACCATGTTGTATGTTTTGTATCCACACCGTCCATCCATCTGGAGAGATAATTTTAGGGTAATATCCAAAAAATGAGTCACATCCAAAGCTCCAGTGGACTCCACCACAGAAAACAGTGGGGAGAGTGACACCACCATTAAAAACTTTTAATGGATACAAAAGTTTTCAGTCAAGCTTATATTTTGTCTTTTCCCTTCTTCTTAATGTCTTTGTTAACATTTGAACATGTTGGATTTCGAAAAGTTTCAAAGTGGGCATCAATCTTTGAATATTATAATTGTATTTTCCGAACGGTGGGCCTTAGAAAGGTTTCAATGCCGTCCGTCCATCCATCTGGAGAGATGGAGCTTATATTTGTATTTTCCAGATGTAGATACTCCGTTGATGTGGCCTCACCATGATGGCCCCACCAAGAGGATATGGAGGTGGAGTGCACAAGGGGAGGCGGATTAAACATGAGACTCGCAATGGAAGTGACGTCACCAAGTTATGTGGACCCCACTATGATGTATGTGTTGTATCCACAACGTCCATCCATTTGGAGATATCATTTTAAGCCATGAACTAGAGAATGAGGCAGATCCAAAGCTTTAGTGGACCCCACCAAAGAAAACAACAGGAAGGTTGATGCCCACCGTTGAAACCTTTCTAAGGCCCACCATTATGTTTTTTCGAAATCCAACCTGGTCAAGAGTTAACAAAGACATTAACGAAGGGAAAATACAAATATAATCTTGATCGAAAGCTTTTGTGGCCTTTAGAAGTTTTTAACGATGGAGTCACTCTCCCCATGTTTTTACGTGGTGGATCCACTGGAGCTTTAGATGTGACTCATTCTTTGCATATTTTTCTAAAATGATCTCTCCAGATGGATGGACGGTGTGGATACAAAACATATTTCATGGTGGTGCCACAAAATTTGGTGACCTAACTTCGGTAGCAGTCTCGCTGTAAGTAGCCAATACGTGCGGCACAAAAGCCACGGATGCAGAGTTGCTGCATGGATGGTGGGTGGGATCCACTGCTATGTTTGTGAGAAATCTACTCCGTCCATCCATTTTGCGAGTTCATTTTATGACATGTGACCAAAAATCAAGAGAATTAAAAACTCAAGTGGGTCTCACTAGATGGAAAATTGGGGAAAGAAATTCCTACCGTTGAAACCTTGCTGGGATCTACCTTGATGTTTATATGTCATCCAAACCGCTTATAAGGTTATTCCCACTTGGATGAAGTAAAAAAACAGTAAATTTAGGCTGATACAATACTTTTATGGCTTGTAGATTGTTTCAACGGTGCTTGCTAAAAACCCACTAGTGCGACCCACTTGAGTTTTGAATCCTCCTTATTTTTTGTTGCATGTCATAAAATAAGCTCAAAAACGGATAGACGGAGTGGATTTCTTACAAACATAGCGGTAGGTCCCACCTACCATCCTTGCACAGAAACTTCCCGCCAGAGGCTTTAGGAATCCGCATTCTAGGAATTGGAGCGCACGAAGCTATCCTGCGGTATGGTTCGCAGGAGACCGTTACTCTATATATATATATATATATATATATATATATATATATATATATATATATATATATATACACATTTATGATATTATGTAATATTTTATATATAACTATATATATATAATACTAATCTAAGAAATGCTTGCAGCTAACGTCCAGAGCATGGACATTTGCCTGGCAGACGATGTGGATTATCCACATACATCACGGTGGCAACTGTGCACCGTCCAATCACTCCAGCACCGTCCAGATCATCTGGACGGTGTGGATGAAACAAATACAGCTTGGTGTGGCCCATATAACTTGGTGGCGTCAGTACACTCAGATGGACGGAGGGGAATTAGAATAAATTCATCAAGGTGGGTCCCACCACACGTGTCACACATATGGAATGGCCCCACGCGTCCAACAATGGCGGAGTGAATACATAACACGTACATTGTGCAGGCCTCACAGCACCGTCCAACTCCATGGACGGTGTAGATAAAATACAAACATCAAAGTGGTTTCCACCAAAGATTTGAACCTATTCATTGGATGGACGGTTTGGATATGGCACGTGCCACATGCATGGCTCACAAGTGAGAAATGGATGGACGGTTTAGATATGGCACGTGCCACATGCACGGCTCACAAGCATGGGCGCTGATGTATCGTTAATACAGCAACACTCTAGCTACTGTACAACCTCAGCCACTGGATTTCCACAGAGTGGGTCCCATGTGGCACTCAACCAAGTAGGTCCAGCACCGTCCAGCGCTATCTGGACGGTGTGGATAGAATACATATATTAAGGTGGCCCACCGTCCAGGTGCTGGACGCGTGGACACAACACATACATCTGGTCGGGGCCCAGAACAGCTGATGTCCATCAAGATGAACGGTCTAGATATAACACATGCAGCACGGTGGAGCATCCTGCTCCATCTAAACGGGTCCACCACCGTCCGGATCATCTGGACGGTGTGGATGAAAATAATACATCTCGGTGGGTCCGCCGTCTCACCTGGACGGCTGGATGGAACACATTCATGGATTCACGCGTGTGGCCACCTGTAAAATAAACTGGTATTTGTGTTTTCCATCTAGCGTCCGGGCAGGAAGGATGGTCTAGATATCATGTACGTAGCATGTGGGCCCCACAGCCACTGGCCATAAATAATCTGGAAAGATAGATGGACCGTGTAGATGTAATATATATGTGTAGGTGGGGTCCATGTGCTGGATGCAGCACTGCATCAGGTGGGTGCCACCGTCCAGGGTATCTGGACGGTGTAGATAAACGTATACATCACAGTGCGCCCACCCCTGAACGGTCAGAATCGGATGGGCCCGTGGCCAGGACAAAATGGATGGACGTGTGGATGTGGGACACACACCATGGTGCATCCAGCGCACCAATATCATGGTGGGTCCACCCGGTGGCCCACCAAAGCTTTGGATCAACTTGATATTTATATTGTCCCTCATCCAGGCCGGTCCAAATGGACGGGCAGCAATGGTGGGTCCCGCAATCAGATGGTGTGGATCAAACTCATTATGGTGGGCCACACAAACATCACACAAAATGCAAAAGAGGGAGAGAGAAAGGGAAAAATAGAGAAAAAGAGAGGACTCGGATGGTGGTGGAGGGACCCCGCCACTACGCACCCTCCATTTCTTACAACACAAATGTTGAGGGTCGAATATTGCATATCAGACCCCAGCAATTGCCTAATTTTACATACATGATAATATTTAATGCCAGATTTTAATTATATTTTTGTTACAGGAGGAAATTAGGAGCATGTATTGAAAAATAATGTTAAAAGCATGGATTTGACGCTCCGAAATTACCAGAGCATGGGATGAACTCCAGAAAACTAATAATGAAGATTGTACACGCCTGGAATCGGAGGAAAGCAAGCCAAAGGGGCCCGAAAAGGGTCCAGAATGTAAGATCACATGTTTCCCGCCATCCGATCAACTCAAAACTTCATACATGTGATGAGGGCCGTAAATCAACCGTACACATTAAATTTCAGCCCTTGAAGATCTTGGGAAGTGGTTCAACGGACAGATCAGCCCGTTAATCTACAATTTGGGACCCGCCTGATAGTTGGAACTGCCTCAAAATTGGTCCTGACGGTGGAAATAATCTGGGAAAAAGGATGGACGGAGAGGATTTCTCGAAATCATCACGGTGGACCCCACCTGAGGATGTGTGTGCATCAAGCACACCCTCACCCGCGCCGCACCGGACGGTCAGCCCGGTCAAAGCCGGGCTGACCCGTCTTCCTCTCTCCTCTGCGCAAAAAACGGACAGCGTCTTTACGCTGTCCGTCCGTTTTTCATCAGTGGGCCCCACTCGTCGTCTTTATGCAAGATCTGGACCATCCATTCACTCCATAGCATAGGCATGACCATTACCTAGGTGTCGTTTTTACCTTATGCAACCAATCGGAAGATCCTGACCGTTGAACGCAGCTTGGACGGTTTGCTGGAAACTCGGTGGGCCACACCAAATTTGATCCAAAACCGACCGAGTCTGAACGGTTTTCCGACGTCTATCTCATGAACGGAGTGGATTTTCCATTCAGTGGAAGGAATGGGACCCACCATTGCCACGGAGGACGGATCCGCGTCCGCGTAACGCACGGCCGCTGGCCGTTTTTGCGGAAGACAGTGGGCCCCACCTGTCAATCGTATAGAAGATCCGAGCCGTCCATCGTGTAGATGGGTTCGAGAACTACAAAACCATGCTGATATTCCACTCCCATGCATACACACGTGTGCGGTACAGAGGCCAAAAGTGGACTGCCCCGGGACGTTAAAAATTGAGTTTTTTGTGATTTCTTCTGTGGGCCGTGCTAATGGACCTTCAAAACCACTTATTCCTGACTGAAATTTCGTCCTGAATCCAATGGACGGGGTGAATTTTCTAGAAAATACCTCTGTGGGGCCCACCGATCACGGTTGCGAAAGTTTGTACTCTGAGTTCGTCTACGACTCTGCCACCGATTCCAGCCATCCAGCAGCTATAAAAGGGGAGTTTTGGACGTGGGAAAGCCATTCGAGCCAGGGAATTCGAGATCCAGAGCCAGGGAGAGAAGAGAGAGAAAAGGAGTAAAGTTGTATTTTTTTCTTTCCTTCTTTGCTTTTAATTTATTTATTTTATTTTGAGAGATCTAGTCCACTCATGTGTGGCTAAACCTCTTAGCTAGGGCTAAGAGGTGAAGCTTGTAGTGTGATGGGAACTCTTTACTTGCCTTTTGTTTAGACTGATCTGATATTGATTTGGATTTAATTAAGGGAATGTTTTCAGTCTTTAATGGTCATGTTGTGTCTGAAATTACAATGGAGTCTGAATGGCTTTGAGCATGTTCTTTTCCTTTTATGCTTATGACGTCGTCGAAGCCTGTTTGTTCACCATCGTCTCTGGGCATGGTTGGATGTCGGTATTTTCCTAACCTTCATACATTGATTGGTTGGTAATTAGTTTAATTCTACTTGTTTGCTTTGTCTCCTAGGCATGGTTTGGTGATGGAATCCATTCTAATTCATATACCTTTTATCTTTTCAAAACTACATCAAAGGAAGTTCAGTTGATTTTCATGAATCAAGTGTAGTTCTCCCTGATCTCTACAAGTGGATCCTCTGAATCCCTAGTTTCCCTTTTCTGATTTTTCCTAAGTTTTAGATTAAATATTTCATCATTATTCTTCAAATTACAATCGATTTAGATTTCATCTCATTCTAGTTCTATTTCTACTTAGTTTCAGATAACGTACATGTTTCAGTCCCTGTGGATTCGACCTCGGTCTTACCGAGTTATTGCTACATCACAACCCTATACTTGGGGAGTGAACAAGTTTTTGGCGCCGTTGCCGGGGACTGACGGCTACGATTTTCTGAAATTAATTGGATTTAGAGTTAGTTTAAGATTAGGATTTTACTAATTTTAATTTTGTTTTTTTTAATTCATAGGACTAACATATTTCCTATTCTGTAGGTTGTTAAGATAGAACTTCTAATTTGGTAAACTCTTTCTAATTTTCTAGATTTTCTAACTCTTTAGATTTGGTTTACTTCAGAAACTAATGTGTTTTGGTTTGTTTTGCAGGTTTTTAATATAGGAACTTCTACTCTGGTAACATCCTTCTCGCCTCTCTTCTGCTTACCTTCCATATTGCTGTAGGAATTTTATTTTATTTTTTTATTCTGGGATTAGACTCAGAGTTAGGGTTTCACCATGTATATGCACGAGTGGGAACGTCAGTATGCTGAGAAGAATAATCTATATTGGGATGATGATTATGATAGAAATCCACCAATGTCTCAAAACTTTTCTCGAAACTATCATCAAGAATCGACCTAGGATACAAAGAGCCACCGCTTAAGAAGTCCTTACGCGATCATATACGGGAGAACAATTCCACCCCACGGACCGTACGTGAATGTTGGGGTTATCATAACTATGGGAGTGAGAAGTACTATCACCCATCTGAGAAAAAGAAAACAATGCGTGATTATATCATGAGTGATAATAAGTATTACCAACCATCAGATTCTCCCACCTATGATCCGTATGACTATAATCAGTGGAAACATCAAGGTTGGAAAGATGAACCAACAACCTATTATAATGATTATTCTTTTGGATCCCCTACCTTTAAGATTCAACCAAAATCGATCCAAGAGAATTCATTTCAAAGTAACACAGACTCTTCTGCTGACATGAGGAAATTACTAGAAGAGCTTAAGTTACGCCTTGATAGGTTAGAGGAAGCTCGCTCATCCCAACTACAATCCAATCCAGAAATACAATGTGAGGAAAGTGATCCTCACTCGCTTTTGACGAAATCTTGAGTTTGGAATGAGGAGTTGGATTCGATTAATGAGCATACGGTTCAATTCCTCGACGAGTCGATCTCAATGACTGTTCAAAAGAATGGTGGAGATACTTGGGTGTGTTTCAAATACAGTGATGATGACACACTTTCCTTACATGATACACAGGATCTCAATGATGAGGTTGAGGTTAGTTTATTCGAACCTCAACCAAATTTAGAATGTAAGGAAAGCGATCCCATCTCAAGTGTGTACTGCACTGAATTAGAAGCTGAGAAGTATTGGGATGAGATTCATGAGAGCATAACCCAAATTCCCCTGGAATCATAACCCAAATTCCCCTGGAATCAATCTCAAGTATGGTCCAGGTCAATGCTCAAGAAGCACACGAAGTGATCGGTCATACTGAGCTACTCCACTCACCTAACATGTCTGATTTAAAAGTGGAAGATGAGCTCATTAGAACCGACCTTTCCAACTTCTGTGAGACATGTTTGGACCACTCTCTTGAATTGAATGATATGATTTGGGAGATGGATGAGCTACTCGATACGACTCTGGAATTTGAAACCACCCAGTCGAGGCCACCATCTGAATTGTTGAATCTTGATGAGTCCAGGCCTCTTCTGAGTAGTATCAATGAACAGAGTCCGCACTTCAATACTTCGTCTACTGACCCTCTATCTGTCTGTGCAGGGCTGAAGCAAGAGAGTACACCTCCATTTACCTTTAAAGACGATGGATTCCTTGGGCAGATCATCACGAGCTTTAATGTAGAAAATGAGTCACTCTCAGCTGAATGTCCCAACTCTTTGGATGATTGCTTGGCACACTTTGCAGATTCAAACGATCCCATGATAAGAGACATAATGAATGCCTTACAAGATGACATCTCGGTAGTCATTCGACCGAGAGAACCCTTACTCTGAAGCCCCTCTCTCCCCAGATCCTCACTATTTATCATTAAGGGAGGAGGAGCTAAAATTGAACCGAAGTCGATACTTCTAATGTGTTGAGACTACACCACTTCTTGAAAATTTTTCTCAATTTGATCTACTTGTAGTCTCGATTCACCATGGGATACTAACTTCGAAACTTTACTTCGCGTCAGCAGTGAATCGTATATACTCTGGATACCTCAAGCACTTCAACGAAAAATTTCTGATGAGGTACATAAGTTTCTCTGGAATGTCATGCTCCAGGGCATCCAAGCCTATTGCAAAAAGGGCTTTTGGATGATCCTGTTGAGAAATCTTCTGAGAAATTTATCACGATACTGGCCAGAAGAGGAACCTTGTGGCATGACTGAGTAGTTTTTCCCTGCTTTCTTAGGACTAGGGTAGTTTCCTTTATGCTGTTTTAGGATAGACAGTAAACTTAACGCTCCTGGGAGGCAACCCAGCTTTTCCATTTATTTCATTGTCCTAGATAGTTCAATGTTTGTGGGTAACATTACTGCAAACCCTCACGAGACTACAACTCGTCCACTAGGGGCAACCTAGGGGTTTAAAGGCTTGTTGCATATGCTAAATGCAATCGAGAGCACCTGCGAAAGTGGTATAGGTAGGATTTTATTTCTTGTTATTTTTGTGTTGTTTTTTTCTCTCGTGCTCACCCACTCTCATGTTGAGATCTCTTGGAAAGCTTCTTGATTCTCCGTCCAGGTATTATCTTTCCATCACTCCTCTTTTACTTTCATTGTCCCATCTGCATTGCTTGCTTATTCTTTTACATTGAGGACAATGTAGATTTTAGGTTGGGGGTGGGAGATTAGGTTACCTAATCAGTATTTGGTCTTGAGTAAAATTTGTGAAAATTTTAAATTTTTTCCGGAATTTCTATTGAATTCAAAATGATTCTCAGGATAGTTGTGATTTTAACATTATAAGATATGTGATGTTGGTAACTTATGACTCTTGGATTTGGCCACCTGCTTGATTTCACAGTCAATTTTGAATTGTTAATCCATGATTAGAAGTTGTAAACATTGATTGAGCCATGATTCCGCATATTAGATCTCGCTTACACATTGAGTTTTCAGTTCAATATTAAATGGTAACTTGGTAATCATTAGGCATGAAAGGAACCAGCCTGAGAAATTTGTTAACGTCAGTTTGTAAAGAAGAATTGAAAGAGTTAGTCACATAATCTTCACCATAGGTTTGCTCCCTATAGGTGTAGATTTGATTCTCCATAGTTGACATATGAAAAAAAAAAAAAAAGTTAGGCGACAAGTTTTCGCCATAGGTTTGCTCCCTATAGGTGAGAATTTGATTCCCCTCATTTGCGTTACCGCTCATAAAGAAAACCAAAGGTTGGTAAAATGAAAAGTTAAGTGTTGGTTTCAAGCTTGGTTGTCACGAATTACTAAGGATATCATGAAATTGACAATTGGATCTTTTACTGATTGTAAGTCGAGATTATACTTTACACTCGTGGAACTCAATGTTTAGTAATGTTCTAATTGATGGATTAATATTTTGAAATTGATTATGAAATTTATTGTAAGCTTGATTCCAAGAGAAAAATTCCACAGACCAATCATGAATCTTAGAATTTTCACATCTCAGCTATCTGTTCACAAGTCACTTGAGTTTACAGGAATTGTCTTTTATTTCTGAAATTAATTTTCGCATGTTTTGCTCGGGACTAGCAAAATGCTGGTTGGGGGTTGTGTTGAGGGTCGAATATTGCATATCAGACCCCAGCAATTGCCTAATTTTACATACATGATAATATTTAATGCCAGATTTTAATTATATTTTTGTTACAGGAGGAAATTAGGAGCATGTATTGAAAAATAATGTTAAAAGCATGGATTTGACGCTCCGAAATTACCAGAGCATGGGATGAACTCCAGAAAACTAATAATGAAGATTGTACACGCCTGGAATCGGAGGAAAGCAAGCCAAAGGGGCCCGAAAAGGGTCCAGAATGTAAGATCACATGTTTCCCGCCATCCGATCAACTCAAAACTTCATACATGTGATGAGGGCCGTAAATCAACCGTACACATTAAATTTCAGCCCTTGAAGATCTTGGGAAGTGGTTCAACGGACAGATCAGCCCGTTAATCTACAATTTGGGACCCGCCTGATAGTTGGAACTGCCTCAAAATTGGTCCTGACGGTGGAAATAATCTGGGAAAAAGGATGGACGGAGAGGATTTCTCGAAATCATCACGGTGGACCCCACCTGAGGATGTGTGTGCATCAAGCACACCCTCACCCACGCCTCACCGGACGGACGGTCGCCCGGCCAAAGCGGGCCGACCCGTCTTCTCTCTCTCTTCGCGCAAAAAAACGGACGTGCTTTTACGCTGTCCGTCCGTTTTTCATCGGTGGGCCCCACTCGTCGTCTTTATGCAAGATCTGGACCATCCATTCACTCCATAAAGATAGGCATGACCATTACCTAGTGTCGTTTTTACCTTATGCAACCAATCGGAAGATCCCGACCGTTGAACGCGGCTTGACGGTTTCTTTGAAACTTCGGTGGGCCACACCAAATTTGATCCAAACCGACCGAGTCCGAACGGTTTTCCGATGTCTATCTCATGAACGGAGTGGATTTTCCATTCGGTGGAAGGAATGGGACCCACCATTGCCACTTGCCACGGATCCGCGTCCGCGTAACGCACGGCCGCCGGCCGTTTTGCGGAAGACAGTGGGCCCCACTGTCAATCGTATAGAAGATCCGAGCCGTCCATCGTGTAGATGGGTTCGAGAACTACAAAACCATGCCGATATTCCACTCCCATGCATACACACGTGTGCGGTACAGAGGCCAAAAGTGGACTGCCCCGGGACGTTAAAAATTGAGTTTTTTGTGATTTCTTCTGTGGGCCGTGCTAATGGACCTTCAAAACCACTTATTCCTGACTGAAATTTCGTCCTGAATCCAATGGACGGGGTGAATTTTCTAGAAAATACCTCTGTGGGGCCCACCGATCACGGTTGCGAAAGTTTGTACTCTGAGTTCGTCTACGACTCTGCCACCGATTCCAGCCATCCAGCAGCTATAAAAGGGGAGTTTTGGACGTGGGAAAGCCATTCAGAGCCAGGGAATTCGAGATCCAGAGCCAGGGAGAGAAGAGAGAGAGAAAGGAGTAAAGTTGTATTTTTTTTCTTTCCTTCTTTGCTTTTAATTTATTTATTTTATTTTGAGAGATCTAGTCCACTCATGTGTGGCTAAACCTCTTAGCTAGGGCTAAGAGGTGAAGCTTGTAGTGTGATGGGAACTCTTTACTTGCCTTTTGTTTAGACTGATCTGATATTGATTTGGATTTAATTAAGGGAATGTTTTCAGTCTTTAATGGTCTGTTGTGGCTGAAATTACAATGGGTCTGTAATGGCTTTGAGCATGTTCTTTTCCTTTTATGCTTATGACGTCAGGAAGCCCTGTTGTTCACCATCGTCTCCTGGGCATGGTTGGATGTCAGTACCTTTCCTAACCTTCATACATTGATTGGTTGGTAATTAGTTTAATTCTGTTGTTTGCTTTGTCTCCTAGGCATGGTTTGGTGATGGAATCCATTCTAATTCATATACCTTTCATCTTTTCAAAACTACATCAAAGGAAGTTCAGTTGATTTTCATGAATCAAGTGTAGTTCTCCCTGATCTCTACAAGTGGATCCTCTGAATCCCTAGTTTCCCTTTTCTGATTTTTCCTAAGTTTTAGATTAAATATTTCATCATTATTCTTCAAATTACAATCGATTTAGATTTCATCTCATTCTAGTTCTATTTCTACTTAGTTTCAGATAACGTACATGTTTCAGTCCCTGTGGATTCGACCTCGGTCTTACCGAGTTATTACTACATCACAACCCTATACTTGGGGAGTGAACAACAAACATTAAGATGGGTTCCACCACAGGTGGGCCCTCAAATCACAAAATCAAACAATAAAATCACCCACCTTAGATCTTCTTGGACTTCTTCTTCCATCAATGCATGCTAGAGATCCAATGGATGGACTTCAACGGTTGAGATCGACCTAGATGGTGGAGATGGGAGATAGGAAGGTGGGCCACACTAGCCTCTCCATGGGAGGCTTGGACGTTTGAGTTGCTTGGGAGGAAAAATGAGAGAGAGAGGGATGGGTGTGAGTGATGGAGTGGTGGGGAGTGAGTGATGGGTGATGGGCATGTACTTGACATGTAAATGAGAGTTGACTTTAAGTGAGAGAGGGATAGGTGTTGGTACTTGACATGATGTGATAGATTGATGCGATGTATTGTAGAGATTCCCTCGGTATTTGGAACGTGCGACGTTTTCCTCAAACTGAACGCGGGCTCACATCTCTTGGCCCGGGTATCGCCTTGGTGCGCGAGATGCGGTGTCGAAATTGCGGCGACGGCGCGGTCCCTAGGGTATAAGTCTCAGGTCGAGCTGACTCTGATATACGGAACATGACTTGGGATCACGCGCAAATGTCGATAACAGATCGCGGGTCAAGGGAATTCAACCGGGAGGACTGCAGAAGCCTACGGAACGGTACGATACGATATAGGATACGGGTCTTACAATAGGACCACAAACATCAGAATAAACCAAATCTAATGCATGCACTTTATTAACATGAGAAGCAGATTTAACAAATGAAACTCTATGCTGTTTTCCTGATAAACAATCAATACAGGTTTTAAGAGGTATACTTGTCACGTCTGGAAGGAGCCACTTCCTTGCTAGTAGATGAAGCCCCCTTTCACTCATGTGGCCTAGACGCCTATGCCACATGTCAATAGCTGAATCTTCCGCTGCTTTCAACCCACCCTTGCACATACTGACACTTGCCTTGTAAAGGGTGCAACACTTCTTTTTTCTGGCTGCGATCAACGAACTCTTGATGAGCTTCCAGCGCCCACCAGCAAAACGGCTTTCACAGCCATCATCATCCAGCCTTTCCATTAACATCAAGTTGAGGCGAAGGTCTGGGATATACCTCACATCCCTAAGAACCAATGTACAGCTCACATCGGTCTTCACACAAATATCACAAATATCTACGATCTTCGATATGCCAGAATTTTCTATCTTCACGGTCCCAAAGTCACCTGACTTGTAACTTGTGAAGAAGTCCCTACGTGGAGTCGCGTGAAATGAGACTCCTGAGTCTATCACCTAGTCTGTGTCCTGACTCTTAGCCGTGAGATAAACATCATGATCTGCTGAAAGATTAACTAGAACGTCCCCATCTGAAGCGACCGCAGTGGAATCCGATTCATCTTCCTTCCCCTTTCCTTTTCCTTTCTTGTCGTCCTTCTTATTATGACATTCATGCTTATAGTGGCCCTTCTTACCACAATTTCAGCATTCAACATCCTTCATGGTACTCAACTTACCTCTTAATTTATCTTGGGCTTTCCCGCCCTTTCTGTTCTTTTCTCTCCCTCAATCTTGTATCATAAGAGCCTCTTGCTAAGTAGACCCTTGAGACTTCCTCATTAAAGAGACAACTAGTTACCTGTTCCATGGACACCTTTTCGTCTGGCGCGAGTTACTTAGAGACACCACCAATGTCTCCCAACTATTAGGCAATGAGATAAGTAATAGTAAAGCCTGTAATTCATCGTCTAGGACCATATTCATAGCGGAGAGTTGGTTCAATATATTGCTAACTTCATTCATGTGCTCAGCCACAGAACCACCATCTTTGAACTTGAGATTCACAAGTCATCTTATCAGAAAAATTTTATTGCCGACTGTCTTCCTCTCATACAGCCCTTGCAGCCATAGGCTAGTGGCTGAGGTCTCCGTAGACACATGGTGGAATACCAAATCGTCCAACCATTGTCTAATAAACCCCACCGCCTTCCGGTCCAATTTCTTCCAATTATCATCTGACGTATCCTTTGACTTTGCTGATATGCCTTGAATTGGAGAATACAAGTCCTTGCAATAAAACAAAGCTTCCATCTTAGCCTTTCATATGGTCCAGTTAGAACCATTAAGACTGATCATCCTTGATGAGCCACCTTTCATAATTCAAACCGATCCCACTCCGTTCAATAAACCAATATCTTTAATACCACTTTGTTGGGGGCCGTTGCACAAAACCTTAGGATCTAGCCTCTCAAAAATACCAGAATTATGGGATAATAAAGCAATGAAATAAATCAAAGTACAAACCACACGACACAAGAGATTTTTACGTGGAAAACCTTCAAAGAGGTAAAAAACCACGAGACCTAGTCCAAAGCGACAATCCACTATGAAGTAGAACGTTACAACCGATCACAATCACACCTCGCTTGGATCAAACCTTCTTCACTCACACAAGAGTGGATAAACAATAAAAGAAAAAAGAAAAACGGAGAGATCTCACTGATCACGAGGACGTAGAAGCGCTAAGATGTTGAGTGCACAGTAGATCACCTCTACGAGCAGAACTCCCTTCCACAAGCTTCCTCTCTCTCTTCCTCTCACTCTCTCACACCTTTGATAGCCCTAAACTCTTTAGCAAACCCTTGTAAAGCTTTAGAAAACTCCCTAACATTACCTAGAAAAGCCCTAGGAACCCCTATTTATAGTTTAGGTAACTCCCTTTCGCACCTCTTGTGAAAACTGCTTCAGATTTCTACAGTTCGCATAAGATCCGGACTTAAATCTGTGTAACCTCAACTGGTCGAGCGGCCCACTCGACCGGTCGAGCACCTCCCTCGACTGGTCAAGCACCTCAGGGGAATTAATTCATTTGGTCACTAGACTTTGAGTCGAGCCTCACTCGACTAGTCGAACGCCACCCTCGACAGGTCGAGTAGCACGGTGAAATACTCTGATTTTCACCCTGTTGCACTATCTCTCCTTTGAACTGAGGAGGAAAACCCCATCACACCATTCCCTATTTGGGGGGGGGGGGATATTGTGAAATAGGAGCCCCGTCTAGAGACACCTCTTACAGCTTCACCGCGGATTGCAATGAAATCAATCAGAAGTTGAAGCAACTGGAACTCGCCTTAGTGGACCACGCGATAAACCAGGACATCCCTATCATCCATCTTCTCTAGGCACTGCGGGACTTTAGGTACGCCGCCTCTACCATCGATATCTCCAGAGTCGCCGCTGATCATTTCCTGATGACTTTCAAGACCAGGTCTGGAATCAGCTCCTTCCTCTTCGACCAGTTGCTACATTCATCCATGGGCATCTCTAAGGTCGAACCTTAGAGTCCAGTGGCATCAACAACCAAAGGTGTTTGGATTTCTCTATTCGGAATCCCCGCGCATGCCTGGCTGGAATCAGTCTTCATCGGACTAGGAATCACATTTGCCAGAGTCGTCAAAGCAGCGCGTTGCTCTGCTTTGGGTTTTGTTCAAATCAAAGCAAGGGTAAGAGTTATTCTCCAACCAGGGATGGACACACACAGTATCAGGAAACTGGTGGTGAACGGAACAAAATATCCAATTTGGGCAGCTTTTAATGCCCAATTGAGCCTCCCTGGAGTCAAATTTCAAGCCAAACCTCCATCGGGATCGCCTGTCATATCTACCAGGCAGTGGGTGGAATGTGTCTTTCACCATCTTGTTTGACCTCCGGACTCTCAACTTGCTTCTCCACAGAGCCAACTTCCGCCCCAAGGTACTAATCTCTCTTCCCCTATTTGTGTTTGTCATAATGCCACAGAGAAGGATTCCATGCTACCTTCCTTAGGGGCTATCTCAACATCCGAAGTAAGGCCCTCCAAACAACACCCACTACATGTTTGTGAAAATTCCCATAAGACTTTATCCCCTCTAGATTCTACTTCCATCCTTCTTACTGTCCCACTGCCACACCACATTTTAACCTCTTCTCCACACAGGTGTGGGGAACAGGTCACATCTACTGATCCCACTCAGATTAATCTGATGATGCACTTGCCGACTCCTTCCTGCACTTTCAGTGTACCCCTACTCCTAATAAGGGAAGGAGCTTCTTCGGGAGCAATTGATGTGGGTCATAACCCCCTCAGAGTGGACACCGTTTATGAGGAATCGTCAGCTGATGCGGCTATGCAGGCTTGGAATTCTCTCCCCCTCCGAAATTTTCATAGAAGCGACGACATTGGAGCCATCCATCTCTCTGTTGACCTTTCGCCTTTCTTCCATAAAGTTCCGAAATTTGCCCAATTGCCTTCCTCCAACCAACCCCAAGACTATTTGATTGCTCGAGCTAGTAGCCCTTTCATGGTTACTTCAGTCTCTTCACCTTAAGTCCTAGGTGTGGTTACGCAGGCAGGTGAATTGGCTCCTTCCAGGAGCGTTTCTAAATCTATCAACATTGACAGCAGCTCTTAGGAGATTAGACCCCCTGATCCCACTCCCACAGTTCTAGACACCACAGAGGACCTGTATATAGTAACCAACAATAGAAAACACAAAGGCAAGAGACCATGAAAGCACATTCCCCGCATCTTAGGGCTTGATGGCGGTTGGAATGGGAGACTTAGACAACTAAAATGTCGAGAATTTGGGCTTGACAGACTACCCCATGGATAGTTGGCTTATCTGGAATGTTTGCAGGGTGGGCAACATTGCCACCATTTCATCACTGAAGTGGCTCATCCGTCAGTCCAACCCTGCTATTATCACTATCCTCGAACCTATGCTTTGGGATGCGAAATGAGTGACCATTGGGCTGAAACTTGGGTTTTATTCCTCCCTATCTAATGCTTCTGAGGGTGGCAAAGTGTTGATTTTCCACACCTCCGATCAACTTCTTTCAGTGCTTATCAGGTTCCAGGGTGATGCAGAGGTGTCTCTTGCAACTTTTGTTTATGCAAAATGCTCCAAGGCCCTCCGTAGATCACTATGGGACCAACTGCAGTCTTGTGCAACGGCAGCACCACCCCATGGTTGGTGGCTGGTGACTTTAATGCAATCCTCCACTCTGTGGAAAGAAGAGGTTCGCTCACAGTGCAACATAATTCAATGAAGGGCTGAATAGAGCTGGCCTTATGGATGTTGGGTTCACTGGCAATCGTTTCATGTGGTACAACAACTAGTGAGGCCAAGCTAGAGTGTGGGCTAGGATTGACAGAGTGTGTGGAAATGATGCTTGGATAAGCTCATTTTCGTTCTTCCATGTGATGCACCTTCCCAGACTCCACTCAGACCATGCTCCCCATCATCCAGATTTGAAAAGGCTTGAGCTCTAAGTCCTAAGGGGGGGGGTTGGGTGAATAGGACTATGCCAAATTAAAAAATAAATGCGGAATATAAAGATATACAAAGATAGATAACACAAATAAAAGCAACCTTAAATGCACAAGTTTTGAGAGGTTGATACAAACTTAGTTCTAAAGACAACCTTGAAAGTGCCCTGGTTTGTCAATTAGTGTGAGTGTTGAGTTAATGAGTCAAGTGGGCCCCATACGAAGATTGTTCAAGACATTGCCTCAACCAGATATGTGTTCAGAGATCACCACAGGTAAACATAGCCTCACATCCCAAATCCCAAAACACCCAGGTAAACAAAAGCGTTAAGAAAAACTGAAAACAACATAGGTGTTAAAAGTCTGGAAACCTGGTTTCAAAATGAAAATTTCTCTAAGTTTTTAGCTGAGTTCGATATCATCGTTTCTTGGTCGATACAATCGAACACTTATTCTCAATATATCGAACTGGTATCGATAACATCGAATTGAGTCCTCTTTATGTCCAGCAACCACAAAGTACTTTGGACAAAATATTTGATAAATCGAAAGTACCTTCGATAATATCTAATTTCAAATATCAATGATATCGAAGGACAGTTGATGATATCGAAAAGTCTCAGAGCTCTATCCAGCAAAGGCTTGGTAAATATTCTTGATATTGCTCGAGGAATTGAAGGATAATCGATATCATCAAAATTCAAATCTCAATAATATCGACACAGTATTGATGACATCGAAATGGGATAAGTTAGTCCAGTGAGTTACTGAAAGAAAATCATCTAAATGTTCGAGGAATCGAAACCCCCATCGATCTCATCGAAATTCAAATCACGATGATATCGATAGAGATTCGATACGATCGAATTAGGACAAAACTGTTCCAGTAAACTTGAAAAGGAAAATCTTATGTGAATAATCGAGGAATCGATATTGGCTTGATATGATCGTATTTCAAAAATTGATGAAATCGATATGGGATCAATATCATCGAATTTATTCAAAAAATGTCCAGCAAGCTTTCGAAAACTATTCATTGAAAAGATCGATAAATCTAAACCATTGTCGATGATATCGGAATTCAAAATTCGATATTATCGACGCATGTTCGATGCCATCGATCTTCAGTCAAAAAGTTCTGGGTATGTGCTTTAGCTGAGTTTGCATCATCGAACCCTAGCTTGATGGAATTAAAAGTATACGTTCGATGACATCGAGTCAAGACTGATGAGATCAAACTCAGTCAGACTTGACATTTGTATTACCGTTGGGACTTTTTGCCTATATATAGGAAGCTTGCTCTTGGTTGCTGTGTGAGAAAAATAGAGAGAGCCTTGAGAGAGTTTTGCATACTATTTACCCTAAGCTCTTTTTCTCATGGAAGTTCATCCTTCAATCCACCCTCATCATTGATATTAAATAGAGTGGATTGAGGAATGAACTTCCCCATTCAAGGATCATCCAGCTATTACCTTAATGGCAAATCATTGAGTTGGGATACCTTGAATGCTTGGAATCACTCCTTTAAAATAGGAAAACATTTACTAGAGTAGGATTCTAACATAGCCTTGACTGAACCCGTCGCCTTTATTGGAACATCATCAAGTGTTGCGGATCAAGGGAGCTGAAGAATCTTCATCATCAAGGAGGAGATCTTCATCAACGTACTTAATGGGGCTCACCTACTTATCTGTAAGTCATTAGAGTCCAAAGACCCTGTTGATCGTTCCTTGTGTAGGTTTGGGTCACAGGTGCTTCTCACCCCTTTCAAGTCCTTATAGGAGGCCTCCGACGGGAGAGTACGTGTGGGTACTGTGTGCTGACCCTTGCTCTTGTGTAGGGTATAAACTTTAGGTTCCTTGTGAAGATTCTTGGCCTGTGTGGCCTAAAACTATAGGTTCCTTGTGTGGATCATTGGCCTGTGTGGCCTAAAACGGAGGTTTCATGTGTGGATCCTTGGCCTGTGTGGCCTAAAATAGAGGTTCCTTATGTGGATCCATTGCTCTTGTGTAGGGCATAAAACCTAGGTGCTTCATGTTGACCTTTGCTCTTGTGTAGGGCATAAACTTGTGCCTCTGTGTAGGCACGTTATGTACCTTTTGTAGGTCCTAGAGTCAGCCTTATGTAGGTTGTACTGGTTTGAGGTAAACTTGATTTGAAACCTCTGTTAGTGAAATCCGGTACACTCAATGGTTGAGTATGTCCGCTGGGAGTGGAGTAGGCATATAGCCAACCCACTATAAAACGACTGTATTTGAGATTGTTATTTGCATATTCTCTTATTGTGTTTACTTTGAATGATCACATGATGCATGATTATTTAGAACTGATAAGTATCACATCTCACACACAGTCACTTAGTGCATATATCATAAACTAAATTTATATACTATTTAAATATTGAATAGTCATGTGATTGGATCCTCTATTTGGCTTGGAAGCCATTAGAGTTAAGTTGAAGATATCTTGATAAATTGTTATATTAGATTAAGATAATGGTAATAGGATTTTAAAGTATCATAAAATTTTGTAGAGTCCTATTCAGCCCCCGCCCCCCCCCCCCCCCCCTCTAGGACACTCTGACCTATTCCTACTTCTACTAGAGCGGTCATTCCCATAATTTTGAATTGGTATCAGAGCGGGTCTCTCTTAAGGGCTTCACTGCCTAGAGAGTGATCTTGACTGAAGTTGGAATCATGGCCAATAGTGTGGGACTAGAGGGTGCAAAAGGTCATATTGCAAATACCCAAAACCAAAGTACTAGGTATTGCTAAATAAAATAAAGGTCAGAACAATTGCCTAATAATCTATACTGCTCTGAAGGTTGATAATAGTTCAACATGGTACCTTGACAGTGGATGTTCTAGACACATGATTGGTGATGAAACTCACTTTTGTGACTATTCAGAGTTTGATGGTGGGTCAGTCACGTTTGGAGATGTTTTGTGTGTAGAAGGATTAAAGCATAATCTTCTCAGCATTCCCAAATCTGTGACAAAGAACATCTGATTATGTTCTCAAAAGATGTGGGTAGAATCTTAGATCATACAGGTAAACCTATCATGAAAGGTCTACACACTAGTGACAACTTTTACGTCATAGAAAGTTGAAGGGAAAGTATACTATCCACAAAATGTCATATGGGTATGAAGAATGAGTCCAAGCTAAGGCACTAAAGACTGGGACATGTCCACTATCGAAACCTACCCAAACTAAGCTAAAAAAATCTGGTTAGAGGTCTTCCTAAGATTAGTAAAGAAGAAAAAATTGGATGTTGTGACTATTTAAAAGGCAAACAGATAAAAGTTGGACAAAAAAAAGACAACCACCATAGCACCATCCAAACTATTAGACTTGCTACACATGGACCTAGTGGGCCCCACCAAAGTTGAAAGTCATGGCAGAAAATGATACTTTTTTTTATAGTAGATGATTACTCTAGGTTTACCTGGGTCGCTTTTCTTCAAGAAAAATCTGATGCATTTGATAAATTTGTGATCTTGGCCAAGCGACTTTAGAATGAAAGAGGATACTGCATAAATCGTATTAGGAGTGATCATGGTGGTAAATTTGAGAATGATCAATTCTAAAGATATTGTGATGAAAAAGTGATTCGGCATAAATTCTCAGCCTAAAAAAATCTACAGCAAAATGGAGTTGTTGAAAGAAAAAAAAAAAACAAGTACCATAGGAGATGGGCTCTGTAATGCTGAATGGAAAGGATATGGCCAAGAGCTTCTAGGCTGAAGCAGTCAATATTGCCTGCCATATAATAAATAGAGTATATAATCTGAGAACTCTCACTATTCAAGAATCTATTAATATGGTTGTTGATGATCAGTCACATGAAGAAAAAAGTCCTTTGAATGACTTAGAGGATGATGTAGATTCATGCATTCTAGATAAACCAGACCACAAAATTCTCTTCTCAAATGAACTTCAACTGTCGACCAACGTACCCATCATTAAGGACCATCCCCTCAATCAGATCATTGGTGATCCTTATGATAGTATGAGAACTCGACGTCAGATAGAGAGCATCTATAGCCATCTTTGCTTCACCTTTAAGATTGAGCCCAAAAATATTGCTGAAATCCTCCAAGATGAATACTGGATCGATGTTATATAGGAAGAATTTCAGCAATTTACAAGAAATGAAGTATGACATCTGGTTCCTAGGCCAAATGATACAAACATCATTGGAAACAAATGGATCTTCAAGAACAAATTCGATGAGGCTAGCAATATTATTAGGAATTAGGCAAGATTTGTAGCACAAGGCTACTCAAAAATAGAGGACATTGATTTTGATAAGACTTTTGCCCTTGTGGCTCGCCTCGAGTCAATCAGGATTCTCTATCTATTTCATGTTGGCTAAAGTTCAAATTGTTCCAAATGGATGTCAAAAGCACATCTCTAAATGGGGTTCGTGAAGAAGAAGTGTATGTAGAACAACCTAAGGGATTCTTAGACCCCAAGTATCCCCAGCACATTCGTGCTTGGTATGAACGCCTAACGTAATTTCTGTTAAACCATCACTTCTGTAGGGGCAGTGTCGATAAAATATCATTCACAAAAATGACAGAGAATTCATTACTCATTGCTCAAATCCATATGGATGACATTGTCTTTGGATCTATGTATGAAGATACTGCTCATAGCTTCACTGAACTCATGAAAATTTGAAATGAGTATGGTCGGTGAGCTGAATTCCTTTTTAGGGCTACAAGTGAAGTAAATGCGTAATGGAATATTTGTATGTCAGTCCAAATATGTAAAAGACTTAGTAAAAGGATTTGGACTTGAATCTGGCCGTACCTATCATACTCCTAAGAGTACCACACTCTAACTCTCTAAAGATTTAAATGGCAAGAGAGTGGACAAACACATGTACTGTAGCATGATAGGAAGCTTATTATATCTCACTACTAGTCATTTAGATATAACCCTTTAGTAGTGGTGCATGTGCAATCTGATGAGGTACACACACATAATAAATTGGACTAGACTGGCAAATCTGAGGACTGGGGTCCTCCCCTTTGAAGAAGAACATGAAGGCAATGTTGCTTGGGCAGTATATACATATGCAATATAGGTATATTCTTTTTTGTGCCTATCTATATGTCAAATAGAGTGAACAAACAGATTTTTCAAAATTTTTGACATTGTCGATGTCATCGAGCAATCCTCGATCGCATCGAAATCATCGGGAAACTGAACCATTGGAAAGACCTTTGGTTACTCCCAATGGTCGTTGGATCAAAATTCAATGTCATTGTGAGTTCTTGATCGATGACATCGAAACAGATTTGATATCATCGACGAATTCTGTATAAAAATCCGGCCGACGTATAGAAAATCCAAATCAAAACCTTCCCTGGATTGTTTTGTCATCCTTTTTCCCCTATCTCAAGCACGTCCATCTCCAAAGGGAGGAAATCTATCTCAAAAGAGGAAGGATGGTGAAAGGAAAAGGTAAGGAATTCCTTAATGAATCTTCAAAAGGCAGAAAATCTAGGAAGGGCAAAATGGTAACTCATGGGTCTCCTCCCAAATGCCTTGAGTGAGAGAAGGCTATTATTGCTGACCGTGTTGTCCTTCCTAGTTGTATTGAACCATAAGGTATAGACTTAATGCTAGAAATCATCGGATGGGAGAAAATACTAAAAATGGGTGGAACCTACCAATATGAACTTATCCACTAGTTCTTTCAATGTTGCCATTCCATTTGTGAAGATCCACTGAGCATCAGTCTTAGAGTTAAAAATCAAAACAAAATTATCCATCTAGTGATACTCGGACTCATGTTGGATGTGGAAGTCACATGGGTACCGGTCATGGAACATAATTTGAATGTTTTAGGGGTGTGGGGAGAGATAACACGTGCTCTATGTAATGGTCTCACTATTCCTAGAACTGAGGGAAACCTTCTCTGTGTTAACCATCTTGAGACTACCTATAAGATCATGCACGACATTTTTGGCACCAATGTGTATCCATGTGACATCTCGGGAAAAAATCTCTCCTTTCATGCTCAACGTTTTGTATGATGCCTATCTAGAGATTCCCGTGTGCCTTACCACACTGCCTTTTCCATCCCTCATTTGTAAGCTTGCAAAATTTTTGGGATTTCCATCCACATCTGATGCAATACAATAGGAGGTATGTTTCAATGATGATACTCTTTAGCTATTACTTCTAACCACCTCCTCTCAATCGGTTAGTCCTCCTCTGCCAATTCATGACGCTGAAGACAGTCAGCGTCCGACTCCATGGGGCTCGAATCGCAAACCTCTCAAGAGTCTGGCCTCAGTCAATCGCCAAAGGCACAATTAGACCGAAATTAGGCAATACCTGTTGAGAGGACAAGCCGATATCGTAGAGCATCTTCACAACTCCGAGAGGCACCTAACTGAGATCGAGGACAATATTGATGCACTCCAGCACACTACTCAGCAAGTTCTTGCCTTACTAATAGATGGAGAACCTCGAGGACCTTAGTTGCTAATGAAGTAGTCAGTATGGATGTGCCCCCAACTGGACGATGTGGTTAAACTTTATTTTTGCCTGTGAATGGGGGACACATGTTGGTTGTCTGTGGTTGGATAGTCTAAGGTTGGGCTACATCTTTTGGGTTGATTGTCCTCTGGATGAGGAGAATACTTGTGTTTTGATATGCCCATGGATGGGCTGAATACTTTGATGGATGTTTGCTTTTAAATGCTCTAAATTCTTCCAAGCTTGGGCAGTTATTTTGAATATTCCTTACATGAATGAGGATATATTTTTGTTGATTTTAAATGCAGCTTGTCTAGTTGCTCATATAATTTACTGATGATCTATTTGAGCTTTATAAGAATTGTCTATGGGATGCACGTTATGTGACAAATGATAATTGATTCTTTGCTGATTATTGAATGCCCATAGAAGTGGTTTATTGTGTGTGGTTTGGTGATTCCATGCTTTATAATGCATATATGTCTAGAATTATCAGTCCTCCTATTGTCGTAATTCTCCCAGTTTCTTTAATGTCAACTTTAGTCATTCAATCTGTTATTGGTATATTAACCTTTATTAATGACTGACAAAAAGAGGGAGAATAAATCCAATCATGAGAACACTACTTGGTAAATGCTTTTGAGCATGGTGATGCAGGTGATAGGGGAGCAGCTGCAAGAAGATAGGAGGAGCAGTTGCATGGATTAAGATTGTATGTGAACTCCATAGTATCTTTATAAAATTGTATAAAGTTCATGTACACACAATTTAGGATGTTGTTCTAGGTGTTTTGTCACGTAATTAACAAAGGGGGAGATTGAAAGTGCCCTAGTTTGTCAATTAGTGTGAGTGTTGAGTTAATAAGTCAAGTGGGCCCCATATGAAGATTGTTCAAGACATTGCCTCAACCAGATGTGTGTTCAGAGCGTACCACAGGTAAACATAGCCTCACATCCCAAATTCCAAAACACCCAGGTAAATAAAAGCCTTAAGAAAAACTTAGAACAACATAGGTGTTAAAAGTCTGGAAACCTGGTTTCAAAATGAAAAATTCTCTAAGTTTTCAGCTAAGTTCGATATCATCGTTTCTTGGTTGATACAATCGAACACTCATTCTCGATATATCGAACTAGTATCGATAACATTGAATTGAGTCCTCTTTATGTCCAGCAACCACAAAGTACTTCAGACAAAATATTCGATAAATCGAAAGTACCTTCGATAACATCGAATTTCAAATATCGATGATATCGAAGGACAGTTAATGATATCGAAAAGTCTTAGAGCTCTATCTAGCAAAGGCTTGGTAAATATCACTGCAAGAAACACCACTTTTAGCGACGAACATTTTCGTCGCTAAAAGTCAAATTTTCGCGGCTAAAAGATTTTAGCGACGAAAATTTTCGTTGCTAAATTTGTCGCTAAAAGACCGATGTACATGGCTTTTATCAGCGAAAAATTTAAAACGTGGCTAAATGCAAGCTTTTTAGCAACGAAAATTTTTGTCGCTAAAACAATTTTCCAAGACTTTTAACAGCGAAACGTTTCGCCGCTAAAAAAACTTCCAAGACTTTTAGCAGCGAAACTTTTCGCCACCAAAAAAACATCCAAAACTTTTTGCAGCGACAATTTTCGTCGCAAAAAAAATATCAAAGACTTTTTAGCAGCGAAAAGTTTCGCTGCAAAAAAATTTTTACAAGACTTTTAGCACCGAAAATTTTCGCTGCCAAAAATATTTTCCAAGAGTTCCAAAAAATACCAAGACTTTTAGCAGCGAAAATTTTCGCCACAAAAAAAATTTCCAAGACTTTTAGCTGCGAAAATTTTCGCTGCGAAAAAATTACAAGACTTTTAGCAGCGAAACTTTTCGCCGTAAAAAAAACTTCCAAGACTTTTTAGCGGCAAAAATTTTCGCCGCCAAAAAATATCCAAGATTTTTTACCAGCGAAAATTTTCGTTGCTACAAAAATTCGTTCCACTTTTAGCAACAAAAATTTTCGTTGCTACAAAAATACGTTCCACTTACATGATAATTGATATGAAATAAGGTTATGGCTACTAACAAGACTAAAGACATACTTGGCTACTAACAAAAGGCGCAAGTGTTACTTCGTTGATAGTCAAAAAGAAACTTCACTCGGATCAACCACTAACTTGCAATATGACTTGAAAATGCACATAGAACAGTGCATTGCTATATAGGTGACTATTTGGAAGCACATGAAATTGACAAAAAGGTAAATGCATACCTAACTGAGAAGGGAACAACATGTTGTTTTCCTTGAAACCCTTTCAACTGATCATGAACTCGAACATACATTCCATTCCTGATAGCAGACCACAAAAAAAAATAATAATAATAAGACACCTCAGCCAATGCACAAATAACCCAACATACAAACAATATTAGAAAAACCAGTTATTACCAGAGAGAATAAAGGAAATGCTATCTACAATGTGGATACTAATTAAATAAAATGTAAAAACCTTATATAATTAAATAAGAGGAAATGATATATATTCAAATCTCACGCGGCCACTTCATTCACCCACTCTCACCTCTCCGTCTCCCTCTCTTGAAGCCAAGAAGAAGAAGAAAAAAAAAAAAAAATCTCTTTTATGTTTTTTCAATCCATCTTCCATTTTCTTCTTAACAAGAAAATCCATATTTACTAAAATTCTCATTTTTCTATTTTTCAAAAGAATGAGTTCGGACTTCGAAAGTGTCGGCTCCAACACTCGTACTTTCAGCCCAAACCCTAACCAAAGACTCTAAAATTACCAAGTACTCATAAACATTCATTGCAAGCATTTTCTGTCTATGTTTATTTTTAAGCTCTTGGCCCACCCGAGTTATAGCCTAAAAATGGTTGTTCTGCCTATATGTGACCCACCCTTCTACAACAAGAGAAGGGCAATTGAAAAAGAAATGACAAAAGGTCCATCCTCAAAATACAAATGCAATAATGACCAAATTGACCCCCTTTCTTTTTCATCCAGCGCAAACTTGTCCATCCTCAACATACACAGGATGTAACTGGCCCCCTTCAACCATGATTTGAAGGTACATTCAAACACTACCTCAATTCTCTTTTTAATGAGTCAATCAGGACAATATCTCACCTTAGATATTACCATTTCAGCCTCACGACATTCTGTTCCTGTTCAACTCACTATCCTTACTGGTAGTACAAGTCATTTGTGGCTCATAGCATTCTATGTCCCTGCTCAACTCACTGCCATGGCTGGGAGTATGAGAAATTTGTAGATGAATCCTCCTTGGAGCAAAGCCCTGCCTCACCACAAGTGTTTGAGAACTACATATGAAAATGCTGACTACAGATGAAAATAACCAAGTAAAAACAACAAGAATTAGTAGAAGTCAAGATGTGATATAATACCTTTTGCAATCACATATATGCTGATAAATGTATAAACAAGTACAACATCTACTACAAATACATCTTCTATTCTTAAACAAAGTAAAAGAAAGGAATATACCAGCAGCATGCATGAAATTTCATTACAATAAGAAAAAATGGCACTTATATGAGTCATAGAACTAATAATGAGCCAATGACTACAGGCTCATTGTGCTTGCTGCATTACAGTTCCTTGAACAGACCATCTCCACCTGAGATGGCACTATATTCCAGCAGTTCAAGCTCCTTAGTTTCAATGCCTCTAATTCCCTACAATAGCCCAACTTACAAGGGATCTTATAGACCAAACACTCGATTGATGGGAAGACTTTGACTGTCTTGGAAATGGGGATGGGCTCCTCTCTTTATGAATGCTGGAAAGCATAGCAAAAAGACACAATATAACAAATCTGCTTTCCTCGACCTTCAAACAGCTGCCCCATAAGGAAACATAATAGTTATAGAACCTTGCATTACCCATATGCCAATAATTACCTGAATCGCAGTTTTTTTTTTTTTTTTTTGAAGATAACAGCAAACATATTACTTGCCACCCAACCATTAGCAAGACCTGCCACTCTCAAAACCACCCAGCCCGAACTGTGGCATATTGATTGGTCCATTTGAACATGGGAAATTGGGCCACATCCTCTCTGTTAAACACAGCTATACACACACACACACACACACACACACAGAACTTCGATAGCACAATAGTTAATACACAACCAATATGACATTGCACATGTACCATAAAACTAAAATTAAACCATTCAAATTTTTAGCCATAATTTAGGTGAAGCATATACCAAAAATTATACTAATTTGATTATATAAATAGTTGATTGGTGCATTTAATCCTCAGTTATAAACCATGGATTCTTTTGTTTGAGAAAAATATATAAACATGTTTAGAATCTTCTATAAATAGTAATGATGGTAATTTGTGCTTTTGCAGTTTAGAGGTGGATTTTTCTGGTTTTGTAATGATGCTTTCTAGATTGGATTCTTATTACTACAAAGTGGTTTGTCTTGTTTTAAAAGATTGTTTTTGAGCTCCATTTTCCAAGAGATGAAAGACTGGTAAAAGGAGTTTTCCTTTTCCCCTTTTATTCTGTGTTGCTATGAAAGTACTGGATGCTGTACTACTTTGATTTTTTTTTAATTTTTTTTTTGGCTTTTCTCTTTTGAACAGATAGATGCTTTGGCCTTGTTTTCAATCAAAGAAAACAGGGTATTTTACTTCTTTCATAGAACCTGGTTTTTCTAGATTCTGTGCTTGAAAATCCTCACATTACAATTTATGTCTCATCTTATACAAGGTGGGTCCTTTTCCTTTATGTATATGTTTCATTTAATTGAGAAATCCAGATAGATGTTGAATTTTCTTTAATCCTAAATCGTTCAACAAACTGCCTCTAATTAGGTTTGTTCTAATGGTAAAAAAGTTCTATGGAGTTTAGCTGTTTTATCTCATCTTATACAAGGTTTTTTTTTTTTTTTTTTTTTCAAATATCTTTCGTTTAATTGACAAATCCATATAGATTTTGAAATTTGCTAATCCTAAATCGTTTGATAAACCTCTTCTAATTAGATTTTTTGGCTAATAATAAACAGTTTTTCTTTTAGGGGTTTAGCTAGTTGGGTCCTTTTCCTTTAAGCATAGATGTGTTTCATTTAATTGAGAAATCCATATAGATGTTGAGTTTTCACTAATCATAAACTGTTCACTAAACCACATCTAATTTGATTTTTTGCTAATAGTAAACAGTTTTATTGGGGATTTGCTATTTCAAGCCTTCAATTACCATTCTGGGCATCAGCAATGTCCTGGTTCACAATTATTCACTGTGCATGTCTGAACTCTTATTCAACCTTCAAGTTATAATAAGCACAGAGCATGCCAAAAGATAAATAATAAATATTTTTAGAAGGAAAGACAAACAATAAAAAGCTCAACTGGGAGCATACGGAAGAATTTTTGGGAGAGTGGGATTCTTATAGTGCTCAACTACTGAAAATAAGTCATATCTTCATACCTGAACAAGTGCATCAGGTCGAGACTCAAAAACAATCAGGAGAACGCCCAAGGGACATGATGTCTTATCTAATACGAGCCCATCTGCAATCTGGATATAAAGCTATACTTGAGAATTTTAAAGAGAACGGCGGCCAGTGCAAAAAAGAAGAAGGATATGAGCTAATCTAGATTATAACCATTCTGGGCATCAGCAATGTCCAGTAAAAATTTTCTTCGGTCTTGCGAAGATTAGCCCTGCAATGAAAAAAAAATTGCATATTTCACACTCAGACAATGAGAATTACTTTCTCCAAGAACAAAAAAAGACAGCATGCTTTATACATTTAGGAGTTAAAAGAAGGGACATGCTTAAACTTTAAAGAGTTACACATGTAACAACTTGCCAAAAAATGTAGAAAAAGAAAGGGAAATTTTCAAACACAAGAATGCAACCCTTGTCATCAAGGGAAATAATGTGACGTTACCTCAAAGTCGCCTTGAACATTCCCTTCTTCGCAATCGCCATCTCCCAGTGCGCCAACTTGTTTACATGGACACCCTAAAATTTCATGCTTTGATGAAAGAGAGTGCCGACACGTTCTCCTTGAATTACTTTTATGATGTTATCGTTACACAAAACCACTTCAAAAGAAATGGAAAATGAAATAGAGTTCACCAGTAAATGGCGTAATACAACAAGATGGTGAGAACTTCGGTTCTTGTCGCTAATGTAGTTAAGTGAAGCATTTGACTAGAGATTGATTCAATGCTAACGTTTCAACTTGACATTTTCTTTCATTGCTTTTTACCAAATGTCCCAGTTAGTTGATTCCTTGGAAGTTTCCTTTTTCTGATTGATTAAAAACTTTGAAACACAGCTATATAATTAAAAGCTAAAAGCTTAAGCGCACGTCAAAAGTACCGAAAAGGATACTGTCATATATTAAAAAGAATAATAGTCAATATGAACACAAGAAATGTAAACGAGTGCTTTCCAAAGTCTAAAATATCAAACTGGGGCTCCACCAACACGCTAAAAACAAACACAACCCTATCCTTTGGAGATGCTCTGGGATGATCTGCTTTTGAGATAAACATTCAAAAAGGGTTCAACCAAACAAGTCCTTTTCACTATGGAATTTTTTTTAAAAAAAAACACTATTCAAAGGAAATCATCTCCACACAAAAAACATTCTAATCAAGACCTCTTCCCCACAAAACTCAAATCAAATAAATAAGATACAAAAATCACTTGACAAATTTTGGATTACTTGCGAGTTTCAGCAAATAGGGATCAACTAATAAATTGCCATGGTAAATCATTTCCACAGGAATACACGAGACCAGAATCCACCATTACCATGCCAATATTTTAGATAAAGGTGCAATTAACGGAGTTTCATACTGGGCTGATTGATATAAAAAGCAGATTGCATAGTTATAAAGCATCATTAAACTCATAAACAAAAGCTTCAACACTTAAAGGACATCTATTTTATCAATAAACATCAATCATGCAAGTTTCTGTGTTATGCATAATGGTTGTAAACAATGACAATGACAAAAATGTGAAGGCTCAGAGGTATCACTTACCAAAACGAATAAACAAAGAGACAAATAAATAAAAACCATAACCAGATATTTGTGCTTTCGGTAGCTCTCCCCGTGTCTTTGCATAGGGTCCCCAGAACTTAAAACACACATCACTAGTAACAACTGCAATCTGGTTGTCCCTCCACAAGCGGCTGCTTGATGGTGCTTGTTCACCCATGCATAGAATGTCGCCTTCAAATTACTTGGTTTCATCGGCATCATTCATTAAATGACGTGTATTGTCACTTCTTTCATCGTCATTAAATGATGTGTTTTGTCATTTCTTTACACTCCTACCTTACTTCCAAGTGATGGAAAATCGACATTGAGTTGATAGCGAGAATCTGAACTCTATCATCAATCAAATTAGAAAATAAAGCGAAAAGCTAAGTCTATAAGAGCATCTTCAGACCAAGAACAGTGACAGAATAATGAAGAAGATTACCGAGATCATAAATGGCAGTTGTAAATCCATGGCGGATACTGCAAACAAGGCAAGTGAATTTTTTCTTCCTTGCCCAAAATAATGAGGAAAAAAAAAATGACATCAGAAGAAATGCTTACTAGCCACCGCAAGGAGCAAGCTAATGTTTGGTTATAATGGTGAAGAGCAAAAAATGGATTTTTTTTCCTTTTTTATTGTTTGGTAACAAATACAACAATGTGATAACAAAAAAGCAAAAATAAAAAAGAAAAAGAAAAAGAAAAGAATAAATGCACATGAATGGCAAAGACTTGTAAACTGATTCACACACGTACTCAATGTTCCACTTCCCTTCAAAATCTAGATGCTTCGGTTATTATATAGCTTATTTTATACTCTCTTTTTTTTTTTTGTCACTCCTCCCACCTCCCGATGCTTCGTAATGAAAGATCAACACGTATATAAATATAGACATCACAAATGTACATGCACATGTTTAATCATTGGTTTGGAACAGAGCACAAAGGAATTTTTCTTTTTACAATATCTGAAATACCTCTGCTTCATCATTCCTATGTTAAAAATAGTGAAAGTATCTTCTGTTATAACCTGCAATGAGGAACTCGATTTAACCTTTAGAGCTAAAATTGTTAGCAGAGATGAACCCTCAACTTGCATTTTCACCCAGCTCCCACCATCCAAATCAACCCCAAGCAACCCAAATATGCCAAGGGAGAAATTGCGGATTGAACTTTCAGATACACAAGTACCAAACGTGTTGGGGTTGAACAAGTCAAGTCATGAGTTTTCAAAGCGTAACTCAATGCCTTAATTGTCCACTTCTTGTCTAAAAGAATGTGGGTGGGATCTGAGTCATCGACATCCCTATGCAGAATAGAATCCTACAAGTACTTCATGGAGATATTCCAAGCTCCTTGCAACTCGATTGCAATGCCAACATGAGTTCCCTAGTCTATGGGCTCTTTCCCTTGGATCCAATCTAAACAATCTCTTAGATCTCCTTTCAACATGTACTCAAATACCCGGCCTCATAGATTCCTTGGGAGTGAGAAATAGCCAAGAAAAGGTACTACATGACAAAGATGGTCATGATATTAGCTCAACCTGAGAAAACAAAATCGATGTGTGAAACTTCAATCATACAAATGTTTGGAATTACTTGACGTAAAGATTAGTCCCACCAATATGACAAATCTCAATGATATCTTGAAGATAGTGTGATATTGTCACTACACATTTTAAAGAAAATAATTGGAAATTATCACAATAGTTTCAACTAAATTAAAAATGTTGCAATGTTAACATATTAGATATCCTGACATTTGAAAATTTCCCTAGAGGTGGTATATACAAGACCAATCAGACATAACTCAAGTACGGATTTACCCACCACACAAATTGTCCCTAGAGGCTTCGTTGTTTGTATATCTTATACATGCAGCTTGTAGTTTGAGCCAATTGATATTAGAGTGGGTTTGTGCTTTGTAATGCAAGCTACTTCTTAAAAGCTATATGTATTAAATAATATACTTTCAAAAATTGTAGTAGACAACTTCAAAATGGCTAAAACCATGTATGATTAAAGGATATGGAAAGGGTTTAAATGGGAAGAAATATCATTTATTATCTACCTTTCAAGCACATCATGCATGGTCATAGCATTACAATATTGTTCTTTCAATTACAAAATTCATCTAGTTCATGCTTTTCTGCTCTACTCGAGCAAGAAGTGTACATCAAACATTGAACTATATCTGAAGGTACTTAAAAGCCACAAAATGGATCAAAAAGATGAGAAGCTACCTTAAGAGCTTTCTAAGATCAAATGCAAATAGTACGTAGTCATGTTAACGTCAAGCATCATAAGAACCCATAAGAAATTAGTGCAAATGATAATTACGTACAAGACTTACCTTCAAAATCTCAATTCGACCCATGAGGCCAGGTTTAGGAATATAGATTTTTCGATCATAACTGTCCGGGTCTCACAAGTCCTGGATCAAGAATATCCCATATATTTGCGGCAGCAATAGTGATCACATTGCCTCTTTCTTCAAACCCATCCAAGCATACAATAAGCTACAATGGGAACAAGCAAACAAGAAAGTCAAGTACAGAACTAATGTGATATTGCACAGATAGTTTATGTATCATATATTCCTACCAACTCAATATGAGTGTAGCATCACTTTCTTGTCCACCAGCCAATCTGCAGCCAATGTCACTAAAACCCAAATCCCCAAACCAAAATATTAAATTATAAAACCCCAAATCAAACCCCAATCATAAACCCCAAAATATATGGAGACGGATTGGCTACTCCCCCTGACACCATCCCCGTGGATGAAACACATACATCATGGTGGGGCCCACAGAGACCACCACCAGCCAATGGCTGGTGGCAGGGGGAGTAGCCAATCCGTTTCCAAAATATATACCGATAAAAATCCGTTGGATTTTTCGGATACCATTGGGTTTCGTCGGATGATGGTGATGGTGCTTGGAAGATGCCGATGTTGAAGAACACGCTAAAGCGCCGAAAGGGACTACAACTCAATGGTGGGATAGGAAAAACAGGGGCTTTTGATCGAGGTTGTTGGCCGCAGTGTGACGGGGCTTATAATAGAAGTTCTGTCGGTTGTTGGATGCAGGATGGATGAGCGATGATAGGAAGTTGGTTACGGTGATGACGAGAATGAGTGCCTTCATCGTCTGGGATTTGAGGTAACGGAACGGAGAGAGAGAACGAGAGCGAGAGAGATTTAGGAATTTGGGGGGTTTTTTGGGCGCGGCTATGTTTTCGAGCGCGCGCCCAAATTTAGGCCGGGGTCTGATATGGTTATGTGGGCCCCACCATGATGCATGTCAAAAATTTACCTCATTAGTCAGATGCACCATCCCATGGTGGGCCCAGGGATTAAAAATCAAATCAATCTATGACTTGTGTGAGCCACACCACATGTAAAAGTTAAGAGGGGTCACCCTCCATTAAAACATTCATAATTATTTTTTGGGCCCACCGAGATATGGTTTACAAATCCAGCCCTCCATTATGTGTGTGCCACTTGGATGAGGGGGGTCATACCAAGTTTCAGACGCATCCAAATTTCAGGTGGGGCCCACCAAGTGCTTTTATATGTTTTAGGCATGTCTTCACATGATTTTAGATGGTATGGCCACAGAGTTCAGATATGCTGGTGATTTTGGGATATCCCATAATTTAAAGGGGACCCATCAAATGCACGGTGTTGATGTTTGACACATGTCATGGTGGGGCCCACACAGCTTGACCTCATGGGGACGACATGGATTAAACACAAAGGTCAAGCTGTGTAGGCCCCACCATGACATGTGTCAAACATCAACACCATGCATTTGATGGGCCCCCTTTAAATTATGGGATATCCCAAAAATCAGCCGTATACGGAACTTATGTGGGCCATACCATCTAAAATCATGTGAAGAAATGCCTAAAACATATAAAAGCACTTGGTGGGGCCCACTTGAAATTTTTATACATTTGAAACTTGATCTGTCTCCTCATCCAAGTGGGACACGTATAATGGACGGGCTAGATTTGTGAACCACATCTCAGTGGGCCTCACAAATGATTATGAATATTTTAATGGAGGGTAACCCCTCTCAACTTTTGTATGTGGTGTGGCCCAAAAAAGTCACGGATTGACTTGATTTTTAAGCCCTGGGCCCACCATGGAATGATGCATTTGACTGATGGAGTAGATGTGGGCCCAATTTGATTTATATATTGTATATCCATATGATCCATTTATTTTGCCAACTCATTGCAGGATATGAGCCCAAAAATGAATCATATTCAAATATCAGGTGGACCACACCACATGAAAATAATAGTGATTGGTTATCCATCATTAAAATCGTCGTAAGGCCAACTGTACTGTTTATTTGACATCCAGTTTGTTTATTAGGTCATACAGGCATAGATGAAGGGGAAAAACAAAAATCATCTCGATCTAAAACTTTTATGGCCCCCAAAATGTTTTAAATGGTTGACACTCATTCAACACTGTTTCCTGTAATGTGGTCTATTTCATATTAAGATATGCCTCATTTTTTGTCTCATACCATAAGATGATCTTTTAAAATAGATGGACAACATGGATTAAACACATACATCATGGTGGGGCTTGCAGAGCACCAACCACAAGTCATTGGATGGTGTCAGGGGAGGGGTAGCCAATCTATTCTCCTTATTTGTGGTATGGTCCATTTTAACCTTGGACATCCGCTTAAGCCTTGGATCCGCCCCATTTTTTAGTTAATATCTTAAAATGATTCGATAAAGGCGTTGAACGATATGGAGAAAGTCAATCCATGACTTGGGTGGACCACACCACATCATATAGTGGAGAGGGGTTTCCTTAAAACATTCATAATCATATATTGGGCCTGCCTAAATGTGATTCAAAAAATATCATTTTTATATCATTTTGATTTCCTTAAAATATCATTTTTATTTAAAAATATTTCAAAAAATATTTTCAGTAAATCCGAAAGTAAAGTGGACCATGCCACTTGAAACAGTGTGGAATAATGATTTCAACTGTTGATACCTTCCATGGGTCCACAATAATTTTATTTGACCTCCAACATGTTCATAATATAAAAAAGATATGAATGAAGAGAAAACACAAATACATCAGCTTGATCTAAAACTTATATGGCCTCTAAGAATTTTCAATGGTAGATGTTCAATCACACTATTTCCTGTGGTGTGGTCCACTTGGGCTTTTGATATGCTTTCTATTTCATATTTATACCTCAAATTATTTGTTTACTCTAGTAAAAAAATAGTGGACCCCACAGAGTTTCCTCTAATAAGGGTAATGTGTAACTCACCTAACGGCCTGTTTGATTTCTCATTGCAAGTGTAAATACCAGGTGAATGGATAATTATGACCCTTTCACCTGTTTGGAATTTCCTACCTTGGAAATCGTTCAAAAGTGCTAGTTGGAATTTTTGGACCTCACTGTGACATATATGACATATTTGTTCCGTTCATCTATTTTACCACAATATTTTGAGACATGAGCTAAAAAATTATGTAGATCCAACACTCAAGTGGTCCACACAAAAAGAAACAATGGCCCTAAGAAGTTTTTAACGACAAGTACTTGATTCACTTTTTTTTTTTTTTTTGGCGTGGTCCACTAGAGCTTTGGATATGCCTCATTTTTTGGCTCATGCCATAAATTCATCTGGCATAATGGATGAACAATGTGGATAAGTGACATGCATCACGGTGGATATGTGAACTTTGACTAGTTACTCGCCTCGATCATGCTACACATGAGAAAGATATTGGATAAACAAAATTGATCAACAATTTGAGTGAATTTTGATTTAAATATATGAAGTTATTTACTCTTCAATCTAGACTGATCAGATTGTCAAAAAACAATTAAAGGTTCAATTAGTAGATGTGCATAATAATTTAGTAATTTTATTTTTGACAGATAAATTTCAATTTCCTTTTAAAAACAACGATATTTTTTTCAAAATGTATATTTTTTCTCTTTTTACAAAACATCATTTTTATTAAAAATTATTTCAAAAAATAGTTAAAATACAAATTCTGATTTTTTATTCACAAAATCACAATAATTTTCTTACATTTTAATTTTTCAAAAATTTCAAATTACCGATATTTTCTTCAAAAGCATCATTTTGTTCTCAAAATTTTTCTCAAACATTGTTAAAATTTCTAAACTTCTCAATATTATTTTTCATGTGATATTACAAATCATTTAAATATTACATTTTAAGTATATATATATTAAAAACTTCCACTTAAATGATATAAAAACCATATATATATATACCGATTTAAAAATTTTAAAAGTATAACATTTTTACATTATTCAAAACACCCTTTAAAAAGTAAAACATTTTTACATCATTGGAAAATATTTAAGAAAAACACTTTGGTTGTAGGGAAAATCAAAATAGCCTTTAGCGACGACTATTTTCGTCGCTGAAAGTGAGGGCAAAACACTTTTGGCGACGATAACTTTCATCGCTAAAAGTCAGGGTGGAACTTTCCTAATTCCAATATATAACACTTTTGGCGACGAAACATTTCGTCGCTAAAAATATTATTGGCGACGGTTTTGATTCGTCGCTAAAAGTCGGTGCGAAAATTTTGAGATAATTCTTTTGGCGACGAACGATTTCGTCGCTCAAAATATTAATTCACAATACTTTTGGCAACGAATATTTTCGTCGCTAAAAATATTATTGGCGACGGTTTTGATTCGTCGCTAAAAGTCGAGGCAAATTTTTTTATTTTTAGCTACGAAAATTTTCGTAGCTAAAAGTAATTCATTCAATTTTTTTAAATTTTTGTGTGCAGCCTTTAGCGACGAAAAGTTTCATTGCTAAAAGTCTCATCTACAATTTTTAGCTGCGAAAATTTTCACCGCTAAAAGTTTCATCGCTAAAACTACACTTTTGGCGACGAAATTTTATTTCGTCGCTAAAAGTTTCGTCGCTAAAAACCCTCTTTCTTGTAGTGTATTCTTGATATTGCTCAAGGAATCGAAGGCCAATCGATATGATTAAAATTCAAATCTTGATAATATTGACACAATATCGATGACATCGAAATGGGACAAGTTGGTCCAGTGAGTTTTTGAAAGAAAATCATCTAAATGTTCGGGGAATCGAAACCCCCATCGATCTCATCGAAATTCAAATCACGATGATATCGATAGAGATTCGATACGATCGAATTAGGACAAAACTGTTCCAGCAAACTTGAAAAGGAAAATTTTATGTGAATAATCGAGGAATCGATATTGGCTCAATATGATCGTATTTCAAAAATCGATGAAATCGATATGGGATCGATATCATCGAATTGATTCAAAAAATGTCCAGCAAGCTTTCTTAAAATATTCATTGAAAAGATCGATAAATCGAAACCATTGTCGATGATATCGGAATTCAAAATTCGATATCATCGATGCATGTTCTATGCCATCGATCTTCAATAAAAAAGTTTCGGGTATGTACTTTAGCTGAGTTTGCATCATCGAACCCTAGCTCGATGGAATCGAAAGTATACGTTCAATGACATCGAGTCAGGACCGATGAGATCAAACTTAGTCAGACTTGACATATGTATTACCGTTGGGACTTTTTGCCTATATATAGGAAGCTTGCTCTTGGTTGCTGTATGAGAAAAATAGAGAGAGCCTTGAGAAAGTTTTGCATACTATTTACCCTAAGCTCTTTTTCTCATGAAAGTTCATCCTTCAATCCACCCTCATCATTGATGTTAAATAGAGTGGATTGAGGAATGAACTTTCCCATTCAAGGATCATCCAGCTACTACCTTAATGGTAAATCATTGAGCTAAGATACCTTAAATGCTTGAATGGTTGGAATCACTCCTCTAAAATAGGAAAACATTTAATAAAGTAGGATTCCAACATAACCTTGACCCAACCTGTCGCCTTTATTGGAATATCATCAAGTGTTGGGGATCAATGGAGCTGAAAAATCTTCATCATTAAGGAGGAGATCTTCATTAACGTGCTTAATGAGGCTTACCTACTTATCTGTAAGTCATTAGAGTTTAGAGACCCTGTTGATCGTTCCTGGTGTAGGTTTGGGTCACAGGTGCTTCTCACCCCTTTCAAGTCCTCATAAGAGGCCTTCGACGGGAGAGTACGTGTGGGTGCTATGTGTTGACCCTTGCTCTTGTGTAGGGCATAAATTATAGGTTCCTTTTGTGGATCCTTGGTCTGTGTGGCCTAAAACTATAAGTTCCTTATGTGGATCCTTGGCCTATGTGGCCTAAAATGGAGGTTCCTTATGTGGATCCTTAACCTGTGTGGCCTAAAACGGAGGTTCCTTGTGTGGATCCTTTGCTCTTGTGTAGGGCATAAACTTGTGCCTCTGTGTAGGCACGTTAAGTACCTTTTGTAGGTCCTAGAGTCAGCCTTGTGTAGGTTGTACTGGTTTGAGGTAAACTTGACTTGAAACCTCCATTAGTGAAATCCGGTAACTCAAGAGTTGAGTGCGTTCGCCGGGAGTGGAGTAAGCATATAGCTGAACCACTATAAAACGACTTTGTTTGACATTGTTATTTGTATATTCTCTTATTGTGTTTACTTTAAATGATCACATGATGCATGATTATTTAGAACTGATAAGTATCACATCTCACACATAGTCACTTAGCGCATCCATCATAGACTAAATTTATATATTGTTTAAATATTTAATAGTCTTGTCATTGGATCCTCTATTTGGCTTGGAAGCCATTAGAGTTAAGTTGAAGATATCTTGATAAATTGTTATATTAGATCAAGATAATGGTAATATGATTTTAAATTATCATAAAATTTTATAAAGACCTTTTGTCATACCCCAAACATAGAAAACAAGCTCCCAAAATTCCTGATCGCGGAATTCGGCGCCGACAGCCTCCGTAGTGCCCCATTCTCAGATCCTGGTACTTGTATGCTAGATTCCGATCCTGGGATCTTACAAGGAGGATTTTCAGTATGATTTTTTTTGTAATGGAGCATAACCACTAGCATAATCAAATCACAAAACAACATCACCACTTATCCACTAATATAAACATTCGAATATAATGCTGAAAGGGAAACACATATGTATAAAAGTCAAAGCCCCAGAAGTCCGTTGCATGGTCCAAGTTCAATGCTACTGCGACCTAACGCCACCTGCTCACTTCTATCGTGCATAAGCTTATAGAAAGCTTAGAGGGTGGTGAAAGTGTGTGTAAGGTAAGTGCCAAGTATATAATAAAGTCCATAATCATACATCATTGGAATAAGCAGAAATACTGGTAAGATCATGAATCATATGATATCAGAGTAAGTGGAAATATACTGGTAAGTCCATGAGTTATATAATATCAGAGTATGCAATGTAGATCATAATGAGCCAAATATCATATACTGCAGATGCAATGTAATATGTAGATCCTGCCAAGTCCTTCTAGACCATATAAGTGTAGAAACATAATAATCCAAAATGGCATATGCCATGGATGAAATGCAATATGTGATGCGAAAGAAATGACCAAGCTGGAGTGAACTCGGGATGATAGTACGTAGTATCGTAGGCTATGGAGTCCATCACAAGGAAATTCTATCCAAACCAGTCCCATACCTAAATTTGGATAGTCAAACACAATGTGGTAAACTCCTGATCTTAGGTTAGTCGTGTGCCCCAACCGAAATCCTAACCATTGCGAAGGTACATGTAACAAATAGTTGCGCACCACTAGCCTGAGTGGATAGTGAATGGATGAATGAATGAGTATGCAACTCCTGCTCAATAGTCGGCCAGCACAATAGCCTGCCAACCACTGGTAGCTCACCCAGGCCTCAGCCCCACCCACATCACACTCGCCCACATCAGCGTCCGCCCACGTGCGCCCACCCACATATGCAACAGGGATGAGGTGTCATAATATCATGTAAGTCCTCATATCAAGTCCACATATCAGTACTGTTCCCCTTTGAAAAATCACCGGGGTCAAATACACTACTTGCTGACTGTCGCTCTCCTAGCCGCACGGCCCAGCGAGCATAAGAGACCTCATTACCCACCTGTGGATGGCCAACACCAACAAGGTACGACGGTAGTGGACCCATTTACGAGCTGGTCAGACTTAGCCTAGCTATTGCCCCCTCACCCAGGCGGGTAAGGCCACACCCCTTCCCAACTAACCACTATACAGTGGGAGATGCGACCTAATGGTAAAGGCACCGGCGCTCATCTTTTCCACTCAATCTCGGCGTTGGAGCATCTCATGGTACTAAGGAGGTTCTGAGACTTTCACCCAAGGACATCCTACGTGCCCACAGTGCTAGAACTAAGTATTTCCAGTGTCCCAATCTGGCCATCCATGATGTGCCTGTGGAGGCTACGACCCTTATGATACTAGGGCGAATAATAACCGTGTCATGCAAATGCGAGATGCATGAATCATGTAGTCCAGTCATGTATCAATGCTGCGCATACCATGTGCACATGTGGGATAACTCCACCTATCAGGGAGTCTCATAAACCCTCTGTACTATGGCATATGCAAGGGTCAATCACATCTCACAATAAACATCCAGATGATGTGTATGGACATGTATCATGATGCTATGCTGCCACATACTCATAATCAATATCAATAACCGGTATCAACAATTGGCCTCGACAATGTGGACACTTTACCAACATTTCTCCCAAGGAATAGCCCACATAGAGCTAAACATATAATGGGCCCACGGCCTCACACAATGGCCTAATATACAACAATTTGGGCCTTACTCAAGGACCACATATACACAACAAGTGGGCCCTGCTCATGGGCCTAATACATATCACAATGGGCCTTGGCCATAGACCACGAATACATCACAATGGGCCTCAAATACATGGCATGTGGGCCCTACACATGGGTCTTGAATACATCAAATGGGCCATGCATCATGGGCCTAATACATATCACAATGGGCCTCAACTACGGGTCGCATGTACACCATATAGGCCTCGATAATCGGCCTTGGCAATCGAAATCGGCGTCGATAATAGAAGTCAGCCTCAACAATCGGAATCGATACTCGGAATCGGCCTACACAATCGGCGTTGATAAATCGAAATCGGCCTTGATACACAGCCTCGACAATCAGAATCGGCTTTGACAAATTGGAATCGGCCTCGACAAATTGGAATCAGCCTCAATACTCGGCCTCGACAATCGAAATCGGCCTCGAAAATTGGAATCGGCTTACACAATCAGCCTGCACAAATCGAAATCGGCTTATACAATCAGCCTCGACAAATTGGAATCGGCCTCGATACTAGGCCTTGAAATCGGAATTGACCTATACAATCGGCCTCGATAAATCAGAATCGGCCTCGATACTTGGCCTCAACAATCGGAATTGGCCTATACAATCGGCCTCGACAAATTGGAATCAGCCTCGCTAAATCGGAATCGGCCTCGACAATCGGAATCGGCCTATACAATTGACCTCGACAAATCGGAATGGGCCTTGATACTAGGCCTCGACAATCAGAATCGGCCTATACAATCAGCATCGACAAATCAGAATCGGCCTATATAATCAACCTCGACAAATCGGAATCGGCCTAAAAAAATCGGAATCGACCTTGATACTCGGCCTCGACAATTAGAATTGACCTATATGGGCCTATCAAAGGGCCCTAGGGAAAGTCATAATACGGACATTTAACCAACATTTTCTTACCATGTGGGCATCAAACCATCATTACTCCTAAGGCACGACCCGCGATGAACATTATTACATAAAGCGTGGTGGAATCACACATTGCAATAGACCTGGTGTACATCCCATTGGGCCTCGACCCATGGGCGTTACATACATCAAATGGGCTGCATCATATGGGCCTCATATATGTCAAGGTGGGCCTCAACGGACGGGCCACAAATACTTCAATATGAGCCTCATCACATGGGCCTTATATACCAAGGTGGGCCTCAATGGACGAGCCACAAATACATCAAGATGGGCCTTATCACACCCCCAAAAAAAGAATCATATTTAAAGGATCATTTGGACCATACCACAAATAGTGATGGAGATAATAATTTTTACGGTTAAATAAATCACAGGGCCCACTATAAAGTTTATTTCCCAACCAATCTAATCCTAAGATCATAAAGACCTGGATTAAGAGGGGAAAACATATATTATATAGGTCCAAACCCTGTAGCCCAAGGGTTTAATGGTGGATGTTCAAACCCACTGTTTTCTATAATGTGGTCCACCTGATCCTAGATCTGTCTCATTTTTAGCCTCAAGCCTTAAGACAAGCTTGTCAAATGGTGGACGATTTGGATGTAACAGATGCATCATGGTGGGTCCCATAAGGATGGACACAATAATTAAGCACATACCTCATGGTGGGGGTCCACACTATTGGAAGGAGTGGATACAATACATACATCAATGGGTCCCAAGTGGGGCCCACCATAACGTTTATTTTCCACCCAATCTGTCGAGAAGGTCACACCGACCCGTATGAAGAAAAAAATAACTTTCATAATGATCCAAAACTTTTGTCAACCCAAAAAGGATTTCAATGGCAGGCGTTCAATCACATTATTCCCTGTGACTTGGGCCACCCGAGCTTTACGTACGGCTGATTTTTGGGGTGGGCCCACCGCAAGAAGGGGTCCTCCAAATGCACGGTGTTGATGTCCAACCCGCATCACGATGGGGCATGTAGCTGGGACCCACGTCCCTACCCCATTCATGGCAGGCCACAGATCTTCTTGCATCCTCGACACGTCGACGAATGACTGAATTACTCGGCCGCCGCCTTATTTTTTTTATTTTTCAGGGGTTTTTCATAGGTAGGGCCCGCATCAGTAAAATTCGGCCCACCCATTGGTTTTTACTGCTCAAGACAGATCAAACGAGCCCCATATTCGACATGTTTCGGGGTACAAAACCATCAGGGTGAATTTCAATGGTAAAAAACATTATTTTCTATGCTATGGCCTACCAAATAGTCGGATTTGCTTCATTTTTTGGCTCAATGCCTAAAATGAAATGGGGAATGGAATGGACGGTGTGGATAAGCTTCATACATCAGGGTGGGGGCTGTATAAGTGGCCCACCCAAAAAGTCAAAGGAAATTAAACTGACACATTTTTTTTATTGCTATTAGTACACCCACTATCTGTTCACACTTCACTACTCGTCCAACGTCCAGGGACGCTGGACGGTGTGAATATAACTCATCCAGGTGGGTCCCACATGGACATGGCCCACCTGATTTGGATCAACCTGATATTCGTGTCTTCCCATCATCATTAAGGTAGGGCCCACGTGGCCTGGATGGTGTAGATCCTACACGTCCATCAAGTGGGTCCCAAGAAGATGGACAACATGGATAAAATACACACATCATGGGGCCATGGACAAGGGGAAATAGAGAGAGAGAGAGAGAGAGAGAGAGAGAGAGAGAGAGAAAGAGAGAGATCGAGCAATGGAGGGACCACGACACTATGGGCCCTCCCTTCCACACATCATATCATTCATCAAGTGGGTCCCAATACATGTGGGCCCACCAAATCAAAGATCAACAGTGGAGATCCTTTATCCACCAAAATGCAAGGTCTAGATGACCCTATTTATGCAAGGAAAATAAACATCATAATGGGATCCATGGATAATGGCCCCATCATGGAATGATCATGAGAATCAAGGTGGGCCATCGGCCACATTTGGGGTCCAAAGTGAGATCCTTACCATCAATCGGTAGGCCCCACTTGGCCCATCATCAAACCAATGAGATCTATACCTATAGAAACACCCACCGTTCGATCTTCTTGGTCCGATGGAACACCAATCTCCTTATGTCTCACTTTGACGGAGGGTGATGAGAAATGAAGGGCTAGGATGAAGGATTTTGGGGTGGAAAGTGGACCACACACACTCACTTTTCTCTTTTGGGATGCTTTGACATCCACCACTCTTGCTTGCTTGGTTGCTTGGAAAATGTGAAGAGAAAGAGAGAGAGAATGGGTGGTTGTAATAGAGGTAATGGATATGAGGTGATAGTATACTTGACTTAAGAGTTGATTTGGTGGTTGCTTGACTTGGGGAGAAAGAAAGTATAGGTGTGTACTTTGATTGATTGATTGATGGGATGGATTGTAGAGATTCTCTTGGGTTCGTAAATGAGCTGCGTTTCTTCAAGATAAACATCAAACCACATCTCTTAGCTAGGGTATCGGATCGGTATGCAAGACGCGGCGTTAGAACCGCAGCGACGGTGCGGTCACAATAGTACAAGTCTCAGATTGAGCCAGCTCAAATTCATGGGATATGTCTTAGGGTCGCGCATAAACGTCAATTATAGGTCGCAGATTGCCAAAATTCAACAGGAAGGATCGCGGGATTGAACGGAATGGTACGGACTAGAATAAGGGCCTTACAGCTCTCCCCACTTAAAAAAATTTCATCCTCGAAATTTAAACCTCAATACAACCAATACAAAGCTCTCAAAGGGAGGGAAATCCTATCGCAAAACATGCTAACATAATCGAACACCTAAGAGATGGGGATAATGCTAATGGATCTCAGCCTCATGTTCCCAAGATGCCTCCTCAGCTTTATGATGTCCTCACTGAACCTCGGATCCCAGATCAGAAAAGATCAAAACTGGAATACTATGCAACCTCACAATCTCAACGGTAGGGAGCTATATCAGAAAATCTCTAAGTTATTCGAACTCGAGGATCTAATCATTCTAAGTTCTCAACAATCATCGAGTGAAGGGTAGCTATCAGCAGATATGTGATGTTATCTTCAGGTATTCCCAAGTTATGCTCTGATACCAACTTCTGTCACGCCTAAACTTGGAAAATGGGCTTACGAAATTTCTGATCGCCGAATCTGGTGCCGACAGCCTCCGTAGTGCCCCATTCTCAGATCCCGGTACTCGCATGCCAGATTTCGATCCTGGGATCCTACAAGGAGGATTTTCAGTATGATTTTTTTTTGTAATGGAGCATAACCACAAGTATAACCAAATACAAAATAACATCACCACATATCCACTAATATAAACATTTGAACACAATGCTAAAAGGGAAACACATATGTATCAAAGTCAAAGCTCCAGAAGTCCGTTGCATGCTCCAAGTTCAACGCTGCTGCGACCTAACGCCACCTGCACACATCTATCGTGCATAAGCTTATAGAAAGCTTAGAGGGTGGTGAAAGTGTGTGTAAGGTAAGTGCCAAGTATATAATAATGCCCATAAATCATATATCATCGAAATAAGCGGAAATACTGGCAAGATCATGAATCATACGATATCAGAGTAAGTGGAAATATACTGGTAAGTCCATGAGTCATATAATATGAGAGTACGCAATGCAGATCATAATGAGTCAAATATCATATACTGCGGATGCAATGCAATATACAGATCCTGCCAAGTCCTTCTAAACCATATAAGTGCAGAAACGTAGCAATCTAAAATGTCATATGCCGTGGATGAAATGCAATATACGATGCGAGTGAAATGACCAAGCTGGAGTGAAGTCGGGATGATAGTGCATAGTATCGCAGGCTATGGGGTCCATCACAAGGGAATTCTATCCAAACCAATCCCATGCCCAAATTTGTATAGTCAAACACAATGTGGTAAACTCCTGATCTCAGGTTAGTCGCGCACCCAACCGAAATCTTTACCATTGCGGAGGTACACGTAACAAATAGTTACGCACCACTGGCCTGAGTGGATAGTGAATGGATGAATGAATGAGTATGCAACTCCCGCTCGGTGGCCACACAGGCAGTATCCTGCCAACCACGTAGCTCACCTGGGCCTGAACCATTTTGGGACATCACGGCCGCCCACATCAGTGTCCACCCATGTGCGCCCGCCCACATGTGCAACAGTGACGGGGTGTCATAATATCATGTTAGTCCTCATATCAAGTCCACATATCAATATTGTTCCCCTCTAAAAAATCACCGGGGTTAAATATATTACCTGCTAACTGCCGCTCTCCTAGCCGCACAGCCCAGCGAGCATAAGAGACCTCATTACCCACTTTTGGATGGCCAACACCAACAAGGCATGACGGTGGCAGACCCATTTACGAGCTGGTCAGACTTAGCCTATCTATTACCCCCTCATCTAAGCGGGTAAGGCCACACCCCCTCCCAACCGACCACGATACAGTAAGAGACGCGACCTAATGGTAAAGGCACCGTCGTTTATGTTTTTCACTCGGTCTCGGCGTTGGAGCATCTCCTGGTACCAAGGAGGTTCTAGGACTTTCACCTAAGGACATCCTACGTGCCCACAGTGTTAGAACCAAGCATTTTCAGTGTCCCAATTTGACCATCCACGATGTGCCTGTGAAGGCTACGATCTAGATGAAGATAGGGCAAATAATAACCGTGTCATGCAAATGTGAGATGCATGAATCATGTATTCCAGTCATGTATCAATCCTGCGAATACCATGCACTCATGTGGGATAACTCCACCTATCAGGGAGTCTTATAACCCTCTGTACTATGCCATATGCAAGGGTCAATCACATCTCACAATAAACATGCAGATGATGCATATGGACATGTATCATGATGCTATGCTGTCACATACTCATAATCGGTATCAATAACTGGTATCAACAATTGGCCTCGACAATGTAGACATTTAACCAACATTGCCCCCAAGGAATGACCCACATAGAGCCAAACATATAATGGGCCCACGACCTCACACAAAGGCTTAATATACAACACAATGGGCCTTACTTAAGGACCACATATACACAACAGGTGGGCCCTACTCATGGGCCTAATACATATCACAATGGGCCTTACCCATAGGCCACGATACATCACAATGGGCCTCAAATACATGACATGTGGACCCTACACATGAGTCTTGAATACATTAAATGGGCCATACATCATGGGCCTAATACATATCACAATGGGCCTCAACTACGGGTCGCATGTACATCATATAGGCCTTGACAATCGGCCTTGGCAATCGAAATCGGCCTCGACAATCGAAGTCAGCATCAACAATCGGAATCGACACTCAGAATCGGCCTCGATACTCGACCTTGACAATCAGAATTGACCTATATAATCGACATCGACAATCGAAATCAGCCTCGATACTCGAGCTCGACAATCGGAATCAGCCTTGACAAATCGGAATCGACTTATACAATCGGCTTCGATAAATCAGAATCGGCCTCGATACTCGACCTCGACAATCGAAATCGCCTATACAATTGGCCTCGACAAATCGAAATCAGCCTCGATACTCGGCCTTGACAATCGAAATCGGCCTCAACAAATCGGAAACGGCCTCAATACTCGATCTCGACAATCAGAATCAACCTATACAATCGCCCTCGACAAATCAGAATCGACCTATACAATCGGCCTCGACAAATCGGAATAGGCCTTGATACTCGGCTTCGACTATCGGAATCTGCCTATACAATTGGCCTTGACAAATCAGAATCGGCCTATACAATCGGCCTTGACAAATCGGAATTAGCCTTGATACTCAGCCTCGACAATCGGAATCGGCCTATATGGGCCTATTAAAGGGCCCTGGGGAAAGTCGCAATGTGGACATTTAACCAACATTATACTTACAATGTGGGCGTCTAACCATCTTTGCTCTCAAGGCACAACCCACCATAAACATCATTACATAAACCATGGTGGAATCACACATTGCAATGGACCTTGTATACATCCCATTGGGCCTCGACCCATGGGCCTTAGATACATCAAATGGCCACATCATATGGGCCTCATATATGTCAGGGTGAGCCACAACAGACGGGCCACAAATACATCAATATGGGCCTTATCACATGGGCCTTATATATCAAGGTGGGCCTCAATGGACAGGCCACAAATACATCAAGATGGGCCTTATCACACCCCTAAGAAAAGAATCATATTTGAAGGATCATTTGGACCATACCACAAATAACAATGAAGATAATAATTTTCACGGTTAAATAAATCACAGGGCCCACTATAAAGTTTATTTCCCAACCAATCTAATCCTAAGGTCATAAAGACCTGGATTAAGAGGGGAAAACATATATCATATAGGTCCAAACCCTGTAGCCCAAGGGTTTAATGGTGGATGTTCAAACCCACTGTTTTCTATAATGTGGTCCACCTGATCCTAGATCTGTCTCATTTTTAGCCTCAAGCCTTAAGACAAGTTTGCCAAATGGTGGACGGTTTGGATACAACACATGCATCATGGTGGGTCCCATAAGGATGAGCAGCATAAATTAAGCACATACCTCATGGTGGGGGTCCACATTATTGGAAGGAGTGGATACAATACATACATCAGTGGGTCCCACTGGGGCCCACCATAACGTTTATTTTCCACCCAATCTGTTGAGAAGGTCACACAGACCTATATGAAGAAAAAAATAAGTTTCATAATGATCCAAAACTTCTGTCAACCCAAAAAGGCTTTCATTGGCAGACGTTCAATCACACTGTTCCCTGTGACGTGGGCCACTTGAGCTTTACATACGACTAATTTTTGGGGTGGGCCCACCGCAAGAAGGGGCCCTCCAAATGCATGGTGTTGATGTCCAACCCGCATCACGATGGGGTATGCAGCTGGGACCCACGTCCCTGCCCCATTCACGGTAGTGCAGGATGTTGCTGCGTCCTCTGACGGTTAGCAGCAGCAGCGCCTGCTGCTACCTTTATTATTTTTATTATTATTTATTTTTCAGGGGTTTTTCATAGGTGGGGTCCATATCAGTAAAATCCACCCCACCCTTTGGTTTTTACTGCTCAAGACAAATCAAACGAGCCCCATATTCAACATGTTTCGGGGTACAGAAACATCAGGGTGAATTTCAACAGTAAAAAATGTTGTTTTCTATGCTATGGCCTGCCAAATAGTCGGCTCAACACCTAAAATGAAATGGGGATTGGAATGGACGGTGTGGATAAGGTTCATACATCAGGGTGGGGCTGTATGAGTGGCCCACCCAAAAAGCCAAAGGAAATCAAACTGACACTTTTTTTTGTTGCTATTATGACACACGCTATCTGTTCACACTTCACTACTCGTCCAGCATCTAGGGACGCTGGACGGTGTGAATATAATCATCCAGGTGGGTCCCACATGGACATGGCCCACCTGATTTGGATCAACCTGATATTTGTATCTTCCCATCATCATTAAGGTAGGGCCCACGTGGCCTGGAAGGTGTTGATCCTACACATCCATCAAGTGGGTACCACGAAGATGGACAACATGGATAAAATATACACATCATGGGGCCATGGACAAGTGGAAAGAGAGAGAGAGAGAGAGAGAAAAAAAAAAGAGTGATCGAGTGATGGAGGGACCCCGTCACTATGGGCCCTCCCTTCCATACATCATAACCTTCATCAAGTGAGTCCCAAAACATGTGGGCCTACTAAATCAAAGATCAACTGTGGAGATCCTTTCTCCACCAAAATGCAAGGTCTAGATGACCCTATTTATGCAAGGAAAATAAACATCATGATGGGGTCCATGGAGAATGGCCCCATCATGGAATGATCATGAGAATCAAGGTGGTCCATTGGCCACATCTAAGGTCTAAAGTGAGATCTATACCATCAATCGGTAGGCCCCACTTGGCCCATCATCAAAATAATGAGATCTAGGCCTATAGAAACACCCACCGTTTGATCTTCTTAGTCCGATGGAACGCCGATCTCCTTGTGTCTCACTTTGATGGAGGGTGATGAGAAATGAAGGGCTAGGATGAAGGATTTTGGGGTGGAAAGTGGGCCACACACACTCACTATTCTCTCTTGGGATGCTTGGACGACCACCACTCTTGCTTGCTTAGTTGCTTGAAAAATGTGAAGAGAAAGAGAGAGAGAATGGGTGGGTGTAAGAGAGGTGATGGATATGAGTGATGGATGTGAGGTGATAGTGTACTTGACTTGAGAGTTGACTTGGTGGTTGCTTGACTTGGGGAGAAAGAAAGTATGGGTGTGTACTTTGATTGATTGATTGATGGGATGGGTTGTAGAGATTCTCTTGGGTTCGTAAATGCACAACGTTTTTTCGAGATAAACATCGACTCACATCTCCTGGAAAGGGTATCAGATCGATATGCAAGACGCGTCGTTGGAACCGCGGCGACGGTATGGTCGCAATAGTACAAGTCTCGGATTGAGCTGACTCAGATTCATGCGATATGTCTTTGAAAAGGCCTAGCTAAATGTCCTAGAGGGGGGATGAATAGGACTATGCCAAATTAAAATTATAACAGTGGAATAAAATAAAGAGATATCCAAATAAAATAAATAAATTCACAATGCTGAAATAAAAGCAACCTCAATAAACAAGTATTGAGAGATTGATGCGAATTCAATTCTAAGGACAACCTTACACCATAAAAACTAAGGGTTTATGGCAGGACAACCTTATTTCTAGAACATCCTTTGTATCACAAACTCAAACTGAAGAGGAATAAATAAATAGCAAGGAATTGAAATAAATTCTAAACTATTACAACATTCCCCACTGTGCTTGAAACGTAAAAGATTACAACATTCACATTCACATATACATCCCACAAATTTTAATCATCAAAGATAGAAAATATAAATCACACATCCACAAAATACAAAGAGTTATAGTGGTTCACCTATGTGTACACCAACTATTAGCAAACAGCCACACAGATTGCTACTCCACTCCTAATATCCTCACACAGGGGATATTAGCATTCACTATCAAATAGGTTTTCACAGGTTCACCCAAAACCTTCACAATTGTGTCTTTTAGAAAAGGGCTTACACAATTCAAAAACCCTCGCTTCTGAGTTTTCTGGCTCTCCTCAGATAACCAACACAATGAGATTTTTCTGGCTTAATCTCAAACAAAACCAAAATGGAAATTTACATAAATGTAAAATACATGGATTTCTCCTTTTGTAGTAGCCCGAAAGAACCAAATTGGAGTAGAAGTTCGAATGTAGAAGTTCAATGTCTAATACTCACTTTAAAATGGTTCTGTTCTAATTGATTTTAAATTAAACCAATTGGCCTAGCTATATTTGATTTTGATTCCAAGAAGAAGGAATATCACAATTCTTCTTTTCAATTAAGATTGGAATGTAGAAACAAAATCAAATTAATAAAGCTAACAAAAGAGAATATAAATTATGCACAAACTAGCTTAAAATGAACACAAATTTATCTCAGAGTGATGCCTTGAATTTACTTGAATTGAATTATTAAACTTTAAAATTCGTGCTCTATTTATAGTTACAGAAAACTCGTCTACGATTGGTCGTGTGGCCACCAAGACTTGTCCTGGATCAAACTGCATTTTGAAATTTTAAGCGCGATCAGATAAAATAGTTCTACGACTGGTCCTAGGGTGTCTACGACTAGTCGTTGGCCCTCTACAACTGGTTGTAGTATACCCACGACTGGTCGTAGGACTCAAAGATTGGTTGTTGTAGTTTGAGTTGTATAACTAGGACTGGTCGTAGGACGAGTCGACACTGTTCACACGACCGGTCGAACTGGTCGTGGACGAACAGAGAATTTCAAAAAATTGCAACCAACTTAGGACTGGTCTAGGAATATCTTGGACTGGTCGAGGCAGTGCTAGGACTAGTCGAACAAGGTTCAAGACTAGTCTTAGAACAGTCCAATTCCATGAAAAATGATTCAATTGAATTATATATAAAATGACCTATCCTAAGGACAATCTAAGGCTAATCATACCTTGAAAGTGAGATATGAACATCGAGACTTCATATCTTCATATGATAGATGACCTTTGAAGATTGTGAAGCTTGAGATCTTTGAACTTGATGTAGCACTGGCCATGAGATCTTTTATAGCTTGAATAACAATTCATCTTATGTTGTACACTGACTTGAGTCTTAAACAAGATCACTTCTACTGTTGTAGCTTGTACTTTTTTTTTACACACATGCACACACACCCCCCCACACTCACGCCACACGCGCTCACACCCCACACACGCACTTTGTGGGATTTCACCACCGTGGGTACTCGAACCCTTGACCCGGTGTTGTAGCTTGTACTTGCATTCTTCTGTAGTAGCTTGTACTTGCATTTCTTGAAGTAGATTGAAGTAGTTCTTCGTTCTTCACTTGAAGTAAAGTTCTTAGAGCGGTGATGCAATGTCTTGAACATTTATAACTATAAACTATGCAAGAAATAGATTGAGGTTTTGGCACCACAAAACTTGACAACCAAAGGAGAATAAAACCATAATACTTACAATCTCCCCCTTTGTCAAATTTGTGACAAAACACTCAACAATAATATAACCATTATGAATACAACAAAATATGCACAGGTTATAAAAGAAAAAAAAATCAGTTACAGCCTAGTTAAAGAATCATGCACCAGTTGTCATCACACATCAAGATGAATTAGGCAGAACACCTTCTTATTTATTCCCCCTGAGTAGCACACATATATCTTTAGATCAAAAAAAAAATGTTACTCTACCACAGTCCATATTCCATCAAACAAAACCATATAAATTCTCCCCCTTTTTGACACTATGACAAAGGAAGAATAAAAAATGGAAACGGTTAATAAACAAGAGTAATCAAGGAGTCAAGATATAAGAAAATGAAAGTCTGCATATCATGACCTAGTTTAAACAAAGTCAGCATGCCATAGTCAGGAAACCAAATAAAGTTTACAACCCAATAAAAGTAGACTTAAAGTTATTACAGACCAAAGAGTAAATTACTTAATCAGATCCTGAGGAAGGAGCAGGCATGGTAGGATCAAGTTGATGAAGAGCAGGTATGGTAGGATCAAGTTGATGAAGGCCCTTATTTAAGCGCCTAAGGTACTTGCACATATACTTAAATTGCAAATCATGGGCAACATTCATATTCTTTACCTTCTCCTCAAGTGCATGCAGACGTGCATCAAACTCAGATGGTTCATAATCAGGATCATTAGCAGAATCAGATTCAATTTCATCAAATAAATCATCCATATTAATATCATCAAGAAGATCACCAGCATTAGCTCTACCCCCACCAACATCCACTTGGCCAGGAGCCAAATCTAATTTCATCTTGTTAATATTTGAATTGTTAAAAGTAAGATGGTGCATAGGTGCCTCTCCAACAGGCATAGCCACTTGCATGTGATTAGCTAAGACAGTCATAAGATAGGCAAATGGAAGATCACTATGACCTGAATGGAGACGAAACTGAATAATGGAATGACATATTAAAGATGGAAGACACACTTTTGTACTAGAAACGACAGAATGCAAAACTCAAATCATAAAGGAGGTTAGTTTTATTTTATTGCCAGAATGTGGATACAGATTTGAAATAAATACTCTATGAAGCACCCTGTATCTGGGTAACAAATACTTTGAGGGGAGCGCATTCCCTTTATGAGTCCATTGAACATCCATATTACATAAATCTCTGGTTAACATCTGTTTTTCTAATTCTGGAGGTTTTTCCATTAAAGTATGAATAGGGATGCCCTCATCATTAACAAGTATTTTCATTAGATCCACAATCAGATGACGGTCTACTGTAAATGGACCTTCTCTAGTATCAATATTAAACATTAAATTATCAGATGAAAATTCAGAGATATATGCACACATAGCCTGTGCAATGGATTGGTATGTTGGCCCACCCTAATGTAAGATGTTATCCCATCCTACAACTTGGAGTAAAGGAAGATTACCAAAGGAGCAATGTGATTAAGAAATACAGGTCGCTCAACAATGACATTACGCATACACAAATCCCGCACATAGGAGGGATCATCATCGGAAGACCGAAGATGGCGCCGAGTAATGGAGATTGATTTAGAGGATGATGGACCACGAGATGTTTTCTTTTTCCCTCTAGCATCCATTGGCAACAAGAAATTCAAAGAACTAAGGAGATACAAAAGATGAGAAATGGGTTTTCTTAAAATTAGAAATTTGAGAAGAAAACCTCAAATAACCCAACAAAGCTTGAAATCAAGCACTCCAATGATGAGATTGAAGCAAATGGACCATGAATCTACAAGCAAGTCTAATAAAATGCACTAACCTTGACCAATCACACTGTAAGGTTCGACTAGTCGTGCCACGGCTTATTGGAGAGCAAGATAGAAATGAGCAAGATGAAGATTTTCCCCAAATAAAAGAGGACAGCACGCTCCACGACCGGTCTTGAGCTGTCCTTGACCGGTCATACCAGGACTGGTCGAGTATCAATAAAAATATGCATTTTTCATAAAAGTTTGAAATTTAAATAAATAAATTATCAAATATATATACAATATGATACATACATGCATGAGTAATCAATTTTGAATGCACATACCAAGATCAAATTTTAGTTTATTAAACCTGCTTTTGTCGAGCGGTTTAGTGAAAATGTCAGCAAGTTGAGTCTCGGTCGGAATGTATTCTATAGAGATTATTTTTTCTTCCACTAATTCACGAATATAATGATACCTAATATCAATGTGCTTGGTACATGAATGCTGGATTGGATTTTTTAAACATATTTATAGTACTGGAATTATCGCAATAAAGAACCATTGAATCCAGTGTAATTTCATAATCACTTAACATACGTTTCATCCAAACAAGCTGAGTACATGCATTTCCAGCTACGATGTATTCAGCCTTAGCCGTAGAGAGTGATATAGAACTTTGCTTCTTACTAAACCAAGAAACTAAACAATTTCTAATAAAAAACAACCACCACTGGTTGATTTCCTGTCGTCGATATTTCCAGCTACGATGTATTCAGCCTCAGCCATAGAGAGTGATATAGAACTTTGCTTCTTGCTAAACCAAGAAACTAAATAATTTTCGATATAAAAATAACCACCACTGGTTGATTTCCTATTGTCGATATTTCCAGCCCAATCAACATTAGTGTACCCTTCCAACTAAACACTAGTATCATATGGATATCAGAGACCCAAATTAACTAAACTTGCGACATATCGCATAATCCGCTTAACATCAGTTAAATGAGACTCTTTTTAATTAGACTGATATCTAGTGCGAATACCAACACTTAAAGTAATATCAGGTCTACTAGCAGTTAAATAAAGTAAACTGCCAATCATACTACGATATAACTTAGGATCAACATTTTTACCTATAGAGTCCTTTGAGAGTCTTAAGATTGTACTCATAAGAGTATCAAAATTTTTACCATTCTCAAATCCAAACTTTTTGATTAAGGTCAGAGCATATTTGGTTTGAGAAATAAAAATGCCATCAGGTTATTGTTTTACTTTCAACCCAAGGAAATAGTTCAATACCCCAACCATGCTCATTATGAACTTATATTTCATTAAATCTGCAAACTCAATAGTCATGTTAGAATAGGTAGATCCATAAATAATATCATCAACATAAATTTGAACCATTAAGATATTATTGTTATGTTTCTTAACAAACAAAGTTTTATCAACACTTCCCATTTGAAAGTTATGACTTAGTAAGAACTTAGTCAACTTTTCATACCATGCCCTGGGAGCTTGTTTTAAACCATAGAGAGCCTTTTTAAGGCGATAGACATGATCAGTGTTCTTGGGGTCTTCAAAACCCGTTGGTTGTTCCACATACACTTCTTCATGTAGATCACCATTTAAGAAGGTACTCTTTACATCCATTTGATAAATTTTGAATTTTCTAAAGCAAGTAATGGATATGAATAGTCTGATTGATTCAAGACGAGCTACTGGGGCAAAGGTGTCATCATAATCAATTCCTTTAATTTGAGTGTACCCTTGTACAACTAGTCTAGCCTTGTTTCGAATTATATTACCAAGTTCATCAGACTTATTTTTGAAAATCCACTTAGTTCCAATAATATGTTTAACTTTAGGTCTAGGAACAAGATTCTAGACATCATTTCGAACAAATTGATTAAGTTCTTCCTGCATAGCAACTATCCAGTTTTCATCAGAAAGTGCTTTTTTTACATTAGCCAGTTCAATTTAGGATGTAAAACACACTTAGTTACATATGTCTTCTAATTGTCTACGAGTGTGCACACCAATGAGAGGGTTTTCAAGAATTTGAGTGGTTAGATGATCTTTAACAGTCCTCAATTTAGAATTAGTTTGATTTGATGAAGTATCTGATTTGTTAATTAAAAGAACTTCATCATTATCTGAACTTGGGGCAGGTGTATTCAAGTGATCGTCAATGACCACATTAATGGACTCTTGAATCATACTGGTCCTTTTATTTAGAACACGATATGCACGACTGTTTAAAGAATATCCTAAAAAGATACCTTCATCACTTTTAGTGTCAAACTTCCCCAGATATTCACGGTCACGTAAAATATAGCACTTGCTGCCAAAAACTCGAAAGTATTTGACAAAGGGCTTTTTATCGAACCACATTTCATAAGTCGTTTTATTATTAGATTTACATGTATAAACTCAGTTGATAATATAGCATGTAGTATTTACGGCTTTAGCCCAAAGGTTTATAGGGAGCTTCATACAATTCAACATTACATTTCCCATTTCTTGAAGCACTCTGTTTTTCCTCTCCACAATTCCATTTTGTTGTGGTATTTTGGGCGCAGAGAATTCATGCGATATTACCTGATCGTTACAGAATTTTTCAAACCTGCTATTCTCGAACTCAGATCCATGATCACTACGGATCTTACAAACTTGAGAATCTTTTTTAGTTTAGATCCGTTTGAGAATCATTTTTACTTCGTCAAAGGTTTCTGATTTATCCCTTAAGAAGGTTACCCAAGTGAATCTGGTAAAATCATTCATGATTGCAGTATGTATTTTTTGCCACCTCGACTCTCTATCCTGGTAGGTCCTACAAGATCCATGTGGAGTAGCTTGAGTAGTCTTGATGTGGCATTGGAGGTCACCTTTTTGTGAGAACTCCTAGTTTGTTTACCAATCTGGCATTCGCCACATATTTTGTCTACTTTTTAAAGTTTAGGTAGACCTCTTATTAGTTCTCCTTTACTCAATCTGTATAAATTATGGTAGTGTACATGTCCAAGGCGTTTATGCCATAATTCTGTCTCATCGGTATGGACCATATAGCATGATTGATTAGATGAGCTACCATCGCTTACAATATAGCAGTTTTCAGAAATCCTGCGACCAGTTAATATTACAGAACCCTTTTTGTTTAAAATTTCACAACCTCGATTAGAAAAGTTCACGCTGTGATTGTTATCGCATATTTGAGATATGCTTAACAGGTTGTGTTTTAGCCCCTCAACATATAAAACATTCTTAAATAAGGGAAGGTTATAGAGTTGAACCGTACCTTGGCCAATAATCTTGCAGTTGCTACCATCACCAAATGTGACTGACCCATCAGTCATATCTTTAAATTCAGTGAATAAAGCCTTGTCACCTGTTATATGCCTAGAGCACCCACTATCTAGGTACCACTTTGTATGGCTTGTTGCTTTGAATGCAGTGTGGGCAACCAAGCAGGTAACCTTAGGAACCCATTTCATAACGGTTTTGGGTTTAGGAGTATAGTTGATCTTCTTATGTTTGTAGTTATTGTAAAACTGACCTACTGAGTTAGATTTTAAGAGCTCCATAAGTAGATCAACTATTTTCTCAGCTAAAGGGTTTTAGTTTTGATTTTTGAAATTGATATGGTTACCTTTAGGTTTGAAAGATTGAAAAGTTTTAACATTTTTAGAAAACTTTTGACTAGAACTTTTCTCTTTTGAGTTAGAGGATTCTCCTTTTACAAACTTAGGAGCAGTATTCTTCTATTTAGGAGGAATATTTTTATTATAGCCCAAACCGGATCGGTCACCACATTTTCTTGATCTAGTTAAAAGTTTTCCTAATTTTGGATCACCTTGGGCATACCTCCATGTATCCTTTAAACTTAAAAGGGAAGAGACTTCAAGTTTAAGTTTCTTATTTTCAGATTTCAGATTTTCAATAAGGGAGGTTTTGAATTCTAAATCGCATTCGTATTTTTCAAAACAATTTGAAATATGAGATTTTTCTAAAATAAGAGACTCAAATCTTTCTCTAAGCCCTGAAAACCTTTCTTTTTGAAGCTTTAGTTTTACCACAATCTTACAACTTTTCTTGTATAGGGCATTGTAAGCATCTTGAAGATCTTCTTCATTTTCATGATCACTATTCAAATTTTCTTCACTAGTAGAATCATCATGATCTAAAAAAGTAAACTTGGCTAGAGTCATAAGGGCTTTAAGTTTATTGCCTGACTCAGTTTCAGAATCTTCTGATTCAGAAGAGGCTTCAGTGCCAGAAGATTCATCCCAAGTATCCAACATTCCTTTCTTTTTAAGTTTATCCTTTTTAGGACACTTGTTTGCTAGATGCCCATATTCTTGGCAGTTGTAACATTGACTATCTTTCAAAGATTTCTAAGATTTAGATCTAGATTTAGATCTCTTCTTATCATTTGATTTTTGAAAGTCAACCCTCTTCTTACTTTTGAAAATCTTGTAAAACTTTTTCGCTAAGAAAGTCATATCATCTTCAGAATTTTCAAAATCAAAATTTTCCTGAGAAATACAATTGGAAGTCTTAAGGGCTATAGATTTACCTTTAGGAGCTTTAAAGTTTAACTCATAGGTTTGTAAAGACCCAACTAATTCTTCTACCCTCATATTGTCTGTATCACGAAGTTCCTGGATGGCAGTCACCTTTGAGTTGAACCGTTCAGGCAGTGAACGTAGTATCTTTGCAGACACTTTACTTCTGGGATTTTATCGCCAATACCCCACATAGAATTTACAATGTCATTTAGTCTAGTATAAAAGTCCATGAACATTTCATTTTCCTCCATATGTATTTTCTCAAATTTAGTTGTGAGGATTTGGACTTTAGACTTCTTGATAATTTATGTACCCTCATGTGTCATTTCTAAAATATCCCAAGCTTGCTTTGCAGTATCAGAGGATATAATTCTTTTGAACTCATTCGGTGATAGTGCGCAAGTGATTGCATTTAGTTCTTTTGCATTGACACTACTCTCACTTTTCTGAAGTATGGTCCAAGAAAAATAAGGTGATATTCTCATTGATTTTGTTTCATCGATACCAGTCACTTCAGTGGTAGGAGGGATCCATTCAGTCACTGTGGCTTGCCACACACTCTCATCCATTGATTTGAGGAAAATCCTCATTTTGGCTTTTCAATAGGCATAGTTGGAGCCATCAAATGGTGGAGGCCTAGTGACTGAAAGGCTATCAAAATTTGACATCTTATCAATAGCTTAGATCGATTAGCTCAGGAAATAAATCCAAATAATAACAATTAAAACAAGCTATTAGGCTTTAATACCACTCGAAAAGGGCTAGCTATATATCCTAGCAGGGGGGGTGAATAGGATTATGCCAAATTAAAATTATAACAGTGGAATAAAATAAAGAAATATCTAAATAAAATAAATCAATTCACAATGCTGAAATAAAAGCAACATCAATAAATAAGTATTGAGAGGTTGATACGAATTCAGTTCTAAGGACAACCTTACACCATAAAAACTAAGGGTTTATGGCAGGACAACCTTATTTCTAGAACGTCCTTTATATCAAAAACTCAAACCAAAGAGGAATAAATAAACAGCAAGGAATTGAAATAAATTCTAAACTATTACAACATTCTCCACTGTACTTGAAATGTAAAAGATTACAACATTCACATTCACATATACATCCCACAAATCTTAATCATCAAAGATAGAAAATATAAATCACACATCCACAAAACACTAAGAGTTATAGTGGTTCGCCTGTGTGTACACCAACTGTTAAAAAACAGCCACACAGATTACTACTCCACTCCTAATATCCTCACACAGGGGATATTAGCTTTCACTGTCAAAATAGGTTTTCACAGGTTCACCCAAAACCTTCACAATTGTGTCTTTTAGAAAAGGGCTTACACAATTAAAAAACCCTTGCTTCTGAGTTTTCTGGCTCTCCTCAGATAACCAACACAATAAGATTTTTCTGACTTAATATCAAACAAAACCAAAATGGAAATTTACATAAATGTAAAATACATGGCTTTCTCCTTTTGTAGCAGCCCGGAAGAACCAAATTGGAGTAGAAGTTCGAATGTAGAAGTTCAATGTCTAATACTCACTTTAAAATGGCTCTAGGTTCTAATTGATTTTAAATTAAACTAATTGGCCTAGCTATATTTGATTTTGATTCCAAGAAGAAGGAATATCACAATTCCTCTTTTCAATTAAGATTGGAATGTAAAAACAAAATCAAATTAATAAAGCTAACAAAAGAGAATATAAATTATACACAAAGTAGCTTAGAATGAACACAAACTTATCTCAGAGTGATGCCTTGAATTGACTTAAATTGAATTATCAAACTCTGAAATTCGTGATCTATTTATAGTTGCAAAAAACGCGTCTATGACTGGTCGTGTGACCACCATGACTGGTCCTAGATCGAACTGCATTTTGAAATTTTAAGCGCGATCGGATAAAATAATTCAACGACTGGTCCTAGGGTGTCTACAACTGGTCGTATGCCCTCTACGACTGGTCATAGCATACCCAAGACTGGTCGTAGGACTCAAAGATTGGTTGCTGCAGTTTGAGTCATAGAACCAGGACTGGTCGTAGGACAAGTCAACACTGTTGACACGACCATTCGAACAGAGTCCAGGACTGGTCGTGGATGAACAGAGAATTTCAAAAAAATTGCAACCAACTTAGGACTGGTCTAGGAATTTCTTGGACTGGTCGAGGTAGTGCTAGGACTAGTCGAACAAGGTTCAGGACTAGTCTTAAAACAGTCCAATTCCATGAAAAATGATTCAATTAAATTATGTATTTAAAATGACCTATCTTAAGGATAATCTAAGGCCAATCATACCTTGAAAGTGAGATATGAACATCGAGACTTCATATCTTCAGATGATAGATGACCTTTGAAGATTGTGAAGCTTGAGATCTTTGAACTTGATGTAGCACTGAACTTGAGATCTTCTATAGCTTGAATAACAATTCATCTTGTGTTGTACACTGACTTGAGTCTTGAACAAGATCACTTCTACTGTTGTAGCTTGTACTTGCATTCTTCTGTAGTAGCTTGTACTTGCATTTCTTGAAGTAGATTGAAGTAGTTCTTCATTCTTAACTTGAAGTAAAGTGCTTAGAGCGGTGATGCAATGTCTTGAACATTTATAACAATGAACTATGCAAGACATAGATTGAGGTTTTGGCACCACAAAATTTGACAACCAAAGGAGCATAAAACCATAGTACTTGCAGTCTTAGGGTCGCGCGCAAATGTCGATCATAGGTCGCGAATTGCCAGAATTTGACGGGAAGGATCGCGTGATCGAACAGAACGGTACGGACTAGGATACGGGCCTTACACCTATTCACCCCCTATAGGACACTGACATATTCTTACTTCTTCTAGAGCGGTCATTACCGCAATTTCAAATCTTACACCAAAAACTAAAGGCTTATGGTAGTACAACCTTACTAGAACGTTGATAAGTATCAAAAACTCATACTTAGAAAAATGGCAAAGGAAATAAACTAAGTTATTACACATTCATCACAATTGCATAAAAGGAAATTACACCATTCACCACAAGTGCATAAACTAAATTACAACATTCACACACATAAACAAATACTATCATCCACCACAACTCCAGGAATTATAGTGGTTCATTTGTGTGTACACCAATTGTTAGCAAATAGCCACACAACTACTCCACTCCCAATATCCACACCCACGGGATATTGGCTTTCACTATGAAATAAGGTTTTCCAAGGTTCACCTAAAAACCTTCACAATTGTGTCTTTCAAATGGGCTTACACAACTTCAAAAACCCCACAATGAGTTTTTCCTGGCTGAACCTCACAAACCAAAAATGCAGAAAATTAAAATACTAATTTAAAGATTCTGATTCAGCCCGGTAGAACCAATTCGATGTAGACGTAGATATTCAATGTCCAATCTCACAAATAAAAGGGTTCTAAGTCTAAATGATTTTTAGATTAAATCAACCTTGAGCTAGCTTGATTTGATTTTGATCTCAAAAGGGTAAATCACAATTCCCCTTTTAAAAAAAAAAAAAAAAAAAAAATAATAGAGTTGAATAGGGATCACAAAATCAAATACAAAAAGCTATAAATAGAATCTAAAATGAATAAGTAGTAGTTTCACAATTGCAAGAACTTATCTCTCAGAGTGATGACTTGATTTGGCTTAGAATAAATGAAAAACTCTGAGATTCGTCCTCTATTTATAGGTGAAAATTCGATTCCCTCAACTAGTCTAAGGGTCGGTTCGACTGGTCGAAGCACCAATCAATTTATAAATTTTCTGACACGATAAGATAAACCCATTACTCCATTGGTTGAGTTGGACCAGAAAAGATTACTGGACTTTGAGTTGAGCACTACACGACTGGTCGAAACTGTTCACTCGATTGGTCGAGCAGTGTCCACGACTAGTCAAGCCATAATAAAAAATTCTCAAAAATTCTCAACAAATCTTGGACTGGTTGAGAAACACTTTGGACTGGTCGAGTTAGTGCTTGGGTTAGTCAAACAAAGGGTAGGACTAGTCGAAAAAAAGCCTATAAACTTATACATTGACCCAAATTCAATATACAATCAATATGACCTATCCTGTGGTCAATCTAGGGTCATCCATAACTTGTTTGTGAGTTTGAAACATCGATCGCTTTCGATTACTTGAAGTATATGAGCCTTGTCCTTGAAGTCTTGAACTTGAGCTAGATTAAGGTAGTGATCTTTAACTTTAGGTTGTTCAAACTTCAGTTCTTGTACTTGACCTTGTAGTCTTGAACTTTGTCAGCGTTCTTCAACTTGTATATGTAGAAAAATTCAATGATGACGTGGACATCTCAAAAAGCATGAAGATGATCTTTCCAACTTATCAAAACATGATACAGATTCTAAATGGTTTGGCACAACAAAATTTGAAAAATCCGAGTGTTGCATTTCCAATATAGCACTTACAAGATCGTGCCCAAAAAAGTTAATTAGATTTCAGCGTATGTGGTGTTTGCATGAGTCCTTTCATGAGTTCGTCAGAAATGCTTAGAAAGAAGATATTATGGGGGATCCGCTGCTAGTTCTAGTCAGCAAACTAAAGAATGTGAAAGCGGCCCTTAGGATCTGGAACAGAAACACTTTCAGGAACATTTTTCAGAGTCTGAAGCAGGCAGAAAATGATCTTGCAGCTGCCGAAATCACCGCGCAGCATAATATTGGCACTGATTCTCTTTAGCTTCTTCAACCGGCTAAAGACAAGTTGGTCCACTTGGAACTATGCGAGGAAATTTTTTAGAAGAAAAAATCTAGAAATCATTGGCTCAAGGAGGGTGATTGAAATTCAAAATTCTTCCATAGCTTCACCTCGGACCGTGCTAGAAGATGGCGCATTAACAAAATCAAGCTTGAGGATGGGACGGTCTGATCTGACCAAGACTTTATTAAGAGTGCTGCGATCGATTTCTTCTCGACCCTCTTGATAGCTGGACCTCCTCTCGTGAGTGACATCCTGGATGTCATCCCCTCTTCAGTTTCTGTAGAGGACAATCGATGTCTTCTTATTGATCCATTCATGAAAAAGGTGCATGCAACTGTGAAAGCCATTCCAGCTGATAGTACCCCTAGTCCGGATGGCTTTTCGGGGGCATTTTTTCATAATTGCTAGGATATTATGGGCCAGGACATCCTCGACCCCGTGCACTCCTTCCATGGGAGTCCCCTTCCTAGGGCCTTCTCATTGACCCTCTTATGCCTCATCCCCAAATCGCGTGCTCTACATAAATTCTCTAACTTTTGCCCTATCAGCCTCTGTAATTGCGTTTATAAGATTTTTGCTAAACTCATTGTTACCAGGCTTGGTAGCATTCTCCAAAATATCATTTTTGCTAAATAGGGAGCTTTCGTCAAAGGGCGATCCATTGCAGAAAACTGTGTTCTCGCACAAGAAATCTTCAGAGACATTGACAGAAAAGTTAGAGGTGGGAACATCCTAATCAAGCTTGATATGGAAAAGGCATACGATAAGATCAACTGGGATTTTCTGAAGGTAGTCCTTCGTAGATTCGGCTTCTGCGGTGCCTGGGTTCAGCTGGTTGGGAAGTGTTGGAACAACTCATGGTTTTCGATCCTCATCAATGGAGAACCTACCAACTTCTTCAAGTCATTGCGGGGCCTCCGACAAGGTAATCCTATCTCTCTGGGCCTCTTCATCATAGTGGCAGAAGTCTTAGGCAGAGGATATAGGTGCTTGATTAACTCGGGTATCTGCCTCCCCTTTCAGACTCGCAGGAATTGCCCCATCATCTCATATTTTCTATACGTAGACGACACGATTCTTCTTGCTAATGGGTGTAACAACTACCTTTAGAGGATCTCAGCCTTTCTAGCCCTCTACCAGAGATCGTTGGGCCAAAAGATCAATGCCCACAAGAGTCTTTTCCTCATGTCTTCTAGCCAATCTGTGGCCCGTACAAGGGCAGTCCAGCACATCCTGGGTTTCAACCTGGGATCTACCCCCTTCACTTACTTGGGAGTCCCAATCTTCAAGGGTAGAACGCGCAAAGTTTGCTTCTAGCTTATCCTAGAGAGGTTTTCTAACAGAATTTTGGGCTGGAAAAATCGTATTCTATCTCAGGCTGGGTGTCTTACGTTGATCAATCATGTGTTGACCAACATTCCGGTCCACACCATGGTAGCTGCTAAAATCCCTTCAGGCCTTTTTGGTGATCTTGATAAATCTATTGCTGACTTTTTTTTTAGCCTAGGAGGGGTGCCACAAGCGGTGCCACTGGGTTAACTGGAAAGCTATTTCTACCCTAAAATCTGAAGGTGGTCTGGGTGTCAAAAGCTTTAACAGTATCATGAAAGCCTTCAAATCCAAGATGGCTTGGATGGTCTTATGCAGGAGATCTAGCAGCTACTGGGTAGATTTCATGGAAAAAAAATATATCCGGTTGATGTGGAGGATCGACGGCATGTGAGTAGATCTCTCATAGCTTCCCCTCTTTGGAAGAAAATATGCAACCTTTTACCCTTCATCACTGCCCATTCGCATTGGATCATTGGCAGGGGCAGCTACTAATTTTGGGTGGATGACTAGTCGGGGCTGGGCCCCCTCAAGGAGTGGTCTTTGAGGCCTCCTCCTCTTCAGCTACGAGTTTGGGACTGGCTAGGTCCAAGCCGGAGGGGAGACCCTTCGCTAGCCCGAGAGTTTCTCCTATAGGTGGTGCTGGACCACATCAATGGCGAAGGATTCTACACGTCCTCAATGGACGACCGACAGATTTGGATAAATTCCAGCTCTGGTGAATTTAGCATAGCCTCAGCTTGGAGCTGCTCTCGGCTGGTCGGGGCGAGTGTAGTATGGTCCAAATGGGTTTGACACCCCATTCTTCTGCCTAAAATCTCTTTGTTCACCTAAAAAATCATCAACAAGGTAATCCCTATTGATGTAAGAATGTAGGCTAAAGGAATCTCCTTAGCTTTCAAGTGCTGCTGCTACCCTCCCCCCAGACTCCGAGTATTAAGTCCATCGACCACGTATTCTCGTCAAATGTGCTCGGTGCTAACGTTTAAGACCATTTTGGTCCACCTTTTGGCTTCCCCTCTCGGTTCAGCAGTCGGCTTTTGGGAGGGCCTTCTCATGGTGGTATACTGCGTCCAGGGCAGACCAAATCTTTTCCCTTAGGGGCATTGCCCCATCCCTCATTTTCTGGGAGATCTAGCTAACTAGAAATGTTACCTGCATGGATGGGGTTACGGTCTCACCTCTGAAGGTAATCTCCAAAGTGACCTGCTAGATCCATAGGTTCGTGCCCCTCCTCCCCATCTCGCCCGTGGTTTGTTGATCCTCTGCTTCGGCCCTGGATAGCTTGGGCCTCAATGGGAATGTTATAACCCCGAGAAAAGTCCGTACGGTCAAATGCGCTCGTCCCCCTTCAGGGTGGATCAAAGTTAATGTGGACAATTCTTCCTTGGGTAACTCGGGAAGCTCAGGAGGCGGCGGGGTAGGCAAGAGTAGCGACGGGAATTTCATCTTTGCCTTCTTTTCAGGTTATGGTTTCAGCTCAAACAGTAGGGCTGAAGCAAAGGCGATTTGGGTAGGGTCATTCCTTTGAAGGGGTTTGGGCTTCAATAAGGTAGAGTTGGTCAGCGATTCCAAAGTGGTGGTAGATGCCATAAACAAGCAGGGCGTCATCTCTTAGGCCTTATGGTATTGGTGGGTCAAAATCAAAGCTCTCATGGCCAGCATGGAAGTCTCCATCTCCTACTCCCCTAGAGAGGCTAACGCGGTTGTAGATGGGCTAGCTCGCAGGGGTAGTAGCCATCAGACCCACCATGTTTTTCGGTCCATGTCTGTAACACGGGATTTTCACTAACTTGGCAATGGACGTCCTTGGACGTAGAACTGCCCTAGGACCTTATTCTGTCGTGTTAGGGCGTAATTTAATCAAGTATTAATAGCTTGAATCACCTTCTATACAAATTATAAAGGCCCGAGTACCACCTCAGGCAGAAAGCATACAGGGCTAAATCCTTTAGAAAGTAGGCGAGTATTAGCTAGGATCGAAGGAAATTGATCCAGGTGGTGCTTAAGAATAGGTCATTAACTAGGGTCTGAATCTTCCTTAAAAAGTCAACGTTGAAGCTACTGGAATAAAAGCAATTAGGGTCCAAGTGCTAAACCAATTCATACTAAAGAATAGGCCTAACAATGGGTACAAGTTGAATTATAATAGCCGAGGTCAGTGTATCCACAATGTGCTCGTTGAATACAAACCCAATAGAAGTCTTATCCGATTTTGGGGACGAAATTATTTTTAAGGGCGGTAAATTGTAACACCCCGAATTTTTCCTAACTTGGCAATGGACGTCCTTGGACGTAGAACTGCCCTAGGACCTTATTCTGCCGTGATTAGGGCGTAATTTAATCAAGTATTAATAGCTTGAATCACCTTCTATATAAATTACAAAGGCCCGAGTACTACCTCAGGCAGAAATCATACAGGACTAAATCCTTTAGAAAGTAGGCGAGTATATATAAATTGTTGTAAGTCTCCACAGTGTGAACATGTTACCAGGTTAAATACATCAATGTATACTCCAAAAATGAACAAAATGAATATACAAGGGTGTTCCAAAAGTGTAAAATAAAGTGTAATGGCATCTAATCAACAACCTTGTAATCCCGTTGATCAGAAGATGGTCTACATAGACCCGCCTGATAGCTGCACACAGGAGAAACCCTCCTCATCATCATAAAAGTCCGGCTCCACTTCGCAAGCATCGCCATCATCTAAAAATAAGACAGGGTCTGGTTGGTGTGTACAACACTGTCCCATAACGTGGGAGTGAGTGATCAACTCAATGGAACTATACAGCAAAGGTTAACATGTTATCAATTCAGTCAAGCAGTAATGATAAAGTAGTAAAATTAAACATCCCTGAATACTCTTATTAATGCAAGAATGATATGAATAATGATGCATGCCCTCGCCTACACTCCCTCGTGCGACACCATCTTACGGTTGCGGCATGCTTTCTTCCCTCTATGCTCTTCAACCCGCGGCACATGCAGTATGATGTTATGAGCGTGATTACCAAGTGGTGCATCACCATCATAGTGTCCTGAAGCTATTCGCCTGAGCCTGGAGCGAAGTGTGAGAGAAACGTGAATATATTTAGACATGAAATTCGAATTTAAGTAATCTGAGACTTGTTGCTTGCGGGCCAAATATAAGGATTTAGACCATCAAAATCTGACCCAAATACACCCTCGGATCAGGAGAAATTTTCCATACATGGCAGTGTACTTATGGCCCTGATTGAGTTTCGGTGAGCGTCGAACTGAAACTGGTCCGCTACGGTCAATCTATAAATTCGATTAGACCAAAAACTTAATGCGGTCGAACTTAAACCCCCTGACCATGGATCTACATCGAGTTAAGTTTTCAGTCCGATCGGATTTACAGATCTACTGCGGTGGACCAGTTTTAGTTTGACGGTCACTGAAACTCGATCAGGGCCACAAGTACACTGCCATGTATGGGAAATTTCTCCTGATCCGAGGGTGTATTTGGGTCAGATTCTGATGGTCTGAATCCTTATATTCAGCCCGCAAGCGACAAGTCTCAGATTACTTAAATTCGTATTTCATTTCTAAATATATTCACGTTTCTCACACACTTCGCTCCGGGCTCAAGCGAATAGCTTTGGGACACTATCTGTACTTGATTTTCGAGGTGGTGGTCAAGTCCAGCAAGGCAGTCTTAATTATCTAGTTCCGTAGTAATCGGACTTTTGACGTGCGGTCCAGGTCCGATACGGAGTTTTGGTGTGCTCCCGAGAGCAACTGGGTAATGAGATTGATCCTAGATTTCAGGGTAATGTAGCGTCAATGATTTTGTAAGTTTTAGGTCTTGCAGTTCGTATATAAAGTGGTTCAAGCGAATTTCACAACTAATCTAGTTTAACACTTAGTTAATTTCGTCTAATTTCTAAAGGATTTGGTCCTGAGTGATTTCTGCCTAAGGTGGTACTCGGGTCTTTGTACGGATTTTTCTGAGACATTACAATCTACCCCCCTTAAAGAAAAATTTCATCCCCGAAATTGTCTAAGGGTAATAAGTAAAAGTTTTCAGGTTAGTTCTGTTGGTTTCAGGTTTATATACGTGTTAGGGTATATAACAGCTACACTAGCCTAGCTTATATCGGTCTACCCCCATTAAAAGTTTCTACCTTTGAGGTTTGAAGATAAATGTTCAAGTCAATATTATCGTGCTAAGTGTTTGATGTTAAAGTTTACCTAAGGGTGGTATGTTCTACCATTTATGATTGGGCTAATACGGAAAGTCAGTTGTGGTAGGCTCAAACCCGATACGTCAATTATCCTCCCGACCAGGGCAGACAACACATTATATCCCTTCCTAATCCTGATGGATCCTGGTCTTTTGCTCGGTCAAGCAGTGAGTCCTTTGGTAATCACCCAGGATTGAGAATTGAGTTAAGCCCCGAATGCCTCGTACGGATATGGTTCTGAAATTTTGAAATCGGATCATCCTAAGTATTTAAGGAGTATTATAATTCGCTAGGAGGTTCAAGCCTCATGTCTATAAGGTTGTCCTTTGGATCTTACTCAACGAGAGTTCTTGTTTAACCTATGTTTAACTTGGTGGATAATAAGTTCTTTCCTGGTGCTCATAGTCAAAAGACTATACTAGACGGGTTTTCAATCTCCTAATATTATAGTTGTAGGTCACCATTTCAATCATATGGCTAGGGGGTTATAAGCAGATTTGCACTTTAGTTTCATTAACTTCGGGAGGTAGGGAAGAGTCGAGAGTCCTAAAATATAGCAGAAGTTTGGAATGCTAGCAACATAAGGCCGCGGGAAGGGAAAGAAAATGGACATCTCCTCGACGCGGTATGAACCTTGAATTTATAAGGGAGATAAGAAACTTATAACCTTCTTGTGGTCCGCCTCTAACATGATCTTACGGAGTATTAAACTATGAAACTCAATCATACTCGAGGGTTCTAATTTAATTATACAAAAATAATAAATATATATATATATATATATATATATATATATATATATCTTTACATATAATCAAATTTAATCACAGGATAATTCCTAGTATGAATATAAGAATTCCTAAAAGATATGACCAACCTATTAGCAACTTGAAGTCGTAGAAATTTTCTGTTTCGACCTTTCTATTATTTACAACATATTTGTCCTCTCTAGTTACCATATTATTTTTTTTATAATGAGGATAGTAATCCATTGTTAGGCCTATTCTTTCATACGAATTGGTTTAATAGACCCAATGTCTGCCAATAGGAATACAGGCGTACCTTGAATGTGAGCAGTGACCTCAAAGGTCAAAGATGCTGTAGTTATTGACTCAGGTACTTCAACTGCAAGTGTATGCACACGGGCTTGTTGAGGATGGTTTGGTTGCGCTGTCATAGGTCATCTATCACAGTCTTTCGCTTGCATAATTTAACTGTCTCTGGAGTATAATATGTTATTTTAGTATAATCTCATTCATGTTTCAGTGTACTTATCATAACCATCATTATTTATGTTGCATAAGTGATGCGTTAGAGCTCGGGAGCTGAGCTTTGCCTGACCCCTGATTTTCAGGGTGTTACAATGTCGAAACTTCCAGCTCTCATTAGAGGCCTTCTTTTCCTATAAATACCCCCTCCCCTCCTTCATTTGGACAGATTGAAGATTTTGGAGAGGAAGCCGAGCGAGGAGGAAGACTGAAGGTAGGAGAGGAAGTTCCGGTGGTTTGCGCGGGTCCCCGCAATCGATATCCATTGCACAGGTCCGCATAACCAGACTACTCTGCGGTCTGTAAAGCTAAGGGGCTGACATGCTGCTGAAATGGCCAGTCTCCAGATTTCTTCTGTTCAAGCTTCAAAAGCAAGAAATCAGTAGAAGAGATCTATGTCATATTCCTCTTAAAGAGATGATGAAATCACAAGACAAAATGCTGCCGAATTTGATATATGATCTGGATATTTGAACTTTGTCAATTTGTATATTCTAAATAATCTATCTTAGAATCAAGGGATGTTTGAGGATACGAATGAACTCAGTATTAATAAGATATGATGATTGTCTTTAAAAACTCTCTTCGTTATGTTTGAATAAGATAATATCTCAAATCAAATGCATTTGTTTCTTGTTCGAAATAAAATGACGACTCCGCTGGGGATAGTATCTTATTTAATATTAACATTGAGATAGTTACAAAATTTTCATCATATTTTGGCGTCTTTCTGACTCCAAAATGGTGACTCTCAATGGGAACATCCTCCCTTTCATCTCTAAGATAGATTATTTAACTCTTCAAATGCTAACTATAGTTATGTTTCATGTTCGAAGGTTTATGAATTCAACCACAAGTTACAACCAATGACAACTCCTGCAAGAAAAGTGAACTTCCGTTTCACTTTGACCGGATTCACAATAGAGTACGCACCGAACTAAGCCCCCATATACATGACTCGACTTCCTACAAACAAAAACAACATGACTCGAGCGACAGTCAGGGTTGTTTTTACTTCGCCGCAACCGCTAGAAGACGATGAAGGTTGGACTGTCGTAATGTCTCGTAGAACGAGAGCACGAAATGAGAGAAGCCCTGGGATGGATCTACCCTCGCCACGAGTTAGGGGGCCGATAACATTTAATATAACAAGGAAGAATCCTAAACTCACTCCTCCTATGATATATCCTGAGCGAGTAGTTCCGCAGTTAGCGTCGCATGACTTCCCAGCTTTAATTGCACCAAGAGTCAAATGGAAGAGACAACAGAAAGGTAAAGCGTTAATGACTGAAATGGCAGTGAAGACCGCACTAGTTGAAGAAGGAATATGCCAATATGTCCTAGAGGGGGGTGAATAGGACTTTTAAAAGTTTTTATGATTTATTTTAAAATCCTATTACACAAATCCTAACAACAGACATATATTAGGATTACTCAAATGTAACTCTACTAGCTTCTAAGCCTAGTAGAGGATCCAATCACAAACTATTTAAGAGGTAACAATATATAACTTAGTTTATGATGGATATGACTATGAATGTGTGTGAGGTGTGATCAGATATATAAATATGAATGCATTGACATAAATCACACATACAGAAGAAGAGCAATCACAAACATAATCATTTTTATAGTGGTTCGACTACTTGTCTACTCCACTCCCGGTAACCGAACTTAACCCTTGAGTGTACCGAATTTCACTAAGGAAGTTTCACAGCGGTTCACCTCAAACCTAAGGTTTTAAATCAAGTTCACCTTCAACCTTTACAACCTACACTGAGGCTGACTGTTTATGCTCTCACGAGAAAGGGTCAACACAACGCACCCACTTTTAGGCACACTGGCCAAGGATCTTCCATAAGTCCCTACTGGAGGTTTCCACAGGTTCACCTCAAACCCGAGGTTTCACAGTGGTTGACCTCAAACCTAAGGTTTTGTTGGTTCACCTTCAACCAGATGTTTATGCTCTCCACGGAACAAGGGTCCACACAACGCACCTACCACGTACACTCCCGCCAGAGGACTCCTTGAGGACTTCAAAGGGTGAGAACTACTTAAGACCCAATCCTAAAAAGGAATGATCACAAGTGTCTTCTTGGACTCTAGATACTTACAAATAAGTTGATAAGTCTCGTTTAGCACAATGCCGAAGATCTCCTCCTCCTTGTTGACGAAGAGTCTTCTGCTCCCTTGATCTACAACAAAATAATGTACCAATACTCAGCTTCGGGTTGGGTCAAGGTCAAGATGGAATCCTACTCTCAAAGTGTTTTCCTATCAGGAAGATAGAGGGATTCCAATCTTAGGCATTCAAGGCATCTCAGCTTAATGATTTGCCATTAAGGTAGTAGCTGGAGGATCCTTGAATGCGAAAGTTCATTCCCCAGTCCACTCTATTGAATATCAATGGTGAGGGTGGATTGGAGGATGAACTTCCTTGAGAGAAAGAGCTTTGAGTATATGATCTAAGGTTAAACATTAAAAAGCTCTCTCTACTTTCTCTCCCAGCAACAATAGACAAGTCCTCTATATATAGCCAAAAGGTTCTAACAGATATAAAACGGTCACATTTATGACTGAGTTCGATATCATCGAGCGTATACTCTCGATAGCATCGATGGTCTGCTCGATGACTCAAACTCAAAGTCATACATTTTTTAAACCTTTTGCCAGATGACGATGAATCGAAACAATTGTCGATGTCATCGGATTTCGAACTCCGATTCCATTGATGATAGGATCGATCCATCGACACTTGTAAAAATGAGAGAGACTTGACTAGAAATATTTCAGGTTTTTAAGAAATGATCGAGGGTCAACCAATGTCATCGGAATTTGTATATCGATGATATCGAAGGCAGTGTCAATACATCGATAAATCCTATAGATTTACCAGTAAGCTCGCTGGACAGTTTGTGTCCAGTTTCAATGTAATCGACTCGGCCTCGATATCATCGACATATGAATATCGATTTCCTCGAATGGCCCCCGATCAAAGTAAAAAACCAACCGAAATATTTGCTGGGAGAAATGCGCGCTTACGGTCGATATCATCGATGGACTTTCGATCTTATCGATATTTGATTTCAGATCATATCAGAAGGCGTATCGATATATCGAAGGAATTTAAAATTTTCTTTAAAAAACAGGGGCACCAGAAATCTGCATGTCAATCTTATCGAGCCAATTTCGATGAGCTCGAGATTTAAATATCGATGATATCGATAGGTGTATCGATACATCGATAATTCGTCTAGATATGTTGTGAGGTTGCTGGACATATTTTGTCCTCTTTTCAATGGTATCGATGAAGCATCGAGGACTCGACAACACAGGTCGATCATATCGAGGGTGTTTCGATAAAATCGACAAGGTAAGAAAAACTTAGAGATTTTCCTATTTTGAAAAAGTTTTCTCATCATAAAACCCTATGATTTTCTAACTTATTTTTAAGGGTTTTATTCACCTAGTGTTTTGGGACATGGGATGTGAGGCTTTAAAGTTACCTATGGCGAGCTTGCACATATCCGATTGAGGCAGACGCTTGAATTGATCTTCCTATCAGGCTCTGTAGACTAATCTGACTCAACACTCACGTAACTTGACAAACCAGGGCACTTTCAATGACAAGTTCACCTGTATCTGTATCGCCCCAGACAAGTTCACCTATGTCTATATCGCCCCAGTCGATCAATAGCATCAGAAGCGTGCAGAAGTCGAATGGAACTCCATACTCCCCTCTCTTCGTAAGTCCTATTACATCGACGTATTCCCACCCCACTCCAACCGCGACTTCATCAAAAAGTGGAGAAGCTGCAGTACATATGGCCGGGATAAATCAAGACAATATGCCGACTACAGAAGATCGTATCAACGAGATGGTAGAAGCACAAAGAATACTAATGGAAGAGTCCAGAAATCTCAGAGAAGCCTTGACAACTCTCGCACACAATGTAGCCCAGATAGCGGCTCCTCTGATGATGGGTACAATGAATGGACAAGAAAACCAGCCTGAAAATTCTCAACCACAGGGGGCAAGATTGTGAGGGTCTATTCTAGCTGTGAGAACCGTAACACAAGACGAAGTGAGACAAGTCATTGAAGAAACTGTTAGAGTAGAAAGAGAACGTGAAAATACTAGCCGTTTTAGATACTGGACGCCGTATCTGAGAGAGGTAGAAGATATCCCCTTTTCAGCTAACTTTAACCATCCAAATTTTCAGATGTTTAATGGAGAAGGATCACCAGAAGAACACTTAATGTACTTCATCACTAGCATGGGGAATTTTTCTACGATATCGCAGTATTGTTTGTGATTGTTCGGGTCATCACTGACACACAAAGCATTCCGATGGTATTCCAGCTTATCCCCAGAGTCAATACGTACTTGGGAATAAATGCAGGACATCTTTATGTCAAACTTCTTCTCTTTGGAGCTTGATGTTAGTATTACAGAATTGACTTTCGTGTGGCAGAGAGAAGGAGAACTAGTAGAAAAGTTCATAGATAGGTGGAAGACATTGGGAGCCTCGTGTAAGCAGTTATCGGAAGAAAGGGAACAGGTCAAGATATGTCTAAACTCTATGGAAACGAGAATCGTGTTTGGACTCACCAACGCCGACATCAGAACTTTCCTTAACCTGACCACTAAAGCTTATGCTTTAGAATTGATGACTCGTAGGATGCCAACATTTCACCATGAGACAACTAGGAGAGCACCCAGCAGGATGTCCTTAAATACCATCGATCATGACAAGAGAAGCAAAGATACTAGGGATTCTAGGGAAAAGAGGCCGGAACGAAAAGAAGAATGGAACCAATCAAGAAATAGGTATAATGAAAAGAGGCCTAGGATGCTCAATTCTCACGAAGGATTCGCGTTCGACAGGGAAGATGTTATTCCTATGATGAACCAACTACTAAAAGCAGGCACAATAGAGTTACTAGAACCTAAACACCTTGAGGATGTAACAAGAACCAGTGAGAGAGATTTTTGCCGCTATCATCGCCTAGTGGGACATCCAATGGAGAATTGTTATATATTGAAATGTATAATACAACGAATGATAGACAGGGGCAAAATAGTAATTGGCAAAGAGAAAGAGAGGGGTACGATAGTGACGATGAATATGTTAACAATCCAGGGAAAGGCCCGAGAGGTGAAACAGAAAGAGGACCATGAGGCAACGAAGAAGGTAGCAGTGATTACGTTGCGATCGGGAAGGAAGACAACAAGTCCTGCAAAGCAGAAAATAGGGATTACAAGGAAAGAGGTCGCTGAAAGGCAGAATGACAACGAGAAAGAAAAGATGAGTGAAACAGCAAAGGTGTCTTATGATGTAGTAAGTCATTTAAAGGGTATACCGGCTCGGTTAAGTGTCTATGATGCGCTTAAGTTGTCAGAAGAATTTCGACAGAGCTTGGTCCAAGCGTTGTCCAATCATGAGGTCAGAGAAACTTTATTGGTAGAGTTGGAACACGAAGAGCACGGTGAGCAAGAAAACTGCTTACTGGTCATTTCCTTCTCCGATGACGATTTGATCTACGAGGCAGAGCATAACACGCCGCTAATGATGGAAGGCCACGTCCGTGGAAAGAAGGTTAAGCGGATTATGATAGATAATGGGTCTACGGTGAACCACTTGCCACTCTCGATGTTGAGTAAACTGGGTTATAGTCGTTTAGATCTACGCCCTAGTGGAATGATGATACAGGGCTTCAATCAGGATGGGTAGTGTGCACTCGATAAAATTACATTAACGTTGAAAATAGGAGAGTTGACTTCTGATGTCGTGTGCCATGTTATAAATGTCGTGACAACGTACAATCTTCTCCTAGGAAGGCCATGGATTCATCAGTACAACATTGTATCCTCTACACTTCATCAATGCTTCAAATACTACAAGAATGGAATACAGTTTAAAGTGATGGCCGATACAAAGCGATATACAAAGGGTGAGTCCTTCTTTACGGACGCCGGTTACTATAAAGGGTTCGCTAAAGAAGAAAGAAAGAATGATGAAAGCAAAGTCCTAAAGGACAGTCAAGTAAATATGATTAAAGAAACCGAGAAGGCAGAATCATCGAGGACAGCCGAAACCAAGAAGAAATTCTATTTTGTGCCGAAGCATCTAAGATAACCAGGACAGCTGCCACTAACCCAATTGTCGTCCAAGCAGTTGAAAATTTTTTAGTCTAATTATATAGTGCCGCTACCATATGTTGAAAGAAATAAGCCATTTCCAGTCGCTCTAGGAAGATTTCAAGTCAAGGCTAGCGTAAAGTACCCAAAACCAATAAAATTTTACAGCGTAGTAGAAATAAAGGCAGGAGAAGAGACCGAGAATAATGTGTACCGCGGTAGGCTGACGCCGCAAGATCTAAGAAAATATAGTCTGGCAAGTAAGAAAATCATGAGAAACATGAGTTTTGATTACGAAGAACCCACCGGTCTAAATCATGGGAGAGGAATTCAAATCCCTATTAGGGTTGGTCAGGAAAAGCGAAAAGAATTTCAAGGACTGGGGACAGGGTCATCAGTGAACTAGTTATAGTCGCACAATCATTAGAAGAGGATCCCAAGACAATCGAACATCCTGAGATGGTTCCAAAGTAGATAGAAGACAGGGGGAAATTTTAAGCCTAAATGGGATGGGCCATACATAATAAATGAAGAATACTCTAATGGTGCATACAGAGTCATGAATCAAGATGGGCAAGGTATAAGTATACCGATCAATGCTCGCTTCATCAAGAGATATCATCCCAGAAGATGCTACTGATTTTGATCTAGAATATTATCAAGCATAATGATTCTATATCAAAAGGGGGCAAGAATAAACAAGACCATGTCTATGTATCGTCAGATGAATGATTAAAAAAGAAATTCGCGAGCATATCAAGACTATGTATCAACAAGTATTGTGAAAAGAAAGTGACCATCGTCATCATCAAGCGAGCCCTGTAAAATTCTGATGAAATTGGTATCATCACCAAGCTGATATATTATGAACAACACAGACGACAACACAGACGGATCCTCTTGAAGATATTATTAGAAGTGGTGACGTATTAATCTCAATCAGAGATGTCTATCATTCTCACAGCAACAATGATCACACCTATTATTGTCTTTTAAGGCATTTTAAGGCAGTCTAGCCAAGCGCTAAAGAGGGCTAAACCCTAAAAGGTCCAGCTACGCATAAGACCCATTATTTTCACCATTCGGGCAGTAATGAGAAGCCAGTGGCCCTAAAAAGCCCGTCAAGGCCATCATATGCATACCCATGCGGGCAACTGACGGAGCCAGTGACTAAAAGCCTAAAAGGCAAAACAAAAAGTCCTCAATGGCCAGTCACGCGTAAGACTAATGCCGTCTGCATATATTTTCAGAGCATCACAGGGAACGGAGGAAAATGCCCTCCCATGAATGGGCTCGGCCTTGTAGACGAAGGAAAAGTAGGTCGCAGTGTGAGATCTTTAGCTATGTCCATAGATAGGCCAACCATGCATAAGACCCCCTAGATCTTTGGCTTGATTTCAGTACTAACTCATGAGGACGGGCTTATACCTACTCATTGACGGACTGGCGGTTCTAGATTTGGTACCCCAAAGGTCACCTTGCCAGCTCTATGAACTCTAAAGAGTTACCGCGGCCAACCCTGTACGTAATTCCAACCGAATTCACAGCCCCGATAGCTTCACTAGGCCCCTCTGATAGATCGCGGTTTGTGAAATCCCCAGGTTGTGAGAAGTCCACTAAACTCCTAAGAGTTACAGAGACTATCACATGAGACTCGACTTCACTATTCAAGAGTCTAAAAAACTGCGTGGGCTCCACTACTCAAGAGATTAAACTATGTGTAACTGACTAAATTGAAACTTAGTACCGCCAATTAAAATAAAAATTATATAGGAAATCCCGCACTAACAAGCATAAAATGTTGGTGTTTTATATTAGTTCCTCATTAAATATTATGACAAGATTATTGCATAAATAAGCATGCTTGAAATGATCTATGATGAAGAAATGTATAAAAGAATGAAATATCTCAAAATATTATCATGAATTCATATATTAAAAGTCAAAAGAAATTACTTGTTCAAAAAGCATACACACGAAAGAAAATACATGCTTAAAGTTCCTCTACAATTCCTACTATCCCTATGAACTTTTGCAAGTTCTCTTTTAATTGCATTTAAGCCGTGTCATGTTTTGACGTTTCTTCGAGAATGATCTTTACTTGATCAGGAATGCCAGCCAGCTTATCTTCCAATGATGCGATCATCGCTTTGCTCTTGAGCAGTTCAGACTTCTCAGCAATAGCAGATTAAATATTGACTTGTATCCTTTCCTCAATCTCCTTTATGGATGATTCCTTCTCGCGATCTTTAAACTCCAGTTGCGAAATCTCCTCTCTCAGAGTAGCGATACGGTCTTGAATAACCACTTTGTCATCAGTATAGGCCTTCAGTTGTTCTTGAAGAACTAATTATTCCTGGTCAAATTCAGAGATAGTAGAAGTAATTAGAGAAGCCTTTTCCTTGGACAGAGTCAGCTGCTTCCCATATTCCAGGATTTCAAGAGCAATTGTAACATTCTTCGCTGATGCCAAAGAGATTATTGAATCGTGGAATTTGAGAAGGGAATCACGCAAAGTGGAAATGCTGATTTTCGCCATTCTTGCAGAACTTTCAAGAATTTCGATAGCGATATCCAGGTCTGCCCATTGTTCAAGGTCTTTGAAGATGTGGACTATCACTAACAAAGAATTCTTCATCAAGGGCATCTTGTAGGTGGGGACCTTCGCGAAGGACGACAGTTCAGATGCAGTGGCCATAGACTCAGAACTTGCCGCTCCACTATGAGGAGGGGTTCCTATAGTATAAAGAAGTAAAGAATTTAGAGATAATGATAGGAAGTTATAAGATGTGCAACTCCTGATAAAGCGGTCAATATATATACACCTATCGCAGAAGTATGACTAATGGGAGGAGGAATTCCCTAAATCGCAGAAGGGCCAGCCCCTGCTATGTTAGCAAAGGAAGGCGCCCTGGCTTCTGTACTTGAGTCTCTACTGGTCGAAGTAGGCAAGTCAGTGGTCTCTACTAGAAAGATAATCTCACGAGCCACTATTTTGGGTGCCGCCAATGGAACCAGAGAAGCTCTTGGCGGAATTATTGATGCAGTTACAAGAGGATTTATAGGAGGAATATCACCCGTCTCGATATTAGCAACATGAACACCTGAAATAGAGACATGACGATGATAATGAGATAACTATCACTAAATACAAATATAAATACATATGAAATTAAATTTTCCCTTACCAAGAGAATATTCGTATTCTCCATAATCTAAAGGTTCTTCTTCCTCCACTATTGTCGCAGGAGACTTTGCAGGAATATTGGCACTAGGAAGAGTTTCAAAAGCCACAGGAGGGTATTTTTTTTCAACATTTTCTGCAACCACATTCTCCACTCTGCCTACATCAACTTCCTCTTCTTCAAAATCATCATCTTTATCCTCGCCGCCTTCATCATCCTCATCATCTTTATATTCCATAGAAGTAGTACCCTCTGATGAAGAAGTCGAACTTTCGTCCCCTAAGCTTTCTTCGTCTACTTCTTCAATTATGACTTGTTTTCCTTTAGAAGAAGCAGCTCGGCTACTTTCTAGTGGAGGTTCCCTACTAGCTGGGACCGAAGGGGATGTAGATGCCTGTCTACCTCCTTCCTGAGGAACAAGTGGCGACGCTTGCAAGTGCGCTCAAGATCTGGTCATAGTAGATGATGAACTAGGAGGAGTAGGTTGTGAAGGGAGAGTTGGTTCATCCTGAGCTGGTTCATCTTGAGCTGCCGCAGTTTCTGCAGGAATAGGAGAAGATGTTCCTTCAGCATCCTCTGTGACCCGACCACCAAAGTCACGAGGGACTTACTCAAATTCCATCAAGACTCCGTGAGCAAACTAGCCATCCAAAGTATTAATGGGCTTCATCTCACAGATTGGATCTTCTAGTGATATCTTTCTACAAATCTCACTGTGATGAGACGCGTGGCTTTTCTCTGGTATATAACCAATTCCACCTTCAAGTTTTCTGCCCCTCAGCTTAGGCAGATGAAGAAAAATGGATGAATCCATCGGTAAGCAATTATTAACCAAGAATGACTGGTGATCCCACCACCGTATCCAGCTATAGGAAGTATAAACTATGAGGTTGCAACTAGGGATTATGAAGAAAGAATCAACGTGACCACCCAGCAATTGCTTTCATATCATAGCCCAATTGATAGGACCAGTTCTATAGTAATGCATCCTCTTAGTGACCAATCCACAGTCTTCCGGCATGGCTTGGTCGTAGCCAAATTGGTGAGAAAAGTGACTGGGATAATAGGGCTCTTGCCAGAACTCTGTTCCTTCTCGAAGTGGTAGACTGCATGAGCGAATAGAGGGAAAGAAAGATCTTTCTTCTACGGTGAGTTTGGTCCACCATGTCTGTATCTTCGATATAGAGATGGAGACAAAATTGGAAGAAGTTCACTTGGTCAGTGTCCCGAATTTTATTGGCCGCCCAGTCGTGTGACCTTTTAGCCATAGCCCTTTGTTGGAAGAACCAAAGGGGGAGATGCGCAGGATGAACAATGCCTTCTCTGGCGCTTCGAAAGTCCAGGGAAAGTAGACTCCCAACCAGCCTGTGATATGTGCCATGGAGTGTACGCTGATGAAGATCCGATGGTAGGATTCTTAACATGGGTGGCTTTTTCTCCAAGGGCTCTGTAAATAGAACACAGCATTGGAGGTGCGAGAGAATACTTGTGTCCCTCTACTAAAGTGCCGGCAATGACGAAGACCATGGGGCGAATAACATCTGCCCACTTGGAGCTGGGAAGTACCACGATGCTCAGCCAATAAGCCAGGAAGGCTGGAAGTTCCCCAAATGAACTATTATTTACTCTCTCCCTCATATCATCGGGAAGCTTTGTTAGTTCCTTAGAACGACAATCGCGGAATCTGCAGAGAAAGGTAAAAGATTGTTATGAAGAATCTATAATAAAAGGAAAGAAAGAAAAAGGGGGAAGTTGACTCCTAGACTTGGAAATACCTGAGAGTTCTAGAGAAATGCACCAACCACTGCAGAGGAGAAAGCTTATGAATGTTTGAAAATTTCCCCATCTCTCTAAAGAGCTCAATGGTGGTCTCAGAAATGGAAGGCTTACAATTGAGAAAAGATACGAAGGCCAGCTCCCTGTTAGACGGAATGAATTCATCATAAAACTTGCCTATTAATGGAAGACCTGCTATTCGGTGAGATCCTAAAGTGTGATACTCATCTTACCAAAAGGCAGGTGGAAAGAGTTGGTAGTGGGCAACCAGTACTCAAGGAAACCCTTCAACACAGTGAGCTCCTTATAGAAGTACTTAGATGTAACTTCTATAGCATCGTACAGGCCGATCTTAGCAAGCTTACTCGCATGCCTCAACAAGATAGCTTGTCCAATCGGAATAATAGCATCGGGAAGTTAACAAACCCCTTGTTTGGAAATCTTCCGGTCCCTAGAGTTGCTCACGATCTCTGAAGCGCTGCCTGATGGTTTCATAGAAATATGTGGGGAAGAGGTTGTGTGGGATGTGAAAAGGTGTCAAAAAGATCATGGGATGGATTTTCCCAATGCTTTGCCGCAGCTCGTGCACTTTTAATATCCCCTTAAGGATGCGCGGTTCTCTTGTCGCCCACGAGGCAGTGTACATTAGCTTTTCTCCATATATGTAATCCTTCGGCTTGCAGTCAAGTATGGATTGGTGGCGATGGACATTGATAGGAATCACCGTCATGCCTTCAGAATGAAGGTTATCAAACTTCATGATACCCTCAATGACTCAGACTGATTCCCATGAATTCTGGAGCTTTTTCTTATTGTGCTCCTTAATCTTCTCCTCGAACTCCTTCGCCTTATTTCGGTGAGCCTTCTTTGAGTGGGAAGTGAGAGGAGTGTCTTCTCGAAGAGGGGGTCTCTGACTGTCCGTGCGGATGTGGGCAGTGGTTTTCAGCCATTCATCCCAATCATACTCCCTATCATGCTTTGGAGGGCATTTTAGGTCTCCCAATGTAATTGCTTAATGAATAGGAGATGGCGGTGATTCAATGCGGTCAGAAAATTCAAAGGTTAGCAGTACAGGTTCTTTGAAGTATGTAGGGTTGCGAGCTATGGTTTTAGTACGTTTGGCTGGCGGTTGAGCAGAAGAAGGAGAAGGACGAAAAGAAAATAGGTCAGGCAAATCAGGGTGAGAAGGATGGTCAGTAGGAGGGTCTACAGGGTGATAGGTTCGCTTAATATGAGCCATGATGGACAGAGAGTTAGGGGCCTGAAGGTAATTGAAGAAAAGGTTCAAAGAAAAGTTGAGAAATTAGCTAAAGTTCTGGAAAAAGGACCAAGTGTAGGAAAATTAGTTAAGTCCCAGTTGCACGGGACCGCACAATCGGAGTCTGTTGCGTAGAATGACGCACTTCCTGGGAACCTTGCGCGAACAAGAAAGTTGTTGCGCGGGACCGCACAATCAATATTGGTTGTGAGGGAAAAATTGCAGGAGAGCAAAGGTCTGCTACAGGCTGAGGAGTGCAGAGTTAGAAAAGGGTTAGAGTATTTATACTATAGGGGGTCAAGGACGATACGCGGGTCTCGGTTGCGGGACCTGTGCAAACCCTGTTAGGATGATTATTTTAATCCTTTTCTTTGATTTTGGGGAAAACAAAGATAGGATCAAGGGGGCATCTGTTGAGGCATAAAAAATGACGAAGAAAGGGTTGAAGCAAAAGAAGATTAAGAGATGGGAAGAAAACTAGAACAGAAGAAGAATGAAGTAACTTGAGGATGGTTTGTGCGGGGCTGTGCAAACGATGTCCGTTGCGCGGGACCACGCAACCAAAATATCCATTGTACGGGTTCGCACAACAAAATCTAGAACTGGTTCTTTATAAAAAGATCTAAAGCATTGATAGGTGGGTCCCATGGCACCAGAATCGAGGTGCCACACGTGTGAGGGCCTATAAATACCCCCTCCCCTCCTTCATCTTGACAGATTGAAGATTTTGGAGGGGAAGTAGAGCAAGGAGGAAGACTAAACGTAGGAGAGGAAGTTCCGGTGGTTTGCGCGGGTCCATGCAACCGATATCTGTTGCGTGGGTCCGCGCAACCAGACTGCTCTACAGTCTGTGAAGCTAAGGGGCTGACATGCTGCTGAAATGGCCAGTCTCCAGATTTCTTCTGTTCAAGCTTCAAAAGCAAGAAATCAGTAGAAGAGATCTATGTCATATTCCTCTCAAAGAGATGATGAAATCACAAGACAAAATGCTGCCAGATTTGATATATGATCTGGATATTTGAACTTTGTCAATTTGTATATTCTAAATAATTTATCTTAGAATCAAGGGATGTTTGAGGATGTGAATGAACTCAGTATTAATAAGATATGATGATTATCTTTAAAAACTCTCTCTTCGTTATGTTTGAATAAGATAATATCCCAAATCAAATGCATTTGTTTCTTGTTTGAAACAAAAATAAAGGTCTGCACCTTAAGAAGAAATCTCTGATTTTGAGCTCCTAAGGTTGGGAATTTGGGGAAAACGCTCCAAACCTAAATTAAAGCATAAAACTATCATTAATGACATGGACTTAGTCCTAATTAAATATTAAACAATGAATTATGACTTAACTAAATCAATTTGGTTGATCCATCAACTCGGTTCGACAAATCGGGACTCGTAATCGGCGTACAATCGAAACCGTAATGGAATAGGGCCCGATTACGACTCCCTCAAGAGTATGGATCGCTTTAATTCATAATTATGACTTAAAGCCCTAACACACTCAATCCTAATATTAGGGTTTGCGAGAATCGACGGAAATAAAATGGGCTTTCTAACCTTAATGGCTCAAAATGAAAGAAAAGAAAGAAAGAGATGGAAAGACATGTAGGGAAATCTCTTACTTAGCAAGTGAGTGGAGAATCTAACCCAACATCTTCAGATTTCATCCGCGGAAGACATGAGATCGAGAATAGAGATGTGGTCCTACACGAATTCGGCGAGCATGAGGATTGGATGGTGTGATCCGGCACTGGGCCCCACCATCTCTCTCATTCCTCTCTTCTTCTCCTCCTCTTTCTCTCATTGGCTTTGTAAATTCGTATGGAAGCAAATGAGGCCCTCAAATGACCTATTTATAGCACCAAATTTGGTGCAAATGGCCTTAAGGGTTGGGCTTTTACTATACTAGCCCTAGGGGATTGTGTTTATACTCTTTGGGGGCCATTACAAGGTGTAGGGGTCGACGCCCACCATAGGATAGTTAGCCATAATGATGATCTACGTATGGATATGATCGGCCCACCATTTAGATGTTCCAATCATGATTAGAAGTCTATTTAACGGTCACCGATGGTCGATCAGGGCCGCGGCTATACAGATATGGGCAAGGAAATATCATTAAATCATGCCTCGAGTTTGGTTGGGATCTAACGATCAGAAAGCCACAACTTCACGAAAGAGAGAAAGGTCTAATTCACTTAAGTTTCAGATTTCGACCTAGGGGATTCGCACGTTGCAAGCACTTAGCTTCCGGCCCAAGTTGAGTCGTTCTAGGCACTTTCTTAGTTTGCCACTCGCGATGGGTGTCAAGCCCAGTGAGACGAACATTACTCTATAGTTTCGGAACTAGTGGCCCATTAACGAGCGATCTAAAGCTTGTTCAAAAAATTGGGGCATTTTTGGAATGAATTATGTATCGAGATTTCTCATGGGCAATGATTAGGGTTTGGATTAACTATGTTCATACTGTGGCCTATTTATAATTAGTGAAAGTAGAGATTTAGTCATGATTACTCTAAGTTGTCGGTTTTAGGCTAAAAGAGTAACGGGGTCGATTTGGTCTATTAGTTAAGATCTGGGCCTTATCTAACTCAACTTCGGGTAGATCTGAGAGTGAAGGAGGGTTTAGTAGGGTTTTGGGGAGTGAAAATGAGTTAGAAAGGAGTAAAAGGGTCGTGTAGAGGGGACCCCCACACGTGGAAGAGACCTACATGGTCGGGCTGGCGACAGTGCGCCGCCATCGTGACGGTATTGCCGCGCTCCTTTAGAGCCTTCGGTGGTGGCCACTCCCCTGGGGTTTGTGTTTTCACTCTATAGGACCCCCTGGGTCCCTCTAAATGTATCAGTTTCATCTCTAAGTTGAGTATGGTGCATCTACTACAGTCCAGGGCTGTTTTCAATTAGTGGTAGATCGGTTAGATTTGGGCCCTATGTGAACAAATCACAAGGCTAACTCAATACTTATTGATCGGGCAGGTTCATCGGCTTTCTACGGTTGATTTATTGAATTTGTGCAGTTCTTTACTGGTACCACCGTGTATAAACTAACATTGAGTATTAATGGTCAGTAAGTGATAATATAAGTTAATTAAAAAAAATTCAAGGATTTTTTGGAAATCCAAAATAGTAAAAATTCAGTACGTTACAGTAAGACCGAAGTCGAATCTACATGGACTGAACTTGTGTGTCTTCTAAAAGTAACTAGAACTAGAACTAGAAGAAGATAAAAACCTAAATCTGGAATATTTGAGAGTAATTTTGAGAGATTTAATGAAAAACTTAATAAATTCAAAGGTGGGAAACTAGGGCTTTCAAGGATCAACTTGTAGGTTCTCAAGATGTTATCTTGCTTGGTTCAAGGACGAAGAGATTTGTCAGATATCTGAACTTCTCATAGATATAATCATCAATGGATGAGAGTTGTAAGGATTTGGAAGTGATTCTATCAGCTAACCATGCCCAGGAGACAAGGCAAACAACAGGATCTACCAATCACACAACTAATCATAAGAGAATTGTGAAGGTTAGGAAGGATTCCATCATCTTACCATACCTAAGGGACAATGGTGAACAACAAGATCTCCTAATTTCACAATCTCAATTCTAGAAAAAGAAGATATCTCAAGCTATCACAAATCTATTGTAATTTGTCACAACAAACCATTAAAAACTAAAAATATTCTTTATAATCAAACTAGAATTTAAGAGAGTTCAATAAAACATGAATCAAAGCAAAAAAAAAACATCCTAATCACACTACAAGCTTCACCTCTTAGCCTTAGCTAAGAGGTTTAGCCAACCATAGACATGATTGAACTGAAATCTCTTAAGAAATGCATAAAAACAACTAAGGAAAGGAAAGAAAAACTCTTGGCGACGACTTCTCTACGCTTTTGCTCTACTCCTCAAACCCTAGAAGATGCCTAAGGATGCCCTAGGCACTCCTATTTATAGTTTTGCAACTCAAACTTTTGTACTGAGTTAGAAAAATCTGGAAACCGCTTCACATTTCCGCAATTTATGTGCGGGCTGCGTAACCCAGGACTGGTTGAGGACATCCCAGGACTAGTCGAGGGTCATCTTCGACGAGTCGAGGATAACCTGATTTTTCATGATTTTGTGCTGGAGTTCGAGTCGAGGAATCCTTGACTGGTCGAGCTGGGCCAGGACCAGTAGAGAAGGGGCCAAGACTGGTCAAGCAGGAGCCAGGACTAGTCGAGCAATAGCCAGGACTAGTCAAGGATTACGCAAATTCACTTCAAAAGTTCGATTCTCTTCATTCTTGACTTGGTTTTCTTAGATATTTGGCATGTGAGTGTTTCATTCTTGGTCTTCTAAGATCCATCCTTGGCTTTGATGATCTTTGAGCGTTAAATCCATACTTTTAACATCTTTTTCAATCCAAGCTCTTAAATTCACCTTGTAACATAAATATAATTAAAATAGAACATTAAACATTATCATGTTCATAAAACCAAGTAATAAATGGGGTCGAATATGCAATATTTGACCCTCAACACTAAAGTTAATAACTATTTGATTATCATTATGTATTACACTAAGGAATGTAAATAACGAGTAAAAATAAATAAGTATACTACGGAATGTAAATGATTGGCAAAAAGTAAAGGGGTTATACTAACGAATGTAAATGACAAATAATTGAAAGATAGATTTGATTTGATTCGGTTAGTATGAGACCATTTCTTCTACTAACTTCTTTTACAATTTATAGCCTTAACCCGACCATTTAGATGATTCTCACTTCTTACAGTTGCTATAATTGTTGAGCACTACTTAACCTTTTCCACCTTAGCATGATCACTCTTCACTCGACTACTTAGTGGATGATGTGGCGTTGTTCGATGCACTCCAGTTATATTTCTATAGAATCATCTTCGTATATTCCAAAAAATCTTTAAATATACCACACAAATCCATCCAGATTTCGCGTAACTCATTTAGATCAGCTTTGGCGGGAATTGTTGACGATAGGGATGAACAATTACTAGTCAAAAAGCTTTTTAATATAATTATTAAATATGAAGTTGATTTGAGTTGAGTCTTCGCGCGTCGAACCGTGCCGACTGAACACCGAATCCAGTGAAGTTTTTAGGGGTTTTGAACTATGGTATGCGTTTTGGCCTTAAAAAATAAGTTTTCTAGAGTAAACCCGGCACATTCCCGTAGAATATGCTGGGACTATAGTCATGACACAGGTTACCTGGTAGGTCATATAGTTGATGGCATTTGAATATTTAATCATTTCCATAAAACATGGACAGTTGTTCTTCTTGAATTTATGTTAGGGTTAATCAGAGAAATGTTAGTTCTTCCAATAGGTCGTCATGTTTTCTACTTAAACTTCGTAGCATAGTCATTTATTATATTGAAAGAAAGTGGCTTCTTAAGCAGGAGCTTGTGGTCCTCTCTCTCTGTTGTTTTTTTATTTATTATTATTTTATTTTTTTTTAAACTTCTGATTTTGTCTTTTTCTGTTCCAAAGGTTTTTACCCAAAAATTTATGAGAATATGATATTCGACAAAACCCTTTTGACTTTTAATATTTACTAAAACTTCTTCCGAAAGTTAGATGATGAAAAATCTAATTTATAGCCACACAGAGTTACACAAAACCGTAAACCGAGAAAGGGAATTACGCCTAGGTGGGCCTATTAATGTGTTTTTGAAATCCAATCTGATCGCCAGTTGTGTAGCCCAAGTTTAGACATAAGTTATAAAAATCGGTCTTATTTGTGATTCAAGTAGACTAGATAATATAGGGCGATGCCCACCCTTCAAATTGTTTTCCAAAGTATGGCTACTTAAATCACTTTAGGACGCATGCCTAATTTTTTTTTATTTTTTTTTATTTTGGCATCCAATGGTTGGAATGAATTTCTCGTAATTAATCACCATTATTTCCTAAGGTGTGGTCCACCTGAGATTTGAACCTACTTAATTTTTTGGATCACGTCCAAAAGGGCTGAAAAATGGATATACAATACATCATGGTGGGACCCACACTAATCGGCTCCCAAAAAGGGTGCCAGTATAGTCATTTGGCAAAGTTAAAGAACGTCAAACAATAATAATTGCGGTCAACTAGGGGTAAAACTAACTTTTTAACAGTTAACAGCTCAATCTGCTAATAATCGGCTAATACAAGCAACTGCAATACCAATATAAAATAGGTAGATGGGTTTTGACAAATAGTTTATAGCAGGTATTTTTCTCTGTCCATAGGTTAAAAGACGGGCATGCAGTTGTGTAGAAAAATCCCTGAAAGAAAATGATAGCATGGAAGCATGAGCCCACCATCGTGTGCATGTAAAATTTATTCCCGATCAATAAATGTATTACCCAACGTTACGCCCAAGGCTAAGAAATCAAGTTGACTTCTAATGGAGAATAAGATATCTAACGCTGACGTTTTACCGGGCCTACCATCATGATTAGGTGAAATCCACTCGAATTAAACCATGATTAAAGTGAGCTACACCGAGAGAAAGAGTTTGGAGGGTGGGCATTGCCCTACACACTCTTTGCAATCGGATTGTCCACCTGAATCATGGATGCGGTTGATCTTTTAGCCATACTCTTAAAAATGGGTCATGCATCTAATGGTTGGATCAGCTTTCCAAAACACAGCACGGTGGATCCCACTCCATGTGGCTGACCCCTTTGCACGGAAGCTCCAGAGTCTCATTAGCAGGAGAATTTTGGGATGGGTTAAAATTGTCTTTTTACCTTCAGCTATGAAGTTAAAAGTATTATTTGGTAGAAAGTGTATTGCGTCATATCCTCTCCCGATCGTAAGGGCAGTGAAGTATGGGTTTTATCCGCACTGTTCATCGACTTGGCCCTATCATTTAGGTGGATAAGTCCAAAGAGAAGTCAGATCCAAAGCTCAAGTCGACTGCATAGTGAGGATTAAATTCATACTGTTGAAAACTTCTCCAGAGCCTATTAGTTTTGGATTGAGCTGATATTTGTGTTTTCCCTTCATCCATATCTATGTGACCTTATGAATAGGTTGGATGGCACTTAACCTTCATGGTGGCCCCTAGGAAGATTTTAACGGTAGGTGTCACTGCCACCACTACTTCATATGGTGTGGTCCACTTGAGCCTTGGATCTACTTCATTTTTGGCTTATATACTAAAATGACAAAGTTTATGGATGGTGTGGATAAAACTCATACATCTTGTCCCTCCCGTTCGGATCTGGAGATGGACAGGGATAGGTCGCAATCCAAGTTCCATTTGGTAAATGTTACAGTTAAAAGCATTTTATGATAAAATTAATAATGGAGAGGATTTTCTGGATTTTCGAACTTCTATAAACAGAAAAGCCTCTTGGCGAGCATCCGTAAGTTCTCCCAAAACTAAGGTGGGATATACCAGGAGTAGCAGTGCCAAATCATGCCTAAAATATCTAAATTTAGGTGTTACAGTTTCTATTAGGCTAATTTTAGAGTCTCTTAATCCAAATGAAATGAATGTTGAGAGGCCACGAAAGCAAACCCTAAGTTTTAATCAAATGAATGAAAGATAAACGCAACAAAGTATGCATAAGAACACACGATTTTACATAGAAAACCCTTGTTGGAAAAAACTATGGTACAAAACAATAGCAAAATCCATTATGAATGATGAATTACAAAAGATAAAATCACTTACTAATGCAAAACTCTTCAGAAAACTCTATCCTCCCTTCAAATTCCTTTTACAAATGTTTAAGCTCTCTCATTATTACCCTAATCTCATAGTATATCCACATTTATAGTAAAACAACCGGAATATGAAACAAATTGCATAATTATGCAAAATTGATTGATGGAGCCCCACATGTTCGAGCAATCGAACATGTCCAAAAGTGTCTAGAGAGTTTACAAATATTTTTTAAATTATGTTGATCAATCGACCTAATAGTTCAATCGATCAAGGCTGTCAAAAGCTGTCCAAAGACCAATATGTAAAATTTGGGGCTCACTCGGTTGATCAACCAGGCTGGTCAATCAATTGATCCCCTTATTTCATGCACAGATTAAAGACATTTAGACAATAATCTCCACCATGACTTTAATCATCATGAACTAAAACTTCAAGCTCCATCTCTAATCACCTCCATCATAACTTCACCATCGTCATTGCTTTTTATGCACAATCTGTCTTCATCAAACATTTGCCAGACTTAGAAAAGTCGAGGAAAACTTAAACTTCTCTGCTTGAACCACCTTCGTAAGCATATCTGTGGGATTCACACTCGTGTGGATCTTCTCGAGAGTAACACCGCATTCCTCAAGCACCTTCACATCATGCTCATCATGTAGCCTAAATGTGCATGCCACAAACGTGCTGATGCGGACTTTGCTACAGATGTTGCAACTCCACCCGATACGATATTCATGATCAACTTGTAAAGGTTACCACTCCATTGTGCCTTCAGCACAATGAGTGCCCCCTTTGAAACTTTCAGGACACAATCATAGCCGATGAACTTACACCTAAGTGCATCGAGAACTCCCTAGAGATATCAAATTCTTCCTGAAAGTGCAATATTGGAAATCCAGCACCCGGTTTTGTCAAATTTTGTTGTGCCAAATCATTTAGAATCTATATCATGTTTTGATAAGTTGGAAAGATCATCTTCATGCATTTTAAGTTGTCCATGTCATCGTCGAACTTTTTTACATTTTCAAGTTGAAGAATGTTGACGAAGTTCAAGATTACAAGCTCAATCACAAAAACAAAAGTTTAAAGCTTAAGCTAAAGTTCAAGATCACTAACTTAAGTCAAGCTCAAGTTCAAGACGTTAAGGACAAGCTTCATGTACTTCAAGTAATCGAAAGTGATCGATATTTCAAACTCACAAACAAGGTATGTATGACCCTAGATTGACCATAGGGTAGGTCATATTGATTGTATATTGAATTTGGGTCAATGTATAAGTTTATAGGCTTTTCTTCAACTAGTCCTAGTCATTGTTCGACTAGTCCAAGCACTGGCTTGACCAGTCCAAGATTTGTTAAGAATTTTTGGGAATTTTTTAGTTGTGGCTCGACTAGTCGTGGACACTGCTCGACCAGTCGAGTGAACAGTCTCGACCAGTCGTGCAGTACTCGACTCAAAGTCTAGCAAGCTTTTCTGGTCCCACTCGACCAGTCGAGTGCATTTTTTTTATTTTTTTAAACACACATACACACCCCTACACACTCACGCTAGTGGAATTTCACCACCTATGGATACTCAAACCCTTGACCAGCCGAGTGCATTGCTCGACCAGTCGAGCAGGCCACTCGACCAATTGAGTAACGGATTTATCTTATCGCACCAGAAATTTTGAAAATTGGTTGGTGCTTCGACTAGTCGAACCAACCCTTAGACCAGTCGAGGGAACAAAATTTTAACCTATAAATAGAGAACGAATCTCATAGTTTTTCATTCATTCCAAGCCTAATCAAGTCATCAATCTGAGAGATAAGTTACTACAAATTGTGAAGCTATTGATTATTCATTTTAGATTCTATTTATAGGTTTTTGTATTTGATTTTGTGATCTCTATTTAACTCTATTGTTTTTAAAAAGGGGAATTGTGATTTACCCTATTAAGATCAAAATCAAATCAAGCTAGCCCCAGGTTAATTTAATTTAAAAATCATTTAGACTTAGAACCCTTTCATTTGTGAGATTGGACATTGAATATCTACGTCTACATCGAATTAGTTCTGCCGGGCTACATCGGAATTTTCAGATTAGTATTTCAATTTTCTGCACTTTTGGTTTGTGAGGTTCGGCCAGGAAAAACTCATTGTGGGGTTTTTGTAATTGTGTAAGCTCATTTAAAAGACACAATTGTGAAGGTTTTAAGGTAAACCTTAGAAAATCTTATTTCTTAGTGAAAGCCAATATCCCGTGGGTGTGGATGTTGGGAGTGGGGTAGTTATGTGGTTGTTCTTGAACAGTTGGTGTACACACAGAAACCACTATAATTCCTGGTGTTTGGTTGATGTTGATGGTAATGTATGTATGGTGAATGTTGTAATTTCCTTTTATGCACTTGTGGTAAATGTTGTAATAATTTAGTTTATTTCTTTTACCTCTTTTGGTTTGAGTTTTTGATACTTACCAACGCTCTAGTAAGGTTGTCCTGCCATAAGCCTTTGGTTTTTTATATTAGGTTGTCCTTAGAACTCAGTTTGTATCAACCTCTCAAGACTAGTGCATTTGCGGTTGTTATTTATTTGTGTTATCTATCTTTGTATTCTACATTTATTTTTTAATTTGGCATAATCCTATTCAACAACTCCCCCCCCCCCCCCCCTCAATGTAGGACTTAAAGCTCAGCCTTTTCAAGTGGAATTAAAGCGTAATTGCTCATTGTTTAATTATATTCATTTCCTGAGCTAACCGATCTAAGGCTTATAATATGTGAAATTTTGATAGCCTCTCTAATACTAGGCCTCCACCTTTTGATGACTCCAATTATGCTTATTGGAAAGCCAGGATGAGGATCTTTTTTACGTCCATCGATGAGAGCATGTGGCAAGCCACAGTGACTAGATGGAACCCACCCACGTCTGAAGTTCTTGGCACTGATGGAACTAAATCTGTTAAAGTTATACCTTATTACTCATGGACCACTCTTCGGAAAAATGAGAGTAGTGTCAATGCCAAAGCTTTAAATGCAATCACTTGCGCACTATCACCAGATGAATTCAAAAGAATTATATCTCGTGATACTGCAAAGCAAGCCTGGGATATCTTAGAAATGACACATGAGGATACGACTATAGTCAAGAAATATAGACTCCAAATTCTCACCACTAGGTTTGAGGAAATACTTATGGAAGAAAGTGAAACATTCATGAACTTCTATACTAAATTGAATGACATAGTCAACTCAATGTGGGGTCTTGGAGATAGCATCCTAGAAAGTAAAGTTTGTGCAAAGATACTGTGCTCGTTGCCTAAAAGGTTCAATTTTAAGTTCACTTCCATTCAGGAACTTCGTGATACAGATAATATGAGAGTTGAAAAGCTTGTTGGTTCTTTACAAACTTACAAGTTAAATTTCAAGGCTCCTAAAGGTAAATCCATAGCCCTTAAGTCATCTAAATGTATTTCTCAAAATAATTCTAGTAATTTTGATTGCGAAAATTCAAAGGATGATATGGCACTATTAGCCAAGAAGTTTTATAAAATTTTCAAAAGTAAAAAGAGAGTTGATTTTCAACAACCGTCTGAGAAGAAAAAGGGTAGATCTAAAAATAGGAAATCACTTAAAGACAGTCAATGTTTCAACTGCCATGAATACGGGCATTTGGCAAATTAGTGTCAAAAAAGGGACAAGCCAAAGAGAAAAGGCATGTTGGCCACATAGGATGAATCGTCTTGCTCTGAAGCTTCTTCTAAGTCAGATGATTCTGAACCCAAAACTTCTAATGAGGTCAACGCTTTAATGACTCTAGCCAGAGTCACTTCCTCAGAGAGTTGTGATTCAACTTATGATGAAAATCTGAGTGACCCTAAAAACGATGAAGATTTACAAGATGCCTATAATGCCCTATACAGGGAAAGTTGTAAGATAGCTGTAAAACTTAAACTACAAAAAGAAAAGTTTTTAAAGTTAAAAGAAGATTTTGAAAACCTAGTTTTAGAAAAATCGCATCTTTCTGATTGTTTTGAAAAGACTAAATGTGATTTAGATTTCAAAACATCCCAAGTTGAAAATCTAAAATCAGAAAATGAAAAACTAAAACTAGAAGTCTTTTCTCCCTTGAGTTTGAAGGATACTTGGAGGTATGCCCAGGGTGATCCTAAACTAGAAAAATTGCTAACCGGATCAAAGAAATGTAGAGATAGATCTGGTCTGGGCTATGATAAGAAATACATTCTGGTAATAGTGGATGACTTTACCTGGTATACATGGGTAGCTTTCATGAGAGAGAAGTCTGAAACTCTCGATGAAGTGAAAAGGATACTCAAGCATATCCAAACTGAGAAGGAATCAAATGTTTCGAAAATATAAAGTGACCATGGATCGGAATTTGATAATAACAATTTTAAGAAGTTCTATAGTGATCACGGGATATCGCATGAATTTTCTGCACCTAAGACACCTCAACAAAATGGGGTTGTTGAAAGGAAAAATCGTGTGCTTTAAGAAATGGCCAATGTTATGTTAAATAGTATGAAACTACCTAAAAATCTATGAGCTTAAGCTGTGAACACTGCATGTTATATAATAAACCGTGTTTATACTAGAAAATCAAATGCTAAGCTGCATATGAACCGTGGTTCAGTAAGAAGCCCATAGTCAAATACTTTTGAGTTTTTGGCTGCAAGTGCTATATTTTGTGTGACCATTAAAATTTAGGGAAGTTCGACACTAAAAGTGACGAAGGAATTTTTCTAGGGTATGCTCTAAATAGTTGAGTGTATCAAGTTCTCAACAAGAGAAACGGTGTTATTCAAGAGTCCATTAATGTGGTTATAGATGATCATCGGAATACACCTATCTCTAGTTCAGAAGATGATGAAGTCTCTATATTTGATAAACCAGACTCTTCATCCAGTCAAAATGACACTGAACTGCGGTCAGTTAAAGATCATCCAATTGATCAAATTCTTGGGAACCCTCTTTCTGGTGTGCGCACTTGTAAACAATTAGAAAACAAATGTAATTATGTGTGCTTTACTTCCCAGATTGAGCCGACTAATATAAAAGAAGTGCTTACTGATGAAAACTGGATCGTGGCTATACAAGATGAACTAAATCAATTCGTAAGGAATGATGCATGGTATTTTGTTCGTAGACCTAATGTTAAACATTTAATTGGAACTAAGTGGATCTTTAAAAATAAATATGATGAATTAGGAAATATTATAAGAAACAAGGCAATACTGGTTGTATAAGGGACACTCAGATATAAGGTATCGATTACGATGAAACCTTTTCCTTAGTAGCTCATTTTGAATCTATCAGACTACTTATATTCATTGCTTGTTTCAAAAAATTCAAAATCTATCAAATGGATGTCGAGAGTGTTTTCTTGAATGGTGATTTACATGAGGAAGTATATATAGAATAACCTAAGGGTTTGGAAGACCCTAAATACACAGATCATGTTTATTGATTGAAAAAGACGCTTCATAGTTTAAAACAAGTTCTCAGGGCATGATATGAGAGGCTGACTAAGTTTTTACTAAGTCATAACTTTATAATGGGGAATGTTGATAAGACACTATTTGTAAAGAAACACAATGATCACATACTCATAGTACAGATATATGTTGACGATATGATTTATGGTTCTATATGTTCTAACATGTCTACCGAGTTTGTAGAATTGATGAAGTCCAAGTTTGAAATGAGCATGGTTGGAGAACTAAACTACTTTTTAGGTCTACAAGTGAAACAACTTAAAGACGAGATTTTTATTTCTTAAACTAAGTATGGTCTAAACTTGGTGAAGAAGTTTGGATTTGAGAGTGGCAAAAACTTCAATAATCCTATGAATATGACTCTTAAGCTCTCTAAGGATACAACAGGTAAAAGTGTAGATCCTAGGTTGTATTGTAGTATGATTGATAGCTTATTATATTTAACTACAGGCCAACCTAATATAATATTCAACGTAGGTATCTATGCTAGATATCAATCAGATCCTAAAGAATCTCACCTGATTGTTGTCAAGCGAATTATGAGATATGTCGCAAGTTTGGCCAATCATGGCCTTTGGTATCCATATGATACTAATGTTCAGTTAGCAGGTTATACGGATGTTGACTGGGCTGGGAATATAGATGACTGAAAGTCTACCAGCGGCGGATGTTTTTATGTCGGGAACTGTTTAGTTTCGTGGCATAGTAAGAAATAAAGTTTGTTTCACTATCCACAGCTGAGGCTGAATATATTGCAGTCAGAAATGCATGCACTCAGCTTATGTGAATGAAAAGGATGCTAAATGACAATGGATTTGCACAAGATACTATGGTTCTTTATTGTGATAACTCTAGCGCTATCAACATCTCTAAAAATCCCATCCAGCATTCACGAACTAAGCATATTGACATTAGATATCATTATATTTGTGAATTAGTGGAAGATAAAATTATTTCATTGGATTATATTCAAACTGAAAATTAACTTGCGGATATTTTCACAAAGCTACTTGATAGAAATAGGTTCGCTAAATTGAAAATGGATATTGGTATGCGTAATATGATTTGAGATTATTGTGTCTTCTTGTATCATATTGTATATATTATTATTTTTACAAATTTATTGGATTTCAAAAATTAATAAAAATTGCATATTTTTTGGCCTACACGACCAGTCGAGTACACACTCGACCAGTCGTGACACAATCGGTCGAGTATGTACACGACCAGTCGAGTAGCGCGTGTAGGGTACTTTTAAGATGAGTAAAACCACTTTTTCTTCACTCTCTTCATCTTCTCCAATAGCCCCTTTCATGACCGGTCAAACTCACCTTCGATTGTAACTTAGTTAGTGCGTCTTTTCCATTTTCCTTTCAGATTTTGGTTCTTTGCACTTCTATTTGCTTGATTCTAATGTTTATTTCAAGATTTCTAGTGGTTTCTTTGCATTTCTAGCAAAAAAAAACTAATTTGTGTGAAACTCTTAAATCCTTCTTCCATTTTATTTTTTTTCTTGCAATGGAAGGTAGATATAAGAAGAGAACCACTCGTGGTCCTTCTTCTTCCCGTTCCACACCGATTTCGGTTCGTACTCTTCAACCACCCGAAGAAGACCCAAAATATGTGCAGGATATTCGTCTCTACAATGTCATTGTTGAGCGGACTGTCAATTCCAACCATTTGAGTCCTTTCAATATCATTCCCCTCCTTGTGGCTGTAGGATGGGCTAACATATTGAATTGGGGCGGACCCGCATATCGGTCCATTGCCCAGGCCATGTCTACATGCATTAGTGATGTGTCTATTGAAGATTTAACCTTCACTATTACGTTTAGAGAAGGTACATTTCTAGTAAATCGTCACTTGATTTCTAACTTGATGGATATTCCTGTTAATGATGAAGGAATACCAATATCTACATTGCTTGCAAGATTGACTGAATCTGAAAAATAAATGTTAACCAGATTGGAATTCCGGGATTGCGCTCCGATCCAATCATATGTTATCTAGATACAGAGTTCTTCAACGTATCTTTATTTCGAATGTTTACCGGAGATCTGGTAACAAGACTGAATTAACTTCTTTCATGGTGCGCATTCTTCACTTTATTATTTCTGGTACTCAAGTGTGTCTTCCATCTCTAATTTGCTATATGATAATTCAATTTCGTCTCCATCCGGGCCATAGCGATATACTTTTCGCTTACTTAATGACCACCTTTGTTACTCATTGTCTTGTGGTCATGCCTACTAGAGAAGCTCTTATTTTCTACCTTCCCTTCAATAATTCCAACATTAACAAGATGAATCTGAAATTGGCTCCTGACCAAGTTGATAGGGATGTTGGAGGAGCTACTGAAGAAGATGGAGAGGAAGAAGCACTACCCCCTGATGATGTGACTATGGATAATATCTTTGATAAATTAAAATCTGATTCTGAGGTTAATCCTGATTATCAGCCATTTGACTTTGATGAACGGTTGAGAACCTTAGAGGAGAAGGTGAAAGATTTGCATGTTTCTCAAGAGACTCAATTCAAATATATGCGTAAATACCTTCTACATATTAACAAGGGATTACATCAAATTCATCCATCTATTCATACTCCATCTTATGGTTCTGACTAGTTGTTATTCATGTTGGTTTTATAATAATTTTTAACTTTACTTGTGCTTGAATAGTACTTGGACATGTTTGGTTTATGCTTTATGATGATATTTTGAACATATTATTATGCTTCATGACAATATTTTGATACTAATCTATGGACATGTTTATACTATTCACTCTCTTAAATCATACTCATCTCTTATTTTATTTTTTTATTCCTCTCTTTCATTTTCTTTCCTTTGTCATATTGTGACAAAAAGGGGGAGAAATGTGGTAATGATTTGATTTTTGATGGTATGTGTGATTGTGAAGATATATTGATATATATTTTTTGGATATGTATTTGATTAATACAGGTACTCTACAAATCACTTCGCCTGGATTGAGGGGGAGTATTGGATTGTGGGGGAGTTGTAGTAGCATTTATGGTGCATGATTCTTTATTGAACTGGTGCATGATTCTTTAGTTGGTTTTATCACAAATATGACAAAGGAGGAGATTGTAAGTGCTATATTGGAAATCCAGCACCCGATTTTGTCAAATTTTATTGTGCTAAACCATTTAGAATTTGTATCATGTTTTGATAAGTTGGAAAGATCATTTTCATGCATTTTAAGTTGTCCACGTCATCGTCGAACTTTTCTACATATTCAAATTGAAGAACGCTGACAAAGTTCAAGACAGCAAGCTCAAGTACAAGAACAGAAATTCGAAGCTCAAGCTAAAGTTCAAGATCACTACCTTAAGTCTAGCTCAAGTTCAAGATGTCAAGGACAAGCTTTATGTACTTTAAGTAATCAAAAGCGATCGATACTTCAAACTCACAAACAAGGTATGGATGACCCTAGATTGACCATAGGGTAGGTCATATTGATTGCATATTGAATTTGGGTCAATGTATAAGTTTATATGATTTTCTTCGACTAGTCTTAGTCATTGTTTGACTAATCCAAGCACTGGCTCGACCAGTCCAAGATTTGTTGAGAATTTTCAGGAATTTTTTTGTTATGGCTCGACTAGTCATGGACACTATCGACCAGTCGAGCGAACAGTCTCGGCTAGTCATACAATGCTCGACTCAAAGTCTAATAAGCTTTTCTGGTCCCACTTGACCAGTTGAGCAAGCCACTCGACCAATCGAGTAACAGATTTATTTTATCGCACCAGAAATTTTGAAAATTGGTTAGTGCTTCGACCAGTCTAACCGACCCTTAGACTAGTCGAGGGAACAAAATTTTCACCTATAAATAGAGGACGAATCTCAGAGTTTTTCATTCATTCCAAGCCTAATCAAGTCATCACTCTGAGAGATAAGTTCCTACAAATTGTGAAGCTATTACTTATTCATTTTAGATTCTATTTATAACTTTTTGTATTTGATTTTATGATCTCTATTCAACTCTATTATTTTTAAAAAGGGGAATTGTGATTTACCCTTTTGAGATCAAAATCAAATTAAGTCAGCCCCAAGTTGATTTAATTTAAAAATCATTTACACTTAAAACCCTTTCATTTGTGAGATTGGACATTGAATATCTACGTCTACATCGAATTAGATCTACTGGGCTACATCGGAATCTTTAGATAAGTATTTCAATTTTCTGCATTTTTGGTTTGTGAGGTTCAGCCAGGAAAAACTCATTGCGGGGTTTTTGTAATTGTGTAAGCCCATTTAAAAGACACAATTGTGAAGGTTTTAAGGTAAACCTTAGAAAATCTTATTTCTTAGTGAAAGCCAATATCCCGTGGGTGTGGATATTGGGAGTGGAGTAGTTATGTGGCTGTTCTTGAACAGTTGGTGTACACACAGGAACCACTATAATTCCTGGTGTTTGGTTGATGTTAATGGTAATGTATGTATGGTGAATGTTGTAATTTCCTTTTATGCACTTGTGGTGAATGTTGTAATAATTAAGTTTATTTCTTTTGCCTCTTTTGGTTTGAGTTTTTGATACTTACCAACGTTCTAGTAAGGTTGTCCTGCCATAAGCCTTTAGTTTTTGGTGTTAAGTTGTCCTTAGAACTCAGTTTGTATCAACCTCTCAAGACTAGTGCATTTGAGGTTATTATTTATTTGTGTTATCTATCTTTGTATATCTTTGTATTCCGCATTTATTTTTTAATTTGGCATAGTCCTATTCACCCCCCTCTAGGACTTAGAGCTCGGCCTTTTCACTTCCTTAGTTTAGGAATGTGTCTTACATCTGTCAGGATATGCTTCATTCCATCAAACATCTTAATGAGCACATATCTCATTCGAACAAACTTACAGGCAATGTCATTGCCCATAAACAACTAACCACCATCACACTCATTGTAACTGGTGAACCAACTCTGCTAAAAAGTCATGTGGTATAAAGCTTCTAAATCCAAAATTCACTCATTGTGGAGATACCCAAATTTGGATGTGGTCAAAATATCACAACCACGAACCTCCTCACTGGATTTTACTGCATTGGTCTCCTTCGAATTTTCATATAATTTCTCTCCTTCTAGCTTTAGGATTCCAACAATCCTTCTTCATATGTCCCATTCTCCCATAATTCTAGCACTTTAGCTTCCCCTTGCCTTTAAACTTAGACTATGATCACGAGTTTTCATTCTCCCACTCAGAATTTCTTCCCCTAACTGCCAACACATCCGTAGAGGAACTACTGCCAATGTCCTTCTTTCTTGACTGCTTCAAATGAAAGGTTGAGATAACAGTTTTGATATAAATGATTTTCCTATTATAGCACATAGTGTTTAAGAGACTCTCGTAAGAATCTAGAAGGGAATTCAATAAAATTAGGGCTTGATCTTTCTCGTCAATCTTAACTTCCATACTCGTCAATTTGAAGAGTAATTTATTAAATGCGTTAATGTGTTTATTAATATTAGACTTCTCTGTCATCTTCAGATTATAAAATCACTTATTTAGATATCGACGGTTTGAAAGAGATTTCATCATGTACAAGCCTTATAAATTCTTCCAAAGCCCTACGGTGGTCTTTCGATCAAGGATATTATAAAGAATGCCATCGAATAAGCATAATTGAATCAAGATTTTCACTCTCTCATTCAGTTATTTCCACTCTTCTTCGGTCATAGTTTCTGGACGCTTTGCTATTCCGAGGAGTGCATGTTGCAATCTTTGATAAACTAAAAAACCTTTCATCTTCACCTTCCATATTTCAAAGTTATTTTCACTGGTAAACTTTTTAGTTTCATACTTAACATTCGATCTCTTCATCAACATGTTTCAAATTCAAGGTCAAATCCCCAATGTATAGCTCTGATACCACTTGTTGGGAAGCCATGGAAGCAAACTCTGGATTTGAATCAAACAAGTGAAAGATAAATGTAACAAAGAATGCACATGAACACACGATTTTACGTGAAAAACCCTTACATGAGCACAAAGCGACAACAAAATCCACTATGAGTAATGAATTGTAAGAGATGAAATCGCTTACTAATGCGAAACCCTTAAGAAAACCCTAGCCTCCCTTTAAAACCCTTTTAGAAATGTTTAAGCTCTCCCTTTATTATCCTAATCCTATATTACACCCATATTTATAGTAAAATAATCGGAATAGAAAAATATTCACGCAATTACGCAAAACTGTGTGCGTCGTCGATCTAAGCATTGATCGATCGAGCCCCACATGTTTGAGTGATCAAACATGCTCAAGTCTTCAAAGAATTTATAAGTATTTTTTGAATTATGTCGATTGATTGACCTGATAGTTCAATCAATTAAGACTGTCCAAAACTATCTAGAGATTAATCTGTAAAATCTAAGTTTCACTCGATTGATCGACTAGGTCGATCGATTGATCCCATGTTTCCTGCACATATTGAAGACATTCAACAGCAATGGACATGATGATAAAATTGGATGGCACATAAAATCGGTAGACCTCACAAAGCATCTGAAAAGTTTCATGCTATGTCCTATCCCCATTTTCCCCTATAGTGTGCCCTACTAGAATGTTGGATAGTACTAAATTTTATCTCCATGGCCTAACATTGAGTTAAAACCTGATGGATGAATTGGATGTCACATACATTATACACCTTGGGGTGTAAAGCAAGAATTCACTTTCCTTAAATAGCCTGTGTGCAACAACCTTTGGAGTCACTGGGAGGAAATTTTATAAAACAGTCCCTCATTAATATGATATTTATGTTTGAGTACCTTTTTAAAATTAAGTTTTCATTAAGCTGCCTCATTAATTAAGTTGTTGACTTGTTGTCAAACCAATACCTTTGTTAGTTTTTCCAATGTCCATTAGTTTAAAGAATGATTTTTCCTAAAATGATGAAAATGACTACAATTAATGAGGTTGCTTAATAAGAAATTTTTAAAAAAAAAAAAACACCTAGATATAAATATGTGTTATTATCAAAACATTCTAAAAGAGGGAAAATTACTCTGTTGCATTGTTAACATGGACGTGGTTACTGGTTAGTGTTATGTGGGACCTACCATGATGTAACCATGCAGTCCGTTCATTTTTTTCCATATCATTTTAGGGCATGAGCCCAAAAATAAGGCAAATCCAAATCCCTGTTGGACCAGCCATAGAAACAGTGGTGATTAAACGGCCACCATTAAAAATTTCCTGGAGCCCACTTTAATCTCACCATCATGTTTAGCTTCTATGCAACCTGTTGATTACGTCACATATACCTGGATGAAGGAAAAACCAAAACAAATATCAGTTTGATACAAAGCTTTTGTAGTCCACGAGAAGTTTTTAAAGGTGGGGAATCATCATCATTGTTTCATGTAGGTGTGGTCCACCTGAGACTTCGAATCTAACTCAGTTTTTGGCTCATTCCCTAAAATAATCTCTGGAAAAATGGATAGACGGTGTGAATTAAATACATACATCATTGTGGGCCCACCGAGCATCGTATGCAATGTAGGTTAAAGGAATCGCGTCGGTGTCTTTGCCTGTCGCGGAAGTTTATGGGCGGAAATGATGTGGGCCCACAGAGGTTCCCATGACAAATCCACTCTTTCCATTAGTTTTACAAGACCACACTAGAACAGGATTCTAATATCGGGCAGATTGGAAACTCATGTGGGCCACACCCCCATTAAATAGTGGGAACGCTACTGTCCACCGTTGAAACCTTCATGGAGCCGACCAACATGTTTATAGGATATCAAAACCGTTCGAAGGGCTATTATCACTAAGGTAAACTGTGGTCACAAATATCATCCTGATACAAAACTTCGTGGCTCCAACAAAGTTTCCATGGGTGGGCGTCCAATCCCCACTATTCATGTGGTGTGGCACACGTGAATTTTGTATCCGCCTGACTTCTGAATCATGTCCTTTTCGTTGTCTTTCAAAATTGGTGCACGGATTGGATTTGTTACTGAAATCTCCCTGGCCCAGAGAGCTTCTAACTACGGGAAGTCCGGGGTAATCACTTCACTTTGCTAAGTGTTAAGGAGGATATAAATTAAAATACCCCTCAATTAAGATGTCATGAAAGTTATAATCACAACATTTAAGCTATTATTATTTAGCTGAGGTGAAAATGTCCCTCCATAAGCCCTTCTCTTGTACGGCAGTAGGTTTTTGCAGAAATTAAGAGTGACTTTTGAGAATGGGTATATACCCCACTAAATTAATTATTGGGGCCACCTCTCGGCTGTTCTATTCTGTTCACTTTCATCAGACAGCCGAGAACCCATAATAGAATCATTTTAAAAAAAAAAAATGGAGTTGTCTGTGGCCCACAACTGCATTAACATTACGCATTAATTCCAAATTGTTTCCTTCGATGTAGTCCATAATGGAGTTTTTCCTCAAACTTTAGAAAATGGCATGAAATTAAAATCCCTTTTATGTGAATGACTTGGATCAACTTTATGACGATCTAGTGGGCCCCACGTAAGACATGGGATGGGTTCAATAGGTGGGTCCCTTATACGGGAAATGTCATTTGGCTTTTTTCCTTCTTTTTTTTTCATGGGAGGAGATCATTTGGCCGTTAAGACCATTGCCACCTCCGTGTGACCCACTCTGACGAGCTTCAGGCGTGCATCCAGCATTATTCCCTCCATTACAGTGAGCTTCTAAGTGTTTTATTTATTTTTATTTTTTTAAAGATTCTAGCCACATTCTCTAACGTAGATGATATGATGGCCAAAGGTAGGATTATGTTAGGATAATAATAAATTTTGTGTTTTGTTTTTGTTTTTCTTTATATGAGTTTATGAAAGGGAGGATGGTGTGGTGGTTTCATTTTATAAATTTTTTTATGGGTATGAATGGTGGGAGTTTGTTAAAGAGATGAATTTTATAATGGAACAATGTTGTAATGGAAGAATTTTGAAATAGAAGAATATTGTAATGGAAATAGGAGAATGTTGTAATGGAAGAATTTTGAAATAGAAGAATGTTGTAATAGATGAATGTGATGAATGTTAAAATAGATAAATATTGTAAAGGATGAATATTGTAGTGGAAGAATGTTGAAATGGATGAATGTTCATAACTATCATAACTCCCTATGGGCTACAGATCCCATGAAAATGGTCATATAACTCCCTTATAGATGTTCGGTGAACTTGTACTCGTTTGAAAGGTAATTTGATGAACTTTTAAATGGATTTGGAATCACCTCACTTGAAAACCATTTGATTGCCCAAAATTGGACCCAAAGTTATTATGGGTCATTGATAATTATGGTGGATCATCGGTCCCATGAAAATGATCATAACTCCCTTATTATATTTCCGATTTTGGTGATCTTATACATTTTAGAAAGTTAATTTGATAAACTTTCAAATGCATTTGGAATCACCTCATTTGGACACCATTTGGTTTTCAAAAAGTGGGCCGAAATTTCATTATGACATTTATTAATGAATGAGATATCCAAATAGCTGAACTTTGGGCCCACTTTTGAGAAATCAAATGGTGTACAAATGAAGTGATTATAAATCCATTTGAAAGTTTATCAAATTAACTTTCCAACAAGTACATGATCGTCCAAATCAAACATGTAACGAGGGATTTATGATTATTTTCATGGGATTGACGATCCATAGTAAGTATCGACAACCCACAGTTAATTTTAGGCTCACTTTTGGGTAATAAATTGGTATCCAAATGAGGTAGTTCTAAACTCATTTGAAAATTTATTAAATTACTTTTCAAAAAATATAAGATCACCCAAATCGGACATGTAACGAGGGAGTTATTACCATTTCATGGGACCGATGATCCATAGTGCGTACCAGTGATCCACGGTCCTTGATAAACTTTGGGCCCACTTTTGAGAAATCAAAAGTGTTCAAAATGATATGATTCTAAAGCCATTTGGAATTTCATCAAATTACTTTTCCAAAGAGTACAAGATCACTCAAATCGAACATGTAATAAGGGAGTTATGACTGTTTTCGTCAGATCGACGATCAATAGTGAGTATCAGCGATCCACAGTGAGGATCGCTAATATTAATTGTGAACATTGATATTCATTATGGATCATTAATATTAAGTGAGAATCATTAATATTAACTGTAGTTCAGCGATATTCACTATGTATCATCAATACACACTGAATCATCGATCCAACGAAAACGATCATTACTTGTTACATGTTTGATTTGGGTGATCTTATACTCATTAAAAAGGCTATTTGATAAAATTTCAAATGCCTTTATAATAACCTCATTTGGACACCATTTGATTGTCCAAAATTGGGCCCAAATTTCATCAAGGACTGTAGATCACCGGTACGTACTTTAGATCGTCGGTCCCACGAAAACGGTCATAACTCCCTTGTTACATGTCCGATTAAGGTGATCTTATACTCATTGGTACGATAATTTGATGAGCTTTCAAATGACTTTAGAATCACATTATTTGTTCACCATTTGATTGTCCAAAATTGGTTCCAAAGTTCATTAAGGACTATGGATCGTCAATACGCACTGTGGATCGTTGATCTGATGAATACAATCATAATTAACTCCCTCGTTACAGGTCTTATTTGGGTCATCTTATGCTCGTTGGAAAGATAACTTAATGAACTTTTAAATGGCTTTTGCATCATCTTATTTGGACACCATATTCCAACACAATATTCATCAATTCTAACATTCGTCGCATTCATCCATTACAATTATTTTCAATTATAAAAATTTATCCATCACAACATTCTTTCATACCCTCCTCTCCTTCATAAACTCTCACCATTTATACCTAACCAAATTTTTTAAAAAAACAACTACGAAGGGAACTACCACACCCTCCATAAATTCCCACCATTGATACCCACCAATAAAAACAAACATAACACACATAAGAATCCACATTTAGTCGTCATACCTTTTACGTCAGATATTGGCCAGAGAACTTTTTTTTAAAAAATTCTCTTTTGTGCTAGGAACTTTGTTGAAGCTTCGCTAGAGGTTGGTCAGAGTTTTTCATTGTCATCAAGAAGTGTAGTGTCCGTTCGTACAACTACTAACCATTAAAGAGGCTTCGGCTCTTCATGTGGTCTCCTCATGTGAAAAATAATGAAGAATGAAGAAGAAAAGGCCAAAAGGCCTTCCTGAGCAAGGGCCCCACCTTTTGAATCCACATGAGACCTTATGTGGGGCCCTGTGGATTGTGTTGGAACAAATCCAACCCGTCTACATGAAAGGTGTTTTAATTTCATGCCATCGATCTAAGTTTAAGGGAAAAAATCTGCACCTATAGACCACACCAGAGGAAAGAGTTCGAAATTAACGCACCATGTTAATGCAATTGTGGGCCATATAAAACTCCATTTTATTTTAAATGGCTTTACTTTGGGTCTCAGCTGTCCTAAGGCCTCAGCTGTCTAATGAAAGTGAACAGATTAGATCAACTAAGGGGTAGCACTAATCATTGATTTAATGGGGCCCACACCCCCCATTCTCAAAAGGCCCTCTTGACTTCCATGAAAAGTTACTTCCATATGAGAGGACGGCTGATAGAAGGACATTTTCATCATGAAAAAAGTCAAATAGTGCCTAAGGGGCTAAAATAATATGGCTTCGCATCCCAAGGTTATCACCTTTATGACATCATAATTGAGGGCTATTAGAATAATATCCCGTATAAAGATTTCTGGAATAGGTGTGGCCTCAAGTTCATCCAACATAGTATGGCCCCTAATTGGGAGGCCCACCTTGATATATGTATTGTATACTCATGCCATCCATTTATTTTGCTTGCTATTTTTAGGCCATGAATCTAAAAATTAAGTATATCCAAATCTCAGCTCGACCAAGTCATAGAAAACAGTGTTCATTAAAAACTTACTAGGGCCTAGGTCCACCATAATGTTTGTTTGCCATCCAACCTTTTGATAAGGACCACAAACCTAGATGAAAAGGAAAAATAAAATATCAACTTGAATTAAAAATTTTATAGCCCACAAGAAGTTTTTAATGGTGGTTGTTCAACAACACTATGTCCTACTGTATGGTCCACCTGAGATTTAGAACTGCCTTATTTTTGGGCTCATGCCCTAAAATGATTTGGCAAATTGGATGCATGACATGAATTAAACACATACATTATAGTGGGTCTAACAATGCACCATATGCAATCCGCATCCAGGTTAAAGGTTTCGTGAGCATTGATGTCAATTTATGAAAAATAATATTTCAAATGAATGGACGTTAGAGAAAACTAACGGAAGGTATCTGGTTGATAATAACTTAATTATTGAGGTATCTTAATAAAAAATTAATTAAAGAAGTATTGAGATGTAAATCCTATGTTAATGAGGTACTAATTTATAAAATTCCCAAAAACTGATTTGGACATTATAGACACCCCACCTAAAACAAGGACACGCCACTCTTTGAGCTTCAACTTGACTTCAATAAATTATCTCTAGCTGACTTGAAAATTATTAAAAAGCCAAACAGATCAAACTGGGAGCATACTCAGTACGTGCCGGGGATAATCAACAGACTCGATCGCCTAACACCAAATCCAGTAGCGATTCGGTCATGGCCGAGCATTCGAACTCTAAGAACCCTGAAACTCTCTGTATGTTGCAACCGATATGCAAAAAAGGGATAAAACGAATCCTCTCCACCCACGGATCACTCTATATACCAACTAGTCTTTCTGAATAATGTTGTGTTGAGGCGTGAGAGGTCGTATGTTCAAAATTGAGAAAAGTACAGTTGTCCTTGTATATAAAATGACCATGGTATTAGTGGAGGCAAATTCGGACTGATCATGATGATTTATGATTCATTGGAAAGGTGGTCAAATGATCTTCCTAACAAACTTAAGTTTCTTCCAATCCGAGTTATGATGAGGAAGATCCGACCCGTTCTTCAAAACCATGCATTGTCGAGTGACTAAAATCGAAAACACTTTGGCTGCACTTTAAACTAGTCAAACGGGATTCAATTAAAGTGATTTCAGTGACAATGAAAAGCTTATCAGGCGACGTTTCCAATTATCCTAAGATCATCGAAAGCAGACCATTTGTTAAATTACAAACAACCGAATTCATGTATTGGACGGACATTTTTGGCATGCCAAACGAGGTCTGATTGAAGTAATTCTAGTCTTATTAGAAAGCGCTTATCTGATTATTTTTCCAACAATATGAAGATTACCCAAAACGGACAAATAATGAAGAAGATATAAACATTTAAACATTTGGCAGAAAAAATAAAAAGTAATAATTATGTTTTTATATATACGTAATATATATATATATATATATATTATAATATCTTTAAACGTAATGAAGCCAGGCAACCACAACATTGCCTAATGCATCGAGTTGTTGGCAACGGCGCCAATGCCTATATAAGGCATTCAGGACGCTTGCACACAGGGAGGGACATATACTAAAACAGATAAAAGAAGAGACAGAGAGAAAGGAAAGGAGAAAGAAACGAAGAGTGAGAGAAAAAAAAATAGAGAGTAGAAAGAGAGAAAAATGCAGAGAGGGTCTGAGGGTTAAAGTTTGCCTGGAGGTGCTACCCAAAGTGTCTTAAAGAATTCCAACGTGCTGACATGCTGCCCAACACAAGACACAAAAATATCTATCAAATGAGTAAAAAAAGTTAAGAATTCATTCACCACTATTTAGCTTACATTCAATTCCACACATTTCAATTGCATTAATTATATCCATATTTCCTTTTATCACATTCTACATTACTCTCCATCTTCCATTGTTCATTTTATTTGCTTGCCTGGGATCCTAAATCCTGTGAAGCAAGGCTAATTAGTATTTTTATTTTATTCACTGTATTTTACTTTATTTTCTTACCCCAGGCCACTTGTATCTATGATGTAAGGCTAGATAAATTATTTTTTAAAATTTTTACCTGCCTAGCCCTTATGGGTTATGCGAAGCATGACCAAATATAAAAAGCTGAAATTTTATTAAATCTCGAAAAATTACAAATCTCGTGAAGTAAAGACCGCACATTGTGTGGACGAAAAAGGGTGTTTAATCCCTTTTTTTTCCATCACTGATGCCTTACTTGGAATCTATGGCCGCAGACCAACTACGAGAGTCACTTGAGTTAGGAAATCATGAGATTCCCTGACTCCAAAGTAATTCTACAGTTCTTAGTCGGCTGTAGAATTTTTATGTTCCATATGGCTAGTGGGGACTCTAAATTTAATGCATTTTTACACCAAAGTCAATAGCACAGTTCACCCATAGTAACAAAATCAATACCAAAATCAATGAAGTGAGGGCACCGCCATGCTCGTGCACGTGTGTGGGGGAGGCGTTTACAGAATGGCTACTTCGTTGGGGATTGTGCTAGTTACTAGCCTAGGCCTGACTCGAAATACGTGATTTTTCAATTTTTGGGGATTCTATGAATTTAACACGTTTACTTTCTTACACTCCAGTGAATACTGGTCTTATTTACTTTCCCTATCATGCTTTCTAACATTCCAGTAAATATTGGTCTCCTTCTAACATACTAACTTGCCAACAGTCTAGTGTATACTAGTCCATTTACCTTCCTATCTGCATCCTTCATTCTAGTGTAAACTGGTCCCTTTTACTTTCTCATAAGCATCCTGCATTCTATTGTATGCTGGCCGATTTACTTTCCTGCCTACATTCTGTGTTCCAATGCAAATTGGTCCCTTTTACTGTCTCGTAAGCATCCTGCATTCCAATCTACATTGGTCCACTTTACTTTCCTGCCCGCCTCTAGCTTTCCAATTGTCACTAGTCCATTTATTTTCCTGCAATCTAGTTCACACTGGTCCATTTACCTTTCTGTTAATCCAGTGTGCACTGGTCCTCCTATATTTTTCTAACACTTATCTTCTTCTATACGCTTGCCTTTTATAAAAAGGAAAAAAACACACAAAAATAAGAAGAGAACAAAAAAGATTAAAAAAAATACAAAAAGAAAAAAAAAAGATTGCAAAGTAAACCCATTGTGAGAAAGTAGCAGGCATTTTGTAACCACTGCACCCAAAAATCAATTGCGGGTTCGCCGCCCTACATAATCATCACATACCTACTAAAGCATCATCCGAACCCGTGCACAAGTAGCAATGTCAGCTAAAGGTAATAATCCTCCAACTCCTCTAATATCACTAAGACCACAAGCCTCTCAATCGGCCACATCCACTAACTTGACAACCGATCTCTCCCGCAGCTTGAACAGGTTAGAGAACATTGTGAACCGCATTCACGCGAAAATTACACCACTCATTCATAATATCCATCCACCAAGCATCCATGTAGGTCTATCAGACTCAACTGTCAATCAATTTCAACCCATTCCCCTTAATGGAAATCGGTTTAACTTTCAAAACCCACTAGTCACAGCGGTTCAAACTCCAACACACCCTCCTCCTGACGGGAGTTAATTGGCACTTCAACCAACAATTCTAGTCAATCACAATATAATCAATTCCAACAACCTTCTCCCAGTGGGAATTTATTTCAATTTCCACCCATTCAACCATAGCAAATACCTACTGTTCAATGATATCCATCCATCCAAGCTCGCCTTCTCGACGGGACCGCATCCCAATTCCCTCACCACACCATGCATTCAATACCTTTGACCGAGGATCACAGGAACATCGGAGAAGTCGACTATTATGAAGAAGAGGCTAACCGAATGCTAGAATGAGTGCGACCTCCTTTGGCCCAACAAAATGAATTTGATTGACTTCGGGAACACTTTGAGAACTAGCTAAGGGCCATGTGAAATGAACTTCAGAAATAACATGGGGTGGAACTCCCATCCATAAAATTCAGAGATCTTTGCCCATTCCCTAATGCTAGGGTACCTACGAACTTTGAGGTTACCAAATTTCAATGATATGACGACACGAGATGCCCGACTGCACATTTAAAGGCTTTCTGTGGTGAACTTGATGTCATGGCAGAAGATGGCGGGGCATTGATCCGTCTATTTGACAAATCCCTAAGGGGTGATACATTAGATTGGTACATGTCTTTAGACTATCATAAGATTAGAACATGGGAACAATTGTCCCAAGACTTTGTAGATTGTTTTGTGTACAATTTAAATGCAATACCCCGAAGGTCAGACTTGGCAGGCAAAGGAACGACGAAACAATGTCTGCATACATGGGATGATGGAGAGCCATGGTCGCACAAATGAAAACACCAATTGACGAAGAACAACATATCTATATGATTGTCCATTCAGCCAATCCAAACATTTCGAGATATCTGATTTCATATCCGTATGCTAATTTTACTCAGCTAATCCGTGCAGGGGAACAGGTGGAGGTCGGAATAAGAACCAGCACAATTGCACCATGGCCTCACCAGTCTACCTCTGTATGAAAAGCGAAACTTGAAGAAAAGATAGGCAAATACAGAGTAAGAAACTAAGATATGGTCGTTCCTCACCCAACAAAAACTAACAATATCACTGCCTCCGCATAAGGAATGCTAGGAGCTCCTCTGCAGGAACAACAATACCAGCCTCAACAACAACAATTTATGTGGAATCTTTGATACACAAACCACAATAGGTAAACAAGTGCGGCACAGGTGTCTAGGCAATTTACACCATTGGCCCAGTCATACACAGACATTCTGGCCACACTCATTTAAAGGCAGCTCTTGGCACCTCTCCAGCCTAGACCACCGCTGAACCCGTTGCCTCCAAATTATAAAGAAAATGAGTATTGCACATTCCATCAAGGGTATGGTCATGCCACAAAATGTTGTTTCTCCTTGAAACATGCAGTCCAAATTTGATTGATCAAAACAAGATCACAGTCACACCCCCTGAAACAACTGCTGCTAATAATAATAACATACTCCAAAATCCTTTGCCGCAATACCAAACATGCCCTAACACTTCCAACACCCCCACCATCAACACTATCCAGGGAGAATATTCCCCTCATGTTTTCTAAGCATTCTTGCCCAAAAGCTACGACATGGAGTTTTCCTCACTCATTTTGCAAGGGGCATTACTCCCTCCTCCATTGGTCCTCAAAGGGAAGGCCCCTAAACCTCATCCAAGTCCTCCTCATCACATGGAACAAACATGGGATCAACCATTGGTCCTACAGGGAAGAGCCCCTACATCAACACTAACAACCCCCACCAGTCAAGAGCCCACAGACTAGTTGTCCTTATGGGGAAGGCTCCATCGCCCATGCTCAGTCAGGTCTTATAGCATCTACCCATTGCTGCACAAGAACGATGGCCTTCCCCGTTCTACATGCCATATGAACTCGCTAGATCCGGTTGGACAATTCAAGAAGGGCCTCTTTCACAACTCCTACGGGCACCACTGGCTCCCCAATTGAACCACACATCTGTTATCACTAACCCAATACCCCCTCTAGAATCTTCACCTCCTCTAGTTCTTTAAGGAAGGATGGAACTGGGCTCAGACAACAAGGCAGTCCCCTGGCATTACCTAGAATGTTCTAAGGTAGGAAACATATATCTTAATGGGAGATGCTTTCAAAAAGAACTCAGAGGAGATCCTAAGGGACCTTTGGCCGGAGCGGCTGATAAGGTCGACACCGCATATGATGTAGCGGCCCAGCTTAAAACCATCCCAGCCCAAATATCTGTTTGGAAACTCCCCTAAACATCGCAAGCACATCGGTAGATTTTTGTTAGAACTCTGAATGATGCGCATATCTCCCGAGAAGCTCCACCTAAAATGGTCACGCATACAATAGGACAACTCCTTGCACCCCGAGCCATTACTTTCTCAGATGACAAGTTGTCACCAAAGGGTCGCGACCATGTAAGGTCATTAAATGTAATCATCTATCATAAGGACAATAGCATCCCACTAGTACTGATTGATAATGGTTTAAGTTTGAATGTTTGCCCACTTCGGACTGCATTGAATTTGGGACTAACTCCATCTATGTTCAAGACAAGCAATATGAATGTGAGAGCATTCGACACTTCCCGAAGACAAACACAAGGAGAGGTTGATCTTGAACTACAAATTGGCCTAAATACATCCACTATCTCTTTTTAGGTGTTGGACATCCCTTCATCATTCAATCTTCTCCTCGATCGGCCTTGGGTTCTCAAAGTTGGGGCCGTACTATCAACTCTCCACTAGAGGTTCAAGTACATCTATGAGAATATAGTGCTCTGCATTCTGGCAGATCCTAAACCACTTTTTCCCACCGAAACAAATCTTCAGGGAGAGCGTAACATCCCAGTTATTGATGCATGACAACCAGATAGAGACAACCCATATTACAGCTTCCAGTTCGAAACGGTATGTCCTTTAAAATCAAACTATATTTTCACTCCAGCCGAGTGTCAAATCCTGAACTACCGCTTTGAACACCAAGATACTGCCAAGGTAATTGAGGTTCAAGAAGGAGTAAGAAAGGCAGGACTAGGATATGAGTCTCATTCACCAGAAGAACCAGAGGAGGCAGATACTGAGAGGAGGCAGAAGGGCCAAGAGATAAGCCATCCCTCCCATTTCACACCAATCTAATTCGATCGCACTGGAGTTATCCATCCAAGTCATAATCCAGAATCCGACCCACTAGGTCATGACAATAGTCTCACCCTCACTGAGTCGCCCAAGCAACAACTGGGCAAGGGGCAAGAGCTACCCTCTCTTGATTAGACCATGACGGTGGTCCCACCATAGCTATAACAACCTGAAGAGCTCCACGACATAGGTAATGAAGGTCCGACGAATCTGACACCAAGTCAGAACCTAGCCCCCGCTACATCATGATGATTGGGCACAATAGAGAAAATCACCCCACTACATCCCAAAACCCTGCCTCTCGAGGGGAGAGAGAGCAAGGCTCCAACTAGTTCACCATCCACATGATGTTTGAATTGGTTGGTCAATCTTCTCAGAGTACTACTCTGGAAAAAAATGTCCCTATAAATAGACATTTACACCCCGGGTAAGACCAGGATAGACACTGGTTTTTAACACCCGCTTGCTCGGTGTTCGATAAAATTAAAACACCAAAAAATTTTTAAAACCCTAAAAAAAGCAAAAATAATATAAAATCCTCAAAAACCAAAAACAATAGAAAACCCTTAAAAATAAAATAAAAAACAATAGGAAATCCACAAAACTCAAAAATAGAAGAAATTTACAAAAACTAAAAACATCAAAAAAAAATTTTAAAATACCAAAATCAGAAAACTTTTCAAAAACCACAAGCAATAAAGTGCCAGACTCATCCTAAAGATTTGCATGAAGCCGAAGTTGATATTTATGACTTTGACATAGAGCTAGACTTCGAACTCATGGGTTTAGAAGTGGTTAAGGACAAGGGAAATGATGATCCAATTTCCGAACTTGAGGATCTCCTCAATAAGTTCGATTCAAAAGCCAACGTTGCACCTAGCAATTTTGAGGTGGTCAATCTTAGAACCTCCGAGAATCCTCGAGAAGTACGCATTGGAAAATCTTTATCTTCGAGCGATAGGAAGAGGATGATCAAGTTTTTGAAACCACGGTTATCAAAGTTTGCATTCCCCTATGAAAATATGTAACATCTCAAATTTTCACGGCCAGAGTTTATACTCAAGCCTAAGAAAATCGGGTGTTAATAATTGAATGAATTGGATGCTTTAAAAATTACACCATATTTTTTTCATTTAGATCACATACAGCTACATTCATGAAGGTAACTATTCACGAGAATAAAATCGACTGTATTTATTATTTCATTATAGTAAAAGAATTCAACAAATTATCAAATGCCCTCTCAATGGGAGCTTATTACATTATTGAGTTTGCAGCGAAAATATAAAACTAAATCATAAAACTATCTTCTTATTCTTTCAATATAATCTTCCATAGGGAGATAGTCCTCTAGGTTTCGATCTGTGCATCACCTGCATCATCTGTACGATTGGAGAGGGTCAACGCCCTACTCATAGTGATGGTTATCCTTTAATATTATCATTAATTCAAGAGATTCATAAAAGTAATGCAAGGGTTCTGATACGTCCCGTACTCAACTACGAGGGGTATCAATATGCGCAAGCAACCTACATGAGATGCATGCCTAGTAAAGTATATGTGGTTCATCACACTTAACGATCACCACAATGTGGAAAATGATTTAGAGTTATCCGGCTTGACCTGTATCCCATTTTACGGAGATTCGCCGGCATGTCCCACGTTAACATGGATTTACCCGATTATCCCAAGACGAACACAACACATGACTTAGATGAATTACGTGACATGATTTGTATATGGAGCAACTATTTACGACATCCGATCCCGGAAGTGATGTAACACGCATTGTGAATTACTTACATCAATTTATGCACCACTACCCAAAATTTGTGGAATTACATGTCGACCCAGAGGCTGCTATCCAAACCGCATTACGTTCACGATATTTATTTGATCGCTAAAAGTGATATTTTCAACATAGTACTTGCACTAAAGAGGAAGTAAATTGAATCATGGGAGCTTTGGAATTCTAAGACACATGCCCAAGATATAAAGGTAGATAGTACAGGACTAATAAAATAAGGAGGAGAGTAGCAATGGCTAACTCAATAAAGAGGAGAGTGGTAATGGCCAACTCAACAAAGAGGAGAGCGACAATGACCAACTCAATAAAGAGAACAGTGGCAATGGCCAACTCAACAAAGAGAAGAATGACAAGGGTTAACTCAACAAAATTGGTAAAGGGAAGGGCACGGCTTATATCCATCGCCCCAAAAGTAATAAAGATCACTTGTAATTAACATCATACCATAATTCCCAAAGGGTAAATAATTATTGATAATAAATTAAACAATTGCAGGGTGAAAATCATAGTAGCATGAAAGCAAGGAATGTAAAAGGCAAGATAAATCATATCAACTTAAATCAAGGTAAGCTTAAAAGAATCCCTCACCTTAGCCTTAGATCTAAACCCTAGGTAGATATCCATGTAATAAAGCTTCTACATGAATCATGACATTACTTGAGCAAGAGGGAGATACCAGATGTTTAGAGAAGGAAGCGGATGATGGAAAGTCCCTTGTGATAGATTCCATAGCCTGCGATACTACGTACTATCATCCCGACTTCACTCCAACTTGATCATTTCATTCGCACCGCATATTGCACTGCATCCGCAGCATGTAGCATTTTGGGTTGCCATGTTTCCGCATTGATATGGCCGTTAGCATTCATGCCTTGCATCGCATAGCCTTGGTACGACTGATGGCACTCATGGACTTACTAATATATTTTCGCTTACTCTGATATCATATGATTCATGATGTTGTTAGTACTTTTGCTTATTCCAATATTGCATGATTTATAGCATTGTATTGCATACCTGGCACTTACCTCGTGCACACACTTACACCACCCTCTAAGCTTTTTATAATCTTTGCACGATAGATGCGTACAAGTGGTGTTAGGTCATAGAAGCGTTGAGCTTGGAGCGTGCAGCAGATTTTTGGAGCTTTGATTTTGACATATGTATTTCCCTTTCAGCACTATATTCAACTGTTTATATTAGTGGATATGTGATGATGATGTTGCCTTTATAATTTAGGTAAACTTGTGGTTATGCTTATTACGAGTTAAATGTACATTGAAAAATTCACCTTATACTATCCCAGGATCGGAATCTGGAGTATAGATGCTAGGAGCTAAGAATGGGGTACTACGAAGGCTGTCGGCACCGGATTCGGCGATCGAGAATTTTGTAAGCCCGATTTCTGAGTTTTGGGGCTTGACAATGTCCATACCTCTGATTGATCCTGTTTACTAGGATTGGCCTCCTAGTCTGACGGAGGTATAGTTAAGTTTATTGCTTTTATATATATTAGGATTAAGATAGTTTGCTTTCCACTATTTAGGATAGTTTGCTTTCCACTGTTTTAGGATAGTTTGCTTTCTATTGGTTTCATTCTTGTGCTAACCCATCTTCACACTAAGATTATCGAAAAAACCTCAAAATTCCTTCTTTAAGTATTACCTTTCCATCATTTCCCTTTTCTTTTCATTGTCTCTTTTACATTACATGATTATTTCTTTTACATTGAGGACAATGTAGATTTTTAGGTTGGGGATGGGGGATTAGGTAACCTAAACATTGTTTTCTCAGTTTTGAGCAAAATTTTTGAAAATTTTCAATGTTTTCAAGTTGAAATCTATTTGGGAAGCGATGAATTGTGTTCTTAAGAATGCTTTGAGTATGAGAAGATAGAGATTGAATTTTAAATTGTTGGAGTTTGATCAACTAAGTAACCTATCACCTAAGTTCTTGTGCTCAATTGATTAAAAGGAAGTTTGAATATCATGTTAATCTAAATCACAAAACACATTCAATTTGGCTTCTGTAAGACATGCTAGAAGTTCTTACTGTTAGTATGTGAATCATTGATAGATGGTGAGAATCAAGCCTGAAGAATTTTTTCCACCTTAAAAGAAGAAGAGAACTAGTTAAAAAATAGGAGATCGACAAAGAGGTCATGAAAAAGAATGAAAAGAATGAAAAATCTAGAAAAGAATGTAAAAATAAAAAGAATGAATAAAAATTGACTGTTAATATAAAATTAAAAACTGGACAAAGAAGGAGAAGGGGATAAGTTCGGAATCAGTACTTGAATTTCAAATCTGTCTTGAAGTGATGAGCATGCCTAACATGATGAATTGATAGTATTCGTACAAGAAGTAAGTTGATTTTCACTTAGCACATTGAAAAACTTGATATGCAAGCTATCCTTTGATTTCATGGACAAAGAATTTACTTGATTGGTTGCTTATGTGATTCGGCTCTAAGTCTTCAAAATCTCACTTTCGTATCTTAATTATACCCATTCATACTTGAGTGCACAAAAGATTGTTTTCTGAAAAAGGTTTTGGACATTGAGCATTGGGGTTTATTTCATGCATACTTTGCTTGGGACTAGCAAAATGCTGGTTGGGGATTGTGTTGAGGGTCAAATATTGCATCTTATCCCCCATTTATATCTTGATTTTATGAACATGATACTGCTTAATGTCCTATTTTACTCATGTTTGTGTCGTAAGGTGAATTTAAGAGCTTGAATTGGAAAAGGTACTAAAAGCATGGATTTGACGCTCAAAGATCACCAAGGCAAAGAATGTATCTTAAGAGACAAAGATTGAAGATTTCAAGATCCAAAGATTCAAGAACACCAAGCAGAGAAGGAAAGAAGTCGAAAGAACAAGTGCAGAATTAACATTGACTGTGTCATCGATCACCATTCAATGACATCGAAGACACATTTGATGACATCGAACACGGGTCAATGACATCGAATTTATAAAACAAAATCGAGTTGGTTGCTAGACGAATTGAAGACATTTTTCGATGACTCGTGTACTTGTTTGATTACTTGAAGCCTTACTCGATGACATCAAATTTTCTGTGGATTTTCAGTAAAACTCGTTGGACTGTTTTTTATGCATTATCGATTCCTCGAATAACGCTCGATGACATCGAAGGTAGGTTCAATGACATAGAAGATTACGCAGTCCGGACGAAGTTATGCCGTGTGAAAAAAGCACGTATAAAAGGCACCTTCGATGACATCGAAGGCAGTTTGATGTCATCGAACCACTTATGCAAAGTCGCGTAGAATTACACGGAGTGCGTAAATTTGAGGCAATTTCTGGATTTTTTCAAGGAGGTGAAAAAGGAGGTGTTGTACAACTATAAATAGAAGTCCCCAAGGCATCCCTGGACATCTATCTAGGGTTTAGAGGAGAAAAGCATAAGGGTGGAGAGCCATCGCCAAGCATTTTTCTTCTTTCTTCCTTAGGTTTTCATGCTTTCTTCTAGGGTCACTACAAGAAAAGCCACTTTTACCAACAAAAATTTGCGTAGGCAAAAGTCTTATTTTCGTAGGGAAAAACTTTTACCCGCGAAAATTTTCGTTGGCAAATTCCTCACTGATATACCGAGGAGAAAACCTTTTACCCACGAAAAAAAAATTTCGTTGCCAAAGGTAAGACTTTTGTCGACGAAAGTTTTCGTAGGCAAAACATTTTACCAACGCTAATTTTCGTTGGTAAAAATATTGACAAAACTTTTTACCTACGAATACTTTGTAGGTAAAAATATTTACAAGACTTTTTAGCTACCAATAATTTCGTAGCTAAAAATATTTAAAGATTTTTTACCTACAAATATTTTCCTAGCTAAAAGTATTTAAAACATTTTTTACCTACCAACAATTTCGTAGCTAAAAATATTTACAAGACTTTTTACCTACCAACAATTTCGTAGATAAAAATATTTAAAACACTTTTTACCTACCAACAATTTCGTAGCCACAAATATTTACAAGACTTTTTACCTACGAATATTTTCGTAACTAAAAATATTGAAAACACTTTTTACCTATTTTCGTAGGTAAAATTATTTACCAAACATTTTCCTACGAATGATATCGTGGGTAAAACTATATACAAAACGTTTAGCTACAAATATTTTCGTAGGGAAAAACATGGCTGGGACTTTTAACTACGAAAATTTTTTTAGGGGTAAAAACTTGGATGGGACTTATAACTACGAAAATTTTTGTAGGTAAAAGTTCTTTTTTTCCCCACATTCTTCATATACACCTGTTACGATATATTTCTTGATATACACCTAATATACACATGTTACAATATATTTCTTGATATACACCTAATATACACCTGTTACAATATATTTCTTGATATAAACCTGTTATGTAATATATTTCATCATATTCACATTTACATCCATTTAACTCCAAAGTACATAAATAAATCCATCCAAACATAAAAATGGCAAAGAAAGAACATCAAAGAAATGCCTGGAGTCCAGATGAGCATTGCCTGGTTTGCAGTTCTAATAGGCACGCTTCTTTGTTTGACACAGATAGATAGTAAATACAACTGATAGAACAAGAAAAGAAACCGACTGTTCCCAAATAGCCCATGTAAAAAGAAGCATACCAGGGAAACCAGCATAAAATGCAGCCATCCTGCATTCACTTGCTCAGATGAGGGTAGCCTTCTTATGCCTATAAACATCATTAGTCCAACCCGCTGAGGTAGCTCCAAAAATTGCACCTAGTAATGCCATGCTAACAATTGTTCCCTAAGCATTAATCAACATAATGGAAACATGCCTAATGTGGTTTTTGTTTTCCATGCTGCCACAGACAAAGTTAGTGCGGATTCAAGGATGCGTGCTAATATTTCACATAATGGAAACATGCCTATTTCCACTAGTATAAATCAACGAATCTAAGTACCCAAGTAAAGCTAGTGTGGATTCAAGGATGCCAAAAATAGAACCTGAAAACAAAATGAAAAGGGAGTATACACACCTATAGATTTGATTCTCCATGTATATGGACAAAAGAGATTGTGTCAACTGAAAAGAAGATGTTGCATCAAACCCAAATGGTTTTTCTATTATTATGCGGTTCCAGCCTCTCTGGGTTTGGGCATTATCGGCAATAGATGATGCAACATCCAAAAGTGCTTCTTGTGGCACGGAAAGGTAAAATATCCTATTTTCTTCAGAATTTCCCTGTAGTTAGGTAACTTGTATCAAATTGTAAGAAAATAAAAAAGAATTCAACCAACTGATAAAAAATTAAGAAGAAATTAGGAAACTTAAGGTTGCCTTTAGCACTTGGCAGAAATTTGACCCAATGAACACGGAAAACAGAAGCGGCATCAAGTGGGCTTCCATTTTCCCCCCTTAGCAATTATGTACAGGAAGATCCCTAAGATGTTTTAATTTTTGTTGTTGCTAGCGGATCATGCTGATTTTTGGAATCAGGAGCTTCCAACCACATCTTATGTAAGATTGGAAGCAAGTATTTTCTCTCAACATCATTGATGATAAGAACGGGTACAGTGAAAAAATACCAAAGAATCCATGCTTCTTTCAACTCACCCTCAATCTGTTCCATTCGTACATTAAGCTTTTCCATTCCCTCTCTGTTGTCATATCCTCCATTAAGATAGTATGTTCTATTAAGGAAAGCGTCCAACTTGTTCCCGCACTTTTCTCTGTACAATCATATTTTCTATTCTTGGTGAACACCTGGCTCTGCTACTTGATCAAATTGAATGAAACAACAATTGAAGAACAAGGAAATTTAAAACATCTTTATTGTATGAATTTATATAGGGAATGCACTGAGATGCTAATCCACTAATTCTTCAATGAACAAAAAACAATGATTAGTTTATGATTAGTTTCTGGAGCTTTGTTAAGTACACACACTGGTTCAATAAGGCTCATGTACACTCACACATGCAATAATGCTCATGTACACTCCACACATGTGCCAGAATGGTACATGGATATGAGATCCAACCCATCCATCAGGTTGGTCCGACCTTCCACATGTTTTCCCAAAAATAAATCTGCTCCACTTAGCATGTGGGTGCCAATACTGGAAACAGGTGGATGGGTTAGAAAACTTCAGCCAAGTTTTTCAGAGCCATACATTTGTTTTGCAAACTGTGGCCCACCTAACCAGTGGATCAACCTTATTCTTAGGCTATGGCATCAAAGTAGTGGTGCTGTTCTAACAGATGGATTGGATCTTGGACCTATCATGCCATTTTGGCACATGTGTGGCATGTACATGAGCTTTATTGCACAGGCATGTAGGCTTAGCAAAGCTCTAGTTTCTGAATTATGCCAAACATTGTCGCGTATCAAAATCTCATTGAAGGAATGAAATCCATGAATTCTTATCTATTTTGAAGGAATGAAATCCATGAATTGTTATCTATTACAAGTTGGCAACAACTACAAGAAAAATTAGAAACTGAATTCCCTGTGTTTGGAAGCACAACTGAATCAAATTGCAATAATTAGTCCAACAAATTGACATGACCAAAATCTAATTCTCATAGTGTTCTTTTTGAGGGATTATGCAATTACATTGCACTCAAGTTGGACTTGATAGGAACATAACTGCTATATGAGCCTACTTTCTCATTGTGAATGCAGGAGATGCAATTAGGATTTGATCAATTTTTTCACAACTTAATTCAACTTTTCATCCTGACACAGCCTTAGACTTTCAGATGTAAGACTCCCAAATTAAATAAGTATATATGGTAGTTTTGTTAACAAAAACATAAAACATCATTTAAGAAACATGTTAGCACCATACTGATGATCAACTCGGCATGTCAAAGTCCCTGCAATTATGGAAAGAGGAAAAAGAAAAGAAAAAGCATCCAATGACATGAGCAGTACCTGCAACTTGATCCTTGTAAACAACAAGCAGGTCAAGTGTTGCTCTAAACACACGTTCTAGTGCTTCTCCAGGTAACTGGTCCGCAGGAAGTGCAAGTAGTGAAGTCAATCCCAACAAGTAAACTTTCTTATCATGTTCCCTGCAATCACCATAGGACTATTGAAGCCACAAGAAAAGTTTTACAACATGAGGAAAACAATCTGAGAAGCAGAAGTCACCTTCTAAAATTAGCATGCAAACCACTTTTTTCAACCTGTTGTAGCATCTGAAACCAGAGATTAAAAACTTCTGCTGCCACCCCAAGCTTTTGCAATATGCCAATTGTCATTGTTGCATTGTAGTAAAGAGCATCAGCAATCTGCAATAAGTTTGAAAGGCTTATAACTTAATGTGCCTTGTTCATCTACAATTTTGTAACAGTAAAATGCAATCTATGAACATAACAGTAAAATGCAAGTGGTCTTTCAACTCTATGGAGTCCATCTTCAATCAATGCCACATCCAATATCAGTAACATTTAGGGTGATTAGGAAAACATACTTCAACATGCTACTAAGAACAATAACTCCAAAAAGATTAACGAGAAATGCTCCAGTGCTCTCAAAGCACTATAAGTTATACTGCTCCTAGTTGCATGGGACACCTGGACTATCCAATCCATCAATCTAGACTGATCACTAGGTCCAGTGCACATTTCATGAGCAATTGACCATGGAAGCATCCTTAAATGTGTTCTGGACTTGACAAACAGTTGAGATCAATCAATTGGACTAAATGAACTGATGCAACTAGGAGCACTATAACTTTATGTGCTACAGCATGAGTAATTCAACAGCCGTGAAGTTCTCCTAGAGTAAAACATGAGTGGCAACTTATAAACATGTAGGATAGAACAACCACATACATGTGACAACCTCTCCCACTAAGTAGCAACATTATAGTGATGTATTTACTCTGTATTGACCAACAGAGATATCATGAAAACTAATTACATTCTAGTTGACAATGCATTCTCAACTCAACCACTATGAGAAGACAATACACACACACAACAAATACATCTTGATCTATATAGCACTAACAATTTATGAGCATAGTACAATTATTCTTTCTGGGTAGAAAGATTGTCCTGTCAACAGGAGCAACTGGATTTGTTTTGGTCATTTTCCTGTAAATAAGCATATGAGCCTATCTTTACCTTTACCATAGTCACCAGATGTTAACAGCCAAGATGTAAATGCAGGCCAGGGACCAACCAGACAAAACCTGGAAAGTAGAGGATCAAAAGTACTCTTTCTGCCTAATCAACCATGCAGGAAACTTCAGAAATTATAATTCCTAGCCATAGATAAACAAACATATTGGCAAAATTTTTGGTAGTTGTACATGATGAGAATTTGTTTCAGTGTTCCTTGAAAGTTCGATGAGAATCGAGGACAGATGGTTTCCTTTCTCTTCTGTCTTTTTCCTTCTTTTTCTTTCTTTTTTCTTTTCTTTTATTATTTATTTATTTATTTATGTTTTCCTTTCTTTTGATGTACTGAAGTTGGGTTCTCAGCCTGTCAATAGAAAAACTCACTTAAAACTAGCTTTTATGTGAGATAACATGAATTAACAGATAATTTATAGTATGAATGATGCCTGGCAAAGCCAACCAAAATAGCTTCTTCTTTTCTTTTCTTCTTTTCTTTTTTTTTCTTTTTTTTTTTTTTACACATGCACTCACACCCCACACACCCCCACACGCTTACACCACAGTGGGATTTCACCACAATGGGTACTCGAACCCATGACCTCATGTTGAAACTCTTGTGAGTCTACCACTGAGGCATGAGTAAGGACCCAGCCAACCAACATAGCTGAAAGCATAATTTGGTATAAGAAAGTTCATTTGCATTTATAGAAAAAAAAATCACATGTTTAATCTATTAAGAACTTCTTTTGAACTTGGAATCTTGTGCTTTTCAAGGAAGACATCTTCAAGTAGAGTAATGTCATGGAGAAGGGTTTTGGAAAATCTTGAGAAAATAGTAACGTGATATATAGATCATGGTTAAAATATAAAGTATATAACATGGCATGCAAAAACAAGGCAATAGCCTAACTTTACAAGAGCCTGTGAAAGGGAAAATTGAACAATTAATCAAACTTGTTGAATGGTATGCACAATGCCGTGTCACATAATCCCTGAGTATCAAAGCTGACCTCTCTAGCATCTGCTTAATGTTACCCTTGATGTCATGCTTTCAAATTGCATTCCGCACAACTTCAGACTCCATTTGCATAGAGATGCCCATATGGGCCCTACCATCCTACACTATAGAAGCGGAATCGGTAACAAGATTGCAAACAAACACCATGTACTTTTGGTTATCACTCAAAGGAACTTGTAATCAAGGACCAAGAAAAGGTTAGATATCTACACAAGTACAATATGGAAATGCATTACTAAAACAAACACCATTTACTTTTGGCAAGACGAGAATATCCAAATTTGAAAGGCATCCTTCTTCACATTTGATTGCAAACATACCATGGATGAGTGAAGTACCATGTGGTAGGAGCAATTCTAATCCCTTTCTTGAAATTCCAGGCTGTGAGTGCACTGATTGTAATTCATTCGCATAGGAAAAGGAAAAATAAATGGATTTTGCAGGGTAATCATAATTCCTCTATAATCTTAATCTCACATGTTCATGCAAGCCATCTTCCCATTTTCTTAGCTTCGGAAATTGGATTTGGAAGTGACGGGGAGGTGGGGTTTTTAAATTTTCACAAGAATTTGCAACAATTTGAGGCATTGTTCATTTCAGCTCAAGTCGAATGTGCCCGAGTTGCTAGTGAAGGTGCAATAGATCGAGAGATTTTGAAAGGAATTTTCATCGGTTTCCCCTTTTCTACAAATGCGCTTCGTACAATGGTTTTATAGTATTGGCTTTGTGGGCCATACGGCCCATACCAACAGTCATTGTTGTCTTCAAATGCAACAACAGGTTGGTTATAACATCATCAGGATGAATTTCCAAATTGGCCCACTTTCAGTCTAGCTCATTTGCTTCTTTTACTGAATGCAGATTTTTAAAGCTCTTTTTTTAAAAAAAATAATAATAATAAAAGCTCTTATGTGAATTGAATACTTTCTACTGCAACTTTAGGTAAAGGCTTGAGTAGAGCATTTGCAACATCAAATTGAGCACCAGCCATCTTTTTTCAAATGCTCTTTTCAGGCCTTTACCTGATACTATATAACATGGAGTGCTTCCACATGTCAGTTGTGCATATCTGAAATAGCTAATCTCACATGCACATGTAAGGTGTGTATATGTATACATATCACACCCTTTTGTGAATATGTATACATTCTAAGTTTTGTGTTATTTTCAAATTAGGATATTCTAAGTTTCTATGAATACAGGCACTCAGTAAGTTAATTTCTATGGATTTAAATGTGTGAATATTTAAATTCTTTAATACCAGTTTAATAGAGTTGCTAAAATAGGCTTTCCCATCATCTTGAAATTTCAAGAACCATTGAGTTCTTGTTCCTGCTTCATGTAAACTAAGGTCACGATATCATGAATCACTGAGCATACAGATTGATTTTATTGGTTGAACCACCGACCGCTGCAAGTGCTTTTGTTAGAACTTGTATACATTAACTCCTGAGATATAACCAGTTGCTTAACTGAAGCAAATGCATTCTACAATACAGCTTAGGAACAACATCTTGAAGCAAATACTAATCCATATGAGCAACAAACACTGTCTAATGTATATTTTCCTTGTTAGTCTTTTCTCTCATATTATAATGGTGGACTAAAGAATTGAAAGGCTGATTGTAAATAAATGGAAGATTTAACTGAATAGAAGAACATCACTGATAGAACATGTATACAACATTGGGATTAAAGAAAGAAGAATGAAAAAGAGGAAATCTGGAACTATGAAGAAGATGGCATCTGTTGACAGTCACTCCTTTGGAGGATCATTTAGGGATTCTAAAAAAATCAATAGCTTGTTTAGAAAAATCAGATATCTTGATTATTTTTACAGTTAACATAAAATATGAGAAATGAGATCAACATGATTTCTTTTTTTTTTTTTTTATCAATAAGATTAAAATTCTATTAATCATGTGTGTGTGTGATACTTATAATAGTGATACTAAACATTAGCTAAATACCTGATTAAGCACCCACCAGATGCACCTAGACGATGGAACTCCAATCGAGATGATGAAGGGTCCTCTGAGGTTTTCTGAGGTGATGAATCTGATAGAGGGAGAGGGAGCACGACACAGGGAGAGAGAGAGATGGAGAGGGAGAGGTAGCACGAGACAGGGAGAGGGAGATCGAGCAAGAAACGGAGAGAGATGGAGCACGAGAGGGGAACAGAGAGAGAGATAGAGAGAGAGAGAGACTGGGGAACGAATAGAGGGAGGGAGGAAGATGAGAGAGCTAGGGTTAGGGAATGGAGAGCGTGCGCGCGCGAGAGAGAGAGAGAGAGAGAGAGAGAGAGAGAGAGGAGATTTGGGGTTTTTTTAGGCGGGCGTAAATTTTTAGAGCGCGCCCAAATAAGGAAATCGGGGTTGGTATAGCTCTGTGGACCCCACCATGATGCGTGTTAAACATCTACCCCCATCAGTCAGATGCATCATCCCATGCTCGGTGCAGGGATTAAAAATCAAATCAATCTATAACTTGTGTGGGCCACACCACATACAAAAGTTGAGAGGGGTTACCCTCCATTAAAACATTCATAATTATTTTTTGGACCCACAGAGATGTGGTTCACAAATCCAGCCCATCCATTATGTGTGTGCCACTTGAATGAGGGGTCATACTAAGTTTCAGATGCATCCAAATTCAGGTGGGGCCCACAAAGTTCTTTTATATGTTTTAGGCATGTCTTCACTTGATTTTAGATGGAATGGCCTACAGGAGTTCCTTATACGCTGATTTTTGGGATATCCTATAATTTAAAGCGGACCCCTCAAATGCATGGTGTTGATGTTTGACACACGTCATGGTGGGGCCCACACAACTTGACCTCATGGGGACAGCATGGATTAAACACATACATCATGGTGAGGCCCACATAATAAATGAAATTAGGATTTTAAAATGATACTAAATAAAATTATTTAATTGGGATTTAAAAATGAAATTAAGACTAATAATATCAAATATTCTTGGGAATTTGGAGGATCTTGTAAGGTTTGGACATATCACCTAGCAATATAAATCTCAAGTGGACCACACCATTAACAACTTCCTGGGGTTCAATGTAAGGTTTATTTGCCACCATTAATGAATGAATCAAGCTGGTTTTTGCTTTTTCCCATCATCTGGGCCTGTATGACCTAATCAACAGATTGGATGTCAAATAAAAAGTATAGTGGGCCTTAGGAGGGTTTTAATGGTGGATATCCAGTCACTATTGTTTTCATGTGGTGTGGTCCACCTGAGATTTATATCCCTCTCATTTTTTGTATCAAGCCCTAATATGATAAGTAAAAATCGATGGATGGCATGGGTGCAAGATCTAAGTTGTACATCAGGTGAGCCCCATCGTGTATGTCTCTAATTCCAGCCTACTACTCAAGAGGATCACATACTTGTCTTCCCCGACCTTCAAACAGCTGCCCCAAACATATTAGCTATAGAACTTTGCATCACCCATATGCCCATAGTTACTTGAATCGTAGTTTTTTTTTCTTTTTTGTTGGAAGGTATAATCTCAACAAATGATTCAAGAAGACTTCAACAGCCTTGAAGCAAAGACTAGAAAGTCAGATCTTCTCGATCCTCATCAGTCATCACTAGAGTTTGCAAGAATGAAGCCAAATCAGCACCATATGTGACATGATGATCTCTTATGCATTGATATTGAATGTCAGCTTTGGTCCCCACTCCCCATTGTTTGGGCAAACAAGTTGTCATCTAATTGTTCTAGTGTAAATTCAATGATGAGTGAAAATGATCTTAATTATGGTCTTTAATATGGTCAAGATCATTTCCACAAAAATAGGTCCATTCAACAAAATGGTCCATCTAACAAATATTAATAATTTGATCAATGGTCTTTAATATAATTAACATCATTTCTAGGGCCTGTTGTAATGTTTAATTGTCATTTAACCTAGTACTCAGGTCACACGGACTAATAGCCACTGTTTGATTTAAACACATATCAGCTTGATTCAAAACACCTCTAATCACTACTGTTTCCTACAATGTGGTCCACTTCAGATTTAGAACGGCCTCATTTTTGGATCATATTATAAAATGAGATCGAAAAACGAACATATCAACTTGATTCAAAACACAGGAGAAACAGCCGACCACCACCACATAAGGGTCCAAGGCGAACCTGAGCAGCATGGGAAAATCGCCTTTTAAGGTGAAAGTTCCCACCCACATGTCTTCCCAAAACTTGATTTTATTCACCATTCCCCAGGGATAATCCAACCCTTTCCAAGAATGCCTATTTCACGGAGGAGATCCCTTTCCACAAGGGCGAAGCTTTATAGGCTGAAGATTCCCTTGTCCACCACCCACCTTCCAAGCACCCATATTTCTCAAGGCGCACCTTCCTTGTTTGGTAGATTTATTACACCTGGATTTACCAAAAATTTGGGATCAACCCACACCGTTCATCGATATTTTGAAGATAATTTTATAGAATTATCCAAAAGATGAATCATATCCAAAGATTAAATGGACCACACCACAAATAAGGGGAACGGATTGGCTACTCCCCCTGACACCGTCCACTGATTGGTGGTTGGTGCGTGCTCTGTGAGCCCTACCATGATGTATGTGTTTAATCCATGTTGTCTATCTATTTTTAAAGATCATCCTACGATATGAGACCAAAAATGAGATATATCCAAATCTTGAGTGGACCACTTTCCAAGAAACGGTATTGAATCAGCGTCAACCATTAAAAAACATTTGGGGGTCATAAAAGTTTTGGATCAAATTAATTTTTGTGTTTTCCCCTTCATCTGGCCTATATGACCTAATCAACATATTGGATGTCAAATAAACAGTACAGTGGGCCTCAGGAGGATTTTAACGATGGATATAAAACACATTTTTATAATATATATATATATGTGTGTGTGTGTGTGTGGGGGGGGGGGGGGGAGAAAAGGTTCCATATGGTCAAGCTCATGGGAACTTCTCCTATGATCGAGCTGTGTGGGCCCCACCGTGATGGGTGTCGAACATCTACCCCACCAGTTAGATGCACCATTCCATGGTGGGCCTGGGGCTTAAAAATCAAGTCAATCCATGACTTTTTTGGGCCACACCACATACAAAAGTTGAGAGGGGTTACCCTCCATTAAATCATTCATAATCATTTGTTGGGCCCGCCGAGATGTGGTTCACAAATCCAGACCATCCATTATGTGTGTCCCACTTGGATGAAGAGTCAGATCAAGTTTCATATGCATCAAAATTTCATGTGGGCCCCACCAAGTGCTTTTATATGTTTTAAGCATTTCTTCACATGATTTTAGATGGTATGGCCCACCTAAGTTCCGTATACTGCTGATTTTTGGGATTTCCCATAATTTAAAGGGGGCCCATCAAATGTACGGTGTTGATGGTCGACACGCATCACAGCGGGGCCCATTTAACTTTGAAAACCTTTAAACCGTTCATACAACTCGGAGGTCGAGGAGCGTCAGCGCTCTCTTAACCCTCTCAATCCCCAAATTCCTCTCTATCCTCTCTCTCTCTCTCTCTCTCTCTCTCTCTCTCTCTCTCGTGCCCTAATCCTCTTCCGAACCCCATCTCTCTCTCTCTCTCTCTCTCTCTCTCTCTCTCTAATCCTCTCCATCCCCTCTCTCTCTCTCGAGTGCTCGAATGTTGTCGATCATCTCTCTCTCTCTGTTTGATCCAAAAAAAGGGAGGGAGCCGAAACGACGCCCTCCCTGCCCACGCTCGCCCTTCTCTCTCTCTCTCTCTGAGCTCGGTTGAAGACTCAATCACGAACGCGAGGTATCTCTCTCTTTCAATCTCTCACAATCTTAATGTTGATTTAGGAATTTGGGGATTTAGTAATTTGTGGATTCCCAATTTGATGTGGACCCCCATTTAGGGATTTGGGGATTTTATGGCTTACAGATTTGAATGTGGACCCCGAATTGGGAATTTTTTTATATTACAAGTTAGGGATTTGGGGATTTTGAATGCCGAACATGATGTTTATATGTCATCCAAACCGTTCGTAGGGTTATTACTACTCAGATAAACTGTAGGCACAAATATCCTGATGCAAAACTTTTTTAATCCCCACGAAGTTTCCAATGGTGGGCCGTCAATCCCCATTGTAACTTCCCTATCTCTAGCTAGGGGCAGACAGGGCCTCTGAGGGGCCACTGTGATGTGTGGGTTTTGTCCTTTTTAATTGTTTCTTTGTGCCTCGCCAACTGAAATTTCTAGGAAGTATTCCTTCTTGGTGATGTGTGAGCCACTATGATGTGTGGGTTTTATCCTTTTTTAATTGTTTCTTTGTGCCTGCCAACTGAATTTTCTAGGAAGTATTCCTTCAGGAAGATTTATTTAGTTTTTGTTCATGATCATTCAGTGAGGCAGACATGTCCCTAAGCTTGTGACTCTGTGCGACTTTTTTTTAAGAGATGCACCGGGGTATAGTTATCACTCAGTCGCTTGGGTGTTGTCGACACAGTCTGTCTTAGCACTTGTAAGTAATGTAATTCCAGCTCTCATCACCTATTAAATGTCCATTTGTACTAAAGACTTCTATTTGTTATTTTGTTAAAATGGGGGTATTTCTCTGCATGTGTTCTGTACAAAGTAGGGATCTACTGGTCCTTGTATTTGTAGAGTAAGATTAGTTATGCTTTATATTTTTATGTTTCTTAGATGCACGATAGAACTGGAACCTTAGTGAAAATACAACTCAGTAATATGAGTCTTTTCAAAACAGGCCTGTAACTGCTCCAAATCACCTAAAACATTGTAGTAGCTTCCAAGCACTTTGTACGCAGGTTTATGTTCTAAAATAGAGCTGATGATGATGTTTCCCCATTAAATTTGTTATCAAATGTTGTTGGTAATGCTCTTAGTTATGTTTGGTGTCTGCAAGTAGCATTACTCTTAGTTATCCTACTGTATGGAATAAAATTGTGTTCCTTCTGAATGATTATTCTGCAATTTCAACCACTTGTTCGAAAACTGGATTGAAAGATTAATTCAAGTAACTATAGATATTGTACAATGATCATTCTCAACTACCACGATTTCTAGTTATGTCCTTCTCATCATATAAATCTTTCCCCTACGAAAATTGTTCTGAATTACCACAATTTCTGGTCACATCAGCACTCCATTCTGATGTTATACATCTTTCCCTTACTGAAATTATGGGCAGGTGATGCACTACAATCTCCTCAGTCCCGACCATCTTACTATTGGATGTTTCATTGCTAGTGACTAATGGCTATCTTGTCTTTTGAAAAATGTATTTTGTTGGCTGATGATCAGATGGCCAGGGTTGTCCTGTGAGGAACTTTGTAGTAGCATTGTCCATGACATGATTGCCAGATGAATGATATGAATCATTGAAAGGTGGCCCTACCTCTTACATAGTGCTGGCCTCCATGAAATGTCAGTAATTTGGGACAAGTGTTATGCATTTCATCATGTGAAATGCTATCATGATGCATGCTTCATACAACCTTTTATAAAGAGCATAGTATGAGAACCTGAAAACTCAACTTGACTCAATGTTCAACTGGGTTGGGTAGACTCAAAGACTTGATCTGACTCGACTCGATATTTAATTGGGATTTTTATGTAAAAATTCCTCGGAAATTCTGTTTTGGGCATGTCGGGCTTGTAAATTGAGACTCAAACTTGTGAGGGAAACAAGGAAATTATAATCATTACATTTCTAGCCATTTACCATTGTAATTGGAAAACCAAATACACCCTTCACGAAATAATGCCTCCATGAATCAAATTGCCCAGCAGGTGCTTTTTGAGGGAGTGACGAAATGCCCTCCATTATTTTTTTCCCTTAAAACCAATAAAGTTGAGAATTGTAGGGCCCACATGATCTGTCTATGGCATTCAACCTGTCTAACATATACACCGGAAAGTGGTGATCCCCCAGAAAAAAAGGGGCCTAACAATACATTAGATGGGCTGCAAGTGAATTTGGATGTTTTTGGGTGGCATAAATTATTTTTTGTGGCGCTCCCAGTGGTTAGATCTACCATATATTTTCTTCATCTAATCATCATGAAGGGATTGCATCTGTTGGATGCGTTGGATGTCATACACATGCCACTTGGGCCTCCATAGTTCTCGACGTCAAAATTTTATAAAGGAAAAAAAGAGGTATTTTGGCAATTGCACACCTCCAGAAGCACAACTTGGTTATCTCCAATCATGGAGGCATTATTTGGTAAAATCTGAATTAGCAAGGAATTTTATTGTAGAAATCCCTGTTTAATTTACTGTAATTAAACATATTAGGTATGCCAATGGATATCTTAAATAGTTAGAACTAGGAATAAGTAGCATAAAATTGAAGTATTTTATTGTAGTAGCTGGTTGACGTGTTGGTTAAGTGCTTCTCTCCGTCTGGGTGGGGTTGTATGTTTGATTCTCACCCTCCCCATGTACTTTTTACTAACAATATCTCTATGACTCACTGTGTAACTTGCCTCGAGTCATCACGAGTCGCCTAGAGTTGAACTTGTCAAGTTTTCTGGATTCAAGCTTGAGTCAGGCCCATAGCTGAGTTTCCAAGAGACTTGGCTCGAGTTTCCAAGAGACTCAGCTTGAAATCTTGCTGAGTTGAGTTTACTCGGCCAAATTTCAAGTTAAATTGGTGAGTCTTAGAACTGTGATAAAAGAGAAGTGCCATTCCCATCAGCCATCCCCAAGTTTGTGATTGGGAGCATTGATTTATGCTACCACCAGGATGTCCAAGGGTCCAAATTCATAGTGGCTAGATTACTTGCCCATCCAATTGAGATTCACTGATTGGAAGGCTACCATAGTCTATCTCATTGCCTTCTCAGGTGCAGACACATGGTGGCCCACCAAATCAATGATCATAATCACTGTCCACAAATTCTATGTGTATGTTCAAATGCTTTTGGTTTGCACCTCATGTAAGTCCATGAATTGATAATGCCTCATGGTAGCATTCCTTTATCTCCCCATCCATAGAAGGGGTCGGGATGATTATACTCAGGATATTTGATCAGAATTTTCTATGGTCAAAATGCCAATTGCAATTGGTGATTATTCTAGGTGTTGAGATTTTGCGTAGGATTAGACTCTGTATTTAAGATTTTATATTTTCCACAGTTTTGCATGCACATTGTTGGTGGGAGTTCTTCGCTCTCATTGCTAGTCCCAAGCCTGATAACGGGTGGTTATTTCAACAATCTAACAGTTCACAGAGTGGCATGGCATAACAGGATTAGTGTAGCCGACCCCAATTGGTTGGGATAAGGCTTAGATGATGATAATGATAATGATTGGTGACATCATTATCATCATCATCATCTAAACCTCATTCCAACTAATTGGGGCCAGCTACATGATTCCAGTTTTGCCATACTACTCTATCAAAGGCCATAACTTCAGTTAAACCATACATAGGTCATCAAGTCTTTTTCTTACTACCTCCACGATGTCCTGTTGTACCTTCCCGTTGTACTTTTAGAGATTCCAACTTGTACCAACTCCAACCAACACATAAGATTTAGATGATGATGATTTTTCTATAAGTTTATTTCGCTGGCAATATGTGTCATTATTCAGACATTCTATGCAGTATTTTTTCATATAGTCTTTGTGGTATGTTGTGTTTTGCTTCAGATTATACCGATGAAGAAATGCTGGTACCAAGAAATACGTCTGTATTAGTTTGTCGGGTTCCCGGACCACCTCGCATGCGCATTGTTATAAAACGAGAAGAGTAATACATCTCACTCTGAATCTTGATCATTCATTTCGTGTTTTCTTTGCATTTAAAAATAGTGAATTCTGTTTTGGCCCTTCTTTTCCCTGGCTTACATTCTCGAGTTCTTTTGGAACTCGAGTCTTTATTTCTAAAGAGGAAATTAAGAGCTTCAATCTGTTTTCTGGTCGCAGGGAGAGTAAGGTAGAAGAAGTTTCAAATTCTAAGAGCACTGTCTGTTCCTGATTCATCTGACATGAGATCTGTAAATGTAAGACTCTTTAGTGGACTGGTTTGACAATGCCATTTTAGACACTGATTTTTAATTTCAGGCTATTCATCTGACATGAGATCTCTAAAAAAAAAACCTGGATCTTGCACACATGGGGAGGGTAAGATTCAAAATCCTTCTCATGCGAGTACCTAGGCAGCTAGGACTCTTAATTCACTGGTATTGAATAGAAGGTGCTCTTTCGAACTTTTCCCAGACTCATTTCAAGCAGTTGATGAAAAATGAGAGGAAAAGAGAACGCACAAGGACTTCTCTCTTCTTAACTTGTCTATTTCCAGGTCAGAGATTAAAATGATTGTGGGATCTTTGCAATGAAGTATGTTAATCTTAGAACGTCCAAGAACAATTGGAGGTGAAATCTGAATATTTTGATCAAATAAAGAAGTTTGAAATTTTAGTTTTTGATTACTGGTATTGAGAACTTGAATGAGTAACTAAAAATTGTACCATATTACTAGTAAAATCCATTTACTAGCATGCCTTACACAATTTTTTTTATATAATTGAGACCTTTTATCTCGGAATATGATCTATGAAGTATGAGTGTTGGAGCCAAGGATATCGGAGTCTGAACTCATTCTTTTGAAAAATAGAAAAATGGGTTTATTAGTAAATATGGATTTTCTTGTTAAGAAGCTGTAAATTATTTACATGATAATGATGGTAAGCCAAACAGACAAGCTGTAAATTATTTACTGAGCTTGCTGAATAACCCTGTACACTCCTAATAAACCAAGTTGATTCATTGTTTCTACTCTTATTTGCAGAATTTTTGTTTATATATAAAGATTGCATGGAATTGAATTAGTGGGATGGGCTGAAAATTTGAGAAGACTTAAAACATTAGACTTTCTATAAGATTGAAAATGACCGTGAATACTTGGTAAATTAGATTTACAGATGGTGTGAATTAAGCCTACAACTGAGAATCAAAGCTACGTACTGGTTTGTAATATACACTTGACCACATCCTCACTTACTCACTCCCACCCATCCTCTCTCACTTTTGCTGACCCTTTGCAGAGCTTAAACGAGCGTCTCCGAAGCTCCTAACAAAGCTGATAGTTGAGCATGCTCGGAAGCAATGCCCCTTTCTTGGTTTCTAAATAGGCACATCATGTAAAGGTATGCTTGGTGGTTGTGCAAGTGTATCATATTTGTCTTCACGTAGTTTGAAGCAATGCAGAACCACAGAAAACACAAGTACATTTATAAATGCGTGCATATATTTGAAGGAATTCCTAAGAAATTCTTGTAGACCCAACCCTTTGATCTACAAATACATGGTTAATACAAAATAGAGCAATGGGATGGAAAAGGCCAAACATCAGGTAACTAGGATCTTCCAATCTGTGAACTTCAGCTTCAGTTCTATGTTGAACAGAAAAAAGTTTCACTCTTGTGGGATTTTCTAGTTTTCAGAGGATTGTCTGATTTTATTTATTTTTATTTTTTAATGAGAGACTTTTTTAGTACTGTCAATGGCGTACGAATTCATGCTTCCTTTTCAATCTTTTGCAGTTTGTTATTGGCTCGTAAACTGGATGGGGGTTGCTCATATATGAATGTTTCAAGACTTTCTTTGGAGGTAAGAAAGACAAAAAGATGTAGTTCTTTACACTGATGACTGCAAGTCTATGATCTATATTTCTGAATAGGTTATGCTCTGATGTTGGATATTAAAAGTACAGCCACTCTGATTGTAAGGAGCAGATTTAGTTCATCACTTCTATTAGCTCATCTAATTAATTGAATTCATTAGACTTGCTATCAGAACCTAATAGATCTGTACTTGGGTCGAGTTAGTTGGCCATGCATTTTTTTAATTATATATAAACTAGAGAAAACCTGTTTTAGTATTTTAAATAGGGAGGGCATAACTTGATTAGATGGTGCTGTGTTGCAAGTTGAGAATGGAAGGTTATGGTTTTGATCCTAGCTTAGGGTGTTTTTTGGAGTTACTAGATTTGCATTTAGTGCAGTAGCGACCATTGGGAGAACTTACCAATGCTCAATTTAGTGGCTTGGGAAGGCTTTTAACAAAGTGCTAGAGGTAGTTTTGATGATGCTCAGGTTATAGAATTGTTGTTTGTCATCTAGCTTATGGACCAGTTCGGGCATACCTGAATTGGATCTGCTTAGAAATGAAGTGCAGGTCGTACATCCTTGGGCTGAACTCTTTTTGCAGCTTTGGATCGGTTTTGACAATATGATGGCATTTCCAAGGTAACAAACTTGTTATTAGAACCAGTCTTATACTATAATGAGGTTGGCTTTTCCATTATTTGTAATCAAAGAGCATATTATTTTGAGAAACTAGCATCTACTGTGTCATTCTTTCTTTGCAGATTTGTGTCAATATCATTATTCTCTGTTTTGGAGCCCTACTATGTGCTAATCCTACTCCAACTTGTGCGAATGTCATGCATGTGCCATACCCTGGCTATTCACCAGTTGGCAGGTGCTCTCCACAATGTCTGTTGTGGCATGAAAATCAGGCGAGTCTTGTCTTCAATTGGGACACACATTTACATCGAATCGTGGCTAGTGCCTTTTAACAATCCACTTTTTACATACATATCATGCATGTGATGACCTGACAGGCCTATTTTGGTCATTACACATATACTGCAGGGCCCACCTCATGAATCGCCCAGATCTTACACACAGGTCTCGTAATTGATGGCCAGAAGTTAGTGTGACTCTTGCATATTCAGTTAATGGGATTGTTTTTGAAGTTCAAAGCATGCAACTTGAGATGTTTTGTGCTGTTTCTGAGATCAAGTTGCTGATGTATGCTATTTTTATAGGCATTGCAGTTTTAAACAAAAATTTGAGGAAGTTTTTTAAACTTGCTTCAGATTCGTTACTTTAAAAAGACTTCAGCCATAATTATCAAACAAGTTTTTTTACTTAAGATTTTAGATTCAGGCTTTACATTTTAGAGTTAGGCTTCAGATTTCAGATTCGGTCTTTACACTTCAGATTTAACAAACGGGGCCTTAGTACGATTGTGTTTTGACTTTTATGAGCAGAAGCAGAAGCACATGTGCGGATGTACCACGCAAATTTGAAAATTTGTTTTTCTAAAATTGATTAATGACGTGGCTAACCGAACACACTCAGTGATTTTCATAATCAAAACCACAAGAAAACACTTCCTTTTTAGCAAAGCCAAACATGCCCTTAGCTATCAGTAGCTGGAATCTCTTCCCAAAGGAAAAAATCATTAGCTATACTTTTTCTTATTATTAGCTTTACAGCTGTTTTTGTTCTTCCATTCGTGGGCCACACCATAGGCAACAATGGGGAGAAACACACATAGAAAACACCTAGATTGACATTGGAACCCACCGTGGTGTGTATGGCATCCAAGCTGAGTATTAGGTGCGGCACACCAAGATGCTAGATAACCCAAACCAGCAGTTACCATGGTCAGGGCCTCACGTGCACTTTGGCTTAGTAAAATTCTGTGCACCTGTTTAGGTCTTCTGACATAGGAATCAGGTTGTTGCACTCCTTGGTGGGCCTGACTTGTTGAAAAAATAACCGAACAACAAGCTATCAATTTCTTTTGCACACTGTGGCCCATATGAGTGAAATGGCCTGATATTTAGACAAAAACCATGCCTTGATTCCTTGTTAAATCAATCATATGTTATGAACAAAAAACTTGAGCTCTTTTTTCTGTCTATCATTTGGGCATGATGGCCACGTTTCAGAAACTGCATGTCATTTTTCTCTTTAAACTTCCCTTTTTTTTTTTGGGTTTGGATTACATAATTGGTTCAGGCAGACTGAAGCTAGTACATCAGTGTGACTCGAGTCTTTTGTAGGGTGCTTGCACTAACCAACTTAACACAAGTCAGATCCATTTTCCTCTTTGAACTTTAATTCCATGGAAAGCTCTATACATACTTGTTTTTCTAATGTTTTGAGTTCTAAGCATGTAATCACGTCTCTTTTAGATTTCCAATCCAGTCACACATGCACTCTTGAATCAGATTTGCAGTTCTACATTTTGTATGATGTGACCCACATGGTGAGTGGACTGACCATATTTTGCTTCTTGTTCTTCATTGTGGGACTACTCTTTTGGACCACTTGCATTTCATACATATGTTGTTAATTTTGTGCTAGTTGGTTGATACTCAAGCATTTCTGTTTACATAATTTTGTGTTATAATATAAACTTCACGCAGACATGCTAGAAGAATCCATAGATTTGGCACTGCCATTGCAGCTAAAGACTTGATAACACCACCTGTTCAAGTAGAGCATACCCAACTGCTGATCAATGGGCAATTTGTGGATTCAGCATCAAGTCTGTCCTTCAAATCATGGAATTACTTGAGCTCAATCTGGATGTTCCTTTGTTATCCACAACTACGAATCTAACCCATGCTCTAATCTCACCACCTTCAGCGCACACATACAATTGCGACTTTAGTACCTTACCTGACCCAATTTTTTGTAAATGGGTCTAAGCTGGTGGAACTGTGAGTCATTTTTTAAATGTGTTTGAGTGGTCTTCGGTTGGGGTTTTGAAGTTTTTGTGGCTCCTGTCTGTTGTATTTTTAATTTTGCCTTTTTTTGTTTTCCTTTTGGTTTGTTGTTCTGTTCTTCTTTGGCCTTTGGCCCCAAAAAAATTGCATCATCTTTCACAAAAAAAAAAAAGAAAAGAAAAAAAGAAAAAAAAAAGGAAAAAAAGAAACTTTTGCGAAACCCCCTTTAACTCTCCCTGTTTCTGTTGTGTAGGTCGAGATGCAGCATTTATTGGCCCTAACGAAAACCAGTATGTAATTCTGGAGGATGACAAGACTAGCCTGGCTTTGTATATTCTGCCGGGGGTGGCTGTTAAAGGAGCTGCTGAAAATAATGGAGCACTTGATCCAAACTCATTTGCTGAAGCTAATGTTGGGACTGAACGGGGCCCTCTGCAGTTTGCTTTCGAATCTGAAGTTGATCGCATATCTTCTGCACCACTAGGTGGATAAAGCAAAGTTTTCTCTAAACATTTAGCATAACAAAGATGACTCATTCTTGCTAATCATGGTACTGCCTTATTGTAGAATCAACTGTCATGTATGCTTGTCATGGGAACCATATTGGGTTGGCTAAACTGGTTCAGGGATACCGCATTTCAACTGATGATGGTCAGTATATATCAACCAAAACAGAAGGGAAAAAGTTAATGAAATTGAAAGTCAATGAAGTTGTACTCCAGGTAATCGGTCTTTATTCATTAACTCTTTTGGATACCCATTGTGTTGATATTGTATTGTATTTTTCTTTTTCTAATTTTTTTGGAAAGGCCATAGTATTGATATTCTTTTGGTTGCAGTTGTTGCTGCTGCCTTAATTTCCTTGAAATTTACTGTGTAAACTGTGATGATTTTTAATGGCTTTCAAAATTGAACGCTTTTTTTTTTTTTTTTTTTTTTCTTTCCATTTTATTTTTCATTAATTGTCAGTGCAGTGTTGGTTGGTGCCTTGAATGATCGGTTATTGCTCGTGAACCCTACTGATATAAATCTGAGGCAAAAGAAAGGAGTTGAGATTCGGAGCTGTCTTGTAGGACTTCTTGAGCCCCTGCTTATTGGATTTGCTACCATGCAACAAAATTTTGAGCAGAAGATTGACCTGTCAGAGATCCTGTACCAAATAACATCCAGGTTCTTTTCCACTGCTAAACGCATACTTGAGATTGCATCTCTCGTATTCTCAAATATCAAAACCTAAAACCTAAATGTATTCTCAAATCCCTAAACCTAAACCTACACATAAACCTAATCTCAACTCCCTAACCTAAACCTAAACCTAAACTTGAAAACCCAAACCTAAACTCGATCCCGAACCCGATTTCCTAAACCTAAACCTTAACCTATTCTCAATTCCCTAAGGCTATGAATAATTTTTTGTATTTTATTTATGATGTTAAACTTATATGTATTTATGCGTGGATGAATGTCATGTGGATAAGATTGTTTGTGTTTGGATGGATGTAGTTTATGTTTGGATGGATTCATGTAGTTTGGGTTTAGATGGATGTGAATGTAAATATGATGAAATATATTATATAACAGGTGTATATCAGGAAGAATATGATGAACTATATTGCAACAGGTGTATATGAGGAAATATGGAAAAAAAGAAGAGACTTTTACCTACGAAATATTTCGTAGGTAAAGGTTTTATCCACGTTTTTTACCTTTCACTAACCTATTTATTATAGTTTTTACCTACGAACCATTTTGTAGGTAAAGGTCTCATTACACATTTTTTCCCTACAAAGCCATTTTGTAGGTAAAAGTCTCATTACACGTTTTTTTCCCTATGATTGGATTCGTAGGTAAAGGTCTCAAGAATGCAAAAACATTTTGTAGGTAAAGGTCTCATTACATGTTTTTTCCCTACAAAGCCATTTTGTATTACACGTTTTTTCCCTACGAATGGATTCGTAGGTAAAGGTCTTAAGAATGCAAAAATATAATATTTTTACCTATGAAATATTGCGTAGGCAAAAGTCTCATACACATTTTTTACATACTTTTCAATTTTGTTTAAAATTCAAAACACCCTTTACCTACGACAATTTTCGTTGGTAAAGATGACTTTTACCTACGAAATTATATTTCGTAGGTAAAAGTAAGGTAAATATGACTTTTACCTACGAAATTAGAATTCGTAGGAAAAAGTAAGGTTTCATATTTTGGAACTTTAACAGACCATTTAGCTACGAATATTTTCGTAGGGAAAGATTGGTTTTACCTACAAAATTTTTCGTAGGTAAAAGGAAGGTTTTGGAAAAAAATAATTTCACAAACCCTTGAGCTACGAATAGTTTTGTAGGCAAAGATGGGTTTTCCCTACGAAATCAAATTTTGTAGGTAAAAGTAACGTTTTCAATTTTCCTAAAACTTTGTCAGACCTTTTAGTTGAAAAGACCTATTAGCTACGAATATTTTCGTAGGTAAATATGGGTTTTACCTACGAAGTTTTATTTCATAGGTAAAAGGCAGGTTTTGGATTTTCTAAAATTTAACAGACCCTTTAACTGCGAATATTTTTGTAGACAAAGATGTGTTTTCCCTACGAAATTTAATTTCGTAGGTAAAAGGCAGGTTTTGGATTTTCGAAAATTTAACAGACCCTTTAACTATGAATATTTTCGTAGGCAAAGATGTGTTTTCCCTACGAAATTTAATTTCGTAGGTAAAAGGCAGGTTTTGGATTTCCTAAAATTTAACAGACCCCTTAACTACGAATATTTTCGTAGGCAAAGATGTGTTTAAATTTCGTAGGTAAAAGGATTTGTATAAAAATAAACAAACCCTTTAGCTACGAATATTTTCGTAGGTAAATATGGGTTTGCCCTACGAATTAAAAGTTCAGAAAATTTCGTAGGTAAATATGGGTTTTCCCTACGAAATTATATTTCGTAGATAACAGGAAAGTTCATAAATTTAAAAGACCCTTTAGCTACGAATATTTTCGTAGGTAAATATGGGTTTTACCTACCACATGGGATTTCGTAGGTAAAAGTAAAGTTTTCGGTTGTTGTTACAAAAGACCCCTTTAGCTACGAATATTTCGTAGGTAAAGACAGGTTTCACCTACAAAATCCAATTTCGTAGGCAAAAATAAAGTTTCAAGCCGAATCACCCTTTACCTACGAAAATTTTCGTAGGTAAAGATGGCTTTTACCTACGAAATTATATTTCATTGGTAAAAGTATGCTTTTACCTACGAAATTAATTTTCGTCGGTAAAAGTCATCTTTACCTATGAAAAATATTTTCGTAGGTAAAAACCATATTTCTTGTAGTGGGTTTTAGATCCAATCATGATTATGGTTGGCTAAACCTCTTAGTTAGGGCTAAGGGGTGAAGCTTGTAGCGTGATGGGATGTTTTTTATTGCTTTGATTCATGTTTATGTTGAATTATCTTTGATTCTAGTTTGATATTCAAGGAATACTTTCAGTTTTTAATGGTTTGTTGTTACTCAAATTATAGTAGATCTGTAATAGCTTTGAGTATTTTCTTTTCATGCTTTAAGATTGTGAAATTAGGAAATCTTATTGTTCACCATCGTCTCTTAGGCATGGTTGGATAATGGAATCCCTTCTAACCTTTACAATTCTCATATGTTTGATTGTGGAATTGGTATATCCTATTGTTTACTATTGTCTCCTTGACATGTCTAGGTGAACCGATCCTTACGACTCTCATCCGTTGAGAACTAGGTCAATGGACATTCAAATTTAGTTTTATTGAGATATCTTCCAACTAGACAAGACAGGACTCCGATTCCAGTTTGTTCTTGAATCAAGTAATAAATCTCCCTGATTGTTATAAGTGGATCCTTGGAAACCCTAGTTCCCACCTTTGAATTTCTTAAGTTTCTAATTAAAACTCTCACAATTGGGGTTGCGATCAGCAGTGCTAGAAACTTGGAGAGTTTGCATATGCGCTTGGAAAAGGAAGGCTTGTATGATGAATACCTTTGACAACTAGGATTAATTGTTTCTAAATTAGAGTAGGTAGACATATTTCAGTTCTCCGATAGATATTATACATGGTATTTAGAACTATTGGTGAGAGCATATCTCTGGAAACTTCACAAGGATATGCATTGGTACTCAGTATATCAAGAAGCACTTTTGTGGAAGAGTACAGATGCAATGACAATAGGTAGTTTCTTCTGTTTATGGGAATCATTGAGTCATCACATAGTGTTGTGGTCACTTCTTTCTAGACATCTGGATCATTTAAGCACCAATCAATTGGAGAGATATGTGTGACTTGAAGATTCAAAAGTTGTCCCAGCATCAAAGGAGTGATCTCCTTGGTTTGGTTCATGTAATTGATGCTGATCGACGAAGGATCATCTTGAGTATTATGACAAGAATTCAAGAATTGATGAACGAGGTCATATTGTATTTCTCCTCATAAGTAGAGAATGTTATCCCACCCTATTGATCCCAAATAGATGTTTATCCCGTATGGTTCTATGAGAGGAGATTTGATAAATCGTTCAAAGATAAATTCATTTGCCTTGGCAGTAAAATGCAGGTAAGGAGTATAGTTTCTAATTTTTCTAGATGAGGTTTCTCCTTTTGCATCTTCCTTCCCTTTGTTCTTGTCCATGTTGTGCTGAAATAATATGTTAAAATAATAAGTATAGATAAAGTGATAGCTAATCTGAAACGAAGCTTGTATCCTCAGACGAAGAGAGGTTTTAATCATAAATTTTCCAATTAAGCACATATAGATCATGTATTGAGCTCCTTCGATGTTCAAAACAATCCTTTTTTTATTCTGAGTAATTTAGTAGATTATTTGGAACACAATAGTGTCCGTATAAGAGTTGATATGCGGTATGGAGTGATTTAACTATTCGACCATCGCAATCAACTTCAAAATCCCCAGATAGTGTGAAATTGGAAAAAATAAATTGTGTCAAGTTTTCGTGATTGGTGCCCTAAAGGATAGGACTAGTTGTCATTCTTGGGGAGAATTTCTTGAGCCTTCAGTTCATATCCACAATTTTCACACACAATCTTTTCCCCAAAAAAAAATCTGGCAATAATAGGCTTAGAAGAAATTAGGCTTTTAGGAACATGAGGTTATGAGGATTTTCCTAGATGATCGCCCTCGATTTAGAGTCAAGAGTTTATGCCTATTTCCAATTGATTCTTCTATGTCATGTTTCTTCTTGTATTGGTTTTTCTCTAGGCGGGGATGACTCCATTTTGGAAAGTGGAGTGGAATGATAAAGGCCTTTTAAGAAATGATAAACTTAAGATAAATGATCCTAATTTTGAGATGTAAAGAGAAGCCACTAGGTGATTGTAAGGCCCGTATCCTAGCCTGTACTGTTCCATAGGCTTCTGCGGTCCTCCCGGTTGAATTTTGGTGATCCACGATCTATTATCGGCATTTAAGCGTGACCCTGAGTCGTATCTCATATTTCAGAGTTGGCTCGACCCAAGACTTGTACCCTAGCTACCACGCCGTCGTCGCGGTTCCGACGCCGCGTCTCACGTGCCGAGGCGATACACGGGCCAGGAATGTGGGCCCGCGTTCAGTTCAAGGAAAATGCCGCGCATTGCTAATCCCAAGAGAATCCATCACATCAATCTCATCAATCATATCAATTAAGTACACATCACTCTCATCACTCACACCTATCCTCAAGTACAACTACCCATCCCCAAAGTGAACTATCTCTCTTACACAAGTACTCCCATCACTCACTCACCCATCACTCACATCTCTCATCTCTCTTCTCTCTCTCATTTCTCCCAAGCAACCCACGTCCAAGCTACCTCCATGAGAGAGCTTGGTGTGGTCCACCTTTCTACCTTACATCTCCACCCTCCAAGCGTCATCTCAACCGTTGGATCACATTCTTTGGAGCTATATAACGCATTAATGGAAGAAGGAAGAAGGGATCGTGAGGTGGATGCTTATCCATCGATTTTTAAGTTTGATGGCCCACTTGTGGTGGGACCCAATTGATGTATGCATTGTATGGAGGGGCTCATAGTGGTGGGGTCCCTCCACCATTTCGTTCTGTCTTCCTCTCTCTCTCTTTTGATGTGTGGCCCACCCTGATGGACCTCACCAAGAAGTATTTATTTTATATCCATGCCTACCATCCATGGGGCCCACTTTACCGACATCCAGAAGGTGGCTGGATGGTCCAGTGCTGCTGGCATCGTCCAATAGCCTGGACGAGAAAGGAAAACACAATTAGCAGTTTGATCTAGAGCTTTATGGGCCACTCACGTATAATGCATGTGTTTTATCTAAACCGTCCATTCATGGACCCCATCCTCTACATGTGTGGCACCACACCGTCCAGCAAGGGATGTGGGACATCACGTGTGTAAGACCTGTATCCTAAACCGTACCATTATATAAGCTTCCGTGGTCCTCCCGATGGAATTCCGGTGACACGCAATCTGTAACCGGCATTTACGGGCGATCTGAGTCGTATCCCATATTCCAGGGTCGGCTCGACCCAAGACTTATACCCTAGCGACCGCGCCGTCTCCGCGATTCCAACGCCGCAACTCACGCACCAATCCGATACCCAGGCCAAGAGATGTGGGCTTGCATTCATTTCGAAGAAACATCGCGTGTTGCGAATTTCGAGAGAATCTCTACAACATGTCCCATCAATCAAGCAATCAATCAAGTCAAGTACACTCCATACCACAAGTACAAGCAACTCATCCCTTCCCTTTCCCAAAGTCAACTCTCTCTCTCCACCCATCGCTTTTTCACCTAAATTTCAACCAAGCCCATACTCATCCATCATTCCTCTCTCTCTCTCATTTCTATCTTTACTCTCCAATTCCAAGAGCAACACCCAACGTCCAAGCTCCTCTCTCCCAAATCTAAGTGTGGCCCACTTTCCCACTCACTCATCTCCCATCTCAACCATTCATTCATCATCTACCTCCATTAAAATTGAAGGCAAGGAGCATAGGAGTCCAATGAGCTAAGGAAGAAGGCCGATAGGTGGGTGATCTACCGTTGTTTTTTATTTTAAGGGCCCACTTGTTATGTGACCCACATGATGTATGCATTGTATAAGGGAGGGCCCATTAGTGGCGGGGTCCTCCCCTTTCACGTCTCTCTCTATCTATCATGATTGGAGTGGGCCCCACAAATATATGTTATATATAACTGTCCATCAAACGGTGTGGCCCATCCTATTGTAGGTAGAGGTCTACACCATCCACTGTTGGGACGGTGGAGATCCCCACGCTGGACCTAATTCCTTTATTTTTTTCCTTGTATTTTATATAATATATATGTATGATATATATATATAAAATAAGATATATTATAATGTATATTTGATGGGCCACCACGTGGTACCACCTTGTTAGGGATGAAACATCCAGACCGTATACATATTATATATATATATATATATATAATATTTTTATAAAAAAACGTTATGGTGGGCCACTCCCATGTGGGTCCCATGTGAACCAACACCATCCAGATGAATCTGGACGGTGGATCTGGCTCCCCTTATATATATATATATATATATATATATAATATTGTATTATATAAAATAATATAATATGGTGGGCCCCACGTGGGACCCACCAGACACGTGTATATGTATATTGTGGTGGGGCCACATCCACGTGGAAGCCCACCTTACTGTGTTATTCAGAGCCTTCCATCCATTGACGTACTGGGCCACGCTCCTGGACCCCACCATGATGCGTGTGTAGTATCCATACCGTCCACGTATTTGGCGTGCCAAGCACGGCCCCACCATGATGGATGTTTTCCATCCAAACCGTTCATTCATTTGGTGGATAGCCACGTGTGTGGACCCCACCATGATGTATATGCTTTATTCATGCCGCCCATCAGTGGGACCCATGACGTTAATTGTCTTATGGGGCCCGCTGCTATATGTGTTGCATCTAAACCACCCATCCATTTGGCAAGTTTGTCTCAAGGATTGAGACTAAAAATAAGGCAAATCTCGTTATCAGGTGGACCACACTACAGAAGGCAGTGGGTTTGAATGTCTACCATTGAAATCCCATTTCGGGTTACAGAAGTTTTGAATTAATATGATATTTGTTCTTTCCCCCTGTCCAGGTCTTTATGACCTTGGGAACAAATTGGATGAAGAATATGGTGGGCCCTACCTTGATGTAATTATGGCCCATCCATGGGGCCCACCTAGATGTAGTTGTGGCCCATTGATACGGCCCACTTGTAGTTGGTGCGGCACATTGGTGCAGTCCGTATATGCGGCCCACCTTGATGTATTGGTGGCCCATCCGCTAAGGCCCACCTTGATGCAATTGCGGCCCATTTGATGAGGCCCGATGTGATAAGGCCCATTGATGCAGCCCACTTGATGAGTATGAAGCCCATTAGTGTGGCCCATTGATGTAGCCCACTTGATGTGTATGAAGCCCATTAGCGTGGCCCATTGATGTAGCCCACTTGATGTGTATAAGGCCCATGTGTAGGGCTCACCTATTGTGTATTTGTAGTACATAAGTAAGGCCCATTATGATATATCTGAGGCCCATGGGTCATGGCCCATTGAGATGTATTAATGGCCCATATGCAGGGCCCACCTATTATGTATATAAAGCCTGTGCAATAAGGCCCATTGTGATGTATTCTTGTCCCATAAGATGCGCTCCATTATGACATATATAAGCCTAGGTATGTGGCTTGTTATAATGTATTTATGGCCCATTCGGCGAGGCCCGATGTGGTGTATATGTGGTCCTTGAGTGAGGCCCATTGCGATCTATATTAGGCCTTTGTGTGAGGCCATGAGCCCACTATACGTTTGACTCTATGTGGGCCACTCCTTGGGAGCAATGTTGGTTAAATGGCCACATTGATGGGTAATGATGGTTTAATGTCCACACTGTACCTTCCCTTAGGCCTTGTTCATCCAATTGTCGAGGCTGATTCCGTTTATCAAGGCTGATTCTAATTATCGAGGTAGATTATCGATTGATTCTGATTGTCGTGGCTGATTGCCGATTAGCGATCGAGGCTGATTATCATGACTGATTGCCAATTCCGATTGTCATGGCTGATTGCTGATTCCGATTATCGAGGTCGATTATCGATCGATTCCGATTGTCGTGGCCGATTATCGATTAGCGATCGAGACTAATTATCATGGCCTATTGTCGATTCTGATTGTCATGGCCGATTACCGATTCTGATTATCGATCCAATTATTGATCATTTCTTATTGTTGTAGTCGATTGCCGATTTCGATCATCGAGGTTGATTATTAATCGATTCCGATTGTTGTGGCCGATTGTCGATTGCCGATTATCGAGGTCGATTATCGATCGATTTTGATTATTGTGGCCAATTGCCGATTCTGATTGTTGAGGTTGATTGTATAGGCCGATTGTCGAGGTCAATTATTGAGGCTAATTCTGATTGTCAATTTCAATTGTTGAGGCCAGATGTCGAGGCCCAATGTGATGTATATGCGACCCATATTTGAGGCCCATTATGATGTACATTCAGCCCGTGTTTAAGGTCCAATGTGATGTATATGAGGCCTATGTGACGCATTGAGGGCTAGGTGATGGATCCCATTGTAATGAATATTAGGCCCATGTGAGAGGCCCATCGTGATGTATATTAAACTCTTGAGTGAGGCCCATGGTGTTGTATATTAAGCCCTTGTGTGAGGCCATGGGTCTACTATATGTTAAGCTCTATGCGGGTCATTCCTTGGAGGCAATATTGGTTAAATGTCCACATTGTCAAGGCCAATTGTCAATGCCGGTTATTGATACTGATTATGAGTATGTGATAGCATAGCATCATGATACATGCCTATACGTATCATCTGTATGTTTGTTATGAGATGTGGTTGACCATTGCATATGTCATTGGGCAGGTTGTTATGAGACTCCCTGATAGGCAGAGATTGTCTCACAAGAGCACATGGTATGCATAGGATTGATGCATGACTGGATTGTATGACTCATGCATCTGGCATTGTGTGTTGTGATTACTGTATGCCCTAGCGACATCAGGGCCGTAGCCTCCACAGGCATATCGTGGATGGTCAGATGGGACACCAAAAATATATTATTAGCATCGGGCTTCCATAGATGGCCCTAGGTGAAAATCTCTAAACCCTCTTGGTACCAGAGGACGCCCCAACATCGAGACCGAGTGGATATATATGAGCGTATGAGGGCTGTATACCAGTAAGTCGTGTCTCCCACTGTGTCGTGGTTAGTTGGGAGGGGGTGTGGCCTTACCCGCCTGAGAGAGTAGGCATAGCTAGGCTGAGTTTGACCAGCTCGTGAATGAGTTCGCTATCGACGTGCCGGGTGGATATTGGCTAACTACTAGCCAGGCAGATAGTGAGGTCTTTTCCGCTTACCCAGTTGTGTGCTTAATGGGGCGGCAAGCTGGTGTAGAGTGTACTAGACCCCAGTGATGATCCCAGAGATGAACTGTACTGATATGTGGACTTATTGAGAAGGAGTTGTATACTCATTCATCACTATCCACTCGGGTGGTGGTGCGCAACTATTTATTACGTGTACCTTCGCAATGGCCAGGATTTCAGTTGGAGTGTGCGACTAACCTGAGATCAGGAGTTTACCACATTGAGCCTGACTATCCAAATTTAAGTATGGGACTAATTTGGATAGAAGTCCCTCGTGGTGGACCCCGTAGCATGCGATACTACGTATTATCATCCCGAGTCATTTATTCACATCGCATATTGCATCCTCAACACATAGTATTTGGCTCACTGTCTCCGCATTACATAGCTGATCTACAATGCTTCATCAGTATATTGGTTCATTGTATTTTTGCATCGCATAGCCTGGATATGGCTGATGGTATTTATGGGCCTATCAGCATATTTTCACATTATTCTGATATTATATGATTTATGAGCTTGTCAGTATTTTCGCTTACTCTGATTACTCTGATATTGCTTACATGGCACTTACCTTGGGCACACACTTTCACCACCCACTAAGCTTTCTATAAGCTTATGCATGATAGATGCGTGCAGGTGGCGTTAGGTTGTGCAGCGTTGAGCTTGGAGCATGCAGCGAACCTCTAGAGCTTTGATTTTTTATATATGTATTTCCATTTCAACATTGTATTCAAATGTTTATATTAGTGGATATGTGATGATGATGTTGCCTTTGTGATTTGGGTGTACTTGTGGTTATGCTTCTTATGAGACAAATGTATGTTGAAAATCCTCCTTGTAGGTTCGTAGGATCAAAATCTGGCGTATGGTGCTAGAAGCCGATAATGGGATACTACAGAGGCTGTCAGCACCAGATTCGACAATCAGGAATTTTGTGGGCCCAATTTTCGAGTTTAGGGCGTGACAACTTGGGCCCCACTCGTTGCACGTGTATAACCTCCTAGCCGTCTGTCCAATGTTTTTAGACGCTGGACGGTGGTATATATATATAATTTAATAATATATTATTATAGCATGTGGGCCCCACGTGGGACCCACCTTGATGTAAGTATCTTATATCCACACTGTCCGTATATGGACGGTGGTAGGTGCAGCACACCGTGATGCATGTGTAATCCACTCTATCCGTCCATTCACCTGGACTGGTGGGCCACACGTGTGGACCCACCTTGGGATGGAAGCTGATTGGTTGGTGTACTTTACATCAGCTATATAGCTGATGTATTGACGTCAGAAAGTTATGTGGGTCCCATCTGAATCGTGGACACCACCCTAATATATTCATTTCATCCACACCATCCAAGTAGTGTTGGACAGTGTTGATTTACATAAATAATGTTTGGACAGTGCTGATCATCATTAGTGGGCCATGTGCCCCACAAAATAATAGTGTGCAGTGATACACATGTTACACCTACAACTATTGAAATGATTTTTGGTGCGGCCCATGTGATGAGGCCCACCTTGATGTATTTATGGCCATCCATGAGGCCCTCCTTGATGTATTTATGGCCTATCCATGAGGCCCACCTCAATGGATTTGTAGCCCATCCATGAGGCCTGAGATGTTGTATAAGAGGCCCATATAATGCGGCCCACTTGATGTTAATATGGCTCATGTGGTGTATTTGAGGGACCATATGCAGGGCCCACCGTTATGTGTTTGTGGCCTTTTATCGAGGCCCAATATGATGTTTTTATGGCCTACCTAGATATATTTGTGGCCCACCCTTGAGGTCCACCTTGATGTGTATTAGTGCGGCCCATTGATGCAGCTCACTTGATGCGTATGATGCCCATTAGTGTGGCCGATCCAGATCATCGAGGCCGATCCCGATCGTCGAGGCCGTTTATCGAGGCCGATTCTGATTGTCGAGGCAAATTGTTGAGGTCGATTCTAATTTCGATTGTCGAGGCCGATTGTTGAGGCTGATTTCGATTCCAATTGTCGAGGTCGATTCTGATTGTCGAGCCCTATTGTTGGGGCCGATTCCGATTCCGATTATCGAGGCTGATTTCGATTGTTGAGGCCGATTATTGAAGCCAATTCCAATTGTCGAGGCCGATTGTTGAGGCCAATTCTAATTTCGATTGTCGAGGCCGATTATTGAGGTCAATTCCGATTGTCGAGGCCAATTCTGATTGTCAAAGCCTATTGTTGGGCCGATTCCAATTTTGATTATCGAGGCCAATTCTGATTGTCGAGGCCTATTATTGGGGCCGATTCTGATTCCGATTATCGAGGCTGATTCTGATTATCGAGGCCGATTATGATTATCTAGGCCAATTGTTGAGGCCGATTCTGATTCTGATTGTTAAGGCCAATTGTTGAGGTCGATTCTGATTTGATTCCGATTGTCGATGTCGGTTGTTGAGGCCGATTCTGATTCCGATTGTTGAGGCCAATTGTTGAGGCCGATTCCGATTCCGATTGTCGAGGCTAATTATAGAGGCTGATTTCGATTGACGAGGCCTAATATTGGGGCCAATTTTGATTCCGATTATCAAGGCCGATTCCGATTGTTAAGGTCGATTATCGAGACCGATTCCGATTGTCGAGGCCAATTGTTGAGGCCGATTCTGATTTCGATTGTCGAGGCTGATTATTGAGGCCGATTCCGATTATCGAGACCGATTATCGAGGCCGATTCCAATTGTCGAGGCCAATTGTTGAGGACGATTTTGATTCTGATTGTCAAGGCCGATTGTTGAGGCCGATTCTGATTCTGATTATCGAGGCCGATTCGATTGTTGAGGTCGATTATCAAGGACGATTCCGATTCCGATTGTCGATGCCGGATATCGAGGATGATTGTCGAGGCCCAATATGATGTATATACGGCCCGTATTTGAGGCCCATTGTCATGTGCATTCGGCCCTTGTTTGAGGCTCAATGTGATGTATATGCGGCCCGTATTTAAGGCCCATTGTGGTGTGCATTCGGCCCGTGTTTAAGGCCCAATGTGATGAATATGCGGCCCGTATTTGAGGCCCTTTGTGATGTGTATTTAGCCAGTGTTTAAGGCCCAATGTGATGTATATGAGGCCTATGTGATGAGGCCCATTTTGGTGGATTTGAGGGCCAGGCGATGGAGCCCATCGTGATATATATTAAGCCCATATGAGAGGCCCATCGTGATGTGTATTAAGCTCTCGAGTGAGGCCCATGGTGTTGTATATTAGGCCCTTGTGTGAGGTCATAAGTCCACTATATGTTAGGCTCTATGTGGACCATTCCTTGGGGGCAATGTTAGTTAAATGTCCACATTGTCGAGGCCTATTGTTGATGCCGGTTATTGATACCGATTATGAGTATGTGATAACATAGCATCATGATACATGCCCATACGCATCATCTGCATGTTTATTATGAGATGCGATTAACTATTGCATATGCTATAAAACAGATGGTTTATGAGACTCCCTGATAGGTGGAGTTATTCCACATGAGTGCATGGTATGCGCAGGATTGATGCATGATTAGACTACATGACTCATGCATCTTGCATTGTGTGATTGTGATTACTATATGCCCTAACGACATCAGGGTTGTGGCCTCCACGAGCATGTCGTGGATGGCCATATGGGACACCGAAAATATTTGGTTTGAGCATCTGGGCACTTTGGATATCTGTGGGTGAAAGTCTTTAAACCTCCGAGGCCAGGAGACACCCCAATGTCTAGACCGAGTGGATACATGAGCACCCGAGTGCCAAATACCAGTAGGGCACGTATCCCACTGTTTCATGGTCGGTTGGGAGGGGGTGTGGCCTTATCTGCCCGAGTGAGGGGGCTGTAAGCTAAGCTGAGTTTGACCAGCTCCTAAATGAGTCCGCTATCGATGAGCCGGGTAGGCGTTGGTATACTACTGGTAAGCGGGTAGTGAGGTCTTTTCCACTCGCTGGGCTACGTGGCCGGCTAGGGCGGTAGCCAGTTTGGAGTGTACTAGACCCCGGTGATGATCCCGGAGATGTACGGTATTGTTATGTGGACTTATTGAGCAGGAGTTGCATACTCATTCATTCATTCATTCACTATCCACTCGGGCTAATGGTGCACAATTGTGTATTATGTGTACCTTCGCAATGGCCAGGATTTCTGTTGGGGCGTGCAACTAACCTGAGATCAAGAGTTTACCACCTTGAGTCTGACTATCCAAATTTAGGTATGGGACTAGTTTGGATAGAAGTCCCTTATGGTCGACCCGTAGCTTGTGATACTACGTACTATCATCCCGAATTCACACTCCAGCTTGGTCATTTCATTCGCATCGCATATTACATTACATCTGCAGGCATATGGCATTTTGGGTTGCTATATTTTTACACTTATATGACTTAGACGGACTTAGCAAGATTTACATATTGCACTATATCCTTAGCATCCGTTATTTGGCTCTCCATGATTCCGCATTTGCATACCGATCCGCATTGCATATTTTAATATTGAATGATTTATAGCCTTGCAGTATTTCCGCTTACCTGTTATCGTATGATTCATGATCTTGCCAATATTTCTAACATTCTATGATTATGGCATTGCATTGAATACTTGACACTTATCTTGTGAACACACTTACACCACCCTCTAAGGTTTCTATAAGCTTATGCATGATGATGCATGTAGGTGATGTTAGGTTGCAGCAGCATTGAGCTTGGAGCGTGCAGTGGTCTTCCTGAGCTTTGATTTTTTATATATATGTATTTTCTTTCAACCCTGTATTCAAATGTTTATATTAGTGGATATGTGATGATGATGTTGCCTTTGTGATTCAGGTAAACTTGTGGTTATGCTTATCAAAAAAAATATCATGTTAAAAATCCTCCATGTAGGATCCCAAGATCGGAATCTGACGTATGTGCGCTGGGAGCCGAGAATGGGGTACTATGTAGGTTGTCGGCACTGGATTCGATGATTGAGAATTTTGTGAGTCCAGTTTCCGAGTTTGGGGTGTGACAGTGATACCTTAAATTTTGTTGATTTTGGTTGCACAGCCCTTCAGCTGAACTTGGGAAGAAACAAGAGAAGTAAGCAAAACTGAGAATAATGCATTTAAATAACTAGACGTAGTTTGATTTCGGTAGCACCGAAGGTAAGTTCGGTGTTACCAAAATATTCCTAGAACACAAAAAGTTGACTATAACAAATTTACCTAGTATGTTGTGCTTTATGGTAGAATTCCATGATTTGAGAAGGAGTGAACAATCTTGCATGGAATTACCAAATGGTTAAAGACCTGGAATCCTCAAATTTTCAATGGAGCTCATATAGGAGGCATGATCCTTGGATATACAAATTTTGCTAAAAAAGAATCATTAACCATTCGTTACAAATGGTTGATCAATATAAACAAGTGAGTGTAGTATCAACCATTTCTAGTTTAAGATAAGTATCATATTATTCATTAAGATTTCAAATGTTATGCATGATACTTGATTTATATGGAGTTGTTTATCATGAAGACATTTTTTATAAAACTCCACAGAGAATGAAATTGTTAGTCAAGAATTGGTTTGTAAATTGATCCACAAAGTGTATGCTATTTAATCTTCTAGAGTCAATATTACTTCTTGACCAATTTTTTTTTATTTAATAATCCTCAGAACTTTTTCTGGCTCTCTTTTACTTATTAACATTTCTCTTCACAAGGATCTTGACCAATTGCCAAATATATCAAAAGATGGGTCAAGGTAACTTATTAATTTACTTGGACTAGGTGTTACAAGGGCCAGAGTTATCTTCAGGGCACTTGTATCTGTTTTGTATTACCCATTTGGTAACCATTTTCTTTAAGCCAGAGGAGTATTTCTTTGAGTGACTTCCAAATGATTTAGATGTGACTTTGAGATTTATCTTGGAGGTAACATCAATTTTTCTTTTTAATGTAGGACATTCCCATTTGTAGTGTACTATCTTTCCACAGTGATGGCATGACAATTCAACTGAATTTTTTTTATTTGGAGTAGTTGAATTTGTCATTGTTGATGAAGTAGAGGAAGATTCTTATTCATATCCTAGGCCTGTCATATTTTTGGATTTTCTACCCATGCCCAGAAGTTTCTCAAAATTTTCATTGCTTTGAGTGAATTTTTGGGTTAGTTCTGCTGTTTAATCAGAATGTTTTACTTCTATTCTTAGTTTTTTGTTTTCTTTCTTTAATTTCTCAGCTTTCATCTCTAAAAGTTCAATTTTCTTGATAAGATTATTAAAAGTTATGCTTCTAACAATAGTTCCTCTCCCATTTCTAATTCTCTTAAGATCAAGTTCATCTCCCTCATCCAATTTCCTCGGAATGACTGTAGTGGTGGATGCCATAAGTATTTTTAATGACTTTTGGACTTTTGGTCATCATCATTTTCAGACTCACTATCTTCAGAATTTGAGTTATCTGTGTCATCCCATGTGGCTGCCATGGCTTTTCCTTTTGATTTTCTAGCCGGACAATCAGTTGATATATGTCCATACTTTTGGCAAGTAAAACACTGGGGTTCTTTGGACTTTCTAAAAGATTTGCCTATTTGGCGTTTGTTGTCAAGTTGTTTCCCCTTAAAGGATTTTCCGCAGTTCTTGTTGAAAACTCTTTTGAACCATTTAGCCAGTAGAGCCACTTCCTCATTATCATCTTCATTTTCACTTTCTTCTCCCTCCATTGAGGTTTTAGAAACTTTAAGAACATTGTTTTTAGACTTTGTGGGCAGTTGGAAATGTAACTCAAATGTTTGTAGAGAGCCCATAAGTTCTTCAACTTTCATCTCATAAATGTTCCTACATTCTTCTATTGTGGTGACTTTGGAGTTAAATCGTTCTGGTAGGGATCTTAAGATTTTCCTACAAATTTTGGGTACTGAAATTTTCTCCCCTAGTCCCCCCATGGAATTACATATAATGTCACTCCCCAAACTTGGAAACTGCGCTCACAAAATTCCCAATCACCGAATTCGGCGTCAACAGTCTCCGTAGAACCCCATTCCCAGCTCCCGGCACCTATCTACCAGGTTCCGACCCTAGGATCCTACAAGGAGGATTTTCAACATCAATTTGATTCGTAATGAGCATAACCATAAGCATAACCCACCACTACCAAAAAAAGGGGCAAAGGATACAGACCACGTTAGATTTTTGCTACGGATATGAACCGTAGCTACAGTTACTACAATTTTAATCCGTAGCTAAAAAGTTGTCACAACATTAATAATTAACGATGTTATAAGGGGCTTTATAGGGCCTAAAAAAATATATGTGTTCTATCTAAGCCATACATCAATTTTGAAATATAACTTTAGTGAATGAAATAAAAAACCAGCTAGATCGAAGGCTCAAGCGGACCACACGGTAGGAAACATGGAGATTAAATTACATGTACTTTCTATGTTGTGGTCTACTTGGGCCTTCAATCTACCTTAAGTTTAGGATCATGGAATAAAATAATTTACTAAAATTAATGGTCATAATGGATAAACCAAATACATCATGGTGGGCCCCACGGATCCCCTGTCAGGACCGTCCATGTCCGTCTCACGAAACACGCCCAAATTTGGGCGCGTGCTCAAAACAGAGCCTCGCCCAAATAGGACCGTCCATTTCTCTCCCTCTCTCTCCCTCCATTTCCTATTCCTCTCTCTCTCTCTCTCTCTGTTCCCCAATCCTCCCTCTCCCTCCCGATCTCTACTCCATATTTCTCATTCTCTTCCCTTTCTATCCAATATCTCCTCTGTCTCTTCTACCTCTCTCCATTGCAGTAGCAGTGAAGATCCTACCCGAAGAAACACCCGCCATTCGAAACCCTTGTCATATGTTTGAGGCATAGGTTTTTATTATTTTCCTCTCTTTATGTCTCTTTTTCTGTCTTTCAGATTTGATGCCTACTAACTGTTTGATGAAATGGCATGCTATCTGTTTGATGAAATGGCTGGATGAAATAGCATGTCATCTATTTTTCTAACTTTTTCCTAGTGGTAGATGGTGTGAAAGCTGGCCTGTTGGACAATCCCAACTAATCAACTAACTGCTAGCTTTTCTAGTTCTTTCCTATCATCTCAAGTACCCCGAGAATCTCAAGGTGACCAGAGAAACAACCCTCCAACTGAGGTTCCCAGAGAGGATTTAGGTTCGGTATCCATCTCCAACAATGATGGCAGGAAGGTTTCTCGCGAGGACATTGAACTTGTAAGACAAGTTAATACATTTTCCCATGACTCATGTGTTTTTAAGTTTTTGGAAGATCATAAAAGATAGTAAACTGGAGGAATCTTTGCTCATCCTGCACAACCGTGATCGAGGTTTGTTCTTTTACTGCTATTTTTCCTTCGTTTTATTTTTGATGATTGTGAGGAATGTACATTATTTAAGCTTTCTGAATTGTTGGATTTGATGGCGTTGCTGAATGGTATTTGACGGTTTTCGAATTACAGATTTATGAATTAGGATATTCTTTTGTATTGATATTGATTTTTAAGTTTTGCAAAATTGGTAATATCAGTGATGGAAATTGGGTATTGGGTGTTGTTCAGTAGAAAGAGTACATGAGAATTTCATGGGAAGGAATTGAATGTTTCTAAGTTACCAGATATCATAGTAAGAACGTATGCTTGGAGTTTTTCTCGTCTTGCAAATAGCCATGATGATTTGAGGTTTGAACAACTATAGATTGTTCAATTTGATAACATTAATTACAGAATTCCGCAATTTTCAAATTCACAGAGCCAATTTCTTTGTACTGGCTTTCTAGTTTGTGAAATGGCCAGCAGGAGTTTTATGTGAGACTCATTATCTATCTGTGTATTATATTGTTGGGCATTTTCTTGTATGGGTGGATGACGGTTTTGTAATGTCTCGAAAGAGGGCCTGAAGATTGGGACCAGAAGCTATTGAATTCTTCTCTTCAATTTTCTAGAAGTTGGTATTTTGTACATATTCAATTCAACATGAATCAGCTGGCAGATCAGTTAATCTTGCTTGAGTTTTAATTGTACATATAGCTAGTTACTTCAAACCAGTTAAAATGTACATTCCTTGCATTGCGTGAGAACTGAAAGCAAACTAAATAAATGCCTATGAATATTGAAAAACATCTATCTATGATAAATTTTGTTCTTAAAATTATGTTTGTATTTGTATATTTACTGGTTGCTCCAAAAAAATTTGATTTTGAGGCTGTGACTTAACGACAATGACTTCTACATACACTGAGTTAATCTGGGTTGCTTTAGTTTCTAATTTTGATTGTGTTGGGAGAAGATAGGAATAAGGAGGATTTTATTTTAATTGAATTCTTATACGCAACCGCCATGCATATGTGCCAACATGGCCTACATGTTCAAGGTGTGAGCCGCTCATCAGGTGGGCCCATATGTCAGATGCCCCAACATCAGAATTGGGCAATTCAATCATTAGGTTAGATGCAACATGTACTAAATATGGTGGATGCCCTTTCGTGTCTCTTCTGGCAGTTGGATTTGCCCAACTTTTCTGCAAGGGCACTTGCATGGTAGGAGCCCACCTGATGAGTGGCTTGTATCTTTGCACATGTACATGTGATCACGCATGTCGTCTTGACTCTTGATGCATATGGCACATTTCAATTTCTCTAGGAAGGTATGTAGTTTTGTATGATTTCTTACCATTGACTCTTGATGCACATGACCCATTTCAGTTTCTTTAATAAGGTATATGTAGTACTGTATGATTGCTTACCAGAGCAAAGAGCGAAACAACTTTTTTAGCTATGTTGTGGGGCCCACCTCCATGTGATCTAGAGGTGTTCTATGATTGCTTGGCAGATGAAAGAGCAAACCGATATTTTTCCTTGGTTGTGGGGCCCACCTTTATGTGATCCATACCATTTATGAGGTATTTTATAATTGCTTGGTAGAGCAAGGAGAAAAACATTGTTCTTTTTTCTTTTTTTTTTTTGCTCTATTGTGGGTCACGTACTGGTAAAAGAACATTTAGTCAACAGTTAGACCCTTTCCACCGAGGTTTTAAGACTCAGACAAGTCCCATGCAACTCATCCAAGTTGACTTAGATTTAGTCAGACCTGGTCCGGTTCGACACTACAATCAAAACTGAAAATAAGGGGTGACTCAGATGGAGCCATATGTCCACCAGGTCTGTTTTTGTTTCTGAATTGCCATAGAAAATGTGTAGGGTGCTTAATTTACCAACATGAGTTAGTGCATAGACTAGATGTGATCTACATTCTTCTGGTCAAAAGACTTTCTGGCACAAATCCTTAAGGTCATTACATGTTCTCAATATAAGGTATCGAGATGATGATTCTTTCTTTAGTTTTTGTCCATGCATGCATGCTTTTGCGAATAGTCTTTGACTAGGTTTTTAGGTCCAATCTCGGTTTCTGTAGTCACCAGAGTTAGTCTGATGGTAACTGATCCAGTTTTGGCATGCTCATGGTATGAATGAGAAACTATAAAATGACTGGGTCTCTCCTGTTCTAGTGCTAGACGCTAACATAGAAGATCCGGGCAAGATCGCCTCTACAATGATTGATCTCAACTCGAGGCCAAACCGGATTCATGGGCAGCCTTCAAATACACAGGTATGCATGTTATTGTCTTTCAATATGATATGTATATTTTGGTTTTGTTTTTTAGAGGTTGTGAAGCTAAAGTTAACCAATCTGCTAGTTACGTGAAATTTAGTGTATTTTTGTGTTCATAAGGTGCAGGGGATGAATACTTTAAGCGATAGCAATCATAAGTGTACAAGCGTAGTTCCAGTGGGATCTTGCAATCAAGATCTAGAGAAGTAAGCAAGGTACATTCTATTCTTCTCATTTATGCTAGTTCATTGGTCTTTTTGTTTAACCATTTCTTGGTTAAAGGGAAAAAAAAAAAAGAAAAAAAAAAGAAAGATAAGGAGCCTGACTCCTTTGGCCTTCTGAGTTTTGGATGTCCTAAAAAAGAAAAAGATTAGAGTTATTTAGACTAATCGTTGGTAACATCTATAAACCAATGCCATGGTGCATGGGGTGTTTTTTTTAAGCAGGAGTGCATGGGACTGAAATGTACAATGCATCTCTTAAATTTTTGGGGGAATGCATGGGAACGGTTATACATGTTTTGTTGAGTTCTTTTGAAATGCTTCATTTTGTATGGTAAAACTTTCTTTAAAATGATGCTAAGTTAAGAAAAAAGGAAAGAAAAAGGATTGCGAGTTATGATTTCCCGAGATATTTAGAGTTTCATGAGTTGTATAAAAGTTCACACTTCGTTAAAAGCTAGGGAGAGTCTCAGTTGCTAGCTTGTATACTCATTTTATTATCCTATATGATTTTCAGAACAGCATGTATCCTTCTATCAGAAAATATTAATATTTCTGTTATTAATTTCCATTCTCATTAGATTTGATACTTTTTCTTGTAATATAGCTAAAGTGTTTTAAATTGGAGAATCCAGGGTATGATGACTGTTGATCTGGTTTTGATAAAGTGTTTTAAAGTGTTTTACATGCCATCACATGTGCCTTAGATAGAAAACAATTGTAAGATCTAAGCTGTCCATCAGTTGGGCCCTGTTCCTAGTCAAATCTACCAGTCGAATATCCATCAGATGGGGTAAAGTCTAGAAAACAAATGGATAGCTAAAACATGCTTGGACAACTATCAATTTGTCCCATATGTAGTGGCCTACACAATCATATATACAGATGGGCCATAGCCCAAAAATCAGGGGAATCGACTATGTTAGTCATCTGATCATGAGGTGGGCAATTATGTGTGCAACTGCTATTTGGATCCTTAGCCATCCACTTTTCAATAGACTATATTCCTGGATATGCATCATTTTGAATAACCTGATTTTTTTTGGAATCATGCAAATTCACTACAAGGTTGGTGTGATGAGTGGCCTGGATCCTGCATGCGTTTGGGTGCTTGTTTTGCAGTTGCAGCTTGTAAGTAACATTCCATGAATTCCATACATTATTATTTTTCTTTGTTTATCTGGTGTTATTTGGTATTCTAGGATGAAAAAGTATGAAGAGAAGGCAGTAGAATTGGTGAAAAATTGTCCCAAGCTCCAGGCGCTTACAAATAAGCTCAAGGGAGTCTGAATGACTTGCCCCTTATTCGATGAAGCACACTGGGTAAGTTACTAAGGAGATGTATAGGTACTTGATATAGGAGACGTAGAGCTATTATTATTACTTGCAAATGTTTCATGTGAATTAATCCTTGTGTTTAGTTGTAACATCCCAAATTTTTGCCAACCTGGAATTAGATGTCCTTAGGCAATGGGTCAATCCTAATACCTTATTAACTTGTCAGAACTCAATCCCACAGTCTAAAATCGCTTTTTAACCCATCTCCTTCCAAATTTTTCTAAGTACTTTCATATTAGACATAAATCTTAAAGTTTAGGTGAGAAAGAACAATACTTAAATTAAAATTTATTATAAATGGTAAATAAATAAATAAATAAAATATATTTTTGACCATTAAACTTTTGGAATCTTATAGAATAAATAGGTTATTTGAATAGATTAGCTTCTCCTACCCCAAAATCATATATTGCACGTCGAATAACTCATCCCGGTTCGCAAGATACACCCATTTCAAAAATCATGTGGTGAAAACCACCACCAGAACGATCCAAATGAACATGCGCGGCGCCATGCCTACATGATCAGTCGGGTCGGGCATGATTCATTAGGCTGGCCCGTTTTCGGCTACATTTTTCTGTAATTTTGGTCCGACTTCAAAAAGTCATATCTCCCTCGTTATAACTCCGATTTAGGTGATTCAAGAGCCTGATTGAAGCTTGATAAGCATAGTTTCATATAAAAATAAGTAAAAAATATAATAAAAGGTTTAATATAGTTAAATATAGGTCGTTGTGGAAACTATCTGAAAATTATTAGTTTGGACAGCTGCTGCTTCTAGAATTTTTAGAATTTTTTTACAAGATGAAACCTAATGAAATTTGATGGAGACAGAATAGACTTGATGATAAACTACTAAAAAAATAATTAAAATGATATACTAATTTAAAATGCCAGAAAGGGGTGTAGAACTTTCCTAGGACCGTATTCTGTCGTAATTAGGGCGGAATTTGGTTAAGTACTGAACTAAACAATCAATAGAATTAGCTCGAACCACTTTAAATACGATCTGCAAGACCTAAAACTTGTAGAATCATCGACACTAGGTTACCCTAAAATCTCGGATCAATCTCATTACCCAGTTGCTCTCGGGAGCACATTGAAACTCCGTATCAAATCTGGACCGCACGTCAGAAGTCCGATTAACGCAAGGTTAAACGATTAGGACCACCTCGCTGGGTTTGACAACCATCTCAAAAATCAAGTCCATATAGTGTCCCACGACTATTCGCTTGAGCTCGGAGCGAGGAGTGTGAGAAAACCTAGTTTTCTTTAGAAATTAAGTAATCTGAGACTTGATGTTTACTGGCCGATTATAAGCAATCAGACCGTCAGAATCTGACCCAAATATACCCTCGGATCAGAAAAATTTTCATATACATGGCAGTGTACTTGAAATCCCCGATCGAGATTCAGTGACCGTTAAACTGAAACTAGTCTGCCACGCATGATCTGGGAATCCGACCGAAACGAAAACGTAACTCGACCTAGATCCAATGTCTGTGAGCTTAAGTCCAACCTTTAGCTCAAGGGGGGCCACCAGAAGTGCTCCGTTGAGATGGAATAGTCTCCTTTGGACATAACTTAAGTATACATTGGTCCTGAGTCTATTTCAAAGAGTTTTGGGCCTATGTAAGGACCTTAAACCCTCACTCTCTCATCCCATACGAATTTGAGAAAAACCTAGGAGAGAGAAGAGAGAAAAGAGAGAGAAAGTGTGAGAGAGGTGGGAGATTCTTCCTGCCGTTCTACCCTGTCGATCTACAAGCCTAACCACCTCGTTCTAATCGCTTTCCCAGCGATTACGGCTTCGTTTCTAGGTAAGAAACCTTAACCCTAATCTGTTTTGGGGTTTTGATAGTTGTAAGTTATGAAATAACTAACCTAAAGCATGTTATAGGTTGCCACATCACCATAGACAGAAGCTTAGCAATTTCATCGACTCCATTACGATTTTACGGCAAAAGGTGCGGACTTTAAGTGTATAGGTTATGGTTTTCAATGCTTTCAATGTCAGATAATGATAGATTCATGATCTGCATGCAATTGCACATGTACAAAGTGTTGTCTATTTTCCGTTTCAGTTAAATACGAAGAATATGGAATTTTGTGTATTCTAGGTATTTGTAGAAAATACCGTATTCGTATAAATTTTGTTGATATGATTGCCATGAGTATTTTCTGTGTATATATTCTAGTTATGGATGTATGACCTGTTTGGCGAAAGGATTCACCCTAATACACTTTTTGGCCAACATTGTTTATGTAGGTTAATGTGTGTAGTCTAAGTGTTTGTTGAAATGTCTAAATAAATATGGATTTATGATTTATGCCTACCATATGAATTGAATGTAAGAACATGATTGATGTGTATGAAACAACTCCTTGATATGAGGATTTGTCATATTCTATGTTGAAATCAACATACGTCATGTATGTTGGAGTGGTGTAGTTTAAGTGTTTGATAAAATGCCTGTGTGAGAAATTGTGCGACGAACTAAATTTAATAGTGGTGTTGAGATAGGATTCTCAGCTACCTTAAAGATGTGTATGATTTCCTCCATGTTGTTTGTTTAATTTAACCGCTTACTTATGAAATATATGTGTTTGTATTTCCTGTTTATATTGTGCTTTATAACATGCTTGAATTACTTTTTTTATTCTGCTTTACTCTACATGCTTCTGAATAAGGATTGATTGTGTTTGGGGCTATGATTATAGTCCAGGCAATCGAAAATGGAAATGAATGCGTGGTTGAGATTCATTCGTCATGCGAGATGTGTTCGACGAACCCGAGTCGTACTTCGATTGGCGATAGTGGTTGGCCACATGAAGTGCTTTTACGCTTCATATCATTCAACTTGTTGTGCGCTCGAGCTAGCCAAGCTCGTCAAGCAACCCGATCTTTCTTATGTATGTTTACCATGTTTAGACGCCTCTGCTTGAACCTAGGGTACCAAACTTACCAATGAAATTCCGTTAACCATGGTACCTCGATCCGCTAAGACTCATGAGCCGGGCATGGTGGTATGGGACACCATGGTCGAGCTGTCGGCCTACGCTGGGGTTTCGTGGTGTTGCGAGTGCGTCAGCCCGAGCCTCCCCATAGTGTCCATTGAGCAACCAGACTCGTGAGCCGATTATGGTGGTATGGGACACTATATTCGTGCTGTCGGCCTACATTGATAAGGTGATGGGGGAGTGGTGCAACGATTGCATGTAACAGCCCTAGCAGCCCTTTGTAGTGACCTCGAGCATACTCTGAATTTGCGGTGAGGCAACGAGTTTTGCCGCGGTGAATAGAGTATGAACTAGGCCTGTATCAATTTAGTGATGAACCGTTAAAAAGGTGATGGGGGAGTGGTGTAACAATTGCGTGTAACAGCCCTGGCAGCCTTTGCAGGGCCCTAGAACCACACTATCGTATGAGATTATCTAGGTTTGACGACTCTCGAATGGATCATGTTTGGGAATGATACAAGGGAGGTACCTTAGTTTCCCAATCCTGTTGTTTGAAATGGACTAATAACAACTCGGTAATCATGCTCATCATCGCACTGCATATGCCTGGAAGATGTGTAGCACTGAGGAATAAATGCATGCCGCGGACGTAAGATGGTGTCGCATGAGGGAGTATGTCGGTGAGGGCATGCATCATGACAGCATTTCATACTTGCATTAATAAGAGTACTTAGGATTGTTGACTGTACTGCTTTATCATTACTGCTTGATGTTTTGATAACATGTTAACCTATGCTTTATTGTTCCACTGAGTTGATCACTCACTCCCACGTTACGGGACGGTGCTTGCAACACCAACCAGACTGTCTTAGCTGCAGGTGTGGCGATGCTTATGAAGCAGAGCCGGACTACTACTATGATGTTGAGGAGGAGTTCTCCTACATATAACTCTCTGACGGGTCTATGAAGACCTGGCATTGCATTGACGGGGCTATGGTATTTGGGATAGAAGACATTACACTTCCTCAATTTGGTATATTTTGGAATTGTACTTGTAAATAGTTAACCTGGTAATATTATCACACTCTGGAGACTCACCACAGTTTATATATTTTATATATCTATCACAGTCTTCCGCCTACAAATTTAACTGTCTCTGGAGTATGATATGCTGTTTTGGTATAATCCCATTCATGTTTCCATGCTCTCATCATAATCATCATTATCTGTGTTGCATAAGTGATGCGTTGGAACTCGGGAGCTGAGTTTTGCTCGACCCCCGATTTTCAGGGCGTTACATTAGTTCCTGCCCAAACTCCACCTATTAGTTACATGCATGAAACAATATTTATAAAGTTGTTCTGTCTTACACCGCTCAACCAAGGGATCACATGGTGCTAAAAAAAATATGGAAACATGGTGGTGCCCAAAATAGGTCCTTACCACCAGCAAGTCACTCATGTACGTTTAAAACAAGCTCCAATTAAGGGCTTAAAGTTAATTGATGAGTCAGATGCAACAACTCTTTGGCACTGAAATGTAAGGTGACTACAGATGATGTATTTGGGAGATGTCTACAGCAGGTGCTTATGGATGAAACTGAACAATGGATGAGTCTTAGTTAATCTTTGACTAGCTGCATGTTATGAGCCTTTGCCACTATCATAATGGCCCCAAGCACATAACATAAGCCCCCCTTTAAAATGAGGGCTTTTTTTGAGATTAGTGCCTGATAGTTGATTTCTTATGGTCTTCCGTATATTATTAGACATTTATCTTGCCTTTTATAGTACTTGCATAAAATATTGTTGCAATCTCCATTTAGTCATAAAGACTTTCACTCATATTATTGTGTAACATAAATTTCTGGAATACTCTCTCTCTCTCTCTATTGTATATTCAAAGGGATGATACATCTAATGGACCATGATAAAGTGAATGAAGATCTTGCAAAGTTGATGGAGACTGAGGGTCTGAATGTTCAATTGAGCTATGATGGCCTACGGATACCGGTAATTCTCTGATAATCCATGAATTTTGGATGGTTATCATGGTATGTTGGCTGTCCCCATTTTTAAATTTCTTAGAAATGTCGTCTGCACCCTTTTCCAACTTTTCTTTTTAAATATGGGAGAAACTAGAAAAATCAACATCATTACCTGAATTGCTCAGCTCCACTAAACCTTTGTCTTCCCTTTTATAATACTAAGATGTTTTGTTTGTTCATGCTGGAATTGCCCTATTCAATGATTAAAAAAAATTAATTAATTAATTCCCTTGACATTTTGGCTGCATTTAGCTCAAGCCATGGGAAAAATCATTCTTAGTTTTTGGGATTACTAGACTTATAAGAATTTCTGGGAAAACATGAAATGATTTTTATGTGCACAAGTAAGATCTCTTTGTTTCCAATATGACAAAAAAGAGCTTCATCTCACAAAATTTAGAAATTCTACTATAGAGTAGAAGATCCAAAATCAGAAATTATTTCTCAAATGGCCAAGAGTAGAAGATCCAAAATCACAAATTCAACATATTAGACTCCATTTGGTCGTCACAAACCAAATAGAGCCTAAGTCCCTTTTTAAATCTGGCAACTCCTGGCATTGCCGGTCCCAAGCCCCGGTAAAGGAGGGAGAATGGGCATCAAGGTGAGTTGTGTATTTTTCCTTCATTTTCTGATAGGGATTTTTAAAATGCTTGATGGTTAATTTCAATAGTTTTCTTGCTTCTTCTACTATCATTTGAAGACCTCAAAGGCCCAACTAACTTGAGATTTATATATGCAGGCTGATGTATTTTTAGCCCTACAGATCAATGTTGCCACTACAAGGTTCAATATTGAAATGGTAAAGTTTTTAACTATTTATTTTATCTTTGTTTTTTCCTGTTCTTCATAAATAATTTGATGTCTTAGCCTCCTGTCATTACCAGCTAGTCTTGTCACTATTTGTACATATGTCATCTCATGAGTCTTACTATTTGTAATTTTCTTACCCCTGTAGTGATTATCAGAAGTAGTGGACCATCGTTGAAAGATTACCCTTGTAGTGAGTCCAATTAAGGTATGGATAATATATGGTTTTAGTTCATGGTAAATGGTACCTTTTATTGTGGATCACCCCTAGACCAAAGACCTGGTACCTATTGTTGTAAGTTCGTATTGATTTCGCTAATTGTAATAGAAAACAGACTCAAGCTCAAGCTGGGGGAGATTGTTACCACAATTCCAACTATCGGTAAGTACAATTTAGAATGCAGATTTAAATTTTATTTATTATGTTTTTTATTTGTAAATCTGCGCCCATATGTATTGTCAGAGAAACTAAAAAACTTACTTATTCTTAGATTGCATTGTGGAATATGTATCTATTATTTAAAGAAAGGGTGACATTCCAAGCACTCACACTTTCTCTCCTTACTAGCTAAATTGGTGAGTCTTCTTTCCTTCATACTATATAATTCATTGATGAAGTGGCCTGGCCATTTGGATAGGCCCATGTTTATATATTATCTCAAAATTGATGAGGTAGATCTGGATGTACGTCGAAGTTATCTGGATGTTGAGCGGGAGTCCCTAGAAGGTGGGAACCACTGTTATGACCATGATGAAGCTGTCAATTTCCTATGGACAACAATATGAGTGGCCTGGCCATTTGGACAGACCCATGTTTATATATTATCTCAAAATTGATGAAGTAGATCTGGATGTGCATCGAAGCTATTCGAATGTTGAGCGGGGGTGCCTGGAAGGTGGGAACCGTTATTATGACTATGATGAAGTTATTCATTTTCTATGGACAGCATTAGAGGGGCCTGGCCATTTGGACAGGCCGTGTTTATATCTACATTTGTAGGGACCACACCCTTAACCTAAACCTATAGCCTAAACCTAAACCTTAACCTATAACCTGAACTTTAACCTATAACCTATAACCTATACCTAAACTTATAACCTAACCTAAACCTAAACCTAAACCTATAACCTAAACCTATAACCTATAACCTAAACCTAAACCTATAACCTAAACTCGATCCTAAACCCAATCCCGAACCCAAACCCGATTTCCTAAACCGAAACCTTAACCTATTCTCAATTCCCTAAAGCTATAACCTATAACCTAAACCTAAACCTAAACTAAACCTATAACCTAAACCTATAACCTTAACCTATAACCTTAACCTAAACCTAAACCTAAACCAAAACCTATAACCTAAAACCTAAACCAAAACCTATAACCTAAATGTATTCTCAAATCCCTAAACATAAACCTACACCTAATCTTAATCTCAAACTACTTAACCTAAACCTAAACTTGAAAACCCAAACCTAAACTTCCGAACCCGAACCCGAACCCGATTTTTGAAACCTAAACCTCAACCTATTCTCAATTCCCTAAAGCTATAACCTATAACCTATAACCTATAACTTATAACCTAAACCTAAACCAAAACCAAAACCTATAACCTTAACCTAAACCAAAACCTATAACCTATAACCTATAACCTAACCTTAACCTAAACCTAAAACCTAAACCTAAATCTATAAACTAAAACCTAAACCTAAACCTAAACCTAAAACCTAAATGTATTCTCAAATCCCTAAACCTAAACCTACACCTAATCCTAATCTCAACTCCCCAACCTAAACCTAAACCTAAACTTAAAAACCCAAACCTAAACCCGATCCAGAACCCGAACCCGATTTCCTAAACCTAAACCTTAACCTATTCTCAATTCCTTAAAGCTATAGCCTATAACCTATAACATATAACATAAACCTAAACCTTAACCTAAACCTATAACCTTAACCTAAACCTAAACCAAAACCTATAAACTAAACCTTAACCTATAACTTATAAGATAACCTAACCTTAACCTAAACCTATAACCTAAATGTATTCTTAAATCCCTAAACCTAAACCTACACCTAATCCTAATCTCAACTCCCTAACCTAAACCTAAACCTAAACTTAAAAACCCAAACCTAAACCCGAACCTAATTTCCTAAACCTAAACCTTAACCTATTCTCAATTCCTTAAAGCTATAACCTATAACCTATAACCTACACCTAAACCTAACCTAAACCTATAACCTTAACCTAAACCTAAAACCTAAACCTAAACCTAAAACCTAAATATATTCTCAAATCCTTAAACCTAAACCTATACCTAATCCTAATCTCAACACCTTATCCTATACCTAAACTTAAAAACCCAAACTAAACCCGAACCCAATTTCCTAAACCTAAACCTTAACCTATTCTCAATTCACTAAAGCTTTAACCTATAACCTAAACCTAAACCTTAACCTAAACCTAAACCTATAACCTTAACCTAAACCAAAACCTATAACTTAAACCTTAACACAGTAACCTATAACCTATAACCTAAACTTATAACCTATAACCTAAACCTAAAACCTAAACCTAAACCTATAACCCAAACCTATAACCTATAACCTAAACCTAAACCTAAAACCTAAATGTATTCTTAAATCCCTAAACCTAAAACCTACACCTAATCCTAATCTCAACTCCCTAACCTAAACCTAAACCTACACCTAATCCTAATCTCAACTCCCTAACCTAAACCTAAACCTACACCTAATCCTAATCTCAACTCCCTAACCTAAACCTAAACCTAAGCTTGAAAACCCAAACCCAAACCCGAACCCGATTTCCTAAACCTAAACCTTAACCTATTCTCAATTCTCTAAAGTTATAACCTAAACCTAACCTAAACCTATAACCTAAACCAATAACCTTAACCTAAACCTAAAACCTAAACCTAAACCTAAACCTATAACCTTAACCTAAACCTAGGTTTTGAGTTTAATAGTCCATCCTAGGTTTGAACACATTACTCATGTTGGATTTTGCCATAGTTTAGAAGATTTGTAGGTATATTTTTTATTTCTTCATATATAAGTATTTTTTTATCTTTCTTCCTTTTGAGATGTGTACAAAGGCATGCTTATTTGATTGTGTCTACAAATGCTATTTTATACAGGCTGACAAGTTAAAGAAGTCAATGGAGGATGGAATTCATTTTCTCAAGGGAAGGGTTTCAGAACTTGAAAGTGATCTTGTGTCGAAGTCCACAGAAGTTATATCTACAGTTTCAAGGAAAGAAGAAGCTCTATCTTCTGCATTTGCTGAAATTGACCGTCTGAAGGAAGAAAATTCTGTAAAAACATGAGCATTATTGAATGCATATGGAGGGTGTTTACTGTGTTGGAGTGTATTTATTTCTTGCACATGAGGGCATGCCTTAGTTGTAATTCTTATGATAGGTTGAGCAAAGTGAAGTATTGTTTATTTAGAAATGTGAATGTAGGATGCATTGTATGATTTGATTGCTATTTGTAATAAATGCATCATTTTTTTTTCTGATTGCATTTTATGTACTATTTCTATTAGCATTAAGCTTAGATGAGTTATCAATCACAGCAGGTTCTTGTAATGGAAACAGGTCGTATTATTATAATTTTTAAAAAAATAGTTGCGAATATAATCCATAGCTATAGTTACGGCTTTCTTTCGTAGCTATCGGTATCTATTGCTTTGGATATTATTGGTAGATATTGGTATCTATTGCTACGGCTATAATCCGTAGCTATTGGTATCTATTGCTACGGATATAATCTATAGCTATTAGTATCTATTGCTACAGATATAATTCATAGATGTTGGTATCTATTGCTACGGATATTGTCCGCAGCTATTGGTATCTATTACTATGGATATAATCGGTAGCTATTGGTATCTATTACTATGGATATAATCCGTAGCTATTGGTATCTATTGCTACAGATATAATCTGTAGCTACCCCACCAATAGTGACGGACGTGCTACGGATCATATCCGTAGCAAAAGGATTTTTGCCATGGTTTTTGGCCGTAGCCTTTGCCCATTTTTCTTGTAGTGTATGAACAATAACCACAAGAACACCATCACAAAATCCACTATGATAAAAAAAACTTTAAGGTATAATGCATATGAAGGGAAATACAAGATAATAAAGCCAAAATTCTGAAAGCTCTGCAGCACGCTTCTGCTCCTGAACTGTTATGCCTAGCGTCACCTACATACAACAGTTGTGCATAAGCTTATAGAAAGCTTAGAGGGTGGTGAAAGTGTGTGCATATGGTAGAAATGCAAGTTTGCAATATCAGAGTAATGCGAAAATGCCAGTAAGTCCATGAATGTCATCAGTCGTACCAAGGCTATGCGATGCAAGGCATGAGTGCTATCGGCCATATCAAGACCATGCGATGCAAGGAGTAAATGATGTTGGCCATACCAAGGCCATACGATGTAAGATGTAACTCAAGCACACCAATCCTCATCTGAATCCATGTGTCAATGCAGCTCATCACTGGAGGATCAAATATCAGTATAGTCCTTACTCTGGATAATCACCGGGGTCTAGTACAGTCTACGCTAGCTTGTCGCCCCTATCCGAGCGCACAACTGGGTAAGTGGAAGAGACCTCACTATATGCATGTTAATATTGGGCCTGGGTCGTCGATAGCGGACCTATTCCTCAAGCTGGTCAAACTCAACCTAGAAATTACCCCCTCACTCAGACCGGTAAAGTCACACCCCTTTCCAACTGACCACGACACAGTGGAAGATGTGGTCTACTGGTATATGGCCTTCGTGCACTCATATATTTACTCGGTCTCGAGGTTGGAGTCATCCTCTAGTACCATCGGGTTTAGGGATTTTTACTCAGGGACATCTGTGACGCCCCGATGCTAGAAACAGTATTTCTGGTATCTAATCCTACCATCCATGATGTGTTTGTGGAGGCTATGACCCTGATGCCGCTAGGCCATACAATAATTATAATCATATAATGCAAAGTATATGAGTCATGCAGTCCAATCCTGCATCAATCCTACGCATACCGTGCGCTTATGTGGGATGACTCAACCTATCAGGAAGTCACATAAACCACCTGCACTATGCATATGAAATGGCAATCACATCTTATAACAAACATATAGATGATGCGTATGGGTATGTACCATGATGTTATGCTGTCGTAAACTCATAATTAGCAACGGTAGCCAGTATCGGTAATCAACACCGATAATCGACCTCAACGCAAGGCGGGGTCCATAAATGGACGGCCGATGATAGATCAATTAAAATCAATGGGGCCCAAGCGTTTGAGTTAACCCACTAGAGAATGATGAGGATAGGCCTAACAAGGCCTAAGGGAAGGTCACAATGTGGACGTCCAACCATCATTGCCATCAATGTGGACCTTTAACCAACATTGCTCCCAAGGAGTGGCCCACATAAGGCAAAACATACAGTGGGCCCACGGACTCGCACCAGGGCCTAATATACATCATCATGGGCCTCGCTTATGCGGCATATATGCATCACATTGGGCCTCACTCATAGGCCAATATATATATAACATCTGGCTGTATCAAGTATCAAATGGGCTGAATCAAATGGGTCGAATCAAATAGGTCGAATCAAATGGGCCGATTTAAATGAGCCGATTCAAATGGGCCAAATCAAATGGGCTGATTCCAATAGGCTATTCATTCATTGTTAAAGATCATTATAGAGCACATATTTATAAAAAGAAATAAAATGAATTATATCTAAAGGATCATCTGGACCATACCACACTTAACCGTGGTGATAATAATTCCCATTTTAAAATTTAGAGGGCCCACCATAGCATTTATTTCCCATCCATACTGTTCATAAGGTCACAAAGACCTAAACAGTGAGGAAAAATAAATATCATATTGGTTCGAAACTTCTTTAACCCAAAAGGGTTTCAATGGTAAGCATCCAATTCCACTGCTTTGGTAGTGAGGTCCACTTAATACTAGATCTATCTTATTTTTTAGTCTCAAACCGTGAGATGAGGTGGCTCAAATAGATGGACGGTTTGGATGTAATACAAACATCAGGGGTGGGGTCCACGTACGTGGCCCACTAGAGGACTGAATCTGCTTCATTTTTGTCTTAAGCCAAAGACGAGCTCGCCAGATGAATGGACGGCATGGGACACAAATATACATCACAGTGGACTCCACCTGTCCAGATGATGAATGGACGGCATGGATACAAACATATATCATGGTGGGCTCCACCCGTCCAAATTGTTGGACAGTGTGGATGGGACCCACACAACTGGTGCGGCCCATCCAGCACCACCCAGGAGCCTGGACGGTGTGATAACAATACATACATCAGTAGTAGGTCCCACGCACATGGCCAGAACGTCAGATGGGTGGACGGCTGGATGGAATACATCCATCAATGGTGGACCCCTGTTGCCATCTTCTAGATGGACAGATGGATAAAACACATACATCTATGGTGGATCCCACCCATCCAGCGTACTGGGTGGTGTGGTAAAACCCATACATCACAGTGGCCCCCCTCCCGCCCCCACATCCATAAATAGATGGATGGTAGGGATACAACATAAGCATCATTGTGGGGCCGTGCATGGCATCATCCAAATGGACAGTGCAGATGAAACATATGGATTAAGGTGGGGTCCATAAGTGTGGCCCACCTAATATGATCATGCCAAACACATATACGATGGGGTCCACAGAACTGGTGACGTCACTGCTCCCTGGACGGTGAGGATTTCTCCTCACGTCAAAGGCAGCTGACATTAATACAGCTGCTATGTAGTTGTTGTAGGTATGGTGGGTCCCACGTGGGAGTGGCCTGCCATATCATTTATTATTTTAATATAATATATTATATTATATAATATTATATATCATATATATGTATACGTGTGTGTGTGTGTGAGAAAAAGAAATGCCAGCGCCCAACGTCCAGAGATGCTAGATGGCCTGATGGTAGGCCCCATATGTACGGACGGTCTGCACACGGGCAACGAATGGGGCCCACGACCATGTGGCCCACTTATGGATGGTGTGGATCTAATCCATTCATCAAGATGGGGGTCCATCGTCCCAAAACGGATGGCATGGATGTAAAACATACTTTGTAGGTGGGCCATACAATCAGAAAAAAGAAAGAGAGAAGAGAGAGAGAGAGAGAGAGAGAGAGATAGTGATGGAGAGGAGGGACCCCGCCACTATGGGCCCTCCATTTCTTACATTGCATACTTCAAACGGGTCCCACCACATGTGGTCCTAAAAATGAAATTTAATGGTGGATCACCCACCTAGCGGCCTTCTCCTTTAGCTCATTGGACTCGTATGCTCCTTACCTTCAATTTTAATGGAAGTAGATGATGAATGAATGGTTGAGATGAGAGATGAGAGAGTGGGAAAGTGGGCCACACTTGGCTTTGAGAGAGAGAGAGAGAGAGCTTAGACATTGGGATTTTTTGTTGCTTGGGAGATTGTTTGAGAAATGAGGGAGAGAGAGAAGTGATGGGATGATAAGAGATGGAGTGATGGGTTGTAAGAAAGGGATGGGCGGAGAGAGAGAGAGAGAGAGTTGACTTTGGGAATGGGAGAGAGATGGGTTGCATGTACTTGACTTGTACTTGTGATAGGATGTGTACCTGACATTGATTGATTGATTGATGAGATAGGTTATAGAGAATCTCTCGGAAGTCGCAATGTGCGACGTTTCTTTGGAATGAACCCATGCCCACATCTCTTGCCCAGGTATCGGATCGGTGCGCGAGTCATGGCGTTGGAATCGCGGCGACGGCACGGTCGCTAGGACATAAGTTTCAAGTCGAGCCGACTTCAATATACAGGACTCGGTTTAAGATCGCGCGTAAATGTCAGATACAAGTCGAGGGTTGCCAGAATTCGACCGGGAATACCGCAGAAGCCTACGGAACGGTACGGTCTAGGATACGGGTCTTGCATATGATATTCAACTTTGTGAAAATTTCCATAAATGTCTTATGTTCTTTCATCCTTATCTTTTCGAATTGAGATGTCAATAGTTGTAGCCTTGATCTTTTTACTGTGTTGGTTCCTTCATGGGTTGTTTGCAATAAATCCCATACTTCTTTCGAAGTTTCACACATACTGATTTGATTGCACACTTCTTATGAAACTCCACAGTAGATAGCATTTATGGCTTTGGCTTCATGTAATTTCATTTCTTTATCATATGGAGTCCATTTCTCTTTTAGTTTTGGTTTGGAGATAGTTGTATTGTTGTCTAGTACCACTTGTTCAGTTAGTGGTACATATCCATTCTCAACAACTTCCCAAACTTCATTATCCAAAGCTTATAGGAAATAAGACATCCTAGACTTCCAATAAGAATAATTTGAACCATCAAAGAGAGGAGGAAAAGAGACAGCTGGTCCTTTTTTACTCATTATTCCAACTTCTTGTTTAGATCTTCCTCTAGGTTGTTAAGCCTTTTAAGAGGAACCCGCTCTGATACCAATTAAAATTGCGGTTTAGACCGCTGTAATAGAAGTATAGAATAGTCCAAGGGTCTTAGTGGGGGGTGAATAGGACTTTTCAAATATTTTACCAATTTAAAAATCCTAATTGCCTAATACAAACTATTTACCAATTTAACTGAGTAAGGCAATCATAACTTTAAAGGCTTCCAAGCCTATAGAGGATCCAATCACATAGGCTACTTAAGATATGCAAATAGAGTAACTAGCCTATAACATTGCGAACTTGTGTGTGGAATGTGTTAGCAATCAATCTTAATTAAGCATTTATCTAATCATGTATAAACTATCAAGCATTCAAACATATATAAACATGATTACACAAATGCGCAAATGACAATTCCAAACACAAGGATGTATAGTGGTTCAGCTATGTGCCTACTCCACTCCCGACAACTGCACTCTCTCGTAGAGTGTGTCAGATTTCACTATCTGTGGTTTTAAATCAGGTTCACTAGAAACATTTACAACCCAACACAAAGGACTCAACAATCTATGCTCTTCACATGAGCAAAGGTCCTCCACTAAGAACCCACATTTAGGCCCTACTACCAAGGTCCCATAATAGGCACCTACGTTTAGGCCCCACGGCCAAGGTCCCACACTAGGCACCTACGTTTAGGCACACCGGCCAAGGTCCCACAATAGGCACCTACGTTTTAGGCACACGGGCCAAGGTCCCACGCTAGGAACCTACATTTAGGCACATCGGCCAAGGTCCCACACGAGTTTGTTTTTATCAAACTCTTTGCCTCAATCCTACACAAGCATAAAGACTAACTTGTAAACTCTTAACAATTACACTTACTTGTCGGATTGAGTCCTCTTTTGTAGCTTGTCTTGGGTTGCTTGATCTTCGTTCTCTCTAGCTTGAATCAGCTACTCGATGCTCCCCCGATTACTATGCTATAGTTTACCTGTTGTTTCAGCTTTACGATTAAGAACCTTGCTTATGATGTTCCTATAAAGGTAACCAAGGTAATGGGAGTTGGTTGAATCTCCTATTAAAGGATATGAATGGATTTCCTTGGGGATTCAACTAATGGATGCTCTAGGGTATTGTGGAGACCCAAGATTTGCCAATAGGTTCAGTCTCTATACTCTAGAATAGGCTAGAAATCATGTTCTTAATAATAGGAGCTTTGAATGCTCATTATAGTGAGAAATCTCAATGAAGAAGCATCAATCTCTTGTGGATAGAGTCTAAGATGGGTAAGATAAGCTTGAGATACACTATAGACTCTGGAATGCCTAAATCCACACTTTCCATAAATTTTTAGGTCATATATTTATAAGGAAGAAGTCCCAACAGATCTAAAATGGCAAGTTCTCGATTCTACCGAGTGAACCTTCAGTAGTACCGAATTTCACTCGGTAGCACCGAAATATCAATCAGTGGTACCAAATTAGATCCCAAAGTTGCTGGACATATTTTACTACTTTCGGTGGCACCGAAATTTGTACATCGCTAGGAGTCGGTGATACTGAATTATCTTTGAAAGCCACTAGGCTGTTTTGAGGACTTTCGGTGTACCTGCTCCTACCGAATTAGGATAGATTTTCTTGTTTTAATTACTTGTCTTATGATTCATTCAACAACTTGAACTTTCTCAAAGCCAACTCTATAATGGTGGAACTTATAAGGTTAGAATGGCTTTATATAGATAATCTAAGAAGGTTTTCCTATTTATGGGTCAAGGACATCTATATGTAGGATCCAGATCGTAGAAGCTTTTCTTTTCTTGAACTTGTAGCTTGTGTTTCTGCTGCAGTTGCATCATCAGTCTTCTTTTGCCAAGGACTCATCCAACTACTCGATAGAACTAGTCACATGATTGATAAATACGAGTGCATGGTGAGTGCACTAACAATCATCACTATTTGGTTGAGACTTAAAATGTTTGTTGTATATGCAGACACTGATTTCCAGCCTAAAACCTCAGGTTCCATTTACTTTATGCTGAAATTTGACATGGATTCATGTTTATTTGAGCAGCCTTGCTTTTGCAATTAACTTCACAGGACCATCGCCCACGAAATTTCGTAAGCTGACAAAGTTGACTATTTTGTATGCCGATTCCACTTATTTTGATTGTCTTTTATTTTATAAGTGTTAAAGGCCTAACTTTTGATTCTTACTCTCTGTACAATAGATAGGAATCTTATCTCCGGGAAGATTCCTGATCTCATTGGGAATCCAAAGATTATGAGTTGAATTGAATACACTATTATCCTTAGTATATATAACAATGTCAATGGTCTCTTGTTTCGTTCATTTGTATATAAAACAATTGCAAACTAGCTTATATTTTGATAGATTTACCTTATATGATTTGTGATATTTTTAGTTAACAAAGATTTGATTTTTGTATTTTACATTTCTAAAGTCATTTTTTTATTTTTATTTTTATTGCAACCTTCTTTGAGTTTCAAATATTTTAAAAAATATAGGTACCAAATGAAAAAAGAAAATCCTAAATAAGAAAAAAAATACTGTTCCCCAAAATTAAGTAGGATGTGTGCTAAAATTGAAAATTTGCGATGGTTTTCAACCATCCCTAATCTTTTTGCAGCACCCTACTTTAGGAACGATTGAAAATCGTTCCAAAATTGAAACTTTGCAACGGTTTTCAACCGTTCCTAATTTCTTGTAATGCCCTATTTAACCACTGTTGAAAAGTGTTCCTAAATGATTCAACCATTCTTGAATAGGGATTTTGGTGTAGTGTGTGGAAGAGGGAGAGAGAGAGAGTAGAAAAGAGGGGGTAGAGAGAGTGCCAGAGAGAATAGAAACGAGTGTTGGTGGGGACATCCATGCCTAAGGTATGAGTTCTTATAAAGTTACATATGGGCTTAGTCCTATAAGCTTTTCCACTTATGTTGCATGTGGGACATGATCATTTACCACTTTGCTTGAGAATGTCTTCTCGTGCATAAAATCTATACCTAACACACATTACAACTTTACATCACCACATCATCATTACCTAACCATCATTTGGGCCACTATCTCAAATGTAGGTTCCCCTTATGGTTATGAAGATTTACCATTGAATTCATGACATATCATGAACCAAAAACAAAATTGTTTTAAAATATATGAACACTATCATTTTACTTTCAAAAGTTAATGGATCAAAATCCATTTAACTTAAAATAATTGCATGTGCATTTGATTAATTGGACCTATCAATCCTCATGGTCTTCTATGGCTAAGCAACTTATATAATAACATTGCATGGTATGGATTCCTTGTTGAGACATCACATGCCAAAGACATTTCCACATAATTAACTCAGTCACAAGTGTACATTTATCCTTACTATCAAGAACCATAACGCATATAAAAGCTAGCTAAGTAGGTAACGATGATATCTAACTAATCCTTAGGTGTAGGGAGGTATATATGAATGAGGTGCATGTCATTCTATATTGCCTATTATGGGATTTGCGTGCTTCTTCATATGATTTAACCCCTTCAATATGATAGTTCATATAAGAAACATGTATCAATGTAAGTCCACAACTCGAATTATTCATTTGATGCAAGTTATCAGTCCTATGGAAACCTTATGCACATGTTGACCCAAGCACATGATGATTTTTAACTATAGCCATATGGTTAAAGAAAGTCAAGGTTTCATCTCTCAAGTGCCATAGGCTTATATATGTCGTATGCAAAAGACCGATATGATATCCATATATATTGGACTTTATCCCATAGCCTTGATTATAGCATAATATACTTTATAGTATTATCCATTTTTGATAAATAGGGTTTTATCAACACTTCCCATTTTAAAGTTCTGACTAAGTAGAAATTTGGTTAGTTTTTCATACCATACTCTTGGAGCTTGTTTTAAGCCATACAGATCCTTTTTTAGACGGTATACATTATCAGGAAGTTTAGGATCCTCAAAACCTTTAGGTTGTTCTACATAAACTTCCTCATTTAAGTCACCGTTCAAGAAAGCACTTTTAACATCCGTTTGATATATTTTGAAATTTTTATGGCATGCAATTGAAATAAATAATCTGATGGATTCAAGACGAGCAACTGGTGTAAAGGTCTTATCATAATCAGTCCCTTCAATTTGAGTGTACCCTTATACAATCAATCGTGCTTTATTTCTTATAATATTACCTAATTCATCAGATTTATTTTTGAAAATCCATTTAGTTCCAATCACATGTTTGTCAGAAGGTCTAGAAACCAGATACCAAACATCATTTCTAATGAACTAATTTAATTGATCTTGCATGCCCAAAATCCAATTTTCATCAGCTAAGGCTTCATTTATATTAGTTGGTTCTATCTGGAAAGTGAAGCAAACATGATTTTTTAAGTTTTCTAATTGTCTTCTGGTTTGAACACTAGTGGGAGGGTTACCGAATATTTAATTAGTCGGATGATCCTTGACTAATCTAATCTCAGTTAAATCCGATTTTGATGATGGTTCAGATTGATTAAAAGTAGTAATTTCATCATCTTGATCATGATTGGGTGTGACAGTTTAAACATCAATAACAACATTTATAGATTCTTGTATCACCCCAATCCTTTTATCCAGGACATGATATGTGTTGATGTCAAAATCAGGACCACCCTCCACTCGGCAACTCAAACCTCCAAGGAAGCCTAAACCTGTACAGAGAGTGAGCAAAGGAGACCCTGGCTAAACTGGGGGACCCTCTGATGAATAAGTCAAGTCAAGGGAATATGGGTCTAAGTTGATAGTAGAGAGAGTGTCAGATCTTGCATACCTGTAGCAATGAGTTCTTATTGTATTTATACATGACTGTCGGACAGCCGAGGTCCGTCAATCTTGGTACGATTCACTCAATCAGTGAGATTTTTGAATCGTGGGGATATTGTGCGTAATTCGAGGATCGTGTAGGATATTATGTGCATCATGTATATCTGCGAGCGAAGTAACCAGCCACGTCCTCTTATGGTAGTTTCTAAGCTTAGCTCATGGAGTGCCCACTTCGGGATCCGGCCTCGGCTCGGTCCTTTTGGCAGATGAGGCATCAGTCAGAGTGATCACAAGCTTTTGTTGAATAGTGGCCACGTTTACAGTCTGAACCGAGCTGGTGGACTTAGCCTCTCACCAGTTGTGCATTACGAAAGACTTCTTTCACGAGGTCTGAGGCGAAGCGTCGGGTCAAGTTTCCTCCTGGTCATTAGTGTCAGGGTCAAGGCACTCCGGCGACTCATTGGTGAATCCTTTAGTTGTGGGCGTCATATGGAGTAGTTTCCTATTCGATGACGTCAGCCCTCGGAATTATAAGGGGCTCGGATCTTCCCATAACAATGATTTTTGACCCTCTTGAGAGGGCGCCTGAATGACAACTTTTAGATGTTAATCTATAACTGATTTTTAATTGTCGATTATTGATTGTTGAACTGATTTGTTAATAGGTCGATTTACTTTATGGCATGGCTGAGTCGACCCTTTGATGGGTCAGCTCCTTCTAATGCCTCCTCGTACAGTTTTTGAAGCCTTCATGGCCGGTTTGTCAAGTCCGGACCCATAGGAGGTCGGCTCGTCCCACGATTGGCAAGGAACTACTTCATCTGTTAATCAGTGAGTCGACCCTTGTTGAGGGAGTTAGGTCATTTTTTGGCTTTTCCCCTGACTTAGGAATGCTATGTAGAATTTTTGTGGGATAATGTACTAACCCCTTCTTTAAGAGATTAGTTCATTGAGTCCACCCCTGCAAATGAGAGGCAACTTTTTCTTAGTAGATAATTCATTCATGTCAAACGCGCGACGTTTCTTCCAAATAAATATCAGCCCACATCTCTCGGCCATCGGATCAGTACGTGAGTCGCGGCGTTGGAACCATGGTGACAGTGCAATCGTAATGATACAAGTCTCGGATTAAGCGACTCAAACCTACGGGATACGACTTAAGGTCGTGTGCAAATGTCAATTATACGTCGCAGGTTGCCGGAATTCACCGGGAAGGATCGTGGGAGTCGACGAAATAGTACGGGCTAAGATATGGGGCTTATAGCTCTCCCCACCTAATAAAAATTTCGTCCTCGAAATTTAAAACATGGCACAACCAATACAGAGTTCACAAGGGAGAGAAATCCTATCGTTATAGATACAATCATCAAACACCTAAGAGATGGGGACAACACCCATGAATATCAGCCTCTTACTCCCAAGACGCCTCGTCAGTACTATGATAATTCCACTGAACCTTGGATCCTGGATAAAAAACGATCGAAACTATGCAGCCTCACAATCTCAACGGTAGGGAGCTATATCAGAAAATCTCTAAGTTATTCAAACTCGGGGATCTAATCATTCTAAGTTCTCAACAATCATCGAGTCAAGGGTAGCTATCAGTAGATATGTGATGTAATCTTCAGGTATTCCCAAGTTATGCTTTGATACCAACTTCTGTCACGCCCCATATTTAGAGATAGAATTCACAGGAATCTCGATCGTCGAACCCAGTGCTGACAGCCTCTATAGTACCCATTCTCGACTCCCAGCGTTCATACGTTAGGTTCCGATCTTGGGATTCTTCAAGGAGGATTTTCTCAACGTACTTTTGTCTCATAAGAAGCATGACGACAAGTATACCCAAATCATAAAGGCAACATCATCATCACATATCCACTAATATAATCATTTAAATACAATGCTGAAAGGAAAATACATATATCAAAATCAAAGCTCTATAAGATAGTTGCATGCTCCAAGCTCAATGCTGTTGCAACCTAACGCCACCTGCACACATCTATCGTGCATAAGCTTATAGAAAGCTTAGAGGGTGGTGAAAGTGTGTGTAAGGTAAGTGTCAAGTATACAATAAAGTACATAAATCATACATCATCAGAATAAGCGAAAATAATGACAAGATCATGAATCATATAATATCAGAGTAAGTGGAAATATACTATTAAGTCCGTGAGTGCTATCAGCCATACCAAGGCTATGCGATGCAAAACATAATAAGATAATAACAGATGCTAAGGATGCAATGTAATATGCAGTGCGAATGAAATGACCATGCTGGAATGTGAAGTCGGGATGATAGTACATAGTATCGCAGGCTACGGGGTCCACCACAAGGGACTTCTATCCAAACCAGTCCCATACCTAAATTTGGATAGTCCGACTCAATGTGGTAAACTCCCGATCTCAGGTTAGTCCAACCTAAATCCTGGCCATGTGAAGGTACACGTAACAAATAGTTATGCACCACCAACCCGAGTGGATAGTGAATGAATGAATGAATGGATATGCAACTCTTGGTCAATAAGTCCACATATCAGTACGGTTGCTCTCTGGAGAAATCATCGGGGTCTTTTACACTCGACACCGACTACCTCCTCCCTAGCTGCACAACCCAGCGAGTGGAAGAGACCTCACTATCTGCTTAGCCAGCAGTCTGCCAATACCTACTCAGCTCGTCGATAGCGGACCCATTTACGAGCTGGTCACACTCAGCCTAGCTTATAGCCCCCTCACTTGGGCGGATAAGGCCACACCCCCTCCCAACTGACCACGACACAGTGGGAGATGCGGCCTACTGATATTCGGCACTCGGGCGCTCATGTTCCACTCAGTCTAGACGTTGGGGCACCTCTTGGCCTTAGAGATTTTAGGATTTTCACCCAAACACATCCTAAGTGCCCACAGTGCTAGAACCAAGTATTTCCGATGTCCCATTTAGCCATCCACGATGTGCTTGTGGAAGCCACGACCCTAATGTCAGTGGGGCGTATAATAATCAAGTTATATATGTGCGAGATGCATGAGTCACACTATTCGGTCATGCAGCAATCTTGCGCGTACTGCGCAATAATGTGAGCACTTCGTCTCATAAGGAGTCCCGTAAATGGTTTGTCCAATGGTGTATGCTATGATCAAACATTCCACATATCAGGTATACATATGATGCGAATGGGCATGAATCATGGAGTTATACTAAGCATTTTATATGATGATGAACTATCCTCACAACGAAGATGGGCCTTGATGGCCTACACATAGCAAATATGGGCCTATCAATGGGCCCTAGGGAGAGTTATAATGCGGACATTTAACCAACATTATTCTTACAATGTGGACATCGAACCAACATTACTTCCAAGGCATAGCCTGCTATAAATGTCATTACATAACCCATGATGGAATCACGAAATGCAATAGACCTTGTATACATCCCATTGGCCCTCGACCCATGGGCCTCAAATACATCAAATGGGCCTTATCATATGGTCCTCATACTCATCACGGTGGGACTCGATAACGTGCCTCATACACCTCAGGGTGGGCCTCAATAACGGGCCTTGAATACATCACAATGGGCCTCAACCCATGGGCCTTTATACATCTCAATGGGCCTAACCCATGGGCCCCAAATATATCACAATGGCCTCTACCCATGGGCTCCAAATACATCATAATGGGCCTTAACCCATGGGCCCCAATTACATCACAATGGGCCTCAACCCATGGGCCCTAATATATCACAATGGGTCTTAACCCATGGGCTCCAAATACATCACAATGGGCCTCAACCCATGGGCCCCAAATACATTACATTGGGCCTCATCAAATGGGCCCCAAATACATCAAATGAGTCGTATCAACGGGCCGAATCAAATGGCTTCATGTATATCAATCGGGCCCACCCTTACGTATTTTTGAGATCCAACCTATTCATAAGTTAACATAGAGGTTGAAGTGAAAGCAAAATATATGCTTAATTGGAAGCTACTGTGGCTCTTAAGAAGTTTGAACGGTGGATGTCACTGTCTCCACTATTTTCAATGGTGGGGTCGACTTGAACCTTAGATCTGACTCATTCTTAGTCTCAAGCCATAAAATGATCTCTGAAAATGGTTGGAAGGTTAGGATACAACCCATGCATCATGGTGGGTCCCATAAGAATGGACAGCGTGGAGAGAACACATACATAATTGGGGGTCCCACCGTCCACACCACTGGACAGTGGTGTGAATAAGACACATGCATCATTGGAGGTCCCACCGTCCACACCACTGGACAGTGGTTAAAGCACAGTGGGTTCCACCGTCCACTGTGGACAGTGTGAATGAAACACCTACATCATTGTTGGTCCCACGTGGGGCCCACTATAGTGTTTATTTTCAATCCAATTCTTTGATACTGTCACAGAGACCTGTATGAAGAGGAAAAATAAATTTCATAATGATCCGGAACTTCTGTGACACCCAGAAGGGGTTTCAATGGTAGACGTTCAATGCCACTGTTTCCAATGACGTGGGCCACCTGAGCTTCGTATGTGGCGGAGTTTTGGGGGGCCATTATCCCAAAGGGGACCCAACAAATGCACGGTGTGATGCCGCCACACATCACAGTGGGGCCCATGGATGGTACCCGTGGTCCCTGCCCGTCCATCCACACAGTAAAATGGGCCTGCTATCGCTGACGTCGGCGACAGCGAGTCTTGCTTATTTTTATTTTTAAAAAATTGGGTTTTTCTGAGGTTTTTCATATGTGGGGCCCGCATCGGAAGAATCCACCCCACCCACTGATTTTTACAGTTCATAACAAATCCATCAAGCCCAATATTGGGCATGTTTCGGTGTGTAGAAAATTTTAAGTGAATTTAAACGGTGAAAATCACTGTTTACTAAGGTATGACCCACCAGTTAGTCGGATCAGCTTCATTTTTTCGGCTCAACGCCTAAAATGAGTTGGGGAAAAGGATGGATGGCTTGGATTAAATTCATACGTCAACGTGGGGCCTATACAAGTGGCTCACCCAAATAGCCTTAAACCAAGGCTAATATTTGTGTTTTCCATTCAACGTCCGTCCAGCATCCAGAAATGCTGGATGGTTGTGCATTTCAAGTGGGCTGGAATGGCCCATCAAATCAAAGATCAACGGTAGAGATTCCTTCTCCACCAAAATGGAAGGTCTAGATGACCTCTAGCCATGCAAAGAAAATAAACATCATGATGGGCTCCATGGAGAATGGCCCCATTATGGAATGATCATGAAAATTAAAGTGGGCCATCGGCCACATCTAGGGTCCAAAGTGAGATCCATACCATCAATCGGTAGGCCTCACTTGGCCCATCATAAAAACATGAAAACTAGCCTATAAAAGCACCCACCGTTCGATTTTCTTGGTCTGATGGAAAGTCAATCTCCTTGTGTCTAACTTTGATGGAAGATGATGAGGTTTGAATGGCTAGGATGATGGTTCTTGGGGTGGGAAGTGGGCCACACAACATGCACTTTTCTCTCACATGGAAGGGCTTGGACATCCACTCTTTTGCTCTCTTTGTTGCTTGGAAATTGTGAAGAGAGAGAGAGAGAGGGTTGTAAGGAGAGAGAGTGATGGGTGATAGATGTGAGGTGAGTGATGGGTTGACTTGGTGGTTGCTTAACTTGTAAAGAAAGAAAGTATGGGTGCTCTTGTACTTGACATGAGGTGATTGATTGATTGATTGACTGATTGATTGATGGGACATGTTGTAGAGATTCTCTTGGGATTGCAAACGTACGGTATTTCTTCGAAATAAACGCCAGCCCACATCTCTCAGCCAGGGTATCGGATCAGTGCGTGAGTCACGGCGTTGGAACCGCGGCGACTATGCTGTCGCAATGATACAAGTCTCGGATTAAGCCAACTCAAACCTACAGGATATGACTTAGGATCGCATGCAAACGTTGATTATACGTCGCAGGTTACCGGAATTCACCGGGAAGGATTATGGGAGTCGTTGGAACAGTACGGGCTAAGATACGGGTCTTACATCATTAGTGTCTTAGGCCCCTCTTCTTCCTCTTCCTGCCCTTCCTATTCCTCGCCTTCTTCCTCTATCTCATCTCCGCCTTCTTCATCACTCTTTTCCTCTTTACTTTCCGTCTCATCCTCACTCTCATCGAGTCAGGCTTGACGAGTCGTGGCCCAATCTCCATGTTATTGAGAGTGGTGTCATGGATGAAATGGATCGGCACAGAAATTTTTGCGCCAAGTTTGTAGCCGAATTCACATGCAAGCTTGCATATGAGTCGGCCGAATGGGAGTGAAATGGTTATCCTAGTAGAGCGTGCGGTCTGAACTATCTGTAGTAGTACATACGTAGGCAGGCACAACTTGTCTACCTGCCCAGCTTGGTATAGAAAGTCTACCATCAGACGTGTGCACTTGCTGCGATTGCTCCACCTAGGATACACATTGTGGGTGAAGATGTAGTGGAGCAGGAGGAAGTCAAGAGTCATTCTGGACACCAGGAGGCAATCACCTAGATTTTAGTGGACCAGTCGGCCACAAAGAACTCTCGTGCGGTGATCTCTTTCACGCACACTCCTGAAATACTTCTCATCAGCATACACCTCTCCACACGGCATTCCCATGATTCGAGCTATCAAACCAACATTAACTATGTCTTCCCGCCTTCCGAATTTTGAACTGTAAAGGCTTTAGTGATGGTTCTCGTATATAAGCGTAGAAGGCTCGGACAGTGCCCACATTCGCACGAGACTTGCCCTCAAATATGAGACCCCACCCGGCATCCACCAGGCGGTCCATCACCAGATATTCCCCAAAGAGCTTCTCACCCACGTGTGCTTCAAAAAGGACCCTATGGCCCTTAAATCTTCCATGTGACAGGTCCGTTAGTAGAGTGCTTGTGAGAGGAGCCTAGGGATCGAGGTCCCGCTTTGTCCTTATCTCCCGATCAACGCTTGCATTTGCGGCGGCGCCCGATTTTCTCCTTGGAAGAGTAGGGCGGCTAGGCCCGGCCTCATTCATGGAAGCCCTCTTCTTTCCCATGAGAGGAAGAAGCATGGAAAGCGAGAAGATGGCTATCACAAGCTCAAAAAGAGCCATGAAAGTGAAATAAAAGGGGAGATAAAAGGGATTATTGGACTTTGAGGTTTTTGGGACACGAAGAAGGGTTTGTGCCTTCAAATGGAAGGAAAAGATAGAGATGGGAGGTGGGTTTTGATGAAAATGGTAGAGGGGTGTATGAAATGAAGAGAAAGAGAAATTTTTTTGAGAATGGAAGGGAGATTTGAGAGGGTAAAAATGATTTTTAGAGAAAAGGGAGAGCTTGGGCGTGTGTAAGATGGGAGTGGGGAGCAAATGGAAGAAGTAGAGGGGGTCCCACGTGATTTCGTGGGCCCCACAATGTCCAACAGGCGTCGGCCCGACAGGCCCGATCCGCCCGACCGGCGAGGCCTCGCCAATCCGGCGATGCCATCGCCGGTCCCTAGACTCCCCAATGATGGCTCTCCCCCTGGGCAATTCCATCCCCCCCCCCCCCCCCCGAGTGCCAAAAACATGCGGGGTCCACTTTGGGCCCTCCGAATTGCATCGATTTCACCCTCGACTCCGTTTTGAGTCATTTCGGGTCCCAACTCATATATATTCACGCATTTTGGGTTGTGTGAGTGTGGGACAGGTTAAATATTCATCTAAACACGTCAATTGACTGTCTATAAAGGATCTGGGGTCACCACGCATAATCACAGAAGTGTATGGGCCCTGATTCCTCGGTCGGTTTTACCAACTGGCAAAAGTGGGAACCTATGCTAGTTTCTACGATTCAACGCTCCCTCCTAAGTCAAAGTACGTTAGTGTGCATCGTGTGACCATAACCCAGGTCCAGTTTAATTGAAATCATGCTTTGATACTGATCAGGGTCGAATATTGCATATTAGACCCCGAGTATTGCCCTATTTTATATACATGATAAGGCCTAATGTCAGATTTTAATTATATTTTTGTTACAGGAGGAAATTAGGAGCGTGTATTGAAAATTAATGTTAAAAGCGTGGAATTAACGTTTCGAAGTCATCAGAGCACGGGATGGACTCCAGAAAACCAATGGTGACGATTTTACACGCTTGGGATCGGAGGAAAGCAAGCCAAAGGGGCCCGAAAAGAGTCCAGAATGCAAGATCACATGGTTCCCGCCATCCGATCAGCTTGAAACTTCATACATGAGATGAGGGCAATAAATTAACCGTACATATTAAATTTTAGCTATTGTTGATCTCGGGAAGTGCTTCAACTGACAAATCAGCCCATGAGTCACTGATTTCAGGCCCACCTGATAATAGGATATGCCTCAAATTTGTTCCTGACGGTGGAAATAAGAAGATGAAGAGGATGGACGGAGTTGATTTCTCTGTGGATTTCGATCACGGACCCCACCAGAACGTCAGCGAATCCACGTCCCCGTTTCCTCGTCCGCGTAACCCGACGGCTGGTCCGTTTTTGCGAAGACAGTGGGCCCTGTACGTCAATCCTCCGGACGATCCGAACCGTCCATCGTGTAGAGGGCCGCGAATTCTACAAATCCATGTTGAAAGTTTGGACCCATGCGTACACACGTGTGCGGTACAGAGGCCACAAAAGGGCTACCCGGCGACGTTAAAAACTGAGTTTTTTGTGATTTCTTCTGTGGGCCGCGCCAATGGACCTTTAAAACCACCCATTCTTGACTGAAATTTTGTCCTGAATCCAATGGACGGGGTGGATTTTCCAGAAAACACCTCTGTGGGGCCCACCGATCACGGCTGCGAAAATTTGTACTTCGAGTCCGTCTACGACTCTGCCACCGATTCCAGCCATCCAGCAGCTATAAAAGGGAAGTTTTGGACGTGGGAGAGGCATTCAGGTCTAGGGAATTCGAGATCCAGAGCCAGGGAGAGAAGAAAGAGAAGGAAGAAGAGAGAGAGATTGAGTGGTTTGGTGTTTTTATTTTATGAATTTTATTTAATATTTTTTTATGGATTTTATGGGTCACTAATCTCTCAGCTAGGGCTGAGATGAAGCCCCTAATTTGATCAGCTCTTGTATTGGTTGATTTACTTTGAATTTTAATTAATTTGTTTCTTTCTCTGAGTGGGCTTTATGGGTTTAAATTCCATACTTCTCCATCTATGAACTTGACCAAAGTATAGATGGATGTTGTTTGGATGCTTATTACAGGTGCTTGGGTCTGATCAAGAACAAGTTTCCTATAGAGGAAGGAACAGGGTGCTTTAATGAATTTTGCATACCATGTGCCCGACCAAGGACATGGGATGTATTGTTCATGGCATTGCTTAAAGGAATTAGACAGTCTGTATGCCCGATTTAGGACACAGATTGTGCTTTCTCTATTTAAGTGGTATCAATCAAGGTCAAGGTGAATCAACAGACAAAACAAGGGTTAGGATAATTAGGGGTGGATTCGAAAGTCCTAGTGCTCTCTCTCTGATTGAATTTTCTTCCCTATTCTTAATTGTTTTTATTTTTTTCCTAGAATTGTGCTTAGTAGTTCATACCATTATTTGTTGGATTAGTTAAGGAGAGTCTCAGATTTAAATTGTGACGATCAGTCCTCGTGGGATTCGACCTCGATCTTACCGAGTTTATTACTACATCACAACCCTATACTTGGGGAGTGAACAAGTTTTTGGCGCCGTTGCCGGGGACTGTTTCGTTCCAAATTGAATTTAGGATTTTCTCTTATCATAATTCATAGTCTTAGGATTTTACTAATTTTAGGTTAAAGTTTTTATTTTATTTTTAGAAACTAACATATTTCTTGTTTTGTAGGATTCTGAGATAGAAACTTCTAATTTGGTAATATCTTCCTAATTTCTTTATTTTTTTTATTTTTAGAATTAGGGTTTTATTTTTTTCTAACCTTAGACTGACTATTCTTAAAAACTAACTTGTTTTGTTTTGTTTTGCAGGTTTTTAACATAGGAACTTCTACTCTGGTAACATCTCTCTAACTTCTCCTTTACTTTCGTATTCTTTGTAGGATTTTGATTTCTTCTAGGATTAGACTCAGAGTTAAGGTTCTACCATGGAATCGTGGGTAGATGCATATGCTGAGTTGGATAGGTTTTATTGGGAAATGCCTGAAGGTTGTGGAATCTAACATATACCTCAAGATTTCTCTCCATCGAGAACAGACATTAAGAACCGACTAGAACGTTATGTTCCATCGGTTAATAGGGCCGTATACGATCATAATTATGGGAATGAGGACTATTATCAATCATCATATTCTCCCATGTATGATCAGTATGAATAACCAGTGGAACCATCAAAACTGGGAAGTTGAACCAACAACATATTGTAATAATTATTCTCTTGGATCCCATACCTTTGAGATCCAACCAGAAACGATCCAAGAGGATTCATGTGTTGATCCAGAACAATTCAACCAAAGATGTTGCGAAATTGATGAAATCATTAGAAGCACTCAATTCGCGCATTGATCGAAGGATAGAGGAAGCTCGCTCATCCCAACTACAATCCAATCCAGAAATACAATGCGAGGAAAGTGATCCTCACTCGCTTTTAACGAAATCTGGAATTTGGAATGAGGAGTTGGATTCCATTCATGAGCATACGGTTCAATTCCCCGATGAGTCGATCTCAATGACTGTTCAAAATAATGATGGAGATACTTAGGTGTCTTTCAAATACAGTGATGATGACACACTTTCCTTACATGACACACAGGATCTCAATGATGAGGTAGAGGTTAGTTTATTCGAACCTCAACCAAATTTAGAATGTGAGGAAAGCGATCCCATCCCAAGTGCGCCTTGCATTTAATTAGACAATGATGTGTATTGGGATGATGATCATGGATGTTCAGCCCCAATTCCCTTGGAATCAATCTTAAGTTTGGTCCAAGTCAATGATCAAGACGTACACGAAGTGGTCGGTTATAATGAGCCACTTCCCTCACCTAACATGTCTGATTTTAAAGTAGAGGACGGGCCCCTTACAACCGACCCTTCTAACTCTTGCGAAACATATTTGGACCACTACTCTGAATTACATGATGATATGATTCGGGAGATGGACGAGCTACTCGATATGACTCTTGAATTTGAAACCACCCAGTTGAGGCCACCATCTGAACTGTTGAATAATGATGATTCATCGCCTCTTCTGAGTAGTATCGATGAACAGAGTCCACACATCGATGCTACGTATATTGATCCTCAATCTGTCTGTGCAGGGATGGAGCAAGAGAGTACACCTCCGTTTACCTTCAAAAACGATGGATTCCTTGGGCAGATCATCACGAGCTCTAATGTAGAAAATGAGTCACCCTCAGCTGAATGTCCCACCTCTTTGGATGATTGCTTGGCACACTTTGCAGATTCAGACGATCCCATGATAAGAGACATAGTGAATGCCTTGCAAAACAATATCTCGGTAGTCGTCACTGACTGAGAGGACCCTTACTCTGAAGCCCCTCCGTCCACAGATCCTCACTATTTACCATTAAGGGAGGAGGAGCTAACAATTGAACCGAAGTCTGCTACTTCGGAATGTGTTGAGACTACATCACTTTTTGAGAATTTTTCTGACTTTCATCTATGTGTAGTCTCTGATTCACCATGGGATACTAACTTAGAAACTTCTTCTGTCGCAGGTGAATCGTATATACTCTGGATACCTCAGGCGAATCAACGAAAAATTTCTTATGAGGTACATAAGTTTCTTTGGAAAGTCAAGCTTCAGGGCATCCAAGCCTATTGCAAAAATGGCTTTTGGATGATCTTATTGAGAAATTTACTGAGAAACTTATCAAGATACTGGCCAGAAGAGGAACCTTGCAGCATAACTGAGTAGTTTTTCCCTGCTTTCTTAGGACTAGGATAGTTTCCTTTATGTTGTTTTAAGATAGACATTAACCTTGGCGCTCCTGGGAGGCAACCCAGTTTTTTTTTTTTTTTTTTTTCATTTCTTTTCATTTTTCTAGTTAGTTAGTTCAATGTTTGTGGGTAACATTACTGCAAACCCTCACGAGACTACAACTCGTCCACTAGGGGTAACCTAGGGGTTTAAAGGCTTGTTGCATGCGCTAAATGCAATCGAGAGCACCTGCGAAAGTGGTATAGGTAGGATCTTCTTTGATTTTTCTTTTTGTTATTTTTACTTCTGTTGATCTCTCTCTTGTGCTAACTCGCTTTTACGTTGCAATTTTTTTTTTTGAGAAAGTTCTTCATTCTCCGTCCAGGTACTATCCTTCCATCACTCCTCTTTTATTTTCGTTGTCCCATGTGCATTGCATGTTTATTTCTTTTACATTGAGGACAATGTAGATTTTAGGTTGGGGGTGGGAGATTAGGTCACCTAATCAGTATTTTCTTGGTCTTGAGCAAAATTGGTGAAAATTTTAAAATTTTTTTTTCTGGAATTTCTTTTGAATTCAAAGTGATTTTGAAGGATAGTTGTGATTTTAACATTATAAGATACGTGATGTTCGTAATTTATGACTCTTGGATTCAGCCATCTGCTTGATTTCACGGTCAATTTTGGATTGTTAATCCATGATTAAAAGTTGTAAACATTGATTGAGCCATGATTTCACATATCACATCTCGCTTACACATTAAGTGTTGGTTCGATGACTGAATGATTAACTTAGTAAAAAGAAGATTTAAAAGGCTAAATCTTCATCATAGGTTTGCTCCCTATGGGTGTGGATTTGATCCTCCATAGTTGACATATGAAAAAAAAAAAAAAAAAAAGTTAAGTGACAAGTTTTCGCCATAGGTTTGCTCCCTATAGGTGAGAATTTGATTCCCCTCAGTTACGTTACTACTCGTAAAGAAAATCAAAAGATGGTAACATGAATAGTTAATCTGTGAGATAAGTGTTGGTTTCAAGTTTTGATTGTCACGAATTATCATGAAATTGACAATTGGATCTCTTAATGATTGTAAGTCGAGATCACACTTTACATTCATGGAGCTCAATGTTTAGGAATGTTCTAATTGATGGATTAATATTTTGAACTTGATTATGAAGTTTACTATAAGCTTGATTCCAAGAGAAAAATTTCACACACCAATCATGAATCTTAGATTTTTCACATCTCAGCTATCTGTTCACTTGTCACTTGAATTTACAGGAATTGTCTTTTATTTCTGAAATTATTTTTCGCATGTTTTGCTCGGGACTAGCAAAATGCTGGTTGGGGGTTGTGATCAGGGTCGAATATTGCATATTAGACCCCGAGTATTGCCCTATTTTATATACATGATAAGGCCTAATGTCAGATTTTAATTATATTTTTGTTACAGGAGGAAATTAGGAGCGTGTATTGAAAATTAATGTTAAAAGCGTGGAATTAACGTTTCGAAGTCATCAGAGCACGGGATGGACTCCAGAAAACCAATGGTGACGATTTTACACGCTTGGGATCGGAGGAAAGCAAGCCAAAGGGGCCCGAAAAGAGTCTAGAATGCAAGATCACATGGTTCCCGCCATCCGATCAGCTTGAAACTTCATACATGAGATGAGGACAATAAATTAACCGTACATATTAAATTTCAGCTATTGTTGATCTCGGGAAGTGCTTCAACTGACAAATCAGCCCATGAGTCACTGATTTCAGGCCCACCTGATAATAGGATATGCCTCAAATTTGTTCCTGACGGTGGAAATAAGAAGATGAAGAGGATGGACGGAGTTGATTTCTCTGTGGATTTCGATCACGGACCCCACCAGAACGTCAGCGAATCCACGTCCCCGTTTCCTCGTCCGCGTAACCCGACGGCTGGTCCGTTTTTGCGAAGACAGTGGGCCCTGTACGTCAATCCTCCGGACGATCCGAACCGTCCATCGTGTAGAGGGCCGCGAATTCTACAAATCCATGTTGAAAGTTTGGACCCATGCGTACACACGTGTGCGGTACAGAGGCCACAAAAGGGCTACCCGGCGACGTTAAAAACTGAGTTTTTTGTGATTTCTTCTGTGGGCCGCGCCAATGGACCTTTAAAACCACCCATTCTTGACGAAATTTTGTCCCGAATCCAATGGACGGGGTGGATTTTCCAGAAAACACCTCTGTGGGGCCCACCGATCACGGCTGCGAAAATTTGTACTTCGAGTCCGTCTACGACTCTGCCACCGATTCCAGCCATCCAGCAGCTATAAAAGGGAAGTTTTGGACGTGGGAGAGGTATTCAGGTCTAGGGAATTCGAGATCCAGAGCCAGGGAGAGAAGAAAGAGAAGGAAGAAGAGAGAGAGATTGAGTGGTTTGGTGTTTTTATTTTATGAATTTCATTTAATATTTTTTTTATGGATTTTATGGGTCACTAATCTCTCAGCTAGGGCTGAGATGAAGCCCCTAATTTGATCAGCTCTTGTATTGGTTGATTTACTTTGAATTTTATTTAATTTGTTTCTTTCTCTGAGTGGGCTTTATGGGTTTAAATTCCATACTTCTCCATCTATGAACTTGACCAAAGTATAGATGGATGTTGTTTGGATGCTTATTACAGGTGCTTGGGTCTGATCAAGAACAGGTTTCCTATAGAGGAAGGAACAGGGTGCTTTAATGAATTTTTGCATACCATGTGCCCGACCAAGGACATGGGATGTATTGTTCATGGCATTGCTTAAAGGAATTAGACAGTCTGTATGCCCGATTTAGGACACAGATTGTGCTTTCTCTATTTAAGTGGTATCAATCAAGGTCAAGGTGAATCAACAGACAAAACAAGGGTTAGGATAATTAGGGGTGGATTCGAAAGTCCTAGTGCTCTCTCTCTGATTGAATTTTCTTCCCTATTCTTAATTGTTTTTATTTTTTTCCTAGAATTGTGCTTAGTAGTTCATACCATTATTTGTTGGATTAGTTAAGGAGAGTCTCAGATTTAAATTGTGACGATCAGTCCTCGTGGGATTCGACCTCGATCTTACCGAGTTTATTACTACATCACAACCCTATACTTAGGGAGTGAACAGATACCAACTTATAACGCCCTGAAAATCTGGGGTCGAGCAGGAGCCCAACTCCTGAGTTCCAATACATCACTTATGCAACATAGATAATGATGATTAAATGTTTTCTGTATTAATGCCTTAAACATGAGTAGGATTATACCAAATCAGCATATCATACTACAAAGATAATTAAATTTAAGCAAATAAAAGACTGTAATAGATACATAAAATATATAAACTGATGTGGGTCTCCAGAGTGTGAACATGTTACCAGGTTAAGTATATACATGTATACTCCCAAAATAGACAAAATATATATACATATGAGTTCAAAAATGTAAAATAAAAAGGTGTAATGGCAACTAATCAGCATCCCTGTAACCCCGTCGATCAGAACATGGTCTACATAAACCCACCTGAAAGTTGCATATAGGAGAACTCCTTCTCATCATCATAAAAGTCAGGCTCTGCTTCGTAGCTTCGCCATCATCTGCAACTACAATAGAGTCTGGTTGGTGTTTTAAAACACCGTCCTAGAATGTGGGAGTGAGTGATCAACTCAGTAGAGCTATAAGGCAACGTTAACATGTTGTCAATTCAATCAAGCAGTAATAATAAAGCAATACAATCAAACATCCCTAAGTACTTTGGTTAATGCAAACATGATATGTATTAATGATGCATGCCCTCGCCTACACTCCCTCTGCGATCTTCCTCTTACGGTCGCGGCATGCATCCCTTCCTCTGTGCTCAATACCAATGCCAAAGGCACATGCAATACGGTGCATGAGCGCAATTACACAGTTCTTATTAGACCTTTTCATACGGTAGGATTGGGAAGCTAAGGTACCTCCCTTTATATTATTAACCCAAACAATAATCCATCTAGGGTCGTCAATCCTAGTTAATCACAAACGATAGGCAAGTTCGCGAGTTTACACAATAGGTCGCTACGAGAGGCTCGTCATAGTCAGCATAGGCTTAATTCACACTCAAGGTTATCCCACCAATGCCCTACCAATTGGCAGTCTATTTTTGAAGGCTCGTCACCAACCCAACTGGGGACCACAACCAGGCTACGTCGGGGTAGGCCTATTTTATACTCGAGGTCACTCCACCAACGCCCTACCAACTAGCAGTCTATTTTCAAAGGCTCGTCACCAACCTGACTGGGGACCACAGCCAGGCTGCGCTAGTTGAAAGCTCTAATACAGTGTTCGATACCACTGTATTCGGCTCACGAGTTTGGGTTGCTGACTAATCACTATGGGGAGGCTCGTCGCCCCAGCGTAGGCCGACAATTAGACCACGGTGTCCCAAACCACCATGCCCGGCTCATGAGTCTTAGCGGATCATGGTACCAAGGTTAAACAGATCTTTACATTGGTAAGTTAGTTACCTTAGATTCAAGCAGTAGTGTCCATATATGGTAAACACATAATAGGCCAATCAGTTTATTAGACAAGTTTGACTAGTACGAGTGTACGCCGAATTAATCAACATGTTACCACTGTCAACAATCATCGTATGCCTCGGATTCATCGAACGTGTCTTGTGTAGCGAAATGACCTCTACCACTTGTAACGCTCTGAAAATCGGGGGTCGAGTGTAACTCAACTCCCGAGTTCCAACGCATCACTTATGCAACATGTTTAATGATGTTTGAATGTTGTCTGTGTTAGAGCAGTAAACATGAATGAGATTATACCAAAGCAGTAATTCATACTCCAGATCAATTGTATAAAAGCAAGCGGAAGACTGAACTGTATATATGTGTATGTAAAGAAACAAAATAAACGTTTCATTATCCAGAGTATGAATCCTTCTGAGTCACAATATACATGTCTGTTTATAAACAAAATGTCAAAATAAACTAGGTACAATCCCTGTAAATCCCATCGGTCCAGGCAGCCTAGTCGAAGCCGCCAGCGAACTGCATATACGAGAACTCCTCCTGGTCCTCGTCGTAATCAGGCTCCGCCTCCAGAGTAGTCGGATCGCCTAAACCTGAGACAGAGTCTGGTTGGTGTGCGCAACACCGTCCCGTAACGTGGGAGTGAGTAGCTAACTCAGTGGAACGATGAGGCATAAGTTATCATGTTATCAATACAGTCAAGCAGTAATGATAAAGCAGTAAATCAAACACTCCTGGTTACTCTGATTAATGCAAGTATGAATACAGGTATGATGGATGCCCTCGCCGACATACTCCCTCATGCGACACCATCTCACGTTCGCGGCATGCTTACATCCCACAGTGCTCCACATCTTCCCGGGCACATGCGATGCATGATGAGTATGATTACCGAGTTTTTAATTAGTCCATTTCAAACACAGGATTGGGAAACTAAGGTACCTCCCTTATATCATTTCCAAACATGATCCAATCTAGGGTCGTCATCCTAGTTAATATCGAGACGATGGTGTGTTTTCTAGGTCACCGCAGAGGTCATTTGTCGGGTCATTACGTACAAAGGTTGCACCACTCCCCATCACCCCTTAAACGATTCATCACTATACGGCCTATACGAAAAGAGCCTAGTTCATACTCTATATATCGCGGCGAACCCTAAGGCACGCCGCAACTTCGAAATATGCTCGCGGTCACTACAAAAGGGTCGCTGTGGCATTACGCACAAAGGTTGCACCACTCCCCATCACCTTATCAATGTAGGCCGACAGCGCGAATATAGTGTCCCATACCACCATAATCGGCTCACGAGTTGAGTTGCTCACTGGTCACTATGGGGAGGCACGTAGCCCCAGCGTAGGCCGACAGCTCGACTACGGTGTCCCATACCACCATGCCCGGCTCATGAGTCTTAGCGGATCGAGGTACCATGGTTAACGGGATTTTCACTGGTAAGTTTGGTACTCGAGGTTCAAGCATTAGCGACCAAACATGGTGAACATACATAAGACACACGGTTTACTTGACGTGTTCGGCTGGCTCGAGCGCACAACAAGTTGGGCGATATGAAGCGCAAAAGCACCTCGTGTGGCCAACCACTATCGCCAACCGAAGTACGACACGGGTTCGCCAACACATCATGCGTGGCGGAACGAATTCCAACCACATCTTCAAGTCTGATACCGGATGCCTGGACTATGAACATAGTCCCAAGCTCAGTCAAATCCTAACCATAGCATGTGAAATACGGCATGATAACATGGTAATTCAAGAACACTAGCAATCATATTATAAAGCATAACATGAAGCATGTTAATAAACAAGTCACAAAGCATGTTCAAAAGCATGTTATAAAGCATTATGTAAATAGGGATACAAATACTTAAATTTCGTAGGTGAGTGGTTAGAGTGAACATCCACATGGAGAGTGTCATATGTGACTCTAAGGTAGCTGAGAATCCCATCTCAGCACCTACTTAAGGTTCTAACACTTAAACACTTACACTCACAAGTGATTTCACCAACACTTGGAATGCACTATTTCAACATACATGACGTATGCTAGAGAAACGTGTACTAGGATTGTCCCCTTACCAAACTAGTATTTTATACATATACATCATATTCATACCGCAATTAAACATGGCAATCACATCAGCAAATTTTATACGTATTGGGTACTTCCTCGTATACCCCATTTCGACATACATAGTGTTTACAAAGGAACATAGATTGCGGCGATTCCTTTCACCAAACTAGTATTTTAATCATGTATTGTATAATCATACATTAAATAAATATGTCAAACATTATCCCAAAAGAAATACGTATACGGTATTTCTAAAATACGTAATTTCAACATACGTCGCATTTACAAGTGAACATATATTTTGGCGGTTCCTTTCGCCAAACTAGTATTTTATTCATATATTATATAATCATACATTAAATAAACATGTCAAGCATTTATCCAAAAAAAATACGTATACGGTATTTCTACGTATACCTAGAATATGTGAAATTCCATATTTCACAACGTTAATCGAAACAGGAAACGGAAAGCACTTTGTACATGTGCAATTGCAAGCAGATCATGAATCTACCATTATCTGACATTGAAAGCGTTGAAAACCGTAACTTATACACTTAAAGTCCTCACCTTTGCCTTTTGAAACGCAACGAATCAGCAAGGGTAGCAGAACTTCCGTCTACGTGAGATTTCTAGCCTAAAGAGCGGAATCGGTTAGTCGGTACACATCCTACATCGATCCCACCTCAAATCAGACCTAGGGTTAGGGTTTCTTACCTTCAAATGGGACGGAAAACGCCTAGAATAGGGCGGTGTAGGCCGTGTAACAAGCCAAAGCAGGAGGAGGGAAATCGGCAACAATCTCCAAGTCTTTCTCTCTCTTTTCTCTCTCTCCCTCTAGGGTTTTCTCCAAAATTCGTATGGCTGTGAGAGGGGCTGTTCTAAGCTCCTTTTATAGCCACAAACATTACGAAATTAGACTCAGGTTCAAGGGGTACTGCTAATATAGGATTTTTGTCGCTTTTCCAGCTCAAAAGGGAAGTTCTGGTGGCCCTCCTTAAACCAAACGTCAGACTTAAGCTCACCATCGATGGATCTACATGGGATTATGTTTTTGACTCGATCGGATACCCAGATCGCACGTGGCGGACCACTTTCAGTTCGACGGTCAGTGGGCCACGATCAGAAATTCCAAGTACATGTAAATGTTCCTGAAATTTTTCTTAATCCGAGGGTGTAATTTGGTCGATTCGACGATCGTTGTTGCTTAATACTGACGCGTCAACGAATGATGCCAGATCACTATTCCAGATATTTATTTTTGGATGGAAATAGTGTTTTTCACACTCCCTCGCTCCGAATCGAAAAGAATGGCCATGGAACATCGGATGGAGCTGATTTTTGATATGATTGTTAAGCCCAGTGGGGCGGTCCTAGTTCCTTAGCTTCGGGTTAATCAGACTCCCGATGTGCGATCTAGACCTAATACGATGTTTCGTTTCATTCCCGAGAGCAGACGGGAAATGAGTTTGATTCTAAACTTTAGGGTAACCTAGCGTCACTTGTTCTGCAAGTTTTGGGTCTTGCAGATCGTATTTAAAGCGATCCTAACGGATTTCATGACTAATTGAGTTTAGTACTTAGTTAACTTTGTTAAATTTCTAAAGAATTTAATCCTACGTGATTTCTGGTCGAGGTGGTACTCGACCCAATGTACGGAAATTTTCGTGTCGTTACAATCTACCCCCCTTAAACAAAAAATTTCATCCTCGAAATTTATACCTTTTCGTACTCCTCGAGAATCTAAGGGTAGTTCTTCCTGACCTCGGCCTCAGTCTCCCAGGTAGCTTCCTCCTCGGAATGATGTGTCCATAGCACCTTCACAAGTGGGATGACCTTGCTACGCAAGATACTCCTCTCCTTCTGTCAAGGATGCGCGTCGGGCGCAACTCATATGTAGCATCCTCGCTCAACTGTACCTGCTCCCATCTGATGATATGCGAAGGATCAGGAACGTACTTCTTCAGCATAGATACATGAAATACATTGTGTACGGAAGCAAGTGGTGTAGGCAAGGCGAGCCGATACGCCACATCACCCACTCGATCCAGTATCTGAAATGGACCGATAAACCTCGGTGTGAGCTTCCCCTCCTTCCCAAACCGAAGGACTCCCTTCATAGGGGAAACCTGAAGGAACACATGATCACCGACCTCGAACTCCAGCGGTCGCCGCCTCGTATCGGCGTAACTCTTCTGCCTGCTCTGCGCTGTGAGTAATCGACGTCTGATAATGTCTACCTTCTCTGTAGTCGCCTGAACCAACTCCGTGCCAATCAGGCTACGCTCTCCAACCTCTGCCCAACAGTGCGGTGCCCTACAAGGTCGACCATATAGAGCCTCATATGGTGCCATGCCAATAGTCACCTGGAAGCTGTTGTTGTAGGCGAACTCTGCGTACGGAAGACAGTCATCCCAACTGTCCTTGAAGTCCAACACACATGCTCGCAACATATCCTCCAGAATCTGATTCACCCGCTCTGTCTGCCCATCAGTCTGAGGATGAAACGCTGTACTGAACTTCAACTTCACACCCATCGCCTCCTGGATACGAGTCCAGAAGATAGATGTGAACCGCGTGTCTCTGTCCGACACGATCTCCAAAGGAACCCCGTGCAGACGGACGATCTCCCTGTTGTACAGTCTAGCCAGCTCGTCTGCAGAGTTCGTAACTCTGATAGGGAGGAAATGGGCCGATTTGGTCAACCGGTCCACAATCACCCAAATGGAATCGTGCCCCTTCCTCGTCTTCGGCAACCCTGATATGAAGTCCATGGAGATGAAGTCCCACTTCCACTCCGCTATAGGCATGGGCTGAAGCAGTCCAGGAGGTCGGCGATGTTCTGCCTTGACCTGCTGGCACGTCAGACACCGAGACACATACTCAGCAATGTGGGCCTTCATGTTATCCCACCAATACGTCCGTCTCATATCCTGGTACATCTTCGTGCTACCAGGATGCATCGCAAACTTTGAGTTATGGGCAGAGTCGAGAAGCTCGCGTCTCAAGTCAGGCACATCTGGAACACATAGACGGCCACGAAATCGTAAACCCCCATCAGAACCAACTCTCCACTCGGAGTCCACGGCGTCGCTAGCCTGCTCTCGAAGCTCAGACAGCCGTATATCGCCCTCTTGGGCCTCAACAATCCTGTCGTCAATAAGTGGCCGCACCCGAACGTGCGCAACACACTCAAATGGCTCCTCGACAGTGAGTCTCTGCTTGAAGTCCCGCACAAACTCTACCATGTCCCACTCGGCTATCATCAGTGGTGCCACAAATGCTATCACCTTCTTGCGGCTCAGCGCGTCTGCCACAAGGTTCGCCTTACCAGGATGGTAGGAAACCTCGAACTTGAAGTCCTTCAAGGTCTCCATCCATCGGCGCTGTCTCATATTCAAATCTCGCTGCGTGAATATGTATTTAAGGCTCTTGTGGTCGCAGAAAAGCTCGAACTCCTCACCATAGAGGTAATGTCTCCAGAGCTTCAATGCAAAGATGACAGCTGCCAACTCCAGGTCATGTGTAGGGTAATTCTCCTCGTGCTTCCTTAATTGTCTCGAGGCATACGAAATCACCCTATCCTTCGCATCGACAGACACAACCCAAACCAACGCGAGACGCGTCAAGATACACCGTGTATTTCACCCCTTGCTCGGCAATACTAGCATAGGGGCGGACGTCAACTTGTCCTTCGGCTCCTTAAAAGGCGCCTCGCCTTCTCATTCCAGGCGAACTTCGGTCCTTCCGAGTCACCGAGACAATGGCACAGCGATCTTCGAGAAATCCCGAATGAAACGTCTGTAGTACCCGACCGGACCAAGGAAACTCCTCACCTCGAACCGATTCAGCCGTGCTTGTCAATCTGAACCGCAGCGACTACCTTAGCAAGGTCCATCGCTATCCCATCCTTGGACACTACATGTCCCAGGGAACTTGACTTCCTCCCGGAAGTCGCACTTCTTGTATTGCGCAAACAACTGGTTCTTCTTCAGTGTATCCAATACCGCTCGCAAGTGCTCCTCGTGCTCCTCCCGACTCGTGGAGTATATCAAGATGTCATCGATAAAGACGATGACGAATCGGTAAAGGAAGGGCCGAAATACCCGGTTCATCAGATCCATGAACACGGGCCGGTGCGTTCGTCGACCGAACGACATCACCAAGAACTCATAGTGCCCAAAGCACGTCCCGAAGGCGTCTTCGCACGTCCTCCTCTCTCACGCGCAACCGGTGGTACCACGACCGAAGGTCAATCTTCGAGAAATACTTCGCCCCCTCAACGATCGAACAGATCGTCAATCTGGGCAAAGGATACTTGTTCTTCACCGTGACCTGGTTCAACCTACGGTAATCAATACACAACCGTAGCGACCCGTCCTTCTTCTTCACGAACAACACAGGTGCTCCCCAAGGAGACACGCTAGGTCGAATAAAACCTTTCTCTACGAGTCCGTCAATCTGTATCCGCAGCTCCTCCATCTCACATGGAGGCATACGATAAGTCGGCAACGAGATGGGCGTCGCACCAGGCGTAAGGTCAATCGTAAAATCAATCTCACGCCGAGGAGGTAAACCAGGGATAGTCTCAAACACGCTTGCAAATTCTCGAACCACTGGCGTACTATCTACTGTCGGACCATCAATCGGCACAAGCAAAGCAGCATAACAATCAACTCGACAGGGCCAACTGACCTGCACTGGGAACGTGAAAACGTGCAGTGCCAGTCCATAGGCCGTCACGATCCGAGTATCGCAATCTACCTCCGCCCTCATCCTGGTGAGCCAATCCATACCAAGGATAACGTCGTAGTGCCAAAGTGGAGCAACAATGAGGTCGACGAGCACTGTGCTGCCACCCAAAACTACCGAGCAACCCTCGCATAATCGTGTGACATCCGAACAGGTCCCGGTAGCCGTAGTGAGTCTCATTCCCTTAGTGGGAATCGTATGCAAAGATAGGCGTTTCACCGCCCCCACAAGAAACAATAGAAGTGGTGGACCCAGTGTCTACCAACAAAGAAACAGGAGTGCCATGAATAAAAGCCGTACCCTCGAAAGCCGTCGGAGCTGAAACCGACGTCTTAGGTGCCTCAGCCACAAGAGTATGAACGTGAGCCTGCTGCTGGTGGTTCGGCTGAGGAGCCAAGGGTCGCTGTGGCGGCCCGGCGCGGCACGAGGCTCGGAAGGAAGGATGTGCGGGAGCGGTCTGCGGCGGTGGAGCCGATATGGCTGTGGGCGAGAACGGCCCATCATCCGTGGCGAGAGAAACCACTATCCTTCATCCGCGCGAAACAACTCCCAATAAGATGACCCCGCTTCCCGCGACGTACGTGCGAGTCACAACAGGCGCCTCACCAGCCCCCGGCGCCGCCGATCCCGGGAGGCGAGTCAACACGAGGCCTCTTGCCTAGGATAGGCCTGCTCTGTATCTCCTGTCGTGGCCTCGCAACCATAGCACCACGAGATCGGGCCAACCGGTCCACATCCTGCTCTGCCGTCATAGACATGTGAACCAAGTCTTTGCATAGGTAGGTATACCGAGGCAAAGATATCTTCGACCGTATCTCCGGTCGCAAGCCCAAAGAAAAACGACGCATCCGCATCTGCTCGTCCACCAGTATAGTCGGGACAAAGCGGCCCAACTCTGTGAAGCGGTGCTCGTACTCTGTAATCGTCATGCCTCCCTGCCTGAGGTGCAGAAACTCATCCTCCCGCTCATGCCGATAAGTCTGCGGGTAGTATTTCTCATGAAACCGGAACTCGAAAGCCTCCCAGGTCCACACGTAGTCTGCTGCGACAGACCGCAACACACTGTCCCACCATAAACTGGCCTCCCTCTCAAACATGAAGGCGGCCAGCTCTACCTGCTCTGCCTCTGAGCAATGCAGCATCCGAAGCATCTTAGAGATGCGGTCAAGCCAAAACTCTGCCTCCTCGGGTCTATGAGTACCCATGAATGAAGGAGGCCTCAAGCGCTGAAATCGCTCGAGTAGACCGCGTGTGCCGACATCTCCAGTAGGAGGCACCACGGGTGAAGGCAGAGGCACATCCTCACACTGAACAGGAGGCTCCGGGTGCCCGGCAGGACAAGCAGAAGTCATAGGTGGAGTCGCACTACCACCATGGGACAAGGCCTCAGCGATAGTGGCCATAAGCTGCTGGTGCTGCTGCTGCTGCTGTATCTGCTGCTGATACATCATCAACATCAGCTGCTCAAATCTATCAGTCGGCGGAGCAGCATGGGAGTCATCTTCGCGCGAAAGATGACGGCCGAAACTGCTCACGGACCGGGGGCGTGTAAGGTGGCAATCCACCAGCAGGACCAGCAGGGGGCTGATCAGAACCTAACCCACGGTCCGTAGGACCACTACTACCAGAAGGAGTCTGGTCCATAGAGCCAGTCAGACGGAGATGTGCCGTGCTCCGCGTATACTGTCGCGGCATGCCCTATACAACACAGGTACAAAGCATTGGTGAGATACAGCATAACACACATTATAAAGCACTTTAAGCATTCCACACATAATCAAAACAAAAGGGGCTACATGCCTTTCATTTACCCAAAATTAGTCATAATACATGGATTACAGAGTTTACATGAATCATGACGGAAATCACATGATAGTCAATACATCCACACATTAAACACTGAGAACACGCTACTACCTAATACAACATCCGTACGAAAACACAAACCGCCTATCGCGGTAACCAAAGCAAACACAACATACAACAACATGGATGACTAAGCATCCGAAGTAGGAGGTGGAGGAGGAGCATTCTTATCCTGCGCACAGCACAGGATGGCCTTCAACGTACGGGACATCTTCTTGAAACTCTTCTTCATGTAGGCTTCATTCTCTTCAAGTTTGGTTCGAACTTGACCAATCTCAGCCGGAACTTGTCCAACCTCTTGCTGCAGGGCGGCTTGCCCCTCCTCAAGACGGGCCAATCGCGCATCAAAAGCATCTCGATCCACACCCTGCTCCTAAGCCACAGGGGGTGAACTCTCCTCAGTGTCCTGAGCCTCAGGTTCTTCTTCCTGTATGTCATCACTGCGTTCCTCATCGCTCTCAGCCTGGAGGTCAACACTCTCCTCGCCGGCGCTATCCGACTCATCTCCGGACTCGTCGAGTCGGGCTTGCCGCTGTTGAGGGCCGATCTTCATATTCCTGAGTGTCGCTTCACTCATGACTTGGACCGGTGCAAGATCCTCCATATTCAATCTGTAGCCTACATCACGAGCCATCCTGCAGATCAGTCGGCCAAATGGGAGCGAAAGATCGTTCCTGGCAGAACGAACAACATTAACTATCTGGGATAGGATGAATGTGGGCAGGCATATGTTGTCCCCGCGTCCCATCTTGTACAGAAAGTCCACCATCACCCTAGTACATTCCGTGCGGTTACCCCACCGTGGGTATACATTGTATGTGAAAATGTGATGGAGCAAATGGAAGTCTTCGGACATCTTTGTCGCCGCAATACAATTTCCTCGCTTCCAAGTAACTCGGCGACCACAGAGAAATCGCGTGCGACGATCCCTTTCCCGCGCACTTCTAGAGAAGTCATCACTAGGCTGTACTTGACCAAGTGGGATCTTCGTGATTCGAACCACTTCATCCACAGTGATTGTGCGCCTTATGCCCCTCACAGAAACAGTAAACTGAAGAGGCTCTACTGATGAGTCCACGATGTGAGCGTAGAAAGTGCGAACCGTGTTCTCACATGCGGGGGACTCGCCTTCAAAAATAGAGTTCCATCCGATATCCACCAAGTGGTCCATCATCGGGTGTAGGCCAAACATCCTTTCATCCACATGAGCTTCAAACACAACCTTGCGGCCCGCGAAGCGCCCATATTCCATGCCTATCGGATAAGCATTTCTGGCGGGGTGGTCGGATCCGGTCTCGCTTCGACCTAAACTCCCGCACGGTGCTTGTGCCGGCCCCAACATCGGATCTTCTTCGGGAATGGGCTGGCCTACTTGGGCCGGCGTCATCGGCCGCGATTTTCCTCTTTCCCATGAAAGATAGGATGGAGGAAATGGAGAAAATGGTGGCCACCACACCAAGGAGGGCCATGAAAAATTGCCAAAATGGAGAAACAAGGGGCTGATCTCTTTGATCCCCACAAATAAGGATCCAATAGGTGTGGAAGGGGCCCTAGAGGTAGAAAATGAAGAAGGAACAAAAAGAAAATGGAATGGGTTAGGAGATTACCCGATTTTGAGCTCCAAGGAGGGTTATGAGAGCTCCAACTTGTGGAAATGGGGAAAGGAAGAGGCTAGGGCTGTTGTGGAAGGTAGGGGTGTGTGAGCTATGGAAGGAAATGGAAGGATTGAAGGTTTGGAGGGATGAGTTTTTGAGAAAAATCGGAATGGGAGTGGAGGTGCATGAAAAGAGGGTGAAATGGGAGAAAAGGGTGCTCCAGCCCCTTAAATCCTAACCAAATAGCAAGTTGGCACGTGCCATGGGGTAGAGGGGGTCAGGCCGACCGACCCCATGCTCGGAAACTCGCCGGAAAAGCAACCGGACCGCGGTCCGCCGCCGCCGGCAGCTTGCAGGCCGCCGCCCGGCCGGGCTTGGCCGGAACAGCACCGCCGCGGTTTGACCCTGTTTGCCACACTCCCAGGGTGCCAAATGCACTCTGTTTTGGTCTGAACCCTTAACGGATTAGTCGTGGGGGCCCACGGACTCATTTCAGTTCCAGAACGGTCAGTTCCGGTACATTTCTGATATAATCTGATTTTTTCTGATTTTTAACAACTAACTTTTGGTGGATTGTGACCTGGACACGTCAATAGACGGTCTAGGAGTGACTTGGGGTCCATAAGTGTGGTCGGGATCGAGTACGCACTCGATCAAACTGTCCATGTGCAATGAACTTCGCCGAACGGCGGAATCGGGAGACCCTAAGACTGTTGCTAGATTTTGCGCACCCTCCTAAGTATAATGCGTCAGCGTACGTAGTGGGGACATAACCCAAGTCCGGTTTAAATAAAATCATGCTCTGATACCAACTTGTAACGCCCTGAAAATCGGGGGTCGAGTGTAACTCAACTCCCGAGTTCCAACGCATCACTTATGCAACATGTTTAATGATGTTTGAATGTTGTCTGTGTTAGAGCAGTAAACATGAATGAGATTATACCAAAGCAGTAATTCATACTCCAGATCAATTGTATAAAAGCAAGCGGAAGACTGAACTGTATATATGTGTATGTAAAGAAACAAAATAAACGTTTCATTATCCAGAGTATGAATCCTTCTGAGTCACAATATACATGTCTGTTTATAAACAAAATGTCAAAATAAACTAGGTACAATCCCTGTAAATATCATCGGTCCCGGCAGCCTAGTCGAAGCCGCCAGCGAACTGCATATACGAGAACTCCTCCTGGTCCTCGTCGTAATCAGGCTCCGCCTCCAGAGTAGTCGGATCGCTAAACCTGAGACAGAGTCCGGTTGGTGTGCGCAACACCGTCCCGTAACGTGGGAGTGAGTAGCTAACTCAGTGGAACGATGAGGCATAAGTTATCATGTTATCAATACAGTCAAGCAGTAATGATAAAGCAGTAAATCAAACACTCCTAGTTACTCTGATTAATGCAAGTATGAATGCAGGTATGATGGATGCCCTCGCCGACATACTCCCTCATGCGACACCATCTCACGTTCGCGGCATGCTTACATCCCACAAAGTGCTCCACATCTTCCGGGCACATGCGATGCATGATGAGTATGATTACCGAGTTTTTAATTAGTCCATTTCAAACAACAGGATTGGGAAACTAAGGTACCTCCCTTATATCATTTCCAAACATGATCCAATCTAGGGTCGTCAGTCCTAGTTAATATCAGACGATGGTGTGTTTTCTAGGTCACTGCAGAGGCCGTCGTGGTCATTACGCACAAAGGTTGCACCACTCCCCATCACTCCTTAAACGATTCATCACTATACGCCTATACGAAACAGGCCTAGTTCATACTCTATATATCGCGGCGAACCCTAAGGCACGCCGCAACTTCGAATATGCTCGCGGTCACTACAAAGGGTGTGCCGAGTATTACGCACAAAGGTTGCACCACTCCCCATCACCTTATCAATGTAGGCCGACAAAGACGAATATAGTGTCCCATACACCATAATCGGCTCACGAGTTGAGTTGCTCACCGGGTCACTACGGGAGGCACGTAGCCCCAGCGTAGGCCGACAGCTCGACCACGGTGTCCCATACCACCATGCCCGGCTCATGAGTCTTAGCGGATCGAGGTACCATGGTTAACGGGATTTTCACTGGTAAGTTTGGTACCCGAGGTTCAAGCATTAGCGACCAAACATGGTGAACATACATAAGACACACGGTTTACTTGACGTGTTCGGCTGGCTCGAGCGCACAACAAGTTGGGCGATATGAAGCGCAAAGCACCTCGTGTGGCCAACCACTATCGCCAACCGAAGTACGACACGGGTTCGCCAACACATCATGCGTGGCGGAACGAATTCCAACCACATCATCAAGTCTGATACCGGATGCCTGGACTATGAACATAGTCCCAAGCTCAGTCAAATCCTAACCATAGCATGTGAAATACGGCATGATAACATGGTAATTCAAGAACGCTAGCAATCATATTATAAAGCATAACATGAAGCATGTTAATAAACAAGTCACAAAGCATGTTCAAAAGCATGTTATAAAGCATTATGTAAATAGGGATACAAATACTTAAATTTCGTAGGTGAGTGGTTAGAGTGAACAACCACATGGAGAGTGTCATATGTGACTCTAAGGTAGCTGAGAATCCCATCTCAGCACCTACTTAAGGTTCTAACACTTAAACACTTACACTCACAAGTGATTTCACCAACACTTGGAATGCACTATTTCAACATACATGACGTATGCTAGAGAAACGTGTACTATGATTGTCCCCTTACCAAACTAGTATTTTATACATATACATCATATTCATACCGCAATTAAACATGGCAATCACATCAGCAAATTTTATACGTATTGGGTACTTCCTCGTATACCCCATTTCGACATACATAGTGTTTACAAAGGAACATAGATTGCGGCGATTCCTTTCGCCAAACTAGTATTTTAATCATGTATTGTATAATCATACATTAAATAAATATGTCAAACATTATCCCAAAAGAAATACGTATACGGTATTTCTAAAATACGTAATTTCAACATACGTCGCATTTACAAGTGAACATATATTTTGGCGGTTCCTTTCGCCAAACTAGTATTTTATTCATATATTATATAATCATACATTAAATAAACATGTCAAGCATTTATCCAAAAAAAATACGTATACGGTATTTCTACGTATACCTAGAATATGTGAAATTCCATATTTCACAACGTTAATCGAAACAGGAAACGGAAAGCACTTTGTACATGTGCAATTGCAAGCAGATCATGAATCTACCATTATCTGACATTGAAAGCGTTGAAAACCGTAACTTATACACTTAAAGTCCTCACCTTTGCCTTTTGAAACGCAACGAATCAGCAAGGGTAGCAGAACTTCCGTCTACGTGAGATTTCTAGCCTAAAGAGCGGAATCGGTTAGTCGGTACACATCCTACATCGATCCCACCTCAAATCAGTCCTAGGGTTAGGGTTTCTTACCTTCAAATGGGACGGAAAACGCCGGGAAAACGCCTAGAATAGGGCGGTGTAGGCCGTGTAACAAGCCAAAGCAGGAGGAGGGAAATCGGCAACAATCTCCAAGTCTTTCTCTCTCTTTTCTCTCTCTCCCTCTAGGGTTTTCTCCAAAATTCGTATGGCTGTGAGAGGGGCTGTTCTAAGCTCCTTTTATAGCCACAAACATTATGAAATTAGACTCAGGTTCAAGGGGTACTGCTAATATAGGATTTTTGTCGCTTTTCCAGCTCAAAAGGGAAGTTCTGGTGGCCCTCCTTGAACCAAACGTCAGACTTAAGCTCACCATCGATGGATCTACTTGGGATTACGTTTTTGACTCGATCGGATACCCAGATCGCACGTGGCAGACCACTTTCAGTTCGACGGTCAGTGGGCCACGATCAGAAATTCCAAGTACATGTAAATATTCCTGAAATTTTTCTTAATCCGAGGGTGTAATTTGGTCGATTCGACGGTCGGTTGCTTAATACTGACGCGTCAACGAATGATGCCAGATCACTATTCCAGATATTTATTTTTGGATGGGAATAGTGTTTTTCACACTCCCTCGTTCCGAATCGAAAAGAATGGCCATGGAACATCGGATGGAGCTGATTTTTGATATGATTGTTAAGCCCAGTGGGGCGGTCCTAGTTCCTTAGCTTCGGGTTAATCGGACTCCCGATGTGCGATCTAGACCTAATACGATGTTTCGTTTCATTCCCGAGAGCAGACGGGAAATGAGTTTGATTCTAAACTTTAGGGTAACCTAGCGTCACTTGTTCTGCAAGTTTTGGGTCTTGCAGATCGTATTTAAAGCGATCCTAACGGATTTCATGGCTAATTGAGTTTAGTACTTAGTTAACTTTGTTAAATTTCTAAAGAATTTAATCCTACGTGATTTCTGGTCGAGGTGGTACTCGACCCAATGTACGGAAATTTTCGGGTCGTTACACCACTACTCGAGAATCATTATCGATTGCCTAGACTATATCGTAGCCCCAATCACACTTCAAATGATAGCATTCACAAGTGATAATCAATGACAACATGTGACAACCAAATCTAAATATAAATCTTAGTCGAGCATTTCAACAAACACATAATACACATGTTATCTTACATGGGCATTTCATCCATACAACTAATAGTAGTAAGATAGGTTACATAAAGGGAACTGTAATTATAGAGAAGGGGATTAAGAATCCTATCTTCATACTCTCATTAAATACATTCCAACAAGCATTTCCTCATTCATGCATTTTATCAAACACTTAGACTACACATTTCAACATACATGTATTAGACTAGTTATAACATATATCCTGGCAAGACCTTTTACAAAGGAGTTGCCACATACACAACAAGCATATATTCATAATTAATAATCATGGCAAGCACAGATCCAAATTCCATATTCATTCAGACATTTTTATAAGCACTTAGACTATACACTTCAACATACATGACGTATGTTGGTTATAACAGGTGTTAGGGCAAACCCTTTCACCAAGGAGTTGTCACATGTATGACAACCATATATTCATGACGAATAATCATGGCAAGCATGAATCCAAATTCCATACTCATTCAATCATGTCAACAAACACATGGAATACACTATTATATTCAACATAGTCCATATACGTATGTAAAGCGCGGTAAACATCGTATCTAAGTATGTGATAGCAATCAAGTCAGTTATAAATCATTAACTGACATTGAAAGCCTTGAAAACAATAACATAAACATTTATAGTCCGTACCTCTCACTGGTAGACCCATAACGAACTCAGTTTAAATACTAAGTCCTCGCCTACGGCACAACGACAACCTATAACATGAAATAAGTTAGATATTTCACTATTTACTCTATTGGAATCCCTAAAACAGATTAAGGTTAGGATTTCATACCTAAAAATAGAATCAGAATCGCCGGTATAGCGATACAGTAGCGATGGTTAAGCACGTGGAGGGGTGAGATCGAATCCCAGGAACAAACTCTCACTCTCTCTCACTTTTTCTTCTCTTTTCTCTCTCTTCTCTCCCCTAGGGTTTGAAATTCGTATGGAATGGGAGAGAGAGAGTTTTAGGTCCTTTTATAGGCCCATAATTGATGGGAATGGCCCAATGACCATGGTATACTTAAGTTATAGCCAAAACTATTCTGTTTCGGCCCAACGGAGCACTTCTGGATGCCCCTTTTCTGCATACGGTCTAGGGGAAGTTCCTTGACATTGGATCTAGGTCAGGTTAAGTTTTCGGTTCGATTGGATTTACAGATTGACTATGAAGGACCAGTTTCAGTTCAACGATCGTCGTCTCTCGATTAGGGCCGCAAGTACCCTAACATGTGTAAGGAAATTTCCCTGATCTGAGGGTATAATTAGGCCTGAATCTAACGGTCTGAAACCATAAAGTTGGCCCCAAGAAAACGGCCCAAATCACTTAAATCTGAGTTCATTTTCTAAAGATATTCGCATTTCTCACACACTTCGGTCCAGGCTCAAGTTGTGCGTTTCTGGATACCATTAGGACTTGATTTCCGAGGTGGTTGTCAAGCCCAGTAAGGTAGTCATAACCGTATAGTTCCACAGAAATCGGACTTTCGACGTGCGGTCCAGGTCTGATACGAAGTTTCAATGTACTCCCGAGAGCAACTGTGTTTAGAGATTAATCCTAGGTTTCAGGGTAACGTAGCGTCAGTGATCCTACTGATTTTGGGTCTTGCAGTTCGTATTGAAAGCTGTCCAAGCTAATTTGATAGGTGATTTAGTTAAACACTTAATTAATCTTCGTCTAATTTCTAAAGGATTTGGTCCTTAGTGATTTCTGCCTGAGGTAGTACTCGGGTCTTTGTATGGATTTTTCCGGGACGTTACAATAACACGAACATCAAGGTGGTCCCCACCCTCACACGTGCAGGGTGGGTCCCCCAAAACTTGTTGTCATCAGCATAAGGTGGGTCCCACGTGGGACCCACCACTATGTTATATATAATATATTATTATAATATACATTACAATGGAGTCCAGTTGTAACGCCCTGAAAATCAGGGGTCAAGCATAAACTCAACTCTCGAGTTCCAACGCATCACTTATGCAATAAAATGAATGATGATTGAATGTTGTCTGTATTAGTGTAGTGAACATGAGTGAGATTAAGCCAAAATAGCATATCATACTCCAGAGACAGTTAAATTTATAAGCGGAAGACTGTGATAGATATAAAAAATATATAAACTGTGGTGAGTCTCCAGAGTGTGATAACGTTACCAGGTTAAATAATTACAAGTACAATTCTAAAATATATCAAATATGTAGTGTCATCTAGTCAACATCCCTGTAACCCGGTCGACCAAGACACAGCTCACATGAAGCCACCAGAAAACAACCAATACGAACAAGCATCATAGACAATGTAAAGGTCTGTCTCCACCTCGGAGCATCACCATCATCTGAAACTCAAATAAGTCTGGTTGGTGTGTACAACACCATCCCGTAACGTGAGAGTGAGTGATCAACTCAGTGGAATAATAAAGCATAAGTTAACATGTTATCAATTCAGTCAATCAGTAATGATAAAGCAGTACAATCAGACAATCTTAACTACTCTTATTTAATGCAAGTATGAAATGACATGATGAATGCCCTTGCCAAACCACCCTCATGCGACACCATCTTACGTTCGCGACATGCGTTCATCCCTCAGTGCTCCACATCTACCAGGCGCATGCAGTGCGATGATGAGCATGATTACCGAGTAGTTATTAGTCCATTTCAAACAGCAGGATTAGGAAACTAAGGTACCTCCCTTGTATCATTCCCAAACATGATCCATTCTAGGGTTGTCAGTCCTAGTTAATCTCATACGATGGTGTATTTCTAGGTCACTGCAAAGGCTGTCAGGGCTGTTACGCACAATGGTTACACCACTCCCCCATCACCTCTTTAACGGTTCATCACTAAATTGAAACAGGCCTAGTTCATACTCTATACACTACGGTAAAACTCGTCGCCTCACTACAAATTCAGAGTATGCTTGAGGTCACTACAAAGGGCTGTCAGGGCTATTACACGCATCCGTTGCACCACTCCCCCATCACCTTATCAATGTAGGCCGACAGCACAAATATAGTGTCCCATACCACCATAATCGGCTCACAAGTCTGGTTGCTCACTGGTCACTACGGGGAGGCACATGGCCCCAGCATAGGCCGACAGCTCAACCGCGGTGTCCCATTCCACCATGCCCGGCTCATGAGTCTTAGCGGATCGAGGTACCATAGTTAACGGGATTTCACTGGTAAGTTTGGTACCCTAGGTTCAAGTAGTAGCGTCCAAACATGGTAAACATATATAAGACAGATCAGGTTACTTGACGAGCTCAGCTAGCTCGAGCGCACAACGAGTTGAACGATATGAAGCGCATAAACACTTCGTGTGGCCAGCCACTATCGCCAACCGAAGTACGACTCGGGTTCGACGAACACATCTCTCGTGGCAACTGAATCTCAACCACGAATTCAGTTTCATTGCCGATTGCCTGAACTATACAATAGCCCCAATCACATTCAATTGCAGATAGTTAAAGCAGTAATGGATCAAGATTCAAATCATACAATCAAAGTCTGATAATATCCGCTTAGGGCTGCCAGGGCTGTTGCACGCACTCGTTACACCACTCCCCCATCACCTCTTTAACGGCTTTTATGGAATACAACATAAATATGAATTTAAATATATGCATTACACAGATAAAATCATACAATCAGTTGAGCATGTTATGAAGTACAACATAAGCATGAGTTTGTACATATTCAATTCCTAATCACACAGATATCTAACGAAATCATACACATAGTTAAAGAAGTTGAGAATCATATCTCAACACCCTTATACATTACAATTTACTAACTACTACTCATTCAGACACTTCAACAAACACTTTAAACTACATACATCAACATACATGACATATGTTGATCACATAGGCATTAGGCCAAATCCTTTCACTAGGGAGTTGCCCCAATTATAACACGTGTGCACCCATAAAGGATAATCATGGCAAGCATGAATCCAAGTTTTATATTCATTCAGTCATTTCTACGAATACTTGGGCCACACATTGTAACATATATAGTGTATATTGGCCGTGGCATGATTTAGGGCAAATCCTTTCGTCAAAGGGGTATCGCCAATACAACAATCATCTATCCATGACAATTAGTCATGGCGAGCACGAATGAGAATTCTATACTCATTCAGTCATTTTCACAAACACTTAAAATACACTATTTTCACATTCATAGTGTATATTAGCAAAACATATATTAGGGCGAGTCCTTTCGCCAAACAAGTATTTTACGCATATATAATATGTTCATACAGCAAATAATCATCGCAAACACATTTCCAAAATTTATATATATACGATACTTTCTAGAATACACTATTTCAACATACATAGTATATATTAGCAAAACATGTATTAGGGCGAGTCCTTTCACCAAATAAGTATTTTATCCATATATAATATATTCATACAACAAATAATCATGGTAAACACATTTCCAAAATTTATATGTATACGGTATTTTCTACAAATACCTAGAGTATGTAAAATTCCATATTCTTCATCTTTAATCGAAACGGAAAGCAGACAGCACTTTGTACATGTGCAATTGCATGTAGATCATGAATCTATCATTATCTGACATTGAAAGCGTTGAAAACCATAACCTATACATCTAAAGTCCGCACCTCTTATCGTAGAATCGTAACGAATACGATAGGTTTGCCAAGCTTCCGTATTCTGCAGTTTGGTGACCTATATAATGAAATAAGTTAGCTATTTCATAACCTACAACCTTAACAACCCCAAAACATATTAGGGTTAGGGTTTCTTACCTAGAAACAACGTCGGAATAGCCGAGAAAGCGATTAGAAATGAGTAGTTAAGCTCGTGTAGTGGCAGGGAAGCATGGCAGGGAGATACTTCCACTTCTCTCTCACTTTCTCTCTCTTTTCTCTCTTCTCTCTATAGGGTTTCTCCCAAATTCGTATGGTTGTGAGAGAGAGGGTTCTAAGGTCCTTATATAGCCTAAAAACTCACTAAAATAGACTTATGGTCAAGGTATACTTACGTTATAACCAAAGCAACCCAGTTTCAGCTCAACGGAGGACTTCTAGCGGCCCCCCTTCAGCCAAAGGTCGGACTTAAGCTCACAGACATTGGATCTAGGTTCAGCTGAGGTTTCGTTCCAGTCGAGTTTCCAGATCGCATGTGGCGGACCAGTTTCAGTTCAACGATCAGTGGATCTCGATCGGAGATTCCGAGTACATGGATATGTTTGGGGAAATATCTCTAATCCGAAGTTGTAATTTGGCCTGATTCTGACGGTCAGGTTGCTTAAACTGACCCGTAAGTGATAAGTCTCAGATTTATTTATTTTGAATTGAATTTAGAATTATTTTCACATTTCTCACACTCCCCGCTCCGAGCTCAAGCGAATAGCGCTGGGATACTATCTGGATTTGATTTTCGAGATGGTTATCAAGCCCAGCAAGGCAGTCCTAATTCCTTAACTTCGTGTTAATCGGACTTCCGACGTGCGGTCCAGATCTGATATGGAGTTTCGAGATGCTCCCAAGAGCAGCTGGATAATGAGATTGATCCTAGATTTTAGGGTAACCTAGCGTCAATGATTCTACAAGTTTTGGGTCTTGCAGATCGTATTTAAAGCCATTCTAGCGGATTTCATGGCTAATCTAGTTTAGCACTTAGTTACTTTATCTCATTTCTAAAGGATTCAGTCCTATAAGATTTCTGTCTGAGGTAGTACCTGGGCCTTTGTAGTTTATATATAGAGTGGTCCAAGTTATAATACTTAGCTAGTTTAAGATAGTGTATAGGGTGAAAGTACTTAGAAAAATTGAAAGAATAAGGTGGTGAAGGGTGGGATTTGTGAAGGAAATGGGTTCAAAAGCGGTTTTAGACTTTGGGATTAAGTTCTGACAAGTTAATAAGGTGTTAAGATCGACCCATTGCCTAAGGACGTCTAATTTCAAGTTGGCAAAAATTTGGGATGTTACACCAGTGTCTGGACTGACGGTGTGGATTTAAACCACATAGGGTCCATGAGATGGATGGCAGGGATGGACTCCATGGATGGATGAAGTGCATACAGTAAATGTAAAGGTGGGTCCCACGTGTGGGCCATCCACCGTCACACATGCTGAGAGTGTGATGAAAGGGACCTCACATGGGTCTCACTGTCACACATGTGACACCTGTGTACAACATATACGTAAGGTGGTTTCTCATGTCAGTTGGATGGTGTCAATATAAAACACATACATAATGGGCACCACCGTCCACTGCTAGACAGTGTTCATACAAAACATACATCATAGTAAGGTCCACATGGGTGGACGGGCCAACTGAACAACAGATGAATGACACGGAATGGGACCCACAGAACTTGCTGACCTCACAACAGCTGCCAGCTACATGGGTCCCACAGAGCTTATTGACATCACTACAGTAGCTATATAGCTGGAGTGATGTACGCCAGCCGTCCCACTTCACAAGGTGGGTCCACACGTGGGACGGTGTGGGAAAAACACTTACATCAGTGGGTCCCATCTGTCATCCAAACCGTTGATAAGGTCACACAGACCCTGGATGAAGAGGAAAATAAATTTCATAATGATCCAAACTTCTAGGACACCCAAAAAGGGTTCCAATGGCAGACACTTAATCACCACTGTTTCCTGTCGTGTGGGCCACCTGAGTTATGTATACAATGGAATTTTTTAGGGAAACCCAATTCCAAAAGGGAACCCATCAAATGCACGATGTAGATGTGCAACATACTTCGTGGTGGGGCCTGTGGTGGGGCCCACCATTCCACCGTTAAAACAAAGAATGAGGACACGCTGCTCGCGGCGTCTGAGAGGGCGCCGACAAAGAACAGGGACGTCCCATGTATATGTGTTTTTTGTTTATTTATTTATTTTTCTATGGATTCTTATATGTGGGGCCCGCATTAGGAAAATTCACACACCGACTACTGGTCTCCCCGGCTCGTAACAAAATTAATGAGTCCAATATGCAATATTTTTGGGCACATGGAAACAACACGGCGGGCCTTAACCATTTAAATCACCTAAAACCACTGTTTCCTGCATTATGGCCTGCTAGAGGTTTAGATCGGCTTTAGATTTTGGCTCAACGCCTAAAATGAGAAGGGAAAAAGGGTGGACGGTGTGGATTAAATCCATACATCAAGGTGGGACCTGCATGAGCAGCCCGTCCAAAAAGCATAAACCAAGCATTTTTTTTTGTTAGTACACGCACTATCTGTCCATGCTCACAATGTCCAGCGTCCAGGGATGCTGGACGTGGAAGTATTTATCAAGGTGGGTCCCACGTGTGGGGACCACGGCTGGTGGGTCCCATGTGGACGTGGCTCACTTGATCAATTGATATCTGTGTTTTCCCATCACCGTTAAGTAGGGCCCACATGGCTTGGACAGCCGTGGGTTCCATTTGATGGACGGTTTGGACATCACATACATCAAGGTGGGGTACATCCGGGTGGGCCACACGGCCACATCATCACACTAAAATAATGAAAGAGAGAGGGAGAGAGAGAGAGAGAGAGAGAGAGAGAGAGAAAGAAGCACCTTCCTCAAGATCGTCCCCTCCTTTCGCCAAAGTATCCTAGAGCTTCAATGGACGAACTTCAAAGGTCGAGATTGGATCATGGACAGTGGAGATGAGAGTAAGGAAGGTGGGCCACGCTAGCTTCTCCTCTTAGAAGCCATGGCCGTGGGTTGCTTGGAGCGATAGAGTTTTGAAAATGAGAGAGAGATGAGAGAGAGGTGATGGGTGATGGATGTGTACTTGGTTGTAAGAAAATGTTGACTTTTAGGGAGGGTGGTTATACTTGGGGATGGGTGTGAGTGATGGGAGTGATATGTAATTGATTGATGCGACTGATGTGATATGTCGTAGAGATTCCCTCGATATTTGAAACGCGTGACATTTTTCTTGAACTGAACGTGGGCCCACATCTCCTGGCTCGGGTATCGCCTTGGCATGCGAGACGCGGCATCGAAACCACGACGACGACGCGGTCGTACTGGTACAAGTCTCGGGTTGAGCCGACTCTAGAATATGGGATACTACTCGGGGTCGGGCGTAACTACCGGTAACAGATCCCGAGTCATCGGAATTCGACTGGGAGTACTGCGAAAGCCTATAGAACGGTACGGTTTAGGATACGGGCCTTACATCTATTGTAATTTGAGTCACAATAAATCATAGAAATTTGAAAATATTCCTTTAATATTAAACTAGAAATCAATAAGGTGCAACAAGAACAAGAATTAAAGTAAAAAAATCATCCCAACACGCTACAAGCTTCACCTCTTAGCCCTAACTAAGAGGTTTAGATGACCATAGATATGATTGGATCTAAAACCATAAAAGAAAGCATTAAAAATAGAAAATGAAGGAATAAAAACTCTTGGGAGGCTGATCTACCGTTTGGCTCTGCTTCTTAAAACCTAATTCATGTCTAGAACTCTTAGGAAAACCAATATTTATACCTTGTCTGTCTAATTTTGGAAAACCGCCTCAAATTTACATAGTCCGCGTAACACCTTCGATGTAATCGAGCAACCTTCGATGTCATCGAAGGTAACTTGAATCTGGAAGTCATGCTTTTTTACATCGCGTAACTTTTCATGTCATCGAACACACCTTCGATGTCATTGAACTGCCTTCGATGAATCGAGAATGTGTCTAGAGTGTTCCAGCGAGTTGTTCTAAAAATCCACAAAAATCTTGATGTCATCGAACTGCCTTCGATGTCATCGAGCAGTCTTCGAGCAATCGAACAGGGCTTTGATATCATCGAAAACTGCATCCAATTTATCCAGCAATCAGACATAATTTTCTGTAATTCTTCGATGTCATCGAGTCGTGCTCGATGTCATCGAACACTTGCTTCGATGTCATCGAAAAACGGTCGATGACATAGACAGTGAATTTCTGCACTTCGTACTTTCGACTTCCTTCCTTTTCTACTTGGTATCCTTGGATATTGTAGTCTTGAAATCTTCAATTTTAGTCTCCTAAGATCCATCCCTTGCCATGGTGATTCTTGAACATCAATTCCATGCTTTTAACATTCTTTTCAATCCAAGCTCTCATATTCACCTTGCAATACAAATATGTATAAAATATACCCATTAAGCATTATCATGTTCATAAAACCAAGATATAAATAGGGAGAAATATGCAATATATGACACTCAAAAGCCACCATTTATTCCAACATTTATTATAGTGAGCTTCTTAATGATGTTTCAGACCTTCTTTGATTTCTTTATAATAGTCTTCAATGGAGAAGCTTGGTAAATATTTTATTTTGAAGTATTTTTCAAATGATGATACAACTTAGGCCAATGAAGTACCTGATTGTCGTATTCTCTTGGATGAGGTCGGCAATGACTAATTTAATATGGTTGACTAAGGAGGTGGATCGAAGCATTTGAAGACTAAACTAGGAGGTCATGGATGTGGGCCAGGAGGAGTTCCTAAGTCAAGGATCCTCTTTGGAGTTGATAGAGATGGTCAAATCAGTGGAGATATTGGAGCAATAAGTGCCTTCACCGTAGTTTTTTTGTGTTTTGGTTGAGGAGTTGTCCCAATCGGTGAAGCTAGAAAAATGGAGGTAGTGGCCGATTTGGTCTTCGACTTATTCGGTGTTCGGCTATGAGTCGTAGCCGATTGAGGTGCTATTCTTTTCTTTCCTCGAAGTTCCATAAAAGAAAGTTGGGCTATGATAGCTTGAGGAGAGTTATTAACCTACTTTTTGTAATGACTCTCCAACCAAGTGGTGAAAATGTCCATTAACTCAGGCTAATTCAGGTAGGTGGGAAGATTGAGAGTTAAATTGGCCAACTGAAAGGTAGATTTAAGAGAATGATAGTTATCAATTTGATCGACAATTGGTTAAGTGAGGGGAGGTTGGTTGCAGGATGTCTGGGTGAATGGACAGGGAATGCACTGGACTAGATCAAACTGACAGGTGAGTAGGTTTGGATAGTATTGCTTGATTTTAGCTTTGACATTCTTGCCAGTGTCAATAGAACTACCATAGGGGAAATCCCTACAAATGAGGTAACTCTTCGAAGTGAGATGCATTTAAGAGGCCTCCTGATTGTCATCACTCTTGTATCGACTAGTGAACCAAGTTGGGTCGAATTCTGTATCATGAAAATGAGTGAACGACTGACTCCGTCTACCTCTGTTCATGGAAAAGAATAATGAGTCCATAGAGATGGAAAATGTATGTTACGCAGCACGCCAACAACGCAGTGAGCCTAGATCCGATCTCAAGCCTCACCCACAAACGATAGAAAAGAAGAAATATAAACTAAAAGTAGATCAAAGCAATCCAAAACAAACCACAAGACAAGATATACATGGAAGAACTCCAAACTAGGGTAAAAAATCACGGATACAAACTTCCACTATGAAGAACAAAGATTACAAGGCAATATACTAACCTCTCCCTTGGAAGAACATGGAAAACCCTTTGTCCATACCTTATAATTATTTTTCCAATATTCCAATACACCTAGAAAAGCCCTAGGAACACCTATATATAGTTTAGGCAACTTCCTTTCCGCACCCTTGCGAAAGGTGACACCAAAATCTGCAGTCCGCATCAGATTCGGAAACGAATTTGCGTAACCTACGACTAGTCGAAGGAGAGCTACGACTGGTTGAGCTACGACCAGTCGAACAATTCCTATTACTAGTCGAAGGACCAGGACATGAAAAACAGGACTCGCTGGACTTTGAGTCGAGCCGGTCCACGACCGGTCGAGCAGGCCCCTACGACTGGTCGAACATAACCAACGACCGGCCAAAGATGGCCCCAGATGTGGCTCCACTTCTCAACAATCTCTCACTTGGAGACACATTACCATAAACCTTCGTCTTCTTCATTCGGAGTGCACCACCTCCCCGTCTTCAAGCCTGAAGATCAATCAAAGCTGAACAGAGCTTTAGCTTCTCCCGTGTGACCGCTTTAGTTAACATATCCGCAGGATTCTCACTTGTATGAATCTTCTCTAGAGCAATCAATCTATCTTTCAGTAACGAACGTATGAAGTGATATCTGATGACAATATGCTTGGTCCTTGAATGAAAGACTGAATTCTTAGCCAAGTGTGTTGCACTCTAACTGTCACGGTACAGCTTGCTTCTTACCCAACTCTTCTATAAAACCTTGCATCCACACCATCTCTTTGCATGTTTCTGTAGCCGCAACATATTCTGCTTCTGTTGTACTGATAGATACTATCTTCTGTAACTGAGAGACCCAACTGACTGCAATACTACCTAGAGTAAAAACATAACCTGTAGTGCTTCTTCTGCTGTCGATATCTCCTGCCAAATCTGAATCCACGTAGCCTTGTAGCTTGATTTCTGATCCACCATAGTACAACCCTACATCCTTAGTACCTACCAAGTATCTAAGAATCCACTTCACAGCTTCCTAATGTTCCTTCTCGGAGTTATTCATGAACCTGCTGACAACTCCCACTGCTTAAGCAATGTCTGGTCTTGTGCTCACCATAGCATACATGAGACTCCCAATAGCTGACGCGTATGGAACTTTAGCCATGTAGTCCCGTTCCTCCTATGTCTTTGCACCTTGCTCCTTAGATAGCTTGAAGTGGTTGGCTAATAGAGTACTAATCGGCTTAGCACCTCCCATATTAAATCGATCAAGTACCTTGGTTATGTACTCTGCCTGTGACAAAAGTAGTTTCTTGTTTTCCCTGTCACGCTTTATCCTTATGCCTAGGATTTGTTTCGCAGCTCCCAAATCCTTCATGGCAAATTCTTTAGACAATTGTCTTTTGAGATCTGAGATGTCCTTCATGCTTGAACCGACCACAAGCATATCATCAATGTACAGAAGAAGGATGATGTATGACGTATCAAACTTCTTCAAATAGCAACAGTGGTCAGCATGACATCTCCTATAACCGTTTCCCAACATGAAACTGTCAAACTTCTTGTACCACTGCCTCGAGGCCTGCTTCAGGCCATATAGACTCTTTTTCAGTCTGCACACCTTGTTCTCCTTTCTTAGTGCCACGTATCCGGTCGGCTGATGCATATATATTTCTTCTTCAAGATCCCCATGAAGAAATGTTGTCTTATCATCTAGCTGCTCTAGATGTAAGTCTTTTATAGCCACTATACTCAAGACCATGCGAATCGTAGACATTTTTACCGCAGGTGAAAATATTTCAGTGAAATCAATACCTGCCTTTTGTTGAAACTCTTTCACAACCAATCTAGCCTTGTACCGTTTCGAACCATCGTGCTCCTCCTTCAGTCTGTAAACTCACTTGTTACGAAGAGCTTTCCTACCCTTGGTAGAGTGACTAGCTCCCATGTACAATTAGACTCAAGAGAGTCCATCTCATCATCCATGGCCTGCTCCCATTTAACTCGTGTATCTGACTGTAATGCCTCTTCAAAACACTCTGGCTCACCATTATCTGTCAGCAGTAGATAATGTAAGGAGGGTGAGTATCGGACCGTGGATCTCCTCTCCCGAGTAGACCTCCTCATAACCGGTGTATGTAGCTCTGCCTCATAATGCTCCTGTGCATGATCATCTTGTGGCGCTGTAACACCCGTGTCCGGTAACTCTTCCATCTCTACGAATTCTTTCTCCTCGACCTTATTTTCCTGCGCACTGTCCTTATGCATCACTTTTTCATTGAAGACTACGTCCTTGCTTCTGATGATTTTTCTATTTTCTACATCCTAAAACTTGTAGCCAAAATCATGCTGCCCATAGCCTATAAACGTGCACCTCCTGGACTTCGCATCCAGCTTGTTTCTGTGCTCTACATCAATATGAACATATGAAGTGCAATCAAACACTCTGAGATGTACAAGGTTCACTTCTTTCCCAGTCCATGCTTCTTCTGGTAGCCCACCATCCAATGGTGCTTAGGGACTTCTATTGATGAGATATGTAGCAGTATTCACAGCATCTGCCCAAAAATTCTTAGGCAACCATGCATGTAACCTCATGCTTCTAGTGCGCTTAAGGATGGTCCTGTTAATGCTCTCAGCCACACCATTCTGTTGTGGTGTCCCTGGAATCATTTTCTGATGTTTAATTCCATTTGCTGTACAATACTCCTCAAACCTCTTATCACAATACTCTCCCCCATTGTCAGATCTGAAATACTTTACTGTTTTACCTGTCTCATTTTCTACCATAACTTTCCACTTCTTAAATACATCAAATACATCAGATTTATGCTTTAAGAAATACACCTACAGTTTTCTACTAGCATCATCAATGAAAGAAATAAAATAGCGTGAACCACCAAGTGATAATACCTATGTCGATCCCCATACATTAGTGTGTACAAGCTCCAACAAATGCGTCTTTGGAGTGCGTCCTGTCTTCTTGAAGCTTACCCTCTTCTACTTGTCATACACGCAGTCCTCGCAGAATTCCAAGTCAATAGACTTCAGCCCTGGTAGCTTCCCTTTCGACAATAGCACTTTCATCCCCTTCTCACTCATATGTGCCAACCTTTAATGCCATAACTGCCCATTCACTCCAGTTGATGCGACTGTGAGTGAACTATACGATCCTGAAGTCACGTACAAAGTACCTTCCTTTTTGCCTTGAGATATCATTAAGGTACCTTTTGTGATCTTTCAGGAATCACTAGTGAATATCGTCACATAACCAGTATCGGCCAACTGCCCCGCATAGATCAAGTTACATTTCAAACTCGGTACATGCCTGACATCCTTCAATTTCAAGACCGTTCTGTCTTTCTGATTTACATGAATGTCCCCCTTTCCAACAATACTGCACGACTCATCATCACCCAGGTAAACTCTTCCAAAGTCACCTGATATATAATCACGCAGAACTTCCTTACACGAAGTGGCATGAAACGAAGACCCGAGTCTATAACCCAAGACTCATTCCTCGCATCAAGAGACAAGATCAACGCCTCTGTGTTACTCTCCTCAGATAAATTCACTGAATCCTTACCGCCTTGAGAGCTTCTTTCTTGTTTCTTGAGTGTCCTGCAATCACGTTTCATGTGCCCCTTCTTACCACAATGCCAACACCCGTCTTTGTCTTTCAGTCCCTTGGACTTTTTCCTCGACTTAGAACGCCCATGTTTATTGCCTCCTTTGTTCAGCGATCTTCCTCTTCCTTCAACGTTTAGAACATTCCCTGAATCCCCTGAAACTCCTGATGCCTTCCTTTTAGATTCTTTATTGAGAATTAGACCGACCACATCATCAAATTTCAGCTTTATCGACCTTGAGGAATTGCTCACAGTAATCACCAAACCATCTCAACTGTCTGGTAAACTGGATAAGATCAATAACGCCCTGACCTCATCCTAAAAAATAATGCCAATGGATTCCAACTGGCTTGTGACTGTATTGAACTCGTTTAGATGTTCAGCCACGCTCCCACCATCTGACATCTTTATGTTGAATAGCTGTTTCATGAGATGAACCTTGTTGGATGCTGAGCATTTTTCATACATGGTGGCTAGGGCTTCTGTAAGGCCCACCCCCACAGCACATGATATTGTCCGTTTTGCCCAAGCTCACAGCTTTAAAACACGTCATTTGGGGTAAGGATACTGGTAGTTCGCCCAGACTCGGTGCTCCCGTGGTCCCGCCCACATCAGCACCTACCCGTCCATGATATTGTCCAACCTAACTGTCATCAGAGTGCACAGCGCAGGTTTTGCTTGGCGCACAAGGCCAACGTATCATATCTGTTAAGGGAGAAACCCAACATATAACCACCACAACTCCAGACAACTCTTCCGATGTGGGACAAGTTACGCTACAGCCAATCGCAATGACGGCTCGCCCGGACAAGATGGCCGGGCGAGAGCCATCCTCGGCTCTGATACCATTTGTAAGGCCCACCTCTACAGCACATGATATTGTCCGCTTTGCCGAAGCTCATGGATTTAAAACGTGTCATTTGGGGTAAGGATACTGGTAGCTCGCCCAGACCCGGTGCTCCCGTGGTCCCGCCCACATCAGCACCTACCCGTCCATGATATTGTCCAACCCAACTGTCATCAGAGTGCACAACGGAAGTTTTGCTTGGCGCACAAGGCCAACGCGTCATATCTGTTAAAGGAGAAACTCAACATATAACCACCACAACTCCAGACAACTCTTCTGATGTGGGACAAGTTACGCTACAGTCAGCAACAAGAGCTAGCTTCCCCGACAAGAGCTCACCCGGCCACACAAGAGCTCTCGCCACCACACTGGGGCCCGCCTACATGTGTGCCCGCCCACGTGTGCCCGCCCACATGAAGCAGTGACCGGGGCGTCACAGCTTTCATTAATTCTTTTTTAGTTTTCACCTTGGATATATTGAAAGTGACGCTCTTAGACGAAGAGAGTCGGATCGTTCCTAAAGCCATCCTATCCAGTAAAAACCATTCATCATCTATCATCTTTTCTGGTTTCTTCTCTTTTCCTCCTAGAGGAATATAGAGGTCCTTCTGGTACAGATAGTCCTCCATCTGCATCTTCCAGAAGGTAAAGTTTGAACCATCAAACTTCTTAATTCTAGTTTTCCCTTCTTCTACCATTGCTCTCAATAGAACTAAACCAATAGCTCTGATACCAGTGTTGTGCAACACGCCAACAACGTAGTGAGCCTAGATCCGATCTCAGGCCTCACCCATAAATGATAGAAAAGAAGAAATATAAACTAGAAGTAGATCAAAGCAATCCAAAACAAACCACAAGATAAGATATACGTGGAAAAACTCCAAACTAGGGTAAAAAACCATGGATGCAAACTTCCACTATGAAGAACACATATTACAAGGCAATATACTAACCTCTCCCTTAGAAGAGCATATAAAACCCTTTGCCTTAGAATTATTTCCCCAATATTCCAATATACCTAGAAAAGCCCCAGGAATACTTATATATAGTTTAGGCGACTTCCCTTCTGCACCCTTGCGAAAGGCGACACCAAAATCAGTCTGCATCAGATTCGGAAACGAATCTGCGTAACCTACGCCTAGTCGAAGGAGAGCTACGACTGGTAGAGCTACGACTAGTCGAACAATTCCTGCGACTAGTCGAAGGACCAGGACATGAAAAACAGGACTCGTTGGACTTTGAGTCGAGCCGGTCCACAACCGGTCGAGCAGGCCCCTACGACCGGTCGAACATAACCAACGACCGGTCGAAGGCGGCCCCAGATGTGGCTCAACTTCTCAATAATGTATAGATCTCCTGGGGAGAATAGATGATGTGTTCACCATATGAAGAATAAACAACATCAGAATGAATAATGGCATATACAAGGGAAGGACGGAAATATTTGTAGATCCACATTTGAATAAGCTACAATGGTCCTCCTCCAATATATAGACCTTTGGTGGTGGTTTTAAAAATACCTCTGTACAGGTGGTTGAGTACAAAAGGTGCCAGAGCAAGTTTTCGACTTTATGCATGCATCTCGGCCAGTTGAATATACTCATTTGTGATATGAAGAGCATTCACGCAGGGTAAATGTTGGCAAATCTAGTGTAACAGGAAAGCCGTTTGTTCTTTGTAATCAACCGAGACTTTGCATTTGCGGTACATTTGCATAAAGTGAGAATACGCCTTGTTGGCCTTATTTGTAAAATGTCATGGTTCTGTCTGAGAGAAACTCGGGAAAATAGCCTTGCCAAAGGGAAGAAGTTAGGTCTGAGATGCAACGTCTAAAATTGTTGGACTCATAGGGCTGCATCAAAAGAAGAATGTGTTAGTGGATGGACTCCAAAATGTCGATGTCATTTTAAGAAGAGTAGGGTCTGACATATAATTGTAGATAGAGACTTTAATGCATTTGTAAATGTCGGGGTTTCTCCATGTCGTTCCATGTTGAGATGAAACGTGAGCAAGCCAAGCATCCTATTCCGGTAGTGGTCTTGACCAGGAGTGATGATTCTTCAGAGCATTGGTTGGTTCCGGGATGGATTCAGATTGAATCAATAAAGTTTCACCTTGACATATAGGAAACAGAGAGTCCATCATACTAACTTCTTCGTCAACATCAATCCCAGGGAAGAATGCTGGTCTCATATAGTAATAGTATCCAATCGATGATTTAAAGACTATTTCATTGGAGTATTTCTCAAAAAGTGTATTCATCACGGTGACTAAATCATCTTGATGAAAAGATGGGGAAGAGGTGATGAGACAATCATTGTTAAGGTACAAGAGGATGAAATGGATTAAGATATTTTGGGAAGAATGATAAAGAAAGAAGCGTGGGATGAAAAGATTATCGAAATGACACTTATATCTACTGAGGAGAGGGAGCATTTATTAGGGTATCATTAAAATGTTGCCTTGTACGATACAAGTACATGGGCCATAATGGGTTTAGCCCTTATTTAAAAAAAGGTGATTAGAGCTGATATGTAGGGATGTATCGCTTAGAGACTGTAACCATGACACTGCCATGTGTATGGAAAGACTGTTGCATTAATGAAGAGTCACACGTCGCTTTCATTTTTTTCCAAAGGCGAAGTGACCTGGGGTTAATGTTCATCTCTATTGTCACCAATTCCTGCAAAAGCCAATCAGAGTGAGTTATGTGTAATCTAAATGGATTTGCGTGGTGTATTTGAAGATCCATGGAGATATACGAAGAGGATTCTACGATAGTACAAATGGATCATATCGAGTGATGCCGCGACATCTATTAAGCAATTGGTTGAAGAATAATTGGTTGGAAGTAGTTATAGGTCAGATGGTAAGAGTAGAAGCAAAAAAAGCCATATAGTGTTAAACGGTTATAGCAATCTTCAGAATGTGGAAAGCATTTAGATGGCTAGGGTAAGACTATAAATAACATATGAATTCATTAACACAATTTTATCTCATACCAACTCAATATTAATTTTCAATTATTCTTTTAATTATCCATCATTTATATTCTTTAATGTAATTAATTTACCTTTTTTGCATTTCGGTTACATTTTCCAATATAATTATTCACATTTTATAATATAATTCCTGATATTAATAAAGCAGCGGGTAATCTCAGTGGTAATTTGAGTCTATCCTCGTATATTGGATTCAGTCCCGCATTCAAAAAGTGTCTGTTGCTGTTCTGCACGACTAATCGTGAGAATTCATTTCTTATTTATTTTTTCTAACCGTATGGAAATGTAATTTCTTATTCAAGGTAAACGTGCAACCATGCAGACCAAACCTACTATGAACCTTATTCCGAATATCACTTGATCTTATTTACATGTTTAACGAGCCGCTTAACAGCGGCTGACGATGAATGGATCCGATCTCGTACAAATCTTCTTTATTTACATGTGTTCAGTGAGGCCCTCTCTCCCGGACGCGGATTAGCTACTGACAGGTTGAGTAGCGAGACTCGCTACTGAAGTGACGTCACGAGTTTTGTAGGCCACACCATGATGTATGTTTTGTATCTACACTGTCCATCCATTTGTAGAGATGATATTAAGGAATGATCCAAAAATTGAATCAGACCAAAAGCTCGAGAGGACCCCACCCCCAAAAACAGTGGGGAGAGTGATGCCCACAGCTAAAAAGTTCCAAGGGCCATGAAAATTTTTGATCAAGCTAATATTTGTGTTTTCCTTCTTTCATGTCTGCTTTAACACATGAACAGGTGGGATCTCAAATAAACATCATGGTGGACCTTCGAAAGGTTTCAACAGTGGGCGTCATTCTCATCACTGTTTTTTGTGGTGGGTCCACCCCAGCCTTGGATCTGCCTCGTTCTCTGGACCATACTTTAAAATGATATCTCCAAATGTATGGACGGTGTTGATACAACACATACATCATGGTGGGGCCCACAGAAGTTGGTGACGTCACTTCAGTAGCCAGTCTCTCTACTCTTCCCTTCATTCGCGAGATTCCCATTGGCGGCACTGGTTGGAATCTTTCCCCTCCGACTGCTATCCATTTGAATTTGAAAAGTGAAAAGCTTTGGTACTCTGAGATATAGCAATATTCCAGACGATTTAACACAAGAACATGTGCACTTGTCATCCAAGTGCCTCAAATCAAACGGTCCAAATAACGGAACTCACAAAATATGTTTCAAGGTACACAATTACACTGAAATGAAGAACATAACCGGCCGATGGTGAAAACATCTCAGCCCATTAAAATGGGATATATAGAACCGTCCAAATTCCGTAAACAAATATTGACAACTCAGAAATCATACTGATCCACTATATATATATATATATTAAAAATACAACTCATGTAACTGGGTCACACTATATGGACGGTTTGATTCGAGTAGAGAATATGTAGTATTTACAATTTCCATGTGCGTTTGTATGGAGCATCACACACAGCGAGACTACCACAGAAAATTGGCATGAAACGACACCGTCGAAGAGATCATACAGAGCGAGCGGGAAGTAACTTAATACTCTGGCACAGCGTCCCAGTTTGTACACATGCACTAAGATATCGTAAATCTAGCATATAAAAAATTCATATAAAACCGTTCAAACAGTGCGAAAAATAATCATATTTTTAATAAAATAAAAGAAGATTTATCGGACTATTCTAACCTCTGATTAATATAAATTTATTTATTAGGATCCAGACACCTGCATACTTATCATCTGGACCGTCCATTACATAAATATAATTTGTTGATTTAAAATATTATTTTATCTTATTTTATTTCTTGTTATCTATCTATAGCATTTATCACGATTTCGACAGTTTTCATTAAACTAAATATATGTAAAAGTATAGAAAATGTGAGTGCATTTGTACAAACTATTTTATGCTGCTGGAGTACCGAATTATTTCTGAGAGCTAAATAAGCAGAAAAAACGCCTCGCGCGCTCCACTCTTTTAAAATCTCAAATCTCTCTCATTTGTTTCGCTCTCAAACCCTAGATCTACATCCGAACCTCCTCGGCAGATCATTCAATTTCGACTATGTAATGGAAGGACCCGATTCCGGATCTTTTTTAGATCGGCTGGTCAGGGGCCCTAGATCTCCTTCCAAGGTTAGTTACACTCATCGCCTTCTATTTTTTCAATTCTTAGTTAAGAATTCTGTAATTTTGGTAATTTTCTTTTTTATTCTATCCCTTTTCCTGAATTTCTGTTATGCGTAGTGTAGGCGGTGGGTGGAAAACGTAGTCCGGATTGGGATGGCAGATCGGAGATTGCTTGTAAGCGGGTCAAGATGCGGGATCTGGATTCGGTACTCCGCAGCTCTGAAGGTGATTGTTTCTGTTTTTGCATAAGCTGTTTGGATTGTATGATTGGATTTTGTAAGCTTACTACGTAATAGTTGGAGTAAAATGCTTGGCCCAAGTTATTGACCAGTGCATCGTGCGGGTGGGGCCCATCTTTCAGCGAACCAGATTGTTCTTCTGGTTGTCCCCACTGTTTATTGCAATTGGATGGATGCGTTCTCCATTGGATGATCCCGCCTGTCCGATTGGTAGACTTTTGCCTGTTGCATGTGGACTCTGTTCCTTATGTTTTCTTTTTGACCATGCATCGAACACTTAGGCTTAGTTCCGAAACAGGGGCCAAACTGTAGTTTGATTTTGCTACACTGCAAGCCCCTACTGCACTCATGACACTATTAACCATCTGAATCAGCCTGTCGAATCTGGGGTGCCTACCGTCTTCTTTTCAACTATCCATTTGATGGGCACCGATTGGGTCGCGAGTTTAAACATATGCTTAAGACAATCGAATCATTGCGCTTATGCTTGAACCACAATGGGGCTGACAATATAGGCAGTCTTGATTGCTTACATAAATTTTAACAAAACAATGAACAAACTACATTAAGTGAGAATTAATTATTAAAAGCTTTGAACATAGAAATTTTATTGATAAATGGATAACTTGAAACAAATCATAAGCGCACCCCCCCCCCCCCCCCCACAATAAATATGGCCGTTGGGAAATATGTGATCGCATATTGTTGCATACAAAAGTATGCCATGACATACTTGTTAGGATTGCATATGCCATGATAGCATATGTGATTTAATCTATAGTATGCGCATATGCGATTGCATTTGATAACAATCATGAAGGTATTCTGTTTTGGTAACAGTGGTTATAACGGTTACCACCATTACCAATACGAGTATCGGTCGTAACGGCTGATATGGTGGCTTGACGACCGTTACAACCCCCCTAATGGTTATTATTATTATTTTTTGCCTGAAATTTTTTGAAAAAATATCTAGAAAATCTAAAATAATGTAAATGTTCTAAATGTGTATTTTTATTTTTATTATTTATTATTGTTATTTTTTTAAAACATGTTTATGGTAGCATAATGGTCCACTCTTTGGTGGGAGTGTTGTATTAGGTAGTCTGGTGAATTTATGAACATGGTTATATATCTCTAATGTTTACACATTACAATCAAGCATTAGAACTAGAATCGAAAAGAAAAGAGGCATAAATACAACTTTTTTCATTTTTTTTGAGAAAATGGCCCTTGGAGCTTTTATTTGGTCAAATTGCTTCAATCTAGGGTTTTAATATTAAAAACTATAGTAAGAGTAGTTGAAATGTTGAAGCAATTTTTGCAATCGTATATGTGATTTAATCTATAGTATGCGCATATGCGATTGCATTTGATAACAATCATGGAGGTATTCTGTTTTGGTAACAGTGGTTATAACGGTTACCACCATTACCAATACGAGTATTGGCCGTAACGGTTGATATGGTGGCTTGACAACCGTTACGACTCCCATAATGGTTATTTTATTTTTTTTTGCCTGAAAATTTTTGAAAAAATATCTAGAAAATCTAAATAATGTAAATGTTCTAAATGTGTATTTTTATTTTTATTATTTATTTTTATTATTTTTTTAAAACATGTTTATGGTAGCATAATGGTTCACTCTTTGGTGGGAGTGTTGTATTAAGTTGTCTGGTGAATTTATGAACATGGTTATATATTTCTAATGTTTACACATTACAATCAAGCATTAGAACTAGAATCGAAAAAAAAAAAGGCATAAATACAACTTTTTTCATTTTCTTGAGAAAATGGCCCTTGGAGCTTTTATTTGGTCAAATTGCTTCAATCTAGGGTTTTAATCTTAAAAACTATAGTAAGAGTAGTTGAAATCTGTTGTAGAATGATTTAATAGATTTTTGGAATGAGAAAAAAGAAAAAATGAGGAGAAAAATGGATTTAAATATAAAAAAGTGGTGTATTATTATTATTATTATTTTTATAATTACCGTTATGGGGTAATGGTTGTTATGCCCCGTAGTTACTGTTTCAATCCTCTGTAACGGCCAATACGGTTAAAAAAAAAACAACTGTCACGTTTCACCCCCCTATCTTATATTGGTCAAAACCATTTCCTATACTTATCGTAATGGATATGGGATACCTTGTTCATAGTTAACTAGCATAGGCATTTAGGTCCAACACATAACTAAACCAATACTGGGGGAAGGAGCCATGAAGATATTGAGAGTGGAAAGAAATACAGGGAGCTTAGGGTTGTCTTTAATAATAGTGCAGAGCTATTAAAGGCAGGCAGCATGGGGCTGCTTTAAGGCAAGTAATGAGAGTTCAATGTATGGCCCTGTCCCAAAAAATGGATCAACCGTTTCTGGTCCCTGTGCTAGGTAAATGAGGGAAAGCTACACATGAACATGGCTTGCTCATTAAGCGGCGAATGAGTAGAGCTCCCCCAGCTGCATCTTGGATCGTGAGCTCATTTATGTTTCTGAGACGGTGAGTGTGGGGAGAGACAGGTGCTAGAGACAAGCATGTACCTGACAACAAGGGCAGGAAATGTGGACTGTACAAAGACGAGGAGTGCAGAGTGCCACCCTCTTAAGTAAGGCAGTAATGATAGTCATTTGATCAACCAATGCTGAACGTTGATGATGAAGTGACGCCATTCTTTGGATGGGTTAAACCAAGTAGCACTGTACAGTTGATCTGCATCAAGTAGAATTGACACTTTGACCCACGCCAAGTAGCTCATGTACGTAGATAGGCCACACAAGGTAACATCTACCTTTGAGTAGGTATGAGGTAGCACCAACCCCTTAACAGCTGCAAAGGTGTGCCATTCTCTGGCAATCCACATGAAGTAGTGCCACAACTCTTGGGCAGCTACAAGGTAGCGCCACTGCCTGCCGACCCACATGAAGTAGCATCCCGCTACAAAGGAGCACCACATGCTGGACTTCAGCACTAAGGAGTGCCACTTGCTGGATTGCAGCACCAAGGAGCACCACCTGATGGACTTCAACTCAAGGAGTGCCAGCTGTTGGATTGTGGCACAAAGGAACACCACATGGTAGACTTCAGCACCAAGGAGCGCTGCTTACTTGGCAGCATCAAAGGAGAACCACCTGCTTGGTAACATTAAAGGACCACCACAACCTTGGTTGTATCAAAGGAGCATCATGGCGCTCTCCTTAGCATCATTGGTGATGCGGGCATGAATGAAATGAGAAAAGAGAAAGGGAAGGAAAGGAGGAGAGCTTCGGAAATAGAAGTCCAAAAATCCTAAATGAGACTCCCCATGGGGTATTTATAGGCGAGGACCGAGGGTCTTGGGACATGTGGGGCGTCTCCATTGGCTGACAGAATGTGAAATTACAGCTATCACACATTAACCTCCCCAAGTGCCACATGGCACACCTTGATTGGACACAAAGATGAGGCCCCCGTATTAATCTACATTGTCCGACACTACCTTGTGCATCACCTTAACACTACCATGCACATGCCCATGGAAAACAAGGAACACCACTTCCTAGTGCTACCTTGTGCAGTAATCAGAAGGGAGCACCACTTCCTGGTGCTACCTTGTGGCGGAGAATAGAAGGGAGTGCCACTTCTTGGTGCTACCTTGTGGCAGCTTGCCTGACTTTACAAAAATGTTCATATCTTCTTTGTTATAAGTCGGTTTCGAACGATCCTAGGCTGGTTGGAAAGATAATTTGACAAGCTTTCCAATGAGATATAGAATACTTTATTTGGAGACCATTTGACCCTATGAAAGTGGGCCCAAAGGTCTCTGATGTCGCGACTCGCGCTACTTGTAGAAACAACTACACACCTTTTTAGTAAATTGGCCGTATCTCTCTCGATACTTATTAGATCAAAGTGATTTTGGTCCCATTGAAAAGATAATTTGATAAGCTTTCCAATGGAATGTAAGTCATCTCATTTAGAGGCCATTTGACTAGTAGGCTACTTTGAGAAGGGAGAGTAACAAGGAGCGGTGAATGTAGGCCAACATTGTGCAACATAACGAATGCAGCCGTATCTCATTCGTTACACCTCTGATTTGAGTAATCTTGAGCTCGTTGGAAAACTTAAAAGTCTTTCCTTTGTTGCATCAATCCCACTTCAACTCTTGTTCAGGTATGTAGAGACTTTCATACTAACCTTGATCTTAATGTAACTTGAAAAGATGACTGTTATAGTGTCAACAATAATATATTGGGCAAATCAACTAGTTAAATTTCCTTGGGGCGAGTCATACATGTGAGTGAATTGGCTGTTACCACTTGCCATGAGGTGGAAACCAAAACCATAGAAGTTTCATAGTATAATACATCGAGTTTCAACAAGCCAACAACATTTCAGGTGAATTTACTGAAATGGTAGAAATAAATATGTATAGGCTGCCTATAAAAAAAAACTATGCAACCCATAACCCCATTTTTGTTCTTCTTTTTCTCCATTTCAGGTCTTTTTTCATGGATTATCTCTATGGTAAGTGGGACCAACATGAAATACAGCAAGTAAACTCAGTTCCACTCCCGACCGAGTTGCCTACTTTATCAAATGCGATATCCTTAGGTTGAATGTAGTTAAGTCTAGCCATGTGTATAGTGGATGAGTGCATGAGCATGGCTCTTTTCATGGGAAGTGGTTTATTTCTATTTTTATGAGCCTTTTGATTCTTTTCAAAATTTAATGCTTTCAAGATTTTTTACTTTAATATTCCTATTGGGTTAGTATGCATACTAATGATGGATTAGTGACAAACATTGAATAAAAACACACTTATTTCATCGTGTTTTATTTGGGAACACATTTTTTCCTCTGAAAAAATTAAACACACGATTAATTCATTACTTCAAAAATTGTTTGTAACAATGATTCCAACCCAATGAAATAGATTGAAATTGGCTTAAGTTGCCACCAATATTCAAATATCGGTATCGCACACTGTATCGCAATCTTGGGATACGGATATGTATCAGTTATCGTACGGGTATATCGTTTATATTGCGTAATTTATCACACTTTTTGGGAAACATTGGAAAAATGGTTGAATTTTTCAATGAAACTTCAAGATTGTTAAAAAAGACCTTAATACACACTTTTAAATCATAAAATCTCAAAAAAGAAATGCACATAATAGGTTTCCTTTGTATAGGGTCTTAAGTTATGTGTTGTCTGATTGAAAAAAAGGCAACTATATTCAAATATGATGCATAACATTTATAAATGTATCGAGACATGTATGAAAACACAACTAATGCATTTAAAAGCAAAGGATATTGTAGAAATAAAAAAATAATAATATTTTAATAATTTTTTCAGGTGGACCATAATATAGGAAATAGTGGTAATCAACCATTATAAACTTTTCATGGGCCACAAAAGCTTTGGATCAGGCTGATATTTGTGTGGTCTCTTCATCCAGGTCTTTGTGACCTTACCAACAGGTTGGATGGCGAATAAAAATTGTAGTGGACCCCATGAAGTTTTAATGGTGGGGATTCAATTACTACTGTTAATTGTGTTATGATCCACCTAAGACTTGGACTTGGACCTGCTTCATTTTTGGGATCATGCTAGAAAATGAGCTTTCAAAATGGCTGAACGGTGTGGATATAAGGCACATACATTATAGTGGGCCCCACAGGTAGGGATCCACCAAAACAGCGCCCAGAGTGGACGCAGATTTAATGCGAAATCCTTCCCCAGGAAGTTCCTGTGCTGAGAACCTAGATGGGGCCCACTATGATGTTTTTGATGAATCCACTCCGTCCATACGTTTAGCTTGATCATTTTAGGACATGCAACCAAAACTCAGTTTGATTTAATAGCCAAGTGGGCCACACGAGAGGAAAGAATGAAGATTAAGCAACTACCGTTAAGCCATTCGTATGGCCATAAAATTTTTGTATCAAGCTAAGCTTTTAGTGTTTTCAGTTCATCCCAGTGGGAATGACCGTATAAACAGTTTGGATGTCATATAAACATCAAGCTGGAGCCCAGAAAGGTTTCAACGGTAGGAATTTCTTTCCCTAGTTTTCCCTCTCGTATGGCCTACTTGACTCTTAGATCTGTCTCAATTTTGGCCACATCTCCTAAAATGATCACACAAAATGGATGGACGAGGTGGATTCATCACAAAAATCACAGTGGGCCCCACATAGGTTCCAACACAGGAACTCCAAAATTCGCGTTTGCCCCGAGTTGGGGTAGTCTAGTCCCCCAGTCCATGCAGGATTGAATTAGGTGTTACCCGGGGAATAACTTAGTGGGTGTTACCCCTACCAATTGTCCACATGGGTAGTATTTTTGTATATTCACACCGTCCATCCGTTTCTCATTTGAGGATGGGGTTCAAAAAATTATGCAGATCCAAATAACAGGGGGACCATACAATTGGAAACAGTGATGATTGAGTGCCCCACAATTAAAAATTCTAAAGAGCCCATTGTAAGGTTTTAGTAATGTTTATTTGTAATCGAACCTGTTGATAATGTCAAGAAGATCTGGATGAAGGGAAAATATAAAGATCAGCTCGATCCAAAACTTTTGTGGCCCACAAAAAGTTTTTAATTGTCGTTCTTCATTGTTTCTAGTGGTATGGTCCATTTAAGATTTGAATCTTCTTAGGGTTTGGTATATCACGTCCTAAAATGAGATGGAAAAGCAGATGGATGGCATGGATATATAAAAAATATATCAAGATGGGTCCCACACGGTTAGGGTAACACCCACTAAGCTGTTCTCGGGGTAACAACTAATCCGCTCTCAGTCCGATCTAAGTCCGCTGCACACGGACGGGCAATGTGAGTGGGACCTTGACTGTGGGCCCCACCATGATGTATGTGTTGTATCCACACCATCCGTTCATTTGGATAGATCATTTTAGGTTATCAGCCAAAGAATGAGGCCGATCCAAAACTCAAGTGGATCCCACCACAGAAAACAACGGGTACAGTTTGCCCACCGTTGAAACTTGAAACCTTCATGGGGCCCATCATAATGTTTATTTGTGATCGAACTTGTTCATAAGTCCAGGAAGATATGGACTTAAGGGAAAACACAAATCTCAGTGTGATAAAAAATTCCTGTGGCCCTTAAGAGGCTTTTAATGGTAAGCGTTCAATCCACACAGTTTTCTGTGATGGGGTCCACATGAACTTTGGATTTGCCTCAATTTTTGTCGCATGACCTAAATTGATACCTATAAACATATTGACAGAATGGATATAAAATATATACATCAAGATGGGCCCCATCGTAAGGGCCATACAGTCTTAAATGCACCGGATCGCATTGAATCCACTCCTAAGTTAAGGAGAGAGTCGATGAAACCCTCGGGCCTGGTCTTCTTCTCCGTAGGCTCCGAAAGGTCCTACAATTTCAAATCCATTCAAAAGTCGAAAAATCTCTCCCGAATTCCATCCTTTTTCCAAATCCCTATAAAAATCCCTATAACCTTGGCAGGAATCTAATTCTTTCCAGAGAATCTCTCCTGAAGAAAAAAAGAAGGGTTTTAAGGTTTTTTTACTTGATCCAGCACGCTCGACGTTTGGCCCACCAAATCCAATTGAAGGCGATTACCTAATATAGATCTTGAGGTAAGAGAGATTTTTTAATATATATATATATATATATATATATAGGGAGATGGTCACCTGCGCACCTTTTCACGTGAGCACCAATGAGCACCTTTGCACAAGTGTCATGTGCACAGAATCTGAATGGTCCAAGTGATGCCGCACCCCTTGAAATGCTATAGGCCCAATTTTCAGCCTGATCCATGACTCTGGTGAGCCATAGCAAAGAGAAATGCAAATCAAGGGAGGAAACTGTTTCCTTTTGCCATGGCCCACCAGAGTTTTGTATCAGGCTGAAAATTGGGCCTATAATATTTCAAGGGGGGCAGCATCACTTGGACCGTTCAGATTCTGTGCACATGACACGTGTGCAAAGGTGCTCATTGGTGCTCACGTGAAAAGGTGCGCAGGTGACCATCTCCCATATATATATATATATATATATATATATATTCGAATTTGTGGGGTAGTAGAGAGGATTTTGCCTCATATCGCCGAAAACGATGCCTACATTATCATCGATATCGCATGATATTTTGCGATATCTTACGATATATCATATGATACACAAAATTCCTTCTTTATTTTTTCATTTCTGAGCGAGTTCTACTGAGTTTCGTATCGCTAGCCAGCGATAACGATAATATCGGCCGATATATCAACCAATAGTATCGATATTACGAACATTGGTTGCCACATGTAGTAATCAATACAAATGGAGCTCACATTCATTCATCCATGTTCAATTATTTTTGTAATCTGATTTGTTTTTCTCCCCACAATTCATGGTTGGCTTTTCACTGGCAGAAGTTATACAATAGATTGCCACCCGACATTGACCTTTTTCTTTTGCCTATGCACTTGGAAGTTGGAACCAACCATGGCAAAGGCTCAAATTGGCACCACTCACATACCAACATGGTCCCACCCAATAGTGCGAAATATTGTTATCATTACACGTATTGCAGACCTTGGATACTAAAACATGTATTGCTATCGTTGATAATATTACCGATATTGGGGAATATCGGTAATACCTGGGAAACATTAGGAAAATGGTATTATTTTTCAATGAAACTCTAAGAGATGTTACAAGAAGTACGGTGAATCACTTATGACTCAACATATTACAACAAACAACTATACATTATAGGTTTCCATTGTGTAGAGGCCCAAACTATGCTTCATTGGACAAACATATTTAATTAAGAAAATCTGATCTTAACAGACTAATTTTCAAGTAATAATGCAGTAGTTCAGCACATAAAATGCACTAATTTAAAACAACCATGGAAGAGATCCACTTTATTTATTATTATTATTTTTATTATTATTATCATTTTTTTAAATGGGTTTTTTTTCGTTCTGTTTAGATTTTTTATCATTTGGAATTTTGCAGGTATTAATGCTGCTATAATAGATATTATAGATAATATAAGCGATATTATCACAAGTATTGATGATATGTTGTTTAAATGATTGTTGCCATATCTCGCGATATTGAATATATCGCACTATATCGGCCATACCATTGATAATATTGATACAAGTATTGACGATATGTTGTTTAAACGGTTGTTGCCATATCTTGCTATATAAAATATATTGCACAATATCGGTGATGCTATCGATAAAATTGATTGATATAGTGTATTTTTTAAATTACACCGTTTTTACTACTGACCTGTGACACAAATAATATCGGGTAATATTATCGATTTTATCGGTTATACCAAGAACACTACAACCCAACATGAATCCCCAGCCCAACTATTACATGCTTTGAAGGGCAAACAAGCAAAGTAGGATCATGGACGGACATTTGCTAATTAAGCCACTAAGCACATAGAACCCATAACACAAGAAAGGTCGTTCTTAAATTAGGGCCTACAAAAGTAGGGGTGCACACAGGTTGGTTCGGTCTTGCTCTGGGGTGAAACCGGAACCGAACCGTTTCTAACGGTTCTAGGATATTCGGAACCGGAACCGGACCATTGGCACCCTAGAACCGAACCGGAACCGGACCGTTAAAACCGGTTCGGTTTCGGATCGGTTCCACGGTTCTGGGCTTTTTATAATCCAGCCCAATTACATGTTTTGTTTTATAATCTAGCCCATGTACATTCGTGTTGTGATCCATTTGATGAATGATTTAGATATTGTATAAGGTGTGCAAAAATACATTTATGGAAACAATCAAATGGTGCATTGTAAACCATAAATCGTGAGTCAAATATGGAAACAATCAAAGGGTTCCTGGTTTGGTTCTAGGTTCGGTTCATGGTTCGGTTCGGTTCTACATACCCCCAAACCGAGAACCGAACCGATATAATCGGTTCTTTGATTTTTGGAACCGGAACCGGAACTGGTGCACCTTAGAACCGGACCAAACTGGACCGTTTGGTCGGTTCTGGTTTGGTTCCACGGTTCTACCGGTTCAATGTGCACCCCTATACAAAAGTGTAGAACTTAGTGATGCATGTTTACCAACATGATCTGTACTTCAATATGATAAAACCCCATTTTGCATCTTAGTAAAACTATTGCATGCTACCCACAAAGGAGATTTTGCAACCAATTGATGTCTAGAGCATGCAATGCTAGAGACATGAATCAGGCATTGAATCCTTTGGCTACTTTAAGAGTTGGAAAACAAAAAATGAAACGTACACATAAAATCTTTGATCTCAATGAAACACAATTGATAAAATACCCAAATTAAATCACGAACCACATTCAAATCTTATAAAAGGAAAGCTATATAATTAAAGCACACATCTATTAAACCATTTACTCTTTGGGTGTATAAATCTAATACAAGCAACTAAACATCAAACCAAACTTAATGTTAAGTAAACATTACATTGTACGGTTCATCAGAACTTTAAAAACGTGAACGTAGGTTCTCCGTAGAAAATATATTTTGATCTTTTAGACTTCAAAATGCTGATACTTAGGAAGGATAGTGTTTGGATCATGTTGCTGGGTTTAAGCAGACAGCCTGATGGGTTAAGTTTAAGTTATTATTATTATGGATCAGCGACACGATTATCTAGCCAATGGTATGCCGATATACATGATGACAATGGTATGCTGATATAAACAACCTCAAGCAAGTACGAGAGTGTGCTTTTCTCTTCTTCTCTACGCTGCGGCATGCACTCATTGCACACACACTGTGCATGCATCAAACACACCACCTTTTCCTCTCTCTCTCTCTCTCTCTCTCTCTCTCTCTCCCCTCTTTGTTGCTTCTCACCTCTAGCACCCCCCCTCTCCCTGCCCTCTTATGGGAGAGGTGGTGGGGACCATGATAGTGGAAGAGAGTCAGTTGAAGAGGTTACTGTGGAGCTACTACGTGTGGGATGGGCCCCACTAGCTGTTGCCACACCCTGACACATATCAGCTACATGTCACACATGCAAGCTTCCAACACATTTAACCCCATAAACCCATTCCCACCATTTTTCAGGCAGTAAAATGAGTAAAAAAAAAAAAACCACGAGATATAGCATTGGGTTCATCTGTCGTTTTTGTGGGGTGTGCTCTGAGTCCAAGAACTAGGCGCACACTGCTTGCACCTAGGAACATGCCCAATTGTGTCTTCCTACCACTCTTCTGGGGTGTGTACCTAGATGGTTCCAACGACAAAATTCAACCTCAGGTCAAATTCTCCAAACAGCCCAAAACAATTGAAAAAAAAATAAAAAAAAATACAATTTTCAAAAATGGAAAAAGGAAAAAAAAAAAAGAAATGGAAAAAGATAGGTTCTTACATCCAAACTGAGGGTCCCATAGATGATCCTAACCAGAAAATCCAAAATCAGATAATCAAATGTTCCAAACAGAGGGATGGAGGGAGAGGGAGAGAGAGTAAATTAAATCTGCACAACTTATTCATGGAAAATGGGTTAAATCTTGTCTGTTCATCGTCCAGCATGCACATTTTCCAAAAAATCCATATGTACCGCTGTGAAAATTTAGAACTCCATTCAATGTCCTAGTAAAATTTCAGAAGTTCACACTACTCTTTAACCTAATAGCAGAGGCAAAGTAGTCCATTGGTTGCTCTGTTGTATTAGTAGGGATTTCTTCAGTTACCTATCGATATCAATCATTTCATATAGCACACCTGGGGTGCTTTTGGATGCACAACTGATTTCAATTGTGAACACTATGTTCAATGAAGATGAGAAAGAAAAATTATAATGATATTTCCTAGTATTCATAATAAGTAGCCCTCAAATTGTAACTCCATTCCTTTCAAGTCCAATTTCAAAGTAATGTGATTGCAATTTGGACTAACCTTTAGTCCTGAACAAGGATACTTGGCAAGGAAATTGCAATTTGGTCATTTCCACATTATTGAACTGATTACGGCTATCAATTTCTATTGTGTATCCAAAAACAACCTTAATTTCAAGGATTTTAGAAATCTCAACTCAATATGTCCCATGTTTTCATGTGGCATTCATGGTGACTAGGTTTATGCCCATAATTGTCATATGAAAGTCTAAACCTAAACTCCTATTTGTATGGAGCTCTGCTACCCTTGTTTTCTCGCAGAATCAGCTACAATGGAAAGGATGCCACAGATTTCCATTGATGTTGAGTCAATCTTCTTAGTGTTTTTTCACTTATTCTTTGCAATGTCTCTAGTTTCAATTTCAGCCCATAAACCTAGGTCTAAGTTAAGCTTTCTGCTGCAGGTATCAGAAACCATCATTCGGAGTCGCCTATAGTTAAAGAAGCAGCAGTTCATACTCACCTCAATAACAAAGAGGAGACTTCCCAAGTTACCGAAGCTCTTGCATCGATGCATTCAGAAAAACAAAAAGTAACAATAGCCTCAAATGCTCTTTCTCATTTGCAGACTGCTGCTTGTTTGAGTACGGGTCATGTTGACTGCAGCCACAGACCTCTGAATCTTTACACCGATGTTTGTCTTGTAAGAGGATCTACCTGCAGTGCAACATCAGCAATTGTCAGCAATACTAGCACAAAATCACCTGAGGACAAGATATCAGGCAAAGACCTTAACCTCAATACTACCACCCCGTTGGGCCTTGGTTTGGATCTTAACGCAGAAGATGGCCATCAGATTGCAGACCACAACCCATTTTATCCTTATAAAAGCTTGGGTCATGTGAAGTCTGCAGAGCCTTCGGAGTGTGGGAGCTCGATTGGCCCTTTGAAGGAGACTGAATCCTTGAGAAGGTGGAAAGCAATGAAACAAAATGGTTTCCTTTCATCTTTACATGGAGGCATACCAATGCCTAAGCAGCGGGGCCCATCAAGGAAGAACAAGACTAATGCACTCAAGAAGAAAATGGACCTTGCGAGGAAAGAGCAGGTTGACAGGTTCACAAAGATTGCAGCCCCAAGTGGACTGCTCGCGGGATTGAATCCAGGGATCATAAACCATGTGAGAAACAGCAAGCAAGTCCACTCTATAATCGAGGCTTTAGTTAGATCAGAAAAGCTTGACAACGAAGCTCAAAATAGATCTTCTATGCCTTGGAATGGACCATATATTCATTCATGCTCAGAGCGCAAGTGTGAAGATGTTGAATCAGATGTAGGTGAGAGAAAGGTCCAATGTGAGCCGTTTGTTGCTTCACACTTTGCACCAGAATGCGAAGATGATAGGCTTACACTGAAACTGCCATCAGCAATAACTATGGCATCGGAGAACACTAGCTCCTTGTCAAATGAGGATTTCTCCATGAACCAGGACAGCATCACTTCACTTTCTTTAAAAGGTCATTATCTTTCTGTTTGCTGCCTGTTTATGTAGTTTTTCTCTGCACTATTGCATATAGCTTTAACAATACAATAAGAGAAGGGCATCCGAAAGAATCATAGAAGGACCGAGCACCAAAAGGAGGCAGTTTATAAAGTGCAAGTGAGCCATTTGTTGAGACCAACAAACTGTAATATGGGGTCCAACATTTAGGTAATCCAAATCGTTCATATGGTGATCTCCCATCTTTTATTAATCTCCTGTCTGATTGGGCCCCATTAAATGTGGACCATTGGATATACTTGTCCATTTCAAGCTACCAATCAGATGGATAAGATCATCCAATAGAAGAGATTTTGGGGCATGGCCCATCTTATGGTTTGCCACACCATATGAATGGCTTAGATTGCCAGAAGGTAGGTCCATCCACATCATCCCTCAGTCAAACAAAAAATGCTGTTTCTTATGCTTGCATGTCATATAATACCTCCACAAAAATTTTAGAAGGGATAATTGACAATCTTATACACCATCCTTTTGTAGATGAATCTGAAGATGCATTGAACTGATTTATATATATATTTTTTTCCAGCTGCAACTGTCGCTTCTCAGTGGTTGGAACTTCTTCATCAGGACATCAGAGGACGTCTCATTGGTAATGATCAACTAATCTTGAAACATATAACAGGGGGTGGGAAGAGTAGGGAGAAGCCTTCTACACTGTTCATTTGTTTACTCTATTTTGTGCAGCACTGCAACGAAGTAAGAAAAGAGTACGAGCTGTGATTCAAACAGAAATTCCTTCTCTTATGTCGAGAGAATTCTCATTGAACCAAGAGAATGAATCAAACTTTAGGCAATTCTCTGGTGCTGAATGCTGCGACAATGCACCTCTAGACGTGCATCATGTTGAAAGGTGGTGGTCCCTTTTCAATCAGATGGACAAAGCACTCTCAGAAGAGGCAAATCATCTTGTGAGTCTGATATATACACGAAGTTGAAGTTCTGTTGCTCTAATTTCTAATTCATGTTTACTTATGTGATTTTCATGGTTTTCACTGGCAACTATGTTGACCTGGTGTTGGTGGAGGACAGTAATTGATTCCAGCCGAACAAGTCGTAACAGTTTCAGTTCATCCAAGTCACACTAGAAAACCAATATTTAAAACACGCGCTGGATTACTCAAAAGTTTTGAGACCATGTGAAATTTTTTGTTCTACTACTTGCATCCCATCATCCTTTTCTAAATGCTAAAGCTAGGGTTTGGAAGTGCCTCAAAATTGAGGAGTCACCGTGTTTTGAACATACCAAGAGTGTTTGAGATAGCAGAGAAAGAAAGTCCTGTTGCATGAATTATCAAGCGAATCATCTTGTGAGTCTGATATGTACACAAAGTTGAAGTTCTGTTGCTCTAATTTCTAATTCATGTTTACTTGTGTGATTTTCATGGTTTTCACTGGCTACTATGTTGACCTGGTGTTGGTGGAGAACATTTATTGATTCCAGCTGAACAAGTCGTAACAGTTTCAGTTCATCCAAGTCGCACTAGAAAACCAATATTTAAAACACGCACTGGATTACTCAAAAGTTTTGAGACCATGTGAAATTTTTTGTTCTACTACTTGCATACCATCATCCTTTTCTAAATGCTAAAGCTAGGGTTTGGAAGTGCCTCGGTTTGGAAGTGCCTCAAAATTGAGGACTCACTGTATTTTGAACATACCAAGAGTGTTTGAGATAGCAGAGAAAGAAAGTTCCGTTGCATGAGTTATCAGGTTCCCCCTCCCCCCCAAATTAATAGTTTGCTTCATCTCAAGTACTACTAAAAACACAAATGAAAGAATGATTTGGGAATAAAAGCATTCTGCCTACCCTTGAATGAATCCTTTGGTACTTCCAAACATGTTGTTAGAGTTTTCCACTCATTTCAGTTGATTTTCTGCTCCTCTTGATAGTTCTCTTGAGGTTATATCTAACTTGCAGTCTTGGGACTTTGATTCAGGAAACCTGGTTGAGACAAGTGAAAGAAATGCAATCGCACTGTGAAAAGGGCCTGCAGTATGTCAACTCTACAGGAAAAGATGGTCTCCAACATCTAGGCTTATCAGGAAAGGACTCCAGGTGCAGTGTTTTTTGTGCAAGATGAAACACGAATGGTTTTCAGTAGATGCTTTTTGTTTGTTTGTTTGTTTGTTTATATATAAATTTAAATTTATGAGAAACAGGCTGGTTGTGCAGGGACACATGGGCAACCCCAGCAACCCCCCAATCAGTCTGGCTGCTCATTAGGTCCAGGCCGCACTTCATGCACCATGATGCAAAAATTACACTAATCGAAAGATCCTATCCATCTGAAAGTTGGCTTTAGTTTTTGTAGCAATTCGTTTTTTCAACTCATGTATGGGATGGTTAAGATAGTCTAACAAAAGTGATTCTTAAGAGTTAGAATCAATCCATGATTGATTCTACTAGGTGAATGGTTCAGATTGTTTACTAGGTGCATTTTCCCGCACAATCCTGTCCTTAAAAAAAAAAAAAAGAACTTTTTGTAGACTAGATGGTTAGCTTATACTCTACCCAATTAAGAATACAGATATAGGTGCAGATACAAGAACAAGGGTTTGACTCTTCATTTATCAATAATTCAGGACACATATACCAGCATCTCATCTGTAACATGATATCCATGTTTAGTTAAAAGATGAAATACTTGAACCATTCCTTTAACTTTTAGTTCTATTTAACATGCCGTTATTTTTTTTATTTTTAAAAATCTTTCTAACATGCTTAGTTTATTGAAATCGTTAATATTTACAATTTTTACAGTTCCGATTATGGCAAGAATGTGAGAAACTTGTTAGAATTTCATAACTTATAATACAACAGGGTTCAGTACTTGAGTTCGAATATTTTTGTACACATATCCTAGAGTATCTAACGCTAGTATTGGTACCATGTCATGTTTAGCGTGTTACATTGATCATGTATTTGTTTGAATTTGGTTATCATAGTTTGAGTCTTCTGATTGGTGTGATTTTTGCATGGTTGCCCATGGCAGTGTGATCTGGACTGACCTGACATCTCCGATCAATTGGAGTCTCCGTATTTCTCTTTGCAACTTGCACCATAACTTACAGTGCTCAGGGAGCATTAGACTTTTTCTCATCTTTTGGTCCTGCTGTTTCCTGGTTGCCTCTGCAGATATTTTTTACATTAAAAGATTATCTCATGGAAGAGGGACTTTGGCTTGAAAGCTAGAGATATAAATTAAATTCATTCATCTACTGAAGAGTAGTTTGTAACACAATGACGTAGACCATTTTACATCTGAAATCGAATGAGAAATGCTACTGCTCCCCACAATGCAGTGGCGAACATGTATGGTTATCATGACCCTTGATCGGTGAGCCATCGTATGAATATGACCAACATATCAAAATTTGCAGTGACTAGATGATCCCAACCTCCAGTTGTGAGTTTTACCCTCCTAATGTGGACTGCTGCTGTACATATATATATATATATATATATATATATATATATATATATATATATATATATATATATATATATATATATATATGGGAAAAGGTACTATGCGCTCGAGCTCACGATAAGCTTATCGTGAGGTCGAGCTGTGTGGGCCCCACCGTGATGTGTGTCGACCATCAACACCGTGCATTTGATGGGTACCCTTTAAATTATGGGATATCCCAAAAATCAGCCATATACGGAACTCAGGTGGGCCATACCATCTAAAATTATGTGAAGACACCGTTAAAACATATAAAAGCACTTGGTGGGGCCCACCTGAGTTTTGCATGCGCCTGAAACTTGGTCTGAACCCTCATTCAAGTGGGACACACATAATGGATGGGCTGGATTTGCAAACCACATCTCGGTGGGCCCTCAAAAATGGTTATGAATATTTAATGGTGTACGGCCCCTCTCCACTTCTGTATGTGGTGTGGCCCACACAAGTCACGGATTGACTTGATTTTGGGACCTAGGCCCACGATGGAATGGTGCATCTGACTGATGGGGTAGATGTTCGAAACGCATCGCGGTGGGGCCCACACAGCTCGACCTCATGGGACGGACCCGTGAGCTTGAGCGCATAGTACCTTTTCCCATATATATATATATGTATGTATGTATTCACAGTTTCTCAAAAAAAAAAAATAAAAATATGAAAAAATTCGAAAAAAATCAGAAAAATCAAAATAAATTATTATATGTCATTGGGACATGAAATACATTTAATTTAAGTAAAAAAAATAAAACCAACCAATTACATACATATGATAAATGAATGATAATGATACATTTACAAATTACAATATAGTTAACTTCTTAAATGTTAATTGTTAACAATTAACATTTTACATTTAACAATGTCAATACTCAATAACAAATATGAAATATTGAAATATGAAAATTGAAAATGAAATATCAAATATCCATATTCAACATTCAACACTACATGTACATGATTGATGATAATCATGATACAATACAATAGTCAATAATACATAATAATAATATATCAAGTTATCAACAACAATCAACAACATCAACATCAACATCAACACACTTAGACTTATGAGACAAGCATTAAACAAAATTAAGAAGTTATGTATTTATTATTTTATTTATCTAATCATTGTAATCAATAATCATTCATTAATCATATATATTGATCTAGCATCCATTGTGGCACATCACCACCAGGTCCACCACCACCACCACCACCATCATCATCATTATCATTCGAGTCATCTCCTTCTTCCACATACACTTCTTCTTCCGTTTCTTCATCATCTGTACGTACTAATTCTTCATCAACATCCAATGGTGGATGATCTTCAGCTTGATCATCATCATTATCACCTTCTCCTTCTTCAATCTCTTCAATCTCATCAACGGGTTGACGACTACTACTCGCCCCCCGGCTCTCCCTCGTCCTTCGCCTTCGAGTAGTACTACTACCTTCACCAGGTGTCGATCCATATGCGGCATCTTCAACTTGTGCCCATGCTCCTCTCCAGTAAATACCGAGTTCTCGGTCTTTACGAGCCACACGTTATCTGCATCCAACTCATCTAAGCAGATAGGGTCAAAGAAACCAAGCTTTTCTTTCCTACTTTGGAATTGTTCTCGCAATTTTTGATTGTATTGAACGAAAACCAAGTCGTTGAGCTTTTTTTGCTCAAGGCGATTCCGTTTCTTAGTATGAATCTGCAAGAAAGAAAGCGCATTTGACATTAGCTATTCAGGTAATTAATTTAGCTTAGGCCACAAAAAATTTAAAGTTTACAAAAAAACAATTACTAAACATGAAACAGTCTAAATTTATCGCCTTGAACGTGCTCCAATTGCGCTCGCAACCACTGACAGAACACGTGAGTCCAAGAATCTTCATACCCAGCTTCTTTAGAGCTGGATCCCTCCTGTTCGGGTCCACTCCATAGGCAGCCCACCAGTCAGTGAGAAAAACAGTTTAAGTATAGGTTAGAGTCTTAGTCTCTTAGAGACACTTTGTAGAAAAAATTCTTGTAAGAGTTCAGTACACTAACATTCATTCATAGAAGTATTTACTGGGTAATTTCATTGTTCGATGTCTTATTACGATATCCTTTCACTTTTTGTGTAGAAGTCCAGCAAAGTTGAGATCTTGTCCTGTTCTCCTCTATCTGGAATCATTCTTTCCAAGACATTAATAAATCCAACTATATGCATAGTTAGTGCTTCTACTGGATCAGCAGAAGCGAATAAACAGGTTGGGTTAAGGATGTAAGCAGCCGAATACAATGGGGATGATATTTGGTTGCCCCATCTTTTATCTATAATTTTTAAAATTGGCCTGTAATCACGGTCTCTATAGTTAAAATGGTCCATGATCTTATTTTTCGCCCACTCCATCGCATCATATATATAGCCCATTGCGGGCTTCTTATCCCCGTCCACCAATCGCAACACAGTGACTAAGGGCTCGGATGATTTTAACGCCTTTACTACTTGAGTCCAAAAACTTTGAGAAAGAATTGTTTGTTGAACTCGTTTCCCTTCAGCCTTCTTTGACCAAAGCCCACTTGTAAAATCGGCCGACACTACAAAGCTTCTAAGTTCTGATTTCTTTGCATGTAGTCTTTTTAGTGTTAAAAAGGCTGTAGCGAAACGGGTGACTGCTGGATGTAGCAAGTTACCCCCAAGGTGTTTTCTCATCGACTGAGAAGAATGACGTGTTTGTACATAAAGACCGTGATTCTTCTAGCCCTTGCAATCACATTTATAGATAATCTACCTATATCTTCTAACATGAGATCAATACAATGAGCCGCATAGGGGGTCCAAAATAAACGTCGCCTCTTCTCCATAAGAAGACCGGCCATTACATATGAGGCTGCGTTATCTGTAATTACTTGTATAACGTAGTCCTCACCTATTTCTTCAACTACACTATCTAGTAAGTTAAATAAATATTCTCTTGTGTGTAAATGGCCCGACGCATCCACTGACTTCAAGAACATTGTCCCAGCTGGACAATTTATCAAGAAGTTAATGAAAGACCGACAGGATTTATCTGTCCATTCATCGGCTATTAGTGAACAACCATATATTTTCCATGATTCCATATATTCAGGTATGAAAGATTGTGTATATTCAACTTCAGTTTTATGGCATATCTCACTCATTTCATGATATGAAGGAGGTTTAAACCCAGGTCCAAATTGACCTATAGCCTCAATCATTACTTCGAAGCTTTTCGATTTAACGGCGTTGAAAGCAACGCCGGTTTGGTAAAACCACTTAGCAATATATTGAATTGTGGTTTTCTTATCTTTTTGTTTATACCGGTTCTCTAAAGTTGTTTGAGCCGGCCCTTTCCATCTACCCCTTTGGTCGACCATATCCTCGGGGTGTGGTCTACACCATCTATCTAAGGGTCCATGCCCTTAGGCTCTTTTCGATGGTTGTACTTGTGGTCTGGACCTGCCTGTCGAAGTAGGGGGAGTGGGACTAGCTTCATCGATATCTACTACATTTATATTTTCATATGCATCTTGTTCCATATATTCCTCCTGACGTAGGGCACTATCGCATTTCTTTCTTGATTGTTTTTCTATATACTCCATGATCTCCCTTCGAATTTTTGGAGTAATCTTGTTGCATGCTTTTGCATTTGACCCGGGTAAATGTGCAAGGTATTGGTTGTGCCTTGCAATGCCACCGGAACTCATAAATCCACATAAATCACATACTATGTGAGTCTTTTCGGTAGCACTACGGTAGTGCCCATACTTCCAACCTGAGTCATTCGACTTGGGTCTCAAAGAGGAAGATTGGGAAGAAGACATTATGATGGTGGATTGTGGTGTGTGTATTAGCACTAAAAAGTAACTAGCTAGCTACAACTACGAACTAGAAACTAGAAAGTAAACTACAAATAAAAAGAAAACTAGAACTTGGGACTTAGGGTTAGAGAGAGAGAGAGAGAGAGAGAGAGAGAGAGAGAGAGAGAGAGAGAGAGAGTTACACTTACACACTTACACTTATAGAAACTAGAAAGGGAAAACAAGAGGGAGAGAGAGTTGAGTTACACACTTACACTTGTAGAAAGGGAGAAGAAGAGGGAAAAGAAAATGAGAAAAAGAGAGAGTTGTTACACTTGTAGTTGTAGAAAGAGAGAGAGAGAGAGAGAGAGAGAGAGAGAGAGAGAGATTTACACAAATAAAATTAAAATTACAAATCTAAAAGAGGTTTGGGTTCCCAACTTCCAACTTTCAACTTCCAAATTCTTGTCTAAGTTGTCTACTTGTCATCTCTTCACCTTTGCCTCTTCACTTGAGTATTGTATTTGTTCTTGAAATCTTGTTGTAACTAACTTGTACTTGTAACTTGTAAGTTGTAACTTCAACTTGTAAGATGTAACTTGTAAGTTGTAACTTGTAACTTCAAAGTTCAAACTTTTAAGTTGCTAACAACTAACAACTAACAAATGAATCAATTAACAAACAAAATAATTTTTAAAAAAGAATGATAGAAAGAAGTTGTTAGAAATTAGAATTAGAAACCTAGAATAGAAGTTAGAAGTTAGAACTTAGAAAACTTAGTGGATGGAGATTGGAGAGTGAGGAGTCTCTTGACTCTTGTCTTGAATCTTGATTCTTGAATATGGATTGGATGGTATGATCAATGATGTATCAAGTATCTTGGTGGATTCTTGATTCTTGATTCTTGTACCCTTCATTGATTCTTGATTCTTGAATCTTGAATGTTGAAAGAAAAGAAAAGAAATATGGAAATTGGAAATGGAATTGGATGGAGAGGAGTGGATGTGGATGTAGTAAGAGAGGATGTAGTAAAACTCTTAGAATGTAGGAATAAGAGAAATAGAGAATAGAGAGAGAGTTTGAGGTTTTTTTTTTTTTTTTGGCATTTAGGAATGCTTAGAATGCATCTTTATAGAGAAAAAAAAAATCCAGATTAAAAAAAAAAGAAAGGTCAAAAAAGGGTCAGAAATCTGACCGTTGGCCAGTATGCAATCGCATATGCAGTATGCGATCGCAGACATCGCATATGCTGGCACATGTGGCATATGCGATCGCATATGTGCATGGATCGCATATGCCACTGCCACATATGCGATCGGGCCCATATTATGCGCATATGCGATCGCATATTCGCATATGCGACCGCACTTGATAACACCAGTAACATTACTTGCTAAACCATGTATTTCTTTTTCTGAACAGATCAAAGAAAGCAGAGATGTTAGAGAGGGAATGTGCAGTGCGGGCTGCAGCGGCTTCAATCTACTCCACGTGCAATCTGGTGATGACAGCAGAGAACGTATCATGCTTTTGACCTCAGCATCCTCTAAATGGGGTGTGCTCATGCTATTTTTACTAATTTATTAACCATCTTTGCTAATCCACCTCATAATGCGTATGTTGTGCAATGACTGACTTGTGATAGTGTAGTTTTCGCCTATTTTAAATGTACAATTTTATTATTGACGATGTGTTCTCATTTTAGATTATTTGATGCTAGCTTTGCAGATTATGAGTTGGGTGTCTGAATTTTGAGTAGTACATTGCAGAAACTGTTGAGTATATTCAATTGAAGTGGGAGTCTAACCATCTTTGAAATTTCAGGAAATGTAAATAGCTAGTTGGTTTGAATTTCCAGGCATATTCATTTAGGTGAGAACGCAGCATGGAGAGGCCCACCTTTCAGTAACCCAGACCATCCATATGGTGGGCACCAGCATTGGATGGGCCATGCTATGCAACTACCCCAAAAATTGGATTATCTTAGGTATCCAATGATTGACATGTAGATGGATGGTTAGGAAATGTAGCCAATGGTGCATTCGCAACAAGGATTCCACTTTTGGATGGCCAGGACTGTTCATTCTTTTGTTCCGTTGCCATTAAAATATAAAAATAAAAAATGTTTAGGGCGTGTTTGGATTGCCTATTACCACGGTAATGAAATGTAAAACCGTCATAATTGTCCCTCAAGGTATTCGATGGTGCTCCCATCCTCCCACATCTGATTATATTACATTCCCTAATAAGATGATGTAAACGCATATAATTCTTTTTGAACTAGTAACTACGGTGATTGGTTATTCAACTATGGAGAATACGGTCCTGGTGTCATCGTCATGTAGGTGAATATAGTGGTTCGGCGTATATAATGTGCGTGGTGTTATTAGGATAGGATTAGGTGAGACCCCAGATCTGCTGAGGTAGATGGGTTCCTTGTGGGGTCCACTGATGTATTTAAGTACATCCATGCCGTCTCTCTGTAGTGATAGCTCATTTTAGGGTATGATCTAAACAATTGAGCAGAACCAAATCCCGGATGGATCATAATATAGGAAACAGTGGTGATGGACCATTACAACATTCCGTGTGGGCCACAAGATTTTGATCAAGATGATATTTCTGTGGTCTCGTCATCTACCCGTGGATGAAAAATAAACATTCCGGTGTTATCTACAAGTGTTTAATGGTGAGGATCCGATCACTGACTGTTTCCTGTGATGAGGTCCACCTAAGATTTCAGTCAGCTTCAATTTTGGGATTATGCCATAAAATGAGCTTATCTGGAATGGTTGGATGTACATCACAGTACAACCCCAATGTCCGATATGGGTCTTGTGTCTTTTGTAATAGTTGCTGGGTGCAAACAAATATAGCCATATATATTATGTTAAAAAATATTAACATATAAACAATCCATAATTAGAAAATTCCCACCATAAGTAGCTACCCTCCTATACCAAAAACGCAAAAACCACATGTCCAAAACAAGTATTAATCTTTAGCTATCAAAGTCGAAAGAAGATTAGCTCAAAGGCCAGCACCATGACTAGAGTGGCAATGAACAAGCGGATAAGTGGTTCAAGGTCACCAAATGCATCCTCTGTCGTAATTCTTTTGGACGAGCCGAAACTGGATCGGGCATGTTGGGAACATTGGTCGAATGGCCTCATATTGTGCATCACAAATGTACGCGTGACTGCCATCCTGAATGACAGACTAAGGCCAACAGGCAGAGAATGAGGAAATAATGATACTCCGCCCACCCGTTTCAGTATCACACTGTTCGGGAATGTTTGATAAAGGGTCTGCACTTCCGATTGGTTGATTGCATCAGCTTTGTTCCAGGCGTGAATCACATCTTTGAGGGTCCTGAAAGATTGGTAATGGTTGCCATTGTAACGAATAACATGTTGTTCACACTGCTCCCACGTTTGATAAATTCTTGGAACATGGCCAACGAATATGACATAATATCTTCCCATATTGACCTGTGGAAGCAAATATAGATACATGTAGTTAGAATTCGTGAAAATAACGATTGATTGTGATGTTAAACATACATACTGTATGTCCATATGAACGAAATTAGCAAACTGTATGATGACAAGGACGACACCTCCCGTGGGGGACTCTGGATATTTACCTTGTATCACTAGAAATTCTACTAAAAAAAAATGTAATAAAAGAAATAAGAGAATCATAATAACTACTGTCCAAAGTAGTCCAGGATTTCAATCCTCATATTAGGGTGAAGGCAGACAAATGCTATCTGTCGTGCTTACTTGTAACATGTATGTGTGAAATTCGTAAATAATAACCCTGAACAAACCTGTATCTTTTTCTGACAACTGTGCATGGTAACTCATACATCAGACGAGATAATAAGTCAAGTAAAGTAATTTAGACTGACAATTCAATATACGCATTAAATTTACAATTGTGTAACCAAAATAGACATGTCATAGTCAAAAAACAAAAGTTTAGCTGTCTGTATATACAGACTAGGTGGAACTTAGTGTATTTTAGGCACCTCCATGCCTGAATGACATAAATTCTTGTATTAAGTTTACAATATACTTTGGGGCAAATGATACGACAACAATCAATCATGCTGTGATAAAAATAGAAAATAAAAAATATCATGATCCATCTAAGTTATGTGTGCCACCCCCAGATCTAGTGGTAACCCATATTGTACGCTTCGATTGGCATAAACTTTTTCTTTAGCCATAGTAACCTCTTGATGTGTGGCAGTCTTAAAAAGGGTTCTGCATTGTGCTTCTTTTGAGATAGGAGTTTACAAGCGTACGAGTATAGGTCACCAATTCAGCCATCCAACTCTTCTAATGCTTCTATAACACAACCCATTCGTGTCATTCCTTTTCTAATGGACTAAGATTGAGTTAGGTTATTTATAAATTCGACAACATTTTCTATTCCCCCATTTAGAATTACGGTCAGCTTCTCAACCCTTTTTTCTATGAAGAGTTAATTGCAGTCCAGGTTGCCTCGGAACTTTTTGGTGTAGGAGCAGGACTTGGCGAATGATTGTCGCCTATTCTGGAGTTAAATGACCAATGTCTCTCGGGCCCATATTCAGAATACACCACTGAAGACAATTGGACTATGTCATCGAATTGTTCGCCTAATACCTGCGTATTATCTTTCTCATGTAAAATTCGTCGTTTGCCCCGTTCCTTTGAGACTGAATAATCGGATTTGGCTGTACACCCTGACGCAAATTGAACTTCAAAGAGAGTTACTAGGTCGCTGTATATTCGAATTTTCTTCCCTCGGAGTGTTCCCACATATTTATGATACCAATAACATGTGATTAATTGTTATTTATTGGTAGTCCGGTATAGTAAGCTCGCATACACCGTCGGAAGCAATAACTACTTTATTGGCATGTCTAGTAGGGTAAATAGAAGTTTGGTTACATTTACGTATTGCTCCCATACTTCATCGGAAGCAACTACTTCCTTTTCGAGATCCCAACCAAATTTGCTAGCTGAGAGCATGTCTTTATATTCATTATACCATTTTTTAGAGTTCGTATCCTATTCATACATTTTTCATGTGTTAACTCTATTCTGATGACGTTTTTAAGTTCCGAGCATATACCATTATAAGAGTTGTTTATGGTAACCATTATCGGCTTTCCGCCCCAAACTTACAACCTCCAGCAAACCGCTGTTCAAGATGTTATCCGTGTTCGACAGTCCACTCCATCCGCTTGTTCGCGGATAGCGACCTTTCGGCAAGGGGTTTTTGGGTATGCTTGATATATAGGTGATCTTCTTGGCATTGGTTCAACAATATAGTCGTAAACATCATGTGGGGCCAATTCCAGATCAATCATTTACATACTTATATTCATGGCTGTAGTTGAAATGATTCCTATAATAATGTCGGGGATAAAATGCATTGTTATATATTATCTAACATACTCAAAAATTGCTACAAATACAAAGGTTATAAGAATTGTAAAATGTACCAGCAATTTTGTGATGGGGACATCATGCGCATACACGCACGCACACTGCCCACACGTGCATGCATGCCACCCCCTACGCACGTACGTACGAAGAAAGAGGGCCCCACCGTCGATCTAACTCGATGATGACATCAAGGGAGGGCCTCCTAGTTAGAAGACGAAGTTTGATTAAAAAGAGTGGGCCCGATAGTATATAAAAAAAACCATTATGGGATCTCATGATCGTGGTTCACTAGTCGGATTAATTTCATATTTTAGGTTTTGCTTATTTATATTATTTAGAAATCATGAATGCTTTAGGTTGCGTACATGGTACGAGTTGTGGGGTATAGGGTTTTCCTATAAATAGGCACCCTTTTTAACTCTTTTTTTTTTTTTCCATTAAAGTTGAATAAAAATTCCTACGTGTTTTTCTATTCTTTGAGTTTTTGAGTTGTCGAAAAATTTAAGTGGGTGCGAAGCCCTCCCTTTTTGAAGGGCTAACTACGATGGTGCGAAGTCACGTTTATCCTAATCTGCCCTTCCATCTTATTTCATCCATTCCACGACCATCCTCGCTTCAAATATGCTTGTTTTGTAGCTGTTCGTCTCTCTATAACCAGTTTTTAGAATTTGGCCCTATAGGAGGGTCGAAACTTCAATGGAACACTACGCCTCGACCGTACATCGGATCGCCATAAAACTTGGCGGCTTTGGAGACCTCCCCTGGCTAACCAAGGCCAAGAAGTCTATTTTGAGAAATGGGCCCCGCTCGCACGTGTGACTAGGCTCATGCACATGTGCACAAGGCCCTACCGCTGTCCGCACACATGGACGTTTGTTAATTTAGGTTTTCCTTCTTATTTTTTCTCTTTTATACCAGTTTTCATAAACCCTGGCCTTAGATTGCATCATCCCTAATTTATTTGCCCCTTTTCTCACCCTAGGGTTCATTGAATTGAAATTGAGGAATCCCTTGGATTAGGGACTATTACTATGCATGTGTGGTTGATTTCTATTTCCCTTTGAGCATCGTTTAGTATATAATTTTATTGATCCAGTACTAGCCTGTGTAGGCCTAGACTCATGTAGATTCCCTTTTACTTGAATATTTGAGCTTTTTGTGTGGGATGTTGAATTATTATGTGATTGTTTTGAAGTAGTATGATCTAAGCGTGAAATCTTGCATATTATATTTAAATTTCATGTCCTGCATCAAATTTGGTATCAGAGCTTGGGTTCTTATAGGGGAATACATTACTTGTTTAGGGTTTGTTTGTTGAGTCCTTCATGCATCCAGTCCATCACATGTAGCTTTTAGGAGTCCATAGTCCCTTGTTTTATCAAGTATATTGCTTGATTTTAGTAACACTGCATAGTTCCCTCATTTAGAGTCTCATTGGATCATGTAGTCCTATTTATTTACATATAGTCGTCCTAGAAAGTCTTTAGGTGGAGTTAGCAAATGTATGCCCACACTTATGAGTCGCGGTTTTGATTTGCACCTCACACTAAACATGGAGTAACTATAAGAAACAGTGGCTAAGTTAACCCAACAGGTTATTTCTTGATTAAGTGCTTGGACCAACGCTTAGATCAACGCCTTAACCAAATAGAGGCCTCCCTCTGGACAAACCCTACCATTATGGAAGATGTTTAATCTCAGGCAGGTGGTCAGGAGGTTTTGTACCATTACGACCGCGCTGTCACCGTGGTTCCAACGCCGCGTCTTGTGCACCAATGCAATACCTAGGCCAGGAGATGTGGGCCCACATTTATCTCGAAGAAACGCCGCGCATCTGTAATACTGAGAGAATCTCTACAACCCATCCCATCAATCAATCAAGTTAAGTCAAGTACACATCACATCTATAACCCATACTTTCTTTCTCCTTAAGACAAGCAACCTACCCTAAGTCAACTCTCAAGTCAAGTACATCTATCACTTACATCCATCACTCACGCCCATCTCCTCTCTTACAACCTCTCTCTCTCTCATTCTCCACCCACTCTCCCAAGCAACTAAGAGAGGTGGACGTCCAAGCATTCCCAAGGAGAGGGAGAGCTTTGTGTGGCCCACTTCATACCCCTCTCATCTCCCATCTCAACCCTCCAACCTTCATCAACCTCCATCAAAGAGAGAGCCTATGAGTTTGGCATTCCATTAGACCAAGAAGATCCAACGGTGGGTGTTTTATAGGTTTATATTTTATATTTTGATGATGGGCCAAGTGGGGCCTACCAATTGATGGTATGGATCTCACTTTGGACCCTAGGTGTGGCCGATGGCCCACCATGATTCATATATCCATCCCATGATGGGGCCATTCTCCATGGACTTCATCATGATGTTTAATTTTCTTATATGAAAAGGGTCATCTAGACCTTGCATTTTGGTGGAGAAGGGATCTCCACTGTTGATTTTGATTGGTGGGCCCACATGTAATGGGACCCATTTGATGTATGTTGTAATGCATGGAAGGGAGGGCCTATAGTGTCGGGGTCCCTCCATCACACGTGTCTCTCTCTCTCTCTCTCTCTCTCTCTCTCTCTTTTCCCTAATTTTATGGCCCGCTTATTACATCCATATTGAACACCAAGTGGACCCAATCGGGGCCCACATTGCAGCCACCTTGCTACACTTTTTGGAAGGCCCTGGAGAGGGGGAAACCACAAATATCAGTTTGATTCCCACCAGGTGGGCCATGTGTGTGGGACCCACGTGTGATGCATGGATTTTATCCAGACCGTCCATCCATGGACCCCGTTAATGCATGTCGTCCATGCTGTCCAGGGCCTAGACACTGGCATGATTTTTTTTTTTTTTTTAAATAATAATGTGTATATATATATATATATATTATGGTGGGCCCCACGTGGGACCCACCTATGAGGGAAGGGGATTGGCTGGTGTATGCTGACACCAGCTGTATAGCTGTTGTATTACAGTCAGCGAGTTCTGTGGGCTCGCTGTGATGTATATGTGATGGTTCACATCGTATGTGTTATGTCCAAACCATCCATCGTCGTAGCGCACGTGTTCTAGGGGTTTTATCTGCACCGTTTGTGCAATGGACCCCACCACGATATAAGTATTTTATCCCAATCGTCCTCCCATGGGACCGCCCTGATGTGTATGCTGCATATCCACATCATATATCTATGGGACCCACCTGATGTATGGATTCCATCCACATCGTTAAACATTTTCAGACGGTGGGGACCAGCCAGTTATCTAGCTGCTATATGACGTCAGCAAGATCTGTGGGTCCCACCAGCTATCTAGTAACTGGATTGACGTCACCTGTTCTACGGGTCTGATCATGAGGTATGTGTGATACCCTCACCGTCCATCTGGACCATGAGATATGTGTTGATCTCCACCGTTCAGATTTACGGACGGTGGGATGCATCGTGATGTATGTGCTTTATTAACACCTAATGTACGGTGGGATGCACCATGATGCATGTGCTTTATCAATACCTAATGTATGGTGGGATGCACCGTGATGCGTGTGCTTTATCAACACTTGATATATGTGTTGATCTCCACCGTTTGGTTTTTGGACGGTGGGGATCCACCTGATGTACGTGCTGGTAGCAAAGGAGAGTTACAAGCTGTACATGGGCAATAATGCTGTTGAAGACGTACAAGGGATTGGCGTTTTCCATCTACGTACACGCATAGGGCGAACAATCATACTTCGTGATATTCTATATGCACTGGGGATGCGTCGGAATTTAATTTCTGTTTCTAGGTTATTAGCTGATAGTTTTGATATTCGATTTTTCGGGACAAGAGTTTCTTTGAGACAGAATAACCTCATTTTTATATGGGGTAATTTAATTTCAGATTTATTTATTCTAGACGTAGAATGTGATAATGCATCTATTGCTTTGTCTGCTATGTCGAATGAAACTGTAGTATTTGAATCTCAAAAATGGCACGTGAGGTTAGGTCACATTGGAAAGGATCGTATGACAAGACTAGTACGTTCTGGTCTGTTAGACTCCTTATCCAAAGTTCATTTGTCATTTTGTGAACATTGTGTGTCCGGGAAGACTTCAAAGAAACCATTTCCCAAAGCGGCTAGGTCAAAGGGCACACTAGAGATAATCCATTCAGATATCTGTGGACCCTTTAATGTACATGCCAGAAACGGATGTCAATACTTTGTCACTTTCATTGACGATTACTCGCGCTATGGATATGTGTATCTCATCTCACACAAATCTGAGGCTTTTGTTTGTTTTCTTAAATACAAAGCGGAGGTGGAAAATCAGCTTGAGAAAAATATTAAAATCCTTCGATCTGATAGAGGTGGCGAGTATACATCTGAAACGTTTAAATCATACAGTGAAAATGTTGGAATAGTTCGGCAGTACACAATGTCTTACACACCACAACAAAATGGTGTTGCAAAGAGAAGGAATAAGACATTATTGGACATGGTTAGATCGATGATGGCTCAAGCCAATCTCTCTACCACATTCTGGGGAGACGCATTGTTAACAGCCGTCTACATCCTAAATAGAGTCCCATCCAAATCAATTCCTAAGACTCCATATGAGATGTGGTCTGGGAGGATTCCTTCTCTAGCCAACCTAAGCCCTTGGGGATCTTTGGGATATGTTTTGCTACCTACTCCGCATAGAGGTAAACTTGATAGTAAGACCATTGAATGCGTATTCATAAGATACCCTATGCATTCAAAGGGATACATTCTAGTTTATGAGGACCATGGACGATGGATTGAGATAGAATCCCGAGAAGTGACCTTTGTTGAAGATAGATACCCAAGCCAAATGAAGCAAAAGGTTCCAATCCAACTTTTTGAAATACCTGATGTATCTCAGGAGAATGGGAATTCTGCTTCACAAGACGATGATACTCCTATAGTTCGTCAGGACAGTGGGAGGACATCTCAGCAGGCTCCTGAGTTACGTCGAAGTGAAAGAGGATTAATTCCCCGAAGATATTTCGATATTGAAGGGCAAACATTCTCTTGCGTTGCAGTTGATGATGATGAACCTGATTCGTATCAGGATGCATTATTATCTTCTAATTCGACCGATTGGGTAAATGCTATGGACGAAGAGATCGCTTCCATGGAGAAGAATAAAGTCTGGGAACTTGTTGATCTGCCTTCCAATCGCAAAGCGATAGGTAACAAATGGGTACTAAAAATTAAAAGAAAGGTGGATGGTACAGTGGACAAGTATAAAGCACGATTAGTTGCTAAAGGTTTTACACAACAAGAACGCATTGATTACGAGGAGACCTTTTCACCTGTTGCAAAGTTCTCCTCAATCTGCATGATCTTGTCCATTGTCGCAAGTTTAGACTTAAAGTTATATCAGATGGATGTAAAGACCGCATTCTTAAATGGTGACTTGGATGAAGAAATATACATGCAACAACCCATGGGTTATGTGGACAAAAAACATCTAAAGAAAGTCTACAAATTGTTGAAATCTATCTATGGGCTGAAGCAATCTTCAAGACAGTGGTACATGAGGTTCCACTTGACCATCACCACTTTTGGATTCACGATGAGTGAAGAAGATCATTGTGTATACATGAAACGGTTTGGAAGATCTTTTCTGATATTATCTCTATATGTAGACGATATCCTGTTAGCTGGTAATGACATGCAATTGTTGACATTGACTAAAGATTGGCTATTCTCGAACTTTGAGATGAAAGACCTCGGTGAAGCCAACTTTATCATTGGGGTAAAAATCATCAGGGATCGCTCTAAGAAATTTTTAGGCTTGTCTCAAGCAACGTATTTACAAAAGATCTTAGAGCGGTTCAGGATGGAAAAATCAAAAGCTGTTGAAACCCCTATGGATAAGCTACCAAGTTAGACAGGAAATCGTGTCCCCAGACTGAAGCCGAGAAATTGGCTATGTCCTCAGTACCTTATGCAAGCGCAGTAGGAAGCTTAATGTATGCTATGCTATGCACCAGACCTGATATTAGCTATGCAGTTGGCATAGTCAGCCGTTATCAGAGTAACCCGGGACAGTCTCATTGGCAAGCCGTCAAACGTATATTCCACTATCTCAGAGGAACAAAAGACCTAATGTTGTGTTATGAAGGCACAAGCCTCGAGCTCAAAGGATATTCTGATGCTGCTTGGAGTAATGACGCCGACGAGGGAAAGTCTACTTCAGGGTATGTATTCTTACTCGGAGGAGGAGCTATCTCATGGTCGAGTAAGAAACAGACATCCACAGCTCTTTCATCTATGGAGGCCGAGTACATTGCATGTTGTGCTGCAGTTCAGGAGTGCGTATGGGTTCACAGATTTCTATTGAGTCTGGGTATTGTACCGAGTGTTCGTCAGCCTATATCGCTGAAGATAGACAATACTTCTGCTATTGACTTGGCAAAGGACCCTAAACACCACCAAAAATCTAAGCACCTTGAGATCAAGTATCATTATGTCCGTGATCAAGTGAAAGATAAAAAGGTTGCCCTCAGCTACATTCCTACCAAGGAGATGATGGCTGATCCCATGACAAAACCTATAGCTAGTGATCTATTTCAGGTTCACGTCAGGCAGATGGGATTGAAGAAAACTTGATTGATGTACTTATTTTGTAATACCTTTGATCTTTCATTAATGAATAATAAATTCCATTTATTTAGTATTGAACACTAATATCGAACTAGGCAAGAAGATCATCGGCATTTACCCTGAGATCATGTAGGATTTCTATTTTTGTCGGCAGCCAGTCACCCACTTGCACGGGTTGACCAACCTTGAATGTACAAGAGAGGTACATTTGGGGCTATGTTTATACATTGAGGTATAAACTTCCTTTTATTGTGAATAATAAAGGATGAGGATATGAGTCAGTCGTATCCGCCTACAATCTTATAAAGATTGTAGATGAGACTGATAAAGTCGAATAACATAATTGCACCATTCTTTTACATGCGATCAATGTTATGGCCTGAAATTAAAGCCAGGTTATGAGGTTATGAGATGAGTCGTAACTTATGTAGAATAACCTGCGTACTGTAGACTCGACTTATACCTAGTATTGTCTACTTTACGACGTGGGTTGTAGCCACGTGCTAGGACCTTTTACCTACAGATTGCTTTGATTCGATCTAATCATTGTAACTTGCGAGTAGCCAGTCCCGTAGGTGACTCCTTGTATCCTTAGCTACCCTCCTCTTGTGTATATGAGGATGAGATTGAGTGTCGCTACTTTAGTGTACAATGACGAAAGGTCCTTGATTGACTAGACTCGGTTACGCTAGGAAAGCGGCTTGATTAATTCCAAATTACACATCTGCGTGGGGAAGATCCCGTGACAGCTACACCAAGTTTCTAGAACTATAAATACGCACTTGAAGACTTATCCGCCAGCAGTATCGAGTTGCTTTTATTAGACTTTTGCAAACAATATTTTTCTTAAAAAGCATATATATAAATAAGTATTGCTTTGAATTGGTTTTAATCGAAGTTTGTGAAAAATCAAGTTTTTAGAATAACTCGATAAGTTGGATAAGTGCGTATGTTGGCCGAGTAGTCCAGATCGGGAGTTAACTTTATCCGGTGTGGTCATGCAGATTAGGACATGCATTACAAAGCTTGGGTTATTGAGTACTAGTTAGGTGGTCACTTAGTACTTAAGCACCTGTGAGAAAATTATGGTGATCCAGCTGGTCCTACGTCTCTGATTCTTTTGATCGCGATGTTTTGGTATTTGATTGTTATAAGGCAAGTTAGTTGGACAAATTTTTATGCCTATCCCACAATATGATTGAGTGGGAGATGTTGGACGTAGGCCAGTGGGGCCCACTGGTGAGCAATCACTAGTGGGTGGGTCCCACGAGCTTTGGCTTCTTCCGGTCTTTTTCGTCTTCTGTTATATTTCAAATTCAATTTTGAATTTGATTTATGATAGGAGATAGGGATAAGACCGGATGATGTGGCCTTATCCCAATCCCACCCAAACTCTACTTCCTCTGTTATAAAAAGGAGTGCGCTTCTCTCATGGAACGCATCGAATCATACGAAACACAGAGAGTATACAGAGAGAAATAGAGTGCGCTATAGTCTGTCTGTCTTAGCTTGTCCTTGAGACGATCTGATCCATAGATCGCTATCTGGGACCACTATATACCGTAAGATTAGAGGTGTGAATAGTTCAATATGCTCCAGTAGTAGATAGACGGGCCATTAGGGCATCAATCTTCAGCTTTGTGAGGGTCCCAATTATCGTGTAGACCGTCAGATCTTGAGGGCTCATCTTCTGCATTTCCCAACACTCCCATCCTCCCACATCTGATTATATTACATTCCCTAAAAAGATGATGTAAATGCATATAATTCTTTTTGAACTAGTAACTACGGTGATTGGATATTCAACTATGGGGATTACAGTCCTGGTGTCATCGTCATGTAGGTGAATATAGTGGTTCGGCGTATATAATGTGCGTGGTGTTATTAGGATAGGATTAGGTGAGACCCCAGATCTGCTGAGGTAGATGGGTTCCTTGTGGGGTCCACTGATGTATTTAAGTACATCCATGCCGTCACTCTGTAGTGATAGCTCATTTTAGGGTATAATCTAAACAATTGAGCAGAACCAAATCCCAGATGGATTATAATATAGGAAACAGTGGTGATGGACCATTACAACATTCCGTGTGGGCCACAAGATTTTGATCAAGATGATATTTCTGTGGTCTCGTCATCTACCCGTGGATGAAAAAAAAACATTCCGGTGTTATCTACAAGTGTTTAATGGTGAGGATCCGATCACTGACTGTTTCTGTGATGAGGTCCACCTAAGATTTCAGTCAGCTTCAATTTTGGGATTATGCCATAAAATGAGCTTATCTGGAATGGTTGATGTACATCACAGTACAACCCCAATGTCCGATATGGGTCTTGTGTCTTTTGTAATAGTTGCTGGGTGCAAACAAATATAGCCATATATATTATGTAAAAAAATATTAACATATAAACAATCCATAATTAGAAAATTCCCACCATAAGTAGCTACCCTCCTATACCAAAAATGCAAAAACCACATGTCCAAAACAAGTATTAATCTTTAGCTATCAAAGTCGAAAGAAGATTAGCTCAAAGGCCAGCACCATGACTAGAGTGGTAATGAACAAGCGGATAAGTGGTTCAAGGTCACCAAATGCATCCTCTGTCGTAATTCTTTTGGACGAGCCAAAACTGGATCGGGCGTGTTGGGAACATTAGTCGAATGGCCTCCATATTGTGCATCACAAATGTACACGTGACTGCCATCCTGAATGACAGACTAAGGCCAACAGGCAGAGAATGAGGAAATAATGATACTCCGCCCAACCGTTTCAGTATCACACTGTTCGGGAATGTTTGATAAAGGGTCTGCACTTCCGATTGTTTGATTGCATCAGCTTTGTTCTAGGCGTGAATCACATCTTTGAGGGTCCTGAAAGATTGGTAATGGTTGCCATTGTAACGAATAAAATGTTGTTCACACTGCTCCCACGTTTGATAAATTCTTGGAACATGGCCAACGAATATGACATAATATCTTCCCATATTGACCTGTGGAAGCAAAAATAGATACATGTAGTTAGAATATGTGAACATAACGATTGATTGTGATGTTAAACATACATACTGTATGTCCATATGAACGAAATTAGCAAACTGTATGATGACAAGGACGACACCTCCCGTGGGGGACTCTGGATATTTACCTTGTATCACTAGAAATTCTACTAAAAAAAAATGTAATAAAAGAAATAAGAGAATCATAATAACTACTATCCAAATTAGTCCAGGATTTCAATCCTCATATTAGGGTGAAGGCAGACAAATGCTATCCGTCATGCTTACTTGTAACATGTATGTGTAAAATTTGTAAATAATAGCCCTGAACAAACCTGTATCTTTTTCTGACAACTGTGCATGGTAACTCATACATCAGACGAGATAATAAGTCAAGTAAAGTAATTTAGACTGACAATTCAATATACGCATTAAATTTACAATTGTGTAACCAAAATAGACATGTCATAGTCAAAAAACAAAAGTTTAGCTGTCTGTATATATAGACTAGGTGGAACTTAGTGTATTTTAGGCACCTCCATGCCTGAATGACATAAATTCTTGTATTAAGTTTACAATATACTTTGGGGCAAATGATACGACAACAATCAATCATGCTGTGATAAAAATAGAAAATAAAAAATATCATGATCCATCTAAGTTATGTGTGCCACCCCCAGATCTAGTGGTAACCCATATCGTACGCTTCGATTGGCATAAACTTTTTCTTTAGCCATAGTAACCTCTTGATGTGTGGCAGTCTTAAAAAGGGTTCTACATTGTGCTTCTTTTGAGATAGGAGTTTACAAGCGTACGAGTATAGGTCACCAATTCAGCCGTCCAACTCTTCTAATGCTTCTATAACACAACCCATTCGTGTCATTCCTTTTCTAATGGACTAAGATTGAGTTAGGTTATTTATAAATTCGACAACATTTTCTATTCCCCCATTTAGAATTACGGTCAGCTTCTCAACCCTTTTTTCTTTGAAGAGTTAATTGCAGTCCAGGTTGCCTCGGAACTTTTTGGTGTAGGAGCAGGACTTGGCGAATGATTGTCGCCTATTCTGGAGTTAAATGACCAATGTCTCTCGAGCCCATATTCAGAATACACCACTGAAGACAATTGGACTATGTCATCCAATTGTTCGCCTAATACCCGCGTATTATCTTTCTCATGTAAAATTCGTCGTTTGCCCCGTTCCTTTGAGACTTGAGTAATCGGATTTGGCTGTACACCCTAACGCAAATTGAACTTCAAAGAGAGTCACTAGGTCGTTGTATATTCAAATTTTCTTCCCTCGGAGTGTTCCTACATATTTATGATGCCAAAAACATGTGAGTAATTGTTATTTATTGGTAGTCCGGTATAGTAATCTCGCATACATCGTCGGAAGCAATAACTACTTCTTTATTGGCATGCCTAGTAGGGTAAATAGAAGTTTGATTACATTTATGTATTGCTCCCATACTTCATCGGAAGCAACTACTTCCTTTTCGAGATCCTAACCAAATTTGCTAGCTGAGAGCATGTCTTTATATTCATTATACCATTTTTTAGAGTTCGTATCCTATTCATACATTTTTCATGTGTTAACTCTATTCTGATGACGTTTTTAAGTTCCGAGCATATACCATTATAAGAGTTGTTTATGGTAACCATTATTGGCTTTCCGCCCTAAACTTACAACCTCCAGCAAAGCGCTGTTCAAGATGTTATCCATGTCCGACAGTCCACTCCATCCGCTTGTTAGCGGATAGCGACCTTTCGGCAAGGGATTTTTGGGTATGCTTGATATATAGGTGATCTTCTTGGCATTGGTTCAACTATGTAGTCGTAAACATCATGTGGGGCCAACTCCAGATCTATCATTTACATACTTATATTCGTGGCTATAGTTGAAATGATTCCTATAATAATGCCGAGGATAAAATGCATTGTTATATATTATCTAACATACTCAGAAATTATTACAAATACAAAGGTTATAAGAATTGTAAAATGTACCAGCAATTATGTGATGGGGACATCATGCGCACACGCGTACACACACCGCCCATATGCGCATGCACGCCACCCCCTACGCACGTACGTACGAAGGAGGGCCCCACCGTCGATCTAGCTCAATGATGATGTCAAGGGAGGGCCTCCTAGTTAGAAAACGAAGTTTGATTCAAAAGAGTGGGTCCGATAGTATAAAAAAAAATCGTTATGGGATCTCATGATCGTGGCTCACTAGTCGGATTAATTTCGTATTTTAGGTTTTGCTTATTTATATTATTTAGAACATCATGAACGCTTTAAATTTCTTTGATTGGTGTTTATTTTAGTTTACTTCATCGCCAAGTAATATGTCGTGCACATGGTACGGGTTGTGGGGTATAGGGTTTTCCTATAAATAGGGACCTTTGTAACTTTTTTTTTTATTTTTCATTAAAGTTGAATAAAAATTCCTATGTGTTTTTCTACTCTTTGAGTTTCTGAGTTGTCGAAAAATTTAAGTGGGTGCGAAGCCCTCCCTTTTCGAAGGGCTAACTACTGTGGTGCGAAGCCATGTTTATCCCAATCTGCCCCTCCATCTTATTTCATCCATTCCATGACCATCCTCGCTTCAAATCTGCTTGTTTTGTAGCTGTTCATCTCTTTATAACCAGTTTTCAGAATCTGGCCCTATAGGAGGGTCGAAACTTCAAGGAGCACTACACCTCGACCGTACATCAGATCGCCATAAAACTTGGCGAGTTTGGAGACCTCCCCTGGCTGACTAAGGCCAAGAAGTCTATTTTGGAAAATGGGCCCCGCTCTTATATGCGATTAGGCTCATGCGCATGTGCGCCAGGCCCTACGGCTGTCCGCACGCATGGACGTTTGATAATTTAGGTTTTCCTTCTTATTTTCTCTCTTTTATACCAGTTTTCATAAACCCTGGCCCTAGATTACATTATCCTTAATTTATTTGTCCCTTTTCTCACCCTAGGGTTCCTTGAATTGAAATTGAGGAATCCCTTGGATTAGGGACTATTACTATGCATGTGTGGTTGATTTCTATTTCCCTTTGAGCATCGTTTGGTCCATAATTTTATTGATCCAGTACTAGCCTGTGTAGGCCTAGACTCATGTAGATTCCCTTTTACTTGAATATTTGAGCTTTTTGTGTGGGATGTGGAATTATTATGTGATTGTTTTGAATTAGTATGATCTAAGTCTGAAATCTTACATATCATATTTAAATTTCATGTCCTGCATCAAATTTGGTATCAGAGCTTGGGTTCTTATAGGGGAATACATTACTTGTTTAGGGTTAGTTTGTTGAGTCCTTCATGCATCCAGTCCATCACATATAGCTTTTAGGAGTCCATAGTCCCTTATTTTGTCAAGTATATTGCTGGATTTTAGTAACACTGCATAGTTCCCTCATTTAGAGTCTCATAGGATCATGTAGTCCTATTTAGTTACATGTAGTTATCCTAGAAAGTCTTTAGGTGGAGTTAGCAAGTGTATGCCCACACTTATGAGTCGCGGTTTTGGTTTGCACCTCACACTAAACATGGAGCAACTGCAAGAAACAGTGGCCAAGTTAACCCAGCAGGTTGATTCCTTGAGTAAGTGTTTGAAACAATGCTTAGATCAACGCCTTGACCAAATAGAGGCCTCCCTCTGGACAAACCCTACCATTAGGGAAGATGTTTAATCTCAGGCAGGTGGTCAGGAGGTCAGACTAAGGAATGTGAGTGGCCAAGGAGTTGGTCATGGGCGCGCACCTATGCACCCACCCCATGAGGGACATCATGATCAATATGACTTAGATGCACAACTCTTCAAGGGAGTTGAGTAGATGCCCCTACTGTAAGGCCTATATTCTAGTCCTTACCATTCCTTAGACTCCCACGATCCTCCCCGTTGAATTTTAGCAACCTGCGACCCGTAATCGACGTTTGTGCGTGACCTTTAGTCGCATCCTGCAGATCTGACTCGACTTGACCCGAGACTTGTACCATTGCGATCGCATTGTTACCGTGGTTCCAACGTTGCGTCTTGCGCACCGATGCGATACCTAGGCCAGGAGATGTAGGCTTGCATTTATCTCGAAGAAACGTCGCGCATTTACAATCTTGAGAGAATCTCTACAACCCATCCCATCAATCAATCAAGTCAAGTCAAGTACATATCACATCTATAGCCCGTACTTTCTTTCACCCCAAGACAAGCAACCTACCCTAAGTCAAATCTCAAGTCAAGTACATCTATCACTCACATCCATCACTCACGCCCATCACCTCTCTTACAACCTCTCTCTCTCTCTCTCTCATTCTCCACCCATTCTCCCATGCAACCAAGAGAGGTGGACGTCCAAGCATTCCCAAGGAGAGGGAGAGCTTTGTGTGGCCCACTTCATACCCCCTCATATCCCATCTCAACCCTCCAACCTTCGTCAACCTCCATCAAAGAGAGAGCCAATGAGTTTGGCATTCCATCAGACCAAGAAGATCCAACGGTGGGTGTTTTATGGGCTTATATTTTATATTTTGATGATGGGCCAAGTGGGGCCTACAGATTGATGGTATGGATCTCACTTTGGACCCTAGGTGTGGCCAATGGCCCATTATGATTCATATATCCATCCCATGATGGGGCCATTCTTCATGGACCCCATCATGATGTTTAATTTCCTTGTATGAAAAGGGTCATCTAGACCTTGCATTTTGGTGGAGAAGGGATCTCCACCGTTGATTTTGATTGGTGGGCCCATATGTAATGGGACCCATTTGATGTATGTTGTAATGCATGGAAGGGAGGCCCATAGTGTCGGGGTCCCTCTATCACATGCGTCTCTCTCTCTCTCTCTCTCTCTTTCTCTCTCTCTCTCTCTCTCTCTCTCTCTCTCTCTCTCTTCCCTGATTTTATGGCCTGCTTATGATGTATATATTTCATCCATATTGAACACCAAGTGGACCCAACTGGGGCCCACATTGCAGCCACCTTGCTACACTTTTTGGAAGGCCCTGGAGAGGGGGAAACCACAATTATCAGTTTGATTCCAACCAGGTGGGCCATGTGTGTGGGACCCACGTGTGATGCATGGATTTTATTCAGACCGTCCATCCATGGACCCCGTTAATACATGTTGTCTAAGCTGTCCAGGGCCTAGACGCTGGCATGATTTTTTTTTAAAAATAATAATGTATATATATTATATGGTGGGCCCTACGTGGGACCCACCTATAAGGGAAGGGGATTGGCTGGTGTACGCTGACACCAGCTGTATAGCTGTTGTATTACAGTCAGCAAGTTCTGTGGGGTCGCCGTGATGAATATGTGATGGTCACACCGTCCAGATGGCTGGATGGTGGGCCATGTCATAAGGTATATGTTTTATCCCAACCATACATCAGCTGGGACCTCTGATGTTGTGCCTTACATCTACACCGTCCAGTGATCTAGACGATGAAAACCCACCTTAACGTATGTGTTGTGTCCAAACCATCCATCGTCGTAGCCCACGTGTTCTAGGGGTTTTATCTGCACCGTTCGTGCAGTGGACCCCACCACGATATAAGTATTTTATCCCAATCGTCCTCCCATGGGACCGCCCTAATGTGTATGCTGTATATCCACACCGTATATTTGTGGGACCCACCTGACTATGGATTCCATCCACATCGTCAAACATTTTCAGACGGTGGGGACCACCCAGTTATCTAGCTGCTATATGACGTCAGCAAGATCTGTGGGTCTCACCAGCTATCTAGTAGCTGGATTGACGTCACCTATTCTACGGGTCTGATCATGAGGTATGTGTGATACCCTCACCGCCCATCTGGACCACACCATGACATATGTGTTGATCTCCACCGTTCAAATTTATGGATGGTGGGATGCATCGTGATGCATGTGCTTTATTAACACCTAATGTATGGTGGGATGCACCATGATGCATGTGCTTTATCAACACCTAATGTACGGTGGGATGCACTGTGATGCGTGTGCTTTATCAACACCTGATATATGTGTTGATCTCCACCGTTCAGTTTTTGGACGGTGGGGATCCACTTGATGTACGTGCTGGCAGCACGTGGCCCTTGAAAGTGCCCTGGTTTGTCAAGTTACGTGAGTATTGAGTCAGATTGTCTACAGAGCCTGATAAGAAGATCAATTCAAGTGTCTGCCTCAACCGAATGTGTGCAAGCTCACCACAGGTAAATTTAAAGCCTCACATCCCATATCCCAAAACACCAGGTGAATAAAACCCGTAAAAATAAGTTAGAAAAGAATATGTTTTTAGGTGAGAAAACTTTTTGAAAATAGGAAAATCTTTAAGTTTTTCTCGCCTTGTCGATTTTATCGAAGTACCCTCGATATGATCGACCTACGTTGTCGAGTCTTCGATGCTTCATCGATACCATCGAAAAGAGGACCAAATATGTCCAGCAACTTCACAGCATATCTGGACGAATTATCGATGTATCGATACACCTATCGATACCATCGATACTCAAATCTCGAGCCCATCGAAAGTGGCTTGATAAGATCAACAGGTAGTTTTTCGGCACCCCTATTTTTTACAGAAAAATTTGAATGTCTTCGATATATCGATGCACTGTCCGATATGATCTGAAATCAAATATTGATAAGATCGGAAGTCCATCAATGATATCGACCGTGGGCTCGCATTTCTTTCTGCAGATATTTCAGGTTATTTTTTGACTTCGATTGGGGGCCATTCAAGGAAATCAATATTCATATGTCGATGATATCGAGGCCGAGTCGATTGCATCAAAACTGGACACAAACTGTTCGGCGAGTTTACTGGTAAAGCAATTGGATTTATCGATGCATCGACACTGCCTTCGATATCATCGATATACAAATTCCAATGACATTGGTGACCCTATCATATCCTAAAAACCTGAAATATTTCATGTCAAGTTTCTCTCATTTTTCAAGTGTCGATTGATCGAATCGACCATCAATGGAATCAGAGTTCGAAATCGGATGATATTGACAGTGGTTTCGATTCATCGACCATCTGGCAAAAAGTTTCAAAAGCGTATGACTTTGAGTTCAAGTCATCGAGCAAACCATCAATGCTATCGAGAGTATACACTCGATGATATCAAACTCAGTCATAAATGTGACCGTTTAATATTCATTGGAATCTTTTGCCTATATATAGAGGACTTGTCTATTGTTGTTGAGAGAGAGAAAGTAGAGAGAGATTTTGAGTGTTTAACCTTAGATTATATAGCCAAAGCCCTTTCTCTCAAGGAAGTTCATCCTCCAATCCACCCTCATCATTGATATTCAATAGAGTGGATTGGGAAATGAATTTCTGCATTCAAGGATCCTCCAGCTACTACCTTAATGGAAACTCATTAAGCTGGGATGCCTTGAATGCCTAGATGATTGAAACTACTCTATCTTCCTTATAGGAAAACCTTTAGGGAGTAGGATTCCATCATAACCTTGACCCAACCCAAAGCCAAGTACTGGTATATCATCTTGTGTTGCTGTTCAAGGGAGTAGAAGACTCTTCGTCAACAAGGAGGAGGAGATCTTTGACATTGTGCTAAAACGGGACTCATCAACTTATTTGTAAGTATCTAGAGTCCAAGAGGACATTTGTGATTATTCATTTTTAGGATTGGGTCTTAAGTGGTTCTCAACCTTGAAGTCCTCAAGGAGGCCTCCGGCGGGAGTATACGTGGTGGGTGTGTTGTGTGGACCCTTGCTCTGTAGAGAGCATAAACATCTAGTTAGAAGTGAACCAGTAAAACTCCTGGGTTAGAGGTGAACCATGTAGAAACCTCCAGTAGGGTCTTATAGAAGATCCTTGGCCAGTGTGCCTAAATGTGGGTGCGTTGTGTGGATCCTTACTCTGTAGAGAGCATAAACATCTGGTTAGGAGTGAACCAGTAAAACTCCTGGGTTAGAGGTGAACCGTGTAAAAACCTCCAGTAGGGTCTTATGGAAGATCCTTGGCCAGTGTGCCTAAATGTGGGTGCGTTGTGTTGATCCTTTCTCGTGAGAGCATAAATAGTCAGCCTCAGTGTAGGTTGTAAAGGTTGAAGGTGAACCTAATTTAAAACCTTAGGTTTGAGGTGAACCATCGTGAAACCTCCTTAGTGAAATCCGGTACACTCAAGGGTTGAGTGTGGTTACCGGGAGTGGAGTAGATAAGTAGTCGAACCACTATAAAAATGACTATGTTTGTGATTGTTCTTCTGTGTGAGTGATTTATGTTAATGCATTTATATTTATATACCTGATCACGCCTCACACACATTCACAGTCATATCCATCATAAACTAAGTTATATATTGCCACTTCTTGAATAGTTTGTGATTGGATCCTCTACCAGGCTTGGAAGCCAGTAGAGTTAATATATGTCTGTTATTAAGATTAGTGTAATAGGATTTTAAAATAAATCATAAAAACTTTTGAAAGTCCTATTCACACCCCTTTAGGACATATTGGCATATTCCTTCTTCAACTAGTGCGGTCTTTACCGCCATTTCAGCTCCACCATAATGTAACTGTTTTATCTACGCCGTCCACCCTGTACGTGTACTGTATCCAGCACGTGAGGCCCGCATTGATATGTGTTTCATTTATACCATTGTCTATCTGTTTTACATCTACGCCGTCCATCTCATATGATGCGGCTTTGTAACGTCTCGGAAAAATCTATACAAAGACCCGAGTACCACCTCAGGCAGAAATTACTAAGGATCAAATTCTGTGGAAATTAGACGAAAACTAATTAAGTACTAAACTAAACAATTAACGGTATTAGCTTGGACCACTATTTATACGAACCGCAAGACCTAAAACCACTAGAATCGCTAACTCAACATTACCCAAGAACCTATGAGCAATCTTATAACCCAATTGCTCTCGGGAGCGCATTGAAACTCCATATCAGACCTGGACTATGCGTTGAAAGTCCGATTACCTTGAAACTATAAGGTTATGACCACCTTACTGGGCTTGACAACCATGGTGGGAATCGAGCCCAAATAGTATCCAAAAATGCACAACTTGAGCCTTGAGCGAAGTGTGTGAGAAACGCGAACATCTTTAGAAAATGAACTCAAACTTGAGTGATTTGGGCCGTTCGCTTGCGGGCGAAATTTAAGGTTTCAAACTGTCAGTTTCTGACTAAACTATACCCGTGGATCAGGGAAATTTTCCTGCTCATATCCATATACTTGTGGCCCTGATCGAGTAACGATGACCGTTGAACGGAAACAGGTCCTTCTCGGCCGATCAGTTTATCCAATCGCACCATAAACATAGTCCTGGAGTAGATCCATTGTCAGGGACCTTGCTCCACGACTTAGGTGAGAAATGGACCTTCCTAGGGGTCCCGTTTGGCTGAAACGGACACCCTTTGACTATAACCTAAGTATACCATGGCCCTGGGCCATTTACATCACTTTTGAGCCTATATAAAATCCTTAAATCACCCCACTTCTATCCCATATGAATTTTCTCTAACCCTAGGAGAGAGAAGAGAGAAAGGAAGAGGAAAGAGTAGAGAGTGAAGGGAGATCCTTAGAGTTTGCTGTAGTGATACTTTCCTGCTACTCCACGCGTTAAATCGCCTTTACATCTAGCTATATGAACCATTTCAACGGTGATTTGAGTATGAAATCCTAACCCTAATCTTATTTTAGGAATTCGAATAGAGGAATCAACAAAATAGCTAACCTATTTCATGATTTAGGTAACCGTTGTGCTGTAGGCGGAGACGTAGTGTATAAACCAAGTTCGTAATGGGCGTACTGACGAAAGGTGCGAACTATAAACATTTAGGTTATGGTTTTCAAGGCTTTCAATGTCAGCTAATAATTTATGTCTGACTTGTTTGCCACCATATGATCTTAGTTACGATGTATTTGATAAATAATACTTGTGTGTGAACTATGTGAATATATAATGCATCCATGTGTTTATTGAAATGTTTGAATGAAATCACTATTATGATTTGTACTTTCCATGACTATTAATCTAGAATAAATGTTTGTTGTATGTATGACAACTCCTTTACGAAAGGATTTGCTATAATATATGCTATAACTAAGATAGGGCATGTATGTAGTAATGTGTAGGCTAAGTGTTTGATAAAATGTCTGAATGAGTAATTGTTTGATGAATTGTAATTATTAAGGGTGTTGAGATAGGATTCTCAACTACCTTACCTATATGTATAAATTCCTTCATGTAACCTCAATTTCACATATGTGATTTATGTATAAAAATGCCTATGTATGGTAACATGCTTTATGTGTTTGATAAAATGCTCAAATGATTATTGTATTTGAATTGTTTACTAAATGCTATTATGATTATCACATGTGACTGCCTATTACATTGAGTATGATTGGGACTACTACGAAGTCTAGGCAATCGGTAACAGCTTCCGATCAAGTGGTCGAACTAGTCTCGCCACAACGGATATGTTCGATGAATCCGAGTCATATGGTGATTATCGACAGTGGTTAGGCCATGAGGAGTGCGCATGTGCTCCATGTCGATTAATTTAGCGTGTGCTCGTACCAGTCGAACTTGTCAAATACCCCGATTGGCCTATTGTATGTTTACCATGTATGAACGCTCCTGCTTGAATCTAAGGTACCGCTTACCAATGTAAAGATCGTTTCAACCTTGGTACCACGATCCGCTAAGACTCATGAGCCGGGTATGATGGTATGGGACACCATGGTCGAGTTGTCAGCCTACGCTAGGGTGATAAGCCTCCCCGTAGTGACCAGTGAGCAACCCAAACTCGTGAGCCGAATACGGTGATATGAGACACTGTATTCTAGCTGTCGGCCTACAATCAGGTGACGAGCCTCTCGTAGTAACCTCCAGTATAAATTAGGCCTATGTTGAGGTGACAAGCCTCCCGTAGTGACCTCGAGTGTAAACTCGTGAACTTGCCTATTCACTGCTTTTAAATTAGGGGTTATGTTGCCCTATAACTTGCCTATCGTATGTGATTAATTAGGATTGATGACCCTAAATGGATCATCATTTGGGTAAATGATATAAAGGGAGGTACCTTAGCTTCCCAAATCTGCTGTATGAAGAGCTTCTTGCAGTTTTTCATCCCAGTCACGCTTATTCCCGCTCACCGTCTTTCTCAGTATTTTTACAATCGTCTTATTGAATGCTTCAGCCAGCCTATTGGCTGGTGGATAATAGGGTGTTGAGAATGATTGACGAATCTCGAATTTCTGACATAACTTCTCCATTCCCCTGTTCTTGAAAGGGGTACCGTTATCTATGATGATTCTCTTGGGGATACCATGACGATATATTATTGTATGCTGAATGAAACTAACAACATCTTTCTCTTTAACGCTTCGTAGTGCGACCATTTCTGTCCATTTGGAAAAGTAGTTCATTATTGCTAATATATACTTTTTCCCTCTAGACGACAGTGGGTTTATGGGGCCAATGACATCGAGTCCCCACGCGACAAAAGGCCAAGAAGTAGCTGACTGATGAAGGTCTTTAGGAGGGACATGTATGATGTCTCCATGGATTTGGCACTCATAGCACCATTTCACATAATCTATTACATCTTTAAACATTGTTGGCCAGCCATATCCCATCAGGTGCACTCAGTGGAACAGATTCCACCTGGCTTGATGCGCCCCACATTCCTCAGAATGTGCCTCGTGTAGCACTTGGCTCGCCTCTTCTTTGTTTAGACATCGCGATAACATTTCATTATAAGATCTTCTGTATAACTCCTCATTGCACAAAATGAACCTTTTTACTTTCTGTTTAATTTGCGATTTCGCTTCTGGATCGTCTGGCAGGATGTCATATTTGAGATAATCGATGAAGGGTTGACGCCAATCATCTATTGTCACTTCTAGGCATGATACAAGTAAGGCTTTCATTGTTTCACCAATCACCTCTACCGAAGCCAAGAATCTCCTTTCTTCAATTATTACTTGCAGGGGGCTTCGATCTAGGCAAGACAGCGCTGTTGCTAGACTGGCCAGAGTGTCGACCTTTGCATTTTCATTTTGTGGTATATGCCTGACTTCAACGTTAAAATTTTTTTCCAGTAAATGTTGTGCTCTTCGACAGTATGGCAGAAGCTCTGGTTTCCTCGTTTCAAATTCTGTCGCCACCTGATTTATGACCAGCTTAGAATCCCCGTAAATCTGTAGGTGTTTTATTCCTAGTTTGCTGGCTATCTCCAACCCGATGATAAGGGCATTGTATTCAGCTTCGTTATTCGTACATGCCATACCTAACATGAAAGAATAAAGCAACAAATCGCCCTGTGGGGTAATGAATATTACTCTGGCACTTGCCCCCGTCGCCCGAGATGCCCTATCAAAGAACATTTGACACACTTCTGATGATCCTGTCATCATGACTTGTTCATCTGGGAATTCATCGAAAATAGCTTCACAACCTGCTACAGGATGAGCTGCTAGAAAATCTGCCACTACTTGTCCTTTTATTACTTTCGTCGGCTCGTATGTGATCGCATACTCTGATAACAGTAGCATCCACTTTGCCAACCTTCCTGACAACATCGGCCTTGTCATCAAAAACTTAATGGGATCTGCTTGAGATATCAGAGTGATGTCATGGGACAAACAATAATGTCTTAATTTTTGAACTGCAAACACTAGTACTAGTCATATATTCTCAATAGGCGTATAGTTGCATTCTGCACCGATCAACGTTCGACTCAAATAGTAAAGTACTGCTTGTTTCCCATCTTCATTTACTAGTGCCAGCAGGGCTACTAGTGAATTCTCTACTATTGGTATATACAAAATGAGAGGCCTTCCTTTCACGGGGGCTGTTAATACTGGAGGTTGTTTCAACAATCCTTTTATCGAATCAAAGGCATTCTGACATGATTTATCCTATATGAACTCCGTTCCTTTCTTCATCAGGTGAGAAAATGGCTGACATCTTCCTACTAGGTTCAAGATAAAGCGATGGATATATGCTAACTTGCCTTACAAGCTTTTTAACTCTTTCAACGTTTTGGAGGCGACATATCTTGAATAGCTCTAACTTTCTCTGGATCTATTTTGATACGTCTGTGTCTCACCACGAAACCCATGAATTTCCCTGACGATACTCCAAATGCACATTTAGCCGGGTTCATCTTTAACTGTTTCTTTCTGATTCGGCAGAAAACCGACGCCAAGTGTTCATGGTGCTCCTCATGATGATTTGACCTGACCACCAAGTCGTCTACGTAACACTCAACATGCTTGTGCATCATGTCTTGAAATATGTTCTGCATTGTCCTCTGATACGTTGCCCCTGCATTCTTGAGACCGAACGACATGACCTTATAACAATATATACCCAATGGAGTTCTGAAAGTTGTCGCCTCCTCATCTTCAGGCGCCATTCGTATTTAATTGTAGCCGACGTAACCGTCCATGAAGGACATGACAACATACTGCGTGGTACTGTCAATTAACATTTTAGTTATCGACAGTGGAAAATCATCTTTGAGACATGCTTCATTCAAATCTCTGAAGTCGACGCAAACCCTAAACTACCCATTCTTCTTCTTTATTGGGACGATGTTTGATATCCACTTGAGATATTTAACTTCTTTGATGAATTCGACCTTTATTAGTTTGCTTATTTCTTCTTCTATCTTGAGAACCAAATCTGGGTGGAACCATCTCTGCGTTTGCTTAATGGGTCTTTTGTTTTTAGAGATATTCAACCGATGCATCGCTACTATTGGTACCAGACCCGACATTTCTGCATACGTCCAAGTAAAGACATCTTTATTTTCCCTCAGGAGACTAACGTAATGTCCAGTTTCTTCATCTGATAAACTGGCACTTATGAAAGTATTCTGCGGTTCTTCCTCTGTTTCCCAATGGATCTCTTTTAAGCTATCGATCGTCGGTTGCCCCCCATCCTCCATCTGTTTTGGAGCTGTCTCGGGTTTGCTGATTATATCAAGGTCTGTTTCTACTATTTTGTCGGCTGTCACCATATTCACGGAAGATTTTACCCCCAGTCCTCAGAATTTTTCTTGCTTCTTTTGATTGGCCCCGACTGGAATCTGGATTCCTTTTCCATATTTTAAACCAACAGGTTCTTCGTGGTCAAAGTTCATTTTTTTCATGATTCTTCAACTTACCAAACTATATCTTTCCAGTTCTTTGGGCTTTAAACTTCCATTTCCCACCCTGCTGCTGACTACTTCATCTCGTTTTACTTCTGGAGGAGCATAGAATTCGATTGGTTCTGGATACCTTGCAGTGGGTTTAACACAAAACCTTTTTGGAATGAGGGGAAACGGCCTATTCCTTTCAGCATACGGGAGTGGTACTGTATAATTTGCTTGCAGGATCTCCAATTGTTTAGGTGATAATAATGTTAATGGCGGTTGCCTCAACTGTCGCAAATGCTTCGGGACAAAATAGAACTTCTTCTTTGCTTTCTCTGCTCCATGTGACTATGCTCCTTTTTCATTTACTATTTCCATGCAGACATTTTCTTGGTTTTTTTTCTCATCATTCTCTTTCTCTTCGTTGCTGGCAAATGCGTCATAATAACTTATATCTGTGAAGAAAGCCTCAGCTTTTGTATATGGTTTTGTATCAGTTAACACTTTATTCTGTACCCCGTCTTTACAGTATTTGAAACAGTAGTGTAGGGTAGAAAGTATGATGCCATACTGATGCATCCACGGTCTTCCCAAAAGGAGATTATATGTAGTCACTGCATTTATAACATGGCAGAGGACATTCGTAGTTAGCTCTCCTATCTCCAGCGTTATCGTGATCTTCCCAAGCGCATGCTGTCCGTCTTGATTAAAGCCCTGTATCATCATTCCACTAGGGCGTAGATTCGACCGTCGATAACCCAATTTACTCAGCATTGTTAATGGCAGCAGGTTTACAGCGGACCCATTATCGAGTATTATCCGTTTTACTTTCTTACCACGAATATGACCCATTATCATCAACGACCTATTATGTCCCTCATCACAGGCCAGGTCTTCATTGGAGAAGGAGATAATCGGCAGACAATCTTCTTGTTTTTCATTCTCTAATTCAGTCAACAACACTTCCCTTATACTTTCATCAGATAATACTTTAATTAGGCTTTGTCGGGTGTCTTCTGACAACTTCAGAGCGTCGTAAACACTTAATCAGGCCGGAATGCCTTTCAAGTGACTTATTATGTCGTAAGTCACTTTTCCTGACTCCTTTCCTTTTTCCCCTTTACCGCTATTATCATTGCTATCGTGACTCTTGGCTGCTTCAGTCTTTGCTTTTTCATTTTTTGAACTCGGTGAGCTAGCCATCTTCTTCCCTGATCGCAAGGTAGTTACGACGACTTTCCTTGTTGTTTTCTGATCATTCACCCTTGTCCTCTCTCGACAATTTTCTCGTAAGGTAAGCACGTTTGTTGTTGCTTTTCTCCCTTTCTTTCTCTTTCTCGACTATTATTTCTCCCTTGTTTATCATCCTTTGTATAATACACTTCAGTGTATAACAATTTTCTGTTGGATGCCCTACTAGGTGGTGATAATGACAGAAGCCTCTTTCCTTTATTTTGGATGCCTCCTTAGGACGTTTTGATAGCGACAATTCAATTGTTTCGGCTTTTAGTAACTGATTCATCATGGGGAGTACATCCTCTTTTTCAAACGTGGAACCCTCTTGAGAATTCAACGATCGGGGTCTCTTGTCGTAAAACCTCCCTCTGGGGCGATTCGGTTCTTCTCTCCTTTCCGCCATTTTACCTTTCTCTTCTCTTGGTTCCTGGATCCTTTTATCGTGATCAAACACGTTTGTGATCAACTTCTGAGGTCCTCTTCTAACCATTTCATAATTGAACGCCGGTATCTTATGAGTCATTAATTCTAGAGCATGCGCTTTCGTAGCCAAGTCACGGAAGGTTCTGTTGTCTGCGTTGGTGAGGCCAAATGCTATTTCGGTTTCAATGGAGTTCAGGCACATTTTCACATCTTCTTTCTCTTTTGGTAATTTCCTGCAAGAAGCTCCTAAGGTCTTCCATTTGTTTATAAATTTTTCTACTGTCTCTCCTTCCCTCTGTCGCACTAAAGCTAGTTCCGTAATACTAACATCACGTTCTGATGAGAAGAAATTTGACATGAACGCATCTTGCATCTGCTCCCATGTTCTTATTGACCCAGGCTTCAAGCTAGCTACCACCTGAACGCTTTATTCGTTAGAGAAGACCCAAATAATCAGAGACAATATTGGGGTACTGTCGAGAAGTTCGCCATACTGGTGATGAAGTGCATCAGGTGTTCCTCTCGTGATCCATCCCCATTGAACTTCTGAAAGTTCGGATGTTTAAAATTGTTTGGGAAAGGAATATCCTCCACTTCTCTCGGGTATGGTGTCCGATATTTGAATCTTCCTGTGCCCTCGCGTTCTCTTTCCGACCTAACCGCTTCTTCAACGACTTGCTGTATTTCTTCCTACGTCACTATTCTCATCGCGGGGGCAGATCCATACGACCCGGTCCTTGGTAGCTGTGACCCTTCGGGGTGTTACTCTCTTTCATTCACATATTTAGTTACTGGGGGTGTTGCCATTCGTGCAACATTGTGTGCGAGGATTGCTAGGGCTTCTCTGAGATTTCTGCATTCTTCCATTAGTGCTCTCTATGCCTTTGCCATTTCATTTACACGGTCTTCTGTAGTTGGTGTATTTTCCTAATTTGTTTCGGCCATGTGCACTGCGACCTCTCTACTTTTTGATGAAGCAGTGGTCAGAGTGGGATAAGAATATGTCGACGTGATAGGGCTCATGAAAAGAGGGGAGGATGGGATTTCATTTGACTTCTCTGTGCTCCCATTGCCGTTGGTCGATTGGGGTGAAACAGGCGCTGGTGAACTTATTAGCTGTGCTTTTCCCTTTTGTTCTTTTGTCCATCTAGTTCTTGGGGTTATTAAGGCCGGGAAATCACTGGACGTTAGTTATGGAACTGTTCGCCTGGGGTATATCGCGGGAGGGTTGAGTTTAGGATTTTTTCTGGCGACATTTCGTGTCACCGGCCCCCTGACTCTTCTCAGTGGTGATTTTGTTCTTATTGTAGTTGCAGTATGGGCCCTTGTCCTTCTACGAGTGATGACGATCCATTCATCTCTTTCTCTTCGTGCCACGGCGAAGCGGTCACGACTGTAATAGCCGCTTCTGATTCTGTTTGCTTATGTGGTACCGCTTCACCCTCATTAAGTCCGGCTTACTTATCACCTTATTCCACCACAAATCCTGTAGTGATGAAGTAAAAGACTGTATTTCCTTGAACGACTGCCATTGATTGGTTGGTTGCAATATTCTTCTCTCCTGTTGTTCGTATGCACAAAATAAAGGAAATTAGTACTTACATTAAATCATATTCTATTTTGGAGATGAAAGGTAGGATGTTTCCGCTGACAGTCGCCATTTTGGCGCCTTGAAGATGCCAAATAGTTGTGATTATCTCCCTTATAATTCTTAGGTTAATACTCAAATGAATATGAAAAGTCCCCAGTGGAGTCGCCATTTTGTTTCGAACAAGAAACAAATGCATTTCAGTTGGGAGATTTTAGTCATTTTATTGATTACTAGAAGAAAACAGGAAAGATAATCACTTTATTTGTATATTCTAAGTTCTTCAAATCCTTTTCTCCTTTGATTCCAAAACAAACTTACGATAATGATGAAAAAATAATAATCAAAGTAAAATGAGCTAAAGGCAATCATCAATGGAAGCATCATGTATTATAGATTGCTGCCCAAGCCCTTTGTGCGCTAAAACCATTACGCGCTGGAACACTTTGCACGCTAAAGTCATTGTGCGCTGGGATCATTATGCACTGGAACACTTTGTGCGTTGGAGCCATTGTGCGCTGTGTGCTGGCGCCTCTTGTGCACTGGTGCCCCTTGTGCGTTGGCGATCGTTGTGTGCGAATAATGTTTGTGCGCCGATAGTGTTGCGCATTGCACAACAGTCGTTCCACACAATAGTGATGAAGCTGTACCTCTCTCTCTCTTTAAATCTTCCTCTGCTTCTCGATTGGTCGCTCATGACCCCTTTAGAGGGGTCAAGGGGTATATATGGCCTTCTCACACGTGCGAACGTGATACGTCGTCGTTGTGCGGTCTGCTTTGCGCTAACCACCTCTGTGCAAATTTCATTATGCGATATCCTTTGTGTAGAACTTGGTGTACACTACCCTTTGTGTGGAACTCGCTGTGCGTTCTAATCACCTGTGCATAATGATCATTTTTGCACAAAGCTTAGTTTCTTCCGCACAAAGCTTACTTTTTTTGCACAATACACTTTTTGAACATCTTGCTTGCACACAATGCTTTTTTCTGCCGTCTTCTACTCTTTTTATGCCTCAATAAAATGAAAAAAAAACCCCTCAATCTGTGTACAAACAATTCATCACCATCCTCATTCGTTCTAATTAAGGTGGAAGCTATTTTCACTCGTATGACTGCTCTAAGTCTTTTACCTCCACTTCTTGCTAATTCTATCTTTCTTTTTTTAAATTATTTTTATTTTTATTTTTTATAGTTACTTAAGAACTATTTACCACAAAAAAATAAATCTTCATGGCATAACCACTACAACAACGCCAACCATTGACTGATATCCTAGAGATTGTTGAAGTGTAAATTGTTGACTCTGAAGGAACCATCAATAATGAAGCTCTTCATTCTCATACTTCTCCTGAAGCTACGACTCTCATCATAGAGTTTGAGTACATGGTTGATTTAACTCAGACACCAACCATTGTCATTGACTGAGAAGATGAAGAAGAAGTTGAGAATCCCCTAAGCTTTACTCCTTAATGCTCAAAAAGAGGATCGTCCCCTCGACTTATCCCCCATCCGTTCAGAAACTTCCTTCGACTGTGGAATCTCTTCTTTCAGACATTGAAGAACCTCTTCAACTGGATGTAACACATGAGGTGGTCGTCTTTAATCAGGAAATGAAGAAGATCCTTATGACCAGTATCCATATGCCTTGCTCAGCCCCAATTCCCATATCAACACCGACGATCATCGATGATGTCTCAGCCTCTTCTACAACGCCTAAAGATACACTTCCAGTTGAAGACATCCTCTCCTTCCTCCAACATGCTCTTATCGATGATATCAACATGGGTGAGTCCCCTGCATTCTTAACTGAATTGCAGTGTCTTACAGAAGAACTCCAAACCCTCGTGCATTTAGGGTCGTCAAGGACTATATTAGTTGAGATGATTAATCGGCTTACCTAGTTAATCGATTAATATTAGGCATTCTCTTATTCGAACGAGATTCTCATGGCCAAATTGTCAGCCCTTAGGGATTTCTTGGAATGAATTAATGAAAAATACGAGCTTTGCACCATCATCGATCATTTCGAGTCTGAGCACGTAACAATAGAATCCCAAATAGTTATGGCCAATGATATTGTCAAACTATCGGCCTGCCACACAGAGTTGAAGACATCTTATGCTAAGTTGGAGAAAATGAGTATATGAATTATTACCTAGAGATAGAGTTGTGTTATTGAAGAGATATTTTGAAGAGAGTAACACTGAATGCGATTGACAGAAGAAAACAGTAAAGGATTTGGCCACGTCCACTAAAACTTAGATAGATGTTATCGGCTAGGTTCATCGAGCTGTCATCAAATATGAAGTCATTTTACACAAGGCAAAAGGCCGACTGAAAAAGGTTGAAACGACAATTCAACAATGTTCCTCTTTAGAATTGTAATGTTTTATCCTTTGAACTGTAATAGTTGATCAATAAAATCAACCATCGAGCCTTTTTTCATCATCATTCGCTTTACTATGCCTATTTGGATGAAGGAAAATAATATGTATATATATATATATAATGATAATAATATGATAAATGATGTGAATGTATAGGAGAAAATATACAAAACTAAATTATGATAGACTTCATGTGGGACCCATCAATAGTGGGCTCTACCAGAATATTTGTATGCCATCCAAGCAGTTCAAAGCTGGCCACAGACACACACACCCATGCACACACGTGCACACATCTCATAATATATATATATATATATATAATGGTGGACGTTGTTGTTGCCAACGTCTAGAGGATGCTCCAGCAAGTAGCATCCCAGCTGCTTGTTGCAAGAGGTGTAAGTGGTTGTGGGACTACAGTAGTCTCAACCCATGACGTATGTGTTTGACCCACACTGTCCATCCAAATTCCCAGCTCATTTTAGGCATTAAGCCTAAAAATGAGGCCAATCCAAATCTCTGGTAGGCCACACCATAAAAAAATTATTTTAATAGTGATGTTTAGTACCAAAACTGTTAGGGCCCTCTGTGATGTTTATGTATACCAAAAAATGCTAAATATTGAGCTTGTTAGATCTGTCCCGGGCCATAGAATCCAATAGATGGAGTGGATAGTCTTGATGTGGGCCTCGCCTATGAAAAACCTTGGAAACCAAAAAAAAATAGCAAAAGGGCTAGACGCCACTTGCTGTCAGCGTCTAGAGGATGCTGCAGCAAGCAGCGTCCCACTGCTTGTTGAAGGCAGGGATGGTGGGCCTCACCACACACCCCACCATGATGTATGTTGAACATCTACATGTTCACAACCCGAAGTGTAGGGTCGCGATGTTGTAATATTCTTTGTAAGACCGAGGTCAAATCCATAGGGACTGAACTTGTATGTTTCTGAAAGTAACTAGAACTAGAACTAGAAGAAGATGAAAACCTAAATTTAGAATATTTGAGAGTAATTGTGAGAGATTTAACGAAAAACTTAAGAAATTCAAAGGTGGGAAACTAGGCTTTCCAAGGATCCACTTGGAGGTTCTCGGGATGCTACCTTGCTTGATTCAAGGACGAATAGATTTGTCAGATCTTTAAACTTCTCATGGATCTAATCATCAATGGATAAGAGTTAGAGGATTTGGAAGTGATTCCATCACCTAACCATGCCCAGGAGACAAGGTAAACAATAGGATATACCAATCACACAACCAATCATAAGAGAATTGTGAAGGTTAGGAGGGATTTCATCATCCTGCCATACCTAAGGGACGATGGTGAACAACACGATCTCCTAATTTCACAATCTTAATTCTAGAAAAAGAAGATATTTCAAGCTATCACAGATCTATTGTAATTTGTCACAACAAACCATTAAAAAGTAAAAATATTCCTTCATAATCAAACTAGAATCCAAGAGAGTTCAATAAAACATGAATCAAAACAAAGAAAACATCTCAATCACACTACAAGCTTCACCTCTTAGCCCTAGCTAAGAGGTTTAGCCAACCATAAACATGATTAAACTAAGAACTCTTAAGAAAAGCATAAAAACTACTAAAGGGAAGAAAAACTCTTGGCGACAGCTTCTCCACTCCATAAACCCTAGAAGATACCTAGGAACATCCTAGAGACTTCTATTTATAGTCTTGTAACTCCAACTTTCGCACCGAGTTAGAAAAATCTGGAAACCGCCTCAAATTTACCCAGTCCGTGTGCTGTTCACGTAATCTTAAACTGGTCGAGGGTAACCTTCGACTGGTCGAGAGTCACCTTCAACTGGTTGAGGGTTTCCTTCAACTAGTCAAGGATGATGGGATTAAAGGATTTTGATCGCTGGAGTTCAAGTTAAGGAATCTTCGACTAGTCGAGCAGGATCTCCCGACTGGTCGAAGATGGCCTTGGACTAGTCGAAGTATGCTGATTTTTAGGGTTCCTTTTATTTACTTCAAGTCTTCAATGCTCTTCATTCCTCACTTAGTTTTCTTGGATCTTTGGCATGTGAATTCTTCATTCTTGGTCTCATAAGATCCATCCTTGGTTTTGGTGATTCTTGAGCATTAAATCGATGCTTTTTACATCCTTTTCAATCCAAGCCCTTAAACTCACCCTGCAACACAAACATGATTAAAATAAAACATTAAGTATTATGATGTTCATAAAACCAAGTAATAAATGGGGGATAATATGCAATATTTGAGTCTCATCACACCCCTAACTAGCATTTTGGTAGTTCCGACCGAAACATGCGAAAGATATTTTGAAAAACCACTGTATAATTTTCATAAGCTTAAGCGGTTTAAAAGACAATCCATTTCATAGAAATCTGGGATACATTAATAGAGTAGTATTTCCTCCTAAACTCTAGAACACGGTAAATCTCATGTCAAGTTCAAAGCATTAATCCTCCAATTATAACAATTCTAAACATTGAGTTCCATGGGTGCATACTGAAGCTTAGACTTGTCGAAGGTTCAATTCTCAATTTTTATAATAACATTGATAATCAAAAGAGCATTCAGGATAACTAAAACTTGCCTTATAGTTCAGTCTTTCTATTCTTCCAGCTTTTGATTTTTCCATCTATGGCTTTCACGCTATATTCAATCTTTTCAATGATCTTCAATATGTAGTCGTTTTCGACGACAACTATTTTTTTTTAGCTGGGTATTTATTTTTTATTTTTTTTCTTTTCAATTCTTCTCATTGAACATGATGGACAAATTCCCCATGTTGGTTCCTTTCATACTTAATAATCACCAAGTTAACAATTCAGTATCGAACTGATACCTTAATGTGTAAGCTAGATGTGACATGTGAAATCATGACTCAATCAGTGTTTAAAACTTCTAATCATGGACTAATAATTCGAAGTTAACTATGAAATCTAATAAGTAACTGAATCCAAGAGTCATAAATCACCAACATTATCTTTTACTTCTGAATCATGGATGAACTTCAAAATCGCTCGAATTTATAAAATTTTCAGAAAAAAATTCACAAATTTTGCTTAAAGACTAAGAAAACACTGATTAGCTTGCCTAATCCACATCCCCAACCAAAAATCTACATTGTCCTCAATGTAAAAGATATAAGCATGCAATACATATGAGACAACGAAAATAAAGGAGAAGTAATGGAAAGGTAGTACCTGAAAAAGGAATCTAGAGGCTTTTCCAAGGGTCTCAAAGTGCAGATGGGTTAGCCAACGACTAAAACAGACGATAAGCAAACTATCCTAAAATAGTGGAAATCAAACTATCCTAAAACAGCGAAAAATAAACTATCCTAATCCTAAATATGTTGTAAGACCCATATCCTATCCCGTACCATTTCGTAGGCCTCCGCGGTCCTCCCGATCGAATTTCGAGGACTCGTGACCTGTAATCATCATTTGCACATGACCCTTAGTCGTATCCCATATTTTAGAGTTAACTCGACCACTACGCCAAAACAGTGAAAAAAGGACGGTCCAAAATCGTCTCAAATGACCAAAAAGGACGGTCATAGACCGTCGCATAGGCCGTCAAATTTTGACGTGTCCTATTACTTAAAGGACGGTTGAAAATCATCATTCTTATTGACGAAAAAAAGATGGTCCTGGACCATCCTTAAAATGGACTGTCATGGACCGTCTCTTATGAGCCTAAAAGGACGGCCATGGACCGTCCTTTAAAAGGACTATCATGGACCGTCTCTTATGAGCCTTTAAAGGACGGCCATGGATCGTCCTTTAAACAGACGGTCATGGACCGTCCTTAAAAAGGACTGTCATGGACCGTCTCTTATGAGCCTTCAAAGGACGGTAATAGACTCTCTTATGAGCCTTTAAAGGACGGTTATGGACCGTCCTTTAAAAGGACTGCTATGGGCGGTCTCTTCTGACCCTTAAAGGACATTTTCAAATTTGACCTGTTACAATATTCTTCCTGCTATACACCTGTTATACAATATATTTCATCACATTCACATCCATCTAAACCCAAACTACATAAATCCATCCAAACATAAACTACAAACAATCTTATCCACATTACATTCATCCATGTGTAATACATATAAGTTTAACTTCATGAGTAAAAAAAAAGGAAAAAAATCAGCAACAATTTTCTTTTTGCGTCTTTCATCTAAGAAAAAAATATTCAACCAACAAAACATTATAATTCAGAATCATGAAGAATTGCAGAAACTTCATCCAAAAAAGTGGGCACTTTATTAAAATAAAATTGATCATTAAAATAAAACTAATACGAGCAAATAATGCAAAAAAATGTTTCAATTAATAGAAACAACAACAAAAATTAAAGCTTTGAAAAAAGGGGCATGTGTTAAAAGGGATACATTCTTGTTTGTTGCCATGTGATTGGGCTACATTATTACATCAATCGGGTTCGGGTTCGGGATCGGGTTTAGGTTTGGGTTTTCAAGTTTAGGTTTAGGTTAGGGAGTTGAGATTAGGATTATGTGTAGGTCTAAGTTTAGGGATTTGAGAATACATATAGGTTTTAGGTTTAGGTTTAGGTTTTCGGTTATAGGTTTAGGTTTAGGCTAGGTTTTAAGTTTAGGCTAAGGTTCAGGTTTAGGTTAAGGTTTAGGTTTAGGGAATGGAGAATAGGTTTAAGGTTTAGGTTTAGGAAATCGGGTTAGGGTTCGGGATCGGGTTTACGTTTGGGTTTTCAAGTTTAGGTTTAGGTTTAGGTTAGGGAGTTGAGATTAGGATTAGATGTAGGTTTAGGATTAGGGATTTGAGAATACATTTAGGCTTTAGTTTAGGTTTAGGTTTTAGGTTATTGGTTAAGGTTTAGGTTTTAGGTTTAGGTTAAGGTTAGGTTATAGGTTATAGGTTTAGGTCATAGGTTAAGGTTTTAGGTCTTATAAGCTATAGGTTTAGGGAATTGAGACTATGTCAAGGTTTAGGTTTAAGAAATCGGGTTCGGGTTCGGGATCGGGTTTAGGTTTAGATTTTCAAGTTTAGGTTAGAGAATTGAGATTAGGATTAGGTGTAGGTTTAGGTTTAGGGATTTGAAAATAGGTAAAGGTTTAGGTTTAGGAATTCAGGTTCAAGTTCGGGATTGGGTTTAGGTTTGGGTTTTCAAGTTTAGATTTAGGTGTAGGTTTAAGTTTAGGGATTTGAGAATAGGTTAAGGTTTAGGTTTAGGAAATCGGGTTCGGGTTCGGGATCGGGTTTTAGGTTTGGGTTTTCAAGTTTAGGTTTAAGTTTAGATTAGGGAGTTGAGATTAGGATTAGGTGTAGGTTTAGGTTTAGATATTTGAGAATACATTTAGGTTTTAGGTCATAGGTTTTGGTTTAGGTTAAGGTTTAGGTTTAGGTTAAGGTTTAGGTTTAGGGAATTGGGTTCGGGTTCGGGATGGGGTTTAGGTTTGGGTTTTCAAGTTTAGGTTTAGGTTTAGGTTAGGGAGTTGAGATTAGGATTAGGTGTAGGTTTAGGTTTAGGGATTTAAGAATACATTTAGGTTTTAGGTTTAGGTTTAGGTTTTAGGTTATTGGTTTAGGTTTAGGTTTTAGGTTTAGGTTAAGCTTAGGTTATAGGTTATAAGTTTAGGTTATGGGTTATAGGTTAAGGTTTTAGGTTATAGGTTTTGGTTTTAAGGTTATAGGTTTATGTTAAGGTTTAGGTTTTAGGTCTTATAAGCTATAGGTTTAGGGAATTGAGAATATGTTAAGGTTTAGGTTTAGGAAATCGGGTTCGGGTTCGGGTTCGGGATCGGGTTTAGGTTTGGGTTTTCAAGTTTAGGTTTAGGTTTAGGTTAGGGAGTAGAGATTAGGATTAGGTGTCGGTTTAGGTTTAGGGATTTGAGAATACATTTAGGTTTTAGGTTTAGGTTTAGGTTTTAGGTTAAGGTATAGGTTTTAGGTTTAGGTTTTAGGCTTAGGTTTAGGTTATAGGTTTAAGTTTAGATTAAGGTTAAGGTTTAGGTTATAAGCTATAGGTTTAGGGAATTGAGAATAGGTTAAGGTTTAGGTTTAGGAATTGGGTTCGGGTTCGGGATTGGGTTTAGGTTTGGGTTTTCAAGTTTAGGTTTAGGTTTAGGTTAGGGAGTTGAGATTAGGATTAGGTGTAGGTTTAGGGATTTGAGAATACATTTAGGTTTTAGGTTTAGGTTTAGGTTTTAGGTTATTGGTTAAGGTTTAGGTTTTAGGTTTAGGTTAAGGTTAGGTTATAGGTTATAAGTTTAGGTTATAGGTTATAGGTTATAGTTTTAGGTCATAGGTTTTGGTTTTAAGGTTATAGGTTTAGGTTAAGGCTAAGGTTTTAGGTCTTATAACATATAGGTTTAGGGAATTGAGTATATGTTAAGGTTTAGGTTTAGAAATCGTGTTCGGGTTCGGATCGGGTTTAGGTTTGGGTTTTCAAGTTTAGGTTTAGGTTTAGGTTAGGGAGTTGAGATTAGGATTAGGTGTAGGTTTAGGTTTAGGTTTAGGGATTTGAGAATACATTTAGGTTATAGGTTTAGGTTTAGGTTTTAGGTTTAGGTTAGGTCATAGGTTTAGGTTTTAGGCTTAGGTTTAGGTTATAGGTTTAGGTTTAGGTTATAAGTGTAGGTTATAGGTTTAGGTTTAAGTTAGGTTATAGGTTATGGTTTAGGGAATGAGAATAGGTTACGGTTTAGGAAATCGGGTTCGGGTTTGGGATCGGGTTTAGGTTTGAGTTTTTAAGTTAGGTTTAGGTTTAGGTTAGGGAGTTGAGATTAGGATTAGGTGTAGGTTGATGTTTAGGGATTTGAAAATAGGTTAAGGTTTAGGTTTAGGAATCGTGTTCGGGGTTGGGTTTAGGTTTCGGTTTTCAAGTTTAGATTAAGATTAGGTGTCGGTTTAGTTTTAGGGATTTGAGAATAGGTTAAGGTTTAGGTTTAGGAAATCGGGTTCGGGTTCGGGATCGGGTTTTAGGTTTGTGTTTTCAAGTTTAGGTTTAGGTTTAGGTTGGGAGTTGAGATTAAGATTAGGTGTAGGTTCGGTTTAGAGATTTGAGAATACATTTAGGTTTTAGGTCATAGGTTTTGGTTTAGGTTAAGGTTATAGGTTTAGGTTAAGGTTTAGGTTTAGGTTTAGGTTAAGGTTTAGGTTTTGGTTATAAGCTATAACTTTAGGGAATTGAGAATAGGTTAAGTTTTAGGTTTAGGGAATTGGGTTCGGGTTCGGGATCGGGTTTAGGTTTGGGTTTTCAAGTTTAGGTTTAGGTTTAGGTTAAGGAGTTGAGATTAGGATTAGGTGTAGGTTTAGGATTAGGGATTTGAGAATACATTTAGGCTTTAGTTTTCGTTTAGGTTTTAGGATATTGGTTAAGGTTTAGGTTTTATGTAGGTTAGGTTATAGGTTATAGGTTTAGGTCATAGGTTAAAGTTTTAGGTCTTATAAGCTATAGGTTTAGGGAATTGAGAATATGTTAAGGTTTACGCTTAAGAAATCATGTTCGGGTTCGGGATTGGGTTTAGGTTTGGGTTTTCAAGTTTAGGTTAGGGAGTTGAGATTAGGATTAGGTGTAGGTTTAGGTTTAGGGATTTGAAAATAGGTTAAGGTTTAGGTTTAGGAATCCAGGTTCTGGTTCAGCATTGGGTTTAGGTTTGGGTTTTCAAGTTTAGGTTTAGGTTTAGGTTAGGGAGTTTAGATTAGGATTAGGTGTAGGTTTAAGTTTAGGGATTTGAGAATAGGTTAAGGTTTAGGTTTAGGAAATCGGGTTCGGGTTCAGGATCGGGTTTTAGGTTTGGGTTTTCAAGTTTAGGTTTAGGTTTAGGTTAGGGAGTTGAGATTAGGATTAGGTGTAGGTTTAGTTTAGATATTTGAGTATACATTTAGGTTTTAGGTCATAGGTTTTGGTTTAGGTTAAGGTTTAGGTTTAGGTTTAGGAATCGGGTTCGGGTTACGGATCGGGTTTAGGTTTGGGTTTTCAAGTTTAGGTTTAGGTTTAGGTTAAGGAGTTGAGATTAGGATTAGGTGTAGGTTTAGTTTTAGGGATTTGAGAATACATTTAGGTTTTAGGTTTAGGTTTAGGTTTTAGGTTATTGGTTAAGGTTTAGGTTTTAGGTTTATGTTAAGCTTAGGTTATAGGTTATAAGTTTAGGTTATGGGTTATAGGTTAAGGTTTTAAGTTAGTTTTAAGGTTATAGGTTTATGTTAAGGTTTAGGTTTTAGGTCTTATAAGCTATAGGTTTAGGGAATTGAGAATATGCTAAGGTTTAGGTTTAGGAAATCGGGTTCGGGTTCGGGTTCGGGATCGAGTTTAGGTTTGGGTTTTCAAGTTTAGGTTTAGGTTTAGGTTAGGGAGTAGAGATTAGGATTAGGTGTCGGTTTAGGTTTAGGGATTTGAGAATACATTTAGGTTTTAGGTTTAGGTTTAGGTTTTAGGTTAGGGTATAGGTTTTAGGTTTAGGTTTTAGGCTTAGGTTTAGGTTATAAGTTTAAGTTTAGATTAAGGTTAAGGTTTAGGTTATAAGCTATAGGTTTAGGGAGTTGAGAATAGGTTAAGGTTTAGGTTTAGGGAATTGGGTTCGGGTTCGGGATTGGGTTTAGGTTTGGGTTTTCAAGTTTAGGTTTAGGTTTAGGTTAGGGAGTTGAGATTAGGATTAGGTGTAGGTTTAGGGATTTGAGAATACATTTAGGTTTTAGGTTTAGGTTTAGGTTTTAGGTTATTGGTTAAGGTTAGGTTATAGGTTATAAGTTTAGGTTATAGGTTATAGGTTATAGTTTTAGGTCATAGGTTTTGGTTTTAAGGTTATAGGTTTAGGTTAAGGCTAAGGTTTTAGGTCTTATAACATATAGGTTTAGGGAATTGAGTATATGTTAAGGTTTAGGTTTAGGAAATCAGGTTCGGGTTCTGAGGGATCGGGTTTAGGTTTGGGTTTTCAAGTTTAGGTTTAGGTTTAGGTTAGGGAGTTGAGATTAGGATTAGGTGTAGGTTTAGGTTTAGGTTTAGGGATTTGAGAATACATTTAGGTTATAGGTTTAGGTTTAGGTTTTAGGTTTAGGTTAGGTCATAGGTTTAGGTTTTAGGCTTAGGTTTAGGTTATAGGTTTAGGTTTAGGTTATAAGTGTAGGTTATAGGTTTAGGTTTAAGTTAGGTTATAGGTTATGGTTTAGGGAATTGAGAATAGGTTACGGTTTAGGAAATCGGGTTCGGGTTTCTGGGATCGGGTTTAGGTTTGGGTTTTTAAGTTAGGTTTAGGTTTAGGTTAGGGAGTTGAGATTAGGATTAGGTGTAGGTTGAGGTTTAGGGATTTGAAAATAGGTTAAGGTTTAGGTTTAGGAATTCGGGTGCGGGGTTGGGTTTAGGTTTCGGTTTTCAAGTTTAGATTAAGATTAGGTGTCGGTTTAGTTTTAGGGATTTGAGAATAGGTTAAGGTTTAGGTTTAGGAAATCGGGTTCGGGTTCGGGATCGGGTTTTAGGTTTGTGTTTTCAAGTTTAGGTATAGGTTTAGGTTGGGGAGTTGAGATTAGGATTAGGTGTAGGTTCAGGTTTAGAGATTTGAGAATACATTTAGGCTTTAGGTCATAGGTTTTGGTTTAGGTTAAGGTTTAAGTTTAGGTTTAGGTTAAGGTTTAGGTTTTGGTTATAAGCTATAGCTTTAGGGAATTGAGAATAGGTTAAGTTTTAGGTTTAGGGAATTGGGTTCGGGTTCGGGATCGGGTTTAGGTTTGGGTTTTCAAGTTTAGGTTTAGGTTTAGGTTAAGGAGTTGAGATTAGGATTAGGTGTAGGTTTAGGATTAGGGATTTGAGAATACATTTAGGCTTTAGTTTTCGTTTAGGTTTTAGGATATTGGTTAAGGTTTAGGTTTTATGTAGGTTAGGTTATAGGTTATAGGTTTAGGTCATAGGTTAAAGTTTTAGGTCTTATAAGCTATAGGTTTAGGGAATTGAGAATATGTTAAGGTTTACGCTTAAGAAATCATGTTCGGGTTCGGGATCGGGTTTAGATTTGGGTTTTCAAGTTTAGGTTAGGGAGTTGAGATTAGGATTAGGTGTAGGTTTAGGTTTAGGGATTTGAAAATAGGTTAAGGTTTAGGTTTAGGAATCCGTTCGGTTCAAAGATTGGGTTTAGGTTTGGGTTTTCAAGTTTAGGTTTAGGTTTAGGTTAGGGAGTTTAGATTAGGATTAGGTGTAGGTTTAAGTTTAGGGATTTGAGAATAGGTTAAGGTTTAGGTTTAGGAAATCGGGTTTGGGTTCGGGATCGGGTTTTAGGTTTGGGTTTTCAAGTTTAGGTTTAGGTTTAGGTTAGGGAGTTGAGATTAGGATTAGGTGTAGGTTTAGTTTAGATATTTGAGTATACATTTAGGTTTTAGGTCATAGGTTTTGGTTTAGGTCAAGGTTTAGGTTTAGGTTTAGGAATCGGGTTCGGTTCTGATCGGGTTTAGGTTTGGGTTTTCAAGTTTAGGTTTACGTTTAGGTTAGGAAGTTGAGATTAGGATTAGGTGTAGGTTTAGTTTTAGGGATTTGAGAATACATTTAGGTTTTAGGTTTAGGTTTAGGTTTAGGTTTTAGGTTTATGTTAAGCTTAGGTTATAGGTTATAAGTTTAGGTTATGGGTTATAGGTTAAGGTTTTAGGTTAGTTTTAAGGTTATAGGTTTATGTTAAGGTTTATGTTTTAGGTCTTATAAGCTATAGGTTTAGGGAATTGAGAATATGCTAAGGTTTAGGTTTAGGAAATTGGGTTCGGGTTCGTGTTCGGGATCGGGTTTTGGTTTGGGTTTTCAAGTTTAGGTTTAGGTTTAGGTTAGGGAGTAGAGATTAGGATTAGGTGTCGGTTTAGGCTTAGGGATTTGAGAATACATTTAGGTTTTAGGTTTAGGTTTAGGTTTTAGGTTAGGGTATAGGTTTTAGGTTTAGGTTTTAGGCTTAGGTTTAGGTTATAGGTTTAAGTTTAGATTAAGGTTAAGGTTTAGGTTATAAGCTATAGGTTTAGGGAATTGAGAATAGGTTAAGGTTTAGGTTTAGGGAATTGGGTTCGGGTTCGGGATCGGGTTTAGGTTTGGGTTTTCAAGTTTAGGTTTAGGTTTAGGTTAGGGAGTTGAGATTAGGATTAGGTGTAGGTTTAGGTTAGATATTTGAGTATACATTTAGGTTTTAGGTCATAGGTTTTGGTTTAGGTTAAGGTTTAGGTTTAGGTTTAGGAATCGTGTTCGGGTTCGGATCGGGTTTAGGTTTGGGTTTTCAAGTTTAGGTTTAGGTTTAGGTTAGGGAGTTGAGATTAGGATTAGGTGTAGGTTTAGTTTTAGGAATTTGAGAATACATTTAGGTTTTTGGTTTAGGTTTAGGTTTTAGGTTATTGGTTAAGGTTTAGGTTTTAGGTTTATGTTAAGCTTAGGTTATAGGTTATAAGTTTAGGTTATGGGTTATAGGTTAAGGTTTTAGGTTAGTTTTAAGGTTATAGGTTTATGTTAAGGTTTAGGTTTTAGGTCTTATAAGCTATAGGTTTAGGGAATTGAGAATATGTTAAGGTTTAGGTTTAGGAAATCGGGTTCGGGTTCGGGATCGGATTTAGGTTTGGGTTTTCAAGTTTAGGTTTAGGTTTAGGTTAGGGAGTTGAGATTAAGATTAGGTGTAGGTTTAAGGATTTGAGAATACATTTAGGTTTTAGGTTTAGGTTTTCGTTTTAGGTTATTGGTTAAGGTTTAGGTTAAGGTTTGGTTATAGGTTATAAGTTTAGGTTATAGGTTATAGGTTATAGTTTTAGGTCATATGTTTTGGTTTTAAGGTTATAGGTTTAGGTTAAGGCTAATGTTTTTGGTCTTATAAGCTATAGGTTTAGGGAATTGAGAATATGTTAAGGTTTAGTTTTAGGAAATTGGGGTCGGGTTCGGGATCGGGTTTATGTTTGGGTTTTCAAGTTTAGGTTTAGGTTTAGGTTAGGGAGTTGAGATTAGGATTAGGTGTAGGTTTAGGTTTAGGGATTTGAGAAATACATTTAGGTTTTAGGTTTAGGTTTAGGTTTTAGGTAAAGGTTTAGGTTTTAGATTTAGGTTAGGTCGTAGATTTAGGTTTTAGGCTTAGGTTTAGGTTATAAGTTATAAGTGTAGGTTATAGGTTTAGGTTTAAGTGAGGTTATTGGTTATGGTTTAGGGAAGTGCGAATAGGTTAAGGTTTAGGAAATCGGGTTCGGGTTCGGGATCGGGTTTAGGTTTGGGTTTTCAAGTTATGTTTAGGTTTAGGTTAGGGAGTTGAGATTAGGATTAGGTGTAGGTTTAGGTTTAGGGATTTGAAAATAGGTTAAGGTTTAGGTTTAGGAATTCTGGTTCGGGATTGGGTTTAGGTTTGGGTTTTCAAGTTTAGGTTTAGGTTTAGGTTAGAGAGTTTAGATTAGGATTAGGTGAAGGTTTAGGTTTAGGGATTTGAGAATAAGTTAAGGTTTAGGTTTAGGAAATTGGGTTCTGTTCGAGATCGGGTTTTAGGTTTGGGTTTCAAGTTTAGGTTTAGGTTTAAGTTAGGGAGTTGAAATTAGGATTAGGTGTTGGTTTAGGTTTAGAGATTTGAGAATACATTTTGGTTTTAGGTCATAGGTTTTGGTTTGGGTTAAGGTTTTAGGTTTAGGTTAAGGTTTAGGTTTAGGTTATAAGCTATAGGTTTAAGGAATTGAGAATAGGTTAAGGTTTAGGTTTAGGGAATTAGGTTCGGGTTCGGGATTGGGTTTAGGTTTGGGTTTTCAAGTTTAGGTTTAGGTTTAGGTTAGGGAGTTGAGATTAGGATTAGGTGTAGGTTTAGTGATTTGAGAAAACATTTAGGTTATAGGTTATAGGTTATAGCTTTAGGTCATAGGGTTTTGTTTTAAGGTTATAGGTTTAGGTTAAGGTTAAGGTTTTAGGTCTTATAAGCTATAGGTTTATGGAATTGAGAATATATTAAGGTTTAGGTTTAGGAAATCGGGTTCAGGTTTAGGTTTAGGTTTTCAAGTTTCGGTTTAGGTTTAGGTTAGGGAGTTGAGATTAGGATTAGGTGTAGGTTTAGGTTTAGGGATTTGAGAATACATTTAGGTTTTAGGTTTAGGTTTAGGTTTTGGGTTTTAGGTTATTGGTTAAGGTTTAGGTTAGGTCATAGGTTTAGGTTTTAGGCTTAGGTTTAGGTTATAGGTTTAGGTTTAGGTTATAAGTGTAGGTTATAGGTTTATGTTTAAGTTAGGTTATAGGTTATGGTTTAGGTAATTGAGAATAGGTTAAGGTTTAGGAAATCGGGTTTGGGTTTGGGATCGGGTTTAAGTTTGGGTTTTCAAGTTAGGTTTAGGTTTAGGTTAGGGAGTTGAGATTAGGATTAGGTGTAGGTTTAGGTTTAGGGATTTGAAAATAGTTTAAGGTTTAGGTTTAGGAATTCGTGTTCGGGATTGGGTTTAGGTTTGGGTTTTCAAGTTTAGGTTTAGGTTTAGGTTAGAGAGTTTAATTTTGGATTAGGTGTAGGTTTAAGTTTAGGGATTTGAGAATAGGTTAAGGTTTAGGTTTAGGAAATCGGGTTCGGGTTCGGGATCGGGTTTTAGGTTTGGGTTTTCAAGTTTAGGTTTAGGTTTAGGTTAGGGAGTTGAGATTAAGATTAGGTGTAGGTTTAGGTTTAGAGATTTGAGAATACATTTAGGTTTTAGTTCATAGGTTTTGGTTTAGGTTAAGGTTATAGGTTTAGGTTAAGGTTTAAGTTTAGGTTAAGGTTAAGGTTTAGGTTTAGGTTATAAGCTATATGTTTAGGGAATTGAGAATAGGTTAAGGTTTAGGTTTAGGGAATTGGGTTCAGGTTCGGGATCGGGTTTAGGTTTGGGTTTTCTAGTTTAGGTTTAGGTTTGGGTTAGGGAGTTGATATTAGGATTAGGTGTAGGTTTAGGGATTTGAGAATACTTTTAAGTTTTAGGTTTAGGTTTAGGTTTTAGGTTATTGGTTAAGATTTAGATTTTAGGTTTAGGTTAAGGTTAGGTTATAGGTTATAAGTTTAGGTTATAGGTTATAGGTTATAGTTTTAGGTCATAGGTTTTGGTTTTAAGGTTATAGGTTTAGGTTAAGGTTAAGGTTTTAGGTCTTATAAGCTATAGGTTTAGGGAATTGAGAATATGTTAAGGTTTAGGTTTAGGAAATCGGGTTCGGGTTCGCGATCGGGTTTAGGTTTGGGTTTTCAAGTTTAGGTTTAGGTTTAGGTTTTAGGTTATTTGTTAAGGTTTAGGTTAGGTCATAGGTTTAGGTTTTAGGCTTAGGTTTAGGTTATAAGTGTAGGTTATAGGTTTATGTTTAAGTTAGGTTATAGGTTATGGTTTAGGGAATTGAGAATAGGTTAAGGTTTAGGAAATGGGTTCGGGTTCGGGATCGGGTTTAGGTTTGGGTTTTCAAGTTATGTTTAGGTTTAGGTTAGGGAGTTGAGATTAGGATTAGGTGTAGGTTTAGGTTTAGGGATTTGAAAATAGGTTAAGGTTTAGGTTTAGGATTTCGTTTGGGTTCGAGTTCGGGATTGGGTTTAGGTTTGTGTTTTCTAGTTTGAGTTTAGGTTTAGGGAGTTTAGATTTGGATTAGGTGTAGGTTTAGGTTTAGGGATTTGAGAATAGGTTAAGGTTTACGTTTAGGAAATCGGTTTCGGATTTTAGGTTTGGGTTTTCATGTTTAGGTTTAGGTTTAGGTTTAGGTTAGGGAGTTGAGATTAGGATTAGGTGTAGGTTTAGGTTTAGAGATTTGAGAATACATTTAGGTTTTAGGTCATAGGTTTTGGTTTAGGTTAAGGTTATAGGTCTAGCTTAAGGTTTAGGTTTAGGTTTAGGTTAAGGTTTAGGTTTAGGTTTAGGTTATAAGCTATAGGTTTAGGGAATTGAGAATAGGTTAAGGTTTAGGTTAAGGTTTAGGAAATCGGGTTCGAGATCGGGTTTAGGTTTGGGTTTTCAAGTTTAGGTTTAGGTTTAGGTTAGGTAGTTGAAATTAGGATTAGGTGTAGGTTTAGGTTTAGGGATTTGAGAATACATTTAGGTTTTAGGTTAAGGTTTTAGGTTATTGGTTATTGGTTAAGGTTTAGGCTTTAGGTTTAGGTTAAGCTTAGGTTATAGGTTATAAGTTTAGGTTATAGGTTATAGGTTAAGGTTTTAGGTCATAGGTTTTGGTTTTAAGGTCATAGGTTTAGGTTAAGGTTAAGGTTTTAGGTCTTATAAGCTATAGGTTTAGGGAATTGATAATATGTTAAGGTTTAGGTTTAGGAAATCGGGTTCGGGTTTGGGTTTAGGTTTGGGTTTTCAAGTTTAGGTTTAGGTTTAGGTTAGGGAGTTGAGATTAGGATTAGGTGTAGGTTTAGGTTTAGGGATTTGAGAATACTTTTAGGATTTAGGTTTAGGTTTAGGTTGTAGGTTATTGGTTAAGGTTTAGGTTTTAGGTTTAGGTTAGGTCATAGGTTTAGGTTTTAGGCTTAGGTTTAGGTTATAGGTGTAGGTTTAGGTTATAAATGTAGGTTATAGGTTTAGGTTTAAGTTATGTTATAAGTTATGGTTTAGGGAATCGAGAATAGGTTAAAGTTTAGGTAATCGGGTTCGGGTTCGGGATTGGGTTTAGGTTTGGGTTTTCAAGTTAGGTTTAGGTTTAGGTTAGGGAGTTGAGATTAGGATTAGGTGTAGGTTTATGTTTAGGGATTTGAAAATAAGTTAAGGTTTCGGTTTAGGAATTCGGGTTCGGGATTGGGTTTAGGTTTGGGTTTTCAAGTTTGGGTTTAGGTTTAAGTTAGAGAGTTTAGATTAGGATTAGGTGTAGATTTAAGTTTTGGGATTTGAGAATAGGTTAAGGTTTAGGTTTAGAAATCGGGTTCGGGTTCGGGATCGGGTTTTAGGTTTGGGTTTTCAAGTTTAGGTTTAGGTTTAGGTTAGGGAGTTAAGATTAGGATTAGGTGTAGGTTTAGATTTAGAGATTTGAGAATACATTTAGGTTTTAGGTCATAGTTTTGGTTTAGGTTAAGGTTTAGGTTTAGGTTATAAGCTATAGGTTTAGGGAATTGAGAATAGGTCAAGGTTTAGGTTTAGGGAATCGGGTTCGAGTTCGGGATCGGGTTTAGGTCTGGGTTTTCAAGTTTAGGTGTAACGCCCTGAAAATCGGGGGTCGAGCATAAACTCAACTCCCGAGTTCCAGAACATCACTTATGCAACAAAATGAATGATGATTGAATGTTGACTGTATTTGTGCATTGAACATGAGTGAGATTAAGCCAAAACAGCGTATCATACTCCAGAGACAGTTAAATTTGCAAGCGGAAGACTGTGATAGATAGATAAAATATATAACCTGTGGTGAGTCTCCAGAGTGTGATAAAGTTACCAGGTTAAATAATTACAAGTAAATTATATCAAGTTGTGTAGTATGATCTAGTTAACATCCCTGTAGCCCCGACAATCAAGGTACGGCTCTCACGAAGCCGCCAGAAAACAGCATATACGAGAAAGCATTCCCGTCGTCATAGAAGTCCGGCTCCGCCTCAGAAGTAGCGTTGCCATCTGCAATCAGACAAAGTTTGGTGGGTGTTCGGAACACCGTCCCGTATCGTGGGAGTGAGTGATCAACTCAGTGGAACAATAAAGCATAGGTTAACATGTTATCAATTCAGTCAAGCAGTAATGATAAAGCAGTACAAATCAAACAATTCTAACTACTCTTATTAAGTGCGAGAATGAAATGACATGATGCTGTATGCCCTTGCCAAACCACCCTCATGCGACATCATCTTACAATCGCGAATGCGTCCATCCCTCAGTGCTCCACATCTACCAGGCACATGCAGTGCGATGATGATTATGATTACCGAGTATTATTAGTCCATTTCAAACAGCAGTATTGGGAAACTAAGGTACCTCCCTTGTATCATTCCCAAACATGATCCATTCTAGGGTCGTCAATCCTAGTTAATCTCATACGATATTATGGTTCGAGAAGTATAGTGAAGGCATCACAAAGGGCTCGTCACCCGTCAGCACGGATACAGATCTCACCGTATGCAGCTCAATTGCTGGCCGTCAGCTCGAGTACAGGTCTCACCGTACTCGACTCAATCACTAGCCGTCAGCTCGAGTACAGGTCTCACCGTACTTGGCTAAACTCATACTCTAGTTGCTGTGAAAGACTCGTCGCCAATCACAGACCCTTGGAGTATACTCGAAGATACTACGGAGGACTCGTCGCCCGTCAGCACGAGCACAGGTCTCACCGTACTCGGCTCTCGCCGTAAGTATCGATAGCTCGAATATAGTGTCCCATACCACCATAATCGGCTCACGAGTCTGGTTGCTCACTAGTCAATACGGGGAGGCACGTGGCCCCAGCGTAGGCCGACAGCTAGCCACGGTGTCCCATACCACCATGCCCGGCTCATGAGTCTTAGCGGATCGAGGTACCATGGTTAAAAGAGATTTCACTGGTAAGTTTGGTACCCTAGGTTCAAGTAGTAGCGTCCAAACATGGTGAACATACATTAGACAGATCGGGTTACTTGACGAGCTCGGCTAGCTCGAGCGCACAATAAGTTGAACGACATGAAATGCATAAGCACTTCACGTGGCCAACCACTATCGCCAACCGAAGTACGACTCGGGTTCGTCGAACACATCTCACGTGGCAAATGAATCACAGTCACAAATTCAATTCAAATACCGATTGTCCGGACTACAATTATAGCCCCAAACATGATAACTTGCAGATAGATAAAGCGATAATGGATCAAGATTCAACTCATACTATCAAGGTATGGTATTATCCGTTTAGGGCGCTGCCAGTACATTACGCACTTTTCGTTGCTCCGCTCCCCATCACCCATGACGGATCATACAACGTAAATATAAATTTAAACATATGCATTACATAGTTATAATCATAAAGCGATTGAGCATGTTATGAATCACAACACAAGCATGAGTTTATACATGTTCAATTCCTAATCACACAACAATCCAAGGAGATCATACACATAGTTAAAAGAGGTTGAGAATCATATCTCAACACCCTTATACATTACAATTTGCTAACTACTACTCATTCAGACATTTCAAGAAACACTTAAACAAACATATATCAACATACATGACATATGTCGATCACATAGGCATTAGGCCAAATCCTTTCACTAGGGAGTTGCCCCAATCATAACACGCGTACACCCACGACGGATAGTCATGGCAAGCAGGAATCCAAGTTCCATATTCATTCAGTCATTTCCGCAAACACTTGGGCCACACATTTTAGCATATATAGTGTATATTGGCCGTGGCGTGATTTAGGAAAATCCTTTCGTCAAAAAGTATCGCCAATACAACAATCATGAATCCATGACAATTAGTCATGGCGAGCACGAATGAGGATTCTATACTCATTCAGTCATTTTCACAAACACTTAGAATACACTATTACAACATACATGGTGTATGTTAGCAAAACATGTATTAGGGCTATCCTTTAGCCAAGTGAGTATTTTATCCATGTATAATATATTACTACAGCAAATAATCATGATAAATGCATCTCCAAAATTTATACGTATACAGTATTTTCTAGAATACGCATTTTCAACATACATAATGTATACAAGCAAACATGTATTACGGCGATTCCCTTCGCCAAGCAAATATTTTATACGCCCATAATATATTTATACGACAATTAATCATGACAAACACATCGCTAAAATATACATGTATACGGTACTTCTTACAATACCGTATTTCTACATACATAGTGTTTATTAGTAAACATGTATTTAGGCGAATCCTTTCACCAAATAAGTATTTTATCCATACGTCATATATCCATATGACAAATAAACATGTCAAACACATTTCCATAAAAAATACGTATACGGTATTTTATACGAATACCTAGAGTATGTGAAATTCCGAATTCTACAATTCTAATCGAAACTGAAAACGGAAAGCACTTTGTACATGTGCAATTGCATGCAGATCATGAATCTATCATTATCTGACATTGAAAGCGTTGAAAACCATAACCTATACACCTAAAGTCCACACCTTTTGTCGTATAATCGTAACGGATCGACAAGGGTTGAGGAGCTTTCGTATTCGGGAGTTTTCTAGCCTAAAGAGTGAAATCGGTTAGCTATTTCATAACCTGTAGCCTATACACCTCAAAACAGGTCTAGGGTTAGGGTTTATTACCTAAAAATGGAGTCGGTATCGCCGGGAAAGCGTCTGGAAAGAGGCGGTGCAGCCCGTGGAGCGGCAGGGAAGTACGGCAGGGAGAAGCTCCCACTTCTCCCTCACTTTCTCTCTCTTTTCTCTCTCTCAATCTCAAATTCGTATGGCTGCCATGAGAGAGGGTTTAAGGTCCTTATATAGCCTAAGAATTCCTCAAAACAGACTCCAGGTCAAAGTATACTTATGTTATAACCAAAGCGGACCTGTTTCAGCTCAACGGAGGACTTCTGGCGGGCATCCTTGAGCCAAAGGTTGAACTTAAGCTCACTAACGCTGGATCTACGTTCTATTAAGTTTTCATTTCGGTCGGGATTCCAGATCACGCGTGGCGGACCAGTTTCAATTCAACGGTCAGCGGATCTCGATCGGAGATTCCGAGTACATGTAAATGTGTATGAAATTTTTCCTGATCCGAGGGTGTAATTTGGTCAGATTCTGACGGTCTGGTTGCTTAAAACTGATCCGTAAACGAGAGATGCAGATTACTATTCAAGATATTTATTTTTAAAGAAAACAAGTGTTTTCACACTCTCTTGCTCCGGACTCAAGCGAACAGCTGTGGGACACAGGCTGGATTTGATTTCTTAGATGGTTGTCAAGCCCAACGAGGCGGTCCTAATTCCTTAACTTCGAGTTATTCGAACTTCCGACGTGCGGTCCACATCTGATACGGAGTTTCGATGTGCTCCTGAGAGCAGCCGCGTAATGAGATTGATCCTAGATGTTTGGGTAACCTAGCGTCAATGATTCTACAAGTTTTGGGTCTTGCAGATCGTATTTAAAGCGATTCAAACGGATTTCGTAGCTAATCTGGTTTCACACCTAGTTACTTTGTCTCATTTCTAAAGGATTTAGTCCTAAGTAATTTCTGGTCGAGGTGGTACTCAGGCCTTTGTAGTTTGTATATAAAGTGATCCAAGTTATACTACTTAGCTAGTTTAAGATAGTGTCTAGGGTGAAAGTTCTTAGAAAAATTGGAAGATCAAAGTGATGAAGGGTGAGATTTGTGAAGGAAATGTGTTCAAAGGCGGCTTTAGACTTTGGGATTCAGTTCTGACAAGTTAATGAGGTATTAGGATCGACCCATTGCCTAAGGACGTCTAATCCCAGGTTGGCAAAAATTCGGGGCGTTATAATCTACCCCCCTTAGAACAAAATTTTATCCCCGAAATTGCCTAAGGGTAATAAGGAAAGATTTCTATTATTTCATTTGCCTAAGACTTATTGATTTCGAGTTCCTACGCATGGTAGGGTATATACTAGCCTGGTTCATTTTAGTCTACCCCCCTTAAAATTTTATTTTCACCCTCAAGGCTCAAGGTTTATGTCCTGCTCCGTACATCGGAACAAGGTGTAATTTAGGACCTATCCTTGACATGAAATGGGATGCGATCTCCCACTACGTTGGTCTTCTTTTCATCAATGATATGTATTATGGCATTGATACCTATGGTCATAGAAAGGAGCTAAAGATGAAGGGTATTGTGGTTGATTCGGGGTCAGGTGTGAGTTTGTGGCGAGATGCCTAATTCTACCAAGGAATTTTGTCGCGGTCCAGACTTCTCCTATTTAATCATGTCTAGCTTAATAGGCAGGCTATCTTTTTACGTTCATAAGCACAATACGTATGCCGACATGGCATGCGATTTGGGACCTAATTCCTAACTGTCTGTTGCCCATTTGGGCAATTCCTTAGGCCTAAAAGACATAGTCTCTACCAGCTATATACTCCTAACACTTTTCAAGGACAAAATTATAAACTTTTAGTTATAAATGGTTGGGCCAACACGGAAAGAAAATTGTGTAGTGGGTCTGAGCCGGATACATAGACTTTCTACCTCGCGAAGACAGAAAATCGTCGTATCAGTCCTTAATCCTAGCTGATCCCAACCTTCTGCTTGATCAGAGCATATGGTTCATTGGTCACTACCAGGATTGAGAATTCGGTCCAAACCGCGAATACCTCGCTAATGTGTAGTTTCTCTGCCCCGTGTTCCCGATTGTACTAAGTCCTTAAGAAGGCAATTCTGAGGTGTATTGATTTGATCTAACATTAAATCCAATGGATATATAAGTTTTCTATGAGCGTGAATAGTTTCTATGTCATACAACCTTCCCATGAGTTATTAAAGGAGCCTATAAGTATCAAGAGGATTTCAACAAAGGAACGGGGTCTCGCTTCCACCTAATCAAACCGACTCACTAAGTATATCACTCAATTATCTTAGCATTTTTTGTCGTTTACATTTCTTAGCCTAATCAGCAGCCTAGGCTCAACTGATGAGTAGCGGTAATCCACCAGTTGTAATCTAAAGTCTATGCTTATACACCAGATGATTTTATATCATTTCTAATAAAGAAAATTGTTTGTTCATTTGGAATTGAGTTGCCCGAACATGAATGTAGCTACGCTTGGGCACTTCACCTATGCTCAAACCAACTAAGGGGGTTCTAGAGTTTACGTTCTCAATTGGTTGGATTTCCTATATTGTCAGGTCTATCGAAGCACTGCTCTAGGTCCAAACTCTATGGGCCTATCTATTAAACAACCATTTACTCCAAAAGCTTAAGCTATCAGAGTGTGGTGGGTTAATGTATATCAAGGGACTTTATCTCTTCAACACTATTTGGCCAGTGGCCTTAAGTTGTATTAAATGGGACCGCATTACTAATCCTACCTTGGGATTAGGTGTGACATGGTTGGTAGGAGGGTGGGAGGGGATTAATTTAATAGGCCTTGGAAAATGAGCCTGGTGTTGGAAAAACGTGAGATGGGATTTCCATATCCCATGATGGGGAATTTCTAAGTGTTATTGGAAAGGAATTCTCAGAATTTACTCTTACTTGCGTACATTCTAAACATGGTGTCGGAAGACATAGGATACACCCAATCTAGGGGTCATACCCTACATATACATTTATTATTACTTTTACAATTCTATCCACCGTAAACTTACCTAATGTAATTTGGCCGAACGGACCCTAAACGTTCTCAAATACCTAAAACATTCTACCAACTACTACACCTATCAATAGGAAAACATAACCACCCTAAGATAGTAGCCCATATAAACTACAAGACAACATATGGATGAGCTCGGATAAAGCCATGAAAAATGAGGATAAGGGAAATGGGGGGCTGGAGTTTTTGGTTCTCCATGGACTTGAGCCTCAACAGGGATTGTAAAGTTCAAAAAGGTAGGGAATGAAGAAGGTAAAAGGGAGAAATGAGATAGGTTAGAAGGCTACACGATTTTGAGTCACAAATGGGGCATGTAAAAGCCCAAATGAGAGAGAACGGAGAGGGTAGAGGGGTAGGGATTGTTGTAACTGATGGAGATGGATGGATTGTGGTCGGAAATGATGAAATGAGTGATTAGAGGGAAGGGTTGAGAGGAAAAACAGCAAGTCGAAAGAGGAAGGTGGGCTTGGAGGGGCGTTAGAGAGAGAGGGGGGCAAAATGACATAAAATAAGGGTCCCCAAAGCAACTTACGCACGCACCACACGTGCCGGGGTCGGGCGACCATGACCGGACCCGGCCCGACCAGGCCGGCCCTAACCGCGGCGCCGCGGTGCCATGTGCGTGCGCATGCGGCCATGCCGCGGTGACCATGAGCCACCACGTCCGCCTTGCCCTAAGCCGCACCACCACCGATGGGGTTGTATCCCCCACCATCCCAAGGTGCCAAATGCACCCTGGGTCCACTTGGTTTGCCTCCGGATTGACGCGTGTGGCCCCTCGACTCCGTTTCAAGTCGTTTCGGGTAAACCGGAAATATCTTGCAATTTGGAATGAGTTATCTGACATAAAATATATGCATTTGGGGTAGAACAAGCTAATGAAGCCAACCAACCCACTATCTTTGGTTCTTTGACAGCCGGAATTGCGAAAAAAGCCTCCGATTGACAGTCATTTCCCTGTTTTAATTTTGTTTTACTAAAATAGTAATTTTTGTTTGATTACTCTTCATCTGTTGGGCTTTAGGAGTTGCGCTCATCGCGTAAAGAGCTTAGAATAATTAGGAGAATGGTTTGGTGAAGTCAAATAGGACACTTACTATTTTTGGCTGAAAGCCTTGCGCACTAGTAGACATCACAACCTAGGAGTTTTAGTTGTAGTTTGTTTCTGATTTCCTTCCCATTACTTGGTATTCCCATTTAAAGGGTTGTAAACTCATTTTTCTTTATTCATTAATTAATTTTGGATTTATTAGAATTTATTTCTAGTTTCTGCTTTCTTTCCTCATGGATTCGAGAAGTCTCTGCGAGGAGTCCAGAGAAGTTCCGAGGATTCGGAGTAGTTATCCTCATTACGCCTATCCTATATTCTACCGATTGTCAACGGTTGGGGTGAGGTGGATTGTAATCTAGAATTATCTATAGACGGCCTAGGAACATTTTAAGGTCGACCCGTGCGACCAAGGGTTAATACGGACTCGATTTCGGCGTTTGTTTTCAGCGAACTTCGTCAATTGGTGAAGTCGGGATACCCATGACTGTTTCTACATTCCGTCGCTCCCTCTTAAGTCAGAGTGCATCAGAGTGCGTCGTGTGACCATAACCCAGGTCCGGTTTAATCTAAATCATGCTCTGATACCAACTTGTAATGCCCTGAAAATCGGGGGTCGATCATAAACTCAACTCCCGAGTTCCAGAACATCACTTATGCAACAAAATGAATGATGATTGAATGTTGACCGTATTTGTGCATTAAACATGAGTGAGATTAAGCCAAAACAGCGTATCATACTCCAGAGATAGTTAAATTTGCAAGCGGAAGACTGTGATAGATAGATAAAATATATAAACTGTGGTGAGTCTCCAGAGTGTGATAAAGTTACCAGGTTAAATAATTACAAGTAAATTATACCAAGTTGTGTAGTATGATCTAGTTAACATCCCTGTAGCTCCGACAATCAAGGTACAGCTCTCACGAACCCGCCAGAAAACAGCATATACGAGAAAGCATTCCCGTCGTCATAGAAGTCCGGCTCCGCCTCAGAAGTAGCGTTGCCATCTGCAATCAGACAAAGTCTGGTGGGTGTTCGGAACACCATCCCGTATCGTGGGAGTGAGTGATCAACTCAGTGGAACAATAAAGCATAGGTTAACATGTTATCAATTCAGTCAAGCAGTAATGATAAAGCAGTACAAATCAAACAATTCTAACTACTCTTATTAAGTGCGAGAATGAAATGACATGATGTTGTATGCCCTTGCCAAACCACCCTCATGCGACATCATCTTACAATCGCGAATGCGTCCATCCCTCAGTGCTCCACATCTACCAGGCACATGCAGTGCGATGATGATCATGATTACCAAGTTATTATTAGTCCATTTCAAACAGCAGTATTGGGAAACTAAGGTACCTCCCTTGTATCATTCCCAAACATGATCCATTCTAGGGTCGTCAATCCTAGTTAATCTCATACGATATTATGGTTCCAGAAGCATAGCGAAGGCATCACAAAGGGCCCGTCACCCGTCAGCACGGATACAGATCTCACCGTATGCGGCTCAATTGCTGGCCGTCAGCTCGAGTACAGGTCTCACCGTACTCGGCTCAACTCATACTCTAGTTGCTGTGAAAGACTCGTCGCCAATCACAGACCCTTGGAGTATACTCGAAGATACTACGGAGGACTCGTCGCCCGTTAGCGTGAGCACAGGTCTCACCGTACTCGGCTCTCGCCGTAAGTATCGACAGCTCGAATATAGTGTCCCATACCACCATAATCGGCTCACGAGTCTGGTTACTCACTGGTCACTACGGGGAGGCACGTGGCCCCAGCGTAGGCCGACAGCTCGACCACAGTGTCCCATACCACCATGCCTGGCTCATGAGTCTTAGCGGATCGAGGTACCATGGTTAAAAGGGATTTCACGGTAAGTTTGGTACCCTAGGTTCAAGCAGTAACATCCAAACATGGTGAACATACATTAGACAGATCGGGTTACTTGACGAGCTCGGCTAGCTCGAGCGTACAACAAGTTGAACGACATGAAATGCATAAGCACTTCGCGTGGCCAACCACTATCGCCAACCGAAGTACGATTCGGGTTCGTCGAACACATCTCACGTGGCAAATGAATCACAGCCACGAATTCAATTCAGGTACCGATTGTCGGACTACAATTATAGCCCCAAACATGATAACTTGCGGATAGATAAAGCGATAATGGATCAAGATTCAACTCATACTATCAAGGTATGGTATTATCCGTTTAGGTCATTAGGGCATTGCACGCACTCGTTGCTCCGCTCCCCCATCACCCATGACGGATCATACAACGTAAATATAAATTTAAACATATGCATTACATAGTTATAATCATAAAGTAGTTGAGCATGTTATGAATCACAAACACAAGCATGAGTTTATACATGTTCAATTCCTAATCACACAACAATCCAAGGAGATCATACACATAGTTAAAAGAGGTTGAGAATCACATCTCAACACCCTTATACATTACAATTTGCTAACTACTACTCATTCAGACATTTCAAGAAACACTTAAACAAACATACATCAACATACATGACATATGTCGATCACATAGGCATTAGGCTAAATCCTTTCACTAGGGAGTTGCCCCAATCATAACACGCGTACACCCACGACGGATAGTCATGGCAAGCAGGAATCTAAGTTCCATATTCATTCAGTCATTTCCGCAAACACTTGGGCCACACATTTTAGAATATATAGTGTATATTGGCCGTGGCGTGATTTAGGGAAAATCCTTTCATCAAAAGGGTATCGCCAATACAACAATCATGAATCCATGACAATTAGTCATGGCGAGCACGAATGAGGATTCTATACTCATTCAGTCATTTTCAAAAACACTTAGAATACACTATTACAACATACATGGTGTATGTTAGCAAAACATGTATTAGGGCTATCCTTTAGCCAAGTGAGTATTTTATCCATGTATAATATATTACTATAGCAAATAATCATGATAAATGCATCTCCAAAATTTATACGTATACAGTATTTTCTAGAATACGCATTTTTAACATACATAATGTATACAAGCAAACATGTATTACGACGATTCCCTTCACCAAGCAAATATTTTATACGCACATAATATATTTATATGACAATTAATCATGACAAACACATTGCTAAAATATACATGTATACGGTACTTCTTACAATACCGTATTTCTACATACATAGTGTTTATTAGTAAACATGTATTTAGGCGAATCCTTTCGCCAAATAAGTATTTTATCCATACATCATATATCCATATGGCAAATAAACATGTCAAACACATTTTCATAAAAAATACGTATACGGTATTTTATACGAATACCTAGAGTATGTGAAATTCCAAATTCTACAATTCTAATTGAAACTGAAAACGGAAAGCACTTTGTACATGTGCAATTGCATGCAGATCATGAATCTATCATTATCTGACATTGAAAGCGTTGAAAACCATAACCTATACACCTAAAGTCTGCACCTTTTGTCGTAGAATCGTAACGAATCGACAAGGGTTGAGGAGCTTCCGTATTCGGGAGTTTTCTAGCCTAAAGAGTGAAATCGGTTAGCTATTTCATAACCTGTAGCCTATACACCTCAAAACAGGTCTAGAGTTAGGGTTTATTACCATAAAATGGAGTCGGTATCGCCGGGAAAGCGTCTGGAAAGAGGCGGTGCAGCCCGTGGAGCGGCAGGGAAGTACGGCAGGGAGAAGCTCCCGCTTCTCCCTCACTTTCTCTCTCTTTTCTCTCTCTCTCAATCTCAAATTCGTTTGGCTGCCATGAGAGAGGGTTTAAGGTCCTTATATAGCCTAAGAATTCTCCAAAATAGACTCCAGGTCAAAGTATACTTATGTTATAACCAAAGCAGACCTGTTTCAGCTCAACGGAGGACTTCTGGCGGGCCTCCTTGAGCCAAAGGTTGGACTTAAGCTCACTAACGCTGGATCTACGTTCTATTAAGTTTTCATTTCGGTCGGGATTCCAGATCACGCGTAGCGGACCAGTTTCAGTTCAACGGTCAGCGGATCTCGATCGGAGATTCCGAGTACATGTAAATGTGTATAAAATTTTTCCTGATCCGAGGGTGTAATTTGGTCAGATTCTGATGGTCTGGTTGCTTAAAACTGATCCGCAAACGAGAGATGCCAGATTACTATTCAAGATATTTATTTTTAAAGAAAACAAGTGTTTTCACACTCTCTCGCTACGGACTCAAGCGAACAGCCGTGGGGCACAGGCTGGATTTAATTTCTGAGATGGTTGTCAAGCCCAACAAGGCGGTCCTAATTCCTTAACTTTAAGTTATTCGGACTTCCGACGTGCGGTTCAGATCTGATATGGAGTTTCGATGTGCTCCCGAGAGCAGCCGGGTAATGAGATTAATCCTAGATTTTAGGATAACCTAGCGTCAATGATTCTAAAAGTTTTGGGTCTTGCAGATGGTATTTAAAGCGATTCAAACGGATTTCGTAGCTAATCTGGTTTCACACCTAGTTACTTTGTCTCATTTCTAAAGGATTTAGTCCTAAGTGATTTCTGGTCGAGGTGGTACTCAGGCCTTTGTAGTTTGTATATAAAGTGATCCAAGTTATACTACTTAGCTAGTTTAAGATAGTGTCTAGGGTGAAAGTTCTTAGAAAAATTGGAAGATCAAGGTGATGAAGGGTGAGATTTGTGAAGGAAATGAGTTCAAAGGTGGCTTTAGACTTTAGGATTCAGTTCTGACAAGTTAATGAGGTATTAGGATCGACCCATTGCCTAAGGACGTCTAATCCCAGGTTGACAAAAATTCGGGGCGTTACATTAGGTTTAGGTTTAGGTTAGGGAGTCGAGATTAGGATTAGGTGTAGGGTATAGGTTTAGGTTTAGGTTATAAGTGTAGGTTATAGGTTATGGTTTAGGGAATCGAGAATTGGTTAAGGTTTTGGAAATCGGGTTCAGGTTCGGGATCGGGTTTTCAAGTTAGGTTTAGGTTTAGGTTAGGGAGTTGAGATTAGGATTAGGTGTAGGTTTAGGTTTAGGTTTAGGGATTTGAAAATAGGTTAATATTTATGTTTAGGTTTAGGAATTCAGGTTCGGGTTCGGGATTGGGCTTAGGTTTGGGTTTTCATAATTGAGTTTTGGTTTGGGTTGGGCGGTTTAGATTAGGATTAGGTTTAGGTTTAGGTTAGGGAATGAGAATAGGTTAAGGTTTAGGTTTAGTAAATCGGGTTCGGGTTTGGGATCGGGTTTTAGGTTTGGGTTTTCAAGTTTAAGTTTAGGTTTAAGTTAGGGAGTTGAGATTAGGATTAGGTGTAGGTTTAGGTTTAGGGATTTGAGAATACATTTAGGTTTTAGGTTATAGGTTAAGGTTTTGGTTTTGGGATTTGAGAATAGGTTTAGGTTAAGGTTAGTTTAGGTTAAGGTTATAAGTATAGGTTATAGGTTTTGGTTAAGGTTCAAGTTTAGGTTATAAGTATAGGTTTTGGGATTTGAGAATAGGTTTAGGTTAAGGTTATAAGTTTAGGCTAAGGTTATAAGTATAGGTTTTGGTTATAGGTTAAGGTATAGGTTTAGGTTATTAGTATAGCTTTTGGGATTTGAGAATAGGTTTAGGTTAAGGTTATAAGTATAGGTTATATGTTTAGGTTAAGGTTTAGATTTATGTTATAAGTATAGGTTTTGGGATTTGAGATTAGGTTTAGGTTATAGGTTTAGGTTTAGGTTATAGGTTTAGGATGTGGTTTAGGTTAAGGGTGTGGTCCCTGTAATTACAGATATAAACACGGCCTGTCCAAATGGCTAGGCCCTTCCAATGCTGTCCATAGGAATTGGACAGCTTCACCACGGTCATAATAGCAGTTCCCACCTTCCAAGGACCCCTGCTCATCCCGATAGCTCCAACATACATTCCGGTCTGCTCCATTAATTTTCAGCAAATACATAAACACGGCCTGTCTAAATGGTCAGGCCCCTCCAATGCTGTCCATAGAAAATGGACAGCTTCATCATGGTCATAACAGCAGTTCCCACCTTCCAGGGACCCCCGCTCATCCGGATAGCTCCGACGCACATCCGGGTCTGCTCCATTAATTTCGAGCAAATACATAAACACGGCCTGTCCAAATGGCCAGGCCCCTCCAATGTTGTCCATAGGAAATGGACAACTTCATCATGGTCATAACAGCGGTTCCCACCTTTTAGGGACCCCTGCTCAACATTTGGATAGCTCCGACGCACATCCGGGTCTGCTCATTTAAATAAAATGGATTATCAAGATCATTTAAAATGGATAAAATGGCGAATACATTTATGTTTTAGGTTTAGGTTAAGGTTATAGGTTTAGGTTATAGGTTATAGGTTTAGGTTTAGGTTATAGGTTTAAGTTTAGGTTTAGGTTATAGGTCATAGGTTTAGGTTTAGGTTTAGGTTTAAGCTGGAGGTTTAGGTCTAGGTTTAGGGAATCAGATTCGGTTTTGGGTTCAGATCGGGTTTATGTATTCTCTAGTATTATCAACTATTGAACCTAGTATTATCTACTACATACTAGTAACATACAACCAATATTGGGGCACCATACCATAAGCTACAAGAATTTCATGTCCCCCTAAACAAGGTATCCTCCATTGATAACATATATATATATATATATATAATAAGTTCTTTATTTTCATTTACATTCGCAAATACATTCATCATCCATCCAAGAAATTGAAACATTCATCATCCTCAAATAGAAAGCCAATTAATTCTACTCAAATTATAGAACCAAACCAAATTTGAAAGACATGTGAAGCTAAAGGTCTCATATGACATTCGCCACAACAAATCATGTGTGAAAAAAAAAAAAAAACAGCAAGCAAAGAAAATAAAAAAAGAACTAAAAAGCTTTTCTATAAGGATCGGTTATAAGATGGGCAGCCAAATATCATGATATTTCAGGATTAATAAGTCTAATTCGGTACAAAATATCATGAAGTTCTTGACATTTATTGCAAGCAAATGCACCCTCATGCAAAGCATGAAAAAAATCTAGCCCCACAAACCTCATTAAACTATACAATAGGATGGTATGCATGTTCTACTCCTTCAGCCTGATTTTTTGGGTGAGAACATCTTGACAGCTAGACCAACCTGATGGATGGCTTTGATATTGCATTGTCTGCCATGGTGGTACATGTGATGCCATTAGAAGGTAGGCCTTGTACATGGGCTTAATAAACCTCTAACAGACCTTATTTCATCATACATGAGATTGGATTTTGAAAATCCAAAGATGAATGTCTGCTAGAATACATCCATGTGCCCACACATGCCAAAGAACAACCACCAGCAAGAGGCACCACTTGGATCTCATGGAGCCCACTGCCAAACATGGAGTGGAATTGGCACAGGTCCAATTGCAATTCCATCCCACCTAATCCCTTCTAATCCCACTACCCAAACACGCCCTAAATCCCCAAATCCTCAAATCCTTAAATCCCCCCCCCCCCAAAAAAAAGAGACAAACAAACAAACAAACATCATACCTAAGAATCCGAGATTTACAACCAGTAGAAGGCCAAACTGCAACAAAGGACTGGAGATCGAGAGAGGCGGCCGAGAGTGAGAGCTCGAGGGAGAGTGAGAAGAGAGGGAGAGGGAGATGGAGAGAGAGAGAGAGAGAGAGAGAGAGAGAGAGAGAGAGAGAGAGAGAGAGGGGTGGAGAGCGAGCGAGTGGGAGACCTCGAGGAGAGCGAGCAAAGAGGGAGAGGGAGATGGAGAGGCAGAGAGAGAGAGAGAGAGAGCAGAGAGAGCAAAGAGGGCTACAGAGAAAGCGGCGAGGGCCGGAGAGCGAGCTCCATCGAGGGAGAGAGCAGAAAGGGAGATGGAGAGAGTTGGCGCAAATGAATTAGGGCTTTTTTTATATAGGGCCCCAACCGACGGCCGATGGTCGGTGCTTTGTGGGCCCCACCATGATGTATGTGTTTCATCTATTCCGTTCATCCATTTTTACAGATCATTTTATTGCTTGATCCAAAAAATTAGAGGGATATAAATCTTAGGTGGACCACACCACATGAAAACAATAGTGATTGGATATCAACTATTAAAATCTTCCTAAGGCCCACTATACTGTTTATTTGACATCCAATCTATTGATTAGGTCATACAGGCCTAGATGAAGATAGAAAATAAATACCAGCTTGATCCAAAACTTTTATGGCCCCCAAAATGTTTTTAATGGTTGACCCTCATTCAACACTGTTTCGTATAATGTGGTCCACTTGAGAGTTGGATATACCTCATTTTTGGACTCATATCGTAAAATGATTTGTAAAAAAAGATGGATGGCATGGATGAAACACATACATCATGGCGGGCCCACATAGCACCTAGCCAATCCATTCCCCTTTTTCTTATAGTGTGGACCCCACCACAGAAAACAACGGGAGGGTGATTCCCACCGTTGAAACTATCCTAAGACCCATCGTAATGTTTATTTGAAATCCAACTAGTTTAAAAGTATAAAAAATAAAATAAAATAAAAAATGGTGTGGGGCTATACATCATGGTGGGGCCCACACAGCACCAACCACCAGCCATTGGATGGTTTAGGGGGAGTAGCCAATCTGTTCCCCTTATTTGTGGTGTGATCCATTTAATCTTTGGATATGATTCATTTTTTAGATAATTCTATAAAATGATCTCAAAAAAATGGATGAACAGTGTGTGTTGATCCCAAATTTTCGGTAAATCCAAAACTCAAGTGGACCATGCCACACAAAACACTGTGGAATAATGATTTTCATTGTTGATACCTTCCTTGGGCCCACAGTAATGTTTATTTGCCATCCAACATGTTCATAATATCAAGTGGACGCGGATTAGCTACCGACGAGAGAGAGAGAGAGAGAGAGAGAGAGAGAGAGAGAGAGAGAGAGAGAGAGAGAGAGAGAGAGAGAGCGGATTGCGTACTGAGTTACTCAATACACTTTTATCGTACTAAGTAAACTCAATTGGGCCCACCATGAATTTATGTGGTTTATCCACACTGTCCATCCATTTTTAATGCTAATTTTAGGGGTTGATCCCAAAATTGAAGTAGATCCAAAGCTTAAGTGGACCATTACATAGGAAACAGTGTGGAATAGTGATTTCCACTATTGAAACCTTCCTAGGTTCTAAAGTAATTTTTATTTGTCATCCAACCTGTTAATATGATCACAAAGACATGGATGAAGAGAAAGCACAAACATCAGCTTGATCCAAAACTTCTTTGGCCTCTGAAAAATTTTCAATGGTAGATGTTCAATCAAACTGTTTCCTGTGTTGTGGTCCACTTGAGATTTTAATTTTCTTCATTTTTGGGATCAAACCCTAAAATTATCCGTTAACATAGATTAACGGAGTGGATAAAATAAATAAATAACAGGTTCTCATGAGGTCAATAAGTTGGGTCACAATTTTGACCAGAACATTTGGCTCATTTTACATGTCCGGTCCATTCATTCTATTTTACCGATCATTACCCTCAAATTGACTAGTTACTCACCCCGATCATGCTACATATGAGAGAGATATTGGGCAAACAAGATTGATCAACAATTTGAGTGAATTTTGATTTAAACATCTGAAGTTATTTACTTTTCAATCTGGACTAATCAGCTTGTCCAAAAACAGTTAAAGGTTGTTAATAATATCAAAAATATATGAATGAATAGAAAACATAAACATCAGCTTCATCCAAAACTTCTATGGCCTCTAAGAAAATTTAAATGGTAGAGGTTCAATCACACTATTTCCTGTGGTGTGGTCCACTTGGGCTTTGGATATGCTTCCTTTTTGTTCTTTAGACCTCAAATTATCTGTTAACATGGATGAATGGAGTGGATAAAATAAATAAATAACAGTGGACCCACAGAGTTTACTTTGGTAAAAGTAATGAGTAACTCACTTAAATGTAGTAGAGAAGGGTTTCCTTAAAACATTCATAATCATATATTGGGCCTGCTTGAATGTGATTCACATATCCAACCCACTCATTATGTGTGTCCCACTTAGATGGGGGATATCAGACCAAGTTTCAACCGCATCCATGTCTGTATTAACTTATAAACAAATTGGATCTCAAATAAATATCGCGGCGGGCCCTAAGAAGGTTTCAATAGTGGGTGTCACTATCCTACTCTTTTCTATGGTGGGTCCACTTGAACTTTGGATCTACCCCGTCAATCAGATGCACCATTCCATGGTGGGCCACGAGTTTAAAAATAAAGTCAATCCATGACTTGGGTGGGCCACACCACATACTATAGTTGAGAGGGTTACCCTCCCATTAAAACATTCATAATCATTTATTGGGCCCACGTAGATGTGGTTCATAGATCCAACCCATTCATTATGTGTCCCACTTGGATGAGGAGTCAGACTAAGTTTCATACACATCGAAAACTCATGTGGGCCCCACCAAATGCTTTTATATGTTTTAGGGATGTCTTCACATAGTTTTAGATGTTATGGCCCACCTGAGTCTCGTATATGACTGATTTTTGGACTTAAAAAGGAGACATCAAATGCATGGTGTTCATGTTCTACACACATCATGGTGGGGCGCGCATAGGTCAACCTCATGGGAAGTTCCCATGAGGTGACCTTTTAAGACCATTTCACTATTTAGGTAACTCCTTCATGGGTGTTACTCTAACCGTGTAGGGCCCACCTTGATATATTTTATGTATATCGACACCGTCCATATATTTTTCCATCATATTTTAAAAAGTAATTTCAAATCACAAGAACTCAATAATCTCAGGTGGGCCATACCAATCAAAACAATGATGAATAACCATTAAAAACTTTTTGAAGGCCACAAAAGTTTTGGATCAATTTGATCTTTGTAGTTCACCTTCATATCTAGATCTCCTTTACATTATCAACAAGTTGGATTGCAAATAAACATTACTAAAACCTTACGATGGGCTCTTTATAATTTTTAATGGAGAGGTACTATATTTTCATTCTTTCCAATGGTGTGGTCCACTTAAGATTTATATTTACACAATTTTTTAAACCCGACCCAAAAATGGGTTGGAGAAACGTATGGGCGGCAAGGATATACAACACATCATCAAAATTTCACTTTTGTTATCTAACTTTTCAACTTTTCTTGTCAAAATACAAAATTTAGTTTTCTTTTTTAAAAAAAATATATTTTTTTTTACAATTTGTCAATTTTTTCACAATTTGTTTAATTTCTTAAATTTTCTTTTTCAAAATATCATTTTTTTAATCTCACTTTTGTTATATAACTTTTCAATTTTTGTTGTCAAAATACAAAATCTAGTTTTCTTTTTTTAATTTTTTTTTTTTTTTTTTACATTTTATCAATTTTTTCACAATTTTGTTTAATTTTTAAAATTTTCTTTTTCAAAATATCATATTTTTATCGATTTTTTTCTTCAAAATTATCAACATTATTCAAAGTTCTTAATTTTTTTTTTTTTTTTAAATCTAGATTTTTATAAAATTACAGTTTTTTTTTTCAAAATTTAAATTTTTTAAAAACATTGTTAATTATTTTTCTAAGCTTCTGAACTAATTTTTTTTTTTTTTGAAATTTATAATTTTTTTGAGCCTTTTCATTTTTGACATGAGCATTAAAGACGGTCTTTGATAGGGCTATAAGGCGGTTTAGGACCGTCTCTAATAGAGACGGTCTTTGACAGTCTCTGATAAAGACGGTCTTTGACAGGGCTATAAGACGGTTTAGGACCGTCTCTAATAGAGACGGTCTTTGACAATCTCTAAATAGAGACGGTCTTTGACAAGGCTGTAAGACGGCTAAGGACCGTCTCTAATAGAAACGGTCTTTGACAGTCTCAGATTGCAAGTAAAAGACGGCCAATAACTGTCTCTAATGCAGACGGCCAATGACCGTCTCAGATAACTGCATATAAGACGTCAAGGACCGTCTTTAATGCGGACGGCCAATGACCGTCTGAAATGACACATATAAGACGGTCAACGACCGTCTTAAATGATTTATGGACGTTCAAATTTTTAAGACAATATTAAGGACAGTCATGGGCCGTCTAAAATTTTAGAGACGGTTTATGGCCGTCTCTAAAGCGTCTTTAAACCAAGCGATTTTAGAGATGGTCCAGAACCGTCTCTAAATCCGTCCTTTTTTTTTTTTTTTTCCATTTTTTACGTAGTGGACTCGGGACTTGTACCCTAGTGACTGCGCCATCGCTGCAATTCCAATGACGTGTATTACGCATCGAGGCGATACTCAGGCGAGGAGATCTGGGCCCACGTTCAGTTCATGGAAAAATGCTGTACGTTGCAAGACCCAAGAGAATATCACATCAATCCCATCAATCAAGTACACATCACCTCACATATCAAGTACAACACCCATCCCCAACCAACCCCTAAAGTCAACTTTCTCTTACAACCAAGTACACCCATCACTCACCCATCCCTCTCTCTTGCAACCTCTTTCTCTCATCTCCCTCTCTCTCATTCTCCAAGCAACCCAACGTCCAACATTTCCACGAGAGTGAGGAGAAGCTAGTGTGGCCCACCTTCCTACCTCCCATCTCCACCATCCAAGCTTCATCTCGACCATTGAAATGCATTCCATGGAGCTTTAAGACACATCGGTGGGAGAAGAAGTCTAAGAAGATGATCAGTGGGTGCTTTTCTAGGATTAGATTTGTTTCATTTTGCTTGGATTTGATGATTGAGGGCCCACACATGGTGGGACCCATCTTGATGTATGATTTGTAAGAGGGACCTATAGTGGCGGGGTCCCTCCGATCTCTCTCTCTCTCTCTCTCTCTCTCTCTTCATGATTTTTTTGATGGCCTACTTGATGTTTATTATCCGGGCCATCCAGATGTGCTGGACGCACCTTGATGTGGTGCTAGATGCACCTTGCTGAGGTGCTCGACATTCCTTGATTTTATGTGGTGTCCACACCGTTCAGCACCATGGGACAATGGGACACACCAAATATATATATATATATATATATATATATATATATATATATATATATATATATATATATATATATATATATATTTCCGACCGTCCATTGGTTAGGCCAGTAGCCCAGGACGCCGCTGGACACCGTCTAGTAGCTGCAAGGCACACCGAGGTGTGTCCTATCCTCACCATCCATTTCATAGATGTGGAAGCCCACCATGCTGTATGGGTTTTATCTACACCGTCCACAAGGACGTGGGGCCTACCTTGATTTATTTGGGTTGTATCCACACCGTCCAATCCGTGGACGGTGGGAGAGGATTGGGTGGTGTACCTCACATCACCTATGCAGCCGCTGTAAGTACGCCAACAATGCTCTGTGGCTTGGCATTTTTGATATATATATATATATATATATATAATATAGCATTGCATTATGGTGGGCCCCACGTGGGACCCACTTGATGTGTCTGTTGTCCATATGTGGACATCACGTGAGGTATGTGCCTCATCCACGCCGTGCATCCATGAGCCCACCACGATATGTGTTATATCCATTCCGTCCAGATCATGGGACGTGGGCCACCTTGACTTGTGTGTTGTATCTACACCTTCCATCTGTGTGGCCCGCCTGCTGGACTTGTAGGGGCCACCTGCTGGACGTGCAGGGCCTACCTATGATGTATGTGTTTTACCCTCTCCCCGTCCAGCCACGTGGACGTGGGACCACTTTAAAGAATGTGTTCTCCACACCGTCCATCTGTTTTGGTAGTGTGTGGAGCCCATGTTGATGTATGTATTATGTATTCGTACCGTCCTGATCTCGACGATGCTGTGTGGAGCCCACGTTGATGCATGTATTCTATATCCACCTGTCCATCCATTTTGCTGGACTGGTGGGCCACATGTATGGCCCCACCATGATGTATTTTTACCCAAGTCGTCTAGGGCCAGCTGACCCATTTGTTATTGTAATGAGGCCCATGTTTGAGGCCCAAATGTGATGTATTTGAGGCCCATGGATGAGGTCCATTGTGATGTATTTGAGGGCCCATGGATAAGGCCCATTGTGATGTATTCGTGGCCTATGGGTAAGGCCCATTGTGATGTGTTTCCAACCCATTTGGTAAGGCCCATTGTGATGTATTTCAGGCCCATTTGGTAAGGCTCATTGCGATGTATTTGAGGCCCATGGGATATGGCCCATTGGTGTGGCCCATTGGTGTGGCTCATTAATGCAGCCCACTTGATATATATGATGTAAGACCTGTATCCTAGACCATACTGTTCCGTAGTCTTTCGCGGTCATCTCGATCGAATTTCGGCGACCCACGATCTGTTATTGGCAGTTGTGCATGATCCTGAGTTGTCCCGTATATCAGAGTCGGTTCGACTCGAAACTTGTATCCTTGCGACCATGCCGTTGCCGCAGTTCCGACGCTGCATCTCGCGCGCCGAGGGGATACCCTGGCTAGGAGATGTGGGTCTGCGTTCAGTTCGAGGAAAACGCCGCGCATGCAAATTCCGAGAGAATCTCTACCACCCATCAAATCAATCAAATCAAATCAAATCAAATCAAATCAAGTACAAAACAACCCAACCCATCCCTCTCTTACACAACCTTACCCAAAGTTAACTCTCTCTCTCTCTCTCTCTCTCTCTCATCCCTCTCTCACCCAAATTTCAACCAAACCCATCCCTTTTCTTAGACACCCATTCCTCTCTTACACAACCTTACCCAAAGTCAACTCTGTCTCTCTCCACCCATCCGTCTTTCACCCAAATTTCAATAAAGCCCATCCCTTTTCTTACACACCCATCACTCTCTCCCTACATCACTGATCTCTCTCATTTCTCTCATTCTAAGCAATTCCCAAGAGAGATCCAACGTCCCCACCTCCATGAGAGGAGCCTTGTGTGGCCCACTCCCTACCACTCAATCCAACCCTTCAAAGCTAATCTCAACCGTTAAAATCCACCCCTTAGAGCTTTAGATCGCATTGGTGGAATGAGGAAGTCCGAGAAGATCAAAGGTGAGTGATCTTAGATCTACATTTTTCATTTTTTGTTGTTGTGATTTTAGGGCCCACATATGATAGGACCCACCTCGATGTATACTTTGTATTAAGAGGGTCCATAGTGGAGGGGCCTCTTCATCACCGACGGTATCTCTCTCTCCCTCTCCCACCTGATGAACGTGTGGATCCACACTGTCCAACGGATCTGGACGGTGAGACCCACCTGTTACATCCAGGCCGTCCATTTTGGACAGGCCCAGATGAAGGGAAACATAAATAACAACTTGATGTAGCGTGGGACCCACCTGTTAGAGGGGCTGGATTAGCTGGTTACCGCACACCAGCTATATAGCTGATGTACGACGTCAGCAAGTTTCGTCGGTCATGAGCTATGTGTATTACCCGAACCGTCCATCTGTTTGACCCTAGCCGTCCAGTATTTGGACGTAATCGTGGGATTCCACGATGATGTAAGTGTTTTATCTAAACTGTGTGCCAGTTTGGATGCATGTGGGCCCACCCCGCACGTGTGACACGTGTGGGTTGGTGCGACCCACCGTGATGTATCCATTAACTGCAGCCATCATTTGTCTAGCCATATGGCAGATGCACCGACGTCATCAAGTTTGAGGGCCCCACCGTACATGGTATATGTGTTTTACAACACCGTCCGCCTGTGTTTCCTTGGCAGGACCGTGGACCCACTCCACACGTATAACACGTGTGGAGGTCGGGCCACCTTGATCCGTGCATTCTACTTTCACACCGTACATCTGGACGGTGTGGTGTAAGGCCCACCGTGATGTATTATATATACATGCCGTCTATCTATTTGCAGGATGCGGGACCCACACGTGATGCACGTGTGAGGGTGGACCCACCTTAAATGTATTGTATATCCCCATCGTCCACGTGGACAGTGGGGGCGGGCCATGAGGTAGCAGCTGCTACTGCCTGTTGATGTCAGCATAGTTCTATAGGCCCCATGTGTGGGGCGTGTGTTGTACCAACACCGTCCATATGGACGGGCTATGCCGGGCCAACGGTGATGTATATGCCTTGTATCCGCACCTTCCCACTGAACTGGATGGTGGAGACCCACCTTTGATTGTATGTGTTTCAACCATGGGTTGCCTCATCCGGCCTAGTGAGATATATTTGAGTCCCACCTTTGATGTATATGTTTTAGCCAAGCCGTCCAGATTGCTGGACGTGTGGCCCACCTTGATGCTAAGGACTATCCAGCCGTCCATCATGGTTTTATCAAGACCGTCCATCTGTATAGACATCAGCAAGTTCTGTGGGCCCTTCCATGATGTATGTGCTACCTCCAAACCATTCGTCCATATAGTGAGCTTGTCTTAAGGCCTGAGACAAAAGTTAAGGTAGATCTGCCTATCAGGTGGACCACTCTGCAAAAATCAGTGAAGGGTTGAACGCCTACCATTGAAATTCGCTTGGGGTTCCAGGAACTCTAGATCAATATGAAATTTGATTTCCCTCTTAATTCAGGTCTTTGTGACCTCATGAACAGATTGAAAAATAAACTTATGGTGGGCCCTATAAATTTTAAGCAGTGCAGATCATTATCTCCATTGCTATTTATGGTATGGTCCAGATAATCTTCCAATAGGACTAAATTTTGTGGATAATGCTCTTAAATGATTTCTAAAAATAGATGAATGGTGTAGATGGACTGGCCCATGTGATCTGGCCCACTTGATGTATATGAGGCTCACTGGTGCGGCCCACGTGACGCGATCCATTGCGATGTATATGTGGCCCAAGTGATGTGGCCTACTTGATGTACATGAGGCCTAGGTGATGTGGCCCATTATGATGTATTTGAAACCCATGGGATGTGGCCCACTGTGATGTATTTAGGGCCCGTGGGTTGTGGCCCATTATGATATATTTAAGGCCCATGAGCAGGGCCCACCTGTTGTGTATATGAGGCCCATGAGTGAGGCTTATTGTGATGTGTTCGAGGTCCATGTGATGCGGCCCATAGTGATGTATATGTAGCCCTTGTATGAAGCCCATGGTGTTGTATATTAAGCCTTTGTGTGAGGCCATGGGCCTACTTTATGTTTAGCTCTATAGGGGCCACTGCTTGGGAGCAATGATGGTAAAATGTCCACAGTGATGGGCGATGATGGATAAATGTTCACATTGTGACCTTCCCTTAGGCCCTTTGTTAGGCCGATAACCGATTTCGATAATCGGGGTCGAGGCTGATTCTGATTGCTGATTGCTGATTACCGATTCGATTATCGGGGTCGAGGCCGATTCCAATTATCGATTACCAATTCCGATTATCGGGGTCGTGGCCGATTCCGATTGCCAATTACCGATTTCGATTATCTAGGTCGAGGCCGATTTCGATTATCGATTACCGATTCCGATTATCTGGGTCGAGGCCAATTCCGATTGCCGATTACCGATTTCAATTATCGGGGATGAGGCCGATCCCAATTGTCGATTACTGATTTTGATTATCGGGGTCGAGGCTGATTCCGATTGCCAATTATCGATTTCGATTATCGGGGTCGAGGCTGATTCCGGTTGCCGATTACCGATTCTGATTATCGGGGTCAAGGTCGATTCCGATTGCTAAATACCGATTTCGATTATCGGGGTCGAGGCTGATTCCGATTGCCAATTACCGATTCTGATTATCAGGGTCGAGGCCGATTCCGATTGCCAATTACCGATTTCGATTATCGGGGTCAAGGCCGATTCCGATTGCCGATTACCGTTATCGAGGTTGAGGCCGATTCTGATTGCCGATTACCATTTCCAATTATTGAGGTCGATTCTGATTATCGATGCTAACTCCGATTGTCGAGGTCGGATATCGAGACCGATTGCCGAGGCCCATTGTGATGTATATGTGGCAAGTATTTGAGGCTCATTCTGATGAGCATTCGGCCTTGTCTTGATGCGTTTGAGGTCTATGTAATGTATGTGAGGCCTATGTGATGAGGCCCATTATGGTGCATTTGAGGGCTAGGCGATGGAGCCCATTGTGATGTATGTTAGGCATGTGTGAAAGGCCCATCGTGATGTGTATTAAGCTCTTGAGTGAGGCCCATAGTGTTGTATATTTGGTCCTTGTGTGAGGCCATGGGTCCACTATATGTTAGGCTCTATATGGGTCATTCCTTAGGGGGGGGGGGGCAATGTTGGTTAAATGTCCACATTCTCGAGGTTGATTGTCGATGACGGTTATTGATATCGATTATGAGTGTGTGATAGCATAACATGATGATACATGCTCATACGCATAATCTGCATGTTTGCTATGAGATATATTGACCATTGCACATGCCATAGTGCCAGTTGTTATGAGACTCCCTGATAGGTGGAGATTGTCTCACATGAGCACACAGTATGCATAGGATTGAGCATGACTGGATTGTATGACTCATGCATCTTGCATTATGTGTTGTGATTACTATATGCCCTAGCGACATCAGGGTCGTAGCCTCCACAGGCATGTCATGGATGGCTAAATGGGACACCGAAAATGTTTGGTTCGAGCATCTGAACACTTTGGATGTCTGTGGGTGAAAGTCCCTAAACCTCCGAGGCTAGGAGATGCCTCAACATCTAAACCGACTGGTTACATGAGAGCCCAAGTGCCAAATACCAAGAGGCTGCGTCTCCCACTATGTAGTGGTTGGTTGGGAGGGGGTGTGGCCTTACCCGCTCGAGAGTAGGGGGCATAGCTAAGCTGAGTTTGGTGCTCGTGAATGGGTCCGCTATCGACGTGCTGAGTAGATATTAGTAACTACTGGCCAGACGGATAGTGAGGTCTCTTCCACTTGCATGGTCGTGCGTCAGTATGCGGCGATTTGCTTGTAGAGTGTACTGAACCCCGGTGATGATCCCAGAGATGTACAGTACTGATATGTGGACTTATTGAGCAGAAGTTGCATACTCATTCATTCACTCACTATCCACTCGGGCTAGTGGTGCACAACTAATTATTGTGTACCTTCGCATGGTAGGGATTTCGGTTGGGTCCGCGACGAACCTGAGATCAGGAGTCTACCACATTGAGTCTGACTATCCAATTTTAGGTATGGGATTGGTTTGGAAAGAAGTCCTTTATGGTAGACCACGTAGCTTACAATACTACGTACTATCATCCCGACTTCACACTCCAACATGGTCATTCCCTTCGCATCACATATTGCATTACATCCGCAGCATACGACATTTTGGGTTACCATGTTTCTGCATTTATATGGCTTAGATACGGCTGACGGTATTTGTGAACTCATCAGGAATTTTATATTATATTACATCCTTAGCATCTGATGTTTGACTCTTTATAACTCCTCATTTGCTTAGCTTATCTGTATTGCGTACTCTGTTATTATACGATTCATGGACTCGCCAGTATTTCCGATATTGTATGATTATGACATTGTATTGAATACTTAACACTTACCTCGTGCATACACTACACCACCCTCTAAGATTTCTATAAGCTTATGCACGATAGATGCGTGTAGGTGGTGTTAGATTGCAGCAGCGATGAGCTTGGAGTGTGCAGCGAACTTCTGGAGATTTGATTTTGATATATGTATTTCCCTTTCAGCACTGTATTCAAATGTATTACCTTAGTGGATATGTGATAATGATGTTGCCTTTGTGATTTGAATAAACTTGTGGTTATGCTTATTACGAGTTAAATGTACATTGGAAAATTCCTCCTTAGAGGATCCCAGGATCAGAATCTGTGTATGGATGTTGGGAGTCGAGAATGGGATACTATGGAAGCTGTCGGCACCGGATTCGGCGATCGGAAATTTGTAAGTTCGATTTCCGGGTTTGGGGCATGACATATGAGGCCCATTGGTGCGGCCCATTGATGCAGCCCACTTGGTATATACGAGGCTCATTGGTGCGGCCCATTGTGATATATGTTAGGCCCAAGTATGTGGCTCGTTGTGATGTATTTGTGGCCCATTGTGATGTATTTGTAGCCCGTATGTTGAGGCCCGATGTGGTGTACATGTGGCCCTTGAGTAAGGCCCAATGCGATGAATGTGCAGACCAATGTAATGTGTGATTTCACTATAATGTATGTAATGATATTTATGTAGGCCACTGCTTGGGAGCAATGTTGGTTAAGTGACCACATTGATGGGCAATGATAGTTAGAAGTCCACATTGTGACCTTCCCTTGGGCCCATTGTGAGGTTCATTCTTGTTATGAGTAGCCTGTCTAGGCCCATCCTTGATATGAGGAGAGTACACCATCTTATAACATGCTTAGTATAGCTTCACGATTCATGCCCATGCGCATCATACGTATGCTTGATATGAGGAGTAATTGATCATAGCACATGCCATTGGGCAGATTATTGTGGGACTCCATGATAGGAGTTGTCCACATGAGCGTGCGGTATGCGCAGGATTGCTGCATGACTAGATAGTATGGCTCATGCATCTCACATTGTCTAACATGACCATCATACGCCCTAGCGACATCAAGGCCATATCCTCCACGGGCATGTCGTGGATGACAGATGAGACACCAGAAATCTGTTCAACATGGGGTGATATAGATATCCCTGGGTGAAATTCTTTAAACTCTCTTGGTTCCAGAGGTTGCCACAATATCTAGACCGAGTGGATGCATGAGCGCATGAGGGTCGTATACCATTAAGCACGTCTCCCACTGTGTCATGGTCGGTTGGAATGGGGTGCGGCCTTACCTGCCCGAGAGGAAGGGGCAATGCTAGGCCGAGTCTGACCAGCTCGAGAAATGGGTCCGCTATCGACGAGCCAAACCCTATCTTAGCAGGCAGATAGTGAGGTCTCTTCCACTCACTACGCCAAAATGGCCAATTTGTAATGTATCCGTCGCAAAAATCTCTTGGTTTAATGACGGATTTAATCCGTCGCTAACGGAAAAGGTCCGTCGCTAAGCTCATCTTTTTCGAATATCCATAGTTCGAACGTTGCAGACAGCGACAGACCAAAATTCGTCGCTAAAATCTGATTTACGACGTATTTGCGACGGATTTTTGTCTGTCGTAACTAGGCGACGGATGAAATCCGTCGCAAAGTTTGATTTGGCAACGGAAAATGTTGGAAATTCCCGCCCAAAATACCAATTGGCGCCCTTTTCAGTTTATTTTGCGACGGATCATGTCCGTCATTAAAGGACTTTAGCCTTGACATTATTCTTTTTTTCATTTGTTTTAATATGGTGGAAAAATAAGTTTTTTTGTAGTCTAATAATTGTTTTTTAATAGAATTTCAGTGGTTTAATTGTACATATTTGTATCTAAGATTATTTTTTAACAATTGATTGAATGTAAAAAGAAAATTTATTTTATTTTTATATCAAATGAGTGGAATTTTTATTTTTATTTTTTAATTTAAAACTGATATTTAAATGATTTGTAATATCACATGAAAAAGAATATTGAGAAGTTTAAAAAATTTAACAATGTTTGAGAAAAAAAATTAGATTTTGAAAAAATAAAAATCGTAATTTAGTAAAAATCTATTTTGTGGGAACAAAAAAGAATATTTAATAAAGTTGATAAATTTGAAAAAAAAACATTTGATTTTGAGAAAAAATAATATCCTGAAAAACAATATACATATTTTTAAAAATGTGAAAATTTTCACAATGTTGAAAAATGAAAATATTTTAAAAAAGAAAATGAGAGTTTGAAATTTGAAAAAAATAAAAATAAATTGTGAAGTTCAATAAAATTTGACGAGTTCAAATAACATGCTTTTAAAAAAATGGAGAAGTGAAAAAGAATTGAAAATTTTTAAAATAAGACGATATTAAAAAATCGATACTTTATCAAAAAACAAACATTTTGAAACGAAAAATAAATAAGTTGAAATTTTTTGTGATTTTGAAAAATAATTGAAAATGTTCAAAATTCGAAATTAAAAGAAAAAGTTATTTATAAAAACACTAAGATTTTAATATATATATATATATATATATATATATAATTTTTTTAAAAAATCGAAAAGTTGAAAACAACATGATGCTTTTGAAGTAAAAAAATCGGAATTTTGGAATTTTTAGGAAAAAATTAAAAATTGTGAAATTTTAAGATATTTTGAAAATAAAAATTCAGAATTTGTATTTTAATTTATTTTTTGAAATATTTTATAATAAAAATGATATTTTGTTAAAAGTTTTCAAAGAAAAATTAAGAGTAAAAAAAAAAAAACATTTTGAAAACAAATGTAATTTTTAAATAGAAATTGATATTTATCTGTGAAAAAATATTTTTTAATAAATTATTAGGCACATCCACTAATTGAACATTTAACCATTTTTGTACAATCAAATTAGTCCAGATTGAAGAGTAAATAACTTCATATGTTTAAATCAAATTTCACACAAATTGTTGATCAATCTTGTATTCCCATTACCTTTCTCACATGTAGCTAGCCTGATTGGGGCTAGTAACTAGTCAAATTGAGGGTATCGATCAGTAAAGTAGAGTGAATGGACTATACATATAAAATGGGCTAAATATTATTGTCAAAATTGTGACCCAACTTTTTGACCTCGCGAGAACCTACGAATTGATGTTAATAAGTTTTGTGGGCCCCATCATGATGTGTGTCGAACATCAACATCGTGCATTTAATGTGTCCCCTTTAGGTTATGAGATATCTTAAAAATCATCCGTAAACGAAACTCAGGTGGACCATACCATCTAAAACCATGTTAAGACATCATAAAAAATATAAAAACACTTGGTGGGGTTCACATGAGTTTTGGATGCGGTTAAAACTTGGTTTGACCCCTCATCCAAGTGGGACAAACATAATGAGTGGGTTGGATATGTGAATCACATTAAGGCAAGCCGACTATATGATTATGAATGTTTTAAGGAAACCCCTCTACATTTAGGTGAGCTAGTCATTACCTTTACCAAAGTAAACTTTGTGGGGTCCACCATTATTTATTTAATTTATCCATTCCATTTATCCACGTTAACAGATAATTTGAGGTCTAAAGAACAAAAAGGAAGCATATCCAAAGCTCAAGTAGACCACACCATAGAAACTAGTGTGATTGAACCTCTACTATTGAAAAATTCTTGGAGACCATAGAAGTTTTGGATCAAGCTGATGTTTGTGTTTTCTCTTCATTCATATATATTTGATATTATGAATAGGTTGGATGGCAAATAAATGTTACTGTGGGCCCAAGGAAGGTATTAATGGTGGAAATCATTATTCCACATTGTTTCGTGTGGCATGGTCCACTTGAGTTTTGGATTTACCGAAAATTTGGGATCAACCCACACCGTTCATCCATTTTTTCGAGATCATTTCGGAGATTTATTCCAAAAATGAATCATTTCCAAAGATTAAATGGACCGCACCACAAATACTAGCATGGGTGATGATTTTCATTATTAAAAAATTTGTAGGGCCCACCATAAGGTATATTTTCCATCCAATCTGTTCATAAGGTCACAAAGACCTGGATGAAGAGGAAAAACAAACTTCATATTGATCCAAAACTTCTGTGACCCCCAAAAGGGTTTCAATGGTAGACGTTCAATCCCCTACATGCTTTTGATTGTGTGGTCCAGTTGATAGTTAAATCTGTCTTATTTTTTGTCTCAAGCCTTACGACCAAATTGCCATGTGGATGGACGGTTTGGATTTAACACATACCTCATGATATGACCCACAGAACTTGATCATGTCACCCAGCCCCCTCTCTCAAGGGTGTGGATTAGATACTGACGGGTTGAGTAGCGAGACTCGCCACTGAAGTTACATCACCAACTTTTGTGGGCCCCACCATGATGTATGTTTTGTATCTACACCATCCATTCATTTGGAGAGATCATATTAGGGCATAATCTAAAGAATGAGTCAGATCCAAAGTTCGAGTGGACCCCACCACATAAAATAGTAGGGAGAGAGTGACGCTCACCATTAAAAAGTTCTAAGGGCCATGAAAGTTTTCGATCAAGATAATATTTGTGTTTTCCCTTCTTTCATGTCTTCTTTAACGCATAAACAGGTTGGATCTCAAATAAATAGTATGGTGGACCTTTAGAAGGTTTAAACGGTCGGCGTCACTCTCTCCACTGTTTTCTGTGGTGGGGTCCACTCTAGCCTTGGATCTGCCTCATTCTCTGTATCATACCCTAAAATGACCTCTCAAAATGTATGGATGGTGTGGATACAAAACATACATCATAGTGGGGCCCACATAACTTGGTGACGTCACTTCAGTAGCGAGCCTACTCAACCTGTTAGTCGCTAATCCGCGTTCCTCTCTCAAGAGTTGAGGACTAGTTTGGGCATCGACCCTAACCAGTCCGTGTTTCAGCCCCTCTCCCTCCCTCTTGATCTCTTTCTCTCGATCTCGATCTCGATCTCAATCAGTCTCCCACTCTCTCTCCCTTTTCCTCTCCAACTCGGAGCTCGACGAAGAGAGCCTCAACGAGCACAACCAGGTAATTCGTGGTCTGCGTCTTCTAGGGTTTTTTTTCACCTGTTTCTCTCTTGGCAAAACCCTCTGCAGCGAAAATGGTGAAAGGGCACAAGGGTTTTCTTCCACTAGTTTCTCTCTTGCGGCATGAGGATGCCATACATTTACAAGGCCAAGGTCAAGAAGGATGAAAACCCTCTCAATCCTCTCGATCCCTCTGCCCATCTGTCTCCCACTCCCTCGTTGTCGATCGCCTGATCTCTCTCTCTCTCTCTCTCTCTCTCACTCTCTCTATTCCCCTCTCTCCATCTCCCTCTCCCTCCCTTCACCAGAAACAGCGAGCCATTGATCTGATCGAGCTTCTGACGATTGGAATTCACAGGTGTGGATCGGCTGGAGTTCGGATCTGGTCTGTAATCTTAGGGATTGCATTCAGTCCATCCATAAGGTTTGAATCTACATTTCCCTGATTTTTCTTACTCAGTTTCTGTTTTCCCCCAAATTTCTGTAGATTTTGGCCAATGAAATCTCTAGTACTGTTTTGATTTGTAATGGTCTCATTCATGAACCATCGACCAAACTGTCACATCTGAAAGCCTTCTTTGTGTTGTAAAGTGTACCTCGAACATGGCATCTATTGTATAATGGCTGTAGTGTGCATTACCATATGTCAATCTTGATTTTCTTTTGGTTTTGTAATCAGGAATTCTGGAAAAATCTATGATCTATTGCCCAATTTGCAGTTCGATTCACTTTGACATCAACTGTGATTTAAAATTTGATTGAGTTTTTCTGAGCATTTCAATGTATTTATTTACCTATTGCGTCTTTTGCAGCCGAGAAAAGCAGAAGAGAAAAAGCAGTAGTGTGCATTACAATATGTCAAGATGTTAGCTCCATCTTCAGTAGAAACTGAATCAGGTATCCATGTACCTAGGCCCTTCAGTTTTTGGAGAAAATAGGACAATCTTGAGCTTTATTTTTATTTTTTGAAAAGCATTGTGTTGGGCTTTATCTGTTTCTTCTCAGTAGTAGCAATTTATTGTGTCAAAGAAACATCTCTACCAATATAGATTTGAGAGGTTGACTTGTCATTAACCATGAAATCTTGAACGTTGTTATTTGTGATTTGGCTCTGGAAATTGGGTCATTTGGATGCCTAAGCAAATTGAATTCCAGACATTCAGTTAAAAAAAATGTTGTTTCCTACCGTTGACAAGGGTGTAGTGCACGTACAAAGTGAAAGTAACAGAATTGCAATTTGGAGCTCAAGCTAAAGTGAGGAAGACATTTTATACAAATGTTCCTGATGAATGCATGCAAGCTGTTGAAGATCTGGTTGTCCCAAGGACTTATCCTCTTCTTGTTGTCCACTTCTTATTGTCTTTTCGAATTTTGATGTTTGGAAAAAAAATAAGGTCAATTTAAATAGCAAGAGAGCAATCAGATGTGTTTTTTTTGGCAATGTAGGAATTTTTCTGTGGAAATAGGAAATATGTGCAGTTACTTTTGTTTTGTAGCGATCAGTTTCAATTGAGGCATGCATTAACTCAAAATAAACTGATTAAATAGGTGTAGTTTTTGGTTCACGGTGCATCTAAAATGCGACCTTACAGTTTGGACTATTTGATTGGCTACCTGCTTTAATTGCTTACCTTTGGTCTTGAGGGTCATATCAGCTAATTAGTGGGAAACACAAGTGTCATTGTGCTGTGATGGTTGGTGAATAGAGGATTCTATGATGTACCTGTTTGGATTAATTGTTGGTTATAGGTCTGCATGTGTAGAGTAATTAGATACTATGATGTGATGGGTGCAGATTGGAAGAGTTGTGTAGTCTGTTTGGATGACTTGCATTCTGTGTTGGGATGGTTCCAGAACGGATGAAGAGTGTTTATTTGGAGGAATTGTTGGTTGTAGGTCTATAAGTTTGGAGGGGAATTCTTGCATTGGATGAAGAGTGTTGTATGTTTTCAGGTCTGTATTGTTGGCTACCTTGGCTTCTCATCTTTGGGCTTGATACAAATGTAAGATGCATTGACATGATCCGGCATACAATTCTGTTTATGTTTGTCTTTAAAATTCACACTATATTGTCCTTTCTTTTCTTTTCTTTCTTTCTTTCTTTTTGTGCAGCAAGTGAAGAGCAGAGCTGCAGCTAGTCATGCATGTAACAGACCTGTTGACAGTCAGAAAGTTAGACCTTCTTGTTTCCTTGTACTTTCTATCATGTTTGGTTCTATAAAATGATCTCTCCTGGAATAAAATTGTTCCTTCAGAACTTGCTAAAAAAATATATTTTTAGGCATCTGCAAAAAAAGTTAAAGATTTCTTGCCCTTCTTGCAACGGAGTAGAAGGCTACCCGCTGTTATGGATTACGTCCTTAGTGGTCATCGGTTTAAATTGTTGATCCCCAAGGAAACTTACAGCATTGCATTCTCCTTCTCTGGTGTTAGATGCCTCGGCCGCGATGAGCCTTTCTCAGATGAAGCAATTGCCTTCATGAGAAGAAAGATCTTGCAGAGGGATGTAGAGGTACCAGGTTCTGCCTCGGTGTTTTCCATTTTACTTCATGTTCAGTGCTGTTAAATTTTTGTAATTTTGTGCAGATTAAAGTCAAAACAGTTGATAGAACTGAAACCTTCTTGGGTTCTTTATGGGAATCAAAGACCAACATGGCTGTGGTTCCTGATGCTCACCTACTAGCAAAGGCTGAGTAGTCTACGAAAAACCAGAGATTGAAGTTTAGTGCTTAAGGTGCTTTGTGATTTAGAAAGTCGATGCCGAGCTTGTTCACACTGTCTGCTGACACATATTTATTGCAGATTTGGGAAAATCATGTTAAAGGACAGGAAGCTACTAATGGGTCATCAGTGGCTGAGACCAAACAGAAGGAAGTGCTTAAGGTGCTATGTGATTTTTGCTTGAGTGACACCTTGTTTTATTTCTCTAGGTGGATAATTGACTTGCCTTCCTGATCTTTACTTTCAGGTGGTGGTTACTGAGGTATTGGGCGGTGGCAAGTTCTATGTCCAAACAGTTGGAGATCAGAAAGTGGCTGCTATTCAGCAGCAACTAGCTTCATTGACCCTCCAAGATCCTCCTGTCATTGGCACTTTTAATCCTAAGAAGGGGGATATTGTCCTTGCTCAGTTCAGTGTAGATAATTCTTAGAACAGGGCCATGGTGAGACTCTCATTAACTACAAAAAGTGGCTCCTTTTATGTTCTAGAAAAGTTGGTGGCAATCACTAGTTTTATGTTCTGAAAAATCCCAAGCACCTTGAGTTCCAGGTACATATTCCGATTGAACTTTCTATCACATCCATTCCATTAGGGGCTTCTTGGATTGGTGGAAATAAATAACTGGGATTTTTTTTTTAAAAAAAATTTACTGCATGCCTTATTTCACAGAAATTACCAAGCTGACTCTTGCAGATTGCAAAACTGCCTTTTCTCTTCAAATCAAAAACGCGCTAAATTTTCCAAATGCCCCTTCTGCTAGATCCGTAATTCATGTTGGTTTTCCAAGGAAATCAGTACCCAACATTTGAAAATTTTTTAAGCAAGTTTACCTTTGTAGATGTTTTTCTTTGAAGGCTAGTTGCAGTTAGGGACAGACAACCTTGGTGCTGTTAGTTAGAGTGACTCAAATATAAGATTATGCTGTACTGCACTAGTGCATTTTCCAAAAACACCTACGAGCTGATAGTTGTCTAGATTATTATTAAAACATTTTAGTTTTTAAATCTGTAGAGTAATCTAGTCACCTGTCCCATCTTGGTTAGGATCCTGTCACCACCATAAGCGTCCTCTCAGTCTAGTGATCCATTTGTCCATTTGGGAGCCTCCACATTTGATGGGTCGGAGTCCCAAAATGATAACTCCAGGATGATTCCGACTTCTGATCAACATCCTCCAAACACCTAGTTAATGCTAAAAATGGTTATTGGTCAACAATTTTAAAGCCCATTAAGTTGTTGATTAATGTTTGTGCAGTGATTATGATTTTTGGACCATGGCTCATCCCACCTTAATTATCTAATTGTACAGCCATGCTCATGTTGAGCATGACCCATTTTGGTTAAGTAGACGTGGCAAAATACTACCTTTGCAAATATTAATGACTTCTAGGTATGTTGATCAGACATCTAGTAAATTTCAAAATTGCCGAAGAATTGAGTATGTGTTACTTAGCATGAAGAATGATTGCTATAAACCATGACATAGTTTGAAGAATGACTACCGCAAACCATGACATGGGTTGAAGTATGATTATAGTAAACCATGAGATCCATGTAACTATGGAAACATACTACACCAAGTACAAGGCAACCTTGAGTATAGTTTTTTGCAGCAAAGGCCATGATTGTTTTGAGTTTTACTTACCTATACTCCCCCTGATTGTAGTCTGTTAGAAATTACTGAAGAAGTTAATTAAATCATAGATTCTCTTATCAGTTCACCTTTTCTGACTGGCTCTTAAACAGTAGTAGCTTTCTTGCAGAAACTTGAGAAACTCATGAAACTCCAAATGGTTCCTACCACTATATGTATGGAGGGATATTCTAAAGAAACAGTGGACCACATCCATCTCTATCTCTGGTCATTGGGTACTGTCATTTCTCTTCCGTTTATGTTGGACTGCTGTACTTGCTTTCTTGAAGCTTGGGTGTGAGCATTCTTAATCTTTTCTCTGATCAATCTGTGAGAAAAGATACGTTCTCACCATGGTTCTCTGCTATGCAACTTGCGAAATCCATGCCACACGCATGTAGTCACTTGTACATAAGCAAGGATGGGTTTTATCAAGTGAAACCCGATGAAGGTTTGTTTGTCCTCCTAAAAATAACATGCAGGAAGATCACGAATATATCCAGGTAGAAGTTCCTTTGTGAGGTAAGGATTAAATGTTTGGAGGAAAGGACTGCGAATAAAGATCAGTTCATTTTGACCTCCTCTTTGTATTGTAATTTGCTATTCCTCTCACAATCAAGGCACCCAGATGATATATTCAGGTTCATTTTAACCCACTTCTTCGTATCATTATTTCTTGTTTCTTTCACAATTCAAATAGCCAATGAACCTTCATGCGAGTTGCATTTGTATGGGCTCTCCTAGTCGATTTACAAGGGAAGAATTTGTTTATATACATCTCCTGGGTGACATCCTAGGCCCTTAAACTTGGCCGAGGACTGGGATCAAGCTTGAAATCTAGGCCCTGTTCTAGGCAAAATGGCCTGGTCTAATCAAGTGGGTCACTGTTATATAGAAAGAATAGAGTTTTATTGGCACTTGTTAGTGGTTACCATTGGACCTAGTTGTGTAGTTCAGAGACAATTCTTTTGATCTGGGTCATGTTTCAACAATCCAAACAGTTTATATGTAGATGTATAGTTTAAAGACTTTTTTTTTTTTTGGAATCCCAGGTCATGTTTCAATCATCCAAATAGTTTATATGATAGGACTAATCATGGATGGAGGATAGGAAAAAAGAATATTAGACTGGTTTGGAAATGAATAGGTAAAATATTACGTCTTCATGGTTTTCATAGCCATGTCAATAGGATTTGGTTTTCCTAGTTTGTGTATTTTGGTTGTGTTCATTCACATAGTGCCCATGGAAGAATCAACCGTAAGTTGTCTCTGCTCTATCAACTTATTATTTCTTCTTTTGACATCTGGTACGCATGGTTCAAATATTGGCTGATATTTTTGGGTTTTTAAAAACCAGTGGGCAATGGTCAATATGTATTTAGTTTTCTTTGATCTTATACCTTCAGCTATACCAATATTTTAAACTTTGCTTGTAAATATTCTTTTACAAATGATCCATTATTCAATATGTCAGCCTGTATGCCCTCACCTGCCATATCAAGCTGATTTTGTCCGAGAAGGAAGAACCTGTCAAGGAGGTAATATATCGATTCTCTTTATTTACGGCTCCATAATATATGCTAAAAGTGTGTGGCATGCAAATTTCATCTTTACATAATATACCAGGAAGCATATGCTACATAACTAATTCCCTCTTTTCAATTCTATTGTTACTGAAATTGCACCCATGTACCCTATTCTAGTCCTTGGTCAAATAGGTTTATTTTTAGGCATCTATCAAACATGACCTAAGTACCTAAAACTTAATCATTAAAAATTTGAGTCTTGAGTCTTCAAATCCACCCGACCCTATAGGACATCAAGTCAGGTCAAATGCTTGAATTTTTAAACGATGATTTACAGCAACATGTACGAACCCTTTCGAATTTTTTGTAATACAGTATTAGAACATTGTAACATCTCTTTTTCAGATGGGGAATAAATGTGCATCTATTGTATTATAAGTATTTCATTTTAAGAAGGGAAAGAAATGTGTGTATATTTTAAAATAGATTAATTCCAGTCCACACCCTCTTTAGCTAAGCACGATGTATGAGCAAAGTATTTGTGAAACTTGTTTGAACTCATGTTAAAATGCCATCAGTATTGGTGAAGCCTGTCTGAACTCATGTTAAAATGCCATCAGTATTTGTGAAATCTGTTTGAACTCATGTTAAAATGCCATCAGCTTCTTTGGCCCAGTTTGCGCTCTACCTAGCTCAACAACTCATGGGTTGGGTCCTTGATCACCCTATATGGTGATTTAACCTGGTAACCATTTGAATATGTGGAACTGCAGTATCATGTTTCTAGGTGATGCATGTTACCATGTATTGCTGGAATAACAACACTACTAATTATGACCTTCTATTTGTCCCTTTTCCCCACAGAACTTTTAGTTTTTCTATTTTGTTAAGCTAATCCGTGGTTTCATTGGATTGAGCCTGATGGTTATTTTTATGCGACATGATCCTCATTCAAACTGTAGAATAGGGTGTTTTCAGTGACGTCCCTATCTTGGTAGATAGCTTTTTGAACTTAGGTAATTCGATATCCTTTTAAGCTTGAGATGTAAGAACGACATTTTATGTGACGAATTATGGAATGTTGAGCCTCAGGAAATGTGGATTTTATTGAGGATTTCAATTCCTTATGTGTGGGCCTGTTGTCTGGTGATCTAGGCCATTGAGATGTTGAGCCTGCAGTGGATGGACCATGCTCCCAAAAATCTTCCACCTTTTAAGATAGTAAAAATCAGTTGATTGCCTAGAGATGGACGGTTAAGAAAAATATATAGGACCATTTTCAATGGAAAAGAAAGAGCCAAAGATTGGGTGGATAGGGTCTTCCAATCTTGAAGACTTTTGGGAGATGGGGGATGAAAGAGCAGCCCATTATATCAACAGTTTGGATCGCCTAACTGTGGGTCCCACACATGGTATCTAAAGCCTGAACAACTTCTGGATTTGATAACCCCACCCAAGAAACTTGGGGTGATTTTGGATGAAGTTTCTGTCTCTTTATCCTCTTCCAAGCTTTCCCTCTTATATCTAGTATTTCTTTCTTGCAAGAAAAAACAACGGAATTTGAGAGAACCTGACTTTTCAGCTACCCCACCATCCTTCAGAAAAAGCTTATCTGGTATGCATTGATTTCATTGATTTTTCTTCCTATTTGTCTTTATCCCATCCAAAAATTTCCTCTTATTCTTTTATCTTCTATTGATGTTAGTTGCAGAATTAGAGTCTACTTGAAGGCTTGTGAGTCTAAATTTTAGTAACTTCTAGTCTCAGATGTCGGACATCTCAGATAGACGAGACTTCAGGTTTTCTAATCTTGATTTCCTCTATTGTGCTTTGTTCCTAATTCTTGTTTGAGAATTGATATGTACACCCACCATGATTGATTTGCTAGAATTGTATTTGTGTAGGCCTTGACACACTTTCAGGAAGTCACCAACATATATTACCAAGAAAAGAAATCTGTATGTCTTGATTCGCCCAACATTTTTCCATATACATTGTTTTATAAAGCATAATTGTATTAGAAATTACAGTCTTAATTATGGAGTCCTGATGTCACTTATAATCATTATTTAGTTCAGACCAGAAATTAAATAGGAATTCGAGTTGTTAATGGAAATGTGCATGTAGATAGTGCATGCCTATAACATTGGACTTGCTCTTGTACATTGTGCTGAATGTTTATCATCAATGCTGGCCCTAGTTTTAGGCTGCTTTGGAGGACAGTGAAGTCTTTTATCGATACAAAAACCACTTCAAAGATTCATGTACTCTCAATGAGACTTTTCTTCTATTTCTATTTAATTAATTAATGTTCTGTCTTCTAGAAATACTGTGACAATGTGTCTAACAGTAGTTTTTGACATGCTTCTCTAATTTGGAAGGGTAGGGTTCTCAGAGTTTGATGAATATGTTCCCATGTTAGATGAAGCTATTGATTCAAGCTGGAAGAAAGTGTCCCATTAAAAGCTCTCGTCTCCTAGAAGTATGTAAGTATATATTAGATTTCATTAGGGAGTTGCAGGCTTTTCAAGTCAATGGTTATATGTTGTTATATGAGGTATCATATTTAGTGGATTCCATTTATCTTCATGTATTTTTCATACGAGGTATCGTATAATGCTTTGGCAGGAAGTTTTTATTTTTAGTACGATTGAACTTTTTAGTTTGATGAATAGGATTCTTATTAAACAATCATGTGAATAGGATTTATTTTGTGAATAGAATTCTTATTAAACAATCATATGAATTATTTTTTGAATGACTATCAGGTGTAAGATTCAAAATAAATAAATAAATTTGATGATATATTTTTTTTTTAATTTACAGATATTTTAGCCACGGACCAAATCCGTTGCTAATTTATGAACAAGTTGACAATCAACAACGGATTTGGGTCCGTCGCTCTCCTCAAATTAGCGACGGACCTTATCCGTCGCTAATATTTTTAATGACGACGGTTTTTTTCAAACTTTTGCGACGGATTTTTATTTTTTGTGACGGATAGGTGCAACAGACCTTATTCGTTGCAGATTAAACGATGGAATTTATCCGTCGAGAAAAAAAATAACCCAGTAAACAGCGACAGACCAAGCGACGGACGAAATCCGTCATTTCTTTGGTTTTATGACGGATTTGGTCCATCATAAATTCACAATTTTGGCGTAGTGACTCACCTTGTTACGCGCAATGGGGCAGCGATCTGGTTTGAAGTGTATTAGACCCCGGTGATGATCCCAAAGATGTACGGTATTGATATGTGGACTTACTGAGTAGGAGTTGTATACCTAACATTTTCTCATCAATTAATTCATTCACTATCCACTCGGGCTGGTGGTGCACAATTAATTGTTGTGTACCTTTGCATGGCCAGGATTTCGGTTGGGGCGTGTGACTAACCTGAGATCAGGAGTCTACTACATTGGGTCTGACTATCTAAATTTAGGTATGGGACTGGTTTAGATAGAAGTCCCTTATGATGGACTCCGTAGCCTGCGATACTACATGCTATCATCCTGACTTCACACTTCAGTTTGGTCATTTCATTCATATCGCATATTGCATTGCATCCTCAACACAGCATTTGTTTTACTTTGCTTTTATATTTCATAACCTGATGAGGTTGACGACATTCGTGGACTCGTCAAGATTCGTATATTGCATTGCATCCTCAGTAGATGATATTTAGCTTGCCATGTCTCCGCATTGTATAGTTAATCAACATTGCTTCCTTAGTATATGACATTAGCTTATTGTGTTTTTGCATCGTATAGCCTGGATAAGGCTGATGGTACATATAGACTTACCAGTATGTTTCCACTTACTCTGATATCGTATGATTTATGATCTTAATAGCATTTTCGACAATGTATGATTATGGCATTGTATTGAATACTTGGCACTTACCTTGTGCACATACTTTCACCACCCTCTAAGCTTTCTATAAGCTTACACATGATAGATGCGTGCAGGTGGCATTAGGTCGCAACAGAGTTGAGCTTGGAGCATGCAGCGGACTCCTGGAGCTTTAATTTCGATATATGTATTTCCCTTTCAGAACTGTATTCAAATATTTATATTAGTGGATATGTGGTAATGATGTTGTTCTTGTGATTTGGGTATACTTGTGGTTATGCTTCTTATGAGACAAATTCATGTTGAAAATCCTCCTTGTAGGATCCCAGGATAGGAATCTGGCATATGAACGCTTGGAGCCGAGAATGGGTACTACGGAGGCTGTCAACAACGGATTCAGTGATTGTGAATTTTGTGAGCCCGTTTTTTGAGTTTGGGGTGTGATAGAAGTTGGTATCAGAGGATAACTTGGGAATACCTGAAGATAACATCACATATCTGTTGATAGCTACCCTACACTCTATGATTGTTGAGAACTTAGAATGATTAGGTCACCGAGTTCGAATAACTTAGAGATTTTCTGATATAGCTCCATACCGTTGAGATTGTAAGGCTGCTTAGTGTTCCAGTCTCGATCATTTCTGACCGGGATCCGAGGTTCAGTAGGATCACCATAGTGTTGATGATGCGTCTTAGGAGGGCAAGGTTGAGATTAGAGGGCGCTATCTTCATCCTTTTTTAGATTGATTGAGCCTTGACATATATACTTGATGATGTTTCTTCTTCCCTTGTCTGTTCTGTAAATTTCGAGGATGAAATTTTTATTAGGTGGGGGAGAGCTGTAAGACCCGTATCCTAGCCCGTACCATTCCGTAGGCCTCCATGGTCATCCCGGTAAAATTTCGGTGACCTGTGACCTGTAATCGATATTTGTGTGTGACCCTGAGTTATATCCCGTATTCCAGAGTCACCTCGACACGAGACTTATACCCTAGCGACTGCTTCGTCGCTGCGGTTCCGAAACCGCGTATTACACGCCGAGGCGATACCTATGCGAGGAGATTTGAGCTCGCGTTCAGTTAGAGGAAAAACGCCGAGCATTGCAACACCAAAGAGAACATCACATCAATCCCATCAATCAAGTACACATCACCTCACATGTCAACTTTCTCTTATAACCAAGTACACCCATCACTCACCCATCACTCACCCCATCGATCACCCATCCCTCTCTCTCTCTTACAACCTCTCTCTGTCATCTCCCTCTCTCTCATTCTCCAAGCAACCCAACGTCCAACATTTCCATGGGAGAGAGGAGAAGCTAATGTGGCCCACCTTCCTACCTCCCATCTCCACCATCCAAGCTTCATCTCGACCGTTGAAATGCATTCCATGGATCTCTAAGACACATGAGTGGGAGACGAAGTCCAAGAAGACGATCGGTGGGTGCTTTTTTAGGATTATATTTATATCATTTTGCTTGGATTTGATGATTGAGGGCCCACACATGGTGGGACCCATCTTGATGTATGATTTGTAAGAGGGACCCATAGTGACGGGGTCCCTCCGCTCTTTCGATCTCTCTTTCTCTCTCTATCTCTCTCTCTCCTCTTCTTAATTTTTTTGATGGCCCACCTGATGTATATTATCTGGGACATCCAGACGTGCTGGACACACCTTAATGTGGTGCTGGACACACCTTGTTGCGGTGCTAGACACACCTTGCTAAAGTGCTGGACGCACCTTGATTTTGTGTGGTGTCCACACTGTCCAGCACCATGGGACGGTGGGACCCATCAGATATATATATCCAGACCATCCATTGGTTAGGCCAGCAGCCCAGGACGCTGCTGGACATCGTCCAACAGTAAGGCCCATCAAGGTGTGTCTCATCCTCACCGTCCATTTCATGAATGTGGAAGCTAACCATGCTTTATGGGTTTTATCTACACTATCCACAAGGATGTGGGGCCCACCTTGATTTATTTGGGTTGTATCCACACCATCCAAACTATGGACGGTGGGAGAGGATTGGGTGGTGTACCTCACATCAGCTATGTAGCCGCTATAAGTACGACAATAATGCTCTATGGCTGGGCATTTATATATATATATATATATATATATATATATATATATATATATATATATATATATAGACCTCACTATCCGCTTGCCAATATCAGGCCTGGCTCGTCGATAGTAGACCCATTCCTTGAGCTCATTAAACTCAGTCTAGCTTTGCCCCCTCCTCTCGGGCAGGTAAGGCCGCACCCCCTTCTAAACGACATGACATAGTGGGAGACGTGGCCTAATGGCATATGACCCTCATGCGCTCATGAATCCACTCAGTCTAGACGTTGGAGCAACCTCTAGAACCAAGAGGGTTTAGGGAATTTCACCCAGGGATATCTATAACACCCCATATAGAATAGATTTTAGGTGTCCCATATGGCCATCCATGATATGCCTGTAGAGGCTACAACCCTGATATCATTAGGGCGTATGGTGGTCATATCACAAAACGCGAGATGCATGAGTCATACCATCCAGTCATGCATCAAACCTACGCGTACCGTGCGCTCATGTGGACAACTCCTCCTATCAGGGAGTCTCATAATAATCTATCTAATGGCATATGTTATAATCAATCATTCCTCATATTAAGCATACATATGATGCGCATGGGCATGGATCGTGAAGCTATATTAAGTATGTTATATGGTGATGGTGTACTCTCCTCATATCAAGGATAGGGCTAGATGGCCTACTCATAACAAGAATGAGCCTAACAATGGGCCCAAGGGAAGGTCACAATGTGGACATTTAACCATCATTGCCCATCAATGCGGACATTTAACTAACATCGCTCCCAATGAGTGGCCCACATAAACATCATTACATACATCATGGATAAATCGCACATCACATTGGTCCTTATATACATCGCTTTGGGCCTCACACAAGGGCCGCACATTCATCGCATTAGGCCTCGCTCATGTACCACATATAGATCACAAAGGGCCTCATCACATGGGCCTAATATGCATCGCAATGGGTTGCTCACACGGGCCTAATATATATTACAATGGGCCGCTTACATGGGCCTAATATGCATCGCAATGGGCCGCTCACATGGATACATCACAATGGGCCATTCACACGGGCCTAATATGCATCGCAATGGGCTGCTCACATGGATACATCACAATGGGCCGCTTACACGGGCCTAATATGCATCGTAATGAGCCGCTCACACGGGCCTAATACACATCACGATGGGCCTCACTCATGGGCTACATATGCATCACATTGGGCCTCGCTCATGGACCTCATAGACATCACATTGGGCCACACTCATGGGCCTTATGCACATCATAATGGGCCTCACTAAATGGGATACAAAAACATCACAACAGGCCTTACTAAATGAGCCATAAAAACATCACATCGGGCTGCTCAATGGGCTGCACCAATGAGCCTCATATACATAAAGTTAGCCGCATCCACGGGCCGCATAAGTGGACGGCATAAATGAAACACGTACATCATGGTGAGCCCTGTGATAACATGACAGGTGGGCCATCGATTATGGTCGGGCGATGTGGATGAATCACATTCATTAAGGTGGGATAAGCATATGGACGACATGGACATAAAATACATACATCATGGTGGAGTCCACATCACATCCAAACATGTCCAGCACCGTCCAGATTATCTGGACGGTGTGGATGAAACAAATACATCGCGGTGGGGCAGCACAACACCGTCCAAATATGTCGAGCACCGTCCAGATATGTGGACGGTGTGGATGAAATACATACAACATGGTGTGGTCCATAGCACCACCCAAACATGGTCCAGCACCGTCCAAATATTTTGGACGACATGGATTAAACAGATACCTCACGGTGGTGTCCCACCATCCAAATGATGAACAGCTTGGATAAAACAGATACATCACACGTGGGCTCCACATGCTGGACAACATGTATGTACAACACATACATCTAAGGAGGGCCCCACCCACCAAAACGTCCAGATGGATGGCTGGATGGAACAGATACATCATGGTGGCCCATAGAACTTGCTGACATGGTGCAGCTATGGATGACATAGATAAAACATCAAATATCAAGGTGGGCCACGTCCAGAAGACTGGATACAATGCATACCTCATAGGGCTCCACTAGCTGGAGATGGATGGGAGGTGTTGGATATAGCACGTACCTCGTGATCAGGGCCCACACTTGCTGATGTCATTCAGCTGAGAGCTGCGTGGGCCCCACAGAAATTGCTAACGTCAATACCACAACAGCTACATGTTGCTGTGTAGCCATGGGACCCGCAGAACTTGCTGATCGTCAGCACAGCAGCTACTACTACATGGTGTGGCTTGCTGGCTCACCGTCCAGATGGATGGCTGGGATATAATACAAAAATCAAGGTGGCCCACGTGCTGGACAACACCTATCTCAGGTGGGTACCACCATCCAAGGCATCTGGATGGTGTGGAATAACATATACATCACGGCGGTCCACATATGTGGACGATGTGGATCAAAATCAAGGTGGACCACAAAATGGAAAGAGAGAGAGGGAGAGAGAGAGAGAGAGAGAGAGAGAGAGAGAGAAACGTGAGAAAGGGAGGGACCCCGCCACTATGGGCCCCTCTCTGTACAATGCATACATCAAGATGGGTCCCACCATATGCGGGCCCTCAAATCATCAAAATCGAGATGACGAACACCCACCTTTGATCTCCTCTTCCTTTTTCCACCAACGCATTCTATAGCTCCAAGGGATGCGATTCAACGATCGAGATGATCTTTGGAGGGTGGGATTGGGTGGTAGGAAGGTGGGCCACACTAGCTTTTCCTCTTCTCCCATGGAATGCTTAGACATTGGGTTGTTTGGGAGAAAGAGAGAGAGGAGAGAGAGAGAGAGGTTGTAAGAGAGAGATGGGTGAGTGATGGGTGTACTTAATAGGTAAGGGTTGTAAGAGAGAGTTAACCTTGGGGATGGTGTTATACTTGACATTTGATGTGTGATGTGTACTTGATTGATGGGATATATTCTCTTGGGATTGCAATGCCCGGCGTTTTCCTCGAATTGAATACGGGCCCACATCTCCTGGCTCGGGTATTGCCTCAGCGCACAAGACGCGGCGTCGGAACTGCGGCAATAGCGCGATCGCAAGGGTACAAGTATCAGGTCGAGCCGACTCTGGAATACAAGATACATTCAGGGTTGTGTGCAACTGCTATCTACACATCACGGGTAGCCAAAATTCGACTGGAGGACCGCGGAAGCCTACGGAATGATACGGGCTAGAATACGGGTCTCACAGTATGTTTATGGGAAGTAAGTTTATTTTCATCGAGCATATTGAAGAACATGATATATAAACTTATACTTTGATTTGATTGATAAAGAATCTATTTGATAGATCGCTTATATGATTTGGCTCTAGGATTTCAAAATCTCATTTTCTCACATTAATTCTATTCATTCATACTTGAGTGCATAAAAGATTGTTTTCCTAAAGAGGCTTTAGACATTGAGCATTGAGGTTTATTTCACGCGCACTTTTCTCAGGACTAGTAAAATGTTGGTTATGGATTGTGTTGAGGGTTAAATATTACATTTTACCCCCATTTATATCTTGGTTTTATGAACATGATATTGCTTAATGTTATGTTTTATACATGTTTGTGTTGTAAGGTGAATCTGAGAGCTTGGATTGAAAGATGTTAAAAGCATGGATTTAGTGCTCAAGATCACCAAGGTAAAAGAGGGATCTTAGGACACCAAGAATGGAGAATTTTTATACAAAAAAGTCCAAGGAAATTAAATACAAAGGATGAAGAAAAGATTGGCAAAAGCACAAGTTAAACAACAGAAAAACATTACATTTCGGTGCCACCTAATCCAATTTCGGTGGCACCGAAAGTGCATAAAATAGTCCAGCAAGAAAACAGCTTAATTCGGTGTCACCTAAGCTTAATTCGGTGTCACTGAAGCCAATTTCGATGACAAAATTTGTCACCTAAGTACTCTGCACATACAATTTCAGATGCAGATATGATTTCGGTGCCACTGAAATCACACAGAGTTGTTGTGCAGGGCCAATGCAGATTATGTAATTTAAGGCGAATTGCAGAAATTTCAAGTCGATGCGTAAGAGGGGGATGCACAACTATAAATAGGATGTTCTTAGGAATCTTTTAGGGTTTAAGGAGTGGAGAGAAAGGGTGGAACCGCCATCCAAGAGTGTTCTTCTTCTTCCTTAATTGGTTTGTATGCTTTATTTGAGAGATTTAGTTCAATCATGTCTATGGTTGGCTAAACCTCTTCGTTAGGGCTAAGAGGTAAAGCTTGTAGCATTATTGGGATGTTTACTTTGCTTTGATTCATATTTATGTTTGATCTTCATTGAATTCTAGTTGATTCTAAAGAATATTTTCAGTTTTTAATGGTTTGTTGTGACTCAAATTACAATAGAACTGCAATAATTTTAAATATCTTCTTTTCTATTTGAGATTATGGATTTGGTAAATCCTGTTGTTTGCCATCATCTCCTGGGCATGGTTGGGTGATGGAATCCCTTCTTATTCACCACAATTCTCCTTCATTGAGGCTAGATCAATGAGAAGTTTAGAGATTTGATAGTCTCTTCTTCCAACTAGATAGGATAGGACTCTGATTCTAGTTGAATCTCTTGAATTGAGCAAGGTAGCATCTCAATTGCTACAAGTAGATCCTTGGCACCCTAGTTCCCACTTTTAATTGATAATTTACTTATTACTTAAAATTACTCATTTAAATTCATATTTCTATTTTAGTTCTTCATCTCATTCTAGTTCTAGTTAAATTCAGAAGACACACAAGTTCAGTCCCTGTGGATTCGACCTCGGTCCACCGAGATTATTACTACTTCGCGACCCTACACTTGGGGTTGTGAACAACATCCAGTAGAGGAATAGTGACCTTCACTTGCTTAAGCACCTCTAGAATATCTTGAGAATTAGATAGAGGTTTTGGTGCAAGCAACCGCTGAGGGAATGACATAATCAGCTCACACACTTTTTTCGGTTCTTCCTCTTGTAGAGCAATGCTAAGTCTATCATTCTCATCTTCTTCCAAGTCCTTAGGCTTTTCATGTCACGCCCCAAACTTAGAAACCGGGCTTACAGAATTCCCGATCGCCGAATCCAGTGACGACAACCTCCATATTACCCCATTCTCGGCTCCCAACACATATACACCAGATTCCAATCCTAGGATCCTATAAAGAGGATTTTCTGACATACATTTATCTCGTAAGAAGCATAACCACAAGTTTACCTAAATCATAAAGGCAATATCATCATCATCACACATTCACTAATATAAATCATTTGAGTACAGTGCTGAAAGGGAAATACATATATCGAAAATTAAAGTTCTAGAAGATACCTGAACACTCCAAGCTCAATGCTGCTGCGACTTAACACCACCTACAAGTATCTATCATGCATAAGCTTATAAAAAGCTTAGAGGGTGGTGTAAGTGTGTGCGCAAGGTAAGTGCTAAGTATACAATACAAAACCATAAATCATATATGTCAGAAATACTAGCCACAATATCGAAGTATGAAATATTAGAGTAATGCAGAAACATGCTGGCAGGTTCATAAATACCATCAGCCTTATCTAGGCTATGCGATACAAAAACATAATAAGCTAAATATCATATAATGAGGGTGCAATGCAATATGCAAATCCTGACGAGTCCACGAGTACCCTCAACCTCATCTAGGCCATATAAATGTAGAAACATAGTAACCCAAAATGCCATATGTCGTGGATGTAATGTAATATGCAATGCGAATGAAATGACCAATCTAGAGTGTGAAGTCGGGATGATAGTAGATAGTATCGCAAGCTATGGGGTCCATATCAAGGGACTTCTAACAAAAACAGCCTCATACCTAAATTTAGATAGATAGACTCAATGTGGTAAACTCCTGATCTCAGGTTGGTCGCACGACCAACCAAAACTATGGCCATTGTGAAGGTGCATGTAATGATCTAGTTACGCACCATCAGCCTAAGTGGATAGTGAATGAATGAATAAATAAGTCAAATGGTGGATACGTAATCCCATACTCAGTACGTTCACATGTCAGTATAGCTCATCTCTGAGATATCAACTGGGTCTAGTACACTCCACAATGGCTGCCGCCTCCCTAGCTACACAACTAGTGAGTGGAAAAGACCTCACTATCCACCTACCCAGTAGTCTATCAATACCTACCCGACTCGTCGATAGCGGACTCATTTGGGAGCTGGTCAAACTCAGCCTAGCTTATAGCATCCTCACTCAGGCGGATAAGGCCACACCCCCTTCCAACTGACTATGACATAGTGAGAGATGCCGCTTACTGGTATTCGGCACTTAGGCGCTCATGTATCCACTCGGTCTAGACGTTGGAGTCTTCTCCGATACCAGAGGATTCTAAGACTCTCACCCAAGGACATCCTATGTGCCTATAATGCTTGAACCAAATAATTTTGGTATTCCATCTGGTCATCCACAATGAACCTATGGAGGCCACAACCCTGATATCGCTAGGGTGCCAAGTGATCATGTCACACAAATGCGAGATGCATGAGTCATACCATCCAGTCATGCATCAAACTTGCGCGAGCATGTGGGGTAACTCCGTCTCTTAAGGAGTTCCCTAAGTAACTCAGCCTAATGGCAATGATATGATCAACCATTCCTCACAACAGGCATACAAATGATGCGTATGAACATGTATCATGATGTAATACTAAGCATGATCTCAGTGTGTCCTACTAGACTAAGTATACTAACATGATTATCAAATATAACAAGCGACGACCGGTCTTAATCGGTATGCCACTTACAAGAGTAGGGGCTGAACGATATGCCCTATTAGACATGTAGAAGTCTATATAGAATGGTCCGTGATAAACTATCCTAACCTATTTAAGGTACTAACATATCATATATCCTAAGGCGGGGTCCATAGAGGGACGGTGGATCTAACACATACATCGAGATAGGCTTTACACGGTGGATATACTAAATCTGGTCTTGCATATTCTTCCATCTACAGCAAGGGAGGTGATGATGATGTACTAATGTCAAAGATAGGCCTCACACTCATCCTAAGAAGGTAAATGGATAGTGGGGATGATACATACATAACACGAGGTCCTAACAATCGATTACAAGGTAGAATACATCTCATAGGGTGAGTGAAGCGGGTATACAACAAGTGGGCTTCCTTGCTCCTTTTATCATGAACAACTGGGCTTTCCTATGAGGGCCTGATATAAATACAAGGCGAGCCTTGGTAGGATCCACACATCAAGGACTATGTAACCCTACAAATGGTCCTGCTCATCATCTACGTGGGGCCTCGAGTTTGGGTTACTAAGCTTAGACAAACACATGCATCTAGGTGGGCCACATTCCCTATGGAAGGCCCGATACGAACACAAGATGGGCTCTAAGGCTTGGGTGGTCCTACAGGGTATGGTGGAAAGCATCAATATCAAATGGGGGCCCAATGGTTTGGGATAGCCCAACAAGGGAAGGATGGGTATCACTAGCATCAATGGGGCCCAGTAATTTGGGATAGCCCAATAAGGGAAGATGGGTTGAAAATTGGGTATCACAGTGGACCCTACAAGGTATAGTTTTCAACGGTGGATGTTTAACTACTACTATTCCTATGATGTGGTCCACTGGGGATTTGGACCTGACTCTCAATAGGGTCCATGGCCCTATGAGATCTGGAAGAATGGATGAACAACGTATAAATAACACCTACATTATTATGAGACTCTATTCAAGGTTGGGGTAAAAGAGGATGGGGAGATGGGCTTCATGGCGGGCCCTAGGATGGTTCCCAATGGTGGATATTTAACCACCATTGCTCCTAAGGTGTGGCCCATTTGGAAATCATAATCGTAGTGAGGCCGTCGACCCTCCAAATATCTAGGAGATGGATAGACGGCGTGGGCCCATCATGTAACATCCTGGATTTTTGCCAACCTGGGATTAGACGTCCTTAGGCAATGGGTCGATCCTAATACCTTATTAACTAGTCAGAACTCAATCCCAAAGTCTAAAACTACTGTTGAACCCACTTCCTTCACAAATCCCACCCTTCACCACCTTGTTCTTTCAATTTTCCTAAGTACTTGCACCCTAGACACTATCTTAAACTAGCTAAGTAGTATAAATTGGATCACTTTATACACAAACTTCAAAGGCCTAGGTACCACCTCAGACAGAAATCTTATAGGACTAAATCCTTTAGAAATGAGACAAAGTAACCAAGTGCTAAATTAGATTAGCTACGAAATCCGCTAGAATCACTTTAAATACAATCTGCAAGACCCAAAACTTGTAGAATCATTGACGCAAGGTTACCCTAAAATCTTAGATCAAACTCATTACCCGACTGCTCTTGGGAGCACGTTGAAACTCCTTATCAGATCTGAACCACACATCGGGAGTCCGAACAATACGAGGTTAAGGGCTTAGGACCGCCTCGCTGGGCTTGACAACCATCTCAAAAATCAAACTCAAACAGTGTCCCACAGCTGTTCGCTTGAGTCCGGAGCGAGAGAGTGTGAAAACACATGTTTCTTTACAAAATAAATATCTTGAATAGTAATCTGGCATCTCTCATTTACGGATCAGTTTTAAGCAACCAGACCGTCAGAATCAGACCAAATTACACCATCGGATCAGGAGAAATTTCATACACATTTACATGTACTCAGAATCTCCGATCGAGATCCGCTGACCGTTGAACTGAAACTGGTCCGCCACGCGTGATCTAGAATCCCGACTGAAACAAAAACTTAATAAAACGTAGATCCGGTGTCAGTGAGCTTAAGTTCGACCTTTGGCTCAAGGAGGCCCGCCAGAAGTCCTCTGTTGAGCTGAAAAAATTTTATTTTGGTTATAACCTAAGTAAACCTTGTCTAGAAGTCTATTTCGGTGAAGTTTTAGGCTATATAAGGACCTTAAACCCTCTCTCATTTCAGCCATCCGAATTTGAGATTGAGAAGAGAGAAAAGAGAGAGAAAGTGAGGGAGAAGTGGGAGAATCTCCCTACTATTGTTCCCTGCCACCACACAAGTTGCACCACCTGTTTCTCATCGCTTTCCCGGCGATACTGACTCCGTTTCTAGGTAAGAAACCCTAACCCTAATCTGTTTTAGGGTTGTATAGGTTGTAGGTTATGAAATAGCTAACCTATTTCGTTCTCTAGGTTACCAAACTCCCATATACGGAAGCTTAGCGAACCTATCGACTCCGTTACGATTCTACGATAAAAGGTGCGGACTTTAGGTGTATAGGTTATGGTTTTCAACGCTTTCAATGTCAGATAATGATAGATTCATGATCTGCATACAATTGCACATGTACAAAGTGTTTTCCGTTTTCTGTTTCGATTAAAGTTGTAGAATATGGAATTTTACATATTCTAGGTATTCGTAGAAAATAACGTATACGTATATTTTTTGGAAATGTGTTTGACATGATTATTTGTTGTATGGGTATACGATATATGGTAAAATACTTATTTGGCGAAAGGATTCACCTAAATACATGTTTTACTAATATACACTATGTATGTAGAAATACTGTATTGTAAAAGTACCGTATACATGTATATTTTAGAGATGTGTTTTCCATGATTAATTGTTGTATAAATATATTATGTGTACATAAAATACTTGCTTGGCGAAAGGATTCACCTTAATACATGTTTGTTAACATAATCTATGTATGTTGAAATAGTGTATGTTAAGTGTTTGTGAAAATGCTTGTGTGAGCAAGTGTTTGAATGTTGATGCCCTAGGAGAGTGTTGAGATGGGATTCTCAACTACCCTAGTGACATGTATGATTACCTCCATGAGGTTGTTTACTCAAATCACTTACTTGCAATATATGTGTTTGTATTCCTATTGACGTAGTGCTTTACAACATGCCTTATATCATGCGTTATAACATGCTTTATAACATGTCTACTAGCATGTTTGAATTACTTTGTTTATCATGCTTTACTCCACATGCTATGGATGAGAATTGATTGAGTTTGGGACTATGTCTATAGTCCAGACATCGGTACCAGATTGGAGATCGTGGTTGAGTTTCATGTCGCCACGTAAGATGTGTTTGACGAACCCGAGTCGTATGTCAGTTGGCGACAGTGGTTAGGCCACGCGAAGTGCTTATGCACTTTATGTCGTCTAATTGATTGTGCGCTCGAGCTAGTCAGGCTCTTCATGTAACCCGATTTGTCTAATGTATGTTCACCATGTTTGGTCGCTATTGCTTGAACCTAGGGTACCAAACTTACCAGTGAAAACCCTTTTAACCATGGTACCTCGATCCGCTAAGACTCATGAGCCGGGCATGGTGGTATGGGACACCATGGTCGAGCTTCGGCCTACGCTGGGGCCACGTGTCTCCCCGTAGTGGCCAGTGAGTAACTAGACTCGTGAGCCGATTATGGTGGTATGGGACACTATATTCGTGCTGTCGGCCTACATTAATAAGGTGATGGGGGAGTGGTGCAATGAATGCGAGCAACAGCCCTGACAGCCCTTTGTAGTGACCTCGAGCATACTCTGAAATCGCGGTGAGCCTTAGAGTTTTACTGTGGTATATAGAGTATGAACTAGGCCTGTTTCTGTATAGTGATGAATTGTTTAAGAGGTGATGGGGGAGTGGTGTAACCTTTGTGCGTAACAGCCCTGACATCCTTTGCAGTGACCTAGAAAACACACCATCGTCTGATATTAACTAGGACTGACGACCCTAGAATGGATCATGTTTAGGAATGATACAAGGGAGGTACCTTAGTTTCCCAATCCTGCTGTTTGAAATGAACTAATAACAACTCGATAATCATGCTCATCATGCATTGCATGTGCCTGGAAGATGTGGAGCACTGAGGGAAGAAAGCATGCCGCGAACATGAGATGGTGTCGCACGAGGGAGGGTGTGGTGAGGGCATACATCATGTCATTCATACTTGCATTAATAAGAGTAGTTAGGAGTGTTTGATTGTACTGCTTTATCATTACTGCTTGACTGAGTCGATAACATGTTAACCTATGCTTTATTGTTCCACTGAGTTAGCTACTCACTCCCACGTTACGGGACGGTGTTTTGAACACCCACCAGACATTGTCTGATTTCAGATGGCGACGCTACTTCTGAGGCGGAGCCAGACCTTTGCAAAGATTACGATGCCTGCTTGTATTGGTTGTCTTCTGACGACTTCCTGTGAGCCGTGTCCTGATCGACGGGGCTTTCTGGGATATTGACTAGAGGACCTTACACATTTAGTATATTTTAGGATTGTACTTGTAATTATTTAACCTGATAATGTTATCATACTCTGGAGACTCATCATAGTTTATATATTTTATCTATCTATCACAGTCTTCCGCTTACAAATTTAACTGTCTCTGGAGTATGATATGCTGTTTTGGCTTAATCTCACTCATGTTCACTACTCTAATACAGTCAACATTCAAGCATAATTCATTTTGTTGCATAAGTGATGTTCTGGAACTCGAGAGTTGAGTTACTACTCGACCCTCGATTTTCGGGATGTTACAGATGGTATCAGAGCATGATTTGGATTAAACCGGACCTAGGTTATGGTCAAATGACGCACTCTGACACACTCTGACTTAGGAGGGAGCGACAGAATGTAGAAATAGTCTTAGGCATCCCTGTTCCGTCCAACGGCTAGTTCGCTGAAAACGAACGCCGAAATTGAGTCTGTATTCAACCATGGTCGCGCGGGTCGACCTTAAAATATTCCTAGGCCGTCTATAGATAATTATAGATTACAATCCACCTCACCCCAACCATTGAAAATCAGTAATAAGAGTGATGATGTTAACTATTCCGAATCCTCGAATCTTCTCTGGACTCCTCACATAGACTTCTCGAGTCTACGAGAAAAGAAAGCAGAAAGTAAAAAATAAATTCTAATAAATTCAAAATTGATTAATGAATAATTAAAAATGAGTTCACAACACTTTAAATAGGAATACCAAGTAATGAGAAAGAAATCAGAAACAAACTACAACTAAAACTCCTAGAATTCGCGACTTATTATATAAGGTTGTGATGTCTACTAGTGTGCAAGGTTTTCGGCCAAAAATAATAAGTGTCCTATTTGGCTTCACCAAAACATTCTCCTAATTATTCTAAGATCTTTTCACAATGAGCGTAACTCCTAAAGCCCAACAGATGAAGAGTAATCAAACTAAAACTACTATTTTTAGTAAAATGAAATTGAAACAGGGAAACGATCGTCAATCGGAGGGTTTTTTTTCACAATTTCAGGCTACGCATCCAGGTGTAGCTAGGTTGGTTGGCTTCATTAGCTCGTTCTACCCCAAATTCATATATTTTACGACAGATAAATCATTCCGGATTGTAAGATACGTTCGATTTTTCCGAAACTACCCAAAATTAAGCAAATTGGGGTCGGGGGGCCAAACGGAGCACTTCCGGGGGATTCAAGGTGGGACTCAGGATTTTTTGGGGCCTAGGGGACTGAAGGATCACAACCGTGGGGCCCCATTTTGGAAAAAATTTTTGGCGAGGCCCTCGCCAGGTCAGCGAGGCCTAGCCGCTTTTTTTGATGGGCCGGGCCCGTGGCTCGGGCTGACCAAGTTTAGGGGTTGTGGGACCCCCCTGATGTGTGTCTCATCCATCGAAACCCTCCTGAAACCCCACTTCCTTCACAAACCTCCCCTCCAAGCCGTTTTCTCTCTCCAACCTTGCTGTTTTTCTTCAAAATCACCCTTCTGATTGTCCTCTCTACTAATTTCGATCACAACCTACCCACTTCCATCGTGCATTGCAGCCCTCATCTCCTTTCCCTCTTCGTTTCTCTCATGTGGACCCCCACATGCCCACTTGGAGCTCAAAACTCGTATGAGCTTCCTCACCCACCTGTTCTCTCCATTCTCTTTCTTAAACCCCTATCTTTTGGGCCCCTGCAATGTCTGTTGAGGACCCAAGTTCATGGAGAACCAAAAAACTTCAGCCCTCTTTTCCCTTTTTCCTTCACTTCCCATGGCCTTATTCGAGTTGAATACTGCCTTTTCCTCCATTCCCACCACCTTCTTCACAACCTCCGAAAGTTAGAATGTTTAAGGTCTGTTCGGCCAAACTGCATTAGGTGAGTTAGGTGGATAGAATTGTATAGGTAATAATAAATCTACGAGTAGGGTATGGTTCCTAAATTGGGTGTATCTCATGTTTTCCAACACCATGTTTAGAATGCTCGCAATTAAAAGTAAATTCCGAGATTTTCTTTCAAATTTCACTTAGAAATTCATCATCCTGGGATTTGGAACTCCCATCTTACACTTTCCCACACCACGCTCATTTTCTAAAGCATATACCGTTAATTTTAATCCCCTCCCACCCTCCTACCAACCATGCAATTCTCAATCCCCAAGTGAGATTAGTAATGTAAGCCCATTTAATACAACTTAAGACCACTGGCCAAATAGTGTTGAAGTGATAAAATCCCTTGATATACATTAACCCACCGCACTCTGATAGCTTAAGCTTTTAGAGTAAATGGTTGTTTGACAATTAGGCCCTAGAGTTTTGGACCTAGAGCGGTGCTCCTAGATTTCGACAGACCTGACCTTATAGGAAATCCAACAAGTAATAATGTGAACCTTATGACCTCCCTAGATGGTACGAGCCTGTGTGAAATGCTTGAGCATAGTTAAATTAGAGTTCGGGTGACTCAATTCCAAATAGACAACTTTGACCCTAAGTGATAAAACCTTCCTTGTATTAGAAATGATATGAAATCAACTAGCGTATGAGCGTGGACTTTGGACTACACCTATGGATTTTCCACTACTCCTCAACTAAGACTAGACTACCGATTACATTAGGGAATGTTAGAGATCGATAGACTTTATTAGTCGGCTTGATTAGGTTGGAGCGAGATCCCGTTCCTTCGTTGAATCCCCTTGGTACTCATAGGCTTCTTTAATAACTTCTAGGAAAGTTGTTTGACGTAGAAACTAGTCACACTTAGAGGAAACTGATATATCCTTTGGATTTAATGTTAGATCAAATCAATGCATCCCTTAGAATTACCTTCTCGAGGACTTATTACAACCGGGAACATGGAGTAGAGAAACGATATATATCAGCGAGGTATTCGCGGTTTGAATCGAATTCTCAATCCTGGTAATGACCAATGAACCCTATGATCTGATCAAGCAGAAGGTCGGGATCAACTAGGATTAGGAACGGATACGACGATTTCCTGTCCTAGCTAGGCAGAAGGTCCATGTATCCAACTCAGACCCACTACACAACTTTCCTTCCATGTTGGCTCGACCACTTACAACCAAAAGTTTATAACTTTATCTTTGAGAAGTGTAAGAATATATAGCCAATAGAGATTTTTTCCTTTTAGGCCCAAGGAATTGCCCAAAAGGATAACAAATAGTTAGGAATTAGGTCCCAAATTACATGCCATGTCGGCATACATTTTGTGCATATGAACGTAGAAAGATTGCCTGCCTGTTAAGCTAGACATGATTAAATAGGATAAGTCTGGACCGTGACAAAACTCCTTGGCAGGAGTAGCCATCTTGCCACAAGCTCACACCTGTCTCTAAATCAACCACAATACCCATCGTCTTCAGCTCCTTTCTATAATCATAGGTACCGATGCCATAGCACACATCATCGATGAGAGGGAGACCAATGCATTGATAGACCGCTTCCCATTTCATACCAAAGATAGGTTTAATATCTCACCTCATTCCGACATACGGAGCGAGACATAGATCCTTAAGCCTTAGGGAATTAAGTTTTTAAGGGAGGTAGAATATTATGAGCTCAATCTAGTTAGGTCGGCTAATACACCTCTTTGATCTAGGTAGCGCAGCGGAAGCGTGGTGGACCCTACCCCACTAGTCCAGGATCGAAACTATGCTCGTTGAATACGAATATTATAGAAGCCTTAGCAAGTTCTACTATGAGAAACCGCTTTAGGATGATTTAGTAAGATTTAATTTACCATTTCCTTGGACATAGATAATACTGAGGACTTTCTTAAAATAAGAGTTAAAAGGCAACCCTAGAAATAGACAATTTGAACCTTTCAATGATGGACATTCCCTGCGTCTTTAGAGTGATCGTACAACGGAGTTACTGAAATATACAACTGCGAAACATTCGTGGCTTGACCCAATTCTCAATCCTGTGCGACTACCAACAGACTCACTGCTGACGAGCAGAAGACCAGGATCCACTAGGATTCGGAAGGGATACGATGAGCTTTCTACCTTAGCTCGGTAGATGATCGATGTATCAGGATCAAGCCCACTACAATTGTCTCTTCGTGCTGGTCAAACATTGAAGACAACTATCTTACTCTAATTTAGTGGAAATTGTCGTCAAGACTACAGATAAGTAAAGAAATAAATTGTAGCAAACCATTAGGGTATGAGAAATGGATAAAGAAATAAGTTTTAAAGGGGGTAGACTAAAATGAACCAGGCTAGTATATACCCTACTACGCGTAGGAACTCGAAATCAATAAGTATTAGGTAAATGAAATAATAGAAATCTTTCCTTGTTACCCTTAGGCAATTTCGAAGACGAAATTTTGTTTTAAGGGGGGTAGATTATAACATCCCAGATTTTTGCCAACCTGGGATTAGACGTCCTTAGGCAATGGGTTGATCCTAATACCTTATTAACTAGTCAGAACTCAATCCCAAAGTCTAAAACTACTGTTGAACCCACTTCCTTCACAAATCCCACCCTTCACCACCTTATTCTTTCAATTTTCCTAAGTACTTGCACCCTAAACACTATCTTAAACTAGCTAAGTAGTATAAATTGGATCACTTTATACACAAACTACAAAGGCCTAGGTACCACCTCAGACAGAAATCTTATAGGACTAAATCCTTTAGAAATGAGACAAAGTAACCAAGTGCTAAATTAGATTAGCTACAAAATCCGTTAGAATCGCTTTAAATACGATCTGTAAGACTCAAAACCTGTAGAATCATTGACGCTAGGTTACCCTAAAATCTCAGATCAAACTCATTACCCGACTGCTCTCGGGAGCACGTTAAAACTCCGTATCAGATCTGGACCGCACATCGGAAGTCCAAACAATACGAGGTTAAGGGCTTAGGACTGCCTCACTGGGCTTGACAACCATCTCAGAAATCAAACTCAAACAGTGTCCCACAGCTGTTCGCTTGAGTCCGGAGCAAGAGAGTGTGAAAACACATGTTTCTTTATAAAATAAATATCTTGAATAGTAATATGGCATCTCTCATTTGCGGATCAGTTTTAAGTAACCAGACTATCAGAATCAGACCAAATTACACCCTCGGATCAGGAGAAATTTCATACACATTTACATGTACTCGAAATCTCCGATCGAGATCCGCTGACCGTTGAACTGAAACTGGTCCGCCAAGCGTGATCTGGAATCCCGACTGAAACGAAAACTTAATAGAACGTAGATCTAGTGTCGGTGAGCTTAAGTCCGACCTTCGGCTCAAGGAGGCTCTCCAGAAGTCTTCTGTTGAGCTGAAAAAGTTCCGTTTTGGTTATAACCTAAGTAAACCTTGTCCAAAAGTCTATTTCGGTGAAGTTTTAGGCTATATAAGGACATTAAACCCTCTCTCATTTCAGCCATCCGAATTCGAGATTGAAAAGAGAGAAAAGAGAGAAAGTGAGGGAGAAGTGGGAGAATCTCTCTACTATCGTTCCCTGCCACCACATAAGCTACACCACCTGTTTCTTATCGCTTTCCCGGCGATACTGACTCCATTTCTAGGTAAGAAACCCTAACCCTAATCTATTTTAGGGTTATATAGGTTGTAGGTTATGAAATAGCTAACCTATTTTGTTCTCTAGGTTGCCAAACTCCCATATACGGAAGCTTAGCGAACCTATCGACTCCGTTACGATTCTATGACAAAAGGTGCGGACTTTAGGTGTATAGGTTATGGTTTTCAACGCTTTCAATGTCAGATAATGATAGATTCATGATCTGCATGCAATTGCACATGTACAAAGTGCTTTCCGTTTTCTGTTTCGATTAAAGTTGTAGAATATGGAATTTTACATATTCTAGGTATTCATAGAAAATACCGTATACGTATATTTTTTAGAAATGTGTTTGACATGATTATTTGTTGTATGGATATACGATATATGGATAAAATACTTATTTGGCGAAAGGATTCGCCTAAATATATGTTTTACTAATATACACTATGTATGTAGAAATACTGTATTGTAAAAGTACCGTATACATGTATATTTTAGAGATGTGTTTGCCATGATTAATTGTTGTATAAATATATTATGTGTACATAAAATACTTGCTTGGCGAAAGGATTCACCTTAATACATGTTTGTTAACATAATCTATGTATGTTGAAATAGTGTATGTTAAGTGTTTGTGAAAATGCTTGTGTGAGCAAGTGTTTGAATGTTGATGCCCTAGGAGAGTGTTGAGATGGGATTCTCAACTACCCTAGTGACATGTATGATTACCTCCATGAGGTTGTTTACTCAAATCGCTTACTTGCAATATATGTGTTTGTATTCCTATTGACGTAGTGCTTTACAACATGCCTTATATCATGCGTTATAACATGCTTTATAACATGTCTACTAGCATGTTTGAATTACTTTATTTATCATGCTTTACTCCACATGCTATGGATGAGAATTGATTGAGTTTGGGACTATGTCTATAGTCCAGACAATCGGTACCAGATTGGAGATCGTGGTTGAGTTTCATGTCACCACGTAAGATGTGTTTGACGAACCCGAGTCGTATGTCAGTTGGCGACAGTGGTTAGGCCACGCGAAGTGCTTATGCACTTCATGTCGTCTAATTGATTGTGCGCTCGAGCTAGTCAGGCTCTTCATGTAACCCGATTTGTCTAATGTATGTTCACCATGTTTGGTCGCTACTGCTTGAACCTAGGGTACCAAACTTACCAGTGAAAACCCTTTTAACCATGGTACCTCGATCCGCTAAGACTCATGAACCGGGCATGGTGGTATGGGACACCGTGGTCGAGCTGTCGGCCTACGCTGGGGCCACGTGTCTCCCCGTAGTGGCCAGTGAGCAACCAAACTCGTGAGCCGATTATGGTGGTATGGGACACTATATTCGTGCTGTTGGCCTACATTAATAAGGTGATGTGGGAGTGGTGCAATGAATGCGAGCAACAGCCCTGACAACCCTTTGTAGTGACCTCGAGCATACTCTGAAATCGCAGTGAGCCTTAGAGTTTTACCGCGGTATATAGAGTATGAACTAGGCCTGTTTCTGTATAGTGATGAATCGTTTAAGAAGTGATGGGGGAGTGGTGTAACCTTTGTGCGTAACAGCCCTGACATCCTTTGCAGTGACCTAGAAAACACACCATCGTCTGATATTAACTAGGACTGACGACCCTAGAATGGATCATGTTTGGGAATGATACAAGGGAGGTACCTTAGTTTTCGAATCCTGCTGTTTGAAATGAACTAATAACAACTCGGTAATCATGCTCATCATGCATTGCATGTGCCTGGAAGATGTGGAGCACTGAGGGAAGAAAGCATGCCGCGAACATGAGATGGTGTCGCACGAGGGAGGGTGTGGTGAGGGCATACATCATGTCATTCATACTTGCATTAATAAGAATAGTTAGGAGTGTTTGATTGTACTGCTTTATCATTACTGCTTGACTGAGTCGATAACATGTTAACCTATGCTTTATTGTTCTACTGAGTTAGCTACTCACTCCCACGTTACGGGACGGTGTTTCGAACACCCACCAGACATTGTCTGATTTCAGATGACGACGCTACTTCTGAGGCGGAGCCAGACCTTTGCAAAGATTACGATGCCTGCTTGTATTGGTTGTCTTCTGACGACTTCCTGTGAGCCGTGTCCTGATCGACGGGGCTTTCTGGGATATTGACTAGAGGACCTTACACATTTAGTATATTTCAGGATTATACTTGTAATTATTTAACCTGGTAATGTTATCACACTCTGGAGACTCATCATAGTTTATATATTTTATCTATCTATCACAGTCTTCCGCTTGTAAATTTAACTGTCTCTGGAGTATGATATGCTGTTTTGGCTTAATCTCACTCATGTTCACTACTTTAATACAGTCAACATTCAAGCATCATTCATTTTGTTACATAAGTGATGTTCTGGAACTCGAGAGTTGAGTTACTACTCGACCCTCAATTTTCGGGATGTTACACATCACTTACACATCACTTATACAAGGTGGGCCTACATAAGTCAGTGGGGTTTATGGCCTAAAATGGGTAGACGGCATATGTATAACACATACATCACGGTGGGTCTCATACACTCACAATGTGCCTTATACAATCATAATGGGCCACATACAATCTCAATGAGCCGCATCTCATGGGCCTAATACACATCACAATGGGTTGCATCACATGGGCCTGATATACATCACAATGGGCCTCACTCATGGGCCACATATACGTCACAATGGGCCTCATCTCATGAGCCTCTTACATCAAGTGGGTCGCATCAATGGGCTGCACCAATGGGTCTTATATACATCAAGTGGGCCACATCCACGGACCGCACCAATGGCCCTCATATACATCAAGTGGGCCACATCCACAGGCCGTACCACTAGGCCTCATATACATCAAATGGGTCGCAACAATGGGCCAGACCATCTACATCATTCATCTATTTTAGAGATCTTTTTAGAGCATTACCAAAAAAATGAATCACATCAGAAGATCATCTGGATCATACCACAAATAACAGTGGAGGTAATGATTTCCACCTTTAAAATTACTAGGGCCCACCATAATGTTTATTTTCCATCCAATCTGTTCATATGGTCACAAAGACCTGAACAAGAGGAAAAACAAATATCATATTGATCCAGAACTTTCGTGGTCCCAAAAGGATTGTAATGGTGGATGTTCAATCTCCACTATTTTCTGCAGTGTGGTCCACCTAATAGATCTGCCTCATTTTTAGTCTTAAGCCTTGAGACGAGTTTGCCAATTGGATGGACAGTTTGAATGTATCACATACAGCAGCGGACCCACAGAACTTACTGGCATGATTACAATAACTATTGCTACTGGTGTGGCCTGTTGGTCCACCGTCCAGATGGATGGTTTGGATTACATCAGAGGTGGGTCCCACTAGATGGATCGACGGTGTGGATATACATACATCATGCATGGGACATACAGATCTGGATGATGTCACTTCAGCAGTTACATAGCCGTCCAGGGCTGCTGGACGCCCTGGATGGTCTAGATATAATGTATATATATATATATATATATATATATATATATATATATATATATATATATATATATATATATATATATATATATATCATGGTGGTCTCACACGGGTGGGCCACACGTTTAAAGATGGATGGATGGCTGGATATACAACACATGTCATGGGGGCCTGTCAGACGGACGGCTCAGATAAAACACTTACAGCACGGTGGATCCCATAGTCCTTGCAGGATGGTGAGGATTGCCACACGTGTGGAGCCCCACCGTCCCATCTGGACGGTGGTGGATAAACAGGTACATTAGGTGGGTTCCCACGTGGAGCCCACCATAACATATGTATATTATATCTATTATATATATATTGTTTATTTTATTTTATTTTTAAAGAACTCCAGCATCTAGGCCCTGGATGCTGGACGGTTGGTGTGAATAAAACCCACACATCATGTGGATCACACATGCATGGACGGTGTGGATCACAACACATGAAGTCAAGGTCGGCCCCACACGCTGCCATGGTGGGGTCCACGTCTGATGGATGGACGGCTAGGAGGGCACATGTATAATGGTGGGTCCCACTGCTGCAGGACCTTCTAGCAGCATCCCATGGATTGGACGGCTGGATGAAACACATGCATCAGGTGGGTCCACACATGTGTCCCACCAGCTATGTTAAGTTGACATTTGTGCTTTGCCTTCGGTCCGAGCCAGTCCAAACGGACAGCCAGTGGTGGGCTCGGATATGGCAGTGATGTGGGCCCCGCTTGGACACCGGCGTGGTCCACTAAATGCACATCGTGCATAAAATACTTGCATCATGTCGGGCCGCAAATCGGGAAGAGAAGAGAGAGAGAGAGAGAGAGAGAGAGAGAGAGAGAGAGAGAGAGAGAGAGAAACGCGCGATGGAGGGGCCCCACCACTATGGGTCTCTCAATACATGGTACAAAGCATACATCAAGATGGGTCTCAACAGGATCTATACCATCAATCGGTAGGCCCACTTAGTCTATCATCAAAAATAAAATCTAACCTACAAATCACCCACCCATGGTCCTCTTCTTTAGCTCCTTGGAATGCTAAGGGCCCGTTTGGTCGGGTGGATTGAAAGGGTTTGAATGGTATTAGGATGGATGACATGGATTTCTAGTTAATGATGGTGTTGTCAGTGGATTACCTTCAGATACATGGGATTGCTATATCCAGTCTGTTTGGCACGCCCGACCAATCCCAGGATTAAACCTTCTCATCCCTTCCAGTCCCTCGAACCAAACACGTCTCAGGCAAATTTCAATGGATTAAGGTGGATTGGATGGGATTTAAAGGTAATGATGGTGTTGTCAGTGAATTGTCGTGAGACCTATGGGATTGGGATCACACTACGCCAAAATCGCTATTTTGCGACGGACCAAATCCGTCGTTAAACCAAAAAAACGACGGACTTCGTCTGTCACTGTTTATTGGGTTGTTTTTGGTTTTACGACGGATTATATCCGTCGTTTAATCTGTGACGGATAAGGTCCGTCGCATCATAGTGACAGATAAAATCCGTCGTAAAAAAAAAAAAAATTCGTCGGTAATATTCAAAAAATTAGTCGTCACTAAAAACATTAGCGACAGATAAGGTCCGTCGCTAATATGCCTAAGTGACGGACCTCATATTCGTCGTTGATTTTCAACGGTAAGAAATTAGCGACGGATAAGGTCCGTCGCTAATATGAGTAAGCGACGGACCCCGAATCCATCGTTGAGTTTCAATTTTCAGAATTAGCGACAAATTTGGTCCGTTGCTAAAATATCTGTAAAAAAAAAAAAATAACAATAAATTATTATTTTTATTTTTAATCTTGCACCTGATAGTCATTCAAAAAATAATTCACAATATTGTTTGATAAGAATCCTATTCACAAAATTGGTAACAACTCAATTCAATAAAAGAGGAAATGATCCAAGTGGCCCACTCCAAATATAGACTTTAACCCTCCTAACTAAACACTTCCCCCCCTAAACTAGGACCCATACAAAAAAAATTACCCGAAACTTCAACTGTTAGCTATGCCTTGCCTTGAATCGGCTACTTAGTATCTTCTCTTGTTCAACCTTCTTTTGAGCCCTTCCTGCATATATTACAAACAACCAGATTCAATCCAAGAAAAGACTAGTTTAGTCAACCCTTCATATATTACAAATAACCAGCTCAAATCCATGAAAAGTGAATAGTTTAATCAACTGAAACCAATTAACAAAATAAAATATTAGAATTTTGGTGCTTGGGTATTGCCCTTGCTTGTCCTAAGCGCGGCACAGGCCAGAGCTCTGAAGGGACCATCACCGTGTATAGGCTTATCCACACCGTCCATCCATTTTTCCATATCATGTTAAGATATAAGCCCAAAAGGGGCAAGTTCAAGGCCCAAGCAGGTACTTTGTTGAAACTTTTCTTAAGACCCATCGATGTTTATTTGCCACCCAACCTCTTTATAAGGTTTTTGTAAATGAAGAAAAACAAAAATATCACCATTGAAACTTTTGTAAGGCCCATTGTAATGTTTATTTGCCATCCAACTTATAAGGTCATGTGGACCTAGATGAAATAAAACAAAAATATCAATTTATTTCTAAACCTCTTTAACATCATGGTCTTACTCATGCCTTAGTGGTAGACTCACCGGAGTTTCAACACGAGTATCCATTGTGGTGAAATCTCACATGTTTTGTTAGAGTGGTGTATTTCTCAAGTATGGAACAAATAGGTTGTGAGGAGTAACGTCTGCACATGTGGGGGTGAGTGTATCACACATATACCCTTGGTTCCTGTCTTTCCCTTTTTCGTGACATGCGAGAGAGAAGAACATGTGACACCCAATTGGCCTGCTTTTGGGCCACAATGTATGGTGGGGCTCACCAGATGACAGGACAATATCGTGTACACATCCAACCAGCATTTCTCATCAAAGTGAACAAACCTTTGCCACTATTTCTTCACACTTATCAGCCAGTTGTTGCCGCGTCACCACTCCAGATTCTTTCACTGAACTAATTCTCATATTTATATCATCCCCCTGCCATCAACAGTAAATCCCATTTATGCACCTTGATTTCAAAGGTGTGGCAAAAGTGTATCAGATATGAACAGCTGGCCAGGTAGGCTCTTCCTTAGATGGGCCACACCCCAAAAAAGTACACACACAGGACAATCCCACCTGTTCTGTTGGAGGACTTTTGCAGAAAGAAAGATGATTAACGAAAAGGCCAACCAAAGTTCCTTTCACTGTCCATAAAGAAAACCTCCAACCTAAGGTCTAAGATTATCCAATCAGTGCAAATTTTGACAAATGGCCCATTCAAAGTAAAGGCATACTTAACTAATGGTTCAGATAATTAAAAAAGAAAAGTTAAGTATGAAAATAAGGGAGAAACAACCAAGGTTTTCTTTAAAAAGAGCTATATATGAAAGTGAATTGGGTCCAGTATCAGAATCAAGAGGGGAGCAAATGCTACCTCTGCAACCATAACTTCAACCTTCCTTTCCCTTTGGTTAAGCTCATGCAACTTCAGTTCCATTTCTGACTTCGCAGCGTCAAGTTACTTAACAGCCTCTGCATGTTTCAGATCTCCCTCTTTCTCCATTGCCTTTCTGGATTCCTCGAGTTTGTCCACTGGCCGCAATAACTGCAACTTTAACATATACCGGTTGAAAAAAGCGTGGGTTTTCTGATGCCCACATGCACCTATAAACACGGCAGCATGGGCAAACTGGCATGTAGGAAGATCCAATCCATGCACCAGGTTTGTCCTTATCGAGTGCATGGTTTGGCCCAGAAAAACAGGCTAGCCTACACATCGGGGTGACAACAATTCTGGAAATGACTGATGGTTTTAAAAAATGGCAATGGTCCACATTAAGCTCATCAGGCTAGTCTGATTTTTAGCAGTCGTCGAAATTGGACATCTCAAGCACCATGTTGTGATGCATGTGGCTTAGAAAGCCTCTGGAAATTCATGGGAACAGAGTTGTGGATTCACATTTTCCTTATGGTCGACTATTTTTGCTTCTAGAGACATGTCAGACACTGCCTCATTACTCAGATTGGCTTTCAGATCTTTAACATCTTTATCAATGGTTTTTGCAGAGTTAACCTGATACACACCAATGTTTAGCAACCATCATAGCTTAGGAATAAAGCATAGATGAACAGATCAACCCAATACTCAATAGTTTCATTATCTAATCTGGCTAAGGAAATTCATGCAAATGGAGTCTATAAGGATCCTCTCACATGGATGTGTCCACTTCATCTGTAGGCCCATTGCCTACCAAATCAAAAAATAAGAAAAAACCAGCAACAATGCTGTAAAGAAAATCACATAGCAGCATCTCTTCATATATGGCTCTCTTTGCTAATAATCTTTTCCTATTACTGGTAACACTTCAAATACATTACATGAACTGATTGTGTAGGAATTATCGGGTCATAGGCCTCAAGGTTTGTAGTGTCCTGAACCCAAAGTTCATACAAGTGGGCACATGGCATCTGGATGATAGATCTGACAGGCTCCACACATGGACCACACTGCAAAATTGTTACCTGTTTGGAAGCCCTCACTATCCAATCTTTTACATTGTTTTCATTCAATGTAGACATTGGATGTATTTTTCTCTTTAACTATTTGCAGGCCACCAACTGAAAAGCTAGGATCATTCAACCAAGAAGATTTTCAGCGTGTGTATGGTTAGGCCTATGAGGCCAACAACCAGCATCACCAAACCTAGGCCTGACTTGTATGGAATTAATCTGAGCACATTAGGAACACTGGCAATGCCTCTTAAATCTGTTGATTTTGTGTTGTTTACTCCATGTAGTACAAGAACCTTCATACCAACTTTGTCAACTCAAGCCCAAGAACATATTGACAAAATAAAAAGTTATAAAAAGAAATCAAAGGCACAAAACCAAACTGTTCTGTAGAGCTGCATCGTACTGAAGTGCTTGGACATTTTTTTGTGAGCCTAGAAAAGAGAAATTGCTTAGCATAATCAAGACAAGAAGAGGCAAAGATCAAATGAAAAGGCCATCTTCAAGTAAAGAAGCATATGAAAAATGAATATATTAAACATAGAGAAATTGCTTAGCATAATCAAGACAAGAGGAGGCAAAGATCAAATGAAAAGGCCATCTAAAAGTAAAGAAGCATATGAAAAATGAATACAACAAACAGAGAGGAATTCATCGTCTTTGACAGACAAAAAAGTTAAGCAAAACTCTCTGAGAAAGGTAACCTCATGAGGAGTGGCGATGTTTTTTGTTGGAAATACAACACTCATGATAAATGCCAACTTTCCTTTAGAAAGTTATTGTTTGTAGTGACTACATTCTCCTAAAACATGGAGTCTTTTTTTTTTTTAAACCCTTTATACTTAGTGGATGGCAGTTTTCAGGAAGACCACCACTCATCATGGGGATTTATAGAACCACATGGTGTTGGCTGATTTATGCACCTGATGTTGGCTGATTTATGCACCTGATGTTGGCTGATTTTTCAGCTTGGAAATAGCTGAAAAATGCACCTGATGTTGGCTGGTTTATGCACCTGATGTTGGCTGGTTTTTCGGCTTAGAAATAGCTGAAAAAGGCACCTGATGTTAGCTGGTTTATGCACCTAATGTTGGCTGATTTTTCAGCTTGGAAATAGCTGGAAAATGCACTTGATGTTGGTGAATTTTCACTTGAAATAGTGATTTATGCACTGATGTTGGCTGATTTTTCACTTGAAACAATTGAAAAATGCACTGATGTTGGTGGTTTTTCGGTTTGAAAGCGGTGAAAAATGCACCTGAAAGTGCTAATTTTTCACTTCAAAAAAGTTAGGTTGAGCCCACGAGTGATGAGTATATCATATCCATGCCATCCATTTTGTACCGCCAGACTCATTTTAGTGCATAAGAAAAGAGAGAGAGAGAGAGAGAGAGAGAGAGAGAGAGAGAGAGAGAGAGAGAGAGAGAGAGAGAGAGATCTAAAGCTCAAGTGGATCACACCAAATGAAATAATGGTTCTAACAGACTTCAACAGTTGAAAGCCAAAACCTTTCTAAAGCCCACATGATGTTTATTTGTCATATAATTTGTTCATAAGGTCATACTATCATGGATATAAAGAGAAAATAGGACCCAACCAAAAAACTTTCATAACTCTCTTTCTAAGAGGTACTTTCACATTCCTACAAAATTACCATGTGCCAAACACTCATGCTGGACAATCATGCACCAGAAGAAGCACAAATAGGCCTGACATTGGGCAAACAAGCAGTAAATAAAATAGTGATGATCTAGAACAAAGGTGAGAAGCCCATACCTACTTTGCAATAAATTCCTTAACATGTTCTTCAGTCAGTGAGCTCTTGGGTGAGCGTATGACATATGTTATAGGAACCTCACCCGCTTCAGCATTAGGAAACCTAAAAGGATTAAAAAAAACATGCAAATTTTTTTTCAGTGGATGGGCTGTCCTTAATTAGACTCTTAAACAGTAAATGATAGAAATTCTTTCTGCCTTCTCTGTTTTTAGTTATCTGGAGAAGAATACATATATACATACATACATATATACATTTATGGAGAGAAACAGAGATGAACAAGATCGATGCATTGCAGTCCAATTCAGGAATCTTCAATAGACCTGATAATACCATACACATTTGTTTCAGGAATTTCATCAAACACTTGACATGCTTGTTGCTCACTAGAATTTCATTAAACAAAAGAGAAGGGCCTCACATACTTTGAGATTTATCGAAACCTTCCAAGTATGAAGCTCCTCTGAAGTGAAGTCAGCCTAGTGCATTTAAAAATGGAGGCAGAATTATCAGTTTTGTAATCCAAACCCAATGCCATAAAGTCCAAATGGAGTCTTACATTGTCATCAACAAGATCAGGTTGGTAATATGTATTTTAAATATTAAAAAAAAAAAAAGAGAAACAAAGAAGGAAATCAGACCTAAAGGGTTTCATCTTAGGAAATTTGAATAGAGTTGGAAGTGGATGGACAGTAGATTCCACATGTGATGGAGCAACCAATTTCCATGACATGTGGCCCTCTGTGAAAATCGAACCGTGGATATAAAGGCTGTAGGAAATAAAAATTCCAACAAAATTCAAAATCTTCCATCAAAATTGTGCTAATTAGGACAGCATTTGGAAGCACTACCTGAATCAAATTGCAATAGTTTTGTAGAAAAGAATTGAGAAATTTGTAACTAATTTATATGAATTCTTTCATGAGGAAGTAGCCTTTAAATTGCAGTCTCATGAGCTCCAAGTGTCATCAGCTCATCAGCTCCAAGTGTCTGACCATTCACTTGAACGTAGTTACCAATAAAAATTAGAGCTTTTAAAAATACAAAATCTATATAAAAGAGAAGTTACCAATAATTTATAGTAATAATAATATAATATATGTACATATGTGCGATTAATCTATTCTAATGCACATATCATATGTCATTGAGGCTCATTGAGAAACTGCGAGGAGGTTGCCTGGGTGCGGTTCTGCAGCTGGAGATGGCCGTGGTTTTGCAAAAGCTTCAACCGATCTCATTGCCTACAAGAATGTCAATGATATCCCACAGTCGAGGGAATTAATGATACAGATCGACCAAAAGAATGAAGTTGTCCTTTTGTCAATCCACGGCAGCATGGTGCCATTTCACATTGCTACTGTCAAGAGTGTTTCAAGCCAGCAGGATGGCAAAAATTGCTACAAGATGTGCCTTGGGAGTTTTAAATGATCGCTGAGCACCATTCAAACTAAAAGGGAAGTTTTATAGAATAGCTGTAAGACCAACCACGCTTTAGGGAACAAATTGTTGGGCAAGGGGAAGGCCCAAAAAGACGTGGATGGAGGTAGTAAGAAAAGACCCGATGACCTATGGTCTAACTGAAGGGATGGGCCTTGATAGAGTGGAATGGTGGAATAGGATTCATGTAGGCGACCCTAATTAATTAGGATATGGCTTAAATGATGATGACGATTATTTCATGGTCTAACGGAAGGGATGGGCCTTGATAGAGTGGAATGGTGGAATAGGATTCATGTAGGCGACCCTAATTAATTAGGATATGGCTTAAATGATGATGACGATTATTTCATATATAAATTGCAATATGAATTTATATACACACACACACACACACACACACACACACACACACACACACATATATATATATATATATAACTATATTACATACACTTAGTATATGTGTTGGAATTTGGAGCAACCGACATTATCCCACCCTCATTGTACCATGTATTGGAGGAACTAGTGGTGAATGGATGTTTGGTTTATCCAAAAGGTATCCAGTTTGAAGCTGAAAGGCATAAAAAGTGCCTCTTCCAAGTTCTTTTACTCGGCCTTCCACTCAAAACAAAATATTTACTATTGATCCTAGTATTATCTACTACATACTAGTAACATACAACCAATATTGGGGCACCATACCATAAGCTACAAAATTTCATGTCCCCCTAAACAAGGCATCCTCCATTGATAACATATATATATATATATATATCATAAGTTTTTTATTTTCATTTACATTCACAAATACATTCATCATACATCCAACTATTAACAACATTTACAAAAAATAAAATATATCCAACCAACTCTTAATAATAATTTGCAACTTAACCTGCTAGGAACCGTCATGCACCGTAATGTCTTACGGCAGAGCGGGTTCTGAGGAGTTACAAGTTGACCCTGACGACAACATATAAATGAAGCGATAAAGATATAAATGATTCAAGATTAATTAAAGGTTTCGAGAACTTACATCCACCTCACTCTTATTGCCAAGTAGTCCTGATGAAAATGCATCCACACTACGAGAAAGGGAAAAAATAAAAATAAAAATAAAAAATTGTGGCTGCACCGATACGGTCTAGTATGAACAGCTGCCTACGTACCCAATGTTGGAAGATTGGGATCAAGCCACTACATAGTTCTTAATATGTAAATCAGAACATTTTACGCATAAGCAAAGAAAAAATCAAAACAAATTTGAAAATCCTAATCAATCTAACAAAAACCAACAAAATCCAAAACCCAAAATAAGATTCAAAACAAACCTGATTGGGCAGTCAAAACTGAAATATGTTCAACGGTCTTACTTGACAAACAAGTGTCCCAATCAGGTTAGAATTATTCAATCAATCTGACTTATGAACAGGAACTTGGCTCACTTCATGTACAAACTGAAAGATGAAACATACCATGAAATCTCTCTACCCGAGAAATGATTGCATTAGATTTAAAATCAACAGTACACATTGTTTACATTCAACCATTATAAGGTCATGATATGATTTCTAAACCCTATAAAAGAAAATAAAGTAAACAGATGATAGACACACAAAACAGTAAACAAAACTTGTGAAAGAATTAAATACATCAGCAGCAACTCATAATGCCCATCTTCAAATATCAAAATTAGGGAAATTAACATGTACTTTCTCATAGTGCTATCCTTAAACTGAAAACCATCTCAGCACCGAATCTCACCATTTGCAATATTTTATCTTTATTAACAGCATCACCAAAGGGACAAGTGTAAATGGAAGTACTTGAGTTTGTAAAACCAACTTGTATTAAAAGGTGCAAAAATACCCCAAGCAAGTATGGATTTTAAATGTTGGGAAAAGGAAAGGTGGATCCCTTATCATTTTCCTAGTTCAAGTATCTTGTACTCCTGTTTCTACAAGGATCCACCTATCATAGCTTTAATACAACTGGAAAATTGCAGCAACTTTAAGGAATATACAACCACATTTAAAAAAATATATATATTTTTAAAAAAGGCTGAAGACACAATTATTTAGAGTTTTGAATACATGAGATTTTGGCACAAGGCCATCTAGAGTGTTGTCCAATCATATCAACAGTCTACATTCCTAAACCCGATGACCCACTTGTACAAACTGAAACCTCATGGCACTCTATTCAACGAGGCATTATCTAATACCTTGGGTTGTTATTCTGAAATTTTATTATTTGAAATTTCCTTGAACATGGAGTTTACCACTATTTTTGTAATGAAGTAACTACAAACTTCGATTTCTAATTCTAAAGTTTTACTTTAAAAATGTGGATATCTATTTCTCCCAAAAAAATTTTTTGTTAGATGCCGATTTCCAAGGTTATGAGATACAGCTCACAGAGACGACTTACCAACCCACCTGCCACTGAGAAATGTATAAGCACTGGTTGGGCCATCTGACGTTGGTATTTTTCCCAATATAATCCTGTGATGCAATATAGTTTCCAATGATTAGGAGTGGATAAACATGCAAAGACATGGGGATGATTTAATGATTAAGAAGGTTTTCCAAAAGACAGAAGCCAAATGAATTGGCTCTGATGGCTGTAACAGCATGTGGATGGAGAAATGCTGACCATCTAGAAGGTCAACATCTAAAATTTGCCTAAGCTTCTAAAACCCAAACTATACCAAAAGCATATCTTACAATCCCAATCTTGACCATATATACTAACTTACGAAAACTACAAATACAAAATCCAACAAAATAATAATAATAATAATAATAAATCTTTTTTAGTTTCTATGCCGTCTCCTAATAAAATATTTCCAAAGAAAATATGAATTGTATCTTCAAAAGCTCAAAAGGTTATCATCATGATGGAAATTGCAGTTATATGAACTTCCACTATTTTGGCACCATAAGAAAGCTCCAGAAAATCTCAGTCAATGGTTGGTTATTGTATATTCATCGATGACAAGGGGATATAAGGACATATTAACATCGCCGATAATATCACCAATACTCAAAATAATTTCATTGATTGAGGCAAACATTGAGAAAATGATAAATAAATAAATAAATAATCACTGAGAACATCTAAACAATGTAGATCACCTGATTGAAAGCTGAGATCTCACAAATGTGTAACAGTTAGACAGATGCAACTACAGCTCCAACACGCGTGTGGAATTATCCACCTCTCCTAAACGCAATCCAGATAAAACGGAAACCAGCACCCTATCACCTCTAATTGCAATTTACTGCTATGCAAAACATCCTTCCAACACCACCATTCCATCTCCAACACACAATCCTCGACACCCATTTGGCCCAGCTCGGTAAGATAATCGGACAGCTGAGATTGATTAGCAATGTCTCCAGGACAAAGCACGCTCGCCATCTTCTCGGCACTCGACAATGCAAAGACCCATCTTTACCATTTCACAGCAATCATGATAGCCGGGATTGGATTCTTCACTGACACTCTCTTCTGCATCATAGCAATCAAGATGTAGGGGACCAGGATCCTGTTGGTGGGGGTCAGTGCAATGGCCGTCTCCAAGCGCCGCTCGATGGAAGAAGAAGCCTCGCCGCTCGATGGAAGAAGAAGCCTCTCGCTGCTCGAATGAGTGAAAATGTGAGAAGAGAGGAAGGCGCTCGTTATTTTGCCATTCCTTTTCTGAATTTTATAAAATTTTGGAATACGAAACAGTGTGCGTTTACCACTGTTTATAACAAATACTCTATTAACGATCGTACATGCAAGAAGGACCATTTTGTGGATGGTTAAGATCGTATTATATAAGAAAATTATAAATGTTAAACAAATACAACTAGATGGAATATTTCAATGGTCTAGATAACTTTATATCATTGCCACTATTTTCATGAATGAGTCACCACTATTTTACATTCTGTACAAAACTCACATTTTTTTTACAGAAAAATAGAAGGGTAAATAAAGCTTTGGAAAGGGGAGGGGTATATGGGCCCCACCATGATGGATATGTTTCATCCAATCCGTCCATCTATTTTTATATATCATTTTATGATATGATTAAAAAAATGAAGTATATCTCAATCTCAAGTGGACCACATGACAGGAAACGGTGCTGAATAAATTTTGACCATTAAAAACGTTTTAGGGGCCATAAAAGTTTTGGATCAAGCTGATATTTATTTTTTCCCTTCATCTGGGTCTTTATGACCAAATCAATAGATTGGATGTCAAATAAACAGTACAGTGGGCCTTAAGATGGATTTTAATGGTGGATATCCAATCACAATTGTTTTCATGTGGTGTGGTACACCTAAGATTTGTCCCACTAATTTTTGGTATAAAACTGTAAGATAATCTGAAAAAATGGATGAACGGAATAGATGAAACGCGTACATCATAGTGGGGCCCACCCGTAGAAGAGGATTTTAATGGTGGATATCCAATCAATATTGTTTTCCTATGATGTGGTCCACCTTAGGTTTATAACCCTATCATTTTTTTGATCAAGCCCTAAAATGATTGGTAAAAATGGATGAACATAATGGATGAAATACATACATCATGGTGGGGCCCACATAGCACCGAATCTTGGAGCAATAGCCGGTGGCAGGGGAGTAGTCAATCCGTTCCCATCCACACTGGTATTTGTGATGCGGTCCATTTAATCTTTGAATATGATTCATTTTTTGAATAATTCTCTGAAATGATCTCAAAAAATGGATGAACGGTATGGGTTGATCCCAAATTTTCAATAAATCCAAAACTCAAGTGGATCATGCCACACGAAACAATGTGGAATAATGGTTTCCACCATTGATACCTTCCTTGGGCCCACAGTAACATTTATTTGCCATCCAACCTATTCATAATATCAAATATATATGAATGAAAAGAAAACACAAACATCAGCTTGATCCAAAACTTCTATGGCCTCCAAGGATTTTTCAATGGTAGAGGTTTAATCACACTATTTCTTGTGGTGTGGTCCACTTGAGCTTTGGATATGCTTCCTTTTTGTTCTTTAAACCTCAAATTATCTGTTAATGTGGATAAATGGAATGGATAAAATAAATAAATAACGGTGGACCCCACAAAGTTTATTTTGATAAGGGTAATGACTAACTCACCTAAATGTAGAGGAGTTTCCTTAAAAACATTCATAATCATATATTGGGCTTGCCTTAATGTGATTCACATATCCAACCCACTCATTAATTATATATGTCCCACTTGGATGAGGGGTCAGACCAAGTTTTAGCCGCATCCAAAACTCATGTGGGCCCCACCAAGTGCTTTTATATTTTTAAAGATGTCTTGACATGGTTTTAGATGGTATGACCCACCTGAGTTTCGTTTACGGATGATTTTTGAGATATCTCATAACCTAAAGGGGACACATTAAATGCACGGTGTTGATGTTCGACACACATCATGATGGGGCCCACAAAACTTATTAACATCAATTCTTAGGTTCTCACAAGGTCAATAAGTTGGGTCAATATTTTGACAATAATATTTAGCCCATTTTATATGTCTAGCACATTCACTCTATTTTACTGATCAATACCCTCAATTTAACAAGTTACTCGCCCTAATTAGGCTAACTACATGTGAGAAAGATATTGGGCATACAAGATTGATCAACAATTTGAGTGAAATTTGATTTAAACATATGAAGTTATTTACTCTTCAATCTAGACTAATTCGATTGTCCAAAAATGGTTAAATGTTCAATTAGTGGATGCGCCTAATAATTTATTAAAATTTTTTTTTCACAAATAAATTTCAATTTCCATTTAAAAATAACATTTTTTTTCAAAATGTATATTTTTTTCTCTTATTTTTTCTTTGAAAACTTTTAACAAAATTCATTTTTATTAAAAAAATATTTCAAAAAATAAATTAAAATACAAATTCTGAAATTTTTATTTTCAAAATAATTTTAATATTTTTCCCAAAAATTCCAAAATGCTGTTTTTTTTTTTCTTTAAAAGCATCATGTTGTTCTCAACTTTTCAATTTTTTTTTCAAAATCTTAGTGTTTTTATAAATAACTTTTTCTTTTAATTTCGAATTTTGAACATTTTCAATTATTTTTCAAAATCACAAAATTATTCAACTTATTTATTTTTCGTTTCAAAATGTTTTTTTGGATAAAGTATTGAATTTTTAATATTGTTTTATTTTATTTTTCACTCAAATTTTATTTTGAGTGAAAATAAAATAAAATTTCACATTTTTTTAAAAATTAAATTTCATTTTATTTTTCAAACTTCAAACTCTCATTTTCTTTTTAAAAATATTTTCATTTTTCAACATTGTGAAAATTTTCACATTTTTAAAAATATTTTTAATTTTCTTTTTCAGGATATTATTTTTTTCTCAAAATCAAATGCTTTTTTTTTTTTTTCAAATTTATGAAGTTTATTCAAAATTCTTTTTTGTTCCCACAAAATAGATTTTTATTAAATTACGATTTTTATTTTTCCAAAATCTAATTTTTTTCTCAAACATTGTTAAAATTTTTAAACTTCTCAATATTCTTTTTCATGTGATATTACAAACCATTTAAATATTAATTTTAAATTAAAAATAAAAATAAAAATTCCACTCATTTGATATAAAAATAGAATAAATTTTCTTTTTGCATTCAATTAATTGTTAAAAAATAATCTTAGGTATAAATATGTACATTTAAACCACCAAACTTCTATTAAAAAACAACTATTAGACTAATAAAAAAAAAAAAAAACACTTAATTTTGCACCATATTCTTTTAAAAAATGAAAAAAAATTAATATCAAGGCAAAAGTCCTTTTACGACGGACCATGATCCGTCGAAAAGTCTTTTTACGACGGACCATGATCCGTCGCAAAAGCAACTGAAAAGCGCGCCATTTGAAGCTTTGGGAGGGAATTTACAGCTGTCACAAAAGTAAATTTTGCGACGGATTTCATCCGTCGCCTATTAACGACAGACTAAAATCCGTCGTAAATCAGATTTTAGCGACGGATTTTGGTCCATCGCTAAATTCAGCGACGTTTCAGCCTATGGTTTTTCGACAAACACTGGGTTAGCGACGGACATTTTCCGTTAGCGACGGATTAAATCCATCGTTAAACCAAGAGATTTTAACGACGGATAAAGTCCGTCGCTAAAATTCGTCGCAAATTGCCCAATTTGGCGTAGTGTCAGATCACGGACTTTGTTTGGGACGCCCGGCCAATCCTGGGATTTAACTTCCAATCCCTTCTAATCCGACCGGCCAAACGGGCCCTAAACTCCTAAGCTCACCCTTTAAGGGTGGATAATGACGTTTGAAGGGTTGGATTGGGAGGTTTTGGGGTAGGAAGTGGGCCACACTTGGCTCTTCTCTCCTTAGTCTTTTTCTCTCTTAGTTGCCAGGAAAAATGGTAGAGAATAAGTGAAAGATGGGAGATGTAAGGAGAGAGGGATGGGTGTGTAAGAGGGATGGGATGAGAGGTATGGTTGTGTAAGGAGAGATGACATGAGGGTTGACTTATGGGGGGTGAGATGGCGTGGGGTATGGGTTGCTTGTCTTTGTTAGTAAGAAAGGGATGGGAGAGGGATGAGTTGTGTGCTTGACTTGTGATCGATTGATTGATGTGATGAGTTATAGAGATTCTCTCGGAATTCGCAACATGCGATGTTTCTTTAAAAAATACATGGGCCCACAACTCCTGACCTGGGTATCGCATCAATGCGCAAGACACGGTATTCGAACCGCGGCGATGGTGCGGTCGCTAAGGTACAAGTTTCGAGTCGAGCCAACTTAGATATACAGGATGCGACTCAGGGTCATGCGCAAATGCTGATTATAGGTCGCGGATTACCGAAATTCGACATAGAGGATCGCGAGAGTCTACGAAATGGTACAAACTAAGATACCGGCCTTACATTTTAGCCCTCATGAGAATAGATTTGTCAATTATCTTTCCACTCCTAAGAGTGGTGATAGACTTGGCTTGCTCCATTTGATTTGAAGATCTTGGATCACTAATTTCACATAGTGTCTTTAGATTTGGGAGAGGTTGGGTTGGAAGCATCCCTTTCTCCCCACTCGTTAAGTGCGACTCAATTCTTTGAATTGATGATGCAAATATTCTCATTGTTATTTTGAGATCCCGGAATGCTTGTATCATATTCTGGTTGAATAACTCTTGGTTTTACATGAATTTTTGAATTGTATCATCTTGAGGCCTCTTTTGATTTAAAAATTGAGTAAGGGCCTCTTGTGGGTTAGCCGTTTGTCTACTCCAACTGAAATTTGGATGGTTCCTCCAACTAGAATTGTATGTATTCGAGGTAGGTCCTCTAAAAGGTCTTTGGTAGTTGTTTATGGCATTCGATTGCTCATTCAATATTTCTTGAAAAACAGGAATTGTTGGACAATTTTCAGTTATATGTATGTTGCAAGCACAAATACAATAAACAACTTCCACAACCTTATCGGGTTTGATAGGTTTTTCCTTCTTAAGTTCTGTAACGACCTGAAAAATTCCGTACATTGGGTCGAGTACCACCTCGACCAGAAATCACATAGGATTAAATCCTTTAGAAATTTAACAAAGTTAACTAAGTACTAAACTCAATTAAATATGAAATCCGTTAGGATCGCTTTAAATACGATCTGCAAGACCCAAACCTTGCAGAATCATTGACGCTAGGTTACCCTAAAGTTTAGAACCAAACTCATTCCCCGTCTGCTCTCGGGAGTGAAACGAAACTTCGTATTAGGTCTAGATCGCACCTCGGGATTCCGATTAACCCGAAGTTAAGGAACTAGGACCGCCCCACTGGGCTTAACAATCATCTCAAAAATCAGCCTTATCCGATATTCCACGGCCATTCGTTTCGAATCGGAGCGTGGTAGTGTGAAAAACACTATTCACAAGCCGAAATAAATATCTGGAATAGTGATCCGGCATCGTTCGTTGACGCGTCAGTATTAAGCAACCTGACCATCAGAATCAGACCAAATTACACCCTCGGATTAAGAAAAATTTCAAGAACATTTACATGTACTCGGAATTTCTGATCGTGGCCCACTGACCGTCGAACTGAAAGTGGTCCGCCACGTGCGATCTACGTATCCGAATGAGTCAAAAACGTAATCCCACGTAGATCCGTTGGTGGTGAGCTTAAGTCTGACGTTTGGTTCAAAGAGGCCTACCAGAACTCCCTTTTTGAGCTGGAAAAGCGCCGAATATCCTATATAAGCAGTACCCCATGAACCTAAGTCTATTCTCGTAATGTTTGAGGCTATAAAAGGGGCTTAGAGCAGCCCCTCTCACAGCCATACGAATTTAGGGAGAAACCCTAGAAGGAGAGAGAGAAAAGAGAGGGAAGAACTTGGAGATCGTTGCCGATCTTCCTCCACTTGCACCGGATTGCTACACGGCCTACACCGCCTTATTCTCGGCGTTCTCCCGGTGTTTTCCGCCTCATTTGAAGGTAAGAAAACCTAACCCTAGGTCTGATTTGTGGTGGAATCGAAGTGGGGTGTATACCGACTAACCGATTCCGCTCTTTAGGCTAGAAATCGGCCGTAGACGGAAGATCCATCACCCTTGCTGATTTATTCCGTTTCCAAAGGCAAAGGTGAGGACTTTAAGCTTATAAGTTACGGTTTTCAACGCTTTCAATGTCAGATAATGGTAGATTCATGATCTGCTTGCAATTGCACATGTACAAAGTGCCTTCCGTTTCCTGTTTTGATTAACGGTGTGAAATATGGAATTTCACATATTCTAGGTATACGTATAAATACCGTATACGTATTTTTCTTGGATAAATGTTTGACATGTTTATTTAATGTATGATTATATGCTATATGAATAAAATATTAGTTTGGCGAAAGGAATCGCTAAAATATATGTTCCTTTGTAAATGTGCCGTATGTTGAAAATACGTATTGTAGAAATACCGTATACGTATTTCTTTTGGAATAATGTTTGTCATATGTATTTAATGTATGATTATACAATACATGATTAAAATACTAGCTTGGCGAAAAGAATCGCCGAAATCTATCTTCCTTTGTAAACACTATGTATGTCGAAATTGGGTATACGTAGAAGTACCCTATACGTATAAAATTCGCCGATGTGTTTGCTATGTTTATTTGCTGTATGAATATGTTGTATATGTATAAAATACTAGCTCGGTAACGGGGCAACCCTAGTACACCCTCCTCTAGCATACGTCATGTATGTTGAAGTAGTGTATTCCAAGTGTTGGCGAAATCACTTGCGAGTGTAAGTGTTTAAGTGTTAGAACCTTAGTTAGGTGCTTTGAGATGGGATTCTCCGCTACCTTAGAGTCATATATGACACTCTCCATGTGGTTGTTCACTCTAACCACTCACCGTGAACTCTAGGTATTTGTGTCCCTATGTGTATAGTGCTTTATAACATGCTTCGTAACATGCTTGATAACATGCTTTACAACATGCCTTATAAAATGCTTTACTTCATGTTTTATAATACATGCTTTGCCCTATGCTTTACTTCATGTTTCACAACTGATCGAGCTTGGGACTATGTTCGTAGTCCGGCATCCCAGATCGACTTGAAGATGTGGTTGGGGTTTCATTCCGCCACGCACGATGTGTTGGTGAACCCGTGTCGTACTTCGGTTGGCGATAGTGGTTGGCCACACGAGGTGCTTCACGCCTCATATCGCCCAACTTGTTGTGCGCTCGAGCTAGCCGAACATGTCGAGAAACCGTATGCCTTATGTATGTTCACCATGTTTGGTCGCTAATGCTTGAACCTAGGGTACCAAACTTACCAAGTGAAAATCCCGTTAACCATGGTACCTCGATCCGTTAAGACTCATGAGCCGGGCATGGTGGTATGGGACACCGTGGTCGAGCCGTCGGCCTACGGCCGGGCTACGTGCCTCCCGTAGTGACCGGTGAGCAATTCAACTCGTGAGCCGATTATGGTGGTATGGGACACTATATTCGCGCCGTCGGCCTACACCGATAAGGTGATGGGGAGTGGTGCGGTCTTTGTGTGCACACCACAGCGACCCTTTGTAGTGACCGCGAGCATACTCGAAGTTGCGGCGTGCGTGCTTAGGGTTCGCCGCGATATATAGAGTATGAACTAGGCCTGTTTACGTATAGTTGTATCGTGATGAATCGTTTAAGGGGTGATGGGGAGTGGTGCAACCTTTGTGCGTAATGTGACCACAGCGGCCTCTGCGGTGACCTAGAAAACACACCATCGTCTCGATATTAACTAGGACCGACGACCCTAGATTGGATCATGTTTGGATATGATACAAGGGAGGTACCTTAGTTTCCCAACCCCGTTTGTTTGAAATGAATTAATTAAAAACTCGGTAATCATACTCATCATGCATCGCATGTGCCTGGAAGATGTGGAGCACTGTGGGATGTAAGCATGCGCGAACGTGAGATGGTGTCGCATGAGGGAGGGTGTGGTGAGGGCATCCATCATACCTGCATTCATACTTGCATTAATCAGAGTAACTAGGAGTGTTTGATTTACTGCTTTATCATTATTTGCTTGATCGTATTGGTAACATGATAACTTATATCTTACTGTTCCACTGAGTTAGCTACTCACTCCCACGTTACGGGACGGTGTTGCGCACACCAACCAGACTCTGTCTCAGGTTTAGGCGATCCGGCTATTCTGGAGGCGGAGCCGATTACGACGAGGACCAGGAGGAGTTCTCGTATATGCGATTCACGGGCGGCTTCGACTAGGTCACGGACCGATGGGATTTACTGAGAGATTGTATTTAGTTATTTTGACATTTTGTTTATTACACGTACATGTATATTGTGACTCAGAAGGATTCATACTCTGGATGATGAATCATTTATTTTGTTTCTCTACATATATATATACAGTCAGTCTTCCGCTTGCTTTTTATACAACGGATCTGGAGTATGAATTACTGCTTTGGTATAATCTCATTCATGTTTATTGCGCTAACTCAGACAACATTTAACCATCATCGTGTATGTTGCATAAGTGATGCGTTGGAACTCGGGAGTTGAGTTCATACTCGACCCCCGATTTTCAGGGCGTTACAAGTTCTATGGCCTCGACTCTCCTTGTGAGATTGGCCACCCTTGCACTCATGTCATATTCCTGTTTTAAAACATAAATTCCTCCCCTTTCCTTTGATTGGGTAGGCTTAGAAGTGGTGGGTCTTGGGGAGATGTCTCATGATTGCACGTTTTCTGTCAATCGATCAATGTAATCTCACGCATCATCGGCCTCCTTGTTTATTAATTCACCGTTACACATCATCTCTATGAACTGGCACATTGGTGAAGTTAATCTGTTATAAAAAAAGATTATTGTTTGCCATATTTCATAACCATGGTGTGGACAGGAATTTGTGAGATCCTTTAACCTTTCGCAATAATGGAAGAAGGTCTCTTCCTCTTTCTCAGCGAAGTTCATGATTATCTTCCTTAAAGTGTTAGTTTTATGAAAAGAGAAAAACTTTTCGAAAAATTCCCGAGTCATCTCGGCCCATGTACTGATAGATCGTGGCTTTAAGGAGTGCATCTACGTCTTAGCTTTCTCCTTCAATGAGAAGAGAAACAATTTAAATTGCACTATATCTTCAGACACGTTTGGAAAGTGTAATGTGGAGACCATCTCATCAAACTCTTTAATGTGCAAGTATGGACTTTTAGATTCTAGTCTATAGAATTTAAGAAGTAGTTGTATCATTCTAGGTTTAACATCCACGGTTCCTACATTCAATGGGAATATCATGCAGGAAGGTGTACTCACCCCTGCCGGTTGTAAATAATCTCGTAGAGTACGAGGCGGAGGTGCATCATGCACCTCATTCTCATCTTCAACTTCCTCAACTAGACAATGAGGTTGATTTGCAGCCATAACTTCAATTAATTCAGAAAATCTCAAGTGATGTCTAATCCGATGCTGGATAGGTAACCCTTCGACTAATCCTCATTCACTCAATAGATGAAGGGTGTTATCACGGACCCACTTGGGCATGAAACACTCACAGCCCTCAAACAATTAAAGAAAACTAAACCTAAGAAAAAGAAAAACAAATAAGAAATCTAGAAAAGATAAGAGATAGTTGGAGAGAAGTTACTCGATTAGGGTTACTATTGTAAGATCCTACAAAACAGAAAACAATGTTAGTTTCTAAAAGCAAATTTTTTTTTTTAAAATCCTAACCTAAAAGCATAGCGGAAAAATAAACTCTAATCTTAACATATTCTAATACCAATTAATATCAGAAAAATGCAGCCGTAGTCCCCAACAACAACGCCAAAAACTTGTTCACAACCCCAAGTGTAGGGGCGAGATGTAGTAATAACTTGGTGAGACCGAGGTCGAATCCACAGGGACTAAACTTATGCGTATTCTAAAAATAACTAGAACTATAAATAGAAGAATATCTAAATTTAAATCTAGAATAAAAGAGAGTAATTGTGAATAATTTTGACTTAAACTATCAATTAAAAGGTGGAAACTAGGGTGCCAAGGTTCCACTTGTAGCTATCAGGATGCTACCTTACTTGATTCAAGGAACACAATTGGAATTGGAGTCCTATCCTATCCAATTGGAAGATAAGCAATTAAATCAAATCTTTGAACTTTTCATTGATCTAGTCCTTAATGAAGGAGTATTGTGGTTATTAGAAGGGATTTTATCATATTACCATGCCCAGAAGACGATGGTGAACAACAGGATTTACTAATCTCACAATCTCAAAATAGGAAAAGAAGATATCTAAAGCCATCACAACATCTATTATAATTTGAGTCACGATAAATCATGAATGACATGAATATTAGAAAAGTACATCACAGTGAGCCCCACCATCAGGGATCCCACCTACCTTGGTGGATCCGGGGATCCCATCGAAGCCATTCCCGGTCTTGCCCTAGCGTGGGATGGGGTCGGCCCAACTTGGCGTGTATGTGAAATTCACTCCGATCATAAGGTGTGTGATAAGAATTTACTAATAGGGCTTAAAAATTACCCACATTAATAATTCAACTGGGCTATATAAGTGAAAATAGTGAAGGGAACACCCACCATCTGAATAGTTTCACTTATTATGGCCCACATAAATCACTCACGGGCCTAAAGTTTTGTGCCATGAATGTATTGTTAAGAGGCAGCTAATAGTTGGAGTAGATTTCACACATTAATGTCACGGTGAGCCCTATAAAAATTAAACAATAGGCATCCCTTCTCCCACTATTTCTCTTGGTGTAGCGTATGTAAACCATAAAGTTGTCTGTTCTTTTGTCCTTATAGTTAAATTACCATTAAAGAACCTAATGGTCAAAGTGGATTTCACTAATACATCGCCATAGCAACCACACTAGCCCACCCACTCTAAGTACATAAGCATGGTGTGCACAAAGGTCTCATGTGGTACAGTGCGTAGGACACCATTACTATATATATATATATATATATATATAGAGAGAGAGAGAGAGAGAGAGAGAGAGAGAGAGAGAGAAAGAGAGAGAGAGTAATGCTCACACACAACTAGTTGGACATTACATTTTCATCCAACTAGCTATGCATTTAATGAAAAAAAAATCTTAATGTAAGTAAATGCTTCCATTACATATTAATTTCATTTCAGCATGGAAAAGCATCCATGGCTTAGGTGGGCCCATCATGGTGTTAATGTAAAATCAACTCCGACTATCACGTATGTCACTTCACGTTAGATCAATGTCTCAAAATTTATCCCCATCCGTAGCTCAAGAGGACCACACGATTGGAATCAATGTACATGTAAATATTCACCCTCCAAACAGTTTCACTTGGTGTGGCTCACATGAATCATGTATGAACCTAATTTTTGGGACATAGGCTTACTTTTGGTGCGACATCTAATTGTTGGAATAGATTTCACAGTTTTGTCATGATGGGCCCTATAAAAATCAAGGGTGGATGTCTCTCTCCTAGTTATTCTCATTGGTGTGGCCCATCTGAATCACGGATTAGCCTGATTTATTAGCACTAGGCCTATTACTTAATTATACATCTAATGGTCCGAGAGGATCTCATGTGTAGGTTAGGCCTATAAAAAAAATCAGGGGTGGGAGTCCATGTAGTATCTATTTCCAATACACTATTAGGGCCTATTTGGTTTTACCAAATACTAGCAAATCGGGTGAAAAGGGTAATTATGACTTTTCACACCCGTTTGAATTTTAACGTATTTGGCTGCATTTATAAGGGCATGTTTGGGCAGTGGGATTAGAAGGGATTAGGTGGGATGAGATTCATCTGGTCCTGTGCCAATTCCACTCCATGTTTAAGAAGAATGGAAAAGCTTGGAATTAGATTAGATGGAATTGCATTGGGTCCCGTGCCAATTTCACTCAATGTTAGCAAGTTGTGTAGGTCACACCATGATGTGTGGGCTATATCCACACCGTTCACCCATTTTTTGAGATTATTGTAGAGCATGGGCCAAAAAATCAGGTAAATCTAAAGCTCAAGTGGACCCCACCATAGAAAGCAACGGGGATTGAATACTTACCGTTGAAAACTTCTGTGGGGCCACATAAGTTTTGCATCTACCTCATTTTTAGGCCCATACCATAAAATGAGGTTACAAAACAAATGAACGGTTTAGATATAAGACACGTGTGTTATTCTCAATAATTTCAAATGATGGTGGGTATATCCATTTAATATACCACCGTATTACCAACAAAGCATGACATTAATCTAATCCCATGGCAACAAGGGACAATCCCTACCATGGGTAATAATTATGTTTTTTGAATCCTATCCCATCTAATCCCTTCTAATCCCACCACCCAAACACGCCCTAAGTGAATCCGCAGTTGGATGGATTCGGTGGTAAGGTAGTCACCAAATCCTGCATATTACAGGTACTCGATGTGATTTCATTTGATGCCTGTCTGCAAGACTGATAATAGTATGGTGGTCCGCAGGACACCACTGCTATCCAAACTACGATTAAACAGTTGCTTCATGTTTATATTTTCATCTTCGCCTTTGTGAACTTCATCTCATTCCTAGTGACACTTGAAGAAGATTTTCACCAACAAGGTAAGATCCAGTTCCATTTGATTATGTTTTCAGAAATCATTCCTGGATCTTGTTGGAAGCTTGTCATCCTCGCATGGTTATCTTCTTCAAAGTTATTTGTATATGCTAACCGTCTCTCTCCCTCTTCTCGACAGTCTGTAAAGGATAGATCTTGGTGGTAGACGACGTTACATCCACCTTCATCGGTGCGTGATCTGTCAAGAATAAGAATTTCATTTTTAAGGTTCGTCCTCTTCTCTCTGTAGACAACCTCACTCGCCATGGCTTACTTTTAAGAGAAATTACCTCCATTCCTCTACTGACCATCAGATATTGGGTCGTCTATACATGCACCATCAGATTTTCCACAACAGTCATCAGATATCCAAACAGGTACGCTCCGATTGCTGGTATTTTATAGCCTTGAGAGGGTTTTTTATAAATATTTTTGAGATTTTCTGATGAATTTCAGAAATCTGGGTTGTTACTGTGTATGTTTTTGTAGAGATTTGTTGGATAATAAAATGTTAGAGCTGCATCGAAGCCTCTATAGGATTTTGAGTAGGAGAGGCTTTTGATCGGTTGCATGGCAAGAAGTTTTTAAAAAGACTTTGCCTTTTGTGGACCGTTTGGATAAACTACAAAAGGCATATGATGCCAGAATGGGGTGGTTCCATGTGCTCTCTTTATTCATTACCAGTCATACGGTGGAATGTCCGAGCGGACGTTGAGTCCTCTGTTTACCTTCTGTCTACCCTCTATTTAACTTCTTTCTTGCATGATGTTTATTACAGTTATTATTATAAATCCTCTGTTTACCTTCTATCGAATTTCCATACATAAACAGAAACATGGAAGAGAGATGGATTTTTTTGGGGAGGTCGAATGCTTTTTGGGCAGATACATATAAACAATGGGGCCCATCTGATGAACGGCTTGCATCTCATACAGATGTACCACATTGCAACATCGGTTGGCAAGTAGATGGTCTAGCATTCGTGAATGTGTTTTCCATGAATATCAGATGACAACTTCAAAACTTTCGATCCTTTTATTTAAATGCAATCTTAGATTTTTTACTTGTTAAGCAGTTATTTTGTAAGAATTAAAAATGTATAATTGCAGTATTTGATTTCATATTAGGGCCCATTTATTTTTTTTCTAATTTGTTGTCCAAATGGGTCTGCGACAAGAAATCCCTACCAACGGTAGAACAGTTCCAATCAGCTTTGTGGTGCTATCAATGAGTATTGCATGACTCTTTGTATTATACTCAATGAGTATAATCCAAACGGGTCCTATAATGAAATCCACATTATTCAATCATATTTGTATTATCATCTGCATATTACTCTACAGATAAAGAAAAGAAATTTTGACTGCCGCTGTTTTCTTATATCTTAATTGTGATCTTGTTTCTCTGTTGTGAATTGTACGATATTGATTTATTGTTTATCAGTTTGTCCATTGGTATATGGCAACCACTGGTCAGTCCCATTCGATGACTAGTCTAGATGCAAAAATTCTTTGTCCAGATGAACAGCAGTCATGAATAAAAAGGTCATATGTAATGCTTGCTTGGTAAAATTCAATCCTGTTTAAGCATGCCTATCATGCACAAGACTGATAACTTGTTCAGTTTTGTAAAAAAACTGACATGCTAGTAAAAGCACTAATCTCGAACCCATTGGACCAGTCGACACCATCAACATACTGGTTTGGTTTATGAAAAAAAATTCACACTCAAACGAAGTTCGGGAAGGTTAGACCAGTGTAAACAGGCAGGTGATCTTAGTTGCACTGGTAATAATCCCTAGTAATGATCCCTAGGCTTCTTTGGTCATGACTCTACAGATAGATAATGAAATTCTTTCTTCGTTTGTTGTTGTTTAGTTCAGTTTTGTTTTCTGTTGTGATTGTATTAACAGTTTTGACAAATGTATGACCAGTTTATGATTAAAAAGGACCCATGATACATATAATAATAATCATAATAACTTTTATCATTGAATTCCTTTTTGGCGATTTGTTCGATCGCTATTGACGCTGAAAATTTTGATTTATGTGGTCGTAAGGTTGTTCTTCCTTACGATTTTGTGGACCCAAAATCTAGGTTTTGGTGGAGAAACTGGTATGGTTTTTAGGGATTTTAAAGACGATGATATTTTGATCCTGTAGTTTTTTTTTTTCAACATTTATTTCTGCTAACGTTTGAGAAATGGGTTCTGGATTAGAAAATGCAACATGTGTTTCTTTAGTCCCGAAGGCATTGTTCTGGTCCAAGTGCAAGCATGACATGCTTTTCACCACTCGTGGTTTGGATGAAAAAGCACCTAACAATTATGTCTTTGATTCTTGGAAAATTTCAATCTCATGCTTGTTTGGCTGGTTTTTTTAATGGGTTAAATAATTTCTGTTTGATTTCAGTGGAATAAATGCACCATTGAGGGATTTTCCATTTCTTAGTTGTCATGAGATTTCATCTCTCATATTATTATTTAGAATGGTAGTTTTCATCTGTTGTGAAAATTCGTCCTCATCTGTTATAAAAATTGGTACTCAAGAAAAATCTGAAAATAGGATAATTCAAATTTATTATGGCAAAAAAAAAAGAGAAAAAAGGTGAGTCATGACAAAGATAAAAAGTGCAGATACAACCAAACAATAACTAGGATGTATGTAGTTTGTGACAATATCTAACTACATCCATCGGAAAACCACCAACTATAAGTATTTCACTATTTCAGAGTACAACATTCAAGATATCGTTTTACCTCTGGAGAACCTAGTAATGATCACCAACCTTCGTCTCTCTATATATGTATCGCCAACAAATATATATATCAATACATAGTACCAACAAATGTATATATCAAAGGGCATTTACTGCTATATTCTCCTATGAAAACTGGTATTTTATAAAGTGTCGTTAGTACTGACTCCATTTCAGCGGGTTTGTTATACAAGAGAAAATCAAAACATGGAGGGTCAAGGATGGACGAAAGAGGAAATGGTTGCCTTTGCAGCTACAGTTGCTGCAGTAACTACTACTATTGGAGTAGAGGAATATTACAGAAATATTTTATTTAAGACACCCTCAAGATTTGGGGACGTTGAAAGAAAGAAAATAAATGCGATAATAAGAGTGGGTGACAACGAGTGCATATCACAACTCAGAATGAACAAGGCCACATTCTTCAACCTATGCTCGTTTCTTAGGGATAGAAATCTCCTTCCCAATGGGAAACATGTAAGTATGGAGGAACAACTTGTCATGTTCCTTCACACAGTAGGGCATAATATTAGAAACTGTGTCATTGGACATCGGTTTATAAGATCTTGAGAAACCATGAGCTGATATTTTAGTAAAGAAATGGATGCAATTGTCGGAATATATCCGGAGTTTGTGACACTCCCAAGTGCAAATACACCATACAAGATCCTTTCTAATCCTAATTGGAGCACGTACTTTCAGGTACGCTCAATAGTAATCACATTATGCAACGTCCACTCCTGTCCTAAATTTATAGTATATTTTTTTATCCTGATAATTCAAGATGAAATTAGGATTTCATTGGCGCAATTGATGGGACCCATGTAGCCACCTATGTGCCCGCATTAGAAAGTGCAACCTACCATAACAAGAAAGGAGTCATCTCTCAGAACATAATGAGCATATGTACATTTGACATGAAGTTCATATATGTGCTCTCTGGATGGAAGGGATTAGCCTCTGATGCACACGTCTTACTCAGTGCATTGACACGTTCCACCGATCGCTTTACTATCCCTGAGGGTACTTCATGTATATTTATATGATCGAACATCTTGATAACATGACTTCTGAGTAAATAGATTGATAATTACTCATAATTATTTGTAGGTAAATATTACGTAGTTGATATTGGTTATGCTCATTCTCCTGGATTCATGGCTCCTTATCGCGGTGTACGGTACCACCTTAATGAATACCGACGGGCAGCGTTCCAACCAACATGAAAAAACTATTCAACTACCAGCATGCTCAATTATAAAATGTTATAGAAAGAATATTTGGAGTATTGAAAGCTCGCTTTCCAATCCTCAAATCAGCTCCACCATACAACCTTCTAACATATGTGAAGATAATCATCGTATGTTGTGTGTTACATAACTTTATCCGTCTATTTGGAGGAGATGGTTTGGTGGAAGATGAAGTCTCATCTACAGATGTAACGGAGAGTATAGACTTATCGCCATGCTCAATTAATATGACATAATGTGAGAAGGACGAATGGGCCACATTTCGAGACAATATTACTTCGAAGATGTGGAATGAATCTCATCCTATGAGTCGTGGTGTTTGATATTCAAATTATATTTTGTCATTTTGTAGTAGTTTATAACATCACATGATTGTACGACGATACCTATAAGCATGTCTTAGCATCATTTTGGATGTTTGGAAGAAAATAATCCTCACCGTCTATTTTGTATACCATATTCTGTATCCATGTATTAAATTTTAGCTTTCTTCATTTATTACCTTCCTATGACTTATATGTAATGTTGTATTGTTAGACTAAATATGTCCATTGTACTATTTGTAGATAATTGAAGTTAATAGTGATGAGGAAATGTCTCCAAATAGACGGAATAACCAGCCAACTCCCACCAAACAATCTGGGCAAGAGCAGTGTGTCACACCACGAAGGACACCATGAAAGTATAAATCAAAATCACTCGATGAAAACATTGTGTCTAGTGGTGTAATGCGGTGGACGTATGAAATGGATGATTGCCTCATTGATACCTTGATCGATGTTGTGGCGAGTGGCCACAAGAGTGCAAATGGTTTTAAGAAGCAGACCTATAAAACGGTCGTGAAAATTGTCAGGAGTGCCCTAGGGATATCATATAAGACAAGCATGTTGGTAATCGCCTCCGGACATTGAAACAATTGTATTTTAAGGTTCGGGACACCCTCAATGCCAGTGAATTTGGTTGGGATGAGGACAACAAGCTAGTTACCGCCCCAGATGATGTCTGGGAGGATTACATATGGGTGAGATTATTTTTTATATTGAACCAGTTTGTTACTTTAGCACAATGTTTATTTAAAGAATATCTCATCGATATTTCTTTACTAATATAGATTTTTCTTGGTTATTGTCAATAGTCACATCCCTATGCACAACACATTCAAGGGAAGGCGGTGTGAAGGTACGATGACCTCACCTTCCTATTTGGAAATGATTGTGCTACTGGATCGCGTGCTTCCACATGAAATATGCATAGTACTGATTCCGACATTACACCGACAACATCGGTTGATCTGAACGACGATACACTCATGTTGTCGAGTGACAATGTTGGGGACAGTGGACATAACATCCAGTGGTCGTTTCAAAGTGATGACAGTGCTCATGTCGTAACCCGTAGTCCGAATGTCAATGGAAAAAACTCGGTGAACACAGGTAACACATCCAATTCTAGGAAGAGAGCCAGACAGGATCGCCCTTGCGACGTCATTGGCAAAGGAATGAGTGACGTTGCAGTAGCTGTCAAGTCACTAACTATAACCATACACCAAGGGAAGGATTTGGTATGTATGTCCCAAATTGTGCTTGCTCTAAAGCAGATTGAAGGCTTCACGGGTCACGAGATCCTACGCACCACGAAGATACTATCAAAAGATGAATAACAATCTGCCTCGTTCCTTTCACTCCCTGAGCATAGGAGGTTGGACTTTGTGCTGATGCTGCTTGCACCAGATCAGTCTTCTGACTGATTGTACTACCATCCACCTGACCGTTGATGGGTTTCTGTTTTCTTTGGCTTGTCAACCAAGTGGTTTTTAGACAAAACTTTTTTTTTTTTGGTACAGGGCTAGTTTTGTTGACTAGCTGGAAAATGTTGCTTATTTTGGATGATATATATATATATATATATATATATATATATATATTTGATCTTGATGTGTGTTTTTGATGATCCCACTGTTGATGCGTATTAACTTGCATTACCTGTTAATGCCCATCTTGCATTATCTGATGTTCATCTCCTTGATATATTGTTTTCCATATGACTATCTTGCTCATATCTGCACTTTGTATAGGATAAGTACCAAATTTTTACTGGACAAGTCATCGCTTCAGGTATGCTCTTAGATTCTCAGATTCGTTATATTATCAGTTATCTGATGTAGTGGTAAAGTGTATAAAAATTGTTTTATGTTTGATTATTAATATCAATCATCTGCATGTTGTACTTATTCATATTTCAATAGTCTGCGGATGGGCAAGAAAATGTATGTTGTCTTCAATGGACGTCGACCTGGACTGTATTATACATGGGAGGAGTGCCGCCAACAGGTGGAATTCCATGGCCTGCTTCAGAGGATACAAGTCCACGTCGGAGGCATATACTCAATGGACTACTTTTTGCGAGTATGCGGCAAAACACAATGAACTGGTGGTCGACATCGAGGACGACCATCAGACAAGGACGTTAAGCACTCAATGACATTGCATTGCTAGTTGCAGCAACCTTTATATAGGGCGCTCCCCATCACCATCCTACTATTGTGCAAAGTGTGCTAGCAACGGCACACCGGGAGATAGCGTTGAAGAAACGTCAGGGTCATTTGAGGCCCTCCTTAGGATTATCTTTGATTGCTTGCTTTTAATCCTCGCCATTCAGCTCATGGTGTGGTGCTAATTTATAGCTTTCTGGTTCATGGTTATTTTTAATATGACTGTTATACAATTTCTAGAGGACTGTGTTTTGCTTTGAACAGGTTGTGTGGATGTTTAGGAATTTATGGGTTAACTTCTAGGTGGTTTTCATAATTCATTACTGACATGTCACATTTACAGTACATTATGTTATACTTCAATGGGGCCCATATTTCCTCACATAATAAGGATTACTAGCAAGCGCTTGCTACTGACATTGGGTTACTGATCCCACATCCATATTTTCAGTGGTGTGAGTACGCTGATACACTTCAATCTAAAAAATTGAAGTGTAACGTATACACCTTGACCCCTATATGTCTACTTCTGAATCCTGTGTTGATTTATCCATATTACAACTGAATTATGTATACGATCATCCTCCTTAAAAATCCAAATTTAAAGGGACCCATGTATCGCTTTTATTCCTCCGGTATGCTAGCCATTTAGATTCAGTTGTTGCAATGTTAACCGTGAGACATGTCTGTTTGAAACAGGTCCACCAAATAGTGCTGATATACTTTTTGGTGCATTTTGATATATGTTGTGGACCAGACAATCTATCGCAAAGATCATCATGTGGTCCACCACATAGTGCTATATAAAAAATTTAAGCATATGCAAAGATTGGGTCCCACGATCACTTGTCCAAAGTTGGCCAAATTGTTGAAAGTGAAAGTTGTATATTCAACACTGCTGTAAAAATCAAACAACTGATTACAGTTGTTGTAGAGTTGAAATGGTGGACACCATAAGCGTAAAAAAGGAATGATGTGACTACTACACTGTGTATACAAACACATTCCTACTGAATTTCTGTCTAGTACACCAAAAAAATACGAAAAAACAAGTGTGGGAAAGAAAAATGCAGGTATTGAAACAATCATTGCTAATACATGTAAAGATGTAATTATGCTGTCTTTACACCCAACTACCATGGTAATTGGAAAACCAAACAGGCCCTAGGCGTAATTTAAGGCGGTAGTTAATGTTGTAATGTTGGCGGTTGTGGATTAGCTGCTGAAGTAATGTCACCACATTCTGTGAGCCCCACCATGATGTATGTGTTGTATCCACACCGGGCATCCATTTGGAGAGATAATTTTAAGGCATGAATCAAAGAATTATATAGATACAAAGCTCAAGTGAACCCCACCACAGAAAACAGTGAAAACAATGACGCCCAGTGTTGAAACCTTTATAGGGCCCACCATGATGTCTATTTGAGATCCAACCTGTTTATAAGTTAACACAAACAATGGAATAAGGGAAAACACAAATATCAGCTTCATCAAAAACTTTTGTAGCCTCGAGATGTTTTTAAGTTTAGGCATTCAATTCCCAATGTTTTATGTGGTGGGGCGCACTTGAGCTTTAGATCTGTCTCATTCTTTGTCTCATGCCATGAAATGATCTCTCCAAATGGATGACCGGTGTGGATACGACACATACATCATGGTGGGCGTACAAAACATTATGATAGGCCTGGGGAGTTTTTAATAGTGGGTATGCAATGTCTACTCTTTTATGCGTTGTGATCCACTTAAATTTTGGATCTACTTAATTTTTAAGATCATACACTGGAATGATGTGTAAAAACTGTTGGATGGCATGGATATACAACGCATAGATGGAGGTGGGCCCCACGGTCAGTTAAGCACCCCACTGCTTTGTTACCAGGTAACACTGATCCACTCCCCCACCAATCTCGGGAATGTATGATGTTTTTGGGAACCAACCGTCCAAAAGGTCCACCCTTTATATTTGCACAAGGCCTACCATGATGCATACCACCAAATCTACTCCGATCATTGGATGTGTAATCCTGTACAGGGTACAGAACCAAAAAAATCAGGCTAATACGTGATTCAGGTGGGCCATATTAATGGAAAAAGTTGGGAGAGACGTCTACCTTTGAATGTTATAAGGTCACCGTGATAAGCATGTGAAATCCATTCCAACCATTGGATACCACACCAGATTCTAGGCTTGATGACTAAAATGAAAGCCCATAAATGATTATAGTGGAGCCATCCCAAGCCAGTAACTTCTTTTCCTCTTTAAAGTATCTTTTGCATGGGCATCATTCATTAACATTAATTAGCATTAATTCTGACAACTAGTTGGACGGTCCAACTAGTTGTGTCTGTTTGAGCATTTCTCATATATATATATATGTGTGTGTGTGTGTGTGTGTGTGTGAAAGAGAGAGAGAGAGAGAGAGAGAGAGAGAGAGAGAGAGATGCTCACATACAACTAGTTGGATGCTTCATTTCGTCCAACTAGCTGTGCATGTAATGAACAGTTAATGCTAGTAAGAATTTTCATATAAAAGTTATTTCAATTGATGAAATAGAGTTGCTTATTGAAGTGGGCCCCACTGTAGTATTATGTAAAATCCACCTGACATTAGGTGAGCCACCTCAAATTAGACCCAGTGCAAAACAATCAGCCCCATCCCTGGCTCACATGAACCACGTAATTGAAAATTGTGTAGGTAGAAAGCTCATCCTCCAAACTCTTTCCCTTGGTGTAATTCACTTTAATCACTTATGTGACAAACTTTTAGGCTCGAAGCCTAATTTTTGGTGTGGGAGCTAATGGTTGGAGTGGATTTTATATTCTTATCATGACATGGTGTCACGCCCCAAACTCAAAAAACGGGCTCACAAAATTTTTGATCACCGAATCCGGTGCCGATTGCCTCCGTAGTACCCCATTCTCGGCTCCCAGCGCCCATATGCTAGATTTCGATCCTGGGATCTTACAAGGAGGATTTTTTTTTCTACCTTTAACTTGTAATAAGCATAACCACAAGTATACCCAAATCATAAAGGTGACATCTGTTGGGGACCTTGCACAAAACCTTAGGATCTAGCCCTCCAGAATAAACCAGAATTATGGATAATAAAGCAATGAAAACAATCAATGCATCAATCACACACCACACAAGAGATTTTTACATGGAAAACCCTCAAAGAGGTAAAAACCAAGGGACCTCGTCCAGATCAACAATCCACTATGAAGTAGAACGTTACAACCTTCTTCACTCACGCAGGAGTAGATAAATAATAAGAGAAATAGAGAAAATTGAGAGATCTAACCGATTACGAGGACATAGAAGCGTTGAGATATAGTTTGCACAGTAGATAACCTCCACGAGTAGAACCTCCCTTCTATAAGCTTCCTCTCTCTCTCTCACACCTTTTGATAGCCCTTTAGTAAATCCCTTATAAAGCTTTAGGAAACCCTCTTGCTGTACCTAGAAAATCCTAGGCAACCCCTTTTATAGTTTAGGAAACTTCCCTTTCGCATCCTGGTTGCGAAAGGACTCAAATCCGCAGTTTTGCGCAAAATCGCAGAACAAACTGCCTAACCTTCGACTGGTCCTGGAAATTCCAGCACTAGTCTTAGCCTTCGGAAAAAATAGCACGAACTCGCTGGACTTTGAGTTGTGCTAGGGCTCGAACCTACGACCGGTCGAGCGCCTCCCACGACCGGTCGAGGGGGCTCAGGACCGGTCGAAGACGGGGAAAAACCCCTATCAAATCTCCCCCTTTTTGACCCAGGAGGGATCCACCTTCTTCAAGCTAGCCAGGTTTCTACAAACCTCAAACTTGCCCTTGAGTAAAGCCTTGGTCATCATGTCTGACCCATTATCATCCGTGTGGACCTTCTCAAGGTGTAACACCTTCTGTTCCAAAGTATCCCTAATCCAGTGATACTGAAACTCTATGTGCTTCGACTTGGAATGCTGACTTAGATTCTTGCTCAAGTGTATAGCACTCTTACTATCGCAATAGACCACGTGCTCCTCCTTCTTTAGGCTAAGTTCCTGTAGGAACCTCTTCATTCAAAGCATCTCTTTACATGCCTCTGTGACTGCAATGTACTCGGCCTCTGTCGTCGACAATGCTACGACCTTCTGTAGCTTGCTCTGTCAAGAAACTATTCCTCCTGCAAACGTGAACATGAACCCCAATTTAGACTTCCTGGAGTCTATGCCACCTGCCATATCTGCATTTATGTAGCCCTCTAACATAAGTTTACCATCACCATAGCATAGGCTCAACCTGGATGAACCTCTTAGATACTTTAGTATCCATTTCACCACTGCCCAATGCTCTTTGCCAGGATTGGTAAGTTATCAGCTGACAACACCAACCGCATATGCTATGTCTGGGCGTGTACACACCATAGCATATATCAAACTTCCTACCGCTGACGCGTAGGGTATCTTCTGCATCTCTTCCACCTCTGCCTTCACCTTGGGACACTTCCTGTCGCTCAATCTGAAGTGACCATCTAGTGGAGTACTGACCGGCTTCATTACATTCATATTGAACCACTCTAGGACTTTCTCAATATACCGCTCTTGTGACAGCCAGAGCTTCCTGCTGCTTCTATCACTGGTTATCTCCATTCATAGGATCTGTCTAGCCGGGCCCAAGTCTTTCATTGCAAAAGATTTGCCCAACTCCTGTTTCAGCCTGTCAATCTTCTTGATGTCTTTTCCCATGATGAGCATGTCATCAACGTATAAGTGCAGAACTAAGAAATCACCATCTGAGAACTTGCGCGTGAACACACAGTGGTCCAACTCCGTTCTGTCATACCCATGTTTTAACATAAACGAGTTGAACATCTTGTACCATTGTCGTGGAGCCTGTTTCAGTCGATACAAGCTCTTCCTTAGCCTACGCACCATATGCTCCTTACCCTTGACTTCGAACCCCTCTGGTTGGTGCATGCAGATCTCTTCTTCCAGGTTACTATGGAGAAAGGCAGTTTTAACATCTAACTGCTCTATCTCCAGATCCATGCTAGCCGCCAACCCAATCAACACCCGTATGGATGTCATCTTCACCACTAGTGAGAATATCTCCTCGAAGTCTATGCCTTTCCTCCGACCAAAACCTTTCACCACAAGTCTGGCCTTGAACCTCGTCTGTGAATTCTTCTACTCAATCTTCTTTCTAAAACCCACTTGTTGCTCAAAGCTTTCTTGCCCTTAGGTAATTTCACCATATCATAGGTTTAGTTCTTATGTAAGGATTCCTTCTCCTCTTGCATAGCTTTCAACCACTCCCTCTTATGCTCGTCGGCTAGGGCCTCAGAATAATCTTCTGGCTCTCCCCCATCGGTTAGCATAATGTACTCATGCGCGAGTACCTCTTGGACGGTTGTCTATCCCTAAATGACCTCCTCACCTGTGGCTCAATAGGTGGATCAAGTGGGGGCTACTCCCCTGGTCCATCTTCTGAAGGAACTCCCTCGTCCTCTGCACCTTGTTGTACTCTCCCGTCAACAGGCACCACCGGAGGAGTAACTGAATCCATGTCCTCTAGCTCAACTGAACTAGACTGGTTCTTCTTTGGCTTACCAATGTCTTTGATACACTGATCTTCAAAGAATACCACATCTCTACTCCTGACGAGCTTCCTCTTGGTCAGATCCCACAATCTGTAACCGAACTTTTCATCACCATACCCTAAGAACACACACTGCTTGATCTTCATATTAAGCTTGGACCTCTCATCCTTTGGTATATGAACGGATGTCCTGCATCTAAACACCCTGAGATGACAGTACGATGGATCATGTCCAGTCCACACCTTCTCAGGTACTTCTCCATTCAATGGGGCTGATGGAGACCTGTTTATCAAATACACTGCCGTATGCATTGCTTCTCCCCAGAACATCTTGGGCAATTTCGCATGGGATAACATACATCTGATTCTCTCAACAATGGTGCGATTCATTCGCTCAGCTACACCATTATGCTGGGGGGTCTTGGTAACCGTCTGTTCATGCCATATACCCAGGGACTTGCAGTACTCGTGAAAGTCACCAATGTATTCACCACCATTGTCAGTGCGGATGCACTTCAATGATCTATCTATCTCTCTCTAGACCATAGCATAAAATAATTTAAACACACCAAAGACCTCGTCCTTGGATTTCAAAGCATAAACCTAACCCTCCTAGATGCATCATCTATAAAAGTAACAAAATACAATGCCCCACCCAAGGTTTTTGTCCTCATAGGACCACAAACATCAGAATAAACCAAATATAATGCATGCACTTTATTAACATGAGAAGCAGTTTTAACAAATGAAACTCTATGCTGTTTCCCTGATAAACAATCAAGACAGGTTTTGAGAGGTGTACCTGTCACGTCTGGAAGGAGCCACTTCTTTGCTAGTAGCTGAAGCCCTTTTTCACTCATGTGGCCTAGAAGCCTGTGCCACATGTCAATAGCTGAATCTTCCACTGTGTTTAACCCACCCTTGCACATACTGACACTTGCCTTGTACAGGGTGCAACACTTCTTCCCTCTAGTCATGATCAACAAACCCTTGATGAGCTTCCATCGCCCACCAGCAAACCCGCTTTCATAGCCATCATCATCCAGCCTTCCCGTCGACATCAAGTTGAGGTGAAGGTCTGGGATATGCCTCACATCCCTGAGAACAAATGTGTAGCCCACATTAGTTTTCACACAAATATCACCGACTCCCACGATTTTTGATACGCCAGAATTTCTCATCTTCACAGTCCCATAGTCACCTGACTTGTAGCTTGTGAAGAAGTCCCTGCGTGGAGTCGCATGAAACGAAGCTCCCGAGTCAACCACCCAGTCGGTGTCCTGACTCGTAGCCATGAAACATACATCATGATCTACGGAAAGAATAACTACCACGTCGCCATCTGAAGCGACCGCAGTGGAATCTGATTCATCTTCCTTACCTTGTCCTTTCTTATCATTTTTCTTACCATGACATTCATGCTTGTAGTGGCCCTTCTTACCACAATTCCAGCATTCAACATCTTTCCTGTTACTCGACTTGCCTCTTGATTTATCTCGGGCCTTCCCGCCCTTCCTATTCTTTCCTCTCCCCCATTCCTGTGTCACAAGAGCCTCTTACTGAGTAGACCCTTGAGACTTCCTCCTTGTCTCCTCATTGAAGAGACAAATAGTTACCTGTTCCATGGATATCTTTCTGTCTGGCACGGAGTTACTTAGAGACACCACCAATGTCTCCCAACTGTCAGGCAATGAACTAAGCAATAGTAAAGCCTGCAATTCATCATCTAGGACCATCTTCATAGAGGTGAGTTGGTTTACTATATTGATGACCTCATTCATGTGCTCGGCCACAGAACCACTATCTTTGAATTTGAGATTCACAAGTCGCCTTATCAGAAAAATCTTATTATTGGTTGTCTTCCTCTCATATAGCCCTTGTAATTTCAGCCATAGGATAACAGCTGAGGTTTCCGTGGACACATGGTGGAACACAGAATCATCTAACCATTGTCTAATAAACCCCACCGCCTTTCGGTCCATCTTCTTCCAATCATCATCAGTCATATCCTTGGATTTTGCTGATATGCCTAAAACTGGAGAATATAGGTCCTTGCAATAAAGTAAGTCCTCCATCTTAGCCTTCCATATGGTCCAGTTAGAACCATTGAGGCTGATCATCCTTGATGAGCCACCTTCCATAATTCAAAACCGATCCCACCCATTTAATGAACTTAGCTCTGATACCACTTTGTTGGGGGCCTTGCACAAAACCTTAGGATCTAGCCCTCTAGAACAAACCAGAATTATGGATAATAAAGGAATGAAAACAATCAATGCATCAATCACACACCACACAAGAGATTTTTACGTGGAAAACCCTCAAAGAGGTAAAAACCACGGGACCTCGTCCAGATCAACAATCCACTATGAAGTAGAATATTATAACCTTCCTCACTCACGCAGGAGTGGATAAACAATAAGACAAATAGAGAAAACGGAGAGATCTAATCGATTACGAGGACATAGAAGCGTTGAGATATAGTTTGCGCAGTAGATAACCTCCACGAGCAGAACCTCCCTTCTATAAGCTTCCTCTCTCTCTTCCTCTCTCTCTCTCACCTTTTGATAGCCCTAAACCCTTTAGAAAATCCCTTGTAAAGCTTTAGGAAACCCTCTTGCTGTACCTAAAAAACCCTAGGCAACCCCTTTTATAGTTTAGGAAACTTTCCTTTCGCATCCCGATTACGAAAGGACTCAAATCCGCAGTTTCACGCAAAATCGTGGAACAAACTATATAACCTTCGACTAGTCCTGGAAATTCCAGGACTGGTCTTAGCCTCCTTCGACTGGTCGAAGCCTGTCCACGACTGGTCAAAGCCCACCTTCGACTAGTCCTGGAAATTCCAAGACTGGTCTTAGCCTTTGGAAAAAACAGCACGAATTCTCTGGACTTTGAGTCGTGCCAGGACTCGAACCTACGACCGGTCGAGCGGGGCTCAGGACCCGTCGAAGACGGGGAAAAAACCCCATCAACATCATCATCACATATCCATTAATATAATCATTTGAGTATAATGCGGAAAGGAAAATACATAAATCGAAAATCAAGCTCCAGAAGGCCATTGTACGCTCCAAGCTCAACACTGCTGCAACCTCACATCATCTGCACGCATTTATCGTGCATAAGCTTATAGAAAGCTTAGAGGGTGGTGTAAGTGTGTGCACAAGGTAAGTGTCAAGTATTCAATATAATACCATCATCATACAGTACCAAAAATACTAGTAATCCATAAATCGTATAATATCAGAATAAGTAGAATTACTAACAAGATCATGAATTACCTGAGTAAGCAGAAATACTGACAAGAGCAGGAATTATCTGAGTAAACAGAAATACTAGTAAGGTCATAAATTATACGATAACAGAGTAAGCGAAAATACGGACAAGTCCATGGATAAATCAATATCATAATACGCAATATAGAACAGCTATACAAATAAGGAGTCATAAAGAGCCAAATATCAAATGCTGAGGATGCGATGCAGTATGTAATTCCTGATGAGTCCATGAATAACATTAATCATATTTACACCATATAAATGCAGAAACACAGTAATCTAAAATACCATATGTCACAGATGTAATGCAATATGCGGTGCGAATGGAATGACCATGCTGGATTGTGAAGTCGGGATGATAGTACGTAGTATCGTAGGCTATGGAGTCCATCACAAGGGACTTCTATCCAAACCAGTCCCATACCTAAATTTGGATAGTCAGACTCAATGTGGTAAACTCCTGATCTCAGGTTAGTCACGCGTCTAACCGAAACCCTAGCCATGCGAAGGTACACGTAATAAATAGTTACGCACCATCAGCTCGAGTGGATAGTGAATGAATGAATGGATGAGTATGCAACTCCTGCTCAATAAGTCCACATATCAGTACAGTTCATCTCTGGGATAATCACCGAGGTCTATTACACTTTATGCCAGCTTGCCGCCCCTATCCGAGTGCACAACTGGGTAAGTGGAAGAGACCTCACTATCCGCCTGCCAATATTGGGTCCGGCTCGTCGATAAAAGACCCATTCCTTAAGCTGGTCAAACTTAACCTAGATATTACCCCCTCACTCAGGCGGGTAAGGTCACACCCCCTCCCAACCGATCATGACACAGTGGGAGACGTGACCTACTGCTATACGGCCCTCATGCCCTCATATATCCACTCGGTCTCGACATTGGGGCATCTCCTGGCCACGGAGGTTCAAAGATTTTCACCCAGGGACATTTATGGCGCCCGTATGCTAGAACCAAATATTTTCGATGTCCCGTCTGGCCATCCACAATATGCCTGTGGAGGCTACGACCCTGATGTCGCTAGGGCGTACAGTAATCACAACACAATGTAAGATGCATGAGTCATACAATCCAGCCATGCATCAATCCTGCGCATGTCGTGCACTCATGTGAGATAACCTCCGCCTATCATGGAGTCTCATAATAACATACTCAATGACATACGCAATGATTAACTACATCTCATTACAAACATGCAGATTATGTATATGGGTAAGTATGATGATGTTCTGTTGTCACATACTCATAATCGGTATCAATAACCGGTATTGACAATCGACATCGACAATGTGAACATTTAACCAACATTGCCCCCAAGGAATGGCCCACATAGAGCCAAACATATCGTGGGCCCATGGCCTCACACAAGGGCCACATACATCAAGTAGGCCGCATCACATGGGCCAGAAATACATCTCAATGAGCCTCATCATATGGGCCTCATATACATCAAGTGGATCACATTAATGGGTCTCATATACATCAAATGGGCCACGTACCTGGGCCTCGAAATACATCAATTGGCCCACACATCATGGGCCTAATACATATCACAATGGGCCTTGCCCTTAGGCCATGAATACATCATAATGGGCCTCTAACACGGGTCTAATATACATCATGAGGGGCCACATCCTATGGGCCTTAATTATATCACAATCTGCCATGTCCCATGGGCCTCGAATACATCATAATGGGTCGCACCACCTGGACCTCGAATGTGTCACAATGGGCAATAACCCATGGGCCCAATACGTCACAATAAGCCACAACTCATGGGCCTCAAATACCAAACAGGTGGGCCCCATATATATATTAAGTGGGCCAAATGGGGTAGTCTATGGTTTAACAAAATAAATTGACAGCATGGTTGAAACTTATTCATCATGGCGTGCCCCCCATGCCGATGGGTGGCGTGGTGAATACATACATCATGGCGGGTTCCCACACTACCCTAGAAAGATAGATGGCTGGAGAACCACATACATTTAAGTGGGGTCCATGTCCTCAAGCGGAAGGACGGTTGGATATAACAATCCATCATGGTGGCCTTACGCCACTCGTCCAGATGGACAGTCGAAGATAGAGCATGTACGTCAAGGTGGGTCTCACCTGCCATGGACGGAGTGGATATACAACACATCATCAAGGTGAGTCTCAGGAATAGTCTGCCCAATGGCGTATGCTATGATCAGTCACTTCTCACATCAGGCATACATATGATGCGTATGATCATGAATTATGAATCTACACTAAACATGTGTTGTGGTGATGGGCTCTGTTCATAACGAAGATGGACCTAGGCGGTCTACACACTACAAGTATGAACCTATCATTGGACCTTAGGGACAATCATAATGCTGACATTTAACCAATATTGTACTTACAATGTGGACGTCAAACCAACATTGATCCCAAGGCATGGCCTGCCATAAAGGTCAACACTTAAACCATGGTGGGATCACATTACAATAGGCCTCAACCCATGGGCCCCAAATACATCACAATAGGCCTCAACCCATGGGCTCCAAATACATCACAATAGGCCTCAACCAATGGGCCTTATACACATCACAGTGGTTCTCGACCCACGGGCCTTTATACATCACAATCGGTCTCAACCTATGGGCCCTAATACATCACAATGGGCGTCAACCCATGGGCCCTAGAATATATCATAATGGGCCTAATCACATGGTCCTCATATATGCCAAGGTGCCTCAACAACGGGCCTCATACACATGACGGTGGGCCACAGTGATGGGCCCTCCTACACATCAAGGTGGGTCTCAATAACGGGCCCTCATACACATCAAGGTGGGCCTCAATAACAGGCCACAAATACATCAAAGTGGACCCGACAAATGGGCCACAAAATACATCAAAGTGGACCCAACAAATGGGCCACAAAATACATCAAAGTGGACCTGACAAATGGCCTTATACATATATGAATCATATCAAAAGCTCAACTGAACCATACCCCAAATAGCAGTGGCAACAATGATTTTCACCATTAAAAAGAAATATACAGGGCCCACCGTTAGGTATTGTTTTGGAATCCGACCTATGCATGAATTTACATGGAGATAGATGAAGTGAAAGCGAAAACATCAGCTTGGTCGGAACTATAGTGGCCCTTAAGAAGTTTTGAATGGTGAATGCCACTGACCCCTCTATTTTTAAATGGTGGGGTCTACTTAAATTACAAATCTATCTCATTTTTAGTCTCAAACCTTAAGACGAGCTTTCAAAATGGTTGGACGGTTTGGATGCAACACATGCATCATGGTGGGTCCCATAGATGGAAGGCGTGGACGAAATAGGTGGGGCCCACATGGCTTGGTGACATCACATACACTAGCTGTATAGCTGGTGTGCAGCACGCCAGCCATTCTGCTTCGTAAGGTGGGTCCACACGTGTGGCCCACCATAACATTTATTTTCCATCCAACGCGTTGGTAAGGTCATGCAGACCCGGGCCACTGTAATGTTTACTTCCCACCCAACCTGTTGGTACGGTCACATAGACCTGGGGCCCACCAAAATGTTTATTTATAAACCAACCCGTTAACAGGGTCACACGGGCCTAGATGACAAGGAGAAACAAATTTTATATTAATCCAAAACTTCTGTCCCAAATAGGTTTCAATGGCCGACGTTCAACCCTCACTGCTTTTGCAGTGTGGCCCACCTAACCAACAGGTGGATTGCATGGATAAAACACGTACATCACGGTGGGTCCCACCGTCCAAACAGTGGATAGTGAGGACATAACACATACTCATGGTGGGATCCACTTCGTCCAGCTGCTGCTGGATGGCGCTAAATAAACACATACGTCTGGGTGGGCTCCACCGTCCGCCTGGACGGTGGGAGTAAAACACATGCATCACTGTGGGTCTCACGTGGGGCCCACCCTAATGTTTACTATCCATCCAAACCATTCAAAGGTCACACGTACCTGGTTTGAAGGGGAAAAATAAATTTCATATTGATTCAAAACTTTTGTAAACGAAAAAATGAGTTTCAATGGCAGCCATCCAATCACCATTGTTTCCTATGATGTGAGCCACCTGAGCCACGTATACGGATGAAATTTGGAGGGTGGCCCACTGTCCAAGGTCCTATGAAATAGACGGTGTGGATGCTCCACATGCATCATGGTGGGGACCTAAGGTGGGGTAAATATCCCTGCCCGTTTCTGCAATGACGGACGCCGCCTTCTTCTTGTCGGCGTCCTCTGGATCTTTGCAGTGACAGCGTCAACCCCTTTTTTTTAATTGGTAGTTTTTCATTGGTGGGGTCCACATCCAGACGATCTAGTCCGTCGGTTCAATTCCCAGGCTCGTGACATACCCAATGAGATCAATATTCAATATATTTGAGGCATAGAAACATCACAGCAATCCGTAACAGTTTTTTACAGTAAATTTGTTGTTTTCACTAATGTGGCCTACTAAAGATTCAGATTGACTTCAAATTTTGGCTCAATGCTTGAAATGATCTAGGGAATGTGATGGATTGCGCGGATTGAATACATACATCCAGGTGGGGTCTACGTGAGTAGTCCTCTCCATAAGAAACAAGGCTTTAATATAAAAATATATTTTTTTTGCTTGTCAGTACACCCACTGATGGTTCTTATCCCCACAACGTCCAGCGTCAGGGACGGCGGGCGGGAGCTTGTTTATCAAGTGGGTCCCATGCCTAGGGACCATGGTTGGAGGGGTCCCACACCTGGACATGACCCACTTGGCTAGGTCAATCTGATATTTGTGTTTTCCCAACATCAAAGGGTAGGGCCCACGTGATTTGGTCGGCCATGGGTCCACTTGATAAATGGTTGGGACACCACATACACTCATCATGTGGGCCACCAAATACTCAAAGGAAGGAGAGAGAGAGAGAGAACCCATCTTAGGATCTTATCTTCTTCTTCCGCCTATAGCCTCTAAAGCTCCAATGGATGGACTTCAACGGTTGAGATCGATCATGGAGGGTGGGATTGGATGGTAGGAAGGTGGGTGTAACGGCTCGAACTTTTCGATGCTCGGGCATCGAAAGTCCTCGAGCATTACCATAAGATTCAACGTGACATATACATGTATACGATACCAATCCAACTATTCTAGCCTTACATCATTTCTCTAACACTAGCTTAACCGTTGGAGATTATCTTCATTCATAAATCAAGCTATCTGATCATTGAATTTCAAGACAAGCCCATCCATTACGTAATTTGACATAAGTTCTTTCCCTTAGAAGATGTGGCGAATAACTTCCTATCCATAATGATTTAGATATATGTTCTTTTGTAAGAATTGCCTAGAAACATGTCTATAACCGTGTGGAGCCATTAGATTTCCCAAAATTCATAGATCGACAGTAATTATGAAATTGCCACTAACCTAGACCCGTGAACACTAGATCACATGATTCCCATGGTCCGTCTCATATGAAATTTTATATCATGCCTAATTATCACAAATTAACCGCACACCTCGAATTTCAGCTCTTAGATCATAGTAAATCAGCTACTTGACCTCTACATCTGTTCGTACACTTATCATATCAAGATTCTGATCCATCCATCTTGCTCACACCATATGAATATGCTTAGCCCACTATTAGAATCAGAATCTGACAAACCTTCATGAGTAACGAAAGTCACTCAAATCTAACGTTATATAAGCCCTACCCCTAATCACTCCAAAAATCCACGTTATGTCCATCCATTTACTAAACTGACCATACATTCATCTACATACAAGGATAAAGTTCTAATCATCAAGTCCTCTTATTTTTAGAAGCTCGTCTAACCATCCATCATGTTTGGATTTGCCAAATGGGCCACCCGAATATCAGGATGAATCGATCATTTTGAAGATCTTAGAACACGGGTCCAAACTACCGGATAATGCTACAAATAGACATATATAAACATGACATTGAAACCCCAGAGTAGTATAGTCCATTGAAGTGGTATCTTAGTCATCCTTGAGAGGTCATAGCTCAAATTTGGGCGATGGAAAGAGCGTGGAAAATAAAGATCACCTGTCAAATTTCATCACATTTAGACGGTAGACTTATGAGTTACAGACGGCAGAAGTTTTGAAAAGAAAAGGGGTAAAATTGTAAATATGGTAACACTACATGCATGGCACTGTTGACGTGAGTTACCATTATAGTTCTAACGGTGTAAAGTCTCACTACTCGGTGGGATCGTGCGGCCCACCTGAATCTCGGATCTACTTTAAATTTGGGACCATAGGTTAGCACGGCGTGCCAAAGACGGTGAATGGAATGGATCCCCATATGTCATCACAAGCGGGCCCCACCTAAATTTTCTCCAACCGTTAATGAAAGTCGTGAAATCAATGCACGTAAAAGAAGTCCTGTTTCAACGTGAATACAATCAATCCACGTTGATTCACGTATAACCCACCTAGTACTTAGATGTGTTTCATATTTTGGCCCCTTGGCCTTTTCCAACCATTGACGCTCAATCCAGGGATGATCCAACCTTTAGATTGGCAGAAACCCACCGTTGGGAGTAGAAGTTTAAGTGTATGGCCCACCAAAAGCTTAGATATGCCTGATCTTCAGTCTTATGTCCTAATGGGACTATTAAAAATTAAATGGATGGACTGGATTAAACCATGTAACCTTGTGGACCCCATTTTTGGGTGGCATGTGTGTGCAATGCACGTGCACCAGCTGTGTACTGAGCCAAAGGCACTCGGTCAGACATCTCTGACCCGCAATTGCCTTAAAAGGCAAAGGATTTCTCTCTCATCCCTCTTTCCCGCAGTTTGAAATTTTAAAACGGACCGAGCCATTTTTGGTCACGTGCTGGCCCACCATCGGGTTCTTGATCGATGATCTGACCCGTCCATCTCGTGCATAGCTAGGGACTGACCAAAACCCTAGCCATTTCACAGAAAAATGTGCACGTGTGGGCACACGAGCATCGGCACAAGAAGGACCCAAAAACACATAACTTTCGAAAATGGAAACACCAACTGTTACAATCCGTGTGAGGATCTCTCCTCCAATCAGAAACCTCTATTTCAGACGGTTCCTGACCATCCACACGCGACTCACGTGCTAGGGCCTTCTATGCAAAAACCGACGCTCAAAACCGCAACCGGTCTCCTTTCTACCCACCGTTTTGGAGGCAGTTTCGGCCAGAGGAGATCTGGACCTCTAGCTGTTCATCCGACGGTCTAAAAATGTCAGAGAAATGCTATAATAGAGGCTGGGATCGAGCTCAAAGAAACCCACCACCTTTCCTGCAACAAACCAAAAAAAAACTGCCATGTTCTTCTCCAGCCGAACCCACCCACCTAACCTTCACTAAGCTTTAAAATCAAGTATCTATAAGCTCCCATGTATCCTTAGAAACTATTCCTAGCTGTCAGAATGAAGAAAGAAGTAGCGGGTGGGGAGATGCCATTAACGCTTTCATCTTCTTCCTCACCAAGTTGCACCAGTCGTTGAGCCTAGCCCGACCATCAGTTACTCATCCAAGGCGTCTATTCCGAAGCTCATTTGATGATGTCTGATTCCTGTTAATTCCATCAAGATCAGACCAGCTTTTTGGAGGTAATGATTTCACCCAAAACGTATTAAAATTGGTCGGGTGGGTTTGTCGTGAGTTTGACTCGGCTGAAGCTGAGTCGATTTCAAATCCCTACTATTCAAGGAGCCCTTGGTAGTAATGAGAAAGCTGAGAAAGAAAGAAAAGAAGAAATGATAGGGAGAGAGAGAGAGAGAGTGGGAAATGAGGTTGGGTCGAGCTGGGTTCAAGGCCGACTGGAGGGCCGCTGTTACTGTTGCTGCTGGTGGCGCACTCCGCCTGTTGGCCGTCTGCTTGAGTCGTGCTGGGTTGGGTCGAGTTTGCCGAGTCCAGATGTGGACGTGTGTTGCAGGAAGGATGAGAGGGAGTGAACAGGGCCACCATTGCCACGACGCACTTAAGTTTCAAAACTCAGTGGGCCGCATCCTGTTTGAAACAGGTGGGCCACCCTACAAATCTCTGTGGGCCGCACCATATCAACGTGTGGGCCACGTCCATTGGGCCTCACCATGTATTACAGTGGGCCCACTACAAATCTTAGTGGGCCACATTCCAACAGGCCATCGGAGGTATGCCAACCTCCCATCTTCTTTCATTGGAATTGTTAAAAAATCATGATTATCAAATGGTGGTAGTTTAATGATCTCTCTTAAATATTATCCTTTAAGTAATGGATCGTAGTATTTAACATCATCATAATAATTGTTACTACTATGTTAATTTATATTGATTATAAACTAAGATCGATAATTATTTTCTAACTATTTAAATCAACACTTAAATTATTGTACACCAACTATAATTCAAATCCTAGAGTTAGCTACAACTAAACTCTAAAATAAAACCCAAATCCCACATCAAAACCCTAAAAACCTAGGTTAAGACCTTGACCCTAAACAATGTGTTAGGTTTGAGCTAATTGTAGAACTTCATAACTCATGGTAGATCACAGTGTCTAGTATCATGGCTAGATCCACTATTATTGACTATTAGCATTTGAAAGCAGTTATCATGGGAATAGTATAATACTTGTTAATATAATTAATCCCTATTGTATTACCATTAGTAGATATTATTACTTATATTACTCAAGAGAGTATTAGTCATTATAAAGATATTAAATAATGGCGGTACATTCAAATATGAGCTTATGCACCATCATTACTAATGCGGATGGATTGGTACTCTTACTATGAATATTATCTGACCCATTGTACGATAATAATAATAATATTAATAATAATAATAATAATAAGTTAGGATTCAAATCCTAAAACCTAAGTATGGGGCTAGACCATAAGATAAAAACCCTAACCCTACATTAAAAGCCCTAAAGATAAATAACCAAATTTCTAGACAAGGATCTTGAACCTAGGTAGTGCATAGAACTTGGATCTAATTGTACAAGTTTATGATTTGTGGTAGGATTCAATTATAAGGGCGCAAGCACTTAGTGGCGCTAAAAGGTGATTCGATTCATCAGGTGATGATTCTTCCCCTTGAGCTTTCCATCTTCTCATTAGCTTAAGTTATAGTTTTTATTTAAATTCATAATTGATATCTCTCTTTATAATCACATGTGTTAACTGGTGAAAATTGAATTGTTGTATTACATGCTTTATGATTATCCTGTATAATTGTTCATGCTTGTAGATTTACTTTTGTGGATTGCTTATGGAACTTAAACTGGTACATTAGTGGGAAATTCCCACATATGAATGTACACCCATACTTGGGATGTAACATGACTAGTTGTGATCGTAATGGACCTTCGACTCAGTGGTTACTGAGTGTGGTCTAGATGGATCATTGATGTGGGCCTACCATCCAGGGTTGTGGTGTCCAATGGTTTTCAAGGATGGTCTTTTATCGCATGGTTCTGATACTCGCCCTATGTGGCCTACTTTGATATCGCCCTATGTGGCTTTGTTCTAGTATTTTTCCTATATGGGTTGAATGTTTTATACTGTACAACCATGCGATGGTAAGCCCCATATATTGGAATATGATTGACCACTAGTTGATGGGTTCCATTAAACATCCTAAGATGGTAGTCTCATGGGCCGGGGATGGTGGAATGGGACACTATGCCTGAGCTGTCGGCCTACGTTGGGCTCTGAGCTCCCCGTAGTGACCTTTGAGCTTATTAAACTGCTGATTGTAAATTGACTAATAATGGGCTGACAAATCATGCATACATGGCATATTTCGATGGCTTGGATCACTTTGCCCTGCGATTACGCTGAATGTTGCGCTTATGACCAGTCATTCGATTATGATGATGACCTGGATCTTCATGCCCCGCGATTACGCTGAATGTTGCGCTGATGACCAGTCACATCGCCTGTCTGGATGTTTTACCCGGGGCACAGACCGTCTGGATGTTTTACCCGGGTCGACGATTGCATGGGGACCCGACTGGATGATGTTTCCCAGGTTTGATGATCGCACGGATGAGCATCCTCGGGGCGATGATTGCATACTTCACGCATCCATGCACATAATAAGATTTGCATCATGTATTATTTTGTATGCTTTGTTTTATAACTATGCTTACCTAATGCGGCGGTGTGTAATCTTGAGGGGAGTTCACACTGAGTTGGCCACTCATCCATCAAATATATAACCGTACAGGTAGCACAGGTAGCTTAAGTGACTTTCAGGTTCAGGCTGATGTGGAGCCAAGCACAAGTGTCAGGGTTACATGAATGTATCTACCTCGAGGAGCTACGCGGTCTTGCGGCTTATGTTTACATTCTTATTTTATTTTTCTTGTACTAGATCATGTGGATTCTTGTATTTGTTATATTCGAGACATTGGTTTGTATAAGTCATTATGGGCATTTTCTTGTATATTCTAAACGATAATGGAATTTTCCTTTATGCTTACTTGTCCATCCTACGCTCATCTGCTTACTCTGATAAAAGAAGAAAAAAAATATATTTGACCATCCTTTAAGGTTAACACTCGGATTTTTGGAAAACGGGTCGTATACTCGGGTCATAAAAAAATCCGGGTTGTTACAGTGGGCCACACTAGTTTCTCTTCTATGGAATGCCATGGACGATTCTTTGCTTGGGAAAAAAATGAGAGAGAGAGAGAATGAGAGAGAGAGGGAGAGATGATGGGAGAGAAGTGATGGTGAGTGATGGATAAGTGTACTTGACATGTAAGGGAGAGTTGACTTTAGGTCAGGTGATGTAAGAGAGTGGGTTGGGTTACTTTGTAGTTGATTGATTTAATTTGATTGATTGATTTGATGGGTGGTGAGATTCTCTTGGAATTACAACGCGCTGTGTTTTCCTCAAACTGAACGCGAGCTCGCATCTCCTGGCTTGGGTATCGCCTCGGCGCATGAGACGTGTCATTAGAACCGCGGTGATGGTGCGGTCGCACTGGTACAAGTCTCTGGTTAACCCAACTCTGAGATGCAGGATCGGCTTAAGATCGCGTGCAAACGTCGAATATAGGTCGCGGATTGTCGGCATTCATCGAGAATGATTGTAAGGTTCGACGAAATAGTACGGACTAGGATATGGGTCTTACACATGGCCTATAAAAATCAAGGGTAGAAGTCTCTCTCAATTTTTTCAATTGGTATGGCCCACTTAAATCATTGATTAGCCTGATTGTTTCAGTCCTAGCCTAACATGGGATTATATAGCTAATGATGGAAGTGGTTTCAAAAAAATGTCACGATGGGGCCCATTACGTCAAAAATGCAGATTTGCGATGCATTTTTGTCTGTCGCAAAAATTGCTTGGTTTAACGACGGATTTAATCCGTCGCTAACAGAAAAAGTCCGTCGCCAGTCCCATCTTTCTCGAAAATCCATAGTTCAAACATCGTGGAATTTCGCGACAGACTAAAATCCGTTGCTAAAATCTGATTTACGACGGATTTACAACTGATTTGGGTCCGTCGTTAATTAGCGACGGACTAAATCCGTCACAAATTTTGATTTTGCAACAGTGATTAGTTGCAAATTCCCACCCAAAAACCAGTTGGCGAAGGTTTTCAGTTGCTTTTGCGACGGATAATGGTCCGTCGTAAAAGGACTTTTGCCCCGACCATTTTTTTCATTTTTAAAATTTTTTTTAGAATATGGTGGAAAAATATGTTTTGTAGTCTAATAATTGTTTTTAATAGAATTTCAGTGGTTTAATTGTATATATTTGTATATAAGATTATTTTTTTACAATTGATTGAATGCAAAAAAAAAAAAAATTATTTTCTTTTTTTAACAAATGAGTGGAAATTATTATTATTTTTAAAATTTAAAACTAATATTTAAATGATTTGTAATATCACATGGAAAAGAATATTGAGAATAAAAAAATTTAACAATGTTAGAGAAAAAAAAAAGAGATTTTGAAAAAATGAAAATTGTGATTTAATAAAAATCTATTTTGTGGGGAAAAAAAAAGAATATTGAATAAAGTTAATAAATTTGAAAAAAAAAAAAAAACATTTGATTATGAGAAAAAAATAATATCCTGAAAAGAAAAATAAAAATATTTTTAAAAATGTGAAAATTTTCAATGTTAAAAAATGAAAATATTTTGAAAAAGAAAATGAGAACTTGTATTTTGAAAAATAAAATAAATTTGAGAAGTTCGAATAAAATGCGTTTTGAAAAAATGAAGTTAAAAAATTGTGATTTTGAAAGATAATTGAAAATGTTCAAAATTTGAAATTAAAAGAAAAAGTTATTTATAAAAACACTGAGATTTTGAATATATATATATATATATATATATATATATATATATATATATATATATATATATATATATCATTTTAAAAAAGAAAATTGAAACATTAAAAATAAAATAATGCTTTTGACAAATAAAAAATATAAAAAAAAAAAATTGGCATTTTGGAATTTTTGGGAAAAAAATAAAATTTGTAAAGATTTTAGAGATTTTGAAAATGAAAATTTAGAATTTGTATTTTATTTTTTTTGAAATATTTTATAATAAAAATGATATTTTGTTAAAAGTTTTTAAAGAAAAATTAAGAGTAAAAAAATATACATTTTGAAAAAAATGTTTTTTTTTTTTAAACGAAAAATTAAAATTTATCTGTGAAAAAAAATATTTTTTAATAAATTATTAGGCATATCCACTAATTGAACATTTAACCGTTTTTGGACAATCGAATTAGTCCAGATTGAAGAGTAAATAACTTCAGATGTTTAAATCAAATTTCACTTAAATTGTTGATCAATCTTGTATGACCAATTTCTTTCTCATATGTAGCTATCTTGGTTGGGGCGAGTAACTAGTCAAACTGAGGGTATTGATCAGTAAAATAGAGTGAATGGACTAGACATATAAAATGGGACAAATATTATTGTCAAAATTGTGACCCAACTTATTGACCTCGCGAGAACCTAATAATTGATGTTAGTAAGTTTTGTGGGCCCCATCATGATGTGTGTCGAACATCAACATCGTGCATTTGATGTGTCGCCTCTAGGTTATGAGATATCTCAAAAATCATCCTTATACGAAACTCAGGTGGGCCATACTATCTAAAACCATGTGAAGACATCCTAAAAGATATAAAAGCACTTGGTGGGGCCCACATGAGTTTTGGATGCGGCTGAAACTTGGTATGACCCCTAATCTAAGTGAGACACACATAATGAGTGGGTTGGATATGTGAATCACATTTAGGCAGGCCCAATATATGATTATGAATGTTTTAAGAAACCCCTCTTCACTACATTTAAGCGAGCTACTCATTACCCTTACCAGAGTAAACTCCGTGGAGTCCACCATTATTTATTTATTTTATCCACTCCATTCATCCATGTTAACAGATAATTTAAGGTCTAAAGAACAAAAATGAAGCATATCCATAGCTCAAGTGGACCACACCATAGGAAATAGTGTGATTGAACCTCTACCATTGAGAAATTCTTGGAGGCCATAAAAGTTTTGGATCAAGCTGACGTTTGTGTTTTCTCTTCATTCATATCTTTTTGATATTATGAATAGGTTGGATGGCAAATAAACATTATTGTGGGCCCAGGAAGGTATCAACGGTGAAAATCATTATTCCACACTGTTTCGTGTGGCATGGTCCACTTGAGTTTTCGATTTATCGAAAATTTGGGATCAACTCACACCGTTCATCCATTTTTCGATATCATTTTAAAATTTTATCCAAAAAATGAATCATATCCAAAGATTAAATGGACCACACCACAAATAAGGGGAATGGATTAGCTACTCCCCTTGATAATAACCAATGCTGGTGGTCGGTGCTCTGTGGGCCCCACCATGATTTATGTGTTTCATTCATGCTGTCCATCTATTTTTAAAGATCATCTTATGGCATGAGACCAAAAATGAGGTATATCCCTGTAGCATCCTGACTTTTTGTGACCCGAGTATACAACTCGTTTCCTAAAAACCCGAGTATTAACCTTAAAGAATGGTCAAATTCAAGTGTGTGTGTGTGTGTGTGTGTGTGTGTATTTCTAATTATCAGAGTAGCAGATGAGCGTAGAATGGACAAATCCAACATAAAGGAAAGTTTGCATTATCATTTAAATATACAAGAGCTGCCTATAATGACTTATACAAACCAATGTTTCCAAAATTTACAAATACAAGAATTACATAATCCGATACATGAGAAATAGTAGAATGCAAGTAAATTTGAGCCGCAACACTCCTCAGCTTCTTAAGGTAGATACAACCATGCAACCCTGGCACTTGAACCCGACTCCTTATCAGCCCGAACCTGAAAATCACTTAAGCCACCGGTACTACCTATACGGTTATATTTATTTGATGGATGAGTGACTAACTCAATGTAAACTCCCCTCAAGATTGCACACCATTGCATTAGATAAGCATAGTTATAAAAACATGGCAAGGCATACAAAACAATACATGATGCAGTCTTATTAAATGCATGGGTGCGTGAATGCATCATCGACCAGGGGTGCACATCCCACTGTCGAAATAAAGGGTCGCCCTAAGAGAACTAGCCACCTAGAAAAATACATGAAAGTATGCCCAAGGAGAACCAGCTATCCGGAAAAGACCATAATATATAGATCGCCCAAGGAGAATTTAATCACCCAGAAAAGACCATAAAGTATAGATCGCCCAAGGAGAATTTAATCACCCGGAAAAGATCAATAAGTAAGGGTCGCCCTAAGAAAACTAGCCACTTAGAAAAATACACAAAGGTACTCCCGAGGAGAACTAGCTATCCAGAAAAGACCATAATATATAGATCGCCCAAGGAGAATTTAATCACCCAGAAAAGACTATAAAGTATAGATCGGCCAAGGAGAATTTAATCACCCAGAAAAGACCATAATATATGAAAATGCATGATTAGTCCAACCATTATTATTCTCTTTTACAACCAACCAGTTTAATAAAGCTCAAAGGTCACTACGGAGAGCTCAGAGCCCAGTGTAGGCCGACAGCTCAGGCATAGTGTCTCATTCCACCATCCCTAGCTCATGAGGCTATCACCTTAGGATGTTTAATGGATCCCAATCGACTAGTGGCCAATCATATTCGGCATATGGGGCTTACCATCGCATAGTTGCACAAAACAAAACATCGAACGCATATAGGGAAAATACCAAATAAAGCCATATAGGGCGATATCAAAACAAGCTACGTAGGGCAGATATCAAAATAAGCCACATAGGGTAAGTATCAAAATCATATGATAAAGACCATCATTAAAAACCACTGGAACACAACCCCTGGATGGTAGGCCCACATTAATGGTCAATTTAAACTATCATTCAATAACCACTAAGCCAAAGGTCCATTTCAATCACAACTAATCAGGTTATATCCCAAGTATGGGTGTACATTTATAGGCGGGGGTTTCCCACTGATGTACTAGTTTAAGTTTCAGAAGCAATCCACAAGAAATCCAATAGCATAAATTAAATATACAAGATAAACATTAGCATGCGATGTAGCAACTCAATTCCAACAATTAACACATATGGTTATAGAATGGAGATATCAATTATAAATTTAAATAAAAACTATAACTTAAATTAATGGAAAAATGGAAAGCTCAAGGGGAAGAATCATCACCTTATACTTGAATCGCCTCCTAGTATCGCTAAGCACTTGTGCCCTTAAAATTATATCCTATAACAAATTACGAACTTATACAATTAGATCCAAGTTCTGCACACTACTTAGGTTTAAGATCATAGCCTAGGGTTTGAGTTGTCTATCTTAGGGTTTTAATGTAGAATTAGGGTTTTCATCCTAGAGTTTAGTTTTAGGCTTTCCTTAGGAGTTGAAACCTAATTCATATAATTAATCTATAATAATATTAGAAGGGATAATAAGTAGTAATTTCTAGTTAATACTAATACACTATCTATGGTTAGGGTATTGACTTAGAGTTTAGACCACCTAGGTTTAGGATTTCGTCCTCAAGTTTAGGCTTAGTTTAGATTTTAGGATTTGAATGTTAGTTGGTGTTTAACTAGTTACCATGTTAATTTAATACCTATAACATAAGTATTAACGTTAATGGTATAATTAATATTAGCTCATCATGGTAATAATTAGTATTACGATTGAAATAAAATGGTATTATTAAAGGTAATATTTTCAAGTGATGGATACCATGTAAATATCATTAATGATGTTTTTATTTATAGTAACTAATATTAGTGTAACATGTTAGTAGTAATCATTATAATGATAGATAATATTATGACCTACTATCATGATAATTTTTAAGAACGACAAACAATCCACTAGTATTAAATGACGATATTATTTTATTTTCTTATCTATGTTAACTATATATCATTTACTAATGACTATTCATTTCTACTATCAGCGATCCTAATAAAGATATAAATGGTAACATTGACATTAATACAACGAGACAAGTGTAGCCTAGAAGGAAAACATTTACTTGTGTCGATTCGGTTTGAGTCGAGTTGACTCGGTCCACTCCCCTACTTTCTTTTCGTCATTCCCTTACCTTATTTCCTCTCTTTCATGCCTTGTTGGGATTCCAGCCATGCCTACACCAAGCCTAACCCTGGCTCGATCCTTGGCACCGGAACTTTCTCTCCCGATCCACCCATGGAGTTGCAAATAATGTTTAACTTGGTGAAAAACTCCATAAACGTCTCATGCTCTTCCATTCTTAGACTTTCGAACTGTGAAGTTAGGAGTTGAAGTTTGGATCGCTTCATAGTGCTTGTGCCTTCATGGGTCGTTTCCAATAAATCCCATGCTTCCTTGGATGTCCCACACATACTTATCTGATTGAATATATCATAGGACACGACATAGTAGATAGCATTTATAGCCTTGGCTTCAGATGTTTACCTTTCTTTGTCGAATGTTGTCCACTTTTCTTTGGGTTTGAGCTTTGTGAGTGTTATGCCACTATCAAGAATGACTTGTTCAGTTGGTGGCACGTATCCACTTTCAACTATGTCCCAAACATCATGGTTCGAAGATTTCAAAAAGTAGTGCATTCTAGCCTTCCAGTATGCATAATTTGAGCTATCAAATACTGGAAGTCTAGTGACTGATGAGCCCCCTCCTTTGGCCATATTCCCAAGTTTAGACAAGATCACCCTCTAGGCGGTGCAGCACTTAAAGAGAGACTGGCTTTGATACCAATTGAAAAGGTGGTGAAGACCGCACTAAATCCTACTTCACTAATCCTATGATCATGCAATTCTCAAGATTACTCAAATGTAACTTTACTAGCTTCCAAGCCTGGTAGAGGATCCAATCACAAGCTGCTTAAGAAGTAAACAATATGCAATATAGTTCTTGACGGATATGACTATGTAGATGTGTGAGGAGTAATCAGATATTCAGATATGGAAGTATTAAAGAAAATCGCACAATCAAAATAACAATCTCAAACACAGTCATTTTTATAGTGGTTCGACGAGAAGTCTACTCCACTCCCGGTAACCGTACTCAACCCTTGAGTGTACTGATTTCACTAAGGAGGTTTCATAGCAGTTCACCTCAAACCTAAGGTTTTAAATCAGGTTCACCTTCAACCTTTACAACCTACACCGAGGCTGACTGTTTATGCTCTCAAGAGCAAGGGTCAACACAACGCATCCACTTTTAGGCACACTGGCCAAGGATCTTCCATAAGACCCTACTAGAGGTTTCTACACGGTTCACCTCACACCCGAGGTTTTACACGGTTTACCTCAAACCCAAGGTTTTACACGGTTCACCTCAAACCCAGAGTTTTACTGGTTCACTCCTAACCAGATGTTTACGCTCTCCATAGAGTAAGGGTCCACACAACGCACCCACCATGTACACTCCCGCCGGAGGCCTCCTTGAGGACTTCAAAGGATGAGAACCACTTACGATCCAACCTAAAAACGAATGATCACAAGTGTCCTCTTGGACTCTAGATACTTACAAATAAGTTGATGAGTCCTGATTAGTACAATGCTGAAGATCTCCTCCTCCTTATTGACGAAGAGTCTTCTGCTCCCTTGATCCGTAACATAAAATGATGTACTAATACTCGGCTTCAGGTTGGGTCAAGGTAAAGATGGAATCCTACTCTCAAAATGTTTTCCTATCAGGAAGATAGAGCGATTCCAATCTTATGCATTCAAGGTATCCCAGCTTAATAATTTGTCATTAAGGTAGTAACTGGAGGATCCTTAAATGCGGAAGTTCATTCTCCAATCCACTCTATTGAATGTCAATGATGAGGGTGGATAATCCACTCTATTGAATGTCAATGATGAGGGTGGATTGGAGGACGAACTCCCTTAAGAGAAAGGGCTTTGGTTATAAGATATAAGTTGAAACACACAAAATCGCTCTTTACTTTCTCTCACAGCAACAAAAGACAAGTCCTCTATATATAGGCAAAAAGTTCCAACGGATATAAAACGGTCACTTTTATGACAGAGTTCGATATCATCGAGCAGGTTCGATATCATCAGGCGTATACTCTAAATGGCATCGATGGTCTGCTCGATGACTCGAACTCAATGTCATACGCTTTTAAAACTCTTTGCCAACTGGTCGATGAGTCAAAACTATTGTCGATGTCATCGGATTTCGAACTTCGATTCCATCAATGATAGGTTCGATCCATCGACACTTGAAAAATGAGAGAGACTTGACATTGAAATATTTCAGGTTTTCATGAATGATCGGGGAACCATCGAGATCATCAGAATTTGAATGTCGATGATATCGATATCAGGGTTGAGGCATCGATAAATCCAGCAGATTTTCATTAAGCTTGCTGGATAGTTTCTGACCTTGTTCGATGCAATCGACCTGGTATCGATATCATCGATATTTGAATATCGATTCTATCGAAGGGCCCCCGATCATAGTTAAAAACACCATGAAATATCTGTTGTAAGATATGGTGCCCACGATCGATATCATCGATGGACCTCCGATCTTATCGCTATTTAATTTCAGATCATATCGAAAGATCATCGATATATTGAAGGAATTTGAGATTTTCATTAAAAAATAGGAGTGCCGAAAATTGGCCTGTCGATCTTATCGAGCCACTTTCGATGGGCTCGAGATTTGTATATCAATGATATCAATAGGGTAATTGATATATTGATAAATCAGTCCAGATGAGTATTTAGTTGCTGGACACTTTTAGTCCTTATATCGATGATATCGATAGGTTCATCGAGAGATCGATAAATCCGTCCAGATAAATATTTAGTTGCTATACACTTTTGGTCCTCATATCGATAATATCGTTAAGGTATCGAGGACATCGACAAAGCAGGTCAATCATATTGAGGGTGTTTCGATAAAATTGACAAGGCAAGAAAAGCTTAGAGATTTTCCTATTTTGAAAAAGTTTTCTCACCTTAAAACCCTATGATTTCTAACTTGTTTTTAAGGGTTTTCTTTACCTGGTGTTTTGGGTCATGGGATGTGAGGCTTTAGGTTTACCTATGGCGAGCTTACACACACTTAGTTGAGGCAGACGCTTGAATTGATCTTCCTATCAGGCTCTGTAGACAATCTGACTCAACACTCACGTAACTTGACAAACCAGGGTGCTTTCAATCTCCCCCTTTGTCAATTACATAACAAAATCCCCGAAACACCCTAGAATACTCTAAACAAACACACCCTAAATTGTGTGTATATGCTTTTACACAATTTTACAATTTCTAACCCATGTACACAACCAGTAGCTGCTCCCCCTTACTTGTAAGCTCCAACCCCTTACTTGATGCAACTACTCCGGCTAACACCTGCAACAACATCTTAATACACAATTTTCCTTTTAGAGTGTTTGTAAACGTTCTCTCCCTTTTTGTCAGTCATTGACAAAGATATATTAGGTGATATTGACTGAAGCTTTGAATTACTTAGGAGAACCAAACTGGTAGAAGCAAATCAATTGATGTATAACAGTTAATACAATTTAAGCAAGCATTAATTTCATAACCTATGGATGCATTTTAGAGTAGTTATATAGCAGTTTTCAATCACATGCAATCCATAACAGAAACTTGATAAACCAGGGGATCAGACAACTTAATTATGGCGATAAAAGATAGAATTATATTCGGCCATAATCCAAAACATCCAAACATGTACTGCCACAGACAGCAGTAAAAAAAATTATCCCAACCAAACTAAATAAAGAAAAAAAAACAGTCCTTCCATGGACATAGAAAAAAAAAACGTCAGAATCTCCAGATTAGTTAGTTATCACATACACTCATGAAGGCATAGAACATTAAAAAAGATACTAATGTTCGTACGTAGAGATAAGAGTGGGGTGTATGTGATAGCAAGTAGTGATCATTATCATGGTGAGGAGTGGGATGGTGCTGTGTCGCCCAGCGACAAGTCATCACATCTACCAACTGTTGGGCAGTTTGCTGCACACTTAGCACCATCCGTTCCAGGACAGTAAATCTCTCATTCATTGACTCCTTGAGCTGAGAGACATCATGCTGAATGACCCCAAGCTTGTCTTGATGGAGCTTAAACCTCTTTGCATGCCCGGGTGTTGATGTTAATGGAGCATGTTGAGGTCCAGAAGCATCTTCTCCGGTCACCTCGGTCTTTCCCATAGGAGTGTCACCAGCCCTACCTTCTCCCTCAACTTGGATTCCTTCCTCCATGGGCTCCTCAGGGTATTAGTGAAACACCAGATCCATCCTTCGGATGTTACTTTTATTGAAGGTTTGGAGAGGAAGTTCAGGATCATTTGTAGTTGGGAACCCTATGGCTTTACAGATTGTATTGATGATCCAGGGATATGGTAAGAGAATGTCCCTAGCCCTATGAAAAGCATACACCAATTGATAAACAATCAGGGTAGGCAGACAGATCTTGACCCCAGCGGCGATTGAATAGATTATCATAGTCATGAAGCCAGTGAGGTCAGCTTTGTTAGAGCCTCTAGAGTAAATATTTGAAGCAAGAATACCATGCAGGGCTCGATAACGTGGTTCTATGAACTTGACTTTTAGAGCATTCCCTTAGTACCACTCGACATCACGATTATGGTAGAGAAATTTAGTGACCTTGGACCGAACTTCAGGATCTTCTATGTCCATATCAAGGATTCCTATAGGAGATAGGATAAGATTGAATATTCCTGCAATAGACCCTAGAGTGATCAACACATCATCACTATCTACAGTTACGGAGATGGATGGAGGATCAAATGTCGGAGAATGGCAAGCAGTAAAGAAATGGTAAGTTCGTTCAAGCTGATATGATCCTCCAAAGTCGAGAACTTGTAACCAATTTATGGCAGTAAATAGAGGTTCTAGATTATATGGAATCAAGCAGCTTCTGTTGACTTTCCTTTCGGGAATAACCTTTCTCCCTGCAAATTTTGCTAGGACTGGATTAGCTTGCACAGGTGGAGGAGCTCGCGCCTCAGACTGAGACTCACCACGTCTTGAGCATTGCCTTGTGGGGGTCCCATGGTCTAGGTCCCTTGCCCTTGCTCTTGAAGCAAGCACCTTTTGTTGAACGGATCTTGAAGACTCCCCCTGTCCGGATGCTTTTCCTTTGTCTTTACCCATCCGGACAAAACAAATTTTGAAAGCTTGGGAAAAGAAGACAAAATCCTTCAATAAGAAGTGCTGGACTGAAAAGGCAAGATTTAGGAAGGAAGAGATGAAAAGATAGTACCAGTTTTTGAGTACCTTCTGGGACCCACCAAAGACCTTTCAGTCGAGAGTTTGAGAGAAAACAAATGGAAAACTCTTTCTCGAACAAAACGAAAGTCTTTTCACTCGACCATCTTTTTATCAGGCGGTGGTCGTCGATTTTATCGAACTTTCTTTCGATTATATCGATGATCCTCATTCGATGTTATCGATAATAGCTTCGATCATAATCTCGATCAAGTGACTTTTCAAATTCTGAAGAGATGTCGATAATATCGACTCTTTATTGATTTGATCGAGAATGCTCATGACAACTTGGTAGACATATCAGATGTAAATGTTTTTCAATTTTCAGCATTCAGATGACTCTCCAAGTATACTTTTCATATTTCTATCAACAGTATACTCAACAAAAACTATGTACATACTGTACACAACAAAATTATAAACATTTGAATGTTTATACAAAAGATTGAGGCAAGGAACCTCAGATATATCATTTTAAGCTTAAAAAAAAAATCTCATTTTGGCATAGGTTCAGATTCTAATGCATGGTCTGAACTAATTTTTCCTTACCCATTTTACTTTGTTAATTGATTTGGGTGGTGATGCAAGGGCATTTCTTTTATCCATATTCCTAAGAGGACTTTTGAAGTTTTGTATTTCTCTAGTTAATAATTTGTTAACATGATTCTGACCAGAGTTAGGTTAAGTCCTCCTTGGTGTTGTGCATTCAAACTTATAATGCCTTGAATCGCCACACAAATGACATACTGGAGTTATTCTGGTTTTGCTTCCAGAAGCAGCAGATTTTTAAGTTCTGGGAGCTGCATTTCCAGTATTTGATTTATGTTTTTCATATCCAAGCCCGCTTTTATCCTTTCTAGGTCTTTCCATTCTTAACAGTTTTTCTAGCTTTCCGCCACTCTGGGAAAACTTGTAGTTTATCTTGGCTATCTTCTTGGATTCTTCCAGATCAAACAGGAGTGTATGATTTTCATTGCAAAGAAGTCTATTCTTATCTTTTAGCAGTTCAACCTATTTGTTCAATTTATCAGACTCGTTTTCAAGAAAAGTATTAATTTGTTCAAGTCTATCATTATCCATATGATATTGTTGCAGATCATTTATTAATTGTATGTTAATATTCAATGCTTTATCCAAATCTTTCTGCAGCAACTTACTTTTGTTTTCTGCTATTCTGAGTCTCTTAAGGATATTGATGCTATGAATATAGAGTTGATTATAAGCATCTTGCAGTTTATCCTTTTGGATTTTTTCTTCTTATTTTCCATTGTCGGATGAAGATAATTCTGTGGCTAGCTGTTCTTTCTTGTTCTCTGATTCGGTGGGAATGATTGAAGCAGTGGAAACCATGAGTATTTTCAATGATTTCTGATCTCCATTGCTTTCTGAGTCACTAGATTCTGAATTTGACTTATCTATATCATCCCACGTGACGGCCATTGCCTTGCCCTTAGTTTTTCTGTTTGGGCATTCGGTTGATAGGTGTCCAAATTCCTGACAAGCATAGCATTGTGGTTCTTTGGTTCTTCTAGCAAATTTGCTTGGAGTAAGTTTGTTGTTTAGCTTTCTCCCTCTAGAGGGACGGCCGCGATTCTTGATGTTTTATTTAAACCAACACGATTTAAATGATTTTTAAACTCGCAAGTATATGAATCAGATGTAGATATGGTACGTATTACGAGATCGTTCCCACGAGGACTAATCATCACAACTCAAATCTATGACTCTCCTTAACTAATCCAACAAATATTGGAATGAACTACTAAGCACAATTCTAGGGAAAAAAAACAATTAATAACAGGGAAGAAAATTCAATCAGAGAAAGAGCACTAGGACTTTCGAATCCACCCCTAATTATCCTAACCCTTGTTTTGTCTGTTGATTCACTTTGATCTAGATTGATACCACTTATACAGAGAAAGCATAATCTGTGTCCTTAATCGGGCATACAGAATGTCTAATTCCTTTAAGCAATGCCATGAATAACATATCCCATGTCCTTGGTCGGGCACATGGAATGTATAGTTCATTAAAGCACCCTGTTTCTTCCTCTATAGGAAACCTGTTCTTGATCAGACACAAGCATCTATAATAAGCATCCAGACAACATCCATATATATACTTTAGTCAAGTTTATAGATGGAGAAGTATAGAATTTAAACCAATCAAGCCCACTTAGAGAAAGAAACAAATTAATTAATATTCAAAGTAAATTCAACCAATACAAGAGCTAATCAAATTAGGGGCTTCATCTCAGCCCTAGCTGAGAGATTAGTGACCCATAAAATCCATTAAAAAGATGGATAAACAAAATTCATAAAAAAGAAAAAAAGAAAAATCAAACCAATCAATCTCTCTCTCTTCTTTCTTCTCTTTCTTCTATTTCTTCTCTCCCTTGCTCTAGATCTGGAATTCCCTGTTTCTGAATGAATTTCCCATGTCCATAATTCCTCTTTTATAGCTGTTGGAGGGCTGGAGTCAGCGGCAGAGTTGTAGCAGGACATGGAGTGTAAATTTTCGCAGCCATAATCGGTGGGCCCCACAGAAGTATTTTCTGGAAAATCCACCCAGTCTATTGGATTCAGGACGAAATTTCAGTCAAGAATGGGTGGTTTTGAACGTCCATTAACGCGGCCCAGAGAAGAAATCACAACAAAATCAGTTTTGAACGTCACAAGACCGCCTGTTTGTGGCCTCTGTATCACGCACGTGTGCACGCATGGACACAAAATATCAACATGGTTTTATAGTGCTCGAACCACTCTACAAGATGAACGGCTTGGATCGGCCGTACGGGTGACGTACGGGGCCCACAATCCGCCGCAAAAACGGACAGTCCGTTTGTTACGCGGACGCGAAACCGACGGCTGCGATGATCAGTGGGTCCCACCTTGATGTTTATGGCAAAATCCACTCCATTCACCGAATTTCTATCAAAATTTCAGTCGGAACTACATAATTTTTCTCCATTTTGGTGTGGGCCACAGAAGATCTTATCACACCGTCCAACCTGCGTTTGAACAGCTGGATTTCATTCTTGATGATGATTTACAAATCTGCCACCTAGGCAGTGTTGAGAGGCTTCCTTGGACTCTGATGGACGGTCCGGATTGATAATTTGATGGACGTTGTGGACCCACAACTCGATCCAACGATCGGCAGCGGAAGATGCTGTTTTCGATTCTATTTTTTTTTTTAAATTTTTGAGAGAGGAGTCGGTCAGTGCACGTGCTGACTGTCTCAGCCCGTCCAGTGCACGGCTCGAGTATATATGCATGGTGTACATGCATCGCATATGGGGTCCACAATAATGTTTATGAGAAATCTGCACCGTCCATCCTTTTCTTCATATAATTTCAACCGCCAAAACCAAATTTGAGGCAGTTCCAGATATCAGGTGGGCCCAGAATCGATGGTTTGTGGGCTGATTTGTCAGTTGGAGCACTTTTCGAGACATCAAAAGGCTGAAACTTAATATGTACGGTTGATTTTTGGCTCTCATCACATGTATGCAGTTTCGAGCCAATCAGATAGTTGGAACCATGTGATCTTGCATTCTGGACCCTTTTCGGCCCCTTTTGACTTGCTTTCCTCAGATCTCAGGTGTGTAAAATCTTCATTATTGGTTTTCTGGAGTCCATCCCGAGCTCTGGTAATTTTGGAGCGTCAAATCCATGCTTTTAACATTATTTTTCAATACACGCTCCTGATTTCATCCTGTAACAAAAATACAATTAAAATATGAAGTTAAGCGTTATCATGTTTGTAAAATCAGGCAATAGTCGGGGTTTGAGATGCAATATTTGACCCTGATCACAACCCCCAACCAGCATTTTGCTAGTCCCGAGCAAAACATGCGAAAAATAATTTCAGAAATAAAAGACAATTCCTGTAAACTCAAGTGACTTGTGAACAGATAGCTGAGATGTGAAAATTCTAAGATTCATGATTGGTGTGTGGAATTTCTCTTGGAATCAAGCTCTCGGTGGATTTCATAATTAATTTCAAACTATTAATCCATTAATTGGAACAATTCTGAACATCGAGCTCCATGAATGTAAAGTGTAATCTCGACTTACAATCATTAAGAGATCCAATTGTCAATTTCATGATATCTTTGGTATTTAACAATGAAATTCATGACAACTGAAACCATTACTTGCCTTTTTCATTCTATCAGACTTTGATGATTTTTTTTTTATTTGTTATTATTATTTTTTTTTAGAATAACGTCAAGGAAGGAAATCAAATCCTCACCAATAGGGAGCAAGGAGCAAACCTATGGTAAAGGTTTTATACCTAACTCTTTCTGAATGTAAACCATGGGGGATCGAATCCTCACCTATAGGGAGCATACCTATGGTGAAGATTATTCGACTCACCTTTTCTCTTCTTTTTTATAAACTGATACTAACAAATTTTTCAGGCTAGTTCCTTTCATGCTTAATGATCACCAAGTTACCATTTAATATCGAACTGAAAACTTAATGTGAATGTGAGATCTGATATGTGAAATCATGGCTCAATCAATGTTTACAACTTCTAATCATGGGTTATCAATTCAAAATTGACTGTGAAATCAAGCAAATGGCCGAATCCAACATCACGTATCTTATAATGTTAAAATCACAACTATCCTTTAAAATCACTTTGAATTCAATAGAAATTCCAGAAATATTTTAAACTTTTCACAAATTTTGCTCAAGACCAAGAGAATACTGATTAGGTAACCTAATCTCCCACCCCCAACCTAAAATCTACATTGTCCTCAATGTAAAAGAAATAAGCAAGCAATGCACATGGGACAACGAGAATAAAAGAGGAGTGATGGAAAGATAATACCTGGATGGAGAATCAAGAAGCTTTCTCAAAAAATTTCAACGTAAAAGCGAGTTAGCACAAGAGAGAAATCAACAAAAATAAAAAATAAAAGATCCTACCTATACCACTTTCGCAGGTGCTCTCGATTGCATTTAGCGCATGCAACAAGCCTTTAAACCCCTAGGTTACCCCTAGTGGACAAGTTGTAGTCTCGTGAGGGTTTGCAGTAATGTTACCCACAAACATTGAAGTAACTAACTAGGAAAAAAAATAATATAATCAAACAAAATGCTGGGTTGTCTCCCAGGAGTGCTAAGTTTAACGTCTTCAGCCAGACAAGAACGGACCATGAATGAACTAATCTTTATAACCAGGGTCCGCCAAAGAAATTACCTCAACACCTTAATTAACCGATCCCAGACAAGTGATGTGAGTTCCCATGAGCTGTGCTATCTGCAATAAGGTAACTGACACTGTCGTCAAATAATTTAAGGACTTCTGCTCGAACGACTTCTTCCATGTTAGGATCATGCTTCTTTTGCATTTCACGCGACATTTCCTCAGGATGATCCATACATACAGTGGGGCATACTCCCTGTATTTCCGCTATCTTCCGTTCAATTGCTGCCTTATATGCTCTAAGAACATTAAGCAGCCTGCTTTCTTTTGCCTTCTCAGAGTTAGAAATTGTGCTGTTAGGAAGAGTCTCAGAGGGATGAAGAGGTTCCACTTTCGCTCTCCATTTTTCAGTTTCCAATATAGGAGTAGAGTCGAGCAGTGCATTGACTTCGTGGATGGGACTATCGATGTCAAAATCTATGCCATATTGTGCTAAGCAGGTCTCAAGAGGATCTTCAAAAGATTTACGGAAGGAGTCCTGCACTAGACTCTCGATCATGTCCACTTCAGATATGTCATCCAAATCTGCGGATTGTTGTCCTGCATTAAAAACATTGAGTTTAATATTCATGTTACCAAAAGACAATTTCATAACTCCATTCCGGCAATTTATAATAGCATTAGATGTGACCAAAAATGGACGACCCAAGATGACTGGGATCTGACTATGAAGATTCTAGACAGGCTGAGTATCTATAACTATGAAATCCACCGGAAAATAAAATTTATCAACCTGGATTAACACATCTTCAATAACACCCCGGGGCACCTTGACAGATCTATCAGCTAGTTGTAATGTTACTTTAGTCAGTTTCAACTCACCAAGTCCTAGCTGCTCATAAACCGAATATGGTAACAAATTGACGCTCGCCCTTAAATCAAGCAATGCCTTCCCGATCTTATGATCGCCTATGCCGCAAGAAATGGTGGGAGCTCCTGGATCCCTAAATTTAGGAGGGGTGTTATGTTGAATCATGGAGCTGAGCTGCTCTGCAAGGAAGACTTTCTTATGAACATTCTGCTTACGCTTTTGAGTGCATAAATCTTTAAGAAACTTAGCATAAGCAGGGACTTGCTTGATAGCGTCAAGCAACGGGATGTTGACTTGCACTTTTTGAAACACATCCAAGATTTCATCAAAGTTGTTTCTTTTCTTTATTGGTGCCAGACGTTGAGGAAAGGGTGCCTTGGGCACGTAGGGTGACACATTAGTGGCTCTTGGAGAGTCAGAGAGCTTTTGGACTTTGGATGCATTGGTGTGTCTCTCTGCTCCATCTTGATCTTCTGTTTTAGAATTTGATTCATCCCTAGGCATCTCTATTATACATTATCAATCAATCTTTGCACGACCTAAGGGTAGTGATCGATTTGGCCTGTTCATGATATTGCCCTTGGTTGGAATTAGAGCCAATCTCATACTGTCCCTTTGGATTAGCCTTAGGTTGGCTAGGGAACTTACCCTTCTCTCTCTCACTCAATGTGGCAGCTAGTTGACCCATTTGTACTTCCATCTTGGCAATGGATTGCGCATTTGCATGTAAGCTTTGCTGGTTGGCTAGTAAGGTTTGTTGGGTGTCTTTTTGAAATTGGAGAGAACTCTGCATAAAAAGATGGAGTGTATCCTCAAGAGATGGTTTCCTTGATTGTGTAGGCAGTTGTTGATATTGCAGAAACTGCTGAAGTTGTTGACTGCCAACTTGGAGGTGCGGTTGCATGGGAGGATTTCCAGATGGTCCTCCTTGTTGTGGTCCTTTTGCCCAAGAAAAATTTGGATGTCTTGCCCACCCTGGGTTGTATGTGTTCGAGTAAGGATCATTCACAGGTTTTTGAAAAGTGTTCATAGCATGTACTTGTTCAGAGTGAAGTTCTGGGGATGCTGCACCAGATGGACAAGATTGCATAGGATGGGCAGGACTAGAACATGTGGCACATGCCTCGACTTGAGCTGTTTGTGGAGGTCCATTATTTAATACCAGAGCATCAACTTTCTTTGTCAGGTTATCAAGCTTGGCGCACGGCTGCCTGCATGACTCCTATCTCATATATACCACCTCTCTTTTGTGGTTGGGGACTTCATCACCTCTATTTGAATAGTCCCATTCTTTGGGAATTTTCGCACAAGGTTTCAAAGAAGTTCCACGCTTCGACATCACTTTTGGTCATGAATGACCCTCCACTGTGTGGCATCAACCATGCGACGGTTACGGGTGTCATGCCATCATAGAAGTATTGAACTTGTTGCCATTTCTCAAAACCATGGTGAGGACATTTAAGAAGCAAGTCCTTCCATCTTTCCCAACATTCATGAAAGTGCTCGCCCTCTTTTTGTGTGAAGTTAGTAATTTCTCTTCGGAGGGCATTGGTTTTGTGAACGGGGAAGAACTTGTTTAAGAACTTCTTAGACAGTTGGTCCCATGTAGTGATAGATCCAACTTCTAGAGAATTCAACCATGCTTTCGCCTTATCCTTCAAAGAAAAAGGAAACAGGCGTAGGTGAATCGAATCGTCTGAGAAGTTTTGGAACTTAAAGGTGGAGCAAATGTCTAGGAATTCTTTCACATGATGGTATGGGTCCTCCTTGTCCAATCTGTAAAAGGATGGCAACAATTGTATGACTCCAGGTTTAAGTTCAAAGTGTGCCGCCGTAGTGGTTGGCAACACTATGCATGAAGGCGCATTAAATTGGACAGGAGCTGAATAATCTTTGAGAGCTTTAACTTCATTCTCATTTGTCATTTCAACAGGATTATTTTGCAATCTTTCACGAAATGTTCTTTCTATTTCAGGATCAAACGGTGCTAGTTCTATATTCAGAGATCTACGTCCTAGCATAAACTATGTTATTGCAATGTAAGAAAAAAAATAAACTAAGAAGCAACCTAAGAGAAATAAAACTAGAACTAGAAAAAAAATAAGTTAAAACTATGTAAACAAGAATGGGAAGAAAGAACCCGGGAAAGGAGATGATTGATGTCAAAAAAAATTTAAGAAGCTCTTCCTTCACTTAGTAGCTTCCTTCCTCAATTCAAAATTAGAAGATTATTTCAAGACCCTACAAAACAAGAAATAGGTTAGTTTCTAAAAATAAAATAAAATAAAAACTTTAACCTAAAGTTAGTAAAATCCTAAGACTATGAATTACGATAAGAGAGAATCCTAAATTCAATTTGGAACGAAACAGTCCCCGGCAACGGCGCCAAAAACTTGATGTTTTATTTAAACCAACACGATTTAAATGATTTTTAAACTCACAAGTATACGAATCAGATGTAGATATGGTACGTATTACGAGATCGTTCCCACGAGGACTAATCGTCACAACTCAAATCTATGACTCTCCTTAACTAATCCAACAAATAATGGAATGAACTACTAAGCACAATTCTAGGGGAAAAAAAAACAATTAATAACAGGGAAGAAAATTCAATCAGAGAAAGAGCACTAGGACTTTCGAATCCACCCCTAATTATCCTAACCCTTGTTTTGTCTGTTGATTCACTTTGATCTAGATTGAACCACTTATATAGAGAAAGCACAATCTGTGTCCTTAATCGGGCATACAGAATGTCTAATTCCTTTAAGCAATGCCATGAATAACACATCCCATGTCCTTGGTCGGGCACATGGAATGTATAGTTCATTAAAGCACCCTGTTTCTTCCTCTATAAGAAACGTGTTCTTGATCAGACACAAGCACCTATAATAAGCATCCAGACAACATCCATATATATACTTTAGTCAAGTTCATAGATGGAGAAGTATAGAATTTAAACCAATCAAGCCCACTTAGAGAAAGAAACAAATTAATTAATATTCAAAGTAAATTCAACCAATACAAGAGCTAATCAAATTAGGGGCTTCATCTCAGCCCTAGCTGAGAGATTAGTGACCCATAAAATCCATTAAAAAGATGGATAAACAAAATTCATAAAAAAAAAAGAAAAATCAAACCAATCAATCTCTCTCTCTCTCTCTCTTCTTTCTTCTCTTTCTTCTCTCCCTTGCTCTAGATCTGGAATTCCCTGTTTTTGAATGAATTTCCCACGTCCATAATTCCTCTTTTATAGCTGCGGAGGGCTGGAATCGGCGGCAGAGTTGTAGCAGGACATGGAGTGCAAATTTTCGCAGCCATGATCGGTGGGCCCCACAGAAGTATTTTTTTAGAAAATCCACCCCGTCCATTGGATTCAGGACAAATTTTCAGTCAAGAATGGGTGGTTTTGAACGTCCATTAACGCGGCCTAAAGAAGAAATCACAACAAAATCAGTTTTGAACGTCACAAGACCGCCTGTTTGTGGCCTCTGTATCACGCACGTGTGCATGCATAGACACAAAATATCAACATGGTTTTGTAGTGCTCGAACCACTCTACAAGATGAACGGCTTGGATCGGCCGTACGGGTGACGTACGGGGCCCACAATCCGCCCAAAAACAGACAGTCCGTTCGTTACGCGGACGCGAAACCGACGGCTGCGATGATCAGTGGGTCCCACCTTGATGTTTATGGCAAAATCCACTCCGTTCACCGAATTTCTATCGAAATTTCGGTCGGAACTACATAATTTTTCTCCATTTTGGTGTGGGCCACAGAATGTCTCATCACACCGTCCAACCTGTGTTTGAACGGCTGGATTTCATTCTTGATGATGATTTACAAATCTGCCACCTAGGCAGTGATAAGAGGCTTCCCTGGACTCTGATGGACGGTCCGGATTGATGGTTTGATGGACGTTGTGGACCCACAACTCGATCCAACGATCGGCAGCGGAAGACGCTGTTTACGATTTCTGTTTTTTTTTAAATTTTGAGAGAGGAGTCGGTCAGCGCACACGCTGACCGTCTCAGCCCGTCCAGTGCACGGCTCAAGTATATATGCATGGTGTACATGCATCGCATATGGGGTCCACAATAATGTTTATGAGAAATCTGCACCGTCCATCCTTTTCTTCATATAATTTCAATCGCCAAAACCAAATTTGAGGCAGTTCCAGATATCAGGTGGGCCCAAAATCGATGGTTTGTGGGCTGATTTGTCAGTTGGAGCACTTTCCGAGACATCAAAAGGCTGAAACTTAATATGTACGGTTGATTTTTGGCTCTCATCACATGTATGCAGTTTCGAGCCAATCAGATAGTTGGAACCATGTGATCTTGCATTCTAGACCCTTTTCGGGCCCCTTTGGCTTGCTTTCCTCAGATCCCAGGCGTGTAAAATCTTCATTATTGGTTTTCTGGAGTCCATCCCGAGCTCTGGTAATTTTGGAGCATCAAATCCATGCTTTTAACATTATTTTTCAATACACGTTCCTGATTTCATCCTTTAACAAAAATACAATTAAAATATGAAGTTAAGCATTATCATGTTTGTAAAATCAGGCAATAGTCGGGGTCTGAGATGAAATATTTGACCCTGATCAATTCTTCTGAAAGAATCTCCTAAAATTTTGTGCCAGCAAGGCCACTTCTTCATCTTCATCTTCCTTTTCACTTTCACTGTCCTCATGAATTGTTTTCTTTGAAGTTTTTAGGACAGTGTTTTTGGATTTTTGGGATTGTTTGAAGTGTAGTTCAAAAGTTTGTAGGGAACTTACCAGTTCTTCTACTTTCATTTCATCTATGTTCCTACACTCCTCAATTATTGTAACCTTGGGATTAAATCATTCCAGTAGGGATCTTAGAATTTTCATACAAATTTTCGGTACCGGAACTTTCTCTCTCAATCTACCCATGGAGTTGCAAATAATGTTTAACTTGGTGAACAACTCCATAAACGTCTCATGCTCTTCCATTCTGAGACTTTCGAACTGTGAAGTTAGGAGTTGAAGTTTGGATCGCTTCATAGTGCTTGTGCCTTCATGGGTCATTTCCAATAAATCCCATGCTTCCTTGGATGTCCCACACATACTTATCTGATTGAATATATCCTAGGACACAGCACAGTAGATAGCATTCATAGCCTTAGCTTCAAATGTTTGCCTTTCTTTGTCGAATGCTGTCCACTTTTCTTTGGGTTTGGGTTTTGTGAGTGTTGTGCCACTATCAAGTATGACTTGTTCAGTTGGTGTCACGTATCTGCTTTCAACTATGTCCCAAACATCATGGTCCAAAGATCTCAGAAAGTAATGCATCTTAGCCTTCCAGTATGCATAATTTGAGCCATCAAATACTGGAGGTCTAGTGACTGATGAGTCCTCTCCTTTAGCCATATTCCCAACTTCAGTCAAGATCACTCTCTAGGTAGTGAAGCACTTAAAGAGAGACTGGCTTTGATACCAATTGAAAAGGCGGTGAAGACCGCACTAGTTGAAGAAGGAATATGCCAATATGTCCTAGAGGGGGGTGAATAGGACTTTTTAAAGTTTTTTATGATTTATTTAAAAATCCTACTTCACTAATCCTATGATCATGTAATTCTCAGGATTACTCAAATGTAACTCTACTGGTTTCCAAGCCCGATAGAGGATCCAATCATAAACTGCTTAAGAAGTAAATAATATGCAATCTAGTTCATGATGGATATGACTGTGTAGATGTGTGAGGAGTGATCAGATATTTAGATATGAAAGTATTAAAGCAAATCACACAATCAAAATAATAATCTCAAACACAGTCATTTTTATAGTGGTTCGATGACCACTCCCGGTAATCACACTCAACCCTTGAGTGTACCGGATTTCACTAAGGAGGTTTCACAGCGATTCACCTCAAACCTAAGGTTTTAAATTAGGTTCACCTTTAACCTTTACAACCTACACTGAGGCTGACTGTTGATGCTCTCACGAGCAAGGGTCAACACAATGCACCCACTTTTAGGCACACTGGCCAAGGATCTTCCATAAGACCCTACTAGAGGTTTCTTCACGGTTCACCTCAAACCCGAGGTTTTACACGGTTTACCTCAAACCCAAGGTTTTACATGGTTTACCTCAAACACAGAGTTTTACTAGTTCACTCCTAACCAGATATTTATGCTCTCCACAGAGCAAAGGTCCACACAATGCTCCCACTACGTACACTCCCGCCGGAGGCCTCCTTGAGGACTTCAAAGGGTGAGAACCACATAAGACCCAATCCTAAAAAGGAATGATCACAAGTGTTCTCTTGGACTCTAGATACTCACAAATAAGTTGATGAGTCCCGATTAGCACAATGCCAAATATCTCCTCCTCCTTGTTGACGAAGAGTCTTCTGCTCCCTTGATCTGCAACACAAAATGATGTACCAATACTCCGCTTTGGCTTGGGTCAAGGTGAAGATGGAATCCTACTCTCAAAATATTTTCCTATCAGGAAGATAGAGCGATTCCAATCTTATGCATTCAAGGTATCCCAGCTTAATGATTTACCATTAAGATAGTAGTTGGAGGATCCTTGAATGCGAAAGTTCATTCCCCAATCCACTATTGAATGTTAATGATGAGGGTGGATTGGAGGATGAACTCCCTTGAGAGAAAGGGCTTTGGGTATAAGATATAAGTTAAAACACACAAAAGCTCTCTCTACTTTCCCTCACAGCAACAAAAGACGAGTCCTCTATATAAAGGCAAAAAGCTCTAACGGATATAAAACAGTCACTTTTATGACGGAGTTCGATATCATCGAGAAGGTTTGATATTATCGAGCGTATACTCTCGATAGCATTGATGGTCTACTCGATGACTTGAACTCAATGTCATACGCTTTTGAAACTCTTTTTCAACTGGTCGATGAATCAAAACTATTGTTGATGACATCAGATTTCGAACTCCGATTCCATCGATGACAGGTTCAATCCATCGACACTTGAAAAATGAGAGAGACTTGACTTTGAAATATTTCAGGTTTTCATGAATGATCGGGCAACCACCGAGATCATCGGAATTTGAATGTCGATGATATCGATATCAGGGTCGAGGCATCGATAAATCCAACTGATTTTTCGTTAAGCTTGTTGAACAGTTTCTGACCTTATTCGATGCAATCGACCTGGTATCGATATCATCGATATTTGAATATCGATTCTCTTGAAGGGCCCCTGATCATGGTTAAAAACACCCTGAAATATCTGCTGTAAGATATGCGCGTCCACGATCAATATCATCGATAGACCTCCGATCTTATCAATATTTGATTTCAAATCATATCGGAAGATCATCGATATATCGAAGGAATTTGAGATTTTCATTAAAAAACAGGGGTGCGAGAAATCTGCCTATCGATCTTATCGAGCTACTTTCGATGAGCTCGAGATTTGTATATCGATGACATCAATAGGGTAATCGATATATCGATAAATCAGTCCAGATGAGTATTAAGTTGCTGGACACTTTTAGTCCTTATATCGATGATATCGATAGGTTCATCTATAGATCGATAAATCCGTCCAGATGAATGTTAGTTGTTGGATACTTTTGGTCCTCATATCGATAATATTGTTAAAGTATCAAGGACATCGACAGAGTAGGTCGATCATATGAAGGGTGCTTCGATAAAATGGACAAGGCAAGAAAAACTTAGAGATTTTCCTATTTTGAAAAAGTTTTCTCGCCTTAAAACCCTATGATTTCTAACTTGTTTTTAAGGGTTTCCTTTACCTGGTGTTTTGGGTCATGGGATGTGAGGCTTTAGGTTTACCTGTGGCGAACTTGAACACACCCGGTTGAGGCAGGCACTTGAATTGATCTTCCTATCAGGCTCTGTAGACAATCTGACTTAACACTCACGTAACTTGACAAACCAAGGAACTTTTAGGAATCACTCTCCCTACTGTTTTCTTTGGTGGGTCTACTACAAATCTTTTTTTTTGCCTCATTATTTGGTACTTACCCCAAAATGATATCTAAAAATGGATGGATGGTGTAGGTATAACACATACATCATAGTGGGGCCCACAAAACTTAGTAACATCAGCATCCAAACCGCGCACGTCTAGAGATGGACGTGGATTTCCTGTTAAAGCCTTTAGCATGCAGCAACTTCCTGTGCAAGAATGTTAGGTGGGGCCCATGGAGATTATTTTGTGAAATCCACCCCGTCCATACGTTTTTAGAGCTCATTTTATGACGTGCGACCAAAAATTAGGTGTATACAATACTTAAGTGGGCCACACAAGACTAAATAGTGGTAATTCAGTGATCACCTTTGAAGCATTCTTATGGCTATAAAAGTTCTGTATTAGTCTATATTTTCAATTTTTTCACTTAATCCCATTTGGAATGACCTTATAAACGGTTTAGATAGCATGTAAACATCAAGGTTGAGCCTATGAAAGTTTCAACGGTGGAAATTTATTTCCCCAATTTTCCTTGTTGTGTGACCCCCTTGAGTTTTGTATCCACCTCATTTTTTGTTTCACTTCCTGAAATTAGCTCAAAAAATGGATGGACGGAATGTATTTCTCACATACATTTCAGTGGGCCCCACCTAATATCCTTGAGCAGGAAGTTCCTGCGAAAAGGCTTTCGCAGGAAATCCTCGTCCTCCAGAGACTGCCTTAATCCCTCGCACCCTCTCCTCTCTCTCTCTCGCACCCTCTCCCTCCTTTCTCTCTGATCTCTCTACCATAAATCTATTGTTGTCGAACGCCCTCCCCACGCACGTCCTCTCTCTCTCTCTCTCTCTCTCTCTCTCTCTCTCTCTCTAAAGCTCGGTTGAAGGCTAGCTTATTCACGACCGTGAGGTATCTTTCTCTCTCTCTCAATCTCAATACCGATTTACGGATTTGGGGATTTTAGGGCATAGATTTGAATGTGGACCCCGAATCGAGGATTTTGAAGGTACATCTTTTTTGGGATGATGTCAAATCCTCAAATTTGGGGATTAGAGGAAGAGGCTGGGGTTGTAAATGAAGGTATTCTTAAAGTCTTTTTTTATCATCAAATCGGTATGCATATTGTGGGCTCCATTGTGGATGAACTATGGAGCATAATGCCAAAAACATATTGATTGGATGATCATCTCTGTCCAATTGGCGGCTATCAAATGGATGGATACAAAGAAGAGTTCAAATACAATGGGTGAATCAGATTATTAGCATTGCTGATTCATTGTGATTTCTGGACCTTACATTGCATATTTTCATGCCTTTTTTTGTTGGATATTGTTTTTAGGAAACGATGCAACTATTCTTTCTTATAAGTTGTTTTATGTTCATATCTGTGCATAGACTTAAAGAATCGACTTGTATCCTTTTAATTTAATCCTGAAGTGCTATGTAAACTAGCTAACATTCTTTTGGGGGAACGAGGATCTCTTGCTCTAAGCAGCTACTAAGCACATGTTTGCCCCTGGTGCCTTATGAGAATTGCAAGGTGCCCTAGCAAAACTTTTTGGTCACCCTTGGTTGTCATTGTCACCATGCACATTTTCCAATCTCCCATAGACACGGATGAATGAGGTCCTGCCAGAGCTTCTACAAGGGACCTTCAAGTGCTTGGAATGCAGCTTTGTCAATAGGGACGTCGAACAACGATTCAAATACACTGAGGTGCGTTCGACTCCATTCCTCAAAAATTGCATTTTACTGATTTCTACCCTTCAATATGTTAGGATGAGATGTTTTGTTGTGATTTGTACTTTGTGCATTGGGACTGTTGTTCTTGCAAACTGCCATGTACATGGTCCACAGTTTTAAAGGTTTGATTTGAATTACTAGTAATATATTAATGTTCAAATGTTTGCCAAGCCCACAAACATGCTCAAGGCATCTCACCTATGTGCACATGTATCAGTGGCCAGGTGTGATTTTCGATCTATTCATCAAGTGGGTCCCACTATGTAGGTACCCTAGCTTAACAATATGCTGCTCCACACATCATGTGGGCTGCAATTTTAGAAAAAAAATGAAAAACTTTGAAAAGCTCATATGAGTTATTTCTATTATGTTCATTTCTACCTAACATTGTGTCCCTACCCAATCGATGTACCGGCTTGATTTTTGGGGTAGATCATCTCCACAATGGGATCCATCTAGGAAAGGATAGTTGGAACTGCACACAAGAAAGACCAATAAATCCCTTGCTCGGCTAAGACATTTCTAACTGTTGGCATCTCTCAACACATGCCTAAAAAACCAATTGTGTTTAGATACAATATTGAAATTAACTGCAATTATTAGATTACTAAAATGGAAATAACTAGATTGTGATTTCCTTGGCATTGGTATTGATTTCCTCAGCATTAGTATTTATTCTTTTTTCACTCCTTTTAAGAAATCGTTGCATGTCTCCTTGCGAAGGTCCTCTGATTTGCAAATTTATCTTGTACTATATATAATTCACCACCAATTTGAAAATTATGGTGACTCATCTTGTCACACTATGCATGTCTCCTTGCGAAGGTCCTCTGATTTTCAAATTATTATTTTTGAACTCCTTTTATGTCATTAGTTTTATCTTCTGGATTTGTGTGATTTATTTTAGAACTTCAAATAATGAATTGGTATTTGATAACTTAATAGGTGCCCGACATACCTTAAACAGGAAAGAGTGCCCATCCACATTAAAGGGAAATGCCGACGGTTTTGGGAGCCTTTACCAGTGGTTTTGACCTTCGGTAAAAGGCCATTTTCTTGTAGTGTCATCTTGACTACATAGCCTCATGAGTTGGATGGCATGTAAACATCACTGCATGGTGCAAGGTTTCAATGGTGGGTGTTCTCACTCAACTGTTCCCTATTTTGGGTCTGAATGACTGGGAAATTTGCAATGTAATGCTTGTAGATGTTTACTCAATGGTGGGTGTTCTTTATCACTGGTGGTGCAACTTCTATTTTATGTAAATATTACATGGCATTGAATTCGCTAACTTGAGATTATTATTATTTTAATTTTATTTTGGTTGCAGGTGGTACATTTGCCATGTATTCTTTGATATGTAGGTATTCAAATGTGAGTGTAATCCCCAACCAACAAGTGGAGCACATGGGTCTTTCAGCATATAAGTTACAGCTTCCCAACAAGCATTTAAAGAGAGCTGAGTGGATTAAAGAGGCTATGGAAAGAAGCCCTTTTGCTAAGTTGGCATCCTACTTGATTTGGTTGCCATGAGCAGTGCCTTTTCCATTAGTATGTATTGGGATGTCATTCCACAAGACTACTAAACAAAGTGGTCTCTCTGTTGTTGAAGCAATTGGGTCCCACCAACATATTAGATGGTCCAAAAATGAAAATTATAGCCCCTCAATGGACCTGTTTTAAGGAAAATTTATGAAGGAATCATTTAAAATTAAGGGATTAATGCTATGTAATTCTGTTTTTTTTTTCTTCTACATTAATTATACAATTGCCTTTCTATTATTATTTTACAATTAATTTTTATCAATTTTAAACATATTCAAATTGATGCAGTTCTATCAGCAGTAGATGGAGTAAGGAAAATTGATGCAGGTCTCTCTAAAGGTAAAGAAGAATGGTTCAGAGCAGAATTTCAGTGCGGACTGGGAGCACTGATATCCGACAGCACATCATCTCCCACCATTTAATGGTTTTTGGTGGGAATCTATAATCAATTCAAAATTTGAATTTGAAAAACGCAATTTATAAAATCATGTTAAGATTCCCACCCATGATTGTTGGATGGTAGCAAATATGTGTCCACTAAATCTTCATGCACACCAGGCGCACACAATCTTTTCTTCTCCACTGTATGACAAGTACTCAATCATTATAGATATCCTTAACTTGCACAATCAATTTTGGTCATAACATGCCCCACAATTTTGATGAATGATTCTACATGTTGGGAAATTCAAAGTTTTTTTTAATGGCGTTGTTTGATGTAGTTGTTGACGGTTGTAACATTTGGGCTAAGGATCTCACAACATCTCTTAAGATGTTGAAAGTTTTTTAGTGCAAGGTTGGCAAAGGTATACACATTTCATGCATTCTAGATTTGTTAGAGATAAGTTGTCTATGATTTTGAAATCACTGAATATGTTGTTAACAAAATTAGTAAAATCATTTGTCACAATCTATGTCTTCTTATTTTAGCACGAAAATGGTTTCTTAAGTTTGCTCCATCAAGTTGATGCCGTTTTTTTAGAATATCAGTTTTTATTTCTAATTTCTTTGGCCGTAGCCGCCTAATTCCTACATATTTTGGGTTTTGTTTTCATGTCTTTGTAACTGTGACTTTTCTAGTCTATCAAAATTGATACCTAAACTTTGCATGGTGCTTGTCAATTGTAGAAAAGCTTGTAGTTTCCATTTCTTGTTCCCTTCTGCACACATGTTAAGATCACTATGATCAGGTGGTTCTGACCATTGGATCAAACGCCTATGAAAGGAACAGTAAGGACTATTTTTGAAATATATTTCAATCAACAATTTCGACCATCTATTTCGTAAAGACAATGATCAGACCATTCTAACCTTCCCATTTAGTGGTTGGAATTTGGATGGCTATAAACTTTAAGTCTAAATTTTCGAGGGACATGATATTCCAATTCGTGTGATCTGTGCTATGGACAATTAAGAGTCTGCAATTACAAGACTATAAGACACCCCATCAATTCTAAAATAATTATAAGAGGTTTCCAGGTATGGTAATCTTCCTTTTTGCTGCACACACAAAAAAAAATGGATCAAAACAATCTTGCTTTTTTTTTTTTTTTTCTTTTCTTTTTTGAACCAGGTCTCTAGGCCATGCTTCCCCATCTGTGAATGCATTTACAACAGGGCTAAATTGTGGAAGCCACTGTTTGCTAAGTCACAATCCTAAAATCAGATTGGTTGAACAATCTTGATCTCTGATTCGTGGACACTTTTTCTTCTTAAAATAGGACCACTGGATTTAATTTTTTTCATTTGTTGTCCAATAAATCTCTACCAACTTGATGGTCAGATAATCAAATAAGCATAATTTTTGGACAGTTTAATTTGACTTTACTGCCACATGCAATTTCTAAGTGCCTGTATATCATCCATGCCAATAAGATGTGGATTTGGAACCCCCTCAATTCGAAATGGGAGGTGTTCTTCCACATGTGCACATTGCCCCTTTTCATATTTATATGTTGATGTGTTTGCTTAACTCATCAAAATGAGTGCCTGAACTCATGGCCTGGTGTTGAAACTCTTGTAGTTTTGTATGAGGGGAATGATCTGGTGTAAAAACTCTTGTAGTTTTTATCATACCATTACATCTATTTTCATCTCATTGCTACTTTTGTATGAGGAGAATAATCTAGTGATTTGTTTCAGCTTTTCATCTTCTTATGAGTAACAGAAGGTACACATATTTCTATTATGATTTGTTTTGATTTTTTCTCTGCTTATGCATATAATGTTCTGATTTAAATATTAAGAACTACGTAGTGGCTTGATCCCAATCTTCTGAACATTGGATATGTAGGAAGCCGTTCATACTAGACCGTATCGGTGCAGCCACAAATTCTTTTTTTTTTCCCTTCTTGTAGTGTAGATGCATTTTTGTCAGGACTACTTAGCAGTAAGAGTGAGGTGGATGTAAGTTCTCGAAACCTTAAATTAATCTTGAATTATTTATATCTTTTTATATGCTATCATCAGGGTCAACTTATAACTCCTCAAAACCCGCTCTGCTATAAGACATTGCGGTGGATGACGGTTCCCAGTAGGTTAAGTTGCAAATTATTATTAAGAGTTGGTTGGATATATTTTATTTTTTATAAATGTTGTTAATAGTTGGATGAATGATGAATGTATTTGCAAATGTAAATGAAAATAAAAAAATTATAATATATATATATATATGTGTATATAAGTTATCAATAGAGGATACCTTGTTTAAGAGGACATGAAATTCTTGTAGCTTATGGTATGTATTGAGGCTCAAATATTGCATATCAGACCCTAGTTACTGCTTGGATTTATGAACATAATATTATTTAATGGTCCGATTTAATCGTGTTTGTAATGTAGGATGTGATGACGAGCTGAGACTGAAAATGAGTGCTTAAAGCTGATATTTAGTGCTCAGAATTCACCAAAGTAGGGGACGGATTCCAGGGGATCAAGATCGATGAATTCATATGCCAGGGATCCGAGGAAATCAAGTCGTTCACGTTAAAAATGGCCCAAAACTAGTCCAGAATGCGAGATCACATGGTTGCCGCCATCTGATTGACTCAAGACTTCATACATGAGCTGAAGACACTAAATTAACCGTACATATTAAATTTCAGTCACTGGATCCTTGAAGAAGTGGCCCAACGGTCAGATCAGCCCCATAATTCATTAAGTGGGGTCCACATGGCATCTGGATTTGCCTCAAATTTGGTCTCAACTGATCATATTCCAAGACACAACAGATGATCGGATTAGATTACTCAAGAACATCATAATGGACCCCATTTATGATCGAGTGTGCATAGTGCACTATTTCACTCAATGTGCACGGCAGTAGAGAGTCGGTCAAACCGACTCTTGACCGACGCCTGCGAAAGAAGGAAGTCTCCTTCTTCAGCATTTACGCAGGGCCTCCGCTGGGAGGTTATATGGCCCACCTTCGTCATCCTAACTGCTGATCCAAGCCATCCCATGCATTCAGAAGGAAAAACCGACCGTACACACAGTGGTCTCCCAGATTCATGTACGGTACACGTGGAGACAGTGTCCACAACATCTACGGATGGCGGAACTAAAGATCAAGTGGGCCGCGCCGATTTTTCTCCAAAGATATTCTTTCCCAGACGGTTTTTCGACGTCGATCCAATGGACGGCTTGGATTTCTTCAAAATACATCGAAGTGGAGCCCACCAGCTTCGTTAGCGCAAGTGATGGGATCTGCTTCGCAGCGTCCGCGAAAACCGGACGCTGGCCTTATTAGTGGGTCCCACTGATGGCTCAGATCAATGATCGGAACCGTCCATTAAGTCCATAGGAGGGGTGCAACCATCGCCTAGGTGGCGGAATCTCGGAAGATAATGGAGATCTTTCTTTTGTCCGTTCAAAGGCAAGACGGATGGTGGAAATGTTTGAGATGGTGGGCCGCATTAAACTTAAGAAAAATACACATTTCTCAGTGGTTTTTTGCCACGAATAGAATGAATGGAGTGGATTTCTCAAAATGATAGGGAATTGGGGCCCACCACCATCACAGCGTCATCTCCGTGGGCTCTGTTCCGCAGCAGAGTCTACGGTCAATCTCAACAGGCCACCATCAGGGCCCATTGGCCTAATCGGGGCAGTCCATTAGGAGCTTAAGGGGCCTATAGTTCAATCCTAGGTGTCTTCTTCTCTCCCTGCGTGCGAGCATGTGTTGATCGTGATCAAAAGAAGGATGGACGGCAAAACGAAATCTTCCCTAAGCTGCATCAACAGATAGCCAAAACCGGTTGTCTACCCTGAAATTTTAAGGGAAATTCAATGAACGGAATGGATTCTTCCGTACCTATAATCATGGCCGTCCATCAGGAGTCCAGCGCGAGTATGGAGTTCTCCTGCTGCTGCGTAAAACCTCCGCATGCATGGAGTTCGGAAACTCCCACTTTTGGCAGCTATAAAGAGAAAGAGAAGAAAGGGAAGCAGGCATCGGAGTTCGGCTAGGGCTGTGGAGTTTGGACGTCATAAGAGAAAGAGCTTGAAAAGGGTTCTATTTTTTTCTTAATATTATTTACTGTTTTTCTTTATGATTAATTATGAGGATAGCCTAATCATGAGTGGCTAAACCTCTTAGCTAGGGCTAAGAGGTGAAGCTTGTAATGGGATGGGAGATTCAATTTTATGCTTTTAATTTAATTTTAATTTATGAATTGAATTTGATATTCGTTTTATTAGGGGGATATTTTTTTAGTCTTAAATGGTCTGTTGTGACTGAAATTACAATAGGTCTGCAATGGCTTTGAGTATTTCCTTTCTTCCATGTTTATGACGTCACGAAGCCCTGTTGTTCACCATCGTCTCCTGGGCATGGTTGGATGTCAGTACCCTTCTTAACTTTCATGGCATGTTGATGTGGTTGGTAACTAGTTTAATTCTGTTGTTAGCCTTGTCTCTTGGGCATGGTTTGGTGATGGAATCCATTCTAATTCATATACCTTTCATCTCTTGAAAACTGTATTAATGGCAGTTTAGTAAATTTTCATAATTCGTGATACTGGCATAAGATCTCCCTGATCTCTAAAAGTGGATCCTCTAAATCCCTATTTTCCCAATTCTGAATTCTCTTAAATTTTAGTTTAATTATTTCACCATTATTCCTCAAATCATAATTGGTTTACACTTCATCTTAGCCTAGTTCTAGATCTAGTTATTTTCAAAAAGCGTACAAGTATCAGTCCCTTGGGATTCGACCTCGGTCTTACCGAGTTTATTACTACATCACAACCCTGCACTTGGGGAGTGAACAAGTTTTTGGCGCCGTTGCCGGGGACTGACGGCTACAATTTTCTGAAATTAATTGGATTTAGAGTTAGTTTAAGATTAGGATTTTACTAATTTTAATTTTGTTTTCTATTTGATTCATAAGAACTAACCTATTTCCTATTCTGTAGGTTGTTAAGATAGAATGTCTAATTTGGTAAACTCTTTCTGATTTTCTAGATTTTCTAACTCTTTAGATTTGGTTTGCTTTAGAAACTTCTTCTAATTAGAAACTAACTTATTTTGTTTTGTTTTGCAGGTCTTTAGCTTAGGGACTCCAATTTGGTAACTTCCTTCCAACCCTCTCTTTCTTTCTAGATTTTCATTTTTTTTAAGATTAGGTTTAGAATTTGATTGAGGGCTGCGAGTGTTTCATGCCCAAGTGGGCCCGTGACGACACTCGACGTCTCTTAACTGAAGGAGGATTAGTTGAGGGGTTGACTGTCCATCGCAGGATTAGACACCGCTTGAATTCCCCTGAGTTAATTGAGGTTATGGCTGCAAATCAACCTCAAGCACTACCTCAACATATGGATGAGGAAGTACATGATGAGAATGAGGTGCATCAAGCACCCCCGCCTCATACTTTACGGGATTATTTACAACCGGCGGGGGTGAATACGCCCTCATGTATGATTTTTCCTGAAAACACAGGACAGATGGACATCAAGCCAGGAGTTATCCAACTCCTTCCTAGATTCCATGGGCTTGAATTAGAAAGTTCATACTTACATTTGAAAGAGTTCGATGAGATTATAGCCACCTTATACTTTCCCAATGTATCCGAGGATACAATCAGGCTGAAACTCTTTCCTTTTTCCTTGAAAGAGAAGGCTAAGACGTGGTTACATTCACTGCGTCCTAGATCCATTGGCACATGGAATGATATGCAGAGGGAATTCATAAAGAAAATTTTCCCACACCATAAAACAATTACCCTCAGAAAAGCAATCATGAACTTCGCCCAAAAGGAAGATGAAACATTCTACCAATGTTGGAAAAGGTTCAAGGATCTTGTCAGTTCATGCCCACAACACGGTTTTGAAATGTGGCGCATTACAAATTTTTTTATGATGGATTGACATCTTCCATGCGCCAACTGGTCGAGACAATGTGTAATGGAGAATTCACGAATAAAGAGGTTGATGAGGTATGGGATTACCTCGATAGACTTGCCGAAAATGCACAATCATGAGACCATTACCCAAAATCAAACACCACGTCTAGGCCAACTCAATCTAAGGAGAAAGGTGGAGTATATCTCCTGAAAGAAGAGGATGATGTAAATTTTAAAGTGACTAATCTCATGCGAAGAGTCGAGGCCATGGAAGGAAACAAGGATAAGGTTAATGAAATTGTTTGCGGCATCTGTGATTGCAACATTCACACACTGAAAATTGTCCTACAATATCTTCTTTTCGAGGAGTGTTGAATGAGCAAGCTAATGCTGTAAATAACTATCAAAGACCTTTCAATGGATCTACCTCCAATACATACAATCCTGGTTGGAGAAATCATCTAAATTTCAGTTGGAAGAATGGACAAACTGCTACCCCTCAAAGTTTCTTCAATCAAAATCCAAATCAGGGGAAACCTCAAGAAGAACCGGTTCAAAATTCCATATAAGAGCTAGCTCAGGCAGTACGTGGACTTACAGACTTTATGTAAAAAAATAGATTCACGTATGACGGTTATAGAAAAGGGGATGCTTCCTGCACAACCGCTCCCCAATCCTAAACCACAATACGAGATAAATGATCCCAGCTCTTCAAATCGAATGGGGCACGCTAAATCCATCACTACTCTTAGGAGTGGGAAGATATTGATAAAACCCTTCCGATTAGGCCCTAAAATCCTCAAGAACCAGAAGAGGACAATAATGATGGATCTAGTGATGTCCCATAAAAATTAGAACCGGAACTTCTAGAGAAGCCAGTTGCTCCGTTCCCCCAACGGTTGGTTGCACCAAAATATCTTTTTAACTCTCAGGATATTCTGGAGGTATTGAAACAAGTGAAAGTCAACGTTCCTCTACTTGATGTCGTAAAACAGGTTCCTTCATATGCAAAATTTTTGAAAGACCTATGCATGACCAAAAGACGGTAGAGTATTCAAAAGAAGATTTTCTTAACTGAGAAAGTGAGTGCCATCCTGAAGCAAGACGTGCCGCAGAAATTCAAGGATCCCGGTAGCTCAACCATATCATGTGTAATCGGGAGCCATCAAATTGATCACGCACTTCTTGACTTAGGAGCAAGCGTCAATCTGATTCCCTACTCGGTATACAAACAGTTAGGGTTGGATGAGTTAAAACCCACCCTAACCACGCTACAACTTGCCGATCGAACTGTTCGTGTACCAAGAGGGATTATTGAGGATGTATTAGTCCAAGTCGATAGATTTTACTACCCTGTAGATTTTATCATCCTGGACACCGAACCCATCAATAACATGAGCACTCAGATTTCCGTCATTCTTGGTCGCCCATTCCTTGCCACGTCAAATGCAATTATCAATTGCAGGAATGATGTCATGACTATGTCTTTTGGAAATTTGACATTGGAGTCAAACATTTTTTTTAATAACGACAGCAACTCAGAGGATGATGACGATGTCCACGACATTAACATGATCGATACTTTCGTGGAAGATAGGACACCCCTTACCTTATCCTCTGATCCTCTAGAGACGTGCTTGGCCCACTCCCATGAGTTTGATGATGATATGATTAGGGAGACGTGTGCCTTGCTTGATACTGCATCGGTACTTGAAGTTAACCGGTGGAGGCCACAATTTGAAGAATTCCCACAAACTGATGTAGTGCCTCTACCGTCTAACCTCAAGACACCGAGGCTTGACCTAAAACCTTTGCCCTCTGATTTAAAATATGCTTATTTAGGTCAAGATGAGACATACCCGGTGGTGATCTCTGCCCACCTGGAGAAAGAACAGGAGAGTATGCTCATATCTACTCTCATTGAGCATAAAGGAGCCCCAGGATGGACGATAGCAGACCTCAAGGGAATCGACCCCTCGATTTGTACTCACCACATATATCTTGAGGATAATGCGAAGACCGTTCGACAACTACAACGTAGACTAAATCCAAACATGAAGGAAGTGGTTAAGGCCGAGGTTCTTAAACTATTGGATGTGGGTATCATATACCCCATATCTGATAGTCAATGGGTGAGTCCAACTCAGGTAGTTCCTAAGAAGTCTGGAATCACCATCGTAGCCAATGCTAATAATGAACTCGTGCCAACTAGAGTCACTACTGGTTGGAGAATGTGCATTGACTACAAAAAGTTGAATACCGTCACAAGGAAGGATCACTTTCCTTTGCCCTTCATTGATCAAATCTTAGAAAGGCTAGCTGGTCATTCCTATTACTGTTTCCTTGACGGGTATTCGGGCTACAATCAGGTTGAAATTGCCCCTGAGGACCAGGAAAAGACCACATTTACATGTCCCTACGGCACCTTTGCTTACCGAAGGATGCCATTTGGACTATGTAATGCCCCTGCCACCTTTCAGCGATGTATGCTGAGTATCTTTTCTGATATGGTAGGGCAATATCTAGAGGTCTTCATGGACGATTTCTCTGTCTATGGTTCATCTTTCAAATAAGTGCTTGGAAAGTCTTAAATGTGTCTTTGAAAAGATGTGAAGAAAAGAACTTGGTACTTAATTGGGAGAAGTGCCATTTCATGGTTCATAAGGGGATTGTCCTTGGACATATCATCTCGTCCAAGGGAATTGAGGTAGATAAGGCAAAAATCGATCTTATCTCTAACCTGCATCCACCCAAGAACATCAGGGACGTGCGAACCTTCTTAGGACACGCAGGATTTTACAGGCGATTCATAAAGGACTTTAGTCTCCTCTCTCGTCCTTTATGTAATCTTCTTCAAAAGGATGCTCCATACGAGTGGACTGAGTAATGCCAGGAAGTTTTCACCAAGCTTAAAGGCATATTAACCACTGCACCCATCATGCAGCCACCCGATTGGAGCCTTTCTTTTAAGCTTATGTGCGACGCTTCTGATTATGCTCTTGGAGCGGTTCTAGGCCAGAGAAAAGATAAGAGGCCCTACGTCATCCATTATGCGAGTAGGACTTTAAATCCTGCCCAAGTGAACTACTCGACTACAGAAAAGGAACTCTTAGCCGTGGTGCTCACCTTGAACAAATTTAGGTCATACCTGATCGGATCCAAGATCATTATCTATACAGATCATGCGGCACTAAAGTATCTTCTTTCTAAGAATGATTCTAAGCCCCGCTTGATACGATAGATCCTTCTACTCCAAGAATTTGATTTGGAAATTAAAGATAAAAAGGGAGTAGAGAACGTAGTGGTCGATCACCTTTCTCGCCTTAATACCTCTGATTCCCTTGAGGCGACCCATATCAATGACATGTTCCCTAATGAACAACTATTCAGAGTCTCTCATTCACCTTGGTTCGTTGATATTGCTAATTATCTTGCTACAGGTTCCATACCGACACATTGGACTGCACAAGATAAGAAGAAATTTTTCACCGATGTGCCCAAATTCTTCTGGGATGATCCATACTTGTTTAAATATTACCCAGACCAAATATTGAGGAGATTTGTGCCAGACAATGAGCATCAGAGTGTCATCTCCTTCTGTCACTCACAGGCCTATGGTGGTCACTTTTCTGCAAAAAAGACCACGGCCAAGATTCTGCAGTGTGGCTTCTATTGACCCACTATGTTCAGGGACACTCATGAGTTTTGCAAAGCTTGTGAGCGTTGTCAAAAATTGGGAGCATTGTCCCATCAAAATATGATGCCCTTGAATCCCATTCTTATCATAGAGGCATTCGATTGCTGGGGCATTGATTTCATGGGGCCATTCCCCCAATCTTTTAGAAATTTATATATTTTGCTCGCCGTAGACTATGTCACTAAATGGGTTGAAGCGATTCCGTGTCGAACTAATGACCATCGCACGGTCATTAAATTCTTAAAAGAAAACATCATTTCCCGATTCGGAATGCCTCGAGCCATCATTAGTGATGGGGGCTCACACTTTTGCAATAGGCCATTCGAGAGTTTAATGAAGAAATACGGTATCTCTCATAAGGTGAGCACCCCATACCACCCACAGACAAGTGCGCAATCTGAGATTTCCAATAGGGAGATCAAACACATTTTAGAGAAAACGGTTAACCCTGACCGTAAGGATTGGTCAATTCGATTGACCGATGCTTTATGGGCTTATCGTACTGCTTTTAAAACCCCTATTGGAGTGTCTCCCTTTAGACTCGTCTATGGGAAGGCTTGCCACTTGCCTGTGGAGTTAGAACATAGAGCCTACTGGACGATCAAAAATCTGAATTTCAATCTGAACAATGCTGGCTCGCTACGCAAACTTCAATTAAATGAACTTGAAGAAATCCGGAACGACGCGTACGAGAACTCTAGAATTTACAAAGACAGAATGAAGGCGTTTCATGACCAACATATTCTACGAAAATCATTCATGCCAGGTCAGAAAGTCTTTTTGTATAATTCTCGATTATATCTCTTTTCGGGTAAGCTTCGATCTCGTTGGACCGGCCCTTACATTGTTGTTACTGCATATCCTCATGGAGCCGTCGAGATAAGAGACCCTGACAATGGCAAGGAGTTTAAAGTAAATGGATATCGCTTAAAGCCATTTGTCGAGAAATTTGATCCAGAGGACATGTCCATGCCTCTAACTGATCCTGTTTACCAGGAATGATCTCCTAGTCTGATGGAGGTATAGGTAGGTTTCCTGTTTGCATAGGACTAGGGTAGTTGCTTTGGTCTGGCTGAAGACGTTAAACTTAGCGCTCCTGGGAGGCAACCCAGCTTTTCAATTGATTTCATTTTCCTAGTTAGTTCAATGTTTGTGGGTAACATTGCTGCAAACCCTCACGAGACTACAACTCGTCCACTAGGGGAAACCTAAGGGTTTAAAGGCTTGTTGCATGTGCTAAATGCAATCGAGAGCACCTGCGAAAGTGGTATAGGTAGGATTTTATTTTTGTTAGTTTTGTGTTGCTTTCTCTCTCGTGCTAATTGGATTCCATGTTGCAATCTCTTGGAAAGTCTCTCACAATTCATCATCCAGGTACTATCTTCTCATCACTTCTCTTTTACTTTCGTTGTCCCATGTGCATGGCATACTTATATCCTTTACATTGAGGACAATGTGGATTTTTGGTTGGGGGTGGGGGATTAGGTGACCTAATCAGCATTTTCTTGGTTTAAGCAAAATTCGTGAAAATTTTTTAAAATTTTCTGAAATTTCTTGTGAATTCGAAGTGATTTTGATAACCATCTTAGATTTAGAATTACAAGATAAGGGATGTTGGCAATTTATAACTCTTGGATTCTGTATTTGTTAGATTTCACAATTAAGTTCGAACTATTAATCCTTGATTAAAGGTTTTAAACATTGATTGAGTCATGATTTCACAGGACACATCTTGCTTGCACATTAAAGTTCAGTTTGATATTAAAGGATTAACTTAGTGACCACTAAGCTTGAAAGGAACAAACCTGAGAAATTGAAAGGATTGGGCGAATGGCCTTCACCATAGGTTTGCTCCTGTAACACCCCGAAAATCGGGGGTCGAGCATAGACTCAACTCCCGAGTTCCAGAACATCACTTATGCAACAAAATGAATGATGATTGAATGTTGACTGTATTCATGCATTGAACATGAGTGAGATTAAGCCAAAACAGCATATCATACTCCAGAGACAGTTAAATTTGCAAGCGGAAGACTATGATAGATAGATAAAATATATAAACTATGATGAGTCTCCAGAGTGTGATAACATTACCAGGTTAAATAAAAATAAGTACAGTTCTAAAATATACCAAATGTGTAAGTTTAATGTCTTCTATCCCAAGTACTACAGCCCCGTCAATACAGTACCAGGTCTTCAGAGACCCGTCAGAGAGTTACATGATGGGAGAACTGTCACGCCCCAAACTCGGAAACCGGGCTCACAAAATTCCCGATCACCGAATCCGGTGCCGACAGCCTCCGTAGTACCCCATTCTCGGCTCCCAGCGCCCATACGCCAGATTCCGATCCTGGGATCCTACAAGGAGGATTTTCAGTATAAATTTTTTGTAATGCAACATAACTACAAGTATACCCAAATCATAAAGGCAACATCATCATCACATATCCACTAATATAATCGTTTGAATACACTGCTGAAAGGGAAATACATATATCGAAATCAAAACTCCAAAAGCTCCAGGAGGACACCGCATGCTCCAAGCTCAACGTCAGTAATCTAACGCCACCGCACGCATCTATCGTGCATAAGCTTCAAAAGCTTAGAGGGTGGTGGAAGTGTGTGTAAGGTAAGTGCTAAGTATCAATAAGGCACATAAATCATACATCATTGGGATAAACAGAAATACTAATAAGATCATGAATCATATGACATCAGAGTAAGCGGAAGTATACTGGTAAGTTCATGAATGTTATCAGTCGTACCAAGGCAATGCAATACAAAACATAATAAGACAATAACAGATGCTGAGAATGCAATGCAATATACAAATCCTGACGAGCCACGAATACCATTAACCTCATCTAGGCCATATAAGTGCAAAAATATAGTAACCCAAAATGCTAAGTACTGCGAATGCAATGTAATATGCGGTGCGAATGAAATGACCATGCAGGAACGTGAAGTCGGGATGATAGTACGAAGTATCACAGGCTATAGGGTCCATCACAGGGGACTTCTATCCAAACCAGTCCCATACCTAAGTTTGGATAGTCAGACACAATGTGGTAAACTCCTGATCCCAGGTTAGTCGCGCGCCCAACCGAAATCCTGCCCATGCGATGGTATACGTAACAAATAGTTACGCACCACCAGCCTGAGTGGATAGTGAATGAATGAATGAATGGGTATGCAATTCCTACTCAATAAGTCCACGTATCAGTACGGTTCCTCTCTGGGATCATCACCGGGGTCTATTACACTCTACGCCAGCTTGCCGCCCCTATCTGAGCGCACAACCGGGTAAGTGGAAGAGACCTCACTATCCGCCTTTCCGATATCGGGCCCGGCTCGTCGATAGCGGACCCATTCCGCAAGGTGGTCAAACTCAACCTAGATATTGCCCCTCACTCAGGCGGTAAGGTCACACCCCTTCCCAACCGACCACGACACAGTGGGAGACGCGGCCTCCTGGTATTCGGCCCTCGTGCGCTCATATATCCACTCGGTCTCGACGTTGGAGTCATCTCCTGGCCACGGAGGTTCAGGGATTTTCACCCAGGGACATCTATGGCGCCCGTATGCTAGAACCAAACATTTTCGGTGTCCCGTCTTGCCATCCACGATATGCCTGTGGAGGCCACGGCCCTGATGTCGCTAGGGCGTACAATGATCAAGTAACATGTATGCGAGATGCATGAATCATACCGTACAAACATGCAGCAATCTCGCGCGTACCATGCTCTCATGTCGGGCACTCCATCTCATATGGTGTCCCGTAAATGTCTCAGTCCAACGGCTCATGTTATAACCAAACATTCCTCATATCAAGCATACATATGATGCGTATGGGTATGAATCATGGAGCTACACTCAGCATGTTATAAGGTGATGAACTATCCTTACAACTCAGATGGGCCTAGACGGCCTACGCACAACAAGTATGGGCCTACCAATGGCCCTGGGGAGAGTCGTAATGCGGACATTTAACCAACATTAAACTTACAATGTGGACGTCAAACCAACATTGCTCCCAAGGCATAGCTTGCCATATAGGTCAACACATAAAACACGGTGGAATCACATTCAATGGGCCTTATGCATACCCTATTGGGCCTCGACCCATGGGCCTCCAATACATCAAATGGGCCTCACAACATAGGCCTCATGTATATCAAGGTGGGCCTAAACAACGGGCCATAAATATGACAAGTGGCCACATCGCATGGGCCATATGTATATGTCAAGGTGGGCCTCAACGGATAGTCACAAGTACATCAACGTGGGCCTCAACAACGGCCATAAATATACATCCAGGTGGGCCTCAACAACGGCCATGAGTACACATCCAGGTGGGCCTCAACAACGGCCATAAATACACATCCAGGTGGGCCTCAACAATAGGCCTTATACACATCCAGGTGGGCCTCAAATACTAAGCTGGGCCTCATATGTATCAAAGTGGGCCACTAAACAACTAGATCTACCTTATGTCTAGTCTCAAGCCTCAAAATGATCTAAAAAAAAATGGTTGGACGGTTTTAGATGTAACCTATGCATCATGATGGGCCTCATGGGTTGAGGGCGTGGGTACAAACATCTTTTTCATGGTGGACTCCACTCGTCTAGGTGGTGAATGGACGGTGTGGATACAACATACATCAGTAGTGGGTCCTAAGCACGTGGTCCACCAAAATGTTTATTTTACATCAAATCTGTTGATAAGCTACATGTACATGGGGCCTACATAATGTTTGTCTGCCACCCAACTTGTTGATAGGGTCACGTGCGCAAGGGCCCACTGTAATATTCATTTTCCATCCACCCTGTTTAAAGGTCACGTGGACAGAGCCACCACAATGTTTATTTGCCAACCAAACTTTTGGTAAGGTTACGGGTCCTGGGGTCCACTGTGATGTAGTTCACAAATCTAACCCATCCATTATGTGTGTCCCACCATTTTAAGGGTCCAAATCGAGTTTTAGGTGGATCTAAGCTACATGTGGACCCCAGCATTTGATTACATGTGGTTTGGCATACCATCGCATGAATGGTGATGGTGTGGGCCATCCGAGAACTGTTTATGGCTAATCTTTGGAACCAACGCATCATTAAAGGGAACCAATTAAATGATCGGAATGGATGTAAAACATATATCATGGTAGGGTCCACAACTGGAGCCAATGGGCCCACCCTTTTTAATGTTGGACGTCCAGACTCCTCTGGACGTCAAGGCAGCAAATGCATGCAATATGTTTTATTTATTTTATTTTTCCTAGGTGGGACCCACATAAATCAGATCTACTCCGTCCATTGTATGTGTCCCACAAAATTATGTGTCCAAACCAAGTTTTAGGTGGGTTCAAGCTTCTTGTGGACCCCATCAATTATTTTTTTCCAAGTTTTAACGGAAAATACTAGCATTCTTAATATCACGGCTCACAAGATAATTGGATTTGTCTCATTTTTCAGTTCAACGCCTAAAACGATGCAAGGGTTGGGATGGACGGCTTGGATCATGCATAAACATCAAGATGGAGCCTACTTGAACTCCCATTCTCGAACCCATTAAGGGTAGCTTGTTAGCACATCCATGTCAGTTCACAATTCACGTTAGTTACTTGCAGCGCTGGACGGCGTGGATGCTCACGGACATCATGGTGCGTCCCACGTGAACGTGGCCCACCATGTTGGTACACACACCCACACACACCCCCACCGTCCCCTGGACGGTGGATAGAACATATAAATCACCATGGGCTCCACCGTCCGCACGGACGGTGGAAATAAAATACATATATCATTGTGGGTCCCACGTGGGGCCCACCATAATGTTTACAAGCCATCCAATCCATTAATAAGGTCACACGACCGGGATGAAGGGTAGAAATAAATTTCATCTTGATTCAAAACTTATGTGGACCCAAAAAGGGTTTCAATGGCGACGGTTCAACCACACTTGTTCCTTGTGACGTGGGCCACCTGGGCCGTGTAGATGGTGATTTTTGCGTGGGGCCCACCGCCATAAGGGGCCATCGAATGCACGGTGTTGATTTCCACAACCATCACGTGGGGCCCACGCCGGGGGGACCCACGGTCGGCCGGGGACCGTCTCGGGCGAGAGGACGTTGTGCCGTCCCTTGCAGCGGCGGCCAGCGTCGTCACCGCTCTATTGCCCCCTTTTTTTAAAAAAAATAGTTTTTATGTAGTTTTTCTATGGTAGGACCCGTATCAGGTGGATCCACTCCACCCATTGGATTCCATGGCTCGAGACTGTCCAATTGAGCCCAATATACGAGTGTTCTGGTAAAAACAAAACACCAAGGTGGGTTTCAAAGGTCAAAACATTGTCTTCTATGCTATGGCCCACCGAATACTCAGATCAACCTCGTTTTTCGTCTCAACGTCTAAAATGAAGTGGAGACAGGAATGGACGGCATGGATTAAGTCCATACATCAAAGTAGAGCCTGCATGAGCAATCCATCAAAAGGCCTCAAAACTCACTGTTTGTTCACACTTCATTTAGTGCACGTCCAGCGTCCAGGGACGCTGGATGAACGGCTTGAATATAAAAATCAAAGTGGGTCCCACATGGACGTGGCCCACCTTATTTGAATCAATCTGATACTTGTGGTTTCCCATCACTATAAGGTGAGGCCCACATGACTTGGACAGTTGGATAGGACATACATCAAGATGGGGTCCATCCGAGTGGGCCACACATCACACAAAAATGAGAAAGAGAGAGAGAGAAGCACCCACCTCTAGATCTTAAACTCCTTCCGCCAAAGCATGCTAGAGCTCCAATGGATGGACTTCAATGGTGGAGATTGATTTTAGAGGGTGAGAATGAGAGATAGGAAAGTGGGCCACACTATCTCTCTCATGGGGAGCTTGGAACGTAGGTTGCTTGGGAGGAAAAATGAAAGAGTGAATGAAATAGAGAGAGATGATGGGAGAGGAGGGAGGAGTGGTGTGTAAGAGATAAGGCATGGGAGGTATGGGTCTCTTTGACTTTTGGGATAAGAGAAATAGGCTAAGCATGGGTTGCTTTAATTAGTTGGTGGGAGAGGTATGGGTGAGTGATTTGATTGATGTGATTGATGTGATATTGGTTAGAGATTCTTTTCTCGGGATTTGCAATACGCGGCGTCTTTCCTCGAATTGAATATAGGCCCACATCTCCTGGCCAGGGTATTGCCTCGGTGCACGAGACGTGGCATCGGAACCGCAGTGACAGCGCGGTCGCCAAGGTACGAGTTTCGGGTCGAGCCGACTTTGGCATGCAAGTCTCGTCTTAGGATCGTGCGCAACGTTGGCTTTAGGTCGAGGATTGCCGAAATTCGACCGGAAGGATCGCGGAAGCCTTCGGAACAGTACGGATTATGATACGGGTCTTACAAGAACTCCTCCTCATCACCATAGAAATAGTCCGGCTCTGCTTCATAAGCACCGCCGTCATCTGAAATTCAACAAATCTGGTTGGTGTGTACAATACCGTCCCGTAACGTGGGAGTGAGTAGCTAACTCAGTGGAACAATAAAGCATAGGTTAACATGTTATCGACTCAGTCAAGCAGTAATGATAAAGCAGTAAAATCAAACACTCCTAGCTACTCTTATTAATGCAAGTATGAATGCAGGTATGATGGATGCCCTCACCGATGTACTCCCTCATGCGACACCATCTCACGTTCGCGGCATGCTTACATCCCACAGTGCTCCACATCTTCCAAGCACATGCGATGCATGATGAGCATGATTACCGAGTTTTTAATTAATCCATTTCAAACAGCAGGATTGGGAAACTAAGGTACCTCTCTTGTATCATTCCCAAGCATGATCCATTATAGGGTCGTCAGTCCTAGTTAATATTAGACGATGGTGTGTTTTCTAGGTCACTGCAGAGGCGGCCAGGGCTGTTACGCACAAAGGTTGCACCACTCCCCCATCACCCCTTAAACGATTCATCACTATACAGAAACAGGCCTAATTCATACTCTATACAACGCGGCGAACCCTAAGGCGCACTGCGACTTTAGAATATGCTCGCGGTCACTACAAAGGGCTGCCAGGGCTGTTACCCGCATACGTTGCACCGCTCTCCCATCACCTTATCAATGTAGGCCGACAGCACGAATATAGTGTCCCATACCACCATAATCGGCTCACGAGTTTGGTTGCTCACTGGTCACTATGGAGAGGCACGTAGCCCCAGCGTAGGCTGACAACTCGACCACGGTGTCCCATACCACCATGCTCGGCTCATGAGTCTTAGCGGATCGAGATACCATGGTTAAAAGGGATTTCACCGGTAAGTTTGGTACCCTAGGTTCAAGCATTAGCGACCAAACATGGTGAACATACATAAGACACACGGGTTACTTGACGTGCTCGGCTAGCTCGAGCGCACAACAAGTTGAGCGATATGAAGCGCAGAAGCACCTCGTGTGGCCAACCACTATCGCCAACCGAAGTACGACACGGGTTCACCGACACATCATGTGTGGCGAAACGAATCTCAACCACAACTCCAAGTCTGATACTGGATGCCTGGACTATGGACATAGTCCCAAGCTCAATCAATTCCTAACCATAGCATGTGAAGTACAGCATGATAACATGGTAATTCAAGAACACTAGCAATCATGTTATAAAGCATGTCATAAAGCATGTTAATAAACAAGTTACAAAGCATATTCAAAAGCATGTTGAAAAGCACTATACAAATAGGGATACAAATACATATATTTCATAAGTGAGTGGTTAGAGTAAACAACCACATGGAGGGTATCTTACATGACTCTAAGGTAGTTGAGAATCCCATCTCAACATCTACAGCACTATCACTTAAGCACTTACACTCACTAGCATTTTCACAAACACTTGGAATGCACTATTTCAACATACATGACATATGTTAGAGGAATGTGTATTAGGACTGTTCTTTTACCAAACTAATATTTTATACGTATATATCATATTCATACAGCAAATAATCATGACAATTACATCAACAAAATTTATACATATGGAGTATTTTCTAGGATACCCAATTTCAACATATATAGTGTTTACAAGGAACTTGTATTACAGCGATTCTCTTCTCTTAGCAAATATGTTATACGTATATAATATATTTATACAACAATTAATCATGACAAACACATCGCTAAAATATACATGTATACTGTACTTCTTACAATACCGTATTTCTACATACATAGTGTATATTAATAAAACATGTATTTAGACGAATCCTTTCGCTAAATAAGTATTTTATCCATACGTCATATATCCATACGACAAATAAACATGTGAAACACATTTTCATAAAAAATACATATACGGTATTTTATACGAATACCTAGAGTATGTGAAATTCCAAATTCTACAATTTTAATCGAAACAGAAAACGGAAAGAACTTTGTACATGTGCAATTGCATGCAGATCATGAATCTACCATTATCTGACATTGAAAGCGTTGAAAACCGTAACCTATACACCTAAAGTCCTCACCTTTCTTCTTGGAATCTCAACGGATCGACAAGGGTTGAGGAGCTTCCGTATTCGGGAGTTTTCTAGCCTAAAGAATGAAATCGGTTAGCTATTTCATAACCTGTAGCCTATACACCTCAAAACGGGTCTTGGGTTAGGGTTTATTACCTTAAAACGGAGTCGGTATCGCTGGGAAAGCGATGAGAATCAGGCGGTGGAGCCCGAATAGCGGGAGGGAACAGCAGCAGGGAGTTCCTCCCACATCTCCCTCACTTTCTCTCTCTTTTCTCTCTCTCAAATCCAAATTCGTATGGCTGAAATGGGAGAGGGTTTAAGGTCCTTATATAGTCTAAAACTTCACCAAAATAGACTTCTGGACAAGGTTCACCTAGGTTATAGCCAAAGCGGGACTTTTTCAGCTCAACGGAGGACTTTTGGCGGGCCTCCTTGAGCCAAAGGTCGGACTTAAGCTCACTAATGTTGGATCTACGTTCTATTAAGTTTTCATTTCGGTCGGGATTCCAGATCACGCGTCTAGGGCGAAAGTGCTTTGAAAAATTGAAAGAACAAAGTAGTGAAGGGTTGGATTTGTGAAGGAAATGGGTTAAGAAGCGATTTTAGACTGCGGGATTCAGTTCTGACAAGTTAATAAGATGTTAGGATAGACCCATCGCCTAAGGACGTCTAATTCCAGGTTGGCAAAAATCCAGGGTGTTACAATCTACCCCCCTTAAAACAAAATTTCGTCCCCGAAATTGGCTGAGGGTAATAAGGGAAGATTTCTATTATTTTATTTGCCTAAGACTTATTGGTTCCAAGTTTCTACGCGTAGTAGGGTATGTACTAGCTGGTTCATTTTAGTCTACCCCCCTTAAAACTTATTTCTTTATCCATTTCTCATACCCTGATGGTTTGCTACAATTTATTTCTTTACCTATTTGGAGTCTTGACGATAATTCCCACCAATTTAGTGTAAGATAGCTGTTTTCAATGTTTGACCAACACGGAGAGACATTTATGGTGGGCTTGATCTCGATACATCGATCATCTACCGAGCTAAGGTAGAAAGCACATCGTATCCCTTCTAAATCCTAGTGGATCCTGGTCTTCTGCTCGTCAGTAGTGAGTCTGTTGGTAGTCGCATAGGATTGAGAATTGGGTCAAGCTGCGAATGTTTCGCAGTTGTATATTTCAGTAACTCCGTAGTCTGATCACTCTAGAAACATAGGGAATGTCCATCATTGAAAGGTTCAAATTGTTTATTCTAAGGTTGCCCTTTAGGTCTTAGTCTAAGCGAGTCCTCGATATTATCTATGTCCCAGGGAAGGGTGAATCAAATCTTACTAGATCATCCTAAAATATTTTCATAGTAGAACTTGTTAGGGCTTCTATAATGTGCGTATGTTAACGAGCACCGTTCCGATCCTGGGCCAGTGGAGTAGGGTCCACCACGCTTTCGCTATGCCACCCAGATCAAGAGATGCAATAGGTAACCTAACTAGATTGGGCTCATAATGTTCTAACCCCCTTAAAATTTTATTTTCACCCTCAAGGCTCAAGATTTATGTCCTGCTCCGTATATCGGAACAAGGTGTAGTTTAAGATCTATCCTTGACATGAAATGGGAAATACATTGGTCTGACTTTCATCGACAATGTGTACTATGGCATTGATACCTGTGGTTACAGAAAGGAACTAAAGAATGATGGGTATTGTAGTTGATTGCAGGGACAGGTGTGAGTTTGAAGCAAGATGCCTAATTCTACCAAGGAGTTTTGTCACGGTCCAGAATTATCCTATTTAATCGTGTCTAGCTTAATAGGCATGCTATCTTTCTACGTTCATAAGCACAATATGTATGCCGACATGGCATGTGATTTAGGACATGATTCTTAACTGTCTGCTGCTCACTTGGGAAATTCCTTAGGCCTAAAAGGAAATATTTCTATTGGCTATATATTCTTACACTTCTCAAAGACAAAGTTATAAACTTTTGGTTGTAAGTGGTCAAGCCAACACGGAAGGAAAGTTGTGTAGTGGGTCAGAATCGGATACATGGACCTTCTGCCTCGCGAAGATAGAAAATTGTTGTATCAGTTCTTAATCCTAGTTGATCCCGACTTTCTGCTTGATCAGAGCATAGAGTTCATTGGTCACCACCAGGATTGAGAATTCAATTCAAACCGCGAATGCCTCGCTTATAGGTAGTGTCTATGCTCCGTGTTCCTGATTGTATTAAGTCCTTGAGAAGGCAATTCTAAGGGTTATGTTGATTTGACCTAACATTAAATCCAAGGGATCTATAAGTTTTCTCTGGGCATGAATAGGTTCTACGTTAAACAAGCTTCCTAAGAGTTGTTAAAGAAGCCTATGAGTACTAAGAGGATTTAACGAAGGAACGGGGTCTCGCTCCAACCTAATCAAGCCAACTTACGCTAGATGGTTTCTAATACAAGAAATTGGTTATCGCTTAGGGTTAAAGTTGTCTAAGTGGAATTGAGTTGCCCGAACTTGAATTTAATTACGCTTGAGCACTACACACCTGTTTATACTAGCTATGAAGGTCCTAGGGCTCATATTATGTATTTATTGGGTTTCCTATACTGTCAAGTCTGTCGAAATCTAGGAGCACCGCTCTAGGTCCAAATTCCAAAGGCCTACTTGGCCAGCGATCTTAAGTTGTACTAAATGGAACTGCATTGCTAATCCGACTTCAGGAGGGTGGGTGGGATAAAAATAAATTGTATAGGCTTTGGAAAATGAGCCTGGTGTTGCAAGAGTGTGAGATGGGATTTCCATATCCCACGATGGGGAATTTCTAAGTGTAATTTGAAAGAAAATTTCGGGATTTACGTTTAACTGCATACACTCCAAATATGGTATTGGAAAACATGGGATACACCCAAACCCCATGAGATCGAGAAAATAGCCGTAACCAATTCTAATAGGGCCATGGAAAATGAATGAAAAGTGAAGGGGAGAGAAAGTAAGGGCTGGAGGTTTGTTCCTCCACGAGTTTGAGCCTCAACAGATGTTTGTAGAAGCCCAAATGAAAGGAAAGAAATGTAGGAAATGAAGAAATGGAAGGGTTAGGGAACTTACACGTTTTTTAGCTTCAAATGGGGGGTGTAAGGACCCAAATGAGAGAGATCGGAGCGGGTAGGGAGGTGGGTACTGCTGTGAACGAAGGACGTGGATGGGTTGTGGTCGAAATCAGCAGATTGGGTGATTGGAAGAGAGTTTTGAGAGAGAGGACAGCAACTTGGAGGGGAAAAGGGAGCTTGAGGGGGAGTTTGTGAAGGAAGTAGGGATTTGGGAGGAAGGAAAAGGATGGGACATTCATCAGGGGGGTCCCACAGCCCCCAAACCCAATCGGCCCGAGCCGCGGGCCCGGCCCATCAAAAAAAGCGGCGAGGCCTCGCCAAAAAATTTTGGATTTTCCAAAATGGGGCCCCACGATTGTGATCCTCTAGTCCCCTAGGCCCCAAAAAACCCTGGGTCCCACCTTAGATCCCTCTGGAAGTGCTCCGATTGGCCCCCCGACTCCATTTCGTCAATTTCAGGTAGTTTCGGGACAATCAGATGTATCTTGCAATCCGGAATGAGTTATCTGACGTAAAATATATGAATTTGGGGTAGAACGAGCTAATGAAGCCAACCAACCCTTCTATGCTGGGTTGCGCAGCCCAGAATTGTGAAAAAACCCTCCGATTGACGGTCGTTTCCCTGTTTTAATTTTGTTTTACTAAAATAGAAAAAAAATTTTTGATTACTCTTCATCTGTTGGGCTTTAGGAGTGGCGCTCATCGCATAAAGAGCCTGGAATAATTAGGAGGATGGTTTGGTGAAGTCAAATAGGACACTTACTATTTTTGGCCGAAAACCTTGCACACTAGTAGACATCACAACCTAGGAGTTTTAGTTGTAGTTTGTTTCTGATTTCTTTCCCATTACCAGGTATTCCTATTTAAAGGGTTGTGAACTCATTTTCTTTTGTCATTCATTACTCAATTTTGAATTTGTTAGAATTTATTTCTATTTTCTGCTTTTCTTTCCTCATGGATTCGAGAAGTCTCTGTGAGGAGTCCAGAGAAGCTCTGGGGATTCGGAGTAGTTATCCTCATCACGTTCATCCCTTATTCTACCGATTTTCAACGGTTGGGATGAGGTGGATTGTGATCTAGACTCATTAATAGATGGCCTAGGAATGTTTTAAGGTCGACCCGTGCGACCAAGGTTAATACGGACTCGATTTCGGTGTTTGTTTTCAGCGAACTTCGCCAATTGGTGAAGTCGAGATACTTATGACTGTTTCTACATTCCATCGCTCCCTCCTAAGTCAGAGTGCGTCAGTGTGCGTCGTGTGACCATAACCCAGGTCCGGTTTAATCCAAATCATGCTCTGATGCCATCTTGTAACGCCCAAAAAATTGGGGGTCGAGCATAGACTCAACTCCTGAGTTCCAGAACATCACTTATGCAACAAAATGAATGATGATTAAATGTTGACTGTATTCGTGCATTGAACATGAGTGAGATTAAGCCAAAACAGCATATCATACTCCAGAGACAGTTAAATTTGCAAGCGGAAGACTATGATAGATAGATAAAATATATAAAATATGATGAGTCTCTAGAGTGTGATGACATTACCAGGTTAAATAAATACAAGTACAGTTCTAAAATATACCAAATGTGTAAGTTTAATGTCTTCTATCCCAAGTATCACAGCCCCGTCAATACAGTACCAGGTCTTCAGAGACCCGTCAGAGAGTTACATGATAGGAGAACTCCTCCTCATCACCATAGAAATAGTCCGGCTCTGCTTCATAAGTACTGTCGTCATCTGAAATTCAACAAATCTGGTTGGTGTGTACAACACCGTCCCGTAACGTGGGAGTGAGTAGCTAACTCAGTGGAACAATAAAGCATAGGTTAACATGTTATCGACTCAGTCAAGTAGTAATGATAAAGCAGTAAAATCAAACACTCCTAGCTACTCTTATTAATGCAAGTATGAATGCAGGTATGATGGATGCCCTCACCGACGTACTCCCTCATGCGACACCATCTCACGTTCGCGGCATGCTTACATCCCACAGTGCTCCACATCTTCCAAGCACATGCGATGCATGATGAGCATGATTACCGAGTTTTTAATTAATCCATTTCAAATAGCAGGATTGGGAAACTAAGGTACCTCTCTTGTATCATTCCCAAACATGATCCATTCTAGGGTCGTCAGTCCTAGTTAATATCAGACGATGGTGTGTTTTCTAAGTCACTGCAGAGGCTGCCAGGGCTATTACGCACAAAGGTTGCACCACTCCCCCATCACCCCTTAAACGATTCATCACTATACAGAAACAGGCCTAGTTCATACTCTATACATCGCGGCGAACCCTAACGCGCACTGCGACTTCAGAATATGCTCGCGGTCACTACAAAGGGCTGCCAGGGCTGTTACCCACATACGTTGCACCACTCCCCCATCACCTTATCAATGTAGGCCGACAGCACGAATATAGTGTCCCATACCACCATAATCGGCTCACGAGTTTGGTTGCTCACTGGTCATTATGGGGAGGCACGTAGCCCCAGCGTAGGCCGACAGCTCGACCAAGGTGTCCCATACTACCATGCCCGGCTCATGAGTCTTAGCGGATCGAGGTACCATGGTTAAAAGGGATTTCACTGGTAAGTTTGGTACCCTAGGTTCAAGCAATAGCGACCAAACATGGTGAACATACATAAGACACACGGGTTACTTGACGTGCTCGGCTAGCTCGAGCGCACAACAAGTTGAGCGATAAGAAGCGCAGAAGCACCTCGTGTGGCCAACCACTATCGCCAACTGAAGTACGACAGGGGTTCGCTGACACATCATGTGTGGCGAAACGAATCTCAACCACAACTCCAAGTCTGATACTGGATGCTTGGACTATGGACATAGTCCCAAGCTCAATCAATTCCTAACCATAGCATGTGAAGTAGAGCATGATAACATGGTAATTCAAGAACACTGGCAATCATGTTATAAAGCATGTTAATAAACAAGTTACAAAGCATATTCAAAAGCATGTTGTAAAGTACTATACAAATAGGGATACAAATACATATATTTCATAAGTGAGTGGTTAGAGTAAACAACCACATGGAGGGTATCTTACATGACTCTAAGGTAGTTGAGAATCCCATCTCAACATCTACCTAAGGCACTATCACTTAAGCACTTACACTTACCAGCATTTTCACAAACACTTGGAATGCACTAGTTCAACATACATGACGTATGTTAGAGGAATGTGTATTAGGACTGTTCTTTTACCAAACTAATATTTTATACGTATATATCATATTCATACAGCAAATAATCATGACAATTACATCAACAAAATTTATACGTATGGGGTATTTTCTAGGATACCCAATTTCAACATATATAGTGTTTACAAGGGAACTTGTATTACGGCGATTCTCTTCGCCAAGCAAATATGTTATACGTACATAATATATTTATACAACAATTAATCATGACAAACACATCGCTAAAATATACATGTATACAATACTTCTTACAATACCGTATTTCTACATACATAGCGTATATTAGTAAAACATGTATTTAGGCGAATCCTTTCGCCAAATAAGTATTTTATCCATACGTCATATATCCATACGACAAATAAACATGTCAAACACATTTCTATAAAAAATACGTATATGGTATTTTATACGAATACCTAGAGTATGTGAAATTCGAAATTCTACAATTTTAATCGAAACAGAAAACGGAAAGCACTTTGTACATGTGCAATTGCATGCAGATCATGAATCTAGCATTATCTGATATTGAAAGCGCTGAAAACCGTAACCTATACACCTAAAGTCCTCACCTTTCTTCTTGGAATCTCAACGGATCGACAAGGGTTGAGGAGCTTCCGTATTCGGGAGTTTTCTAGCCTAAATAGTGAAATCGGTTAGCTATTTCATAACCTGTAGCCTATACACCTCAAAACGGGTCTAGGTTTAGGGTTTATTACCTTAAAACGGAGTCGGTATCGCTGGGAAAGCGATGAGAATCAGGCGGTGGAGCCCGAATAGCGGTAGGGAACAGCAGCAGGGAGTTCCTCCCACATCTCCCTCACTTTCTCTCTCTTTTCTCTCTCTCAAATCCAAATTCGTATGGCTGAAATGGGAGAGGGTTTAAGGTCCTTTTATAGTCTAAAACTTCACCAAAATAGACTTCTAGACAAGGTTCACCTAGGTTATAGCCAAAGCGGGACTTTTTCAGCTCAACGGAGGACTTCTGGCGGGCCTCCTTGAGCCAAAGGTCGGACTTAAGCTCACTAACGCTGGATCTACATTCTATTAAGTTTTCATTTCGGTCGGGATTCCAGATCACGCGTGGCAGACCATTTTCAGTTCAACGGTCAGCGGATCTCGATCGGAGATTCCGAGTACATGTAAATGTGTATGAAATTTCTCCTGATCCGAGGGTGTAATTTGGTCTGATTCTGAGGGTCTAGTTGCTTAATACTGATCCGCAAACAAATGGTGCCAGATCACTATTCAAGATATTTATTTTGTAAAGGAAATAGTGGTTTTCACACTCCCTCGCTCCGGACGCAATCGAATGGCCGTGGGACATTGTCTGGACTTGATTTCTGAGATGGTTGTCAAGCCCAACAAGGCGGTCCTAATTCCTTAACTTCAAGTTATTCGGACTTCCGACGTGCGGTCCAGATCTGATACGGAGTTTCGAGATGCTCCCGTGAGCAACCGGGTAATAAGATTGATCCTAGGTTTTAGGGTAACCTAGCGCCAATGATTCTACAAGTTCTGGGTCTTATAGATCGTATTTAAAGCGATTCAAACAGATTTCGTAGCTAACCTAGTTTCGCACTTAGTTACTTGTCTCATTTCTAAAGGATTTAGTCCTACGTGATTTCTATCTGAGGTGGTACTTAGTCCTTTGTAGTTTGTATCTAAAGTGATCCAAGTTATACTACTTTGCTAGTTTAAGATAGTGTCTAGGGCGAAAGTGCTTTGAAAAATTGAAAGAACAAAGTAGTGAAGGGTTGGATTTGTGAAGGAAATGGGTTAAGGAGCGATTTTAGACTATGGGATTCAGTTCTGACAAGTTAATAAGGTGTTAGGATCGACCCATCACCTAAGGACGTCTAATTTTAGGTTGGTAAAAATCCAGGGTGTTACAGCTCCCTACAGGTGGGGATTTAATTCCCCAAGAATGAGTCGGAAAGGGTTGGGTGAACAAACTTCACCATAGGTTTGCTCCCTATAGGTGAGGATTTGATTCCCTTCTTTGGCACTACTGATTATGGAAAAATCAAAAGCTGGAAGAATGAAAAGATGATCTGTGAAGAAAGTTATGGTTTAGGTTGTCCTGAATGCTCTTTTAATCATCAATGTTATCTTAGAAATAGACCACTGAATCTCTTAATGATGGTAAGCTGAGATTCCACTATACACCCATGGAACTCGATGTTTAGAGTTTTTTTCTAATTTATGGATTAATGCTTAGGACTTGATTATGAAGTTTTGTCATGTACTTGAGTCCAGAAGAAAGAATGCCTAATATTCATGAATCTTAGATTTCTCGTGTCTGGATTGTTTTTATAAATCACTCGAGTTCTTAGAAATTGTTCAGTAATTCTCAATTTATTTTCACATACTTTGCTCGGGACTAGCAAAATGCTGGTTGGGGGTTGTGTTGAGGGTCAAATATTGCATATCAGACCTTAGTTACTGCTTGGATTTACGAACATAATATTATTTAATGGTCCGATTTAATCGTGTTTGTAATGCAGGATGTGATGACGAGCTGAGACTGAAAATGAGTGCTTAAAGCTGAGATTTAGTGCTCAGAATTCACCAAAGTAGGGGACGGACTCCAGGGGATCAAGATCGATGAATTCACATGCCAGGGATCTGAGGAAATCAAGCCGTTCACGTTAAAAATGGCCCAAAACTAGTCCAGAATGCGAGATCACATGGTTGCTGCCATCTGATTGACTCAAGACTTCATACATGAGCTGAAGACACTAAATTAACTGTACATATTAAATTTCAGTCACTGGATCCTTGAAGAAGTGGCCCAACGATCAGATCAGCCCCATAATTCATTAAGTGGGGTCCACATGGCATCTGGATTTGCCTCAAATTTGGTCTCAACTGATCATATTCCAAGACACAACAGATGATCGGATTAGATTACTCAAGAACATCAAAATGGACCCCATTTATGATCGAGTGTGCATAGTGCACTATTTCACTCGATGTGCACGGCAGCAGAGAGTTGGTCAAACCGACTCTTAACCGATGCCTACGAAAGAAGGAAGTCTCCTTCTTTAGCATTTACGCAGGGCCTCCGTTGGGAGGTTACATGGCCCACCTTCGTCATCCTAACGGCTGATCCAAGTCATCCAATGCATTTAGAAGGAAAAACCGACTGTACACACGGTGGTCTCCCAGATTCATGTACGGTACACGTGGAGACAGTGTCCACAACATCTACGGATGGTGGAACTAAAGATCAAGTGGGCCGCGCCGATTTTTCTCCAAAGATATTCTTTCCCAGACGGTTTTTCGACGTCGATCCAATGGACGGCTTGGATTTCTTCAAAATACATCGAAGTGGAGCCCACCAGCTTCGTCAGCACAAGTGATGGGATCTGCTTCGTAGCGTCCGTGAAAACTGGACGCTGGCCTTATTAGTGAGTCCCACAGATGGCTCAGATCAATGATCGGAACCGTCCATTAAGTCCATAGGAGGGGTGCAACCATCGCCTAGGTGGCGGAATCTCGGAAGATAATGAAGATCTTTCTTTTGTCCGTTCGAAGGCAAGACGGACGGTGGAAATGTTTGAGATGGTGGGCCGCATTAAACTTAAGAAAAATACACATTTCTCAGTGGTTTTTTACCACGAATAGAATGAATGGTGTGGATTTCTCAAAATGATAGGGAATTGGGGTCCACCACCATCACAGCGTCGTCTCCGTGGGCTCTGTTCCGAAGCAGAGTCTGCGGTCAATCTCAGCAGGCCACCATCCGGGCCCATTGGCCTAATCGGGGCCGTCCATTAGGAGCTTAAGGGGCCTATAGTTCAATCTTAGGTGTCTTCTTCTCTCCCTGCGTGCGAGCATGTGTTGATCGTGATCAAAAGAAGGATGGACTGCAGAATGAATTCTTCCCTAAGCTGCATCAACAGACAGCCAAAACCGGTTGTCTACCCTGAAATTTTAAGGGAAATTCAATGAACGGAATGGATTCTTCCATACCTATAATCATGGCCGTCCATCAGGAGTCCAGCGCGAGTATGGAGTTCTCCTGCTGCTGCGTAAAACCTCCGCATGCATGGAGTTCGGAAACTCCCACTTTTGGCAGCTATAAAGAGAAAGAGAAGAAAGGGAAGTAGGCATCGGAGTTCGGCTGGGGCTGTGGAGTTTGGACGTCAGAAGAGAAAGAGCTTGAAAAGGGTTCTATTTTTTTCTTAGTATTATTTACTGTTTTTCTTTATGATTAATTATGAGGATAGCCTAATCATGAGTTGCTAAACCTCTTAGCTAGGGCCAAGAGGTGAAGCTTGTAATGGGATGAGAGATTCAATTTTATGCTTTTAATTTAATTTTAATTTATGAATTGAATTTGATATTCGTTTTATTAGGGGAATATTTTTTTAGTCTTAAATGGTCTGTTGTGGCTGAAATTATAATAGGTCTGCAATGGCTTTGAGTATTTCCTTTCTTCCATGTTTATGACGTCAGGAAGCCCTATTGTTCACCATCGTCTCCTGGGCATGGTTGGATGTCGGTACCCTTCTTAACTTTCATGGCATGTTGATGTGATTAGTAATTAGTTTAATTCTGTTGTTAGCCTTGTCTCTTGGGCATGGTTTGGTGATGGAATCCATTCTAATTCATATACCTTTCATCTCTTGAAAACTGTATTAATGGCAGTTCAGTAAATTTTCATAATTCGTGATACTGGCATAAGATCTCCCTGATCTCTACAAGTGGATCCTCTGAATCCCTAGTTTCCCACTTCTGAATTCTCTTAAATTTTAGTTTAATTATTTCACCATTATTCCTCAAATCATAATTGGTTTACACTTCATCTTATCGTACTTCTAGATCTGGTTATTTTCAGAATGCGTACAAGTATCAGTCCCTTGGGATTCGACCTCGGTCTTACCGAGTTTATTACTACATCACAACCTTGCACTTGGGGAGTGAACAGTATGGTGCCCCAATATTGGTTGTATGTAGTAGATAATACTAGGTCCAATATTTTTTATATGTGAAATATTGGTTTGTGTAACCCACACGTGTGCGTTGGCCATGCCACTAGTGCTTGATCATCTCTCTCCAGCAGGTGAGGCACGCTATTTAGATCTTATACTCTAAAAATCAGGCCATTTCACACATGAGGGCAGCCATATCATACGAAACAAATCAACGGCTAAAAAAGTGTTTTAGTTTTAATGCAGCTAGGGTATGATGAAACTAGTTGCAGAAAATTGAATAATACATACCAGATTTAGAGCTTCAAAATATTAGAAAAAAGAAGAAAATGTTAGTGCATAAATCATTATATATAATGGTAGCAATTTTGGATGATTTTGCCTCTGCAATTAAATTTTAGGAGTCCTTAAATTAAAGATTTGAAAGGGCGTATGAGGGAATTCCAATATAGGCGGTATTTGGATTAAAAATGTGAGTCATTGAACCAAGGCTATTTTTGTCATTTCAGCCTAGCACCTGCTTTCATGGTTCTATAGCCATTACTTTCTCTCTCCCAGTCTCTCTTCCTTCATGGTTATACTTTGATGGTAAGTAATCTCCCTGACATCCTGGATTCCCACTGTATGATGGTTATCCCCCTTTGAATTTAGCCACTGTAAAGAGACCTTCTCGGGATAATTTAATTCAAACTTATCATCAAAAGGCCATGCATGTGGTCAAAAAACCATTTTTTTTTTTTACAGAGAACCTAGTCACAATATGTCCTAAATTCATCAATAGAACATGGAATTCTAAAAAAATAAATATCAATTAATGAAAGAGCACAAAACTACGAGATGATATAATAGATTGCATACAAATGGAAATATCCCATCTCCATTTGTACATAGAATGTTTTGTTTACAATCTCAACACATTTGGCAAAGCAGCATAAGTGGGTGTGAACTAGGCTGTTACACGATGGGCCCCATCGTGAATGTACCCTGGACCTAAATCAAACAGGTTGGTCACCTCTTGGGCCACATATGTACCTTGACACAGTTCAAATGTTATACCTCGCCATCAGGGAATGTGCCTCTGTAGATAGAATCAAGAGAGCCCTCTCCAAGAAGGTTGTCTTCTAAGAAGCAGTTTGTCGCAGCTTGCAGGTCTGCAACAGTATAAAGCTTAGTAGTCATTAATGCTCTTCTTCTCTTTGAAAGGCTTCTTATTCTAGATAGTCCATCCGTTCTGTAATTATGAACGGAAGGTATAGGCCTTAGAATATCCATAGAAATGGACCATTGCTCCGGGCTATCTCTTGGTGCTGTAAAATAAAAGCAAATCGCAGAAGGGAAGAATAAGAATTGTTCAATACTTGTTGATGGAACCATTGATCTTCTATATACTGATGCTCCATGAATTGTTTCAAAAGTTTTAGACATTATTCCTAACAGCCATGTACTAAAACATGATGAGTTAGATATACATTTGATCTTCTACAATGAGTGCAACGCCCTTCACATCATGATTCCTTTCATGGATGAAGGAAAACAAAATCTATAAAGTAAAGCCTATTCAAATAGAAATTAGTTTCTTATTTAGAAGACGAAGTTTTGAGGGGAAAATGTTACCTCTGATTGGTGTACTGATCGGAAGACGATGTGAAGTGCGATGGATAATCTCCAATCTCTTAAGCTTACGTTTATGTGAGATACAGATGTGGATTGAAACAAGGGCTGCAACACAGCTTACTACAAATACTGTTGCACCAACTATTCAAGTTATTGTTCCACGTCCCATCCACTTGTGATTATGGATATCCGCTTTGAGAGAGGTATAGTTCTCGAGGGCACTTGACTTGGTTGTTGTGGCATTACTTTCACTTAGACCAATTGACTTATTGTGGTGAGGGTTATAAGGGGAAGGAGAATGCATAACCTCAGTCACAAACACATTTCCCCCAATACTATTAAGGAATAGAGAAATTAGTAGGCTGTGAAATCCGTTGAAAACATTCTGTGTGTAAAAGAATATATGGGCAGTAGATACCTAAGAATTGGAATGGTTTCAAAATGCTTTGGGATGACACTACTAAAGTGGTTGTTTTGGATGTTACCGACAAATAAAAGTAGTTGAATCAGAACTGGAATAAGATTACAAAAATAAAACATGTATAAAGACTTGCTAGGAATACACTTGAGTTTGAGACATACAGTTCAGACAGTGGGAGCTTATTCAGGAAGATAACCGATCCATTGAATTGGTTGTTCTGTAAGTGATTGTTGGAGAAATTATAGTAGTAAGTATTAACGAAGGAGACGAATGCAGAACAATTACATTTATGATTAGAACAAGTATAGGTCCATTGTCATGCTTACAGAATGTTAAGGCAGTTTCTGTTGTTTGTTTTGAATTCCAATTGTACATGAATTTCATGTCGGTTCTCTCATTTCATGTGTTTTCTCAACCTTGGAAATAAATGTAACATCATTTTTGGGAGAAATGAGTGTCCTCAGGTTTTTTAGGAGGTGGATTTTTCACTGAAATTGATGTCATTTCTAAGGTTTCCCACTTTCCCAAGAAACCCTGTAGAAAAGTCATATTGGGTCACAGGTTTTTCATATTATTTATTAGTGGGTCAATACACCAATACTCAGTATTTCCATAATATGAAACTTCAACTATATAGTAAGTTGTTTTTATTATATTCAAATGCGATGTACGATGCTTACGCATCCAACATGAGTACTTCAATGGTAGACAATCAACCACTACAATTGAAGTTTTATTAACTGTAGTTTTTTGCTATAGAAACTCAGACGGTATAGTGCAGAGTATCTCAACATGCCAACATGTCCATCCAGTTACATGATGATGTTCAAAAATAGTGTTCTCATAAAATTCTGTTCATGGTAAATATAAATGCAAAAAATGTGTAACCATGTAATCAGGAAAATGAGTTAACAAGGGATTTTTTTTATAGGATAGCTATGAGACCAGCCATGCTTTATGGTACAGAATGTTGAGTAGTCAAGGAACAACATGTTCATAGGATGAGCGTAGTAGATACGCTGATCTTGAGATGGATGAATGGCAAGACAATGAAGGATAGAATTAGGCATCAATTCATTCGAGGGAACTTTGGAGTAACACCAATAGGTAATGACAAGGGAAAATAGACAAAGATGGTTTCATGTGCAGCGGAAACCAAGAACTGCGACAATTAAGAGTGAGTCAGTTCAAGTTGAAGGCTATAAGGGAGAGGCCCCAAAGGATGTGCATGAAGGTAGCAAGAAAAGACTTGAGGAACTATGGTTTAACTGAGGATACGGTCCCTGATAGGTTGGAATACGTAACAGGATTTGTGTATGTAGCCTCAGTTAGTCAGGATAAGGCTTAGATGATGATGATCTAATCATAATAACATCAAAACTACAAATATAATACCAAACCGTGAAAATGGTTCTATGTCAAATTGCAGCTACATGTCCATTGCAGTTGCTTAACTACCTGAAAAATGAATGAAACCAAACCGTGAGTTATTCTCATGGGTAATTTAAGTACCTCATTTATTGCATTTGTTTAACAAATCGTTATCTTATACACTGCTATGTTTTATGTGTGATTATGCATGTTAGATCATGAAAATTTCGTTCCTGATTTAGCACTAGGTCTTCCCTGTCATTGACCTCTACCACTATGTTGTTTTTCATTCAAATACAGTTTTGACACCTTCGCAGGAAGTAGCTGAATTAGTAAAACATGACTTTGGGAGCATTGACATCCTTGTACACTCTCTCGCCAAAGGCCCAGAGGTACCGTAGTAACTATATTATTCATGCCCCTTCTCATGTTTATGTTTGTTGTTTTCATCTAACTTGTAATTTCCTTTATAGGTCAATAAACCTCTATTAGAGACATCCCAAAATGGATATCTTGCAACGATTTCAGCATCAAGTTATTCCTATGTGTCATTGCTCAAGCATTTTGTTCCAATAATGAATCCAGGCAAGCTTCTCAGAAAATGAGAAGGAAAAAAAAAGTGGGCTGCCTGATTTTTTGGCTAGCTAGGGTCATCTGCACTGTGGGACCAGTTGATGAATGGCTAAGATTGGCAACATGTGCCTTGTTGGAACTTGTGGCTTGGTGTAGGTGGGCTGCCTAACCAACCTCTATATTTGTATGTATTTGCAGTCAACTTACCATATGAACATGTGGTCCATGTAATGTTACAAGTGGTACATTAATTTCTCTCACATACTTTGCTGCCGAAAGGATCATTCCTGGGTAACTTGATTTACACACCCTGTGATTTTAGTAGCCCATGTAAACCAGAACTATTAAAGAAAGGATTCTTATTGTTGTGTTGTTCTTTATATATTAATGCATACAGATATGGTGGGGGCATGAGTTCAGCTAAAGCTGCTCTAAAGAGTGATACTAAGGTGAGATTTTTGTAGCTGGCCGGTCTGCTGCCTTCAATGCAAAATATATATTTTCCAAGCAAATGAGGTTGTATTTATAACATTTTCTGATCTGCGGTGCTTGCATTTGAAGCAGGAAGGTGCCACAAGATTTGAGTTAATACAATATCTGCTGGTATGACTGTTATCTTCATACTTTTATTTTCTGAGACATGGTACTTGCTAGAGTATCTCCCTATCGTGACATTTTTTACATTGATGAAAATTCTCAGGTCCATTGAGAAGCTGTGCAGCCAAGGCCATTGGATTCATCGACATGATGATTGACTACTCATCAGCTAATGCAGGATTATATCATGGTGATTTCCCGGCAACTACTGAAACTCCATCAGCTTTTAACAGATAGAATTAAATTGCATTCCCCAATTGGTATTTTTTTTAATTGCAGTGAGATGATAGGAGTTAGCCATGAATACATGGAAGAGTTCTTCAATTGTTGCGAATCTGTTTTGGCTGAAGATGGTTTGTTTGTCCTATAGGTTACATATTGTCTATTATAATCTTTCTTAATTATGGTTTGATTTGAATTATCTAAAAAGTATTCCATTCAAATGGCCCCACTTAGCCATTTTCTCTTTATTGAATTGAGTTGTTACCAATTTTGTGAATGGGATTCTTATTAAACAATCATGTGAATTATTTTTTAAATGACTATCAGGTGTAAGATTCAAAATAAAATATAATAAAATAAAATAAAATCTGACGATATTTTTTTTAAAATTTACAGATATTTTAGCGATGGACCAAATCCGTCGCTAATTTCTCAACAAGTAGCATATTGTAACGCCCTGAAAATCGAGGGTCGAGCATAAGCTCCACTCCCGAGTTCCAACACATCACTTATGCAACATAGATAATAATGATTAAATGTTGTCTGTGTTAGTGCATTAAACATGAGTGGGATTACACCAAAACAACATATCATACTCCAGAGACAGTTAAATTACGCAAGCGAAAGAACTGTAATAAATATATAAAATATATAAAATGTTGTAAGTCTCTAGAGTGTGAATATGTTACCAGGTTAAATATGTACATGTATACTTCCCAAAATGGATCAAAAATTAATATACATGTATGATTCAAAAGACAAAATAACAAGTGTAAGGGCATCTAGTCAACATTCCAGAAGTCTCCGTCGATCAGGCCACGGCTCACATGAACCCGCCTGAAAACTGCATGAACGAGAATGCCTCCTCGTCATCCTCATAGTCCGGCTCCACCTCGTAGGCATGCCACCACTTGTAACTAAGACAGAGTCTAGTTGGTGTGTACAACACCGTCCCGTAACGTGGGAGTGAGTGATCAACTCAGTGGAACTATAAAGTAAAGGTTAACATGTTGTCAATTTAGTCAAGTAGTATGATAAACAATACAACAATCAGGTCCTAAGTACTCTTGTTAATGCGAGAATGATATGAATGAGATAATGCATGCCCTCACCTACTCTCCCTCAGCGACTTCATCTTACGATCGAGGCATGAAACCCTTCCTCAGTGCTTGACCTGCTACGCCAAACGCACACGTAATGCGGTGCATACATGTGATTTCTAAGTTCTTATTAGTGTTTTTCATACGGCATGATTGGGAAACTAAGGTACCTCCCTTATATCATTTTCCAAACAATGATCAATTCTAGGGTTGTCAGTCCTAGTAAATCTCATACGATAGACAAGTTCAGGTCACTACCACTAACGCCCTACCAACTGACAGTCTATTTTCGAAGGCTCGTCACCAATCCAACTAGGGACCACAGCCAGGCTGCACCGGGGTAGGCCTATTTCATACTCGAGGTCACTACAAAGGGCTCATCACCTGATCAGTGTAGGCCGACAGCTCGAATACAGTGTCTCATAGCATCGTATTCGGCTCACGAGTTTGGATTACTCACTGGACACTATGGGGAGGCTCGTCGCCCCAGCGTAGGCCGACAGCTCGACCACGATGTCCCATACCACCATGTCCGGCTCACGAGTCTTAGCGGATCGAGGTACCAAGGTTAAACGGGCTTTCCACTGTGAGTTTGTTACCTTAGATTCAAGCAGTAGCATCCATACATGGTGACATACATCGGGCCAATCGGGTTGCTTGACCAGTTTGACTAGTACGAGAATACACTGAAGTAGCCGACAAGGTACCACTGTCGACAACCATCGTACGACTCGGATTTATCGAACGTGTCTTATGTGGTTAAATGACCTGAGCCACCTAATCAAGGCCTGTTACCAATTGCCTAGACTATATAATAGCCCCAACCACATTCAATTACAACAAGTAATTATATGAGATAATCAAAGCAATAATGAACAAGTGATTCAAATCCTACGACTATTTGAGCATTTTCTGAAGTACATCATAAATATGAATCCACACATGCATTCCATAAGTAAAACAATTAATATAAAATAAATTTCATGGAGGAAATCATACACATCGTTAAAGCAGTTGAGAATCCTATCTCAACTCCCACTTAAAGTACAATTTACCAAGTGCTTACTCATACAAACACTTAAACTACACATATCAACATACATGACGTATGCCGATCACAACGTGTATTAGGGAAAATCCTTTCACTAAGGAGTTATCACGAATGCAACCCGTATATACCCACGGCGGGTTATCATAGCAGGCAGGAATTTAAATTTCATATTCATTCAATCATTTCCACAAACACTTAGACTACACATTTCAACCTATAGGGTACAACTCAACTTTAAGTTATATTAGGGCAACTCCTTTCATAAGGAGTTGTCACATATACAACTATCACATAAACACTACAATTAATCATGGCAAACAGAAATCCAAATTCCACACTTATACGATTATTCCAACGAACACATAGATTACCATATATTCAACATAGTTCATATATAACTGAAAAATGAAACAGACATCGCATTTTACATGTGAAATGGCACCCACATCAGTTATGAATCATTAACCGACATTGAAAGCCTTGAAAACCATAACCTAAACATTTATAGTCTGCACCTGTCACCGGTAGACTCGTAATGAACTCAGTTTAAACACTAAGCCTTTGTCTATGGCTCAACGGTCACCTGTAACATGATATAGGTTAGCTATTTCATCACTTACACTATTGAAAACCTCTAAAATAGATTAGGGTTAGGTTTCCTTACCTATGAACGGAGTCGGAATCACCGGAATAGCGATGCAGACGCGGTAGCTAAGCCCGTGGAGCGATGAGATCGAATCCCAGGAACTCTCTCCCACTTTCTCTCTCACTCTCTCTCTCTCCTTCTCTCTTTGCTCTCTCCTCTCTTAGGTTTTCCAAATTCGTATGGAATGAGAGAGAGAGGGTTTAAGCCCTTATATAGGCCCAAAACTGACCGGAATGGCCCCAGGGTCATTGTATACTTAGGTTATAGCCAAAACCTATCTGTTTCGTCTTAACGGAGTACTTCTGGAGGCCCCTTTTCTATGTGCGGTCGGACTTAAGCTCCCTAACCATGGATCTAGGTCGAATTAAGTTTTTAATCTGATCGAATTTACAGATCGACCGTGGCGGACCAGTTTCAGTTCAACGGTCACCGATGTTCGATCAGGGCCACAAGTGCACTGACATGTGTGGAAAATTTCTCCTGATCCGAGGGTGTATTTGGGTCAGATTCTGACGGTCTGAGTCCTTATATTTGGCCCGCAAGTGACACATCTCAGTTTACTTAAGTTTGGAATTTATTTCCAAAAATATTCACGTTTCTAACACACTTCGCTCTAGGCTCAAGTTGTGCGCTTCTGGGTACTATCTAGATTTAATTTCTAAAATGGTTGTCAAGCCCAGTAAGGCAGTCATAATCGTTTAGTTTTGCGGTTATCGGACTTTCAATGTGCAGTCCAAGTCCAATACGAAGCTTTGTGATGCTCCCAAGAGCAACTGGGTAATGAGATTGATCCTAGCTTATAGGGTAATGTAGCGTCGATGATTCTATAAGTTTTGGGTCTTGCAGTTCGTATTTAAAGTGGTTCAAGCGAATTTCTCAGCTAATCTAGTTTAACACTTAGTTAATTTCGTCTAATTTCTAAAGGATTTGGTCCTGAGTAATTTCTGCCTGAAGTGGTACTCGGGTCTTTGTACGGATTTTTTTGAGATGTTACACATATCAACGATGGATTTGAGTCCGTCGCTCACCTCATATTAGCGACAGACCTTATCCATCGCTAATATTTTTAATGACGAAAAATTCGGGTGGTTTTTTCAGAATTTCAGTGAGGGAATTTTATTTTTTTGTGACGGATCTTATCTGTCTGTAATCCGTGACGGACCTTATCCGTCGCATATTCAACAACGGATTTTATCAATTAGAAATAAAAAAATAACTCAGTAAACAGAGACGGACGAAATCCGTCGTTTTTTTTTGTTTTACGACGGATTTGGTTTGTTGCAAATCCGCGATTTTGGCGTAGTGGCCCTTAAAATTTTGATATCTCAAACTATTGTTGGTTCCGATAAAAATCTTATGTTTCCCAGATTAGCATAAAGTGGATTAGGTATTATCCGAGTAACACTTACGGGCATGTGTTTCCATAAACGTGGGCGCACCATGATGTATGTGTCACATATATGTGCCATCAGTCAATTTTTTAAGATCGTTTTAGTGCAAGATCCTAAAAAAATGAGGTAGATCTAAATCTCAAGTGGACCACGCCACAAAAAACAGTAAACATTGAACGCCCACCATTAAAACATTCCTAGGGCCCACCATTATGTTTATTTACCATCCAACCTGTTCATAATGTCAAAACACAAACATCAGCTTGATCCAAAACTTCTACGGCCTCAAGAAGTTTTTAATGGTAAACATTCAATCCCCACTGTCCACTCGAGCATTCAATCTGCCTCATTTTTGGGCTCATACTTAAAATTATCTAAAAAATAATGATCTGAAAAAAAAAATAGATGGACGGTTTGTATATGATATCACCGTGTCGCTTGCAAAATTTTTGCAACGTCGATGCATTACTGACTTGATCAACGCTGGAGAATGAATTATTTTGAGAGCATATTGTCTTTGAGACCCCAAGAGAAGCAAACGGGACTGCAGATGGGTTGGCAAAAGTAGGGAGCTCTTCTCAATTGGACTGGCTGTTTGAGGATGTCCTCCATCTCCCTCGATTGATCAAGGGTCATTTCCTTTTGGACAAAACTGGCTTGGGATCGGTTAGGAAACTCAAAAAATCTTCGTTTGTATAGAAAATATAGGCAGGTAGCCAAGTTACTGCTTCTCTGCCCGAAATACCTTAGGCTGTAATCCTCTTCTCCATTTATGAAAGCTGGTGGGCCTCTTGTTGGCCACACCTTTTTGAAAAATAAAAATTAAAAAAATAATAATAATAAAGTGTCTTTGAGACCTCACCTAACATGGCGAGTCCTTGACAGTGGGGTCCACCTAGATGCATGTATTGTATATCCATGTCATCCATCCATTTTAACAAATACTTTGGGGCATGAATCCAAAAATTAAGTAGATAAAAATCTCAGAGTGGTCCTATAAGAGTTTCCCTAGCATGTGTCATTATTGTCTCTGCTTCCTGTGATGTGGTCCACTTGAACCTTGTATTTTCCTAATTTTTGGGCTTGTACCCTAAAATAATATTTAAAAAAAAAAAAGGCGGTGTGGATAAAACTCATACACCACGACCGCCCCTCTGAGCCCCTGCACATTCCTAGCTAAGGATGAGCGTTTTGTAGACATTCCCCATTAGTTTCCAATCATGCAGGGTAGAGGGAGAGAGAGAGAGAGAGAGAGAGAGAAAGAGAGAGAGAGAGAGAGAGAGAGAGAGAGAGAGAGAGAGAGGGAGCACGATAATAAAAGACTGCATTAAATGATGAGAGAAAGTAGGAAGAGGAGGATTGCTTCAAAAGAAAATGGTATAATTGGAGAAGTTGTACGTGTTTGATATATTCATGATATACACAACATATGTAACAAATTCAATCGGTTAATTAGGTACAGTTTCTTATAAGCATGTGAAGGATATGAAATATTATTTTTTGTAATTAATAGGTAACTATTCTTTTACAAGAAAAGTGGGCCGTTAGAAATCTATTCCAACAATTTAGATTTAGCTTGCATATGTGTTTCTAATAATAAAGATCATTTACTAATTTTTGATAGATAAAATTAAATTAGTAAGCCCATTTTGATAAACCAAGTAGATCTATGATATGTATTTTCATCATATATATATATATATATATATATATATATATATATAATTGGATGTCACATAAACTCCGATAAGTAGACATTACATGCGGATAAAAAAGATATTCTTATTATTTAATGCATAGCTAGTTGGACTAATTTAAATTGTCCAACTAATTATGTGTGAGCATCTCTCTCTCTCTCTCTCTCTCTCTCTCTCTCTCTCTATATATATATATATATATATATATATATATATATATTAGAAATTAACCTTGGGTTATTTTAGTTGATAAAATTATTAGGACTGTACAATCAAGAAAATGCTAGATGAATGGAGGAAAAACACTATGACACCAATTCCCAAGAAGAAAGGAGACATATAGAGCCATGCTAACTATCATGGAATTGAAGTTATGAGCTAGTATGCAACCATGTGAGAAAATGATTGAGGAAACACTAAGGCATAAGATGAATGTATTAGAAAATCAATTTGGATTCATGTTTGGAAATCATTGAAGTTATTTTCTTACTTAGAAAATTGATGAAGAAATATAAGGAAATGAGAAATGATCTCCACACACTCTTTATATTTACGTAAAGAAACCATAGCAACATTCCTTAGAAAGTTAATTTAGTTGGTGTTGGGGGTCTTGGCCGACGTCCTCTCAACACACACTGAGCACACAATCCTTTCCTGATACGTCACAATATGTTAGGGTGCAATTTATGCATTATCACTTTGGCTTGCATTGACATAAGCTTTGGAAGGACAATTTTGAAACATGTGTTAATGTCCTCACCCACCACATTGGGATCTTAGGAACCCAAGCACCGACTTTAGGTGCCCACTCTCCCCTTAGGACATTAAATCACTCGATAAGATGTTTACATATTCTATATGCGTGTGTGAATGACTCACATCCACAAATAGGCACATACGTCATGTTAACATGACGCATATTTAGAACTTCTGGCATAAAAACTAGGTCATTTCACACCTCATGTGGGAGGTAATATATCAAAGTAAATGAAGATACAAATAATAATAATAATAATAATAATAATAATAATAATAATAATAATAATAATAATAATAACTATGAAATTGTGACGTACCTAAGAGTGAAATTGACTGGTCTTTTTATGCAAAAGATATAAGTGGCCATTTGGCACCTTGTATTTGGGTGTATTTGAGTGTACACATAATTAAATTACTCTTTTGGCACAATGCATTTTGAGGTAAATGGAATCGGAGGTATTTCGAATACACACTTTTGGTGTTTTTGAAATTTTAGATTTTTGCTGAGATTAAGGGTATTCGGAATGAAATGACTTTTTGGCTTCATTTTTAAAGGCAACAGAGGACAAGTCAAAACAATTCAATTATTGGCTGCAACAATAAAATCACATCGATAAGATGATATAAACCGTTGAAATGTTGGTCATCTAAATGGATGGATAAAAATGTCAGTGAATTGCTCATTTGTGATGCTTAAATTTGCGATCCACCAATGGCCATAGCTTAGAATTTTCTCATTTTTGGCTAAAGTATATATTTTAATGGGCTTATTACAATAATTCTATCAAAATTGAGATATTAAAGTTGATTTAATTAATTACATGTAAGACCTATGAATTTTCTAAAGAATTCCAAGGCATTCCAAATACAAGCTACTAAATGTTATTTGGAATTTAATGCATTCCAAATATAAGCTCCCTAACGAGCCCAACATCTTATCTAATCCGACGGAAGGCTCAAATCTCACATACGTGCTTCATGTTTACTTGTGTACTCATGCGCATGTGTAGGTGGCTCTACTTGTGCTATTAGCAAACATCTGTCACAAGGCCACAATTTAAACCCGCCCTTATTTTCATTTCAACTTTTTGTTGTACAACATTACAAAATGGTAGTAATGTATTATAACAAATAGAGAAAAGGGTGCGGCTATCATCATGGGTGGGTGTACATATCCATTCCGTATATTTTACATTACATAACACAGAAAGGAAACATCCATTAACGGATATTAGTATTAAAATTGTCCGGCCGAATATCGTTATAAGTGATGGCCGGTGGAACAGTTAGTGGTTTGTCCGGCTCAACAAAACATCAAACGCATCGAATAGAATCAGTCTTATATTATCTTAATAGAGCCTTGCTAACTGCACACGCGGGATCAATAAAGCTCTTGCGCACCCCCACACGTGCTGGCATGGCACGAGAGTTGCGGGATCTGATCCATCCATCAGGTTGGTCCGACCATATACATCTTTTTCCCAAAAGTAAATCTGGTTCATCAATCAAGATGTGGGCTGGAAAGAGGTGAATGAGTTGGAAACTCCAGCCAAGTTTTTTCGGAGCCATACTTTTGTTTTGCAAACTGTGGTCCATTTGACAAGTTTATAAACCTGATTCTCTAAATGAGGCAATAATACAGTGGTTCCGTTCTGATGGATGCATTGGATCTTGGACCGACCATGCCATGCTGGCACATGTGTGGTAATGTGTACATGAGTTTTATCGCACATGCGAATGGGCTTAAGAAAGTTCATCTTATTAAATGATGAACCGGCTTCCATCTTTAGGGCTTGTAATTTATGAAATTATGTTTATGCCATTGTTAGGAGATGGTTACTAATGCCTTCCAGCTGTATCGCTGGGATAGGGCCAACCATATCCCACGCCTTGATTGATCAAGGCACAAACAAATCAAACCATTGGTTTTACAAAATAATTTATAGAAAGACTTCAAAATCAATCGCCTAATCAAAACAATTAACAAAAGCAAGTTCATCTAACCATACACCCAGATCCATAGCTCAACTTGCAGACCGAGTGGAGATACCTCGTTTCAACACTTGAGGTCTTGGTATCGATACCTAGTGGCGGTGGCTAACATTGAGTGTGTACTGACATAGGTGTGTACTAACAAGCTAACCAAAAAAAAAAAAAAAAAAGTTCATCTAGCCATATTGATCAATTGTTCATATAAGGTTAAATTTAGTCAAGTCTCTACTAAGACCCTAGGTCTATAAAGTCCGAAGGCAAGTACAATAAGCATAGGTGGTACAAGCTAATAACATGCAGAAAAATCCACTGGTTTTTTTTTTTTTTTTTTTTTGGTCTTTTTAAATCAAATCATTGTGTACACATATCCACCTATCAACACCTACACGTGTGGAGAAAAAGTCCCATGGTAGAGACTTGCTAATGCAACAAACTCGAATTCAATTAAACATTTGAAAAACAAATGCAATTAAAGCATGCACAAGTACTCATGAATTTTACATGGAAAACTCTTCTTACAGGAAAAAAACCATAGCATAAAGCAACATCAAATACACTATGAAATACAATTTATAAGAGATTGATGCATTTACGGTTATGAGAACCCATTCGATTCTCTCTTAAACTATAGTTTTTCCTCTCTAGAACCCTTAATGATTCCTTAGAATACCCTAATCCTCATTACACCTGATACATATTGCATTACAATCGAAATATGAAACAAATCGTACACTTACGCATAACCACACGCACCATCGATGTATGCATTGATCGATCGACATCCATGGAGCAGTCCTTGATCAATAAAGCCCACATGTTCAATTAACTGAACATGCACAAAAGTATCTAGAGAGCTAATTGGGTTTTTTTTTTTTTCCAAATTTTGTCGATCGATCGACCCGACAGTTCGATCGATTGAGACTATGCAAAACTGTCCAAAGAGCAATCTATATAAATCGGAGTTCAATAGTCGATTAATCAAATCCCTATTGCATGTACAGATTGAGAACATCTCGCAACCTACTCAGACAAACTAAACCTTTAAATGTATATTTCACATCAAAATTGTTGCGTTCCACTTCTTAAAGATAGAGAAGCCTCAAATACGTCTCCAATCATATCTATTCCATGTATGCATAGTAGCAACATATCATAGGTCAAAAGCATATAATTGATTGGATCATTCGATCGATCCATTTTTCCTTGCAACATTTGTAGGACCTATATGGTTTGTCAAAAGATGGGTCACACCATGAAGTCATCTACCATTAAAATAAGGCTGAACTACTCATATGGTGGGCTACACCTGTGCATTGACTTAGAAAATATACTGTCCACAAACTTCGATAGTGAATCGCACAACATGATGGGCCAGCCAGATTTTAATTCCAATTGATCTTCATTATGTAGCCTAGCTTTTGCATGGATCTGATGGTCCAGAAATGAATCATTGTTAAGTAAGATTGGTCATTATATTTACATGGAACCGCAATTCTATTCACTCTGGTTGATACACATACACTCTCCCTTTTAGGAATCAAAATCATGCAAAGTGGACTATTTCAAGGAAAAGGAAAGGGTTGTCTGTAAATCAATCAATTTGGATGTATGTATCAATTCCATTAAGATGGATACATGCATGGGGATACTCTAGAGGGACTGATGGACAGCTTAGTTCAGGGCAACAAATGTACCCTTTTAAAAAGGCATAACAGTAAATATCTCACAATTAAAGGTCAGATTGATCTCTACTTTTGGATCTTTCCAAATGTCTCTTTCCTTTCGTCTTCATATTAACCCAATTGTTCTCTTGGTCTTAGACCGGCCTGACATTTAGGCCTTTTATTATAGTTCGCATCTTAACCCTCTTCCTCTTCAACCTCAAACTATCTTCTCTCTTTGCGTTTGTGTGATTGAGAAATTAATGGGGGACAAAATGACTTTGGCAAAGGCAAGACAGGAGCTCGAAGATCTTTATCTTGGGGTGCCAGATGAGTCTGTAAATGTTACTTTAAAGGATTTTGCCAGCTTACAACAAAATGGAATAGCAGAAAGAAAAACAAACAATTTAAACACCATTCAAGAGAACCCCAGTGTCAACTTGAAAGGAGAAACGTTCATGGCTAAATCCCCGAGCCTTGATTTCGCCAAAGGTTTGCAGGCATCTAAAGATCAACGCCATGTTGAAGATGAAATTTATCGGGACCATACAACTCCTAACAATTCCAGACGGAACAAGGCAATGAGGAATATGGTGGATAGTAGCATGGCTTATGATGATATGAGCATCATGAGTAGGGCTGCAAGGAGTCCATATGAAGATAGAGGAGGAAGAAGGCGACCAGGGATCCCTCACACAAATATTTGCACTGTCTGTAGTGAGTACATCTACATTTTTCGCCATCGTTGCCTGGTGAGCCCTTCATCTTTACTGGAAAATTTATTTTATTTATTTATTTTTCTCTCTCTTTCCTTAATAAACTGGGCAAATTATTCTAGTTTTGATCATCACCTCTACACACATGTGGACCATTGGAGCTGACTCGAAGATATAGTCAGTATGGTGCACTCATAAGGTGGTCCCATGCACACATTGAATGTGAATTGCTGTTTTTCATTTTCTTTTGTTAGTTAGAAAACATAAAAATATTAAAATAAAATAACGTAAATAGTTGATTGTTTCCATATGTGTGGCCCATCTGAACTTAGGACCGAGCCATCAATACAATCAGTCCCATCTGATGCAAAGGTGGGATGTCGAGCACATGCCAGCGTGCAAACCTTTAGGATGTTATAACAAGAAGAGAAATTAGAATCACATGACATGGAATATTTGAATGTGCATTTGCATGACAATTGTTTTTTTTTTCTAAATATCCGGTTTTAGGTATGTGGAAGAGTCTATTGCAGGCAATGTGTAGGCGTAGGCATGGGAGAAATGCCAGAAGGAAGGAAGTGTATTGAATGCTTGGGAAGAAGATTTAGCCAAAGGTAACGTACAGCTTCTTTTTTTTCCTTTTAATTGTATATTTGTGTTTATGTTATTAACTTTGTTGGCTTAAAATTGGGAATGATTCAAAACTCGACTGAGTCCACTCAACTCGTTCCGTCGGTAGAAAAGTGATGAATCTAGATTCGTCTGTCACTCTAAAAAGTTTTCAACACCAGGTGTTCAATTCCCTTGTCCACATGTACTTTGGATTTGCCTCAATTTTGGAATGACGTCCTAAAATGAGCTGATAAAATGACGGATGAACTGTTTGGATCATACGCATACATCATCATCATGAGCCTCATTAATTTTATGTATTTCATTCTTCCCCCTCAAAATTGTGAAACTGTGAACGTCAAAACCTCAGCATATATAAATTTCCCCGCTAAATAATCATTATCCATTTGCATGCATTTAGCATGGTAATTGGTGAAACAAACAGGCCAACGAAAAAGAGCAGCAAGTGTTTGTAAGTGATCCGAAAAACATATGGACGGAGTAAACATTATGGGTGGACCAAACGTAGTATGCAGCGCAGGAACTCCCTGCAAAAGGCTTTCCTAGTAAATCAGCGTCCGACTTTGATGGACGCGGATTAGCTACTGAACCCCACAGTAGGGAGTCTTGCTACCGAAGTTACGTCAGTTCTTTGGGCCCCTCAATGATGTATGTGTTGTATACACACCATTCATGAGAGATCATTTTAGGTCACGTGCAAAAGAATGAGGCAGATCCAAAGCTTCCAAAGTTGTGACACCCACCGTTGAAACTTTCTTATGTCCCACCATGATATTTATTTGAGATTCAACGTGTTTATAGGTTAACACAAACATTGAATAATGGCAAAACACAATTATCAGCTTGATCGAAAACTTCTGTGGCCAAAGAAGTTTTTAATGGTAGGCATTCAATCCCTACTGTTTTCTGTGGTGGTGCTCATTGGATCTGCTCATTCTTTGGCTCATGCCTTAAAATGATCTCTCCAAATGAATGGACGGTGTGGATACAATATATACATCATGTTGGGGGCCCAAAGAATGGGGTGACGTCACTTCGGATTGGCTACTCCCCCTGCCACCAGCCCCATGGCTGGTGGTCGGTGCTCCGTGGGCCCCATCATGATGTATGTATTTCATCCATTCCATTCATCAATTTTTACATATCATTTTAAGGCTTTATGAAATAAATGAGAGGGATTCAAATTTCAGGTGGACCACACCACAGGAAAACAATATTGATTGGATATCCACCATTAAAATCCTCCTAACGCCCACTGTACTGTTTATTTGACATCCAATATGTTGATTAGGTCATAAAGACCCAGATGAAGGGAAAAAACAAAGATCAGATTGATCCAAATCTTTTATGTCGCCCAAAAAGTTTTTAATGGTCGATGTTCCTTCAACACTGTTTCGTGTAATGTGGTCCACTTGAGACTTGGATATACCTCATTTTTGGTCTCATACCATAAATTGATCTAGAAAAATAGATGGATAGCATGTATGAGACACATACATCATGGTGGGGCCCACAGAGCACCGACCACCAGCCATTGGCTGGTGGTAGGAGGAGTAGCCAATCCGTTTCTGTTCCGATCGGAAGTGGATTTGCGGTGTACCACACACCACTAACCTGGTTAGTGTGTTGACGTCACCAAGTTTTGTGGGTCCCATCATGATGTAGAGTGGGTCGCGGACAGTTTCATGGCCAAGATGGATCAGAAAAGGCCCGGTCGACGATAGAAGTGATCCGGACTGTCGGACCTTAGATCAGGCGTATCTCGCAATTCAGAATGAGTTACCTGACGTAAAATATATGATTTTGGGGTAGAACGAGCTACTTTAGTCAACCAACCTGAATCTGCCAGGTTGGGCAACCCGGAATTGAGAAAAACCCCTTGATCGACGGTCGTTTCCCTGTTTTAATTTCGTTTTTACTATAAATAGTAAGTTTTAGTTTGATTATAACTCTTCATCCATCGAGCTTTAGGAGTTGCACCCAACGTGAAAAGAGCTTAGAATAATTAGGAGAACGGTTTGGTGAAGCCAAATAGGACACTTACTATTTTTGGCCGAAAACCTTGTGCACTAGTAGGCATCACAACCGTCCATAAATAGTTAGTTTACTATTTATAGTATGTCGCGAATTCTAGGAGTTTTAGTTGTAGTTTGATTCTGATTTCTTTTCCATTGCTTGGTACCCATATTTAAAGGGTTGTGAACTCATTTTTATTCATTCATTAATCAATTTCGAATTTATTAGAAGTTATTTCTATTTTCTGCTTTCTTTCCTCGTGGATTCGAGAAGTCTTTGTGAGGAGTCCAGAGAAGTTCCATGGATTCGAAATAGTTATCCTCTTGAGGAAGCCGGTGCTCGACCTCACGTCCTCTCCTGCGTCGAGGTAACTCCTCGGATCGATGGTTTCTAACGACGGGTCGAGCAACAATCCCATGGGCGATGCTTTAGGGGATTTACCTTTAACGGCGACAGCTTTCGAAGTAGCGTAAAGAGAGAATCGACAAGTCATGCAAGGACTGCAGGCTTCCATCGACAGCATAGCGAATCTCTTGGCAGAAAACCTAAGGCAACTCCGTGTTCCTATTAGTAATCCTCCACTGCCAATTGTTGAAACTCATAATCGCCCTGATCGCAAGATAGTACCGGCAGTACATCCAAGGGTCATTCCTGAGGAAGGGGGTTCTAGTGAGGAGGAAATCGACGACATAATCTTCCAACACCCCAGACATGGCGGCAATCGAGTAGATCGAATGGATCGAGAATTCAAGATGGGGGTTGATATTCCTAGCTTCAATGGTCAACTACACATTGAGGATTTTTTTGATTGGCTTTCTAAAGTTGAGCATTTTTCTGACTATATGGATATCTCTGAAGCAAAGAAGGTCTAGCTTGTGGCTTACAAGTTGAAAGGAATAGCTTCAGTTTGGTGGGAACAACTGTAACTCGCGCGAACCAGGCAGATGAAAGCATCAATCCACACCTGGCAGCGGATGAAGCATCTACTACGTGCCCGATTCCTCCCTAGCGATTACGATCAGGTATTATTCTAACAATACCAAAATTGTCGACAGTGTAGTCGGTCGGTGAGAGAATACGTTAAAAAAAATTTACCGTCTGGCGGCGCATAATGATTTGGTTGATACTGAATTGCAGCAAATCACCCAATTCAACGGTAGATTGCGTATGACTATCCAGGATCGGGTCCAGATGCAATCCGTCTGGACGATGAATGATGCGATCAAGTTGGCTACTCAGGCAGAAGCACAACTTGAACGTCCTAACATATGGACCTATCCTACTGTAAGAATCCATGTGGCAGGTCCGCCCTAGGGAACTGCACAGCCCAAGGGAAAGGAACACGTAGGAGCATACACTTAACCTTATACGTCTGAGAACCGAGATCAAGAAAACGGGCAAGCTAGACCCCAAAGGGGCGTATCGACTGTTACTGGTCCAAGTAGAATCCCGAACCCTTATGATCGGCCAAGGCCCAACAACTGCTATCGTTGTGGCCAACCGGGCCACCTATTAAATACTTGTCCCCAGCAAAAAGTGGCAAACCTCGCCATCAATGATGGTAGTGCTGATAATGTTTATGAAGATCTAGATATTGAAGAACAGGAGCATACCACCGAGGATGAGGCAGATGATTCAGGTTAGGTTCAGTAAGATCACGGTGAGTCGCTCGTCGTGAGTCGACTATTATATATGCCAAGAAAAGAAATGCATCCACAGCGGCATAACATCTTCTGCACTAAGTGTACGGTGAATCGAAAGGTTTGTAACGTGATCATTGACAGTGGGAGCAGCGAGAACATCATCCCCAAAGTCATGGTGAAAAAATTACAATTGAAAACGGAGCGTCATCCCTCTTCATATACAATCGGTTGGATCAAGAAGGTCAGCGAAACAAAGATAACTGAATGGTGTACCATATCCTTTTCAATTGGTAAGCATTATAAGGATGAAGTAGTATGCGATGTGGTTGACATGGAAGCATGTCACATACTACTCGGTCAGATCTGGCAATCTGACCGTGACGCCACTCATAAAGGGCGAGATAACATATTTATCTTCATCAAGGACGGCTGAAAGACCATATTGGCCCCTATAGATACAAATGGACCACTTGAAACTTTTAAAGTGGAGGGCCATTTTCTCTTAACCATACGGGACTTCGTGGAAGAATCCAAAGAAACAGGATAGACTTATGCATTAATTATAAAAGGGGAAGAACTTGAGCCTACCATCATCTCTGAGAGATTAAGACCTCTGCTACATGAATTCAAAGAAATCTGACCCGATGACTTTCCCGATGGGTTACCCCCCATGCGGGATATCCAACACCATATCGACTTTGTCCCTGAGTCTAGTTTACCTAATCATCCTCATTATCAAATGAGTCCGAATGAGTGCGAGATTTTGCAAGGACAAGTAGAGGAGTTGATCCGTAAGGGTCTTATTCGAGAAAGCATGAGTCCATGTGTTATACCAGCTCTATTAAATCTAAAAAAAGATGGGAGTTGGCGCATGTGTGTGGCAACCGAGCCATCAACAAAATCACCATAAAATACAGGTTTCCTATACCACGGTTGGACGATATGTTGGATATGCTAGAAGGTGTAAAAATATTCTCTAAATTGGATCTAAGCAGCAACTACCATCAGATTCAAATACGGCCGGGTGATGAGTGGAAAACGGCCTTTAAGACCAAGGATTATACGAATGGATGGTCATGCCCTTCGGTCTTTCAAATGCGCCTAGTACATTTATGAGATTGATGAACCAAGTTCTGAAACCTTTCATTGGGATGTTCGTTGTGGTTTATTTTGATGATATTTTGATATACAGTCATAACGAAACCACCCATATGGAACACCTCAAGAAGGTTCTTCAAGTGCTCACTAAAAATAAACTGTATCTCAATTTAAAAAAGTACAGCTTCATGACTAATAGCCTATTATTTCTAGGTTTTGTCGTAACATCCACGGGCATCCGGGTGGATGAGGAAAAGGTGAAGGCAATCAAAGAATGGCTGGTTCCCACAAATATTCACAAAGTACGAAGTTTTTATGGACTGGCGATATTCTATCTTTGGTTCGTGAAAATTTTCAGTACCATTGTGTCACCAATCACAGATTGCATGAAGATATGACAGTTTCAATGGACTGACGAAGCCGATAGGAGCTTTGCCGAAATCAAGCGCAGATTATCTACGGCCCTAGTTCTTGTACTTTTCAACTTCGACAAACTGTTTGAAGTCGAATATGATGCCTCATATGTCAGAATTAGGGGAGTTTTGTCTCAAGAAGGTAGTCCAGTAGCCTTCTACAGTGAGAAACTTAGCGATACACGCAAGAAGTGGTCTACATATGAGATCAAGTTATACGCGGTAGTCCAGGCACTGCGACACTGGGGACATTATTTGATTCAAAGGGAATTCATACTTTACACGGACCATCAAGCTCTCAAATTCATTAGTAGTCAAGCTAACATTAACCGTGTGCATAGTAGATGAATCTCATTTTTGTAGAAATTCACGTTCGTACTAAAACACAAGTCAAGGGAACACTGAGTCACTGTGCAACTTTGTTAGTCACTATGAGCAATGAGGTTGTCGGGTTCGAGTGCCTCAAAGACATATATGCCGATGATGACGACTTCAAGGACGCATATGTTAGATGTCAAGAAGGACACCCCGATAACTTACATATGCAAGACGAGTTCCTTTTCAAGGAAAATCAGTTGTGCATCCCAAACAGTTCGCTAAGGGAACAGATAATCAAAGAGCTACATAAAGGTAGCTTCAGTGAACACCTTGGGCAAGACAAGACGCGAGCTTTTGTGAAATAACGGTATTATTGGCCGCAATTGGTACGTGATATGGGAAAGGCAGTCCAACGTTGTCATATTCTTCAGACATCAAAGGGACAATTTCATAATATGGACCTCTACACCCCGTTACCTGTGCTTGATGGCCCTTGGGAGGATTTATCTATGGACTTCATGCTTGGTCTCCCACGAACACAATGCAGTATGGATTCAGTGTTCGTGGTAGTAGATCGTTTCTCCAAGATAACGCACTTTATTCCATACAAGAAGACTCTCGATGAAACACACGTGGCGAATCTATTCTTTAGAGAAATTATGCGGCTATATGAGGTTCCGAAGACTATTACTTCTGACCGTGACACGAAGTTCATAAGTCATTTTTGGCGAACTTTGTGGACTCGATTTGATACACGACTTCAGTTCAGCAGCGTCTACCACTCATAGACTGACCGTCAAACTGAGGTTGTGAATCGCACGTTGGGAAACCTTCTTCGATGCATTTCAAGAAAAAAAACTGAAGCAGTGAGATTTGGCTTTGTCTCAAGCGGAGATTACATTCAACAACATGATGAACCGCTCGACAGGGAAATCCCCATTCCAGGTTATTTACGAACGAGTACCTCACCACACACTAGACTTGGTTCATCTGCCCAAGCTCCTAGGCATGATCATTGCAGCAGAACATATGGTTGACAAGATCATGGGCATTCATGCGGAGGTACAAACCAAGCTATATGCTTCAAACGAAAAGTACAAGGAGTAAGCGGACAAGCATCGGCGACAAAAAGTATTCGAGGTGGGTGACCAAGTAATGGTCCATCTGTGCAAAGAACGATTTTCGACTGGAACATGCAACAAGTTGAAGAATAAAAAGATTGGACCGGTACCAATCATCCAAAAGATCAATGACAACGCTTATGTTGTTGATCTTCCAGATGACATGGCGATATCACGGACTTTCAACGTCGCAGACCTGACCGAGTATCATGAACCAACGCAGGATGAGAACTCAAGGACGAGTTCTTTTGAAGTGGAGGGGACTGATGTGGAGCAGATCGTGGACAGTTTCATGGCCAAGATGGATCAGAAAAGGCCCAGTCGACAACAGAAGTGATCTGGACTGTCGGATCTTAGATCAGGCGTATCTCGCAATCCGGAATGAGTTACCTGACGTAAAATATATGATTTTGGGGTAGAACGAGCTACTTTAGCCAACAACCCTACTACGCCAGGTTGCACAACCTGGAATTGTGAAAAACCCCTTGATCGACAATCGTTTCCCTATTTTAATTTCATTTTTACTATAAATAATAAGTTTTAGTTTGATTATAACTCTTCATCCATCGGGCTTTAGGAGTTGCGCCCAATGTGAAAAAAGCTTAGAATAATTAGGAGAATGGCTTGGTGAAGCTAAATAGGACACTTACTATTTTGGCCGAAAACCTTGTGCACTAGTAGACATCACGACAATCTATAAATAGTAAGTTTACTATTTATAGTAAGTCACAAATTCTAGGAGTTTTAGTTATAGTTTGATTCTGATTTCTTTCCCATTGCTTGGTACCCCTATTTAAAGGGTTGTGAACTCGTTTTTATTCATTCATTAATCAATTTCAAATTTATTAGAATTTATTTATATTTTCTGCTTTCTTTCCTCGTGGATTCGAGAAGTCTCTGTGAGGAGTCCAGAGAAGCTCCGTGGATTCGGAATAGTTATCCTCTTGAGGAAGACGGTGCTCGACCTCACATCCTCCCCTGCGTCACATCATAAGGTATGTACTATATCCAAACCATCTGTACATTTTGCGAGCTCATTGTGAGACTTGAACCCAAAATTAAGACAGATCCAAAGATTAAGTAGACCACACTGTAAAAATAAGTAGGGATTAAAAACCTTTTGGGGTCACAAAAGTTTTATATCAATATAATATTTATTTTTCCTCTTCATCAAGGTCTATGTGATCTTATGAACTTGGATGGAAACTAAATGTTATGGTAGGCCTGTGAATGTTTTAACGGTGAGAATCATTGTCCCCACTGATATTAATAGTTTGCTCCACTTGATATTTGGATATGCCTAATTTTTGGTCTAACACTCTGAAACGATCCCGTCAAATGGATGAACAGTGTGGGTATAATAATACCTCATTGTGGAGCCCACGTAACTTTTATCTCCTTTGAGCTGATCGTACAACTCGAGTTTGAGGTGCGTCATCACACGACAAGTACCTACACTAGCTAGGTCGGTGGTGTGTGGTACACCAGCCAATCCGCTTTCCTATCTCGGCGAGTCCGATCTCACACATAGGTTCATCTTTCCAAAGTATACACAGGGTTTATCATGTGGACCCGTCCCTGTATATGGGCTGGCCCAAAAAATAATTAGGGAGTTTAGCCTAAGTTGGCCCACATGTATGTGGAAATATGTGCTATGGTCTTTTATGCTGATTGTCCAAATTAAACATACATGAATGGCCACAGGATGTCGTGACTCGCATGGTACTTGTGTCAAGTCATACAAACATAGAGGAACACCTAATGCATGGTTTGAACGTCCCCTCCTTTAGGAGGTGGTCTGGGGAATTGGTACACCGCCCCCCGTACTTTCAGTTGGGTTGAGTTGAATTGATTTTAACCAGCTCAAATGTTAAGGGAAAGTTTGGATGGCAAGTTACTTAAGATAAGCTACTTATGCCTTAAATAACTTATCTTAATTTTTACTTATTAAGCTGATGTGATTAAGTAACTTTAACCAAAAATAATTATTTATAACTAATCTTAAACCAAAGTTACTTATTTCAAATAAGTTACTTATCTACTATTATAAGTAAATAAAAGAATTAAAATTTAAAAAATTAACTTATTTAGTGGTATCCAAAGGAGCCCTTAATAACCAAACCTGGAATAATACTATACTTATAATAGATACATAGAAATCTATGACTATAGAGAATACCTAATCTAAATCACAATATTAGTGATTAGCCTTCTGGTGGACTATTTCCTCTACTACATGACCTAGTCCTTTTCAATCCCACCAACTACTTAATGTTCTTTGCTTGAAAAAGAACCAACTCTATGAGTCATCCTGAACCTGAACCAAGTCTAGCTTGCTAGCATGTTTAATAGTGACTTGGCTTGATTTCTAGCTGAGTTTAGTTGACTTGGGCGAGTTCTGAGTCAAGCCACCGAATTTTAGAACTATGCTTTTTAAATATGCATGCGGCTATGACAACTTCATTCTTTTGATACTTATCCCACGTAAAATCGTAGAGTAACAAACCTATTTGAGATCCAAGGGGTTGATCATGATGAAAAGGCTGGCCAACCCGTATGGATGTTTAAAAACAAGCTGACCAACCTAGGTTACACACAACATACATGTGAGTTAAGTACAGGAAAAGGTGAAGACATACTTCATCAAGGCCCTACCCGAAGAGAGGACCCCGCATAGTTCCTTCTAAGATGTTGATAACACAGCTTCCGCCCTTGGAATGTGTTGTCATTGCAAGAGCCCTGCAGGTTTCCCTGGTCGTGAGCAGGACGAGGCTACCGATACTCGCCCTCAACCTGTTCGAGAGATTGTTAATGAGAATATTCCCATCAGCAGTAGGACCCCTATGGATGAGGCTACTACCAGCAACCAGAAATAACTTATGCTCTGTTATCATGAATAACATTTCGAGTCTCAGTTATCCAACAACACCATGTGGACGAACTGAATCCATCCTCCCCAACAGCTACTCCCCAACATGTTGAAAGTCCTTCATCCTTCTTCTAAGGTATTCAGCAGCCCACACAGGTACATTGCCTCAACCGTGCTCTCTCTAATGCCATTGTAGTGCCGGATAGCCAGCTTCTTCCTGTTCCTCCTAAAGGCTTGGGGCAAGGTGACCCGCATAATAATGCTTCCGAGAAAGTCTTCCCCCCCCCCCTATGTATCACATTCAGCTGGGAACTCCCCCATCAGCCCCTCCTATCAAGCTGATAAGGAGTTCTCCACAGGAGATTCCCCCGATCCCACCCCCTACCCTTCTCTAGACAATGACCTGAGTCCCTCTTCTCTCAAGGGCCTAATAGACAGCTGTATCTCTGTCTATAAGCAATTAGACCTGACGGTGGACCTATCCCCGTATAAGATATCCCATAGTCAAGAGGCTCCCCATTCGGACTTTCACCCAGGGTCGGCAGGTAGATTGATTATAATTAATCAGTTGAAATGTAGGGCTGGCTATTCAGGAAATGTGTCTGATGGATAGTATCTTCATTTAGAATGCCTGCAGGCTGGCCAATGTGGCTATAGTTCGTACTCTGAAGGGTCTGATTAGGACTCATAAGCCTTCCATTATCGCTATTCTTGAGCCTATGGCTAGAGACAGTAGAAGAGTGGGAATAGGTCTCAAGCTTGGTTTCCACGCCTCCTTCTCCAATGACATCGATGGTGGTAAGATCTGGGTGTTCCTCAAACAGGACCTTAATGTCTCTATCATTGGCTCCTCTAACCAAATGATCTCTTTAGATATTGGTGTCTAGAACCAGGTGATCTCCCCCCATCTTTCCTTCATCTATGCAAAATGTTCGAGAATCAATCGACGACCCCTATGGGAATCAATTGATTCCCTGGCTTCTTCTTCCTCTGCCAGTCTGTGGGCTGTTTGCCGAGATTTTAACGCTATGCCCGACTCTTCAGAGAGGCTCGGCTACCATAATCAAGACCCGGATAGTACGCGGGAATTTCGAGAAGCAGTTGACAAGGCTGGTCTTATTAATGCAGGGTTCGTCGGTAACAACTTCACCTGGAGTAAAAACCACGCAAGCGGTTCGCGGGCCTAGGCTAGATTGGACAAGATCCTCTACAACTCCTCTTGGATTCACTCGTTTCCTGGCTTCCTTGTGAGGCATCTCCCTAGGATGAACTCCGATCACGCCCGACTCTTATTGTCTTTCCCCCAAGCTTCCCCCTCGACTCCTAGGCCTTTCCGTTTTCAACGGATGTGGCTCTTAGATGGCTCCTTTTGTACGGTTGTCACCGATGCATGGGATACAAACCACTCTTCTCAGCTCATGGTAAACCTCGTGTTGAAGTTGAAAAAGGTCAAAATGCAGCCGAAAGCGTGGAATCAGGACACCTTCGGTAATATTTTTTAGAATGTCACCAAAGCTAAGCTCAAGCTTAGTCAGTTGGAAGCCTCAGCCCATTCTATTCCAGAGATTTCCTCGGCCGAGTTGGCTGCGGCAAAGCTCAAGCTGTCCAGAATGGAGCTTAAGAAGAAGTCTTCTAGAAGCAAAAATCTCGTGTCTCTTGGCTAGATGAAGGGGATAAAAACACGAAGCACTTTCATCTCTCGGCTTCGAAAAAGATTCACAGGCTGGAGATTCATGAAATCCGTTTAGAAGACGGTAGTACCATTTTCGATCAGCATTCCATCCAGCAGGAGGTTGTAAAATTCTTCCATTCCCTATTGTCCTCCGATTCAGCTCCAGCTGCTTTCGTCTCTTCTATGGAAGAGATCCTGAATTCTGTTCCCTCCCTTGTTTCAGAAGAGGATAACTGCCAGCTCCTTCACATCCCCATAATAGACGAGGTTCGTGACACTGTCCGTAAGCTGCCTAAGGACGGTGCCCTTAGTCCTGATGGATTTTTTGGGGCCTTTTTCTCAGGTTGTTGGCCCATCATTGGTAATGACATTCACTCAGGTGTGGTGGACTTCTTTAGAGGGAGCGTGTTGCCCAAGGCCTTCTTGGCCATGCTCATCTGTTTAGTGCCGAAGTCAGCCGATGCTAAATCATTTTCTGATTACAGACCGATTAGTCTGTGCAATGTTATATATAAGATTTTCGCAAATATTATTGCAGGAAGGCTGAACTCGCTCCTCCCTAAACTCATTTCTTTGGAGTAAGGGGCATTTGTGAGGGGTCGGTACATTGCGGAAAATATCGCCCTGGCTTAGGAGATGTTTAGAGATATAGACAGAAAGGTCCATGGTGGCAATATTGTTCTTAAGGTAGATATGGAGAAAGCTTATGATAGGTTGGAGTGGCATTTTATGAGGCAAGTTCTGTTGAGATTCAGCTTTCATGCTAGATAGGTGACTTTGATTGAGACCTACTGGAATAACAACTGGTTCTCGATTTTGATTAACGGGGTGAGTAGTGGTCTTCAAGTCCACCCGCAGCCTGCGGCAAGGGGATCTCCTATCCCCAAGTCTTTTCATCCTCTCCTCAGAAGTTTTCAGTAGGGGTCTCTCTCACCTTAGTTCAACAGATTCGTTCATTCCTTTCAAGGGAAAGCAAGGTTACATGTAGATATCTCATCTCCTGTATGCCGACGATACAATTCTTTTTCTCAGCGGGTCAAGGTGGTCTCTTCAAGCGGTCAAGCACTTCCTTTCCCTCTATCGGTCATTCTCAGGCCAAAGAGTTAACCTACGTAAGAGCTTTTTCTATTGCTCCTCAAAGCTCTCCCCTTGCAGGATCATAAGTATTTCTGGGATCCTTGGGTTCGGTAAAGCCTCATCTAATTTCGTCTATTTGGGGATCCCTATCATTTAAGGCAGATTAAAGGTAGCGCCTTTTCCTCCCTGATCGACAAGCTCGCATATAGGGTCTGTGGCTGGAGTGATAGGATCCTCTCCCAGGTGGGCTGGCTCGCCTTGATCTCCTACGTGCTCAACGGTATGCTGATTCACTCCTTAGCTGCCACAACGATCCCAAAATGTACCTTGAAAGCCATGGATCGAATCTTCGCCAATTTCTTCTAGGGTTACAAGGCAGGTAAATTCAATCATCATTGGAAGAAGTGGAGCATCACCTCCAGGCCTAAGGACAAGGGTGGCTTAGGGGTCAGAAATCTGGAGGAAGTGATGACTGCTCTCCATCTGAAGCTCTCTTAGGGGATTAAGCATGAGTGGAACAACAGCCTGTGGGGAAAATTCATGCATTCCAAGCATTTGTCGGACGTTTCAGAATCTTCATCCTCTCTCAGGTCGTCATCTTCAATATGGAAGAAAATGGTTCGGCTCTTCCCTACGCTGGACAGGCATGCTCAGTGGCTAATAGGTCGTGGGGACTGCAGCATGTGGAGTAGTAATTGGTTCGGTTTGGGCCCTCTAGTCAGATTTACCCCCTAAACCTCACAGACCCGTCGTATGACAGTAATGTTGCTGATTTTTAGATGTGGATGGCCTCAAAAAGGTGACCCCAGTCACTCTTCCTGACTGGTTGAAAGAGTTTATTGCCAAGAGCGGTTTCTGCACGTCGGATTTCGAGGACACCCTTATTTGGCCAGCAGATTCTGCCGAGAAGTTCACCGACAAATCTGCCTAGAACACGGTCCAAAATAAAGACCCTCCCCTCCCCTGGATGAAGATTGTTTGACACTCCTTGGTTCCCCCTAAGATCAGTCTTTTTGTCTGGAAGCTCCTAAACGGCTCTCTTGTCATCGACTCCCTCATTCAAAATAAGGGGGTTCAGCTGGCTTCGAAGTGTAGTTGCTGCTCGATTGGCCCGATTCACTATCCGCGCCCCGAATCCCTCTCCCATCTCTTCCTGGAAGGAGTTCTGGCAAACCAGATTTAGAATCTTACTACCGGGCTGTTTGGGATGCCTCTCCTCAGTCGCCCTTCTATCTCTTCTCGGTTTCACTGGTGGTGGTTTCGGCCCCTGCCCCTCTCCACTAACAAGGTGTGTTTTTGCCTAGCTCTAGCTTTTATCCTCTGGGAGATCTGGAAGACTAGGAACAGTGTCAGGTTCGACAACAGACTCCCCTCGCATCTCAGCCTTTTCTCCAAGGTGAAATGGTGGCTCACTTATCTGTTCCCGCATTTCCACTCTTCCTCTTCCCCCATTTCCAAGCCCAAATCCTCAGTCTCCTCTCCTATCTGGCCCTTTACCCCAGCCCCTTCGTTTCCTTTAGTAAAGTGGCTCCGTCCGAGAGAGGGATGCTTTAAGCTCCACGTGGATGGCTTCGTGGTCTCGAACCCTGGTCCGGCGGGTGGTGGCGGGATCTACCATGACCATCGTGGTAATTTGGTGTTTGCCTTCACAAAGGGCTATGGGGAAGCCTCTAACAACTTTGTTGAACTGCGTGTCATACTCGACGGTATTAAAATCGGTTTAAATTTTAGGTTATCTGATGTCATCCTAGAATCCGACTCCATCTGGGTAGTTAACGGCTTACAGGAGACCTGCCCTCTCTCCTGGAAGTGGGCTTACTGGCTGTTCACACTCCAAGTATGGGGTTGTGATGTAGTAATAATCTCGGTAAGATTGAGGTCGAATCCACTGGGACTAAAACCTATACGTAATCTGAAATTAAGTACGACTAAAACTAGATTAAGATGAAATCTAAATCGATTGGAATTGAAGGAATAATTGTGAACTATTAATTTAAAAATTAAGGAATTCAGGAAAAGGAAACTAGGGATTTAGAGGATCCACTTGTAGAGATCAGGGAGATCTTATGCCTGCTTCAAGAACTCAACTAGACTTAGAGTCCCATCTTCATCTAGTTAAAGAGTGCAACCATGGAAATCAAGACTGAACTTCCTTTGATATAGCTTTCGAGAGATGAAAGGTATATGAATTAGAATAGATTCCATCACCAAACCATGCCCAGGAGATAAAGTAAATAGTATAATTAAACTAATTACCAACCAATCAACAATGTATGAAGGTTAGGAAGGGAACCATCATTCGACCATGCCTAGGAGACGATGGTGAACAACAGGGCTTCCTGACGTTATAAACATAAAAAGGAAAGGAACATGCTCAAAGCATCGCAGACCCATTGTAATTTTAGTCATAACATACTATTAAAAACTAAAAACATTCCCTTAATTAAACCAAAATTAACATCAGTTCAGTCTAAACAAAAGGCACAAGCAAAAGATTTCCCATCACGCTACACGCTTCACCTCTTAGCCCTAACTAAGAGGTTTAGCCCAACATGATTGGGCTAATTCCCTTAAAAACATAAAAATAAAAATAAAAACAAAAATAAAACAAACTCTACTGTATCTCTCTTGTACATGCAAGCCAACTTCTCGGCTGTGGCCTCCCTCCCCAAAAGGTCTCTCTCTCTCTTTTATAGTAGGAAGACAGCTAGGTCGGTCACCGACCTAGCTTACACAGTCTCCTTCCCGAGAGCAAAGCCGCACACTCCCTATTTAATGCGGTAAGGCACGCAACAACGTCTTGCATTTGAGCTGAATCCAGGATGAAGGATCGCCCAATCCACTAGATCCGACAGCATAGGGACGGTAGAAACTTTCATGGCTGCCTTTTTTATAGTTCAGATCTTTGGTCCAATCAACGGTGGTGGTACTCCCGGATTGACCGCAGGTCTGTTTGCGAAACAGAGCTTGCGTCGCATTGCGCTGTGAAAGTTGGTGGGCCCATGTTAAGTGACGGTTGAAAAATCCACTCCATCTAATGAATGCACAACGGAAAACTAGGTGGGAATGTCTGGTTTCAGATCAAATTTGGTGTGGCCCATGGATTTTTTGGTTGCACCGTCTATCTTCAATTTTAACGGTTGAAATCAGATCTACATTGTCTTCTGGGATTCCATCACTTAGGCGATAGTCACGCCTACCTTCTTGAGTGAATGAACGGTTTGGATTGTCCATATGGACAATGGGTGGGACCCGCTACGCAAAAATGGACGGATAGAGTCCGTCCACCGTTTCCGGGTGCGAAAAGGATCGGGGCGCGCTGACCCGATTTCTTGGTCCAATGCACCTCGCGTGCACTTGTGCACTGTGCACAGGTACGGCCAGTGGGGGCCACTTTAGATATGTATGAGAGATCCATTCCATTCATCTGTTTTTCCATCCCCTTTAAGGGGTTGAGATCAAAATCGAGGTATATCCAGAGATCATGTGGGCCCCAAATAAGGATTTTAGGGGCTAATCTGTCCGTTGGGCCATTTCTACAGGGTCCCAATGGCTGAAATTTGACATGTATGGTTAATTTATGATCTTCAGGCCCTATATGAAGTTTTAAGCTGAAAGGATGGTGGAAACCCTGTGATCTCTCATTCTGGACATCTTTCAGGCCACTTGAGCTTCAATTTCTTGATTTTCTCGGATCTCTGGTGTGTAGATCTGTCGATATTGGTCCCTTAAAGTTTGTCTCTTACCTTGGTGACATCAGAGCGTTAAATCCATGCTTTTAGCACCTTGTTTTGGTCCAAGCTCCTAAACACACCTTGCATCACAAACACGATAAATTGGACTATTAAACAGTACCATGTTCGTAAATTTAGGCAATAACTGGGGGCTGATATGCAATAGTTGACCCTCAACACAACCCCCAACCAGCATCTTGCTAATCTCGAGCAAAGTATGCGAAAAGTACGTTGAGAATTACAAGATGATTTCTATAAATCCGATTGCTTTTGGAAAAACTATCTAAATCCTAGAATTCTAAGATTCATGAATGTGAGGCATTACTTTCTCATTGACTCAAGCGCATAGTAAATTCCATAGTCAAGTTCAAAGTATTAATTCATCAATCAGAAAAATTCTAAATATTGAGTTCCATGGGAGTATAGTGTAATCCCGTCTTACCATCATTAAAAGATCCAATTGTTAATTTCCATGATAGCATTGATGATCCAAAGTGTATTCAGGACAACCAAAACCTAAACCAGAACTTGCCTTACAGTTCTTCTTTTCATTCTTCCAGCTTTTGATTTTTCCATCGAGGGGGAGAGGAATCGAATCTACACCTGTAGGGGGCAAACCTATGGTGAAGATCATACACCCACCCCTTTTCTGATGACAACTGTTTTTTAACTGGGTATTCTTTTTTTCTTTTCTTTTTTTTTTTCTATATTTTTCTTATTGAACATGGTGGACAAATTCTCCAGTTTGGTTCCTCCATGCTTAACGATCACCAAGTTACAATTCAATATCAAACTGAAACCTTAATGTGCAAGCAAGATGTGTCTTATGAAATTATAACTCAATCAATGTTTAAAACTTCTAATCATGTACTAATAATTCAAACTTAACTATGAAATCTAACAGATAACTGAATCCAAGAGTCATAAATTACCAACATCACTTATCTTATCATTCTAAATCAAAGATGGTCGTCAAACTCACTTCGAATTCATAAGAAATTCTAGAAAAATTTTTAAAAACTTTTCATAAATTTTTGCTCAAGACCAAGAAAACATTGATTAGGAAACCTAATCTACTACCCTAACCTAAAATCTACATTGTCCTCAATGTAAAAGATATATGAGCATACAATGTACATGGGACAACGAAAGTAAATGAGGAGTGATGGGAAGATAGTACCTAGATAATGAATCAAGAGAGACTTTTCCATATAGATCACAACATGAAAGTCGATCAGCACGAGAGTGAAGACACGAAAGCAAACTATCCTAAAATAATGTAGGAAGTAAACTAACCTAATGACATAAAATCTTCTATCCTAGAACAACATAAAGTAAACTACCCTAGTCTTATGAAAGTAGGGGAAAAACTACTCGATCATGCCGCAAGGTTCCTCTTCCGGCCAATATCTTGATAAGTTTCTCAGTAAGTTCCTCAACAGGATCATCCAAAAGCCCTTTTGCAATAGGCTTAGATGCCCTAGAGCATGACTTTCTAGAGAAACTTATGTACCTCATAAGAAATTTAAAGTTAAATTGCTTGAGGTATCCAGAGTATATACGATTCACCTGTGATAGAAGAAGTTTCAACGTTAGTATCCCATGGTGAATCAGAGACTACAAGTAGATAAAGTTCAGAAAAATTTGTAGTAGGTGTAGTCTCAACACAAGCGGAAGTTTCACTCTTTAGTTCAATTTTCAATTCCTCCTCCTTTAATGGTAAACATTTAGGATCTGGGGGAGAAGGTACTTCAGAATAAGGGTTCTCTCGGTCTGTAACAACTACTGAGGTATTGTCTTGCGAGGCATCCACTATTTCTTATATCATGGGATCGTTTGAATCTACAAAGTGTGCCAAGCAATCCTCCAAAGAGTCAAAATATTCAGTTGAAAGGAGTTTATTCATCCTATCGAGATCTGTGATGATATGTCCAATAACTCCTTTATCTTCTTCGAGAGTAGAAATGAGCATACTCTCTTGTTTGTTCTCAAGGTGAGATGAAATCACCACTGGGTAAGTCTCTTCTTGACCTAAATAGGCATATTCTAAATCAGACGGTAAAGGTTTTAGGTCAAGCTTCGGCGGCTTGAGGTTAGACGATAGAGGCACGACATCAATTTGTGGCAATTCTTCAAATTGTGGCCTCCATTGGTTAACTTCAAGTACAGGCGCAATATCAAGCAAAGCACACGTCTCCCTAATCATGTCATCATCCAAGTCAAGGGAGTGTGTCAGGCACGTCTCTAGAGGGTCAGAGGATAAGGTTAGGGGTGTTCTATCTTCCACGAAAGAATTAATCATGTTAATGTCATGGAAATTGTTATCGTCCTCAGAATTTCTGCCATTATTGAAAAAGATGTTTGACTCCAATGTCATATTCCCAAAAGATATGCTCATGACTCCATCCCTGCAATTGATAATTGTGTTTGAAGTAGCAAGGAATGGGCAACCAAGAATGACGGGAATTTGAGTGCTCATGTTACTGATGGGATCAGTATCCAGGATGATAAAATCTACAGGGTAGTAAAATCTGTCGACCTGGACCAAAACATCCTCAATTATCCCTCTTGGTACACAAACAGAGCGATCAGCAAGTTGTAGTGTAGTTAGGGTGGGTTTTAATTCACCCAAACCTAACTGTTTGTATACCGAGTAGGGAATCAGATTGACGCTTGCTCCTAAGTCAAGAAGTGAGTGATCAATTCGATAGTCCCCGATTCCACATGATATGGTTGGGCTACCGGGATCTTCGAATTTCTGCAGCACATCTTGCTTTAGGATGGCACTCACTTTCTCAGTCAAGAAGATTTTCTTTTGAATATTCTGCAGTCTTTTGGTTGTGCACAAGTCCTTCAAAATTTTGGCATATGAAGGTATTTGTTTTACAACATCAAGTAGAGGAATGTTGACCTTCACTTGTTTCAACACCTCTAGAATATCCTGAGAGTTAGAGAGAGGTTTTGGTGCAATCAACCATTGGGGGAATGGAACAATTGGCTTCCTTTGAGGTTTCAATTCTAATTTATGTGGAGCAATACTAGGTCTATCATCATTGTCCTCTTCTGGACCCTTAGGCTTTTTAGCTCTAACCGGAATGGTTTTGTCAATGATCTTCCCACTCCTGAAAGTGGTGGTTGTTTAGCTTGTTCCATCTGATTTGAAGAGCTAGGGTTACTTATTTCATATTGTGGTTTGGGATTGGGGAGAGGTTGAGCAGGAAGCATCCCCTTTCCCACAATTCCTAATTGTGACTCCATCCTTTGGACAGACGACATGAGCGTTTCAATTGCTGATTTGATTTCCTGGATTGCTTGTGCCGTATTCTGATTAAGTAGCTCTTGGTCTTGAATGTGTTTTAGAACCGGATCCTCTTGAGGTTTCACTTGATTTAGAATTTGATTACAGAAACCTTAAGGAGGAGTAGTTTGTTCATTCCTCCAACCGAAGTTTGGATGATTTCTCCAACTAGGATTGTATGTGTTAGAGGTGAGTCCATTGAAAGGCCTTTGGTAATTATTTACAACATTGGATTGCTCAGTCAGTACCTCTTGAAAGGCAGATATAGTTGGACAATTTTTAGTTGTGTGACTATTACAACCATAAATACCACTAACAACTTCCTTACCCTTGTCCTTCCTTAATTCCATAGCCTCAAATTTCTTTATGAGATTAGCCACTTTAGAATTGAGATCATCATCATGTTTCAGAAGGTATACTTCGCCCATTTCCTTTGATTGAGTGGGCCTAGAAGTGGTATTTGATTTTGAGTATGTGTCCCATGCTTGTGTGTTTTCAGCAAGTCTATCCAAGTAATCCCACACATCATTGACATTTTTATTCATAAATTCTCCATTGCACATTGTCTCGACTAATTGGCACATGCAAGATGTCGGTTCATCATAGAAAAAGTGTGTAATGTGCCACATTTCAAATCCGTGTTGTGGGCATGAGCTGACAAGATCCTTAAACCACTCCCAACATTGGAAGAATGTTTCATCCTCCTTTTGCGCGAAGTTCATGATTGACTTTCTAAGGCTGTTCGTTTTGTGATATGAAAATTTTTTCTTTATGAACTCCCTTATCATGTCATTCCATGTGCCAATAGATCAGGGATGTAGTGAATGTAACCACGTCTTAGCTTTCTCTTTCAAAGAAAATGGAAAAAGTTTAAGCCTGACCGTGTCCGCAGATACGTTAGGAAAATATAAAGTGGCTATGATTTCATTAAACTCTTTCAAATGTAGATACGAATTTTCATATTTAAGCCCATGAAACTTTGGAAGGAGTTAGATCACCCTTGGCTTGATATTCATGTGTCCTGTATTTTCTGGAAAAACCATGCATGAGGACATACTCACCCCCGCCTGTTAGAAATAATCTCGTAAAGTATGAAGTGGGGGTGCTTAATGCACCTCATTCTCATCCTGGAAGTCCTCCACCCTAGGTTGGGGTAAAAAATGTTGATTTGTGGCCATAACCTCAGTTAACTTTGAGGATCTCAGTGGTGTCTAATCTTGCGATGGATAGATAACCCCTCAACCAATCCTCCTTGAGACGTAGAGTGTTGTCACGAACCCACTTGGGCATGAAACACTCGCAGCACTCAATTCAAATTCTAAACCAAAGAGAAAGGAAGAAATACAAATATAGAAAATAAGAGAAAAGGGTTGGAAGGAAGTTACCAAAATAAAAGTCCTAAATTAAGAACCTATAAAACAAAACAAACCAAGTTAGTTTCTACAGATAGAAAGTCTAGAAATAGCGAGAGATCCTAAAATAAAAAGTAAACTAGTTTCTAAAAAAAAGGACAAATTTCTAAAAAGGAAAATAGGAAGTTTCTAAAAACAAATTAGGAAAATTCTAAACCTAAAATAGAAAGAAAGTTAATTTCTAAATTAGAAAGAAATCTTAGAATTAGAAAGTTTCTAAAGATAAAACCTAATCTAAAATAGAAAACAGAAAGACTAAAAAATTAGAAAGAGATTACCAATTTAGAATGTGTATGTCAAGGTCCTACAAAATAGAAAAACGGGTTAGTTTCTAGAAATCAGAAAAATCTAAACCTAGAGATAGAAAATCATAATCTTAAACTAATTCTAGAACTAATTAATTTCAGAGAAACGTAACCGTCAATCCCCGGCAATGGCGCCAAAAATATGTTCACACCCAAGTATAGGGTTGTGATCTAGTAATAATCTCAGTAAGACCGAGGTCGAATCCACAGGGACTGAAACTTATACGTAATCTAAAATTAAGTAGGACTAAAACTAGACTAAGATGAAATCTAAATCGATTGGAATTGAAGGAATAATTGTGAAATATTAATTTCAAAATTAAGGAATTCAGGAAAAGGAAACTAGGGATTCAGAGGATCCACTTGTAGAGATCAAGGAGATTTTATGCCTACTTTAAGAACTCAACTGGACTTAGAGTCCCATCTTCATCCAATTGAAGAGTGTAACCTTGAAAATCAAGACTGAACTTCCTCTAATATAGTTTTCAAGAGATGAAAGGTATATGAATTAGAATGAATTCCATCAGCAAACCATGCCCAGGAGACAAAGTAAATAATAGAATTAAACTAATTACTAACCAATCAACAATGTATAAAGGTTAGGAAGGGTACCGTCATCCGACCATGCCTAGGAGACAATGGTGAACAGCAGGGCTTCCTGACGTCATAAACATAAAAAGGAAAGGAACACGCTCAAAGCCATCGCAGACTTATTGTAATTTTAGTCACAACAGACCATTAAAAACTAAAAACATTCCCTTAATTAAACTAAAATTAACATCAGTTCAGTCTAAACAAAAGGCACAAGCAAAAGGTCTCCCATCACGCTACAAGCTTCCCCTCTTAGCCCAAACTAAGAGGTTTATCCTAACATGATTAGGCTAATTCCCTTAAAAACATAACAATAAAAAAAAAAAAAAAACAAACTCTACTGTCTCTCTCTTGTATGTGCAAGCTAACTTCTCGATCGTGGCCTCCCTCCCCCAAAAGGTCTCTCTCTCTCTCTCTCTCTGTTTTATAGCAAGAAGACAGCTAGGTCAGTCACCGACCTAGCTTACGCAGTCTCCTTCCCGAAAGCAAAGCTGCACACACCCTGTTTAACGCAATAAGACACGCAACAACGTCTTGCATTTAAACTGAATCCAGGACGAAGGATTGCCCATTCCACGAGATCCGACAACATAGGGACGGTAGAAACTTTCATGGCTACCTTTTGGACGATTCAGATCTTTGGTCTGATCAACGGTGGTGGTCCACCCAGATCGACCGTAGGTCTGTTTGCGAAACAGAGCTTGCGTCGCATTGCGCTGTGAAAGTCGGTGGGCCCATGTTAAGTGATGGTTGAAAAATCCACTCCATCTAATGAATGCACAACGGAAAACTAGGTGGGAACCTAGTTTTGGATCAAATTCAATGTGGCCCATGGATTTTTTCGTTGCACCATCTATCTTCCATTTTAACGGCTGAAATCAAATCTACGTTGTCTTCCGGGATTCCGTCACCTAGGCGATGGTCACGCCTCCCTTTTAGAGTGAATGAATAGTTTGGATTGTCCATATGGACAATGGGTGGGGCCCGCTATGCAAAAACAGACGGATAGAGTCCGTCCACCATTTCCAGGTGCGAAAAGGATCGGGTCAGCACCTGCTGACCCAATTTCTTGGTCCAGTGCACCTTACGTGCACCTGTGCACTGTGCATAGCTACGGCCAATGGGGGCCACTTGAGATATGTATGATGGATCCATTCCATTCATCTGTTTTTTCATCCTCTTTAAGGGGTTGAGACCAAAATTGAGGCATATCCAGAGATCAGGTGGGCCCCAAATAAGGATTTTAAGGGCTGATCTATCCATTGGGCCATTTCTAGAGGGACATAATGGCTGATATTTGACATGTACAATTAATTTATGATCTTCAGGCCCTGTATGAAGTTTCAAGTTGAAAGGATGGTGAAAATCCTGTGATCTCGCATTCTAGACATCTTTCAGGCCACTTGAGCTTCAGTTTCTTGATTTTCTCGAATCTCTGGCATGAAAATCCATCGATCTTGGTCCCTTGGAGTTCATCCCTTACCTTGGTGACATCAGAGCGTTAAATCCATACTTTTAGAACTTTATTTTGGTCCAAGCTCCTAAACATACCTTGCATCACAAACACGATTAAATTGGGCCATTAAACAATACCTTGTTCATAAATCCAGGCAATAACTGGGGGCTGATATGCTATATTTGACCCTCAACACTAGCTTACTAGAATTAAATCGCTTGTCGACCGTGGATCGTTTCGCATCACCCATGTCCTGCGTGAAGCTAATGGCCCGGCTGATAGTTTGGTAAGAACAGGTAGTAAATTGCAATGCAATAAGCTGTTTCACTACATTTCTTCCTTGCCCAGGGCCACTCGGGGCCAATTCCTCTTGGACAAAGCCGGCCTAGGGGCCATCAAAAACATTTAGGCCCTCCTTAAGCCCTGGCTCCTAGGAGGTTTCTTGTAAATAATTATTTTTCTCTTTTTTCCTCTTTGTGCTGTTTTTGACTAGGATATGATAGGCGGGTCGATTCCTTTTTGTCTCTTGGCCCGCCCAAAGAGCCCTGTAATTCCCTTTTTATCTTTCAATGAATTGCTCCTAGTTCTAGAGCTTTTTTAAAAAAAATAAAAAATAAAAAAGTAGAGGAAAAGGCTGGCCTGAATTATTACCCAGCTCATCACCACCATGGATCTCATCTAATCAGCAGCACGGATCTCGTACACATGTCCAACTTGGGACAACATGACCAGCAGGTGAACATTGGATTTGTTTGTGATGTCCATTGCAGGTACATACAACGGGCAGGGAAGGTGGGATGTTGCTCGCGATATCCAAGCATGGTGAAGCAACAGGAGCTCAAGTGGGCGGAGAAGGGTCCAAGGAAGAGTGGTGAGAGGCGACACGGGAGAAGCAGCATGGTGTCACGGTCCGCAAGCCCAGTCATGCCAAGAACTCCCACCAGGGTGCACGTTAGCAGTCCCCCTTCTTTTGTCATGGGATCACCGTTTTCACATCACCATCCCGTTCCTTTCTAAGGGCAATGGATTTGAGACCAAAAGGATATATTACATTTTATTTATTTATATGCAATAAACATCACTATATATTAAATTTTTAGGATAAGTTTTACTTGATAGGTGGGTTTACGTATTTCAATTCAAAATAAATGCATGAAGGGATGTATAAGCAAGTGTTTTATGTTTATGAGCATGATTTAACACACGAAAAACCATAACATGAAGAAGATAAGAGGACAATTCATGTAGTGCCCACGATCTTTGCAACCATTGCACTTGAAGTTCCTATTTTTTTTCTCAAATAAAAAGAAAATTTAAAAAAAAAAAAGAAAAGAAAAATTTTGTTGCATATTTTATATAGAAAAGAAAAGAAAAAACAAAATAGGAGAAAGAGTTGTAGCTTTTGGTGTTTGTTGATGATCATTTAATTATGAATGATGGGGCCTCTCGGTAAATGTAAAATCCTTTGATTTTGAAGTAAGGGCGAAAGTCATGAAAACATGAAAATGCATATCTTTTCATTCACCATTTCAAGAATGGGACTCTTAGGTGTCCCTTGAGACCTTTAAAAACCTATCTTTGGGTCTTTTAAAAAATACAACAATTGCATCAATCTCCTCTCCTTCTTCTTTTTCTTCTTCTTCTTCTTTTTCTTGTTCTTCTCCTACTCAATTTTCCATTTTGGGTCATTTGTAGATAAGTACTAGAAATCACAAATTTTTTAGGGAGTAAATTGCAAACAATTAAAAAGTCAAGAGGTAAACTACAAAAGCAAAGAAGTCAATGGTGTACATTACAAAAGTATGTTTAGGATGTGGTTTTTCAGTTTTATAGGCCAAAATCCACATTTCTTTGATTTAGAAGAAGAGTCTTATTATATCTTCGAGGTGAATTTACTGCAACCCACTTGCAAACTGATTTAACCACCAGTAAAGTGCAAATATTTCCTTAAAGATACTGACATTGTAACGTGCCTTACGCCTATCTTTAAGTGAGTGTTTCCTTTCTTTGTACATATCCTTTTTCAATTTTAAGGAGATATTATGGCATTTTCTATGGGCCATCCCGAGTTCATTCATAAAACATCATTTGAAGGCTCAAATTTCATTCGATGGAAATTAGTATTACATCTCTTTCTCTCACCGATCAAGTTAGATCGCGTTCTCACTAAAGACCCTCATGCACCACCTTCCCACAATAATATAGTAGAATAATTTCAAAAGTGACATGATTGGGTGTCTAATGATTACCTATGCAAGGGCCACATCTTCAACGCTCTTTCTGATTCACTGTATGTTGTCTACCAAAATTTATAAATTAAAAAAAAAAAAAAAAAAAAAACTGCAAAGGAATTACAGTAGGTGATGCTAGCTAAGTACACATTAGAGGATGAAGGCAATAATAAGCCATTTGTTTAGAATTCAAGATGTTGGATGAATGATCCATCCTTGATCAAGTCCATGAGTTACATGTCATCATCAAACAAAACATTGGTAATGGCACTAATTTAGATGAATGATCTCAAGTATCTACCATTATAGCAAAACTACAACATAAATGAAAGGATACTAGAAAACCTTTGAATAGAGAAAAGATAAAGTTTCTTTAAAGGATCTCCTGATGTTTCTTTGAATAGAAGAAGAATTTAGTCTCTGTGACAAAAAGGAAGAACAAGATGAGACCTTGGGTAATGCTAACCTAGTCGAGAATAGTGAGAATCAGGAATCAGATAAGTAACCTTTTGAAAAGGATGATCGACTCAAACCTAGTAACCAAGTGTTAAAATAAAATAAAATAAAACACATTCAAGAAAAGTCAATGTTTCTTTCATAAAATCATTGGCCACTTTAAGAAAGATTCTGAAAATATAAGAAAAGAAATAGTTAGTCAATATGGTAGAAGACACAAATCTAGAAGTTGTAATCTCTTAGGTCAGTATAGTGAGTGTGGATGTTGAATGGTGGGTAGACTCTAGTGCTACCAAACATGTTTGTAGAAATCACAATATGTTCAGTTCCTACAAGAATGTGGGGGATGATCAAGAACTACACATGGAAAATGCCTTCATAACCAATTTTATAGGAAAATGGAAGGTACTGATCAAGCTAACTTATCGAAAAGTCATTACTCTGAACGACGTGTTTCATGTACCAGATATCATGAGGAATCTTATCTCTAGTAGTCAACTGATTAAGTTTGGCTTAAAACTCTTTGAATTCGATAAGTTGATTATGTCTAAAAATGGGATATATGTGGGGAATGGTTATGTTCAATATTGGAATGTTCAAGTTAAACCTTTTAAATAAAAATTCTTCTTTTGTTTATATACTTGATTCATGTGATGTTTGACATGCTAGATTAGGACATTATTTTTCATAGTAGAGATAATATTTCTATTCCTTATATAATTCCTAAGTTCACAAAGCCTAAAGACAAATGCAACATATGAGTATAATTTAAAATAACTAAAAAATAGTTCCCTATGGTAGAAAGAGAATCACAACTCTCAGACCTAGTTTATAGTGGCATATAGGAAATGAACTTTATAATAACAACAGGAGAAAAGATATTTTATAACATTTATAGATGATTTCTCATTATATATCCTAATGTACCTATTGAGAAATAAATATGATTCTTTAGAAAAGTTTAAAATATATAAGAGAGAAGTTGAGAACCAGTTAGAATAAGAGATTAAGATCCTTAAGACGGACATGGGAGGAGAATATTTATCCTTAAAGTTCACAGAGTTTTTTCAAAACTCATGGTGTGATTTACCAAATTATGACTCTCTTTTTACTCCCAACAAAATTGGATAAAAGAATGCAAAAACATGTCTCTTATACAGATGGTAAACTCTAAGGTAGGCCTTAGTTCAAGGTTTTAAGGAAAAGCCCTATTGATTGCTTGTCATATCATGAATATGATAAATCACTCTAAGACTCATAAAAATTTATACAAATTATGGAAGAATAAGATTCTGAACCACTTATATCTTTAGTTAGGCTTGTTGTGCCTAAAAGACGTAAGATAGGATTGAGATCTGTTAAGTGCATTTTCATATGATATGCACAAACAGTAAGGCTAATAGGTTTCTAATCGTAGAATTTAATGACATGATCTTGGTAAATACCATGATAGAATCTAAAGATGGTGAGTTTTATAAAAACTTATTCTCTTCTATTCTATAAATAAAAAAGAATCAAAGATTTCAATATCTTAGGGCAAGTAATAGCTCTTAGATACCTCAGAAAATTAATAGTCCTAATAAAGAAGACATAAAACTTAGGACTAAGAGGATTAGGACAAGTACATCTTTTGAACTCAACTTCTGCTTTCTACTAATAAAATGAGATAGAGAAAACATAACGGGAAGAATCATGTTAGTATGTAACATAAAAAATGATCATCTAACACTAAATGATGCCATTAGGTTTCAGGATGCTTCATTTTGGAAGGAAGCTATATATAAACGATGTGATGAATTCTATATTACAAAATGGGACATGAAAACTAGTGTGTTTGCCCTCAGAATTAAAATTAATAAACTATAAATGGATATTCAAAAGAAAACTAAGGCTAGATGGGACCGTAGAAAGGTTTTAGGCTAGATTATTGGCTAGATGATCTACATAAAGAGAATGTGTTAACTTTTTCGATACCTATGCTCTAGTAGCAAATATATCAACTATCTAAATTTTACTTTCTCTAACATCCATAAGTAAGAAATGCATCAGATAGACAAATAGACCAAATTTCTAAATGGTGACCTCAATAAAGAGGTATATATGGAGTTACTAGAAGTTTCATAATCTCAGGAAAGTAAAATAAAAGTGTGTAAATTGATTAAGTCACTATATGGACTTAAATAGGCACCTAAACAATGTTATGAAAAATTCAGTGTAGTAGTCAATTTCGTATGATTTTAAGATTAATGAATCTGATAAATGTGTATATTCAAAATTATCTAGTAATGAAGGAGTACCTATATACTTATACATATATGATATGTTAATCTTTTAGTACAGGTTTAGAGGTTATAAATGACACCAAATATTCTAATCATTTATATTTGACATAAAAGATATGGGTGAAGCTAATGTGATTTTAGTTATTAAGCTAATTAATGAGAAACAATAATGGCATAATTATGTCTTTATCAAATTATATTGAAAAGATACTTAGAAGTTTGATCAATATAATAAGAGCTCATTTTTTACTTCTTTTGATTATCACATCAAATTAGTTAGAAATGGAGGCCTCAACGGTTCTCAGTTAGAGTATTCCATGGTGATTGGTCATCTTGTGTATGTTATGATTTCTATTTCACTTGATATTGCTTTCCAATAGGTACATTGAGTAATTTTACAAGTAACCAAAGTTTAAATCATTAGAATATTATTTCTAGCATATTTATATACTTGAAGAAAATGATTAATTACGGTTTGTATTTTTTATTTTTTTTTGGTTATCTTAGTATGCTTGAAGGGTATAGTTATGAAAGTTGGGTTACTAATTTTGATAAATCATGTTATGGGAAGATCTGAGCCCCTTGTAATTCTGAGGTCGGGTGTCATGCTGATCCGATCAGACGGGTAACTATCAGCTTGGCTCGGATTATAGAAGGAGATATGGTCCGACGAAGGTTCATAATCACTCTCTCTGATCAAGACCTTCTGGTAGAAAGACAAAGCCGAGTTCAGATTCTGAGGCGAGCACTCCATGACCCATGCTTAGAAACTACCATAAGTGGACGTGGCCGGTTACTTCGACCATAGATACGCATGATGCGCACGATATATTACACGATCCTTGGATTGCGTACAATATCTCCATGATCTAAAAATCCTCCTGATTGAGTGAATCGTGCCAAGATTAACGAACTCAGATCATCAGACAGTCAGGTATAAATACATCAGGACCCCATTGCTACAGGTACGCAACATCTTGCACTTTGTCTCTACCTTTCAACTTAGACCCCGATTTCCTTGACCTGACTTAGGCATCGGAGGCCCCCCCGGCTTAGCCAGGGTCTCCTTTGCTCACCCTTTGTGCAAGACTAGGGTTTATCCGAGAAGTGGAGAGTGATCTAGATTTGGTCCTCAATATTTTTGGCACCATCTGTGGGAATCTGGTACAAAAGTCAGGTTCCTGTTCTCAAGTATAATGGCTAGAGGAAAGAAGAAAGCAGTAGCTGTGGAACCAGAGCCAAATGAATAAATTCTCTCCTCCTCACTACTTCACACCGAATCAGCCCCAGGGCCTTCCCAATGTTCTCGCAATCGGGCAAGTAAGTATCGTGCCATGCAGGGCGAGATACAAGCCTTACGTGATAAGGTGAATAGGATGAAGCAACAACAGGAGCCGCGACCACACCCAGCTCAGAAAAACCCTATTACTGAACCAGTCGGTCCGCTCTTGGAAGCTCACTTCTTGCCGAGGAGTGTGAGGCTCGAGGCACCTCGACACCCCTGGATGCCGCTCTAGAATCAGAATCATCCTCCGACCCAAATCCGAGCCTTGGCTCGGAACACGGTCAAGCGAGCTCCGACCAATGCCTCAATCACCTCAGCCCTAACACCGACGGATCTCCACCATCGGCTAGAACAGAGGAGAGGAAGGAGAACTCCGAAAATTGAAAATAATAAGGAGATCGTAGCGAAAAAATAAAGACCCATGGGAGAAACGGTTCGCAGAGCTCAACGACAAATTCTTGGCCCTGAAAAAGAAACAACAGCCAACGTCAGTTCCCACCACCGTGCAGGTGATGATGGAAGAGACCGAACCTCCCTTCACCTTAGAAATCATAAACTGCTGAGGTTCAGGATACCTCCCGTCATCCAATACTTCGGATCTGGAGACCCATCCGAACACGTGAAAGCTTATCGTTCATGGATGCAGATCCAGACAGCGACGGACGCTATGATGTGTCGAGGCTTCTAGTTCACGCTTATGGGTTCTGCACGGAGTTGGTACCAACAGCTCAAACCAAATTCCATCAATTCCTTCGCAGAGTTGAGCTGACTATTCCTTACCCAGTTCATAAGTGGTAAGAGAAGTCGAAAGGCCAACACTCACTTGTTCGCCATCAAGCAAGAGCCGAAGGAGTCATTGAAAGATTACATCGCTTGTTTTAACGAGGAAGCGTTATTGGTAGAAGACTACGACGATAAAATGACACTCGCTGCTGTGTTCAGTGGCCTAAAAGAATGGAAATTCACTTTCTCCATTGGAAAGAACCCACCGAAGACACTAGGTGAACTGGTCGCCAGAGCTTAGAAGTATACCAACGTGGAGGAATTCTCTAATGCCGGTAAAAATGTCCAAGTGACAAAGCCGAATGGTAAAGGGAAGAGGCTTAGGAACGAGGAATCCCAACCGTTTAACAAAGGGGGCGACGACCGCATCCCTCGCGATCGTCGTCCGAGTAGAAGGCCGAACGGAAAATTTTGTTCCTACACCCCCCTCAACGCATCTACCGAGCAGATTCTATTGGACATCTGAGGAGAGAAGCTGATGAATTGGCCTGTTTGCATGAGAGCCGACCTAGATCATTGAGATAAGCGCAAGTATTGCCGCTTCCATCGAGACCACGACCACAATACGGCTGACTGTGTAGATCTCAAAGATGAGATCGAAGCCCTTATTCGGAAGAGACACCTACGTCAATACACCAGGGAAGGAAAAGCCACTCGAAAAGGAGAAAGAAAGCGAGAGCAGCCAAATAACACCATGGAAGAATCTGCCAAAATCCATACCATCTTTCGAGGTTTGTCTGGTGGAGGAGATTCAAATAGGGCACGGAAGGCTCACTCCCGGAAGTCTGAACTGGAACATTACGTCCACTTAACTGAGCAACCCAGCAAGAAACTTCGGGTCAGCCCTTGCACTCTGACCTTCATAGAAGAAGATGCACGTGGAATCCAGCACCCGCATGATGATGATCTAGTGGTTACCATGACCATAGCGAACTGAAAGGTATACAGCATCTTAGTCGACACCGGGAGCTTGACTGATGTGATCTATTCCGAGGCCTTTGAAAGGATGGAGATTCTGAGGTCTCATCTTAAACCTGTAAAGACCCCCCTGCACGGCTTTTGTAACGCCCTGAAAATCGGGGGTCGAGTATGAACTCAACTCCCGAGTTCCAACGCATCACTTATGCAACATACACAATGATGGTTAAATGTTGTCTGAGTTAGAGCAATAAACATGAATGAGATTATACCAAAACAGTAAATCATACTCCAGTTCAATTGTATAAAGGCAAGCGGAAGACTAAAATTTTATATTCAAAGTATGTAAAGTAACAAATTTTTGTGAACTCCAGAGTATGAGTACTAACTGAGTACCAATATACATGTATTGTTTCTAAGTCAAAAATTTAAAATACAATCCCGTAGATAAGCCCCGAATCCCACATGATGCAGTCGGCCTAAGCATAGCCGCAGAGTACTGCATAAAGGAGAACTCATCCCGATCCTCCTCGAAGTCGGGCTCCGGCTCCTGAACCGAGGCACCATCTATACCTGCGACAGAGTCTGGTGGGTATTGCAAACACCGTCCCGTAACGTGGGAGTGAGTAGCTAACTCAGTGGAACAATAAAGCATAGGTTAACATGTTATCAATTCAATCAAGCAGTATGATAAAGCAGTACAAATCAAACAATTCTAACTACTCTTATTAAGTGTGAAAATGAAATGACATGATGCTGTATGCCCTTGCCAAACCACCCTCAAATGACATCATCTTACGTTCGCGAATGCTTAACTCCCTCAGTGCACCACATCTACTAAGCACATGCGGTGTGATGATGATCATGATTACCGAGTTATTATTAGTCCATTTCAAATAGCAGTATTGGGAAACTAAGGTACCTCCCTTGTATCATTCCCAAACATGATCCATTCTAGGGTCGTCAATCCTAGCTATTCTCATACGATATTATGGTTTGAGAAGCGTAGTGAAGGCATCGCAAAGGGCTCGTCACCCGTCAGCACGGATACAGATCTCACCGTATGCGGCTCAATTGCTGGCCGTCAGCTCAAGTACAGGTCTCACCGTACTTGGCTCAATCACTAGCCGTCAGCTCGAGTACAGGTCTCACCGTACTCGGCTCAACTCATACTCTAGTTGCTGTGAAAAACTCGTCGCCAATCACAGACACTTGGAGTATACTCGAAGATACTACGGAGGACTCGTCACTCGTCAGCACGAGCACAGGTCTCACCGTACTCGGCTCTCACCGTAAGTATCGACAGCTCGAATACAGTGTCCCATACCACCGTAAGTATCGACTGCTGGAGGAGTCGTGGGCCACCACTTGAAGCTGATTAGAGGATCAGGACCCTCCATCCTGTCTAATGAACAAATTCGACCACTCCCGATCTCTCTCACCTTTCACACTGTGCTAGGAGGTTTGAATCCGCCCGTAACAAACAAACAACATTCATGTAGGGAGCTACGGTGGGCCACTGTTGTGATCATTTAAGATTATTCGAACCATTCATTGTGATCGTGAGACCAAAAAGACCCGACCTTAGTCCTTTTTCTCTCTCAACTCGACCAAGAAATCAAATGATCCTCCCCCGAAAGTCTCCGCAAGAGAAGGAAGCCACGTAGTTTCAAATTCTCTACATAAGAGAATTTAACAAGGGACATCTGGACCGATCGAAGCCATCCAAATCTAGGAAGAAACACCTCTAACCCTACTTAAACCGTCTGAACATGAAAGGGAAAGAACCGTCCCGATCTTTACCAGAGTTCACGGACACTTTTCGCAGTTTTTATACGGAGGTGCGAAAAGAACAACTTCGTGTTGAGGGTCAAATATTGAATATTATATCCCATTTATCTCTTGGTTTTACAAACAAAATATGGTTTAATGGTGTATTTTACATGTGTTTGTGTTACAAGGTAAATTTAAGGGCTTGGATTGAAAAGAATGCTAAATGCATGGGTTTAGTGCTCAAAAGTCACCAAGGCAAATAATGGACTTGTGGAGACTAAGATTGAAGATTTCAAGGTCCTAAGATCCAATAAAACCAAGTGGAGAAGGAAGTCGAAAGAACAGGAATAGAAATCATAAAGACTGTGCCATCGAGAACCATCTGATGACTTTGAACACTGGTCGACGACATCGAATTTATGAGAGAAAATCAAGATGGTTGCTGGACATATTGGGTGCTTTTCTCGATCAATCGAAGACATGTTCGATGACCTAAAGGAAGGTGCTTGATGTTTTATTTAAACCAACCTAATTTAAATTGATTTTAAACTCACTAGTATACCAATCAGGTGTAGATATGGTACGTATTATGAGATCGTTGTGACGAGGACTGGTTGTCACAATTCGAATTTTATGATTCTTCTTAATTAATCCAACAAATAGTTTAGCTAGTTATAAGTAAACAAATTAATGAAAAATAACTAAAAACAAGAAGAAAAATTCACTCAAGGAGAACACTAGGACTTTTGAACCCACCCCTAATTATCCTAACCCTTGTTTTACTTGTTGATTCATCCTAATTCAGATTGATATACATTCAATAAATAAAGCACAATTTGTGTCCTTGGTCAGGTACACAGGATGTATAATTCCCTTGAAGCACAAGGATCACATCTTTCCATCCATGGTCAGGCATAAATAGATGTAAATTCCTATTTCTTTCTCTTTAGGAAAACATGTTCATGGTCAGACACAAGCACACCTTTGAATAAGATTCCAAACAACATCCACTTTTAGACTTTGGTTAAGCTCATAGTTTGGAGAGGTATGGAGTTTTCATTAAAGCATAATAGAGAAAGAAATAAATCAATTAAATTCATATAAAATCAACAAATAACAAGAATCATTCAAATTAGTGGCTTCATCTCAACCCTAGCTAAGAAATTAGAAACTCATGGGCAGTAACATAGATTCGAATGGAAAGAAAAATATATATGAGAAGGCGCACATCCCTTAGATTGAATCTGTTCTGGAGCAATCCCGACACCATGAAGAGCAATCTGTCCTTTTTCTCCTTTAGCAATCTCTTTCTTTTCTTACTTCCCCTTCCTCTCTTTTTCATTCTCTTTTATAGGCTGATGGAAGGCGGTGGAGAGGGTGCTAGAGTCGGTGGAAATCGAATGCAGCTGGCAACGTAACACTTTTCGCAGCCGGAAGATAGCGCTGAAAACTCCCATCTTCCTTGCTTTCTTTCCAAAGTTTTAACGTCCCTTGGGAGGATTTTGGTTGGCCTACACGATGGACAGTTTGGATCATCCATCTGATCAAATAGCGACCTGCATAACGTATCTTACGCTGTTCTGATGGTGGAGCCCACTTTGCTTTTGTTCTGAGAAATCCACTCCGTCCCCCGGATTCCTCTTAAAATTTTGGTTAGAAACAGATGCTTTTGGATTGCTTTTGATGTGGTCCACATGATTTTCTGCTCTGTCGTCCGTCCTATGTTTGAACGGCTGGGAATTCATCCTCGTTATTTCATGGAATTTCGTCACCTAGGCCTTGGTAATATGGGTCGTGGTATTCTAATAGATGGTTTAAATTGTCCATTTGGACAATGGATGGGTCCCACAACTGTGAACTAAAAGTCTCTGTTGCAAACAGAGAACGACAGCTGCTGTTTTTAAATTTTTTGTGTAGAAGAGTCGGTCAGCACACGCTAACCGACTTTTGGATGTTAGGTGCACGTCCAGTGCACTTGTGCATGTTGCACATTCACTGTACGTGTGGGTCTCACAGATATTTGTATCCGAAATCTGCTCTGTCCATTCATTTTATCGCCGCATTTAAGGGGTTGATAGTAAAATTGAAGCATATCTATATATCTGGCGGGCCCTAAATTAGGATTTAAGGAGCTGATCTGTCCGTTGGGCCACTTTCATAGGGATCCAATGGCTGAAATTTGACATGTACAATTAATTTAGAGTCCTCGGTCCCTGTACAAAGTTTTGATCTGATCAGATGGTGGGAACCCTATGATCTTGCACTTTGGACATCTTTTAGGCCTGTTTAAGGTGAGTGGCTGGAATTTCTCTGATCTCCAGTATGTAAATCCTTGATTTTGGTCCCATGGAGTCCCGTCCAATGCCTTGGTGATGCCTGAGTGTTAAATCCATGCTTTTAGCATCCTTTCCAGTCCACGATCCTAGATTCACCTTGCATCACAAACACGATTAAAATGAACCGTTAAGCAGTGTCATGTTCGTAAATCCAAGTGGTAATTGCGGTCTGAAATGCAATATTCAACCCTCATCACAACCCCCAACCAACATTTTACTAGTCCCAAGCAAAGTATGAGAAAAATAATTTGAAAATTACAGGGCAATTTCTATGAAACCAAGTGATATTTTGAAAAATGATTCAGATACAAGAAATCTAAGATTCATGAATGTTGGGCATTACTTTCTCCTGGACTCAAGTTAAAAATAGTAATCCATCAATTCGAAGAAATATTCTAAACATTGAGTTCTATGAGTGTATAATGTAATCTCGGCTTATCATCATTAAAAATTCATTTCGCCATTTCATGATACCATTGGTAAGTAACAAGAGCATTCAGGACACCCAAAACCTAAACGTGCCTCACAGATTATTATTATTATTATTTGAAATAATGCTGAGGGGAATCAGATCTTCACCTATAGGGAGCAAACCTATGGTGAAAACCAGTAGCCCAGTCTGTTCCAAATGTCAACCTTGGGAAATCAAATCTTTATCTATAGGGAGCAAATTATGGTGAAGATTATTTGACTAACCCTTTCAATTCTTCTTTATAAACTGATGCTAATTTTTTTTCAAGCTGGTTCCTTTCATGCTTAATGATCACCAAGTTACAATTCAATATCGAACTAAAACCTTAATGTGTAAGCGAGATGTGTCCTGTGAAATCATGACTCAATCAATGTTTAAAACTTCTAATCATGGGTTAACAATTCAAACTTAACTGTGAAATCTAACAAATGGCTGAATCCAAGAGTCATAAATTATCAACATTATGTATCTTGTAATTTTTAAATCACGACTATTCGTCAAAATCACTTTCAATTCACAAGAAATTTCAGAAAAAATTTTAAATTATTAAAAATTTTCACAATTTTTGCTCAAGACGAAGAAAATATTGATTAGGTAACCTAATCTCCCACCCCCAACCTAAAATCGACATTATCCTCAATGTAAAAGAAATAAGCATGCAATGCACATGAGACAATGAAAGTGTAACGCCCTGAAAATCGGGGTCGAGTAGCAACTCAACACCCGAGTTCCAAAACATCACTTATGCAACATAAATGCTTATGATTGAATGTTGTCTGTGTTAGTGCAATAATCATGAGTGGGATTATACCAAAACAGTAATTCATACTCCAGATCAAGTTATAAAATGCAAGCGGAAGACTGAAAGATGTATATAAATGTATATAAAGCCAGAAACGGTCACAATCAGTCTCCAAAGTATAAACACCTTACTGAGTCACCATATACATGTATTAGTTTCAAAATCAAAATGCTAAAAAAATGGTACAACTATAATGGTAAACCCTATAGCCCCGTCATCTGAATGGCCTAAGCGAAGCCTCTAGAGAACTGCATGTAGGAGAACTCATCCTGATCATCATAGTAATCAGGGTCAGCCTCCTGTGTCTCGTCGATACCTGCATCTAAGGCAGAGTCTGGTGGGTGTCCAGAACACCGTCCCATAACATGGGAGTGAGTAGCTAACTCAGTGGAACGATAAAGCATAGGTTAACATGTTATCAATTCAGTCAAGCAGTAATGATAAAGCAGTGCAATCAAACACTCCTAAATACTCTTATTAATGCAAGTATGAAATGCAGTCATGATGCATGCCCTCGCCAATGCTCCCTCGTGCGACACCATCTTACTCTGCAGCATGCGTTCATCCCTCAGTTTTCCACAACGCCAGGCACATGCAGCGCTATGTTATGAACGTGATTACCGAGTTGTTATTAGTCCTTTTCATACAGCAGTATTGGGAAACTAAGGTACCTCCCTTATATCATTCCCAAACAATGATCCATTCTAGGGTCGTCACTCCTAGATAATCTCATATGATGATGCGGTTCTGGTCGTCAGAAAAAATTTGTCGTACATTGCATGCACTCGTTGCACCGCTCCCCCATCACCTTATCAATACAGGCCTAGTTTATACTCTGTTTACTACGGGAAGACTCGTCGCCTCACCGCAAATTTAAAGTATTCTCGAGGTTACTACAATGGCCTGCTAAGGCTATTACACGCAATTGTTACACCACTTCCCCATTACCAAATTAGTGTAGGCCGACAGCTCGAATACAGTGTCCCATACCATCGTATTTGGCTCACGAGTCTGGATTGCTCACTGGTCACTACGGGGAGGCACATCGCCCCAGTATAGGCCGACAGCTCGACTAAATGTCCCATACCACTATGCCCGGCTCATGAGTCTTAGCAGATCAAGGTACCAAGGTTAAGCGAGATTTACTGGTGAGTTGGGTACCTTAGGTTCAAACAGAGGCGTCCATACATGGTGAACATACATCGGCAGATCGGGTTACTTGACGAGCTCGACTAACAAGAGCACACGTTGAGTTGAGCAACATGAAGTGCGCAAACACTCCGTGTGGCCTAACCACTGCCGACAACTTTAGTACGACTCGGGTTCGTTAAACCCATCTTAAGTGGCGAATAAATCTCAGCCACGAACTCAAGCCTGTTACCGATTGCCTGGACTATATCATAGCCCCAATCACTAACCAGAAAGCATATAGAGTAATCAGAGCAGAATTAACTAAGTAATTCAAACATGATAACAAGCATGTTATAAAACACCAGTTAAATAAGAAATTCAAGCACATACATTTCATAAGTAAATGATTAAACTAAACAACTTGCATGGAGGAAATCATATACATCTCTAAGGTAGTTGAGAATCCTCTCTCAACACCTACCTAAAACACTCTCCTAAGTATTTACTCATACAAGCATTTTCACAAACACTTAGACTACACTTATTTAACATACATAACATATATTAGCCAAAACATGTATTAGGGCGAATCCTTTCACTAAGTAAGTATTACACATATATATAGCATATACACACAGTACTTAATCATGGCAAACACACTTCCATATTTTATATGTATACTGTATTTTCTACAAATATACAGAATACACTAAACGCCATAATTTGTATATATAACTGAATCACAAAATAAACATCGCATTTTGCATGTGAAATAACACCCAAATCATGAATCTATCATTATCTGACATTGAAAGCATTGAAAACCATAACCTAAGCATCTATAGTCTGCACCTTACGTCGTAGAAGTGTAACGAAGTCAATAGAATCTCTAAGTCTTCGTCTATGGCGGCACTACAACCTATAACATGAATTAAGTCAGCTATCTCATTACTTGTAATAGTTGAAACCCTAGAACAAGTTAGGTTAGGGTTTTCTTACCTAAGAACGAAGACAGAATCGCCGAAATAACGATTAGACGGTGGTGGCTAAGCACACATGGTAGCAAGTTAGAGCAACAGGATCTTTCTCCCACTTCTCCCACACTTTCTCTCTCTCTACTCTCTCTCACCTAGGGTTTTCTCAAATTCGTATGGGATAAGAGAGTGAGGGTTTAAGGTCCTTATATAGGCCCAGAACTCACGAAAATAGACTCAGGGCCATGGTATACTTAGGTTATGTCCAAATACGGACTGTTCCGTCTTAACGAAGCACTTCGGGAGCCCCCCCTTGAGCTAAAGGTCAGACTTAAGCTCATTGACCTTGGATCTAGGTCGAGTTAAGTTTTCGTTCCAGTCGGGTTCCCAGATCACACGTGATGGACCAGTTTCAGTTCAGCGGTCACTGAAACTCGATCAGGGTTACAAGTACACGGACATGTATGGGAAATGTTTCCTGATCCGAGGGTGTATTTGGGTCAGATTCTGACGGTCTGATTGCTTATATTTGGCCCACAAGCGACAAGTCTCAAATTACTTAAATTAGATTTAATTTATAAAGAAAACCATGTTTTCTCACACTCCTCGCTCCGGGCTCAAGCGAATAGCCCTGGGACACTATCTGGTTTTGACTTCCGAGATGGTTGTCAAGTACAGCAAGGCGGTCCTAATTCTATAACCTCGTATTATTCGGACTTTCGATGTACGATCCAGATCTGATATGGAGTTTCATGATGCTCCCGAGAGCAGCCGAGTAATGAGATTGATCCTAGATTTTTAGGTAATGTAGCATCAACGATTTCACAAGTTTTGGGTCTTGCAGATCATATTAAAAGTGATTAGTGCAGATTTCGTATGTAATCTAGTTTAACACTAGTTAATCCTCGTCTAATTTCTAAAGGATTTGGTCTTGAGTGATTTCTACTTGAGGTGGTACTCGAGCCTTTGTACGGGATTTTCTGAGTCGTTACAGAAAGTAAAAGAGGAGTGATGGAAAGATGTACCTGGACGAAAGAATCAAGAGGCTTTTCTAAATATATCAATGTGAGAGCAGGTTAGTACAAGAGAGAAACCAATAAAAGCAAACTAACCTAATATAAGGTTAGTTTTGCTAGTCCTCAAGTAAAACAAAAATAACAAAAATAAAATCCTACCTACACCAGTTTCGAAGGTACTCTCGATTGCATTTAGCATATGCAACAAGTCTTTAAACCCCTAGGTTGCCCCTAGTGGACGAGTTGTAGTCTCGTGAGGGTTTGCAGTAATGTTACCTACAAACATTGAACTAACTAACTAGGAAGAAGAAATGAAATGAAAAGCTGGATTGCCTCCCAGGGGCGCTAAGTTTAATGTCTTCAGCCAGACAAGCAATGCAAGCAACCAAGGATCATGAATCAATCAATTCTAAGTCAATCATGGTTAACTTCGAGTGGTTTCTCAATAGACGGGACCAGTTTAGACTCAGATAGTGGAAGGAGTTCCACTTTAGCTTTCCATTTTATAGTATCCATGATAGGATTAGAGTCAAGCAATGCATTGACTTCTTGGATAGAACAAGTCTCAAGAGTGTCTTCAGAAGATTTAAGGAAAGAGTCATGCACTAGACTCTCAATCATGTTCACTTCAAATATATCATCCGAGTCTGCCGGTTGTTGTCCAGCATTGAAAACATTGAGTTTAATCTTCATGTTACCAAAAGACAACTTCATAACTTCATTCCTGCAATTTATAATAGCATTGGATGTGGCTAAGAATGGACGTCCCATGATAACCGGGATTTGACTAGTAGGATTCTAGATGAGCTGAGTATCTAGAACGATGAAATCCATTGGAAAATAAAACTTATTAACCTGGATTAGCACATCTTCAATAACACCACGGAGCACCTTGACAGATCTATCAGCTAGTTGTAGTGTTATTTTAGTTGATTTCAGCTCACCAAGTCCTAGCTGCTCATATACAGAATATGACAACAAATTAATGCTCGCCCCTAAATCAAGCAATGTCTTCTCAATCTTATGATCTCTTATGACTCAATAAATGGTGGGAGCTCCTGGATCCCTAAATTTAGGAGGGGTGTTGTGTTGAATCATGGAGCTGAGTTGCTCCGCAAGGAAGACCTTCTTGTAGACTTTCAGCTTACGCTTTTGAGTGCATAAATCTTTAAGAAACTTAGCATAAGCAGGGACCTGCTTGATAGCAACAAGCAACGGAATATTAATTCGCACTTGCTTAAACATGTCCAATATATCATTAAAGTTGTTTCCTTTCTTAATTGGTGTCAAAGGTTGAGGAAAAGGTGCTTTAGGCACATAAGACGGCACATGGGTGGTTCTTGGAGACTCAGAGTGCTTTTGGACCTTGGATGTACTAGTGTGTCTCTCCTCTTCATTTTGATCTTTCGATTTGGAATTTGATTCTTCCCTAAGCATCTCTACTTTGTTCTCGATCTGTTTGTCATACCTAAGGGTAATAATGATTGATTTGGCTTGCTCAAGATATTGTTCTTGTTTTGAATTAGAGTCAATCTCATACTGTTCCTTTGGATTTGCTACAGGTTGGCTAGGGAACTTGCCCTTCTCTATCTCACTCAATGTGGCGACAAGTTGACCCAACTGTATTTTTAGCTTGGCAATGGATTGTGCATTTACATGTAAGCTTTGCTGGTTAGCTTGTAAAGTTTGTTGGGTGTCTTTTTGAAATTCAAGAGAACTCTATATGAAAATATGAGTGTATCTTGAAGAGATGGTTTCCTTAATTGTGAAGGAAGTTGTTGATATTGCGAAAATGTTGAAGTTGTTGACTGCCAACTTGGGGGTAAGGTTGCATTGGAGGATTTCCAGATGGTCCTCCTTGTTGTGGTCCTTTTGCCCAAGAAAATTTTGGATGTCTAGCCCATCCTGGGTTGTAGGTGTCTGAGTAAGGATCATTCCCGGTTCTCCGAAAAGTATTCATAGCATGCACTTGTTTAGAGAGAAATTCTGGAAATGCTGCACCAGATGGACAAGACTGTATAGGATGGGCAGGACTAGAACATATGGCACATGACTCAATTTGAGTTGTTTTTGGAGGTCCATTATTTAATATCAAAGCATCAACTTTCTGTGTCAAGCTATCAATTTTGGCATAAAGATCTGGCGTGACTCCTATCTCATATATACCACCTTTCTTCTGTGGTTGGGGACTTCTGTCACCTCTATTTGAATAGTCCCATTGCTGGGAGTTTTCACACAAGGTTTCAAAGAAATTTCAAGCTTCGACATCACTTTTGGTCATGAATGACCCTCCACTGGTGGCATCAACCATGCGATGGTTTTGGGGTGTCAGACTGTCATAGAAGTATTAAACCTATTGCCACTTCTCAAAACCATGGTGTGGACACTTAAAGAGCAAGTCCTTCCATCTTTCCCAAGATTCATGAAAGTGCTCACCCTCTTTTAGTATAAAATTAGTAATTTCTCTATGAAGAGCATTAGTTTTGTGAATAGAGAAGAACTTGTTTAAGAACTTCTTAGACAGTTGGTCCCATGTAGTGATAGACCCAACTTCTAGAGAATTCAACCATGCTTTCGCCTTATCCTTCAAAGAAAAAGGAAAAAGGCGCAAACGGATCGAATCATCTGAAAAGTTTTGGAACCTAAAGGTAGAGCAAATGTCTAGGTATTCTTTCACATGATGATATGGATGTACCTTATCTAAACTATAGAAGGAGGGCAACAATTGTATGACTCCAGGTTTAAGTTCAATGTGTGCTGCTATGGTGGCTGGCAGCACTATGCATGAAGGTGCATTAAATTGTACTGGAGCTGAATAATCCCTAAGAGCTTTAACTCCATTCTCATCCGCCATTTCAAATAAAATGTTTTTCACTCTTCTACGAAATGTTCTTTCTATTCCAGGATCAAAAGGTGCTAGTTCTATGTTCAGAGATCTACGTCCTAGCATAAACTAAATTACTGCAATGTATGAAAGAAAACTAAACTAAGATGTAACCTAAGAGAAATAAAACTAGAGCTAAAAAATTATGAATTCCTAAAAACAAGATGAAACTATGCAAACAAGAATTGGAAGAAAGAACCCGGAAAAAGAGATGATTGATTTCTGAAGAATTTGGGAGCTCCTCCTTCACTTTGAAGACAATTTTTCTTTTTCAGCTTCCTTCCTCAATTCCTATAGAAAATATAAACAAGAATAAATTAAGTTTCCTAAAATGATGCGAGAAAAATCCTAGAGCTATAAATTATGATAAGAGAGCATCCTAAATCCAATTGGACCGAAATAGTCCCCGGTAACGGCACCAAAAACTTGATGTTTTATTTAAACCAACCTGATTTAAATTGATTTTAAACTCGCAAGTATACGAATTAGGTGTAGATACGGTACGTATTACAAGATCGTTCCCACGAGGACTGGTTGTCACAATTCAAATTTTATGATTCTTCTTAATTAATCCAACAAATAGTTTAGCTAGTTATAAGTAAACAAATTAATGAAAAATAACTGAATCCACCCCTAATTATCCTAACCCTTATTTTACTTATCAATTCATCATAATTCAGATTGATATGCATTCAATAAATAAAACACAATCTGTGTCCTTGGTCAGGTACACAGGATGTACAATTCCCTTGAACCACAAGGATCACATCTTTCCATACATGGTCAGGCATGAATAGATGTAAATTCCTATTTCTTTCTCTGTAGGAAAACCCATTCATAGTCAGACACAAGCATACCTTAGATTAAGATTCCAAACAACATCCACTTCTAGACTTTGGTTAAGCTCATAGATTGGAGAGGTATGGAGTTTTCATTAAAGCATAATAAAGAAAGAAATAAATCAATTAAATCCAGATGAAATCAACAAATAACAAGAATCATTCAAATTAGGGGCTTCATCTCAGCCCTAGCTAAGAAATTAGAAACTCATGAGCAGTAACATAGATTCGAATGGAAAGAAAACTATACTTGAGAAGGCACACATTCCTTAGATTGAATTTGTTCTGGAGCAATCCCGACACCGTGAAGAGCAATCTGTCCTTTTTCTCCTTTAGCAATCTCTTTCTTTTCTTACTTTCCCTTCCTCTCTTTTTCACTCTCTTTTATAGGCTGATGGAAGGCGGTGGAGAGGGTGTTGGAGTCGGTGGAAATCGGATGCAGCTGGCAACGTAACACTTTTCGCAGCCGGAAGATAGCGCTGAAAACTCCCATCTTCCTTGCTTTCTTTCCAAAGTTTTAACGTCCCTTGGGAGGATTTTGGCTGGCCTACACGATGGACGGTTTGGATCATCCATCTGATCAAATATAGTGGCCCACAGGATTCCGGAACATTTGGAATTTGCGGACGTGTAAAAACAGCGGCCTGCATAACGTCTCTTACGTTGTTCTGATGGTGGGGCCCACTTTGCTTTTGTTCTGAGAAATCCACTCCGTCCACCGGATTCCTCTCGGAATTTCGATCAGAAACAGATGCTTTTGGATTGCTTTTGATGTGGCCACCTGATTTTCTACTCTGTCATCCGTCCTGTGTTTGAACGGTTGGGAATCCATCCTCGTTATTTCATGGAATTTCGTCATCTAGGCCTTAGTAATATGGGCCATGGTATTCTAATAGACTGTTTGGATTGTCCATTTGGACAATGGATGGGTCCCACAACTACGAACCGAAAGTCTCTGTTGCAAACAGAGAACGGCAACTGCCATTTTTGAATTTTTTTGTGAAGAAGTGCGCTGACCGACTTTTGGATGTTGGGTGCACGTCCAGTGCATTTGTGCACGTTGCACATTCACTGTACGTGTTGATCCCACGGATATTTGTATCCAAAATCCGCTCCGTCCATTCATTTTATCTCTCCATTTAAGGGGTTGATAGCAAAATTGAAGCATATCTAGACATTCGGCGAGCCCCAAATTAGGATTTAAGGGGCTGATCTATCCGTTGCGCCACTTTCATAGGGATCCAATGGCTAAAATTTGACTTGTATGGTTAATTTAGATTCCTCAGGCCCCGTATAAAGTTTTGAGCCAATTAGATGGTGGGAACCCTGTGATCTTGCACTCTGGATGTCTTTTAGGCCTGTTTAAGGTGAGTGGCTGAAATTTCTCTGATCTCTAGCATGTAAATCCTCGATCTCGGTCCCATGGAGTCCCATCCAATGCCTTGGCGATGCTTGAGTGTTAAATCCATACTTTTAGCATCATTTCCAGTCCACGATCCTAGATTCACCATGCATCACAAACACGATTAAAATGAACCGTTAAGCAGTGTCATGTTCATAAATCCAGGTGGTAATTGGGGTCTAATATGCAATATTCGACCCTCATCAGTGCTCGGTGACATCGAAGACTGCTCGATGGCATCAAATTTATTGAAGAAATTGAAGCAACTCGCTGGGCTGTTTTAGACACATTCTCGATGACTCGAAGACCTATTCGATGGATCGAAGCTTCTCTCGATGACATCGAAGGACGGTTCGATGACACAGAGACTTACACATTGCGAAAGAGCGAAAAAGCGCTTCTTTCGGATTCAAACCCCTTCAATGTCATTGAAGGGTGTTTGATGACATCGAAGGCATTATGCAGAGTTACGTAAAGTACGTAAATTTGATCCGATTTTGTGGATATGTGGAACTTAGCTTATAAATAGGGGTTTCCTAGGCACTTTCTAGGATATCTAGGATTTGGAGAAGTAGAGCAAAAGGGTGGAGCTGCTTCCCAAGATTTCTTCTTCCATTCTTTTTAGTTTTTAATGCTTTCTTCTAGTTTTTTTTTTATCCAATCATGTCTATGGTTGGCCAGACCTCTTAGCTAGGGCTAAGGGGTGAAGCTTGTAGTATGGTTGAGATGTTTTTCTTGTTTGATTCTTGTTATTGTTGAACTCCTTTTATTCTAGTTTGATATTTAAGGAATACTTTTAGTTTTTAATGGTTTGTTGTGACTTAAATTACAGTAGATCTGCAATAGTTTAAAGTGTCTTCTTTTTCTATTTGGAGTTTGTGAAAATAAGAAATCATGTTGTTCACCATCATCCCTTGGGCATGGATGAGTGATGGAATCCCTTTTATTCTTCGCAATTCTCCCATGTTGGTTGTTGGATCGGTATATCTTATTGTCTACCATAGTCTCCTTAACATGGTTAGGTGATGGAATCACTTCCAATCCTCACAACTTTCATTCGTTGAGAATTAGGTCAATGGAAGTTCAGATCTAAGTTTATTGAATATCTTCTAATTGGATAGGATAGGACTCCAATTCTAATTCAATGCCTTGAATCAAATAAGGAAACATCTTAATAGCTGCAAGTGGACCCCTGGAAACCCTAGTTCCCACCTTTAAATTTTTTGAGTTTCTAAACAAACACTTCATAATTACTCCCTCTACTTTCCTGAATTAGGTTTAAATCTTCTTCTAGTTCTACTTCTTGTTGCTCTTAGAAAACACAGAAGATTAGTCCCTATGGATTCAACGTCGGTCTCACTGAGATTATTACTGCATCACGACCCTACATTTGGGGTTATGAACACTTCGCAACACCTTGAAGATCTCACATCGAACGTTGATCCAGTGGGCTAGGGGGCATCGGATGGCTAATCTGACCCATTTGTAGATGTTCAAAGGGAGAAAGAATGGTGTGGAATGGTTCCACCATGAAAACAGGAACGTCTACAAGGCGGTTGCAGATGGAAACCATGCCGCTTTGTCCTTACGCAACCAGATTAGCATAAGAGCTACGCCCGAAGAATTTAGAGGCTATTGTGCACTATAAAAAGTCCTCCCACGCTGATGTTTGAGAAGATACATCAAGAGAAAGAAAGAAGGAAATAGAAAATGGGAAAGAGAGAGAGAGAGAGAGAGAGAGAGAGAGCAAGTTGACGGGCATAGTCTGGGCACTGTTGGACGTCCCAACCTAAGGAGAAAGGAAAAGAAGAGCAGGGGAAGAAAGAGAAAGAGAAAGAAAGAAAATAAAATAAAAGAAAAGAGAAAGAAAAGAGAAGAAAGGGAAAGAGAAAGAAAGAGCAAGAGAAAGGAAGAAAGGAAAGAAAGAAGAAATCAGCAACGACGGGCACCCTACAATCAGGAACCTGCTAATTTTCCGAACCCAGCTAAACACAAGGTAGGCCTCACGTCTGATCCCTCCTCTCCTTTTAGACTCCTTTTCCCTCCATTCCAAACAATCCGGTCTAGGATTGACCCGACCAGAAAATCTGGTTGCAGAACGTAAAGTGAACCCAACAAATCCGAGCTTGCATCTTAACTTAATGAAAATCCTAATCATGTTGACTTGGGTAATACAGTGGCCTAACTTAATGCATCATATTAAATATTTTAGAATTGGAATGTGACAACACAAAACTAACAACGTTAAAGGAAAACGAGATTGAAAGGTGAGGTTTTATCCTTTAAGCTTACATTAATTTAAGTTATTATATTTATCTTGCCTTTTACATGCTTTCATGTTACTATGAGTCCTCCCTACAGTTATATGTTTTACCATCAATTATTTGCCCCTTTGAGATTATAGTATAATGTTGACTACATGTGATCTTTATGAATTTATGTTGGACGATGGATACAAGCCTTTCCCTACCCTTTATAAATTTATGGAGTTGGCCTTAACCTTTATAAATTTATGTGGGGCCATGGATACAAGCTGTACAGACGAAGGGTCATGGTTCACATGGACATTGGATCGTGGTTGTCATATACAGTGGGTGTCATGGTTATCAAGAACAATGGGTCATGATTATGAAGAACAATGGATCGTGGTTGTCACGGACAATGGGTCGTGGTTGTCAATCACAACGTCCATATGTGGATGACAACCATGAACTAGTTGAAGGGTCGTGGTTATGATGAACAATGGATCATGGTTGTTATCTACGTTAGATCGTGGTTGACAACCACGATCCACTCTAGATGACAACAACGATCCATTGTTCATCATAACCACGACCCTTCGTCCGGGTCGTGGTTGTCATGCACACTGGGTTGTGGTTCACAACCACAATCCAACGTGGATGACAACCACAATCCATTGTTCATCATAACTATGACACACAAGCCACGACCCATTGTCAATGACACCTACGACCCATTATTCTTCATAACCACGACCCTTCATACTCGCCTCGATGCATGGTCCTACCTCCCAAATATTCCAAGGGTGGCCTTCTGACAAATGTTATAAATTGTTTCAGACGAAAATGCCCTTGTCCTTGGATCAATAGTTGTACAGTTTCAGAGTACGGAATAAGTTAAGTGTTATTTCATACTTGCCTCGATGCATGGTCTTACCTCCCAAATATTCTGAGGGTGGCCTTCTAACAACTATTATAAATCATTTCGGACAAAAATGCCCTTGTCCTTGGATCAGTAGTTGTACGGTTTCAGAGTACAGAAGAAGTTACCTATTATTTCAATCCTAAGAATTTGACTTGGACGAAAGCCTTTTTGAGTAATGGATCATGTTTTCATCTAAAGTGGGTGGTGGCTAACAACCATGATCCAATATGGATGATAACCACGATCCAATATAGATGACAACCACAATCCATTGTGCATGTGAACCACGACCCTTCATCCGAGTCATGTTTGTCATGCATAGTGGGTGGTGGTTCCCAACCACGATTCAATGTGGATGACAACCATGACCCATTGTTCATAATAACCACGACCCTTCCTATGGGTTGTGGTCGTCATCCAGATAGGGTCGTGGTTATTAACCACGACCCATTGTGGAGGACAACCATGACTCATTGTTCGTCATAACCATAACCATTCATTTGGCCGCCTAACTCATTGCCTGTGCAACTCCTCTGTACTTAGTCTAATATCTGATCTGATAATCTTCATTTTAAAAATATGAAGCACTCAAAGGCTTCGTCTTCAAGAAGGAAGGGGCGTTCATCTTCTTCAGAGTCTAAACAAATTTTCCAATGTACTTAGGATTGCATAGAGATCAATGAAAAAGTCTTGGAGTTTCATAACCCCTCTGCAAATGAAACAACCGTCATTCCTATCAATTTACGTCGTCACTGGTCGATTTTGCATACTGAACCCTCTGATCAACGAAATGGTCTTGTTTCTGTAGATAACTAGATTATAAAGGAGCCAAGGATTTTAGAAGGACATTTAGAAGAAGACAAATCTCATCAGAAAGTCGGCATGGTATATAAAATGCGATTTTTGTGCCCTTGTTATAGTCCTCATCAATTATTTCCTACTCATTTCTTCGAGACTGCCTAACAATGCTTCTTCAATGAAAACTTACCCTGGAAAATGAACAGATTCCTGACAAAAGGTCTTTTGTCAGCTAGAGATTTGTATTCCTGACAAAAGGTCTTTTATCAGCTAGAGATTTGTATAGTGCTTGGGCTCCTGCTATTGTTCAGAAACATACTATCATACTGAAGCAAATCAGTCTTTTTGATGTGATCATTGCTACATCGAAACATTTCTTCGAGGATGCAACTATTTTCAGGAGTTTTAGTAAACACTGGTCTCCAGTTACCAATTCATTCCATCTTCCTCTAGGTGAGATTAGCATCACCTTGTGGGACCTCTTTTGCATAGCGAGCCTTCCTATTATGGGTAAAATCTTTAACGAATATATGCCCTTAAATAAAGAATTCGTTCTTACTTCTTCAGGAAGCAACATGTCTGAAGTTTCAGAAACTTATCTTGAACTATTCAGAGAAATGGCTAATTTCCCATGGCCTGATGAAATTAATTCTCTTGACTGGCTAACTCATATCTCTCAAAACTTGCAGTATACTTCTTTTTCTTCTTCAAAATCTTCATCATATATATATATATATATATATATATATTCTCATATCACCTGTCTGATAATTGCATCAGTACTTTAACAGCTTTATTGGTCAGAATCATCAAGACCTAAAGATTGCTCGTTAGAATATCTAACATACTACTGAATATAGTTCTTCTTGTGAATTGGCTGCTTTCTTGGCTTATTTGCTCAGCTTAGTGATATTTCTAAATTTAACACAAGTGGAAATCATTAGGCCATCCCTTTTTATGGTTACGTGTGCAATGGCAGAAGGTTGAAAATATTCATTAGCTCATTCAGTCCTTTGCTCACTATATTGTGCTTTTGGAAGCATTGTTTTTTATTATGAAAATTCATCTTCTGAGCCTCTTTTAGTCTATGCTGCTTAGCATTTCTTCGTAGGCTGGTTAGGAGTATACTTTCCTTGGACTTTCGATGATTCTGAAAGAGCCTATTTGAATCCTCACCGACTCCCTCTTCGACATTATCAATTAAGAAAATTGATTGAAAAATTAAATGGCTGGGTCACTAGGAAAATAGAGAAGAATGAGCCCATTGACTTCTTTTAATTTCTGCTCACTAGTTTCCTAGATGATACAGAAGTCATTGATAATAATTCCATTTCTTCTGATGAGCACTTATTTCTTGTTTCTATCATATCCAGTACTCTTCCACTGAGAGAAGGTAATAAATTTTGGCGAGAACCATATTATTCTATCAGATTTGCTCACCAATTTGGTTTCGATTAGACGGTACTGGAGACTTTTGACATTGTTACAAGGTCCATGAGGAGTTATGGCATCGGACCATATAACTAGGCTTTGATGTGGAGGCAACTTTTGAATACTGATATTGGATCTCGCTTCATAATTCTCGGTTATAACTATCCAGTTCATACTTCTTATTGTTGGATGTATTGCTGGGCTCATCAATGTTATTTAGTGTGCAATTATTATCAAGTAGACTATGCCATACGTATTCTTCCGCTGCATGTAAGAAGTTATTAAAAAGACCAAGGCATATTTTACTTTAAAGAATCGAAACGTGCCCACTGTCCGGGTCAGCTTTGCATAAAGATTTCTTTAGAAGATAATACTTGTGAAGCGAAGCCTGTTGATACTCTTGAAGGGTGGATAACATTTGACGTTCCTTTAATAGATTCAAAGAATACATCTGAATCATCAAGCCATAAGGAAGAAAATGATAGCTATTTGCGATTTCATTCTCCTCCGCCTTTGAGAATTATACAAGATAACATTCCTTCATCATCAGGAAGACAAGAGACAGAAAGACTCCTTGTCTCTCATCGGAAGGATAAATATATTGTAATTGAAGACTATTAGTCAATCCTAAAGATTAAACTTTTGAATAGAATATTGCAAACATTTTGAATATGCTTTGTTTTGATAAGAAACGAAATGTATTTCGATAGAGGAATTATCATTCAATAATTAACAAAGAAAATAAAAGAACATTCATCATCATAAATTTTAGTATTTTTGAGTTTCAATTACATTCTTGTGTTTCCCTTGATTCTGAAACAAAGTACAATGAATATGTGCAATGAAAGAAATGATAATCAATTCAATAGCGATTTCGGCAGCATTTCGGCATATTTGGTGTCCATCAGAGTGACAGAGGGATTGTGCAGGTATAAAATCCTTTGCTTCGAGTTGACACTTGAGAGGTGTATGTATCGAAAATCGAACTGCGAAGGGAGCTCTCCAAACTGCAAAGCACGGTGCTGTGGAAGCCTTTTAATGCACGACAGTGTAACAGACCCATCAAATCCACGCAATACTATTCACGCGGTTACTTTTCTCTAGAATTTCTGATGATGCAAATGAGAGGGGAGAGGGTATTTATAGGCTGTCACATGTGCGAGGCATCAATTTTTGTGCCACGGGCCCCATTCTAGGCAACACATTCACTCGCACAACAATTCATCCCACACAACATTATTCACCCTCGCAACACTATTCATCCGTGCAACTATTCATTGTGGCACTATTTATCTACACAACTATTCATCCTGCGCAACTATTCATCGTGACACTATTTATCATGGAACTATTCATTGGGGTAGATTTTCCAGAGAGGGATGATAGAGAGAGGGCTGCGTAATGGGTAGGGCTGCCTATCTTTTATCATTGATGCGCAACAAATACAACTCCTATCAACTCGTGTATTTTTTATGTCCTAACAGATGCCTCCTCGATCCTTCTTTGATTGTTTTACGAAATCAAATGGAGGATCAATATTCTTTTGCACAAAAATCCTTTCACGCCAGAAAAAGATCACTTGAACGAAAATCTTCAATAGTCGAGTTTGAACAGAAGACTGAGTGATCGCGCTTGAACGGAAGACTGAATGATTGCACTCGAACGGAAAGCTGAATGATCGCGCTTGAATGAAAGGCTAAATGATTGTGCTCAAACGGAAGACTGAATGCCCATAGTCAAAAGCACTGAATGAATATTTCAATAGGGAGGATAATGACAGCAATGAAAGTACTCTGTCTTTATAGTGGTCAATAAGATAGAACTCCTTTCTATGAACATGGCCACAATCGCATCCTTCAAAGTTTTAACTCCCTTATTTGCACAATTCCCTTATTTGCACAATTCTCTTTTCATCGAAACTTGCTGCTGTAACAACTGTGACGACTCCATCTTTGAGTAACTTGATCAGAGAACTGTCTTTCAATGGTACTCCTACTGTAACAATCTCTTTGATCAACTCCGACGACTCTTTCTTTGAACTCTGTGGCTAGGGAATTGTTCTTTAATTCTTTTCCTGCTGCAAAAATCTTTTCGATTAACTCCTTTATTCATAGTCTACATAATCCAGGATTTTGAATGGTAATTTTTCCTGCCAAATTAATCAGAATTAGTATCTCAAGATATGAAGTAATCAATCGCGTTAGTCAGGAGAAAAGCTATTACGGTTGTGTAAGGATGGAATACCTACAATTCTTGACAGAGTATCAATTATTTTAATTAAATAAATTGTACTTTATTTTAGAGATGAAGGGGAGGATGTTCCCATTGAGAGTTGTCATTTTAGCGTCTACTTGATACCAAACAATGATAAAAGTTCTCTGAATATTTTCTAAGTTTATCATTGAATAATAACAATCCCTAGCAGAATCACCATTTTGTTTCGACAATAAATGAAATGTATTTCGATAGGGGAATTATCATTCAATAATTAGCAAAGAAAATAGAAGAACATTCATTATCATAAATTTCTTTAATTCTGAGTTTCAGTTACATCCTCGTGTTTCCCTTAATTCTGAAATAAAGTACAATTAATTTGTGCAATGAAAGAAATGATAATCAATTCAATAGCGATTTTGACAACATTTTGGCGAATTTGGTATTCGTCAGATTGACAAAGGGATTGTACGGGTCCAAAATCTTTTACTTCGAGTCGACACTTAAGAAGTGTATTTATCGAAAATCAAACTACGAAGGGAGCCCTCAAAACTGTAAAGCACAGGGCTGTGGAGGCCTTTTATTATACAACCGAGCAACAGACCCATCAAAAACGTGCAACACTATTCACCCTCGCAACACTATTCACCCACGCAACACTATTCACCCACGTAATACTATTCACGTGGTTCATTTTCTCTTTGGAATTTCTGATGATGCAAATGAGAGGGGGAGGGGGTATTTATAGGCTTTCACATGTGCAAGGCATTGATTTTTGTGCCACGGGCCTCATTCTGCACAACACTATTCACCCGCCCAACTATTCATCCCGTGCAACTTTATTCACCGGCGCAACACTATTCATCTACAAACTATTCATCTCGCACAACTATTCATCCATGTAACTATTCATCCATTGCAACTATTCATTGCGGCATTATTCATCCCGCGCAACTATTCATCCCAAGTAACTATTCATCACGACACTATTCATCAGGGCAAATTTTCCAGAGAGGGATGATAGAGAGAGGGCTGCATAATGGGTAGGGCTACCTATCTTAGATCCTTGATGCGCAACAAACCAAACTCCTATCGACTCGTGTATTTTTTGTGCCCCAACATACTTGATATTGTGCATTCTGTTCAATTTGGTGATTGGAACTGATTTTCAATTTAGTTAGCTCTAAAGGCATTATATGTGCAATTTTAAGCTCTAATGAGGATTTCGGCTCACATTCCGTACAATGGGCCATGGTTCACATGCACAATGGATCGCTACTATCATCAATAAAGGATCGTGGATGACAACCACGACCCAATATGGATGAGAATCACGATCCTTTGTGCATGTGAACGACGACCCATACCACATTACAACCACGATCCAACAATATCTAGTATTGGTTGTGGTTGTAATGTGGTGAGGGTCATGGTTGTCATGTTATATCAATCGTGCTTTTTAGGGCCGCGTTAAAAGCCCAACTCATTGGGCCCCACACTGTTGCATCATGGTTGTCATGTTATATGGGTCGTGGTTGACATGTTATATGGGTCGTGGTTGTAATGTTATATCGATCGTGCTTTTCAGATCCGTGTTAAAGGCCCAACTCGTTGGGCCCCACACTGTTGTATCATGGTTGTCATGATACGTGGGTCGTGGTTGTCATGTTATATGGGTCGTAGTTGTTACGTTATATGGGTCATAATTGTCATTTTTTTGGACAAAAATGCCCTTTACATGAAAAAAAGAGGTAATTTTATATGGGTTAGGGTTTTCCTGCTACATGGGTCATGGTTCTCATGTTATATGGATAGTGGTTATAATAGGTCGGGGTATTCCTGCTACATGGGTCGTGGTTCTCATGTTACACAGATCGTGGTTATCATGTTATATGGGTATAATCCATGCGAGCCCCAATTCGTCGGGCCCACACTAATGCATGTGTATAATCCATGCCGTTCATCCCTCCTGTTGTGTCAACTTAGGGCTAGGGCCCAATTATCAGCCTCATCCAGATAGAGTAGACCACAGTAGAAAAGAAATGGTGATTGGACGAAACGGATCACCTTGACTCCTATTATTTCTAAATAAACAAGATATTCGATTAGATCAACCCTACAACCACGACCCTTACTACGCTACAATCACGACCCCTAACACATTACAACCATGACCCTTGCCATGTTACACAGGGTCGTGGTTGTCACGTTACACGGATCATGGTTATCATTTTATATGGGTCGTGGTTATAATGGGTCTGGCTTCTCATGTTACACGGATTGTGGTTGTCATCCACGATGGGATGCATCTTGGTTCACGTCCAAACTGGATCAACAACGACCATTTGTGGATGACAATAATGATCCATTCATGGATCGTGCTTCACATGAAAAGTGGATCGTGGTTGTCATCCACAAAGGGTCGTGGTTTACAACCACGACCCATATAACATTATAACCACGATCCGAAGTGCATGACAAGTACGACATATCGGACAACTACGACTCATCTCATCTACCAAACCATTACAGATATTAATAAGAAAAAACATTATAAACACCAATCCATTCAATACGAAATCAGTGTTTGGCTCTCTTCATTGATCTAGCTGATATCTGTTGATGTTTCTTTAAGAAAGCAGCATCGGATTCTTTCTTATACTGTAGACAGTCGTGTGCAATTGTCCTTCTGAATTTAGGAATTTCCTCCTATAAGAAAAAAAATGAAATAATATTAAAACAAAAGACAAAGCAATCAAGATTTAATGTAAATGAATAAATATATACTTACAGGTAGAAAATCAATTACATGCATGCTACTCAGGAAGTCTATGAATTTCAGCATGAATAGGCCACAATCGTCCCCATTTTGTTGCGCAGGTTTATCAGTGATCATCTTCACATTCCATGGCTTCTCCAAAAACATAACTCCACCATCAAGAATATGAAATAACCACCTCAGACCATTTGTTATATGCACGACGACCAGCTCATTTTTTCTCTTTCCATTTAGTATTCATGCTGTCATACAAAATGACATCTCTCTTCCTCGGATAAACAACACCCATCAACTAGTATTGCTACCTTGCGTTCAGAGGGATGTGTATCTGTCAAGCACAACAAATAAGACAACAGTTAAACGCATGCCTTTCTAAAATGAATAATATCATTTAAGTCCAAGTACATGTGCAAGTAAGTAAGATCTTACCAATTCATAATTTCATAGAGCCTTTGTTCTACTATCACCGTCAACTATAGATATAAGATTTTCATTCACTTTTTCCATCTTCATTTGTTGTCGATCCTCATGGTTCCCAGCTCCATAAGTGCGGGACGAGTCAAGTTGAAATTCAATGATTTTCTATTGTGATATTAGATAGTGTTAAAAACATAAATAATTAATGATGTGATAAAGAAAACATTACCGTAAATAATGACGGGACGAATGCGTAGTCCTGTCTATTGCATGATCGATTTTCTTGACACTATGATAAATAGTTTATGTATAGATCGACGGCCTACGTAATGAGAAAATGTGTCATATAATATTCATATAATGATATTAAATAAAGAAAGAGAAAGGATAGAAACTTACTTCAGAGTCAACCCATGAATTTAAGTCATAGATGTTATTCAACCAGTGATGTGCACCTGACTCTCTAACAAGTCTCAACTCATTGTCTTCGGCATCAGTTAGAGCTCGGTGTGGATCCACGTACCCTTGACGACTTTCCTTTACAGGAGAAGAAGTTGGAGCTGTGTATGGAGAAGATAGAAATTTCGAGGCTGGTGCATTGCGTTGTGGCCTATGTACATCCGCAGTAAGAGTAACATCCAGCCTAGTCGCTTCTCTCGTACCCATTGGTTGTCCTCTCTCTTCCTCACTCAAGTGCGAAGTACTGATGTTGAGCTATAAGAAATTCACATATTATCTATGTAATTCATAACATAATGTCTCATTAAAAATTAAAACAAATGTAATTTCACATACACTTTTTTATTGAAATTCTTCCCTTAGTTGCTTCATCTCTTTCTTGCATGAAGCATTATCCTCCTTCAAATGTCTAACTCCTCAGCTTGCATCAATGAGATGATGACCTGTATTAAAATCACACATTGTTTATGTAGCTCGTAATGTCCTGTTAAAGATTAAAACAAATGCAATTTCATATACATTTTTTATTGAAATTCTTCCCTTAGTTGCTTCATTTCTTCCCTGCATGAAGCATTGTCCTCCTTCAAATATCTCATCTCTTCAGCTTGCATCGATGAGATGATGACCTGCATTAAAATCACACATTGTTTATGCAGCTCATAATGTCCCGTTAAAGATTAAAACAAATGCAATTTCACATACATTTTTCTTATTAACTTCATCCTTTAGCAGGTTCATCTCCTGCCTTAGCGAAGCATTGTGCTCCTTCAGTTGCTTCATTTCTGCTTCAACTATTTGCATCAAAGGGATTTTTTCCTATAATAAAATAACATATTATTTATGTATTTCAAGATGTCATGTAAGGAGAGAATCATGGTTATTATGAACATTGGATTGTGGTTGTCATCCATATTGGGTCGTGATGGAACCACGTTTCACTGTGGACAGAAATCATGATCTATCGAGCATGTGAACCACGACCCTTGAACTGGATCGTGGTTGTGATTCACATTGGGCCGTGATTCAAAACCATGAAGGGTGGATCGTGGATTGTGGTTGTCATCCATATTGGGTTGTGGTTCAATCACGACCCATTATGGATGGAAACCACGATCCATTAATAATATGAACCACGACCCTTCAACTGGATCATTGTTGTCATCCACATTTGTTCGTGGTTCACAACCACGAACCATCATGGATGAAAACCACAATCCACTATGGATGATAACCATGATCCATGGTTCATAGTAACCATAACCCAGATGAAGAGTCGTGGTTGTCATCCATGTTAGGTCATGGATCAACCATGACTCAATGTGGATGATAACAACGACTCCTTGTTCATAGTAACCACGACCCTTAGCCTGAGTCATGGTTGTCATCGATAGTGGGTCGTGGTTCACAACCACGATCCACTATGGGTGATAACCACGACCAATTATACATGATAACCATGACCCATTGTTCACAGTAACTACGACCCTCGTCTGGATTGTGGTTATCATCCACATTGGGTTGTGCATCAACCACGACCTAATGTGTATGATAACCACGACCCATTATGCATAATAACCACGACCTTTGTCTAGACTAGGCATATCAACCACATTGGGTTGTGTTTCATAACCACGACTCATTGTGGACCACAATCCATAAAGGAACACGACTATGACCAAATAAGGATTAAGATAATTTAAATTTAATATACCTTCATTGCTTGAAACTCCTCTATTAGCTGCTTCATTTGCTCCCGCAGTGAAGCATTCTCATCTTTGAGATGGCTCATCCCATCTCCAAAATGTGTGAGATGGCTCATCCCATCTTCAACAATTGTTGTTGTTGTTATGTTGTTGACTTGTATTAAATTCATATATTAGACATTACATTTATAGTGACTTGTTAACAATTAAATCAAAGGCAATATCATGTACATATTTTGTATGAATATCCTCTCTCATCAACTTCACTTCTTCGCGTAAAGAAGCATTCTCCTCCTTGAGATGCTTTATTTCTCCTACAAACCCATCAATACGCTTCATTTCCTCCTTTATTCCTTCTACTTCATTTGCAAGGAACTCAATCCGTTGATTAAAATTCTTTATTTTATATCTTGATTTCTTATTCTATTTGAATACCTTGCTAGCAAGTGTCTCGGGGGAGGCTTTAAGGTCAGCCTCAAGTTTGCTTCCCTCGTCAATTTTTCTTCTTATTACCTACACTTCCTCCTCTCTATTCTCCTCTCCATCCTTACAGCTTCCTCTTTTCTCCTTTTTGCTAGCGACATGTTTGAGCACCATGTCCTCGACTAATTTCTTTGTCGTGGCTGCAGCCCGCAAAGCCTTTTCCTTCCTATAAGTGTCATCAGTTACACTCTTGACAACCTCGGTCTCTGCTTCTTCGACCGTTGGTTGAAGCTCTAGAGCAAGCACCACCTGTAGGAGCAAAATTGATTTATTAATTATACACACACTGCATAATTAGATTACACTAATAATTAAATAACTCTTACTGGGACAGCTTTGAAGATGGCCGAGATGGGGGGGTATATGCCTACTCTAAAAGGATTCCAATTTAGTATTCGAGGAATCCTTATAGGTAGTCTTTTAGCGGCCCACCCACTGTCACCAGTGAGTTTCGGGAAATGCTCGTATGCCCGAATTTGTTTAAAATCCATTATCATGCATTACATATTGGTTAACATGTATGAAGTAAAAAATTCAAACTCAAAGTATGACTGGGGACAAGAATAACTTACTTGTAGCGCATACGTGCATCCGCATATGTTATATGATTTGGGGTACTGACCATTCTCACGAAGACTACCAATTGTAATGTTAACCCCATCCATCAAGTACTCATACCCCACACTGCCCCAGGGGTAGTTATTAAAATAATCCAAGTCATCAACCATGTCGATAAACTTATGAACACAGTGATTCTTTTGCGGAGATGCGACTATTAGATTCTCAACACAAATTATTAGAGTCAGCTTCACTATGTTTGTATATTCTTTTTCCCCGGTGAGTGACAAATAGGCTTCTTTCAATTCATCCCTACTCACACTAACTGTTCTCAGATAGCTCTCCCTAATACCTTTTCATGTCTTTACTCTTCTGCTCTTCTCATGTCTGCCATCATCTATCCTAACTGGTCCAAACTTAAGACCCATTATTAATCCAAAATCAACCTCAGTAAACTTTATCATGGCGCCCTGAATAGAGCTGGGCAGAAAGGGACCGATTCGGCGGATCCGACCCTATCCGACCTAAACAGATCCGAACCGAAGGCTAAGATCGGGTCGGATCGAGCTGACCCAGTAAGATCCGACCATTAATTGGATCGATGGTCAACCCGGACTGACCCGATCCGAAATCTGATCCGATTGGATCCGATCCGATTCGGTCCACACAATGTTTATTCACCATTGTTTCCTGTAATGTTGTCCACTTGAGATTGGGATATACCTCTTTTTTTTTTTAATACCATAAAATGATCTAGAAAAATAGATGGATGACATGGATGAAGTAAATACATCATGGTGGGGCCCACAGAGCACTGACTTACCATCCTTTGACTGGTGGGATGGGGAGTAGCCAATCCATCTTCTCACACGGCTCGAAGTGCCTCGAGAAGAGCTCCCTAATGACATAAGCAAGCCTTTCACGTTCTTGCTTGGGATGTTAGGTGGGTCCCACCGTGATGTTTGTGATAAATCGACACCGTCCATCCATTTTAGGAGCTCATTTTAGTACATGCTGCCAAAAATGAAGACTCAATTGGCCCTTACGAGAGGAAACAGTGTAGATTCAATGACCACCTTCCTCTGTTTTCCCTCTCGTCCTGCACACTTAAGCTTTGGATCCACCTATGTTTTGGTATCATGTCCTAAAATGAGCCCTCACAACTGATGGACAGTGTGGATTTCTTACAAATATCACGGTGGGCCCACAACATAAAATCCATGTCCCAAGGAAAAACCTTGGGACGCGGATCGGCAGGTGTACCACGCACCAGCACACTGGTTTAGCGTGTTGCCGTTAGCAAGTTCTGTGGGTCCCATCATGAGGTATGTGTTATAGGGCAACGCCGTCACTACCAAAAAATAGGGCAATGCCGACAGTTTAAAACCGTCGGCAATGACCTTCCCTGACAAATTTTACCCATCGCAAGGTCCGTCGATAAAGGATTCGTCGGTGTTTTTTAAAAAAAATAAAATAATTGAATTTGGATGATATATTTGATTTTGATTCCTTCTGTTTCCCTATATATATATATATATATATATATTTCTACTGCTTAAATAAAATTAACTACTAGGCTAAGATTATACTCTCCAACATCAAGATGAAAAATATAGCTGAATTAAAATGAGATGGAAACAGTTAAATCAATGAGTAGAAATTCTATTGTACCAATTTAACAAATGTTCTTCGGTACCAAATTAACGTATCATAATTGAAAATGTGAAATCACATAAAAGAAGGTGAAATGTAAAAAGCTTACACAGCGAACAAGGGCGAGACACAAATGGCATTGAATATCGCTGCGGAGGTCCAAAGGTAAAGAATGCAAAATGGGTTCTTCATTTACTCCTCGTGGCAAGCCATTTGTATTGCTCGAACCGGCGAACACGTTCTAACAAATCTTCAGGTAGTTGGCGGTGCTGCATCCACTCTATATCTCTTCGTTTAACTCTCCACTCTTCAAGCCTCATGGTAGTAGATTGCAAAAAAGGTCTTGAAATTGAAAACGCAGACAAGTCATTACAAACACTTCATATTAGACAAAGTAACAAAAATGCTAAGAAAATCCTTCAATTCTTCAAATAACCAAATTTTTTTTAAGAAAAGGCAATAAAAGCTTAAAGCTCAGTAATTAATCCATTGCATTGCACTGGAAATATGTGACCCATTTAATAACTTTTACTCCCAAAGTACATTAAGCACAAAAAATTGAAGTTGGAAAGTCATCAAGGAAGTCTTTTAGTTACATATATTCCTAAGGATGAAATCCACAAATACAATTCCAAACAACTGTTGGGGTTTTTGGCTTGCAGAATCACACAAATCTAGATGTAGGATGGTAATCCAATGGCACCAAGCACACAAGAGAATACACAAATTTTACGTGAAAAACCCTTGGGGGAAAAAACCACGGCACAAAGTGACAGATCTCCACTATGAAAGCATCAATTACAAAGAGAAAGGACTTACCCGATTCGAACAACTTCGAATCTCACCCTTACTACACCCTTTGATAACCCTAAACCCTTTTAGGAACCCTTGGAACTACTTTAGAAAGCCTTCCCATACATTACCATACCCTAGGAAAACCCTAGGAACACCTATTTATAGTTTAGGCAACTTCCCTTTCGCATCCCAGTTGCGAAAGGACACAAATCCGCAGTTTCGTGCAAAATCGCGAAACAAACTGTGTAACCTACGACTAGTCTAGCCGAGTTTTCGACTGGTCGTAGGACCCCTTCGACTAGTCGAGCAGCTTGGACACCAAAATCCCATGTCGCTAGACTTTGAGTCGTGCAGGCTACGACCAGTCGAACTATTCCTACGACTAGTCGTGGTTGACCCTCGACCAGTCGTAGCTATAGTAAAAAACAGATTAAAGACTTTTTTCTCAACAATCTCCACCAAGTCTTCTTCAACCGTATAGCTCCTTGACCTCTTCTCCTATCTCTGATTCACATCATAGCTCAAGATCACACTTCGTCCTTCTTTTCCACCATCGCCAAGCCCAGAGAAGTTTCATAGAACTTGAACTTCTCTACAGGAATTTCTTATTGATCATGTCTGCCGGATCTAAATCCACATGCCCAACCACCTTTGCTCATGTCTTCACAAAAGAAGGACGTAAACTTATTACCATCTCACCGCTACCCAATATTGCTTGCCGGGGTACTTGCTTACAACACTGATAGCCTGTGAAATAATCGGTCTAAACTAGACCATGGCATACACTGCCAACCGCATTCGAATAAGGTTCATGAGATATCCTGCTTTTCCTTATCTGTTTTGGGACATGTCCTGAAGAAAACTTGAAGAGAAATGCGTAGGAAACGCTCTCCAGCTTTACTTGGCTCATCACATACTTGATTAATACCTACACACAAGGTATTCCTCCTGTGATTACTAAAGCTTACTCCTCCAGTCTCAACGCCGAGAACCATCTTTGCAGCCCCCGATCCTTCATCCTGAATGTCCCAATTAACCGAGTCTTCAGTACACTGATTTCAGACATGTCATAATTGGCAATCTACATGTCATTAATTCCTGACTCACCATGAAGGAATCAAACCACTGCCTAGGCTACAGGTCGAACTACGACCTCATGCAAAGTCTTTTCTCAGCCCCTTTAACTTCGAACTGCTCTGGTTGTTTCATGTAGATCTGCTCTTCACTTTCCCTTACAGAAGTGCAGACTCCACATCCATCCTTCCAGCTCAAGATCACGTTGGCCAACCAGCGCCAATCACGGATCTAATAGACACCTGCTATACTGTCGGCGTGAATATCTCTGAGAAGCCTATCCCTTCTCTTTGAGCATAACCATTCGCTACCAACCTCGCCCTGTATCTATGCTATATCCTCCTGAAGATCCACCTGCATCCAACCACTCACCGGCCCACTAGAAGCTCCACCAGCTCCCATATGTCGGTCTGGTACAACGAATCCATCACATCGCCCATAGTCACCTTTCACTTCTCAGCACCAGGCTCACCTAGAGCCGTCTGAATAGAAGATGAATCCCTTGCGATATTGGAGTCATCCATGTACCTCGCCGATATCCTGCGATCATGCCGTGTGATTCTTCTCACAAGTGGCTACTCCACCTGCTCTGTATCCCTGTCCACACGTCTTAGCCTTCCTGCCCTCCTCGCTCATGTAGTCATGCCTAAAATGCCACACACGTGCAGAGGTGGAATCCGCTACATCTACTGTAATTCCACCGTTTGAAGTGCTCCCGATCAACCTATAAACATGATCGAGTCGTTGCGCTTTCATGACTACCCATGCCCCCTTGGATACCTTAAGAGCACCATCACTACCTGTGTACTTGTATCCTTTTACCTCAAGCACACCAAGAGAAATCAAATTCTGCTTCAAATTAAGAACGTGCCTGACATCAGTCAAGGTACACTCCACCCCATCAAACATCCTGATGCGCACCGTACCAACAACCACAACATTACAGGCAATGTCATTGCCCATAAATACCTGTCCACCATCGCACTCCCTGTAGCCACATTACCAAAAAAACAAAGCAACGCCGACAGCTAAAAACCGTCAGTAAAGGGTGCGTCGGGGTTGTTCGTCGACGGCTAAAAACCGTCGGCATTGTCGGCAGCTAGAATCCGTCAGCGGCTAGAAACCGTCGGCGTTATCGACAGCTAGAATCGGTTGGTGTTATCAGCAGCTAGAATCGGTCGGTGTTATCAGCAGCTAGAATCCGTCAGTGTTCTCGGCGGCTAAAAACCGTCGGCGATTCTCATTAATTAAAAAAATAATAATAAAATATATAATTTATCATCCATTTAATTTGGATGATATATTATATATTTTTTGTTCTATTGTGTAGACTTACCTTCTCAAATAGATTGGTTCGTTCAGGGCTTTGGAGAAATGGGAATGAACCAACCTATTTGAAAAGGTAGTCTACATAATAGAAAAGCACATGAACCAACCTATCACATAAATGTTCAAATGCAATCAAGTAGTTATCACAGCTTTTGCTGCAGTCTATGTAATTCTCTCGTGTGATATAAGACATTCTACTTTCAAATTTGTCACAAGCATGACTATGATCCTATGTACAAATTGGCACTCTTTAGTTCTTATAGTCTAGCTATGCATTTTAAAGAATGGTGAAAGAACACTGATGCATAATTTCCAGTAGAGTGAATTATATTGATGGAAGGACCTGGAATTAAGACAATTAAATAAACATATTGTGCTTGTAAAAATATCCCCTTTGGATACCCATGAACCAACTATAAATTCTGGAGCTGCTAGATCACCAAGACTACAGTAAAAAATCATTTCACAAAGAATGTTATCCTTTGGATTCAAATGTAACATTCGCTAAACACATAAATAAAGAACCATGATAAATCCATTTGCAAATGTAGGATCTCAAATCCAACTCCCCACACAAGTGCCAACATGCACATGCAAGATCTCAGTTGTTCATCATGTAGGTCCCATCCATGGTGCATGCCTTGTGGCCCAATAGATCAAGTCAATTTTTAACTGTCCACTTTTATGTAAACTCGTCCTAACTGATCCTAAATGAGGAGCTCACCTATATACAAGCCAAGGGACTAGATGTGTACGTCAATTGTTTATATTATGCCAATTGTTTATATTATGCCATGTGGCGTACATCGAACAGTCAAGAATGCTCTGTGACCCTATTAGACTCTTCCACACTCATATAGCTACAAGGCTCAGCCAGAACTCCAGAACCTTCTAGAAATCTCTAGAAAACATTACAAAGGTCTAGCCTATTCTAGAACTTTCTTCACTCTTTTACTATGTAAAAACTCCTCTATATGTGCGGATAGATCCAGCTAAGTCCCTATATTACCCTCCATGCCTGTGACATTCTGGGTTTTTTTTTCCCAACCTTTCCAAGATTAGTTGTCATCAAAAAAGTTTTTTTTTTTTTTTCCTGTCATGAAAATTACATGGTTTTCAAGGGGAAGTTGGTGGCAGATATTAGTGAATTTTGAGATCAATTGTTGGTGGAAATGGGCTAGCAGGGGAGTCTGATAGGGGGAGCTTAAAGCTTGCTGCATATCCATCTTGGCTTTGCATCTTGATTAAACATTCCTTACATTTTTTTTCTGGATATTCCTTTTTTGGTTTACTGAATTCAGTTGCTTGCTCCAAAACAATTATCAACCATGAAAATAGATTTTAATGCACAAATCAATAATCAATAAAGCAGTTCAAGTGTAAAAGAGCATATGATCACAGGGTTTATATAATGAAGTGAAAGTGAAAGTGAAACTGATGGAAGAGGATACCAGTAAGGCCATATTTTTGTAGAAAGCTTGTTGAGGTAGTACAAACAAATCAAGGAAAGAGGCGGATTTATCACGGAAGTACAAACAAACAATAATATTCTCATGGTCATTGATAAAGAAACACCCACCGCTCCGAGATTCCCAAATACATCCAATAACAGATTTCAAAAATCAAAGAGCAATGAAGTACATGAATAAAAATCAATGGTCAATCTTCAAATCAGATGGACCACAAGATGGAGAGTCCTCGTAACTAGAAATGACGTACTATGAAGAGGCATAGAACTATGCACATACCTGCATTAGCATTCCTTAAAATCATGGTGCCATGCCAAAAGATGCATCAAGAGCATCTAGGCTAATCAGAAAATTCCAATTCGTCAAGCATAGGATTAATAAAATTAAGGTTGGCATCTTAGTGATCCAACGATTTAAATGGATTCTAAATTGCTACCAGCTCAGTTTTATTCTTTAAAGTTGTTAGATTCTGAAAAAGAAAAATATAAAATATAAAAAAATAAAATAAAATAAATAAATAAGAGGTAACGGGTACATCCATTGCTCTAAATCAAGAATCCTCTGTACCATTAGACTTAATCCATATACAAAAACATATGATTGATTTTTCTACACAATGGAAGTCCTTGAATAGGTCAGACAGAAGTAGCATCAAAACCTTATATTCCACTTGAAAATTTATCCACACTAACATATCATCGAAATTGTAGACACGAAACCCATGTACCAAGATCTGTTTGGCTCCTTATACAATGAAAGTAATTTGCAACTTTTGGCATTTCTACTCTTTAGTAGAAATAGCAAAAAAGCATTAAAGATTACTGGTGTGGACATGAAATAGTGCTTTTCCATACAACACTAAAGAGCCCCAATTCATAAATTTCCTAAGTTCGATTGAAATAAGAATTTCTTAAACCAAGGAAAGGTTGGACAAAAATGGACTGTGATCAGAGATCTACCTTCAGACATACTAGAAAATTAGAGCATCACAGTGGACTTACCAACATTCAAATCATCAAGGAAATAAAAACTTCCACCGAGTAGCAAACATGATGAATATACATGTGTACATATATAGGTAGGAAAATGCTACAGTGATAACAGGTAGTTCTGGGGAGCATCCATCAGTTGCGCCCCAAAAAGTTGCTAGAGGAGCCTAAAAATTAGGCTAATCCAACCATCAGACAAGCCACAACATGGAAAACAATGAAAAAAAAAAGCACAACCTACAAATTCAAGTGGTGGGGGCCACTTGAAAATTGGATTAGGCTGATTTTTTGGGGTGTCCCATCATCCTCTTGGTGGGGCTCACATGATCTAACCCACGGATGGCATACACTATAGTAGGCCCCACCCAATGGAAAAGGGTAGAATAAAGGGCTTAAACATACAAATTCAAATGGTGGGGCCCACCTAATGATTGGAGTGGATTTATTTTCTGCATGTCCTGTCATCATTGTGGGCACGCTCAATACACGGTTTGGATGATATAGACAAACCACAGTGAGTGGCACATTCTGGCCATTTTGTATAGTGGGAGTTCCCCCTCATTGTTCCCTACAGTGTAGCCCACCTGATGGTTGGATCAGCCTGATCCCTGATGTCATAGACACACCATGTGGGTGGAAGATCAGCTGCGAGAGAGAGAGAGAGAGGAGCAAACCTGATCTTAATTTCTTGAGCATGCTTGTCTGATAGAGAGTACAACATTGTATAATTTTTCAAGTCGAACACCTTGTATATGCTGATGCAAAGCAAAACAAAAAGGAATGTCAGATCGAAAACCACAAACATTGGAGAGGTTGGGAACAAAGAGAATCAATATTTCACCTATCTTGTGCAGAATATGGAAGGACCTTCCCATTTACAACATCGAACTCCACAAAACCAGGCCACTTCAGTGACTCAGACTCGAACAGAGGAAAGCCGGCATCAGGCTTACCCCTTCGTATGTACCTGGATCGGTCAGGCAAAGTAATATATTAAGTCAGCACAAGGCCACACCACACAACTAATGAATTGAAAAAGAAGAAAAGAGAATGAATGAATGAAGGTTTAAAAAGAGAATTGCTATACTCGATCCTTGTGGTTCTGCATTTCAAAGAGCTGAAATTGTCTGAAGCATAAACTGAAACTGTGATAAGTGAATCATTATTCTTATTATAAAACAAACTTCGAATGACTTCATCAGGAGTCACGTTCAAGAAGCATATCCGCCGGTTTGTCTTTGTATTCGTACGTTCAACAATGGAAGACGTTATACAAACCATATTCTGTGAATACGTCCCTAGGATGATTATGACTACTGCAAAGACGTGCTGACCTCTGCTAAATGCCGCACACACGCCAGACTGTGCCAGACCAAAAACGATGTCACATGCTGCAACTATTTCAATAAATTTTGACCTCCTTTTCAGAAAAGTCAGTTGCAAGTTATCGTATCCTTTCGGATCATGAGTATCATATTCCTCCTGAAACAAGCATCCATGAAAAACATTAACAGAAGAATAACTGTAGGAGCATTTTATACAGCACAACAAAGAAAAGAAAGCAGTTTGAAAATGATATAAACAAATGCGGAATCACTAGTAGTTAATTGGGGAGCGAAATAGAAAAATAAAACCATCAACGAAAAAATAATGGTACATTCAGAAAAAAATAATCGGAAACAAGAAATTCAACAATATCTATATTTTTTTAATTAATAACTCAAATTATATAAAAGGAGAAGAAGAAAGAAAAGACTACAAACACCAGTCACCATCAACGACCAAGAAGCTACTTAGACAATGAATCAACCAATGAATTCACCTCACGCTTAACATGAGCTAAACAAACATGAATTAAGGAACATAAGTCTACACATTCCTCAATCAATTTGCAACACCCTAACAATGGAGACCGGATTTAACCCACCTAATGACATCAGCTGAGACACCTTTGACAGTCACTAGGCTGCAATGATGACTTTCTGAAGAGCTAATTCAACTCCATGAAGCTTCAGCAAAGTTAGAATTGGTGACACCCGCCAGGCCCGAGAAGTCAGGAGCAGAATTCCCTTGGTCATCCATTATAGAGATGGTGTCTTGCAGCAGAAGACCATTCGTGCAAGCAAACTGGGCCAAACAGGGTGGACTGCACCATGATGTGTATGTGAAATCTACTCCGACCATTAGATGGGCTGCATCACGTTAGGGCCAGGTCCCAAAAATCAGGCCAATTCGTAATTCAGGTGGGATGCACCAAGAGAGACAGTTGGGAGCGAACTCCACTCTTGATTTCACCAGGGCCACCTGAATTGAAAAATGGCCTGATTTTTGGGCCTCATTGAGTGTTGTTTGTGTCACTGTCAAATCTCAAGATGGGTATTTATTTCTTTCCTCCAACAATCTCAAAACCAATGATAAAAGCAATTTCATCTTCTACCTCAACAATCAGGCAGTTCCACTCCTTAGGTGGACCACAGAATATGAAGTAAGGTAATGGTTAAAACATTTTTACTAGCTGCTGATCTGTTTTGGTAGCTGTGGCCACCTGAGGCATTGAATGGCCTGAATTTCATCTTCCCCCACTCTCTCCCTCGATTTCCCCACTCTCACCTCTCCGTCTCTCTCTCTTGAAGCAACAAAGAAGAAAAAAAAATCTATTTTATGTTTTTTCAATCCATCTTCCATTTTCTTCTTAACAAGAAAATCCATATTTACTAATATTCCCATTTTTCTATTTTTCAAAAGAATGAGTTCAAACTCCAAAAGCGTCGGCTCTAGCACTCATACTTTCAGCCCAAACCCCATAAATATACCATGCATAGCTACTTTTGGATTCAAGTTGGTTCCCAATCCAGGCTTCTATACACGATTGAAGGATTTCAATTCCAGGGGACTCCGAATCCATGTTCAGAATCCGCACTCCCAAACAGGCCCTTGGCTGGTAGAGTGTTGAACAATGATATCCTTCGATTGGAGGACACTTTTTGTTATTTTAAGACCATATTGTCATTTTAGCCATCCAAAAAATGTCAACCAATCTGATACTTGGTCGAGAAAATGATTAAGGCAACCATTCTTCTCTGTCACTGATAAGGTACTTGCTACAATTGACCATTGTCTGGATGCATTACCTACATTCTTCATAATATTTTCTCTCTCTCGCATAACAAAGAACCAACTTGAATCTTCGACTCTAGCAAGGTTTGTGAGTCCATCTTTCATCTTAGTTGGGGTGAAGAAATCTTCTAACATCATATTGCCTTCATGAACCAGTTAGGTACTTCCAACACCCTAATACTCTCATCATCTGTTGTTTCTGAAATACACATCTTAAATTTGATGAGTTGGCTAAAAAATATTAATGTTAATTGATAACTAATACCAAATAATCCTGAAAGCAGGGGATAAGGTGAGGTAAGCAACAAGTTTAGTGAACAACAAGATATGTCACATTCCAGGATGAAAAACCAAGCACTGATTATTTTAGAATTCATGTAGTTGGTGTGTGATGGATGCAAGCTATTGAAGGTCAAACATAGAAATGAAATTTGTGAGCACTATGAGCAGATACGAGTTCCATTACCAATCAAATCATGTCCATGCAGTTCTATTATCACATGGATGTTTATGCAGTTCTAGAGCCAAACAAATAGTGTTCATTCAGTTCTATTACAAAACAAATAGTGCTCATTCCTAAGAAAATGGACTTTTTTTTGTTTTGGGTGAAGTGCGTGCGTGTGTGTGTGTGTGTATCAGTCAGATTTGAACTACAATTGAGGTACAAACATCACCTGCCATTCCAATCTGGTTGGACGATAAAGTAAAAAAAAGAAAAAGAAAAGGTAGAGGGAGGGTGGTCTAACCACAGACATAAGTTCCAAAGAAAGAGAATGCCAAGAAGACCAAATGTGACACGTGTAACGAAAGTGTAGAGGACCTTGTTCACATGCATTCCTATATCAAGGAAATACCAAGCTTATCACAACTTGTGTTAAACAATCAGATTTGAAAGAACCAAAACAATAGAAGATGTCTTATCTTACCGCAAAAATTCAAGGACAACAAGACAAAATGAAGGGATCATCCAGTGCGAAATCCTGTCCTTGTGACAAAGGAAGCAAAGGGTTTACATCTAAGAAACAACAATCTTCAATATATATATATATATATATATATATATATAAAGTGTTGAAGGGTTGAGAATGAAATTTCAACTAAAAGTGTCCATGAATCAGGGATCAGGGTTGTCTGACCAATCTGATTTTGGGGATGTGACTTAAAAATAATGGGTTCCACAATCTATTTATTACATTTGAGTCGGTGCACTCTGCATGTATAATTTCTAAATGAACAGAAATTGCATTCTAATTGAGTGATGTAATCTCACTGTTGCAGAAAAACCAATTAGGCAACCAAATACCTGAATCTGATTAGTTGGAAGATCTTTGTCCCATTGCGAAGTTGGACAAAAGTTACATATATACCATGTTCGAATTGCTCAGTCTCCCCTTCTTCATTACTATACCTTAATGTTGAAAATCTAACAGATCTTGAACCACCTTACTGTTGAAAAAAAGGATAAAAGTTTCATTTGATATATATTTTTGTTTTTGTTTTTTTTTTTTTTCAGGTCTATCCTTTGTCTATTTCTTTTGTCAGCAAATGAACTCGCTACCTATAATTGATAAACTTCACCCATCAAATAGAGGGAACTTGGATGGGATTTCTAGCATCCCACAAGTTTTAAGTATATTGTGCCATGGATTGCAGGTTTCCCCTTTCCAAAATGATTGGTATGCTTGATGATTTTATTAACCTGAGAGGCTTAGACTGATTTTAATATTTAATTTTCTAAATATTTAATGGTGTCTTTCCCTGGTTGAGGCCTCTGATGCTCTCTTAGAACCACCGCTTGTTGGAGAAACAAAACCTAAACCCACCTACAAAAGCAGCCCATTTTTTTCATAGCTTTTAAAAGAACAGAGAGAGAGAGAGAGAGAGAGAGAGAGAGAGAGAGAGAGAGAGAGAGACTTCTTTGAATATTATACCTTGGCAGGTGGCTCTACACGCATGGGCTCAAATGGGAAGATATTCAAAGTAGGAGGCCTGATTCCTGAGTTCTCTGCATACATGAAAATATTGATCAGAAGAGGATGAGGAAGAAGAAGAAGAAGAAGAAAAACAGATCGAAAGGAAAAAAAAAAAAAGCATCTACTTTTTCCTAGACACAATCATCACACAAGTACCTAAGACTGGAAGAGAGTGAAAAGGAAGATATACATTCTAAGTATCTTATGCATTTGCAGCTCTTGCCATCGAAAACAGGGAAAAAAATGAAAAGAGAGAGAGAGAGGTAAAGCAAAGAAATAGAAAATCTTCCCTGTACTCTTTTTCAGTACATGGATTTGCAGGAATTTCACGAGTAGTTTGTTACATGTCACGATCCACAAAAACACGTAAATGCAGAAAACCTTGCTTTATCAATAAAAGCTTGAGGCTGAAATTCCTCTCATTGCCCTTGCGTAGAATACGCATCTCCATCTTTCCTGATAATGAGTCACCTGTGGGACAAGCATGCAAGTGGAAGGCCCTATCATGACAGTCACCTGAAGCAAAAATCAGTTGATCCACTCATGAAGCAGGTCACGCCATCAAAACAGACGGATAAGCAATGTTTTGACTCAACATACAGATGGGATCTTTATGGTGGGATCAATTGCCTGTATAACTTCATAACTGTAGATAACTAGATTTGGATATTGCTCACTTGAAATCCACATGGCATGCTGAGGTGGAATCTGGGTAGAAGTCTAGCAGATGAATCCCATCATCAGAGGAAGATCCAACTGCATATATCTACACAAGAAGACATAAGACATTACAAGATATTTTTGCTATAACTGAATCCCATGGCTAATTATTGCTATAGTTCTAAGAAAACCACAAACACATATAGTCATCGCTTGCCAAGTGTAGCTCTAATCACAATATTCATATACATGCGTAGGTGGCTAACATTGATCATTCATCATTTGCTAAATTAGGATTGTCCGAGAAATGTGTGTGCATGTTTGTGTCTATATATATATATATATATATATATATATATATATATATATATATATATATATATATATATATATATATATATAACAAGAAAGACTCAATAAATGCTAACCCAGCTGCATCACCCACATTGGAAGCAAAAAAAAAAAAAAAATCAGATCGGCCTCAAACAGCCACAACACTGCAGCTTGACAAAGGGAAGACCCAAGTAGCCAACGTAGAGATTCACCATAGCGGCCCGGATCTTGAAAACAGAGCCGCCATCGATCGATCGCAACTGCAGTCGAACCCCATTAATCGGGCTAGAGACAAATCACATCTACCAACCTCATCAGTGGCTAATGCAATCACTACACTTGCAAAGATGACAGGCATATGGATGTATCAAAACAAACCCTTGGCCACCAAACAGATAACCATTTCTAAGATTCTGAAGAAAAAAAAAAAAAAAAAAAAACCTTGAATTTGCTTCAATTGATCCCAGATGTGCAACAAACAACCACTATTCTACTCACCTGCTAGACGCGTAGAAGACCTGTACACCACGCTAAAAGTTCAATTCTATTCTGATATTTTAGCCATGATACTACAAAGAGATCTCTGGCATAAACATGAGCCTACCTTAGATTAATATGTATACAAATAGAGAGAAAACTAGAGAAACATAGGTCAAGAAGCAAAGAACTGAAAAAAATTGATGGTTCTTTTAAGCACTTCATACATAAAAACTTCGGAGAGTGATTTCCCCAACTCGTCACTAAAGAATGAGAAAAAAAGGTTTTCCACTGCAATTTTGATCGCATCCAAGTAACTCTACATAAGATAGCTAACTCTACCAAGCGTAAAAATATATATATATATATAAAATAACTGATTTGAACCACATCCCCAAATTAGGCCGAAGGAGGACCAAATTAATGGAATGACACACAATTCAGATTCACCAAAAGTCTGATTTCTAGGATCTGCACACTGGCGGGACATCTGCATTGTTGCATAGCTGGTCCCTATCCAAGCGAAATGCCACACATAAGGAATCTGTAACTGGTAAAAGTAGGCCTATTCAGAATTACAATATGACACGCAAGTTGAATAGCTGGTCCTTTATGTGGACAACTGGATGGTGTGGCTATATACAATTATATTTATAGAATTTATCTACTTTACAAGAAATGCATTCCCAATAAAAACTAATTGCAGATAACATTTAGTTCACACATTAATTCTGTGTTGTTCGACCTCTGTTCAGTCCCGGGTTCACACATTAACATTCATTCTCATTTGAAGAAGAGATACGCACAAGTTGAAGAAATATGCATGAGTTCAAATATGTAGCTGACCTCTAAAACTTACACCATATTCATCTGCTCAGCTACACCCACACAAAACATTCTTTGTTGGGCCATTTCATCAAACAGTTAGCATGCATAAAATACAGGAGGTACACACAAGGGGTTTTTTAGGGGTCGTTTGGATGCCTGTAACTTCTCTAAAATGTAAGTAAGTTACAGGTGACTTAGTTACAGTTGGTGTTTGGGGGAGGAAAGTCACAGGTGACTTTCTCTCAACCTGTAACTAAGTTACAGGAGAAAGGGCCGAAAATCTTACAGAGAAAGAGTCGTTTTTCAAGTTACACATGCAACTAAGTTACAGTAACAGATTGAAAATTTTGAAATGCAAAACGTTGGGGAAGAATCGCACTGCATTGAAGAAGCATACCTACCTTCAGAGGGTTGGATTTTTAAAACGAGGGGAAGAGGGAGAAACGCACCCACGGTCGGATTTTTAAGCTCTGCAATCTGTCTCTCTTTCTTCCCTCTCTGCAATCTCTCTCTCTCTCCCTATCTGCGATCTCTCTCTGCGCGATCTCTCTCTGCAACTACCGCTCTCCCTCTCTCCTCCCCAAAACGGTAGGGTTTTCATCGCAACCCCTCTTCTTCTTCTTCTTCTTTTTTTTTTCTTTTTTTTGTGCTTAAAAAGACGGGAGTGGTTTAGGTGTTGCTAATGTGTAGGCATGCTCTCTACGCACCTGCGCATGTGTGTAACTTTATACACATGTCATGTCATGGGACTCTAATCCGAACGGTCCATGTGATGCAGCATACATGAAACCCCGTGGGACCGATTTTCAACCTAACCTAAAACTCTGGTGGGCCATAGAAAAGAGATATGCAAATCAAGGGAGGAAACTATAAGTTTTTTCATGGCCCACCAAAGTTTTGGATCAAATTAAAAGTTGGGCCCTGGTTGTTTCATGGGGTTTTACATCACATGGATGGATTGGATAAGCCGCACACATTTATAGTGGGCCTAAATGAGTTTACTGAGTTTACTCAGTACAATAAAAGTATACCATGGGGCCCACCTTGATGATGTGTTATACATCCACTCTATACAATTAAAGTTTTTTGTTCACATTACTAGCATTTTGAAAACATGGGCCCACTTTTATGGTCCACCTGTTGATTAGTTTAGCCTAAGAATCGGCCAAACTATTCATTTATATGGGCTTAATAAAATGGAATAATTTTATCCCAGTCTTTTTTATGTGTCAATCTGATTTTTCAATTATTCTTTATTTCAAACTCTATCTAGCGTGAATATCCAACTTATTACTTATAACAAAGTTACAGGTTATCCAAACACAAAAACAAAGTTACTTGTAACTAAGTTACAACTTACATCCAAACAGGATTACCTGTAACTTACTTACACCTGTAAGTAAGTTACATGTAACTTACTTACAACTTAAAAAAGTTACAGGCATCCAAACAGGCCCTTAGTTTTTATGAATGGGGCCATTGTAGTGACCTAAAATGATGATATTATGGTCCATGCACCAAAAATCTGAAAGGGGGCTAAAAAAACCCTCTGCTTAGTTACATCCACACAAAACATTGCTTGTTGACCCATTTCATCAAACAATTAGCATGCATGAAATACAAGAGGTATTACACAAGGGGCTTTTTAGTTTTCACAAGCGTGGCCATTTTTAAGTTACCTAAAATGATGGTATTACATAGGGGCTTTTATCTCATTTCCCTCGTCCCAAAAAAAACGTGGCTAATTCCTTACCATCCATTCATGACCATTGGTCAAATTCAATCGGCGACCGTACAATCTGACCCAACATACAGATGTTGACTACATGTCGAGTGGATCGTCCTAACATGCATCAAGGATATTATTCATCACATCATGTCCGACATTTTTCATGGCTCGGATCCCACGTGCTTGGACGTATCAAACTGGACTGGACCATTGTCCATGTCGAGATTCGTGAAATGGGTCCCATCTGGATCAGGAAATCTAACTCTCCCAATCACAGCAATGGGTATCGCCAGCCAACAATAAAATTTTGGAATGAAAAGTCAAACCACCGACACTTTTCTCTATCAAAAGTATCAACTTCAGACGATAAAATACCGCTTCTAATCTCAACAATCATAACAATCAAACAAAGGAGCTTGGTCCCTTTGCCTACCTCTCTCCCAACACATGTGCAAAGCGTTTGGAACGTTCATCCTGGTGGTGGGGGTCAGTGCAATGACCGTCTCCAAGCGCCACTTGAAGGAAGAAGAAGCCGTGCCACTCGAAGGAAGAAGACGCCTCGTCACTGGAAGGAAGAAGTCAAAATGTGAAAAGAGAGGATCGCCGCTCGAAGGAAAAAGTGAAAATGTGAGAAGAGAGGAAGGCGCTCGATTATTTTACAAATCCTTTTCTGAATACTATAAAATTTTGAAATACGAAACAGTGTGCGTTTACCACTGTTTATAACAAAAAATCTGTTAACAACCGTACATGCACAGGGACCATTTTATGGATGGTTAAGATCATATTATATAAGAAAATTATAAATATTAAACATCTACAACTAGACAGATTATTTCAATGGTCTGGATAACTTTATATCATTGCCACTATTTTCATGAACGAGTCACCACTATTTTATATTATGTACAAAACTCACAGTTTTTTTACAGAAAAATAAAACGGTAAACAAAGCTTTGGAAAGGGGAAGGCTCTATGGGCCCCACCATGATGGATATGTTTCATCCAATCCATCCATCCATTTGTACACATTATTTTGGGATAGATCCCCAAAAATCATCCCTAAATAAATCTTTGATAGACCACAAATTGATAAAACATCAGACGGTTGGACGTCGACCATTCAAAACAAGGTGGGAGGGCGACGGATAATTGGGTTTCGCCAACGGATTTTAGCCGTATCTAAAACGCTACCAGTCCGTCAACGTTGCCCTGTTTTTTGGTAGTGTCAGTGAACTAACTCCGATGAGGAGTCATATGAAAAGATGCCCGTGTCTAGCATCCACTCGTCCTTACGATCATCATATGGCCGCCTGATAGTAGACATAGATAAAACTTCACCATCACATCCATTCGATCCATCTGACGTGGCAACATTGGCTTCCCTGTACGAAGCCTCAGAATCTTCTCTTCAATTTAGAATTTCCACAATCCTTCTTCACATGTCCTTCCTTCCCACAGTTCCAGCACTTTACCTTTCCTTTACCCTTGCCCTTGGATTTGGATCTAGAACCTATACATTGTCCAGAATTACTACCCACTGTAAACAGTGCATCAGAAGACGTCCCCATGTTGCTGTTTAGTTGTCTCATAGCCTTCCCTTGAAGAGCCGAGATAACGGTATCGACACTCAGGGTTTTGTTCTTGCTGCACATAGTGTCTTTGAATGTCTCAAAAGACGCCGGGAGAGAATTCAGCAACATACATGCTTGTTCTTCATCGTTCATCACTTCCTCCATATCCAGCAATTTGCAAACTAATTTATTTAAGTTGCTGATATGAGCCTCCAGATCTCCACCCTCTGTCATTTTGAAGTTATACCACTGCCGCTTCAAGTGCAGGCGAATTTCAGAGGATTTCTTCGCATAAACATCCTCTAACTTCGCCCATAACTTAGCCACAGTTTTCTCCCTGATGACGTTGTAGAGAACCTCATCCGTGAGACATAAACGGATCGATAATAGTGCTTTCTTATCAAGAGTATTCCAATCACCATCAGTCATAGTGGACTTCCGCTCCTCAAGAGCACCATCTTTACCTTGCTTGATTAAGGAACTCATCATCTTAATCTTCCATAACTCAAAATTCTTTTTCCCCAAGTACTTCTCAATATCATACTTGGTGCTTGCCATTATTACTAATCCCTCAGATTCAGATTTGTGCCCCAACCGATTGCTCTGATACCACTTGTTGGGGTTTTTGGCCTGCGGAATCACACAGATCTAGATCTAGGATGGTAATCCAATGGCACCAAGCACACAAGAGAATACACAAATTTTAAGTGGAAAACCCTTGGGGGAAAAAACCACGGCACAAAGCGACAGATCTCCACTATGAAAGCATCAATTGCAAAGAGAAAGGACTTACCCGATTCGAACAACCTCGAATCTCACCCTTGTTATACCCTTTGATAATCCTAAACCCTTTTTAGGAACCCTTGGAACTACTTTAGAAAGCCTTCCCATACATTATCATACCCTAGGAAAACCCTAGGAACACCTATTTATAGTTTAGGCAACTTCTCTTTCGCATCCCAGTTGCGAAAGGACACAAATCCGTAGTTTCACGCAAAATCGCGGAACAAACTGCGTAACCTACGACTAGTCTAGCCGAGTCTTCGACTGGTCGTAGGCCCCTTCGACCAGTCGAGCAGCTCGGACACCAAAATCCCATGTCGCTGGACTTTGAGTCTTGCAGGCTACGACCAGTCGAACTATTCATACGACCAGTCGTAGCTGACCCTCGATCAGTCGTAGCTACAGTAAAAAACAGATTAAAGACTTTTTTCTCAAAAACAACCTTGCATCCCAAGTAACCCATAGATGCAGAAATAGTCTGACTATCAATATTAGATTCCATGAAACTGCAATTTGAAGGAAACTCAATGTACCGGTACCAATGGAGTGAACCCCCATCACCGTCATCATTGTAATGTTTTTCCAGCTATTTGGTTAAAAGGACATGAAAGAGAAGATCAATACATCAATTTTAGTGGCCTTGAAATCTTCTTGTAGAACCGACTGCAAGGCAGATATTGCAGTCTGAAGAACAAAAGAAATGTGGTGGTATCAAACATTCAAATGGAAAGCATGTATAATATGGAATAAAGAATAATTATTTTTTTCATATTGTTTATCCAAAAGCAATTGACTGAAGTAGGGAATTTGAATTCTCAAAACAATCCAACACGGGTGTGTGGAAGGCATTAAAGTGGTGCCACTACAGGCGGCCAATCAAAAGTGTTTAAATACAAGTATGCACTAAGCCAACTGTTAACGCCATCAAGAGATATTCTAACAAGTAGCTAAAGAAAGTAGGTAGCCTAAAGAACCCTAGGTGTTTCAGTAACAGAAAACAAAGACTAGCTTGGGATGTCCTGATCAAGGACATGTTTCATCAAGCGTTTTCATTTGTAAATTTTATTCAAAGCCTATTTATGCTGTAAATGGGCTCTGTAATCTATGAAAGGGTAAGACTTCAACTTCAACGTGCCTCCATAATGGTTCTTACACATGGATTTCTTATTTAACTATTCTATGTTTACAATGTTTAGTTCGGTTTTTCGAGTAATTCTCAATGTGATTCAGGTTTTAGAAAAGAAACCAGGTTATCCCCCTTCAACTCCACCAGAGTTTCGGACCAACTCAAATTGTGGGCGAGTTTTGAAGTAATTGAATGAGTGTATAATAGGACATTTTGGATAGACAAAGCATCCAACTTCTAAGGTCCTACCCCCCCCCCCCCCCCCCTGAAAATAATAAATAACAAAAAAAAACAGGTTAGTGTTTCTCTTGTCCAAACAGACCTAAAAACTGCATTTAGAAGAGCATGGCACAAGCTAAGAACACTTGCAGGAGAAAAATGTCTCGAGGCATTATGGCTTCCTCCTGGCTATGTACAACATTTTCCAACTTAATGACCTCCAGTACCTGTTTACAGCAATAACAGCAACAATAAATATGTTTGTGTACATCAAATTGGAAGGATTTCAGTTGCACATCTCATATAAAAATGCTTAAGAATGCCAAGGGCCATAAACTAGGAATGAGCAATCACATGGATGAGCATAATTAGAAACAAAAATAGCTTGCCTCTTCATGCTCAATCGTGTGAGCCAGTGGAAGGATAACCTGGCCTCCAAAACCACCAACTCGAGACCCAACTAAACCACAGGGGCCAGCTTTAACAGCCGCATCCGAGTAAACATTTATCAACCCATTCAGATCGGTGCTCTCGCAAAAATCGGAGGAGCACAGCAGGGGGTACATACTGCAAGAAAAGAACAAGGCAGATGAAAGTAAGAAAATAACTGCAATCTGAAAGATAGGAAATGGAAACATAACAAGCAAGGAAATACGAAGGAAAAAGATAAGAGAACCATTCAAGAACTTTAATGCTGAACATTTTATGAAAGTGAATATATAGAAGGTTAATAGAAAAGTAGGTCACTAATTTAAGAGATGTCAGTTGTTATGTTTATTGCACTTGCAGATAGCTTTCTAACTCTGCCCAATGCATCTCATATCCTAAAACAAGCAGACTTAGTAAAGCCCTGCCTAATTGGTATTTAACATCACCAATTAGATAAAACCTCCAATCTCTTGGAAAACATGTCTTTGAACCATTACATTTTGAGAGACCTCTGAGGAAAAGGGCGGGTGTCATCATGTAAAGAAACAGAACAGATATATTGATTTGGCTAAAAATGCAACAAGTAACAACTATTATCCATGAAAACAATGGAAATTGGCGTGGATCAGCTAGAAAAGTGACCCTTCTGGCCAATCAGACATTAAATTAGGTCTGGATTAAATCAATGATTCGACTATGTTTCAGCCTGGCTAAATAACAGCAATGACAGAAACAAAGAGAGACATTTCCATATCATGTATTGCACAGCCTTCAAAACTACCTGGTATCCAAAAGAAAAAAAAGAGCAAGTCACGGAAACTTAATTTCAAGCTTTCTTTGATTGAAGAAAACTACCTTTTTTTTAAAAGTTTTTCAATTATTAGATGGGTATAAACATCACTTCAAATTATCAAATACATCCCATCTGGTTGGTTTCTATTGATTTCAGGCAGCTTTTGTCAATTAAAAAATGCAAAAATTTGATTTAAGCATTCACCAATTTGCATTTTGGTACTCTATGAAACTACATCCAACAACATATGATGACTGAGGTATCCTGACCTGCAAAAGCATTGATGCCTTGGCGCACAGGACAACATTAGTCATGGCTTGAAATTCATTTGCGAAGCCAACATTTACACCCATCATCTTGCTAGGAGAAGAGTTCACAAGGATGGTGACATCATCCATTCCATCGGTTCCCATCATCGACCATCCCTCGTCAGTAAACCCATTATGTGCTTCATTGAAGCCCCTGCAAGCTCTCACCTATGAGGCTCCAAAATCAGAACATCCACAAATAAAATTCAATACAAAACAGTCACCTGCTCAGCCTCTGACTAAGTGCTCGCAGAGCTGCAGGTCGCCTGCCCCAGCTGGTGACAGTTGAAGGAGAAACCTCTTGTGAGATTTGCCTAAGCTGGCGTATAGCCTGAACAAAACATCCAGAAACAGAAGAGCAGTTGGGATATGAAACATTAATAGTCTCCAGCTCTATCCTATCATTCCAATAGCCTCCTTGTGCTTGTAATAATCCTCTTCTGATGAACCCAAATGAAATAAGAATAGAAGGCCCATGGTGAAAGAAAATTTACAAATTTTAGGAAATGGAAGATTGGTTCTAACCACCATTGTCATCTTCTGAGTAAGCACCGCAGATGATTCATAGAGTGGGCGTAACACTTCAGGAACACTCCATGGCTGGTTCACAACATCAACAACTAAAATTCTAAGGATCGGTGGGTAGAATTGTTTAATCACTTTTTTTTTTTTTGTGATAATTAAAAAGCGTCATTCACCATTTAAGGATGACGCTGACTCTTCAACGGCATAGTTCTGCGGTAATTCAGACCGTCCAAATTGCTCACCCAACTGTGGATGGAACATAAATGACAAATGAAATATCACCGAAACAATAATACTAACAACTTGATTTCGTTCAAATTTGGACAACTCACTATTTTACTGTTAACCATCCATTTCATAGCTATTAATTTAGATATAGATAGGATTGCTTGACCTGTATTATTCTATAGATTTCCTCCATCCACAATGAGGCCACAATTTGGATGGTCTGATAGCTTTAGATAAGTGCTAAGTATGAGAACGATGAGTCACCACCGGTGCAAAACTAACATAGGAGCCTAACATATTAACAAAATAAAAATAAAAATACTATGCACAGTGCTAGAGGCTCCTCAGCCCGCATATGGTGAGTTGCTCCGCGTAGCCAGCAAAGCAATAGCCGTGGTCTGTGTGCCCGAGCGGAATTCTCTACCATACTTGTTTTACAGAGCGCGTAAAATACACAACTCCTTGGGACGTAGCATATTATATATGTGAAATCTAATCCATTCATCAGATGTTAGTAGTGATTTTATGTCATTAAACCAAAAATAGTAGGATAAAAGATTAAGGGGAGCTACACCATAGGTAACAATAGAGATGAAACCTTAACCATAGGTTCATACGCGGGAAACAGGTTGGATATCTTTCATCAAAATCGTTCATCAGGTATGGGTCATCATTATGGATGGAATATACCAAAATCAGACTGATCCAAGCTCAGGAGGGACACAATACGTGAACTTAGAAGTTTAAACGCAATTTAGCATTTGTCCCATTGGTATGACTATCTGAGTTTTTTTTTTTTTTTTTTTTTTTTTTTAAATCGGGCTGATCTTTCAAATGTACGGTTAAGATAACTCTTATCACCTGATGGACGGAGTAGATTTCACATATACAATATGGTAAGCTCCATAGAACTTCAACGTTTTACGCGCTACGGAAAACAGGCATTGTGTACGATTTCCGTCTGGGTGTATTCATGCGCATCACGCGTATAGTAGAGCAATCAGCAGAGAGATTTCTCCCTCTCTCATCTCTGCACGGAAAGAGATTCCGCTGTAGAGACGTGTCTTTTCATTAGCATCTGATTTAAGGCCCTCCATTTTCACTCATTCTATGTATATAATTACTCTCCCTTTCTCAGAAGCAGGTAGGTTTTCTTGTAGAGCCTCTCTACATCTCGCTCACTCTAGAGGCATCTCTGTAACGGAGATGAGCAGCTTCTAGAGCTCCAAGATCTGGAAATTTTCTCATCAGCTGATCATCATGGCGTGCTCCACCATTTTCATGGATTGGATATTCTACCTCACCAACATAGCTAGACATGGACGGTGCTGTCAGGCGTTCTGTGGGGTCCACCATAATGAATGAACGTTCCAGCATTTTGATGGAAATGCATGCAGGAGATTTGGTAAGGATAGTAAGGAGAAGAAAAGGAAGAGATGCATTTGAGCAATCTGTTGTAATACAATTCGAGGGAGGGATGAAATGGGAAAGTAGAATATCCTCAAATGAGGTGAAACAGAATGCAGGGCCTTCCGTTTGAAGGTGATGCTCGATGGAAGATGACGCTCAAACGGCCCTAGAGGATTTCTCGTCGATGAAAGATGAAGGAAAGATGGAAATGAGGAGGGGGCGTTGGATGATTTTCCTATTTTAAATAAGATAAAATTTTCAAATCCGTAGATCGTGACTTTACCATTATTTATAACATAAACTCTATTAACGGTTGTACATGCATGGGACCATTTTCTGGATGGTTAACATCGTTTTACATAATAAAATATATAAATATTTACTATTTACAACTAGACCGATTATTTGGATGGTCCGGATAACTTTATATCTTACCCACTATTGCTATGAAAGAGTCACCATCATTTTACATAAAATATAAGACTCAAAAATGAAAAAACCATGATTGAAAACGTTTAACTTGAACTTTGGACCTGGTATCGCTCTATGGGCCCCACTATGATCAATTTGTTTCATCCATGCCATCCATCCATTTCATGACATCATTTTGTGTACGATCCCAAAACACTAGCCTGAAATAACTCTTAGGGGGACCACATAATCAGAAAATATTATTGAACATCAACGATTAAAAACATTTTGGGGGCAATAGAAGTTTTAGATCAAGCTGATTTTTTGTTTTTTCCCTTAATCTGGGCTTGTGTGACCTAATCAACATATTGGATGTCAAATAAGCAGTACAGTGGGCCTTAGGAGGATTTTAATAATGGATATCCAATTACTATTGTTTTTATGTGGTGTGGTCCACCTGAGATTTATATCCCTTTCCTTTTTCTAATCAGGTCCTAAATTGATCAGTAAAAATGGATGAACGGAATGGATGAAACACATACATCATGGTGGGGCCCACAGATGGCTGGTGGCAGGGGGAGTAGCCAATCCGTTTCTGAGAGGGAAAGAGAGCGCTGACGCTCCTCGAGCTCTGAGTTGTACGAACGGTTTAAAGGATATCAAAGTTAAATGGGTCTCACGATGATTTATTAATCATATCTACACCGTTCATCACTTTGGAGAGATCACTTTAGATCCTGATCCGAAACATGAGTAATTTACAATTATTAAGTGGACCACACTAGCAGTTGGGACAATGATTCTCATTGTTAAACTGGTAAACCGGCTCTCAAGTGGCCCACCGTAACGTTTACTGTCCATCCAATCTATTCATAAGGTCACAAATACCTGGATGAAGATAAAAAAAAATAAATATCATATTGATCCAAAATTTCTATGACCTTCAAAAAAGTTTCAATGGCAGGCGTTCAATCCTCCACTACTTTTCAAAGTGTGGTCCACTTTAGTTTTTTATCTGTCTTATTTTTCTGCTCAAGCCTTACGACCAAATCATTAAGTGGACGGACAGTTTGGATATAAGTCATACCTCATGATGGGACCCACAGAAGTAGGTGACGTCACACACAGCTGGGCTTCTGGTGTGGTACACCAGCGACTTGGGTTCGCGCAGCGGTGTCTCAACTAACGGTCCAGTCGGAGGCTCATGGGGCCCACCATGATTTTTGTTGTTCATCAACTCCATCCATTCATTTCTACGGTTCATTTTAGGGCATGATACCAAAAAGGAGGTAGATCGAAGCTACAAGTGGAACACATCACGTATCAATGGTAGACAAATAATCTCTATTGTTTCCTATGGTGTGGTCCATATAGGCCTTCGATCTGCCTTCTTTTTTGGCTCATGCCTTAAATTGAGCTGTCAAAATGGATGGATAGCTTAGATAAAACACACATATTGTGGTGGGGGCTCATAAACCACTTTTTTTTTTTTTTTTTTTTTTTTTTTTGCAACCACGGTGTTTTGCTGATGGCTTATTATGATTCATCGACGGCTAAAAGCCGTCGAGGAAAGAACTATACGACCATCGGCGTTGGTTAATGTTTTGGTAGTGCGTCCATCCACTCGGCGGGCTCGTCTTAAGGCTTGAGCTGAAAAATAAGATAAATCTAAAGATCAAGTGGACCAGACTGCAAAAAGCAGTGGGATTGAATGTCTACCATTGAAACTCTTTTAGGGTTAAGAATATTCGATCTGAACCGTACCTAACCCGATCTGACTCGATTTTCCTGACCAAGTCAAACTCGGTTCAAGTCAGGCCAGCAATACAACAGATCGGATCGAGTCTGAGGACCTGGACACGGTCCCAGATTGGATCGAGTTCTGGTCAGACACTGAAAACTTCAGACCGAGTCGAGTTGGACCCAATTCGGTCCGACTCAACTCAATGTCCACCTCTAGCCCTGAACATCGAATGTCAAGTCACCAACATACCTCTGTATTAGGCAGTGCATAATTTGAGAGTGTGACTTCCACCCAGTCAGTGGAAAGTCAAGTAGAAATCCAAAATAGCTTTTCCTAAACAATTCCTTTCTAATAGGATTCTTCTCCATATCTTCAATCATGTACTCCTTCGAAAAGCTGATGGAGCACTTTCGAGAGACCTGTGTCTTATCGAAGTCTAAGAATGTGATCATCCTTGGCTGGTTTCGACCTGCATTCCAATATGGTTCTAGATTGTTAATTAATAAGAAGATGGTCTTGCAATTATAGGAGTTGAAATTTAGCCTGGGTCCTAGCTGTATTACATAGTGGATCGTGGTTGTAATCCACAAAGGGTCGTGGTTGACAGAAATTTGCAAAGGATCGTGGTTGACAAGCAATATAGATTGTTGTTGTCATCCATGTTGGGTCGTGGTTGACAATCACGACCCATATAACATGTGAGCCACGATCCATTATGCCTGTCAACCATGATCTAATGGGTGTATCAACCATGAATACAACCATAACCCAATTGTAACGTTCTGGAAAAATTCGTTCAAAGACCCGAGTACCACCTCAGGTAGAAATCACTAAGGACCAAATTGTTTAGAAATTAGACGAAGATTAATTAAGTGATTAACTAAATCACCAGTCGAATTAACTTGGACAGTTTTCAATACGAACTACAAGACCCAAAATTAGTCAGATCGCTGATGTTACGTTATCCTGAAACCTAAGATCAATCTCTAAACCCAGTTGCTCTCGGGAGCGCATTGAAACTCCGTATCGGATCTGGACCATGCATCGAAAGTCCAATAACCACGAAACCATACCGTTATAACCACCTCATTGGACTTGACAACCACCTCGGAAATCAAGTCCAGATAATATCCCAAAACGCACAACTTGAGCCCGGAGCGAAGTGTGTGAGAAACGCGAATATCTTTAAAAAATGAACTCAGACTTAAGTGAATTGAGTCGTTCGCTTGCAGGACAAATCTAAGGATTCAGACCATCAGAATCTGACCCAACTACACCCTCAGATCAGGGAAAATTTTTAACACATGTCAGTATACTTGTGGCCCTGATCGAGTATCGGTGACCGTTGAACTAAAACTGGTCCCACGCAGTCGATCTATAAATCTGATCGAACAAAAAACTTAGCTTGACCTAGATCCAATGTCAGGGGACTTACTCCCGACCGTATGTAGAAAAGGAGCCCCCAGATGCGCTCCGTTGGGCCAAAATAGACGAGTTTTGGCTTTAACCTAAGTATACCATGGCCCTGGGGCCATTCCCATCAATTCTGGGCCTATATAAGGACCTAAAACCCTTTCTCTCCCATTCCATACGAATTTTAAACCTTAGGAGAGGGAAGAGAGAGAAAAGAGAAGAAGAAAGTGATGAGAAGAGAGAGTGAGTGAGAGTTTGTTCCTGGGATTCAATCTCACCTCTCCACGTGCTTAACCATCGCTACTATATCTCTATACCGGCGATTTTGATTTCACTTTCGGGTAAAAAATCCTAATCCTAATCTATTTTAGGGATTCAAATAGAGTAAATAGTAAAATAGCTAACCTATTTCATGCTATAGGTTGTCATTGTGCCGTAGGCGAGGACTTAGTGTTTAAACTAAGTTCGTTACGGGTCTACCGCCGAAAGGTGCAGACTATAAACATTTAGATTATGGTTTTCAAGGCTTTCAATGTTAGTTAATGATTTATGACTGACTTGATCGCTATCACATGCTTAGATACGATGTTTCCCGTGTTTTACACATATATATGAACTATGTTGAATATAGTGTATTCTATGTGTTTGTTGATATGATTGAATGAGTATGGAATTTGGATCTGTGCTTGCCATAATTATTAACTATGAATATATGCTTATTGTGTATATGACAACTCCTTTGTAAAAGTGCTTGTTAGGATATATGTTATAACTAGTCTAATATATGTATGTTAAAGTGTGTAGTCTAAGTGCTTGTAAAAATGTCTAAATAAATATGGAATTTGGATCTGTGCTTACCATGATTATTAACTATGAATATATGCTTGTTGTGTATGTAGCAACTCCTTTGTAAAAGGGCTTGCCAGGATATATGTTATAACTAGTCTAATACATGTATGTTGAAATGTGTACTCTAAGTGGATATATGCTGGGTTTTACAGAAGATTCATAAATGACTTTAGTCACCTCTCTCGTCCCTTATGCAATCTACTTCAAAGGATGTACCATATGAGTGGACTGAGCAATGCCAAGCAACTTTCTCTAGGCTCAAGGGCATGTTGATTACCGCACCTATCATGCAGCCACCCGATTGGAACATTCCTTTTGAACTTATGTTTGATGAGTCTGATTATGCTATTGGGGTGGTGTTAGGCCAGAGAAAAGAAAAGAAGCCCTACGTTATTCATTATACAAGTAGGACTTTAAATCCTGTCCAAGTGAATTACTCTACTACGAAAAAAGAACTCTTAGCCGTGGTATTGGCTTTGAAGAAATTTAGATCTTCTTCAATTGGATCTAAGATCATCATCCACACCGATCATGCGGCGCTCAAGTACCTTCTTTCTAAGAATGATGCTAAGCCCCGTCTGATAAGATGGATCCGCCTACCCTAGGAATTTGATTTGGAAATAAAGGATAAAGAGGGAGTAGAAAACGTAGTGGTTAACTATCTTTCGAGACTTGAACTCTCTAATTCTCTTGAGACGGCACCTATAAATAACATGTTCCGTGACGAACAATTGTTTACAGTCTCCCACTCACCTTGGTTGCTGATAATGTTAATTATCTTGCCACAGGTTTCACGCTAACACATTGGACTACACAAGATAAGAAGAAATTCTTCACCGAGGTATGTAAATTCTTCTGGGATGATCCATATTTATTGAAATATTGTCCAGATCAGATTCTAAAGAGATGTGTGCCAGACAATGAACACCAAAGTGTATTCTCTTTCTATCACTCTCAGACCCTTGGTTGTCATTTTTTTGCTAAAAAGGCCACGACCAAAATTATACAGTGCAGCTTCTATTGGCCCACTATGTTTAGAGATACTTATGAGTTTTGCAAAGCTTATGAGCGTTGTAAAAAATTGGGAGCATTGTCCTATTGAAATATGATGCCACTGAAACACATTTTGATCATTAAAGCATTTAACTATTGGAACATCGATTTCATGTGACCATTCCCCCAATCCTTCAGAAATTTGTACATTTTGTTAGTTGTAGACTATGTCACTAAATTGGTCGAAGCAATTCTGTGTCGGAACAATGACCATCATACGAGCATTAGATTTTTGAAAGAAAACATCCTTTCCTAGTTCGGAACACCTCGAGCCATCATTAATGATGAAGGCTCTCATTTATACAATAGACCATTTACTAACTTAATGAAGAAATATAGCATCTCTTATAACGTGAGCACTGCATACCACATACAAACAAGTGGGCAAGTTGAGATTTCAAATAGGAAAATTAAACATATTTTGAAAAATGGTTAACCCTGACCAAAAAGGATTGGTCAATCCGATTGACTAATGCTTTATGGGCTTACCGAACAGCCTTTAAAACTCCCATTGGAATGTCTCCCTTTAGACTCATCTATGGAAAAGCTTGCCACTTACCTCTGGAGTTGGAACATAGAGCCTACTGGGCCGTTAAGAATTTGAACTTCGATTTGGACACTCTGGCTTGCTGCGCAAACTTCGATTAAATAAATTCGAGGAGATCAAGAATGACACATACGAGAACTCAAGAATTTACAAGGACGGGATGAAGGTGTTCTATGACAAGAACTTCCTTTGGTAATCATTATTGACTGGCCAAAAAGTCCTTTCGTACAATTTTCGGTTACATCTTTTTTTGGGTAAACTCCGATCTCGTTGGACCGACTCCTTCACTATTACTAATGTCTATCCTCACGGGGCCATTGAAATAAAGAATCTAAACAACAAAAATGTTTTCAAAGTAAATATATATCGTTTAAAGCCATTTGTTGAGAAATTTGATTCAAAGGGCATGTCCATGCCTCTGACTGATACTGCATACCAGGATTGATCTCCTGGTCTGATGGAGGTATATTTGAATTTATTTGCTTTCATAGGATTTAGGACTAGGGTAGTTTGCTTTCAACTTGTTTTAGTTTTATTTTGTGTTGACCCATTTTATGCTGGGATTCGTGGAAAAGTTTCAAATTTCCTTCCCTCCAGGTACTATCTTTCCATCACTATTCCCTTTCTTTTCGATGTCTCATGTGCATTACATATTTATTTCTTTTATATTAAGGACAGTGTAGATTTTAGGTTGGGAATGTGGATTAGGTAAATTAATCAGTATTTCGTTTAGTTTTGAGTAGAAATTGTGAAATTTTTCAAAATTTTCAAACTAAAACTTGTTTAGAAGCGATAGTTTGTGTAATTGAGAATGTCTTGAGTAGAAAAATAAGATGATGATTGAATTTTGAATTGTTAGAGTTTGATCACCCGAGTATATTATCACCTATGGTTCTTGAATGATTAAGAGGAAATTTGTATATCATGTTAATCTAAATCACAAAGCACGTTCAATGTTCTTCCTTGAGATATGCTAGGATTTCTGATTGGTAGCATATGAATCATTGATAGACATTGAGAATTAAGTCTGGAGAATTTTATCTACCCTAAAAGATGAAAGACCAATTTTTTTTTAAAAAAAAGGAGATCGACAACAAGGCCATGAATGATTAAAAGAATGAAGAATGACAACATCTTTGAGGAGAATAAAAAAAGTCTCTAAAAAGGCTGTAATGTTTGAAAAAGAATGAATGGGAGTAGCCGTCGATATAAAATCAAAAACTGGAAAAAGAAGGAAAAGGGGATATGTTCAGAATCAATACTTGAATTCTTAAATTACTCTTGATATGATGAACATGGCTAACATTATGAAACAATAGTATCCTCATGGGAAGTAAGTTAATATTCACCAAGCACATTGGAAAAACTTGATACATGAATTTATGATTGATAAAGAACCTATTTGATCGATTACTTATGTGATTCGCCTCTAGGGTATTAAAATCTCACTTCTTTGTCTTGATTCTGCTCATTCCTTGATTGCACAAAAGATTATCTTTTAAAAAAGGTTTTGAACTTTGAAGATGGAAGATTATTTTATGCATATTTTTACTCAGGACTAATAAAATGTTGGTTGGGGAGTGTGTTGAGACTCAAATATTGCATATTTTTCCCATTTATATCTTGGTTTTATGAACATGATAATGCTTAATGACATATTTTATACATGTTTGTGTTACAAGGTGAGTTTAAGAGCTTGGATTGAAAAGAACGTGAAAAGCATAGACTGAAGGCTCAAGAATTGTCAAAACAAAGAACGAATCTTTGGAGACCAAGATTGAAGATTTTAAGACCCCGAGATCCAAGATAACCAAGTGGAGAATGAAGGAAGTCGAAAGAACAAAGTGCTAAATTCACTTCATTACCTGTGTCATCGACCACTGTTCAATGACATCGAATCCATAGATCGATGACATCGAATATAGCTCGATGACATCAAATTTTTACAAGAAAATCAAGTTGTTTGCTGGACATATTCGGTGTCATTCTCGATTACTCGAAGACTTTCTCGATGACATCGAGGAGTTGCTTGATGTCATCGAACATAGCTCGATGACATCGAATTTATTGAAGCAATTGAAGCAACTCGCTGGATTGTTTTGGACACTTTATCGATGGATCGAGGACCTGTTCGATAACTCGAAGCTTCGCTTGATGACATCGAAGGAATGTTCGATGACACAAAGACTTACGCAGTGCGAAAGAAGAAAAGGTGTGACTTCTGGATTCAAACCCTTCGATGACATCGAAGGAGATTCGATGACATCGAAGTGTTACGCAGAGCTTACGCGGAGTGCGTAAATTTGAGACGGTTTTGTGATTTTGCGGAAACTGGCCTATAAATATGGGTTCCCTAGACACATTTTAGGATATCTAGAGTTTGGAGGAGTAGAGAAAAGGGGTGAAACCTTCATCAAAGAGTTTTTTCTTCCTTTCTTCTTAGTTTTTAATGCTTTCTTCTAAGGTTTTGAATCCGATCATGTCTATGGTTGACTAAATCCCATAGTTAGGGCTAAGGGGTAAAGCTTGTAGCATGTTTGGGATATTTTTCTTGTTTGATTCTTGTTTTGTTGAACTTCTTTGATTCTAATTTTATTTTTAAGGAATACTTTTAGTTTTTAATTGTTTGAATTGACTCAAATTACAATGGATCTGCAATAGCTTTGAATATCTTCTTATCCTGATTTGAGATTGTGAAGTTAGTAAATCCTGTTGTTCACCATTATCCCTTAGGCATGGTTGGGTGATGAAATCTCTTTTAACCTTCATAATTCTTGTATGTTTGGTTGTGGATTTGGTATATCCTATTGTTTGTCATTGTCTCTAGGGCATGGTTTGATGATGGAATCACTTTCAATACTCACAACTCTCATCCATTGAGAATTAGGTCAATGGAAGTTCAGATATGAGTTTATTGATATATCTTCCAATTGGATAGGATAAGACTTCAATTCCAATTGAGTTCCTTGAATCAAATAAGGAAACATCCTGATAGCTTCAAGTGGATCCCTGGGCACTCTAATTTCCACCTTTGAATTCTTAAGTTTTTATTTAAATACTTCACAATTACTCCCTTTTATTCCCAATTTAGATTAATGTTCTTCTAATTTTGATTCTAGTTACTCTTAGAATACACATAAGATTATTCCCTGTGGATTTGATCTCGGTCTTACTGAGATTATTACTACATCACGACCTTACACTTGGAGTTGTGAACACTTAACTTGGCATAGTCGCCCAGATTAGGAAATCAGTCCCATTTATCGTCAGTTTTCTGACTCTATGCGTGTCTATCCTAGGTTGGAGGATAACTCTTACCCTGACTTCGATATAGACGAAACCCATATAAGGAAGAGCATCGTGCCACTTCCACCACCTTCCCAAAGGTACTTCCCAATCCAATGAAGACCGAATCAATCCAAGCATGTGCTGAGATGCCAAACAGAGATATTCAAACACCTTTTGATGCTGATTTCGCTTAGTTCCATGGTTCAACCTTGGAGATCCCCATAATTGAATGCAGAGATTTATCTGATAAGAAGGATATGACTTCCATTCTCAACTTAAAAATGAGCAAGAAGCGGTCGTTGGCAATGCGGGAGATGTCAGTAGCGGAGGCCACATATTTAGAATCCCTAATTGCTTGAAGAAGGTGAATGATGGGAATATCATGGTTGATCGCATGGCCCATGATGGCCAATTCCAGTTGCTTCAACCTCTACTTGATCTCTCAGGTGTTTGCTGAGAAAGAAAAGGAGTTGTCACTGTTGGTGGTTTCCTGATTTGCCATATCTCTCCTCTGAATGTGGGTATCCCTGTTTGTTGATCGGTGGGTTGGAATGTCTTTCCCCCAAATGGGGTGGGAGGGGTTGGCTGCGTGGGTTGCCTCAGCATGGGGTTAGTGCTTAAGGGTTTGGCCCTAACATTTTTGTAGGGTTGATTTTGGGGAAAAACGCCTAGGCTTAGCTAGCTCCACGGTGAGGGTCCGACCATCAACCTTCCTACCGTTGAGAACTCCCATGGTTGTAAATGCATCTACAGTGTAGAAGAATTTGATGAAGCCGTAGCCTCTATGGCGATGGAGCTTCTCATCCCATGGTGTGTAACAATTGTCGACTCTACCATATTTGCTAAAGATCCGATGTAGATCCTCTTCCTAGGTGTTGAAGGTGATGTTACCTATGTATAGGTTGGAGCCCCCATTTTTTTGCATCTCAAGCTTTGCTCCGATTGCACGCATTCATTCATTCACGTCATGGTTGCACTATTCTCTTAATGATGGACACAATCCTACTCTTACACTAAGGATATCTTTTGCCCATATCCTTTAATGGCACTTCACTTGTGAAAAGCAGAATGGTGTAGAGACATACGCATGTCTTTAGGAAAGACACAACAATGAATAACATATAACCCTAATACGTGTGGCATGTGTGACCAAAGCAAGGTGCTCGACAAGGCTATAAAGACCCATCGAGATAGGAATCTTCCCACTAATCTGGATATACTCAGCAAGGCCATCTCACACAATCCTTCCTAAATGGGAATCCTCCTAGAGATGATTGGTGCTCTCGCAATGATTACAATGGTTCGAGAATACATATTTACATAAGAGAAGATGGGAACCAAAGATATCGTGATGGATCCATGTCTAGTAAGACTGATCCCAAAAGATCCACTGATTTGTACAGCTATCCTGGCAAGAGATCTGAAAATGATTACTGATTAGCAAGGTCTCTATGGTTAGGTTGGGATGATCAAAGAATAATTGAGCGCCATGTCTGCCAAGGATCTTAGACCAACAAGGAAACCCAACAAGGGTTTTGCCACCTCCTAAAGTTATAAAAGGAGCACATGGGCCCACACCAAACACAATCAATCTATATAGCGTAATGTTACTTTATCTTAGTTTCTAGATCCTCCCTCTGTCCATCCATACTGCCGATTGTCTGGAGTTTATGTTAGCTTTAGATGACTATTGTCCAATGCCATTGATGTAGTACGCTTAGGAGTAGTGTAAATATATGTGACCCACCGTTGTTGGATTCTGATCAATTAAGTCCTTACTTGGAAGATCACACACCGGTCATATATTGCTCACCAATCCGCCTCGATTGTTTGTCTAACAAACAATCGGAGGTGTTTATCTTTTGTTTATTTTTTCTACTTAGTTTTTCTATCCAGTGATTGTATTGTCCTTCAAACTCAATAAAATTGACATTTTTTAGCCTTTAGCCTTAAATTGTCCATATTTGTTTTATTGAGAAATACAAAGTCTATTATCATTGGTGAAAGAAATACCCTCAACGTAAGGCAAAAAGAATCCATTCAAAATGATAAACTCCTACACTTTTAAAATCACCCGATCATTGTAACCATCGGTGGTTGAGAGGGTGGTCGATCCCACGAGTTTGGTCTTAATCAGTCTATCTCAAGAAAGCGCAAGGGGCACTTGCGTTCATTCAAACTTGAGTTGAGTATGACTTTGGTTCTCCTGCACTATCCTAATCGCACACATTAATGTTAATCAAATACATACCCTCATTAACACGTACATATGGCTTAGTATTTGATTGAATTGCACACACAACCCCTATTAGTAATAGTGGCACATGCCATACCCCTGTTAGAAATAGTGTCGCACTGTGTGAACCAATCACAATCTTTCTGGCCCCAATATAACTCTCATCTCTCAGTTTCAACGGCTCGGGATCAATGTGGATCTAAGAAGATTAGTACCCTTGTGGCCCACAATCATAAGAACTCTAAAATATCATGCATAAGTGCATATCTTATGAGGTAAAAATAATTGGTGAGAAATAAACTGTCCTTTGGGAAAGAGAAATTGTCCAAAACTATTCAACCTCCCAATGAGGTTGAATGGAGTCCCTGTACATATTCACGTGCCCGTCCACTATTACTGAATATCTGGGGACAGTATCTCGTGTTCCCATTTGTAAACTTGCTAGTTTATAGTTCATAACGTGAGATTATTGTTTCCAAATGATATGTTTTACACACACAACTATATAGAAACAGTATAATAGCCCATATGGTAAGCACCACAGGATCGAGCATATAGAAAATCAAATCTACTCTACTCAGATGAGGTCCTTGGTTTGATCTTGATTGGAAGGCCCATAGACGGATATGGAAATGGTTGGCATGTGATTTCTTCATTAGGATTCGCAAGTGACCACTCAAAGTTTGTGATCATATGATGAATGATTATGAGCGATTCGATCCTGGCAAATTCGTTGCCGATGCACATGCGTGGACCACTACCGAAAGGAATGTAAGTGAATGGAGGAACGGGCTTGGCTGGATTCTGAAATCGAGATGGGTCAAATTCAGTCGGATCCTCGAAGATGTTTTCATCCATGTGGGTTGTACTGGGAACACATAACACCTGAAATAAGGACCACAAGCATTAATTTCTAATGTAGATGAGTAAGACATTTAATGTTATAATTACTTGCAAGCTCACCATCTGAATCCTACCCTTTTCACACCTGCTGATGTGGTATCTGTGTGCCAGGTATTTGGTCATCAAATGAGCCAGATATGCACATTCAATGTGGAATATTGTTTTCAGTGATCCATCTTTCTCGTACACATGTGGTCCACCTGACAATCATACCAAAAGAATACACACGGTGGATCCCACTGGATGCTTCACGTGTATATTGCAAACATGTGCCAAGTAAGAATTTATGGAGAAAGTAGCGATTGGATGGACATTTCTCATATTATGTTGGTTGCTGAAGATGTGCTTACCTGCCATTCTTTGGGGATGTCGTAGCCTGCAAAGCTGGTGTCTCTCAGAGCCTTTCTGAAGTTACCAAATAATATAGGGATGAGTCTCATCATCTCTTGCGCAGCTCTCCATGTGCACTTCATCTTTTGCACTTCAGTCCATGAGAGCAAACCTTGCATTCCTTGTCTCTCCCTTAGAATTTCTATATGCTCTGCAGAGAGAAAACTTCAATCCATCACACACACATACACACACACACACACGTGAGTTTTGCCAACGTCCCCACTTCTTGGGGATGCTAGCAATGTCTCAAACCTTTTTATTAGCACGTGAGGTAATCTATTGTCGATCTAACCTGTTCATTCATTCATGCAACTAGGAAAAAGCCAAGGTGCAAAAATCATGCCAATCTATTAGTGAACCATCCATTATAATCGCTATAGCCAATCCTGCTCCAGGGGACTCAACTATTTCAAAGCCAATTTCAAAAACAAAACCTATTAAAAAGTGGCCCATTGTGCTTTGCTTCTTAAATTGAAAATGGTCCATGTTATGGTGGGTTTTCAGGCCGGACCCAGGCCAACAAGGATTGGGCCTTCAAAGCTGATTAGTTATCCTACCTACTATGGACTTATGAGTTAGCCGCTAAATGGGTCAGTAGGAGGTTGCAGTCCTTTACCTTGTCGAATGTTCTGTTGAAGCTTGAGATCTTTAGCCAATTTCCACACCATCAAGCTCAAGAGCGAGGTGGTGGTGTCATGGCTAGCTATGATCAGTGCAACAATATTGTCCATAATCTCTTCTTCAGTGATCGGCTGCTGATTCTCATCTCTTAATGTAAGTAGGCAAGAAATCACGTCCCTCTTTGCTCTAACAACACCCTCCTCCAGCAAATCCTTCCTCTTCCTTATGATTGGCAATACCCGCCAGTCGACCCTTGAACGCGCACGAAGGGCCCTCCAGAAGATGGTCCCAGGGAAATTCACTGGAATGGACCATACGCCTTTCAGGACTAGGGCAAGATCCTGAAACAAGGCTTCTTTGGTGGGCTTGTCATAGAGCCCAAATAGTAGACTACATGAGACATCAAACGTGAGTTCTTTCAGGAGAGGTACGACTTTAATGGTGTCCTTCCCTTTAATTTTCACTAGTAGATTGGTTTTAACGAAATCATCCATAATTCCTATATATTCTTGGAGGCTTTCAGGTTTAAGGAAGCTCATCATTGCACCCTTCACACGCTTGTACCTACGCACACGGAAGAATTTATAATTAACAGCTTCTTTTATGAATAAGGTATTTAATTATAGATATGTACTTTATATTTTGAATTACGTACGTATGAAGGGATGAAACCGATGTGGATGACACCCCACCACCTAGTTATATCGTGTCAGGACTCTGTGGGCCCCACCTTAATGTATATGTTTTATCCACACCATCCATCGATTTTCCTAGCTCATTTTAAGTTTTGTGCCCCACATTGAAGCATATCCAAAGCTCAAGTAGACCACACCAGAGGAAACAGTGGGGATTGAACGCCTTCCATTGAAAACTTCTCGGGCCACAAGTTTTGGATCAAGCTGATATTTGTGTTTTCCCTTCATCCAAGTCTGTTAGGTCTTATGAACTGTTTAGATGCTAAATAAACATTACTGCAAGCTCCGGAAGGTTTCAACCTCCACATCATTAGCCCTACTGTTTGGTGTGGTGTAGTCCACTTGATTTTCACCACATACCTAAAAATGAGCTAGCAAGAAAGATGGAGTGCAGATAAAACACATTGGCCCCACAGTTGGTGTCACCACTCAATCCTCATCCAGATAAACCATATTATGAGGGTCCCAAGTGAATAACTTTACTCGGGGTTTATGCTTTGTATAGATTTCAAGGGCCAATTTAGATCAATATTTACTACTGTAATGTAAAGAATCCAACAGAAGGGTTTTCAAAAAGCTATGTTATTAATTGTTAAAATACCATTCAATTACCTCAAGTATATCCTCCCTCTGCAGTGGTCCTGGAAGCAAATATGTTGGTGGCTCAGGTGCGCCCCATCGTATTTTTTAAGTAAAATTCACCTCGACCATCCCGTGTGTCAACCCATGTGAGGCCAAGGGCCTAGAATTTAGCTCCATTCACGATTGGAAACTTGCCTCCAAACTGTTTCCATTAGTGTGGCCGGCATGGATGACAGATATAATTTTTGGACCATAGTCTAAGTGTTTGTGTGGAATAATAGTTGGAGTGGTTTTCATATAATTATCAGGGCAGGCCCTTTAAAATTTAATGGTGGATCATTTCCCAACTGTTTCCTTTACTGTGGCCCACCAAAATCACGGTCAAAGTGATATTTTTCTACGGGACTAAGTATCTAATGGTCCCAGTGCATTTTACATAAACATAAACATAAGGGTAGGATCCAACAAAATCAAGAGCATGTCCTACCATAATGTGTATGTGAAATCCATTCTAATCATTAGGTGCATAATCCTATTTTGAGCGCAAAGCCAAAAACTCAAGTTGATTTATTATTTAGGTGGGCTGCACCAAAGAAAACGATTGGAAAAGAGCCGTCCACCATTGATTTTGCAAGGCCTAACCATGATGATTACATGAAATTCACTCCAACCATTAGATTCCACACCAAAATTTTGAGCCTAAAATTTAAGCCTACTTGTCATTCAAGTTGACCATACCATTTGAAACGCCTTAGAGGGTGATCATTGCCATGTATACTATTTCCAAACATGTGGTCCTGGGCTTGACATGAGGTGACACACTTGCTGATCCGATCGATTTTACTTATATAGCATGGCAGGGCCCACCAAAGTAGTCGACCTGTTTGCTCACATGCTCATGCAACGCCCTTATAAATAAACGTAACATAAGGGTTGCATAAATAAACGTAACATAAGGCATTGGAATGATACTTACATGGATTAATGAGGTAGACTTTTGAAAGCCTTTTCTAAAAATGTATCCAAATCATATTCATAAGGTTGTTCTTGTCAAAGAATTTAAAGAAAAAGTGTCATCATTTCAATTTTACAACTATCCCACCAAAATTGAGAATTGTAGGGGTGTTTTTAAAAGAGGTAAAAGAATATGTTAATGGTTAAACTTTTTCGTAGCATCAGGTGGAAATCTCAAATCCAAATAGTTATATCAATGAATGAATGTGATTATTTGATATTGAAATAATAGAAAAATGCCATCATTATGATTTTAATATAGATAAATAAATATAGGAGTCAACGGTCAAATACAAATGTTATTAGTAGACAAGTAAAACAATTTAGAATCATTACACTATTTCTTTACATTATCATAATAATTAGTAAACCAAACAAGCCCAAACAATGTGTTTGGTAACAATCTTATGTTAGCAAGTAGACAACGGATATTTTCATATCAGTAGTCTTTCGACACCCAGTCATACCATCATGTGAGGTTACCAAATGCATATAGAAGGTCCATATTTTTATAGAGGAATAATGACGCAGGGGAGGACGTGAGGTCGAGCACCATCTTCGTCAAGAGGATGACTATTCCGAATCCAAGGAACTTCTCTGGACTCCTCAAAGAGACTTCTCGAATCCACAAAGAAAGAAAGTAGGAAATAGAAATAAATTCTAATAAATTCGAAATTGATTAATTAATTAATAAAAACCAGTTCGCAACCCTCTAAATAGGAGTACCAAGCAATGGGAAAGAAATCAGAATCAACTGCAACTAAAACTTCTAGAATTCGCAACTTACCATAAATAGTAAACTTACTATTTATAGACGGTCGTAATGTCTACTATTGCGCAAGGTTTTCAGCCAAAAAAAGTAAGTGTCCTATTTGACTTCACCAAACCGTTCTCCTAATTTTTCTAAGCTCTTTTCACATTGAACACAACTCCTAAAGCCCAACGGATGAAGAGTTATAATCAAACTAAAACATATTATTTATAGTAAAAATGAAATTAAAATATGGAAACCACCATCGATCTGGCGGTATTTCGTAAATCCGGCTTGGAAAACCCGGCGTAGCAGGTTGGTTGGCTAAAGGAGCTCGTTCTACCCCAAAATCATATATTTTACGTTAGATAACTCATTCTGGATTGCGAGATACAGCTGATTTAAGGTCCGATGGTCTTGATCACTTCTATCGTCAACCGGGCCTTTTCTTATCCATCTTGGCCATGTAACTGTTTGCGACCCACTCTACATCAGTCTCCTCCACTTCAAAAGAACTCGTCATGCTCTGGTTCATGATACTCAGTCAGGTCCGCGACGTTGAAAGTCCATGAGATCGCCATGTCATCTGGAAGATCAATAACATAAACGTTGTCATTGATCTTTCGGATGATTGGTACCGATCCAATCTTTTTATTCTTCAACTTGTTGTACATTCCGGTCGAAAATCTTTCTTTGCGCAGATGGACCATTACTTGGTCGCCCACCTCGAACACTTTTTGTAGCCGATGCTTACCCGCTTGCTCCTTGTACTTTTCTTTCGAGGTAAGTAGCTTGGTCTATACCTCCGCATGAATGCCCATGATCTTATCTGCCATATGTTCTGCTGCAATGCTGATTCCTATGAGCTTGGGCAGAGGGACCAAGTCTAGTGCGTGGTGAGGTACTCGTCTGTAAATAACCTGGAATGGGGATTTTCTTATCGAGCGGTTCAACATGTTGTTGAATGCAAACTCCGCTTGAGACAAAGCCAAATTCCACTGTTTCAATTTTTCTCTTAAAATATATCGAAGGAGGTTTCCTAACGTGCGATTCACAACCTCAGTTTGCCCGTTAGTCTGTAGGTGGTAGGCGCTGCTGAACTAAACTCATGTATCGAATCGAGTCCACAAAGTCCGCCAAAAGTGGCTTATGAACTTCGTGTCACGGTCAGAAGTAATAGTCTTGGGAACCCTGTGTAGCTGCACAATTTCTCTAAAGAATAGATTCGCCACGTGTGTTGCATCGAGAGTCTTCTTATATGGAATAAAGTGTATCATCTTGGAGAAACGATCTACTACCTCGAACACCGAATCCATGCCGCATTGTGTTCGTGAAAGACCAAGCACGAAGTCTATAGATAAATCCTCCTAAGGGCCGTCAAGCACGGGTAACGGGGTGTAGAGGCCCGTATTATGAGATTGCCCTTTGGAGATCTGACAAATATAACAATGCTCGACTGCCTTTCTCACATCACGTACCAATTGTGACCAGTAATATCGTTCTTCCACAAGAGCTCGCGTCTTGTCTCACCCCAGGTGTCCACTAAGGCCATCTCCATTTAGCTCTTGGATTATCTATGCCCTTAGCGAACTGTTCGGGATGCATAGTCGATTTCCCTTGAAAAGGAACCCGTATTGTATATGTAAGTCGCCGGGGTGACCTTTTTAGCATCTAACCCATACGTCCTTGAAGTCATCATCATCGGCATATGCATCTTTGAGGCACTTGAACCCAACAACCTCATTACTCATAGTAACTAACAAAGTTGCATGACGACTCAGCGCATCGGCTACTTTATTCTGTTGCCTAGACTTTTGTTTTATCACGAACGTGAATTCCTGCAAAAACGAGATCCATCTAGCATGCACACGATTAATGTTAGCTTAGCTATTAATGAATTTGATAGCTTGATGGTCCGTGTAAAGTATAAATTCCCTTTGAATTAAATAATGTCGCCAGTGTCACCGTACCCGGACCACCGTGTACAACTCGATCTCATATGTAGACCATTTCTTGCATACATCACTAAGTTTTTCACTGTAGAAGGCTACTGGCTTACCTTCTTGAGACAAAACTCCCTCAATCCCGACATATGAGGCATCGCATTCGACTTCAAACAGTTTGTCGAAGTCGGGAAGTACAAGAACTGGTGCCGTGGATAATCTGTGCTTGATTTCGACAAAGCTCCTGTCGGCTTTGTCAGTCCACTAAAACTGCCCTTTCTTCATGCAATCTGTGATTGGTGACACAATGGTATTGAAATTTTTCACAAACCGACGATAAAATGTCCCCAGTCCATGAAAACTTCGCACTTCGTGACTATTCGTGGGAACTGGCCATTCTCTTATTGCCTTCACCTTTTCCTCATCCACTCGAATGCCCGTGGATGTAACCTAAAACCCATAAACAATAGGTTATCAGTCATGAAGCTGCACTTTTTTAAATTGAGATACAACTTATTTTTAGTGAGCACTTGAAGGACCTTCTTGAGGTGTTCCATATGGGTGGTTTCGTCTTGACAGTATATTAAAATATCATCGAAATAAACCACAATGAACCGCCCAAAGAAAGGTTTCAGAACTTGATTCATCAATCTCATAAATGTTCTAGGCGCATTCAAAAGACAGAAGGGCATGACCATCCATTCGTACAATCCTTCCTTGATTTTAAAGGCCATTTTCCACTCATCACCCAGTCGTATTCGAATCTGATGATAGCCGCTCCTTAGGTCCAATTTAGAGAATATTTTTACACCCTCTAGAATGTCTAACATATCGTCCAAGCGTGATATAAGAAACCTATATTTTATGGTGATTTTATTGATAGCCCGGCTATCGACACACATGCGCTAACTCCCATCTTTCTTTGGAGTTAATAGAGCTGGTACGACACATGGGCTCATGCTTTCTCGAATAAGACCCTTACGGATCAGCTCCTCTACTTGTCCCTACAGATTCTCACACTCGTAACGAGAGCGATTAGGAAAACTGGACCCAAGGACAAAGTCGATATAGTGTTGAATATCCCGCATGGGTTGTAACCCATCGGGAAGGTCATCGGGTCAGATTTCTTTGAATTAATGTAATAATGGCCTTAATCTTTCAGGGATGATGGTAGGCTCGAGTTTTTTTCCTTTTACAATTAATGCATAAGCCTGTCCTGTTTCTTTAAATTCTTCCACGAAGTCCCATATGATTAAGAGAAAATGACCCTCCACTTTAGAAGTTTCAGGTGGTCCCTCTGGATCCATAGGGGCTAATATGGTCTTCCGGCCGTCCTTGACGAAGATATATATGTTATCTCACCCTTTATGAGTAGCGTCACGGTCAGATTGCCTAGGTCGACCAAGTAGTATGTGACATGCTTCCATGTCAACCATATAGCATATTGCTTCATCCTTATAATATTTGCTAATTGAAAAAGATATGGTGCACTGTTCAGTTAACTTTGTTTTGTTGACCTTCTTGATCCAACCAACTGTATATGGGGAGGGATAACACTCCGTTTTCAATTGCAATTTTCTAGCATGACCATGGAGATGATGTTCTCGCTGCTTCTACTGTCAATGATCACGTCACAGACATTTTTATTCACCGTACACCTAGTGCGGAAGATGTTATGCCGTTGTGGATGAACTTCTTTTCTTGGTGCCTATAATAGTCGCCTCTTGACGAGCAACTCGCCGTGATCTTACTGAACTCAACCTGAATCATCTGCCTCATCCTCGGTGGTATGCTCCTATTCTTTAACATCTGGATCTTCATAGGCGTTATCAGTACTACCATCATTGATGGCGAGGTTTGCCACTTTTCATTGGGGACAAGTATTTGATAGGTGGCCTGGTTGGCCACAACATAGCAGTTATGAAGCCTTGGCCAAGCATAGGGGTTCGGGATTCTACTTAGACCAATAGCAGTCAATATGCCCCTTTAAGGTCTAGCTTTCCTGCTCTCCTGATCTCGGTTCTCAGACGTAGGAGGTTGAGTGCGTGCTCCTACGGGCTCCTTGCCCTTGAGCTGTAGAGCTCCCTGGGGAAGACTTGCTGCAGGGATCTTTGCGGTATGATAGGTCCGTATGTTAGGACGTTCAAGTTGCGCTTCTGCCAGAGTAACCAACTTGATCCATCAATCATCATCCAGACGGACTGCATCTGGACCCGATCCTGGATCGGCATATGTAATCCACTGTTGAATCGAGCGACTTGCTACGATTTAGTCTCAACCAAATCGTTATGTACTGCCAAGCGGTAAAATTCTTCTATGTGTTCTCTTACCGACCGACTACCCTTTCTACAATTTTGGTATTGTTGGAATAATACCTGAACGTAATAGTTAAGGAGGAATCGGGGATGTAGTAGCTGCTTCATCCGCTGTCATGTGCTGATTGGTGCTTTCATCTGTCTGGTTTGTGCGAGTTGCAGTTGTTCCCACCAAGCTGAAGCTCCACCTTTCAACTTGTAGGCCACAAGCTTGACCTTATTTGCTTCAGGGATGTCCGTATAGTCGAAAAATCGCTCAACTTCAGAAAGCCAATCGAGGAAATCCTCAATGTGTAGTTGGCCATTGAGGTTAGGAATATTAACCCGCATCTTGAATTCTCGATCTGTTCAATGTACTCAATCGCCACCTTCTCTGAGGTGTTAGAAGATTATGTTGTCGATTTCCTCCTCATTGGATCCCCCTTCCTTAGGAATGACCCTTGGATGCACTGCTGGTACTATCTTACGATCAGGGCAATTACGAGTTTTAGCAATTGGAGGTGGAGGATTATCACCAGGAACACGGAGTTGCCCTGGGGTTTTCACCAAGAGATCTATTATGCGGTCGATGGAAGCCTATAGCCCTTGCATGGCTTGCCAATTCTCTTGTTATGTTGTTTCGAAAGCTGCAACCATTAAAGGTAAATTCCCTAGAGCACGGCACCTAGAATTGTTGCCTGACCCGTCGTTAGAACCCATCTATCTGAGAAAAAAATCTCGCTTTGATACCAAACTGACGCAGGGGAGGACGTGAGGTCGAGCACCGTCTTCCTTAAGAGGATAACTATTCTGAATCCACAGAACTTCTTTGGACTCCTCACAGAGACTTCTCGAATCCACGAGGAAAGAAAGCAAGAAATATAAATAAATTCTAATAAATTCAAAATTGATTAATGAATGAATAAAAATGAGTTCACAACCCTTTAAATAGGGGTACTAAGCAATGGGAAAGAAATCAGAATCAAACTACAACTAAAACTCCTAGAATTAATGACTTACTATAAATAGTAAACTTACTATTTATAGACGGTCATGATGTCTACTAGTGTGCAAGGTTTTTGGCCAAAAATAGTAAGCGTCCTATCTGGCTTCACCAAACCATTCTCCTAATTTTTCTAAGCTCTTTTCACGTTGGACGCAACTCCTAAAGCCCAACGGATGAAGAGTTATAATCAAATTAAAACTTACTATTTATAGTAAAAACGAAATTAAAATAGGGAAACGACCATCGATCTGGTGGTATTTCATAAATCTGGCTTGAGAAACCCGGTATAGCGGGGTTGGTTGGCTAAAGTTGCTTGTTCTACCCCAAAATCACATATTTTATGTCAGATAACTCATTCTGGATTGCGAGATACACCCGATTTAAGGTTCGATGGTCTGGATCACTTCTGTCATCGACCGGGCCTTTTCTGATCCATCTTGGCCATGTAACTGTCCACGACTCACTCTACATAAAATAAGCACCTGTGCATTGGTTCATCCGTCCTTAAATGCCAACCTTGCAGCATTGGTTCAGACACGGATTGCATATTGACATCATTGGTAGTGAGGTGGCTACTAACAGTGCTCCATGGGCCCCATTGTGATGTATGTATACTATCCACGCCTTCCATCCATTTTCCAAACCATTTTATGGCATGAGCCTTAAAAATTAGTAAAATCCAAATCTCATATGGACTGCACCACAGGAAAGAATGGTGATTGAACACGTACCAGTAAAAACTTCTTAAGGTCCACAAAAGCATTGGATTAAGTTGATATTTTCATTTTCTCTTCATCTAGGTGTGCGTGATTTAATCAATGGGTTGGATGATAAATAAACATTACGGTGAGCCTTAGGAAATTTTTAATGGTGAGCATTCAATCGCCACTATTTTGGTCCAGTCGAGATATAGATCTCCCTCATTTCCAGGCTAGTAATATATAATAATCTGAAAAAAAATTGATGGAATGCTTCGATAAACACAAACACACACACACACACACACACACACACACACACACACACACACATATAGCAGAGCACTCTCAATAGCCACATCGCAACAGAAGTTATCAATATGCGATCCACCTCCCAGATTTTGTGGACGGAAACAGATTGCCACTAGCCAATGGCAAATGGTCGGTGCTCTGTGAGCCCCATCATGATGTATGTGTTTCATCCATGTCGTCCACCCATTCTTCCATATCATTTTATGGTATGAGCCCAAAAATGAGGTTGATCCAAATCTCAAGTGGACCGCACAGTGTTGATTGAACACCCACCCTTAAAAACTTCTTGGGGGCCATAAAAGTTTTGGATCAACCTGATATATATATATATATATATATATATATATATATATATATATATATATATTCCCTTCATCTAAGTCTGTAAAACTTAATCAACAGGTTAGATGTCAAGTAACCATTATAGTGGGCCCTAAGAGGTTTTTAATGGTGGACATTCAATCACTACTGTTTTCCCATGGTGTGGTCCACTTGAGATTTAGATCTACCTCATTTTTGGGATCAAGCACTAAAATTATCTTTCAAAATGGATGGACGGGGTGGATAAAACACATACATTATGGTGGGGTCCACATAGCACTGACCACTAGCCACCTGGCTGGTGGTAGCATCCCTAGCCAAACAACGTCGCTCACGGATTTTTACAAAAACCTTTCGGATTAAGTTCTTGCACTAGAAACCTAAGTGGGGCCTACCATGATGTTTGTGAGAAATCTACCCTGTTCATCCATTTTTTGAGCTCATTTCATGATATGGGTCCAAAAATGAGCTCACAAAATAGATGGACGGGTTAGATTTCTCATAAACATCGTGGTTCACCCAGGTTTCCAGTGCAGGAACTTCTTACGAAAGCTTTTCACAAAAATATGCGTCTAAAGGGATGCGGTTTGGCTACTGATGCTTTGACCAACTAGGTGGCTAGTGGTGGTGCTATGTGGACCCCACGATGATGTATGTGTTTTATCCATGTTGTCTATCCATTTTGAAAGATAATTTTAGGGCATGATCCCAAAAATGAGGTAGATCTAAATCTTAGGTGGATCACACCATGGGAAAATAGTAGTGATTGAATGTTCACCATTATTAACCTCCTAAGGCCCACTATAATAGTTATTTCACATCTAACCTATTGATTAGGTCATTAAGACTTGGATGAAGTGAAATATATATATATATATATGTATATATATATATGTATATATATATATATATATATATATATATATATATATCAACTCGATCCCAAAATTTTTGTGGCCCCCAAGAAGTTTTTAATGGTGGGCTTTCAATCAACACTGTGTAGTCCACTTGAGATTTGGATCAACCTCATTTTTTGGGTTCATATCATAAAATGATGCATGTAAGAATGGGTGGACGGCATGGATGAAACAAATACATCATGGTGGAGCTCACAGAGCACCGACCACTAGTCATTGGCTAGTGACAATCTGTTTCCATCCAGAGAATCCGGGAGGCAGAATTGCGTATTGATAACGTCTATTGCGAGGTGGATACCGAGAGCCCTCCACTTATCCCGCATGATATATTATTATAGATTACTAGTCTAAAAATGAGGGAGATCCATATCTCAAGTGGACCACACCATAAGAAAATAGTGGCGATTAAATGCCCACCATTAAAAACTTTCTAAGACTCACTGTAATGTTTCTTTGTCATCCAAACAGATGATTAAGTCATGCACACCAGATGAAGAGAAAACAAAAATATCAACTTAATCCAAAACTTTTGTAGAACTTAAGAAGTTTTTAACAGTGAGTGTTCAATCACAACTCTTTTTTGTGGTGTGGTCCACATGAGATTTGGATATTAGTCATTTTTAGTGCTCATGCCATAAAATAGTCTACAAAATGGATGGAAGGCATGGATAGAATACATAAATCATGATAGGGCTCACAGACCACTGTTAGTGGCCACCTCGCTACCAACACTATCAATATGCAATCTGCGTCTGATGTTAAGGTTCACACTTAAGGCCATGCAAATCGTGTGCAGGTGATCATTCCTCTATTTATGTCTTATCAGGAAATGTTTCTGACGGATAATATCATTATCTAGAATGCCCGTGGTATGGCCAATGCGGCCACGATTTGTACAATGAAAAGCCCATTCAGTCCCATAAGCCTTCTATTATTACGATTCTCGAACCTATGGCAAGAGATAGATGGAGAGTGGGGATCGGTCTCAAACAAGGATTCCACTCCTCCATCTCTAATGACTCCGAAGGTGGGAAAATCTGAATCTTCCACAGGAATGATCTTCTTATTTCAGTCATAGGTATGTCTTATCAAGTGGTCTCTTTAGATGTTTGTATGCAGAACCATATAGCTAGTCTCCGAATATCATTTGTCTATGCTAAATGCTCTAGATTTAGTAGGAGATTTCTCTAGAGTTCCTTGGAGACCCTAACAGCAAGCTCCCCCGGCCCATGGGCAGTATGTGGCGACTTCAATACAGTTCTTGATTCTTTAGTGCAGTTTGACTATAAAAGTCAGGATCTGGATAACATTCAAGAATTTAGAGAAGCAGTCAATAAGGTCAGGTTGTGTGATGCTGGATTCGTTGGAAACAGATTCACCTTATGTAACAACCATGCTGGATACTCTTGTTCCTGGACAAGGCTAGATAGAATCCTCTGCAATGATAGCTGGATGCATCGCTTCCCCGGTTTCCTTGTTAAACACCTCTCTAGGTTAAATTCAGATCATGCTTCTCTTTTAATGACCTTCCCCATGGCCTCCCCATAAGTTCCCAGGCCCTTCCTCTTTCAGAGGATGTGGGTTCTTAACGAGTGCTTCTCCCACATTATTGAGAAAGCTTGGGCGGAAGACCTCTCTTCTTAGCCCATGGTTAACCTTCTGCTGAAAGTGAAAAAAGTTAAAATGGCCTTGAGAATATGGAATCATGACAAATTTGGAAACGTTTTCCAAAATATCCAGAAAGTCGAGCAAACACTGACCCTCTTTGAGGCCAGCGCTCAATCCATCCCCATGGTCTCCTTAGCAAACTTGATAGAAGTTAGGCTCCACCTGGCCAAGATGGAACTCGCATAGGAAATTTTTTGGAAGAAGAAATCCCAGAACTCCTGGTTAGAAGAAGGAGATAGAAGAATGAAAATTTTCCACCTCTCGACTTCGAAAAAAGGGCAGAAAATTGGGAATCCAAGAAATCCATTTGAGAGATGCAGGGATAGTGTCAGACTAGCCTTTCATCCAAAGAGAAGCTGCATTCCTTGCTGTCCTCAGAATCAACAGCTACCTCTTCCTCGGCTACGGTAGATCTCCTAGATTTCATCCCTCCACATATTTCTGAAGATGATAACATAATGCTAATGCAAATCCCGTCTTTGGTTGAGGTTAGACAAGCTGTTTAAAAACTTCCCAAAGATGGTGCGCCTAGGCCTGACAGGCTTTCAGGAGCCTTTTATTTAGGCTGATGGAACATCATAGGAAAGGATATCCACTCTGCTGTAGTGGCATTTTTTCAAGGGGCTGATATGCCAAGGTCCTCCTCTACGCTAGTCTACTTAGTTCTAAAAAATCAGGGGGCAAGATCCTTCGCAGACTATAGGCCAATCAGCCTATGCAACATAGTGTATAAGATATTCGCTAATATAATCGCTAATAGGCTAAGTTCTCTCGTCTCGAAGCTGGTCTCCTTAGAACAAGGAGCCTTTGTTAGGGGTCGATCGATTGCTGAAAACATCACCCTTGGTTAAGAAATTTTCAGAGATTTAGATAGGAAGGTCCAGGGAGGAAATATAGTTTTGAAACTCGACATGGAGAAAGGTTATGACAAGGTCGAGTGGAATTTTTTGCATCAGGTCCTGCTGAAAATTGGGTTTGATGCTAGCTGGGTAAAGCTGGTCAAATCTTGCTGGAATAATAATTGGTTTTCGGTTCTAGTTAATGGGGTAAGTTGCAGTTTCTTCAAGTCCTCCCGCGGTCTGAGACAAGGTGACCCCCTTTCCCCTAACCTTTTCATTCTTGCCACTGAGGTTTCCAACAGGGGTTTATCCAAGATGAGTTCCCATGGGCTATGTACTCCATTCAAGGTGAAGCTTGGCTGCAAATAGATCTCCCATTTACTATATGCGAATGACACTGTTTTGTTCCTCAATGGTTCCAGCAAGTCCCTCTAAGTGGTCAAAAAAATTCATCTCCGACTACCAGTCCGTCTCAGGCCAAAGAATGAACTTGCGCAAAAGCTCCTTCCATTGCTCCTCTAAGCTATCCTTTGCAAGGATTAAAAGTATCCAACAGATCCTTCGGATTAAGAAAGCAGCTGAAAATTTCTATTACCTAAGAGTTCTAATTTTCAACGGCAGAACCAAATGCTCCTTGTTCGCCCCCCTACTGGACAAGTTGGCTGCCAAGATTCAAGGCTAGAGTACCAGAATTCTCTCACAAGCTAGTAGACTCGTCCTCATCTCATACATTCTATGCGGTATCCCCATACATACCTTAGCAGCCATGATTGTGCCCAATAAAATTCTAAAGGAGGTAGAAAGAATGTTTGCTAATTTCTTCCAGGGTTCGCGGGAAGGAAAGCCGAATCTTCATTGGAGAAAGTGGAACTCCATTGCCATGCCAAAATCTGAAGGTGGGCTGGGGATTAGAAAGCTGAAGGATGTCATGCAAGGGCTTCATCTGAAGATGGCATGGAGTGTTAAATAGGAGGAGATCGGCAGTTTATGGGGTCAATTCATCCGCTCTAAATTCTCGATCATCCCATCTTCGAACAACTCCAGTAGTCAGTCTTCGAATGCGTCTCCAATCTATAAAAGATTAGTGGGACTTTTCCCCATCCTGGACAGGCAAGCCCAGTGGGTAGTGGGCCGTGGCAACTATAACATGTGGAGCATAAACTAGATCGGTCTGGGCCCTCTAGATTCTCTCCCATCGCTGCAAATCTCAGATTCCTTGAGAGATCTCAGAGTGGCAGATTTTCTCGATGTAGATGGTATCAGGAAAGAAGCTTCCAATTTTCTTCCTGTGTGGTTTAAGGACCTCATCAAGAGGGGTGGTTTCTGCACCTCTGATGCATATGATATGCTTCTCTAGCCACTGGAGCCTGCGGGCCATTTCTTCGCTAAATCTGCTTGGAACATTTGTAGAGATAGATGGCAGATCCTTCCTTGGGCCAAGAGAGTATGGCATCCTAAGATTCCCCCAAAAATCTCCTTATTTTTGTGGAGATTACTAAATGACGGCTTACCCATCAATGATCTCATTAAAAGGAAAGGAATCCAGTTGGTGCCTATTTGTAATTGCTATAAAAATGCGTCAACAGTAGGCCCTCATGTCGAATCACTCTCTCATCTCTTCCTTCTCGGCTCTCTCGCAGACAGTGTTTGGTAGCGGTCTGCAGCTTTTCTCGGAATTCAGTTGTTTTTTCAGTCTGCCATCCGAAACTAGCTCCATTGGTGGTGGCATCGACCCCTTCCCCTTAGCAGCAGATAGGTGGGCATCCGTTTAGCCCCAGTCTTCATTCTGTAGGAGGTTTGAAAAGCTAGGAATGCTGCCAAATTCAACGATTAGGCGTCCTCTGCTTCGAATGTTTTATATAAGGTTAGATGGTGATTCTAGATCCTCTTCCCCCAGATTGTAAGAAATATCTAGCATCACCCCTCTTCCTCTTCAGCTCCCGCATCCTCTCCCCCCCCTCCCCCCGCCAGTTCCCCCTGCCCAACCCACTCAGTCTCTTTAGCCAAGTGCGTCAAGCCTAGAGAGGGTCTCTTGAAGTTAAATGCGAACAGCTCTGCTCACTCAAATCCATGTCCAACAGGTGGTGGGGGTATTTACCGAGATCATCTCGGTAATTCGATCTTCGCTTTCGCCTGCAACTACGGGGAAGCTTCCAACAACACGACAGAGTTGCAGGCAGTCCTCGATGGTTTAAAATTCTGTTTAGCTCTCGACCTCCCTAGCATCCTCATTGAGTCAGATTCCAGTTGGGTGGTGTCCTGTCTCACAAAGGATTCCTCTCCTTCCTGAAAATGTTCCTACTGGCTGACTAGGATCAAGAGGCTTTTATCTCGAGGAAATTTTTGGACAGCTCATGTTCTTAGAGAAGCTAACAGTCCGGCAGATGGCTTAGCCAAAATCGACAGCAAAACGCAATCCAATATGCTCTTCCAAGTTCTTTCCTCCCTCCCTTGCTTGATTAAGGGCCAGGTTCTCCTGGAAAAAACATGTTTAGACTACATTAAGGAATTTTCTTGAAATTGCCCTATATAGCATATGATAGGCAGACCATGCTTTGGGCCTGGTTTTTCCCCTGACCAAATAGGCTTCCATGTAAAGATTTCTCTGCAATGGAAAAAAGATTACTTAAATATATATATATATTGTTGTGGGGAAATCCAACTCGACAAGTCAAGCCAGCTACGAACCTCGAAGCTCGGAAGGGAGACCTAGGTAATGTACAAATGAGAAGCAGGGCCGAGTCCTCTCTCTATCCATCCCGACTCCGAGCAGTGAGAAGCCGTCATTTCAAATCAAAGGTCAATCTACATTCCAGTCTTAGTTCGAGGCATATTGCCGAGGCCATCTTAGTCTGAGGTCATGAGCCGAAGTAAAGGCTATGCGGCCGGCCTCGACTACTAACACTCGGTCTCAGCTTAGATAAGGCCAAGGATGAGGCCAGATGTGATTACTCCGAGTGCCGAACCAGGGAACTATCTAAACGCGGACATGACTGAAGATCTCGCCCAAGGATACGTGCCCTTAAGACACGATACATAACACAAATCCATGGATTGAGGATAATATCTCCATGATCATGATTTTTGCTAATTGAGAAAATCATGCCGAGATTAACGGATGTGGATCGTCCAACCTATAGGTATAAATACAAGGGGACCTCATTGTTATAGGTACGCAATATCTCGCACCCTCTCTCTACATAAGACTTAGACCTAGATTTCCTAGCCTGACTTAGGCATCGGAGGGTCCCTTGGCTTAGCCAGGGTCTCCTTTACTCACCCTTTTATGCAGGACCAGGGTTCGTTGAAGGTCTGTCACGTTGACTGGAGGGTGGTTTGGATTTTGACCTCAACATCTTTGGTGCCGTCTGTGGGAAACACAAACGAAAAGCTAGAAGTTCTTACCAAAAATGTTGAGAGGGAAGAAAAAGACGATAGTGGTAGAGCCCAAACCAAGCGGGCAACACTAATCTTCTTTGCAGCTGCACACCGAGTCAGCTCCGATAGGGCCGTCCCAATGGACTTGGAGTCGGGAGGGAAATACAACACGCTACAGAATGAAGTCCAGATGCTAAAGGATAAAATTAACAAAATAAAGGCGCAACAAAATCACCAGCCACCGCTAAATCTAGTGAAAATAACCCCAGCGCCCGAAGAACGACCGCAACAAGTCAATTCTCAGGCTAGGTTTTCTGAAGCGCAGTCCACGCGTGCTCCCGACCCTGCGCACAACACAGTGCCCAAGGAGTGATCTGCTCGAATCCCGGAACTCGCTTGGGACCCTGAACAGTCTTACGTATCTGCCACTTCGACTTTGGCCCCCACCGATCTCTGCCTTCGGTTGGAGAGGAATAGACGGGGCAGAACATTCGAGGTGGAGGATGCTTCACAAGATACAGTAGCTGAGAATCAGAACCCTTTGGAAATGCAGTTTAAAGAACTCCGAGACTAGTTTAAGGCATTTCAGAAGAATCAGTAATCTGCATCCATTCCAACTGCTGTCCAGATGATGATGGAAGAAATTGAGACTCCCTTCACCTCAGAAATCATGGACAAGGTGATGCCGTCGAGGTTCAGGATGCCTCGCATCACACAAGTCTCTGGATCTGGAGACCCCTCGGAGTATGTGGAGTCATATCGTTCGTGGATGCAGATCTAGTCAGCCACAGACGCTATGATGTACCGAGTCTTTTCGATAACTCTCTCTGGGTCTGCTCGGAGTTGGTATCAACAACTTAAACCAAAATCGGTCAACTCTCTGGTAGAGCTCAGCAGACAATTCCTCACCCAGTTTATTTCTAGTAAGAAGAGTTGGAAGCCGACTACCCATATGTTCACCCTTAAACAAGGGAACAAGGAACCACTAAAAGATTACATTGCCCACTTCAATGAGGAGGCATTGTTAGTAGAAGATTACGATGACAAGATGACACTCTTAGCTATGTTTAGCGGGCTCAAAGAAGGAAAGTTCACCTTCTCAATTGGGAAAAATCCACCAACTACCTTGGCCGAGCTCATCAGCAGGGCTCAGAAATACACCAACACCGAGGAATTTTCCAACTCTCGTAAGAACATCCAAGCTGTTGAAACCTCATCAAAAGAAAAAGGCAAAGGAACGAAGAACCTCAGTCATCCAACAAAAGGCCGACGACCGAGCCTCTTGTGACCGTTGGTCAAGCCGGAGACTCGAGGGAAAATTCCATTCTTATACCCCCCTCAACCCCTATGCAGAGGATCTTGTTAGATATTAGGGGCCAGAGACTACTGAACTGGCTTGTCTGCATGAAGATCGACGCTGAGAACCTAGATAAGCGCAAGTACTTCCGGTTCCACCATGACCACGGCCACAACATGAGCGACTGTGTGGATCTCGAAGATGAAATTGAGACCCTTATCTGCAAGGGTCACTTGCGCCGATACACCAAGGAGGAGAAGTCAGCTCGGAAAGAAGCACAACCAAGTAGAATTGCGGAAGAACCTACTGAAATTTGGACCATCTATGGTTATTCCTCTAGTGGAGGCGATTCAAACAGGGCTCACAAGGCCCACTCTCAGAGTTCAAATCCTGAGCACTATGTCCACTTGACCGAAAGGCCAAGGAAAGAGCTCTATGTCAGCCCCAGTAGCTTGACATTCACAGAAGATGACACGCGCGGAATCCAGCATCCGCACGACGATGCCCTTGTGGTGGCCATGGGTAGAGCTGGGCATCGGACCGAGTCAACTCGGATTTGGCTCAACCCAACCAGGTCCGGATTTTACATGTCCCAACCCGAACTCGGACAGAACCGAGACTGAGTCTGAGTCAGCTAACTCGGAGAAACCCGAATATGTGCTGGTCTGAACCGATCCGAGTCCGACTCGGTCAGGAAAACCGAGTCCGATCGGATTGTGCAAGGTCAGGAAAACCAAAGGGTTAGACTGATTTCCACCATTTCTTAAATGGTGGCGACTCATCGATCATACTAGCAGCATGCACATATCTTGATGGTGCACGACCAAGACCAAAAATACACTGATCAGACAATCCTAACCATCACATTGGTGATTGCCAAATTGAAAGCTAAAAAAGGAATTGCCCAGCATGCCAAAGTCTACACTCTGTAATAGATGGTTAAGATCATCCAATCAGTGCAAATTTGTAGATAGACGAAATCCACAACAGAGCCCACCAATTTGGGCAGTCCAGATCAATATACATGAATGCCGCCTGCGCAGTGGATGAGTCACCCCCATTTAAGTACCTATGTTGTAAAAACTTACAAACCATAGTTCCCATCCTAATAGTAATCCAAGCAAGCATTTCACATTGTTCAACAAATCTATGTAAATTCCACCAAATCTAGTCTAGATAAATGACAAATCAAAACTACGAAAAGCAATTCGGAAGCGAAAGAAAGACGGATCTGTAGTAAATTCAAACAATAATAAAAGAAAAGGACTATATAAATCTCAAAAGCAAAAATAGTTAAAAATATTGACCGCCAGCATCATCCTTCCCAGCAGCAGACCCGCTAAGCGATCCAGGGTTACTATGACAGAGACCGACTGCGGCAGAAGTCAGCGAAGGCTTGGGTTTTGTCAGAGGCTTGGTGTTGGAATTTACAGGAGGCTTACTGTCAATCTTCTAAGAAGCTTTAGTCGTGTCGTTTCTGTAGTTAGAAGTCATGGGCCCATGGCTCCTCCTTCAAAAGGTTCGAACCATGAAAGGGCTGGAAAAACGCCAAACGGGACAGTTGGGCGTCAATCAGGCAGCAGCGAAGAGGAGAGGAAGAAGAAGAGGAGAAAAAGAGCAGATCGAGTGATGAGCGCCAAGCACATTCTCGTTCGGGCGGGAGAAATTTGGGGAAAAAATCGAGCTAGGGTAAAAACGAGAGAGGTTTGGGGAAAAAACAAGCTAGGGTAAAATGCTCGGGTGAAAAAAGGTATTTATAGTACCCGATGTCAAAACCGGGTCGGGTCTATTTGGGTCTGTTCAGACCCATTCGGTCCGAGTATTCAGACTGGATCTATTCGGATACAGTACTATCCGATCCTGATTCGAAATACTTTCAGAACTGGATGATCAGAATCGATCAGGCCTGATCAGACTGTCGGTTCTGTTCGGAACGGTACCGAGTCGGGTCTGGTCGGGTTAGATCCACCGAATCGGGCCTAAGTTGCCCACCTCTAGCCATGGGCATAGCTAATCACAAGGTCTTTCGCATCCTGGTCGACACAGGAAGCTCAGCCGACATTATTTACTCTGAGGCATTTGAGAGAATGGGTATCAATAGCTCACGACTCCGACCAGTAAAGACCCCATTACACGATTTTGCAGGGGATAAGGTGATCTCCGAGGGAGCCATCTCTCTCCCTGTAAATGTGGGAGAAGGACAACACCAGGTTACACTTCTAATGGACTTTCTGATTGTCAATATGCCATCGGTGTATAATGTTCTTTTGGGCTGACCCTCCCTTAAAGCGATGAGGGCAGTTGTGTTCACGTACCACTTAATGACGAAGTTCCCTACCGAAGGTGGGGCCGGATACCTTCGAGGAAACCAACGTGAAGCTCGGAGATGCTATGCAATAGCTGTGAGAAAAGGGTCGGTGAAACATGCTCTCACTGTCAACGTCCTTGACACTATGGAAGATTCCCCCGAGAACTTGGAGACCGTCCCGCTTGAGGAGGCCGACCCGAACAGAACTGTCTAACCTGGGACATCGCTGAATTCCGAGTAGAGGTCTCAGATGTTGACTTTCCTACAATAGCACAAGGATGTCTTCGCGTGGTCGTATGGGGATATGTCGAGAATCTCTCCCGAGGTTATGGTCGACGGATTGAATGTGGATAAGAATCACAAACCAGTGAAACAGAAGAGAAGGGCGTTCGATATCAAGAGGTATATGGCCATAGCCGATGAAGTTTCCAATCTTCTCAGCGTTGGCTCCATTGAAGAAGTACATTATCCAGACTAGATCGCCAACGTGGTCCTGGTGAAGAAAACAAGCGAGAAGTGGCAGGTCTGTGTCGACTACTCAGACCTGAACAAAGCTTGTCCTTCATGGATCGTTCAACTAGTTAACAGCACGACCGGTCACGAACGCCTCCTTCCTGGATGCCTATTCTAGGTACAATCAGATCCCAATGCATCCCCCAGATAGGCAGAAAACTACCTTTGTCGCCGACAAGGGGCTCTACTGTTACTTGGTCAGGCATTTTGGCCTGAAGAACGCTGGGGCAACATACTAGAGATTGGTGAATCAGATGTTTGCCAAGAAAATCGGTCAAATAATGGAAGTATATGTCAACGACATGCTCGTCAACAGAGTCAGAACATTCGACCATCTCGCTGACCTCGGAGAGATATTTTCGATCCTCCGAGAGTATCACATGAAGTTGAACCAGGCCAAATGTGTCTTCGGAGTTGGTTCCGGTAAGTTTCTTGGGTTTCAAGTCAGCTAGAGAGGCATTGAGGCAAATCTCAAGAAGATCAAAGCGTTGCTCGACATGAGCTCCCAGCGAACAACGAAGGAAATCCAATGCCTAACTGGCCAAGCGGTGGCGCTCGGACGGTTAATCTCCAAAGCCACCGATAGGTGTCTCCCTTTCTTCCAGCAACTGAAAGGTCATAAGAAGGGTGAGTAAACTTCTGAATGTGAACAGGCATTCCAAGAGCTGAAGCAATACCTGGGTTCACCCCCTTTACTGTCGAAACCAGAAGAGGGTGAGACCTTACTCTTGGACCAGGTGGTTTCAGCCTCGGCCATCAGCTTGGCACTCATTAGGGAAGTAGGAAATAAGCAATATCTTGCCTATTATGTAAGCAAAGCAATGATACCTATCGAGACCAGGTACCCGAGCATTGAAAAATTGGTGCTCAGCTTGGTTTTCTCAGCACAGAGGTTACGTCCATACTTGTAAGCACACACTATCGTCGTTCTAACCGACTCTCCCTCAGGCAAGTCCTTCAGAAACCAGATGTCTTGGGACGCCTGACAAAATGGGTGATAGAACTCAGAGAGTTTGATATCTGATATCGTTTGAGGACTGCAATCAGGGGCCAGGCTGTGGTTGACTTCATAGCGGAATTCACCATTCCGAGTGATGATGTCAAAGCAGAAGCAGCCTCGACAACCCCACCAGTTCCGTCCCCTGCCAAGGATCTGAAGTCGGAGCGGAGGTGGGTCCTTTATGTTGACGGATCTTCTAACGCCAAGCGAGCTAGGGCAGGAATCGTTCGGGTCACGCCCGACTCTACAACCATCCAATATGCCAGCAGGCTCGGTTTTAGAGCCTCCAATAACGAAGCAGAATATGTGGCTCTGTTGACAGGGCTCAGACTAGCGGCAAGTCTAGGGGTTCAGTCCCTTGAAATGCGATGTGATTCCCAACTTGTGGTGAACTATATCTCCACCGAGTATGAAGCCAAGGAAACCAGGATGGTGGCTTATCTGGCTGAAGTTCGAAAATTAATTGAGAGGTTTTGGAGTTGCACCATCAACCAGATTCCAAGGGCAGAGAACTCTTGGGTCGATGCCCTATCAAGGTTAGCCTCAGCCACGGATGGAAAGATTCCTCGGATCATTCCCATAAAATTCATGGAGAGCCCGAGCATTGACCAAATGGAACGAGAAATGGTCAACCTAGTCAAGACTGCACCAAGTTGGATGGACCCAATTTATGACTACATTATTTCTGGTGAGGTCCCCCATAACAAACTGGAGGCCTGACACTTGAAGATTAGAGCAGCCAGATACATTATCCTGGATGGGGTCGTTTATAAGAAGGGGTACTTCCTGCCCTACCTCAGATGCCTTCGACCCAAAGAAGTGGATTACGTGATTTGAGAGATCCACGAGGGCATCTGTGGTAATCACTCTGGTGACCAAGCCTTAGTTCTGAAGATACTCCACCAGGGGTACTTCTGACCGATCATCCGAGAAGACTCGAAAGATTACGTTTGAACGTGCGACAAATGTCAGAGGTTCACAATGATACCGAGGTAGCCCGCAGAAGAAATGAACCCCATGAGTGGGTTGTGGCCGTTCGCTCAAAGGGGGATCGACATCATTGGACCTCTGCCCACAGGGAAAGGGCAGGTGAAGTTTACTATTGTCGCAGTCGATTACTTCACTAAATGGGCCGAGCCCGAGCTCGTGGCTAAGATAATTGAATAGAATGTGGTCGACTTTATCTGGAAGAATATCATTTGTCGATTCAGAATCTCAAGCACCACTGTTTCTGATAACGGAAAGCAGTTCGACAATGATATGTTCAGGGGCATGTGCGGGGGGCTCGGCATCTTAAACGCTTATTCCTCGACTCGGCATCCACAATCCAATGGGCAAGTGAAGGCCATAAACAAGGTCATCAAGCACCACCTGAAAATAAAGTTAGAAAAAGCGAAGGGCAACTGGGCTAAGTAGCTTCCATTTGTCCTATGGGCATATCAGACCACAACCCAGCCGTCTACTGGGGAGACCCCCTTTTCGCTATCCTACAGCTCGGAGGTGGTAGTCCCAGTCGAGATCGGCCTCCCGACAACTCGGGTCAGAAAATACGAGGAAGATAAGAATGCAGAGCACATCACAGTAAGCCTCGACTTGCTTGAAGAAGCTAGAGATATTGTCGACTCCAAGTCGCTGCTAGGCATCACCAAGTGGCACGATTTTATAACTCAAAGGTCAATAGAAGGTGGTTCTAGCTAGGGGACTTGATCCTCCATCGCGTCTTCCAAAATATGGTAGAATCAGGGGCTAGGACACTCGGGCCCAACTGGGAAGGGCCCTATCGCATGATCAGATCAACCCAGCCAGGCTCCTATTACTTGGAAGACCTCGAGAGTCGTCCACTCCCCCATCTCGGGAATGTCGAGCACTTGAAGATATACTATCAGTGAGAATCTACCGGCCATTAAAGACCGTCAATAAATGTACTACCCGGAGCTATTAGCCTTCTAAGTCTTCTAATAAAAGTTTCTCCTTTCCTACATCTATTAGTACGATCTACAAATGGAAGAAGTTACCTCTCATAAGCAAAGGTTAACTTAACGGACCGATCCCTTCAAAAAGGGGTCAGGAGGTTAAACCCACGAAAATCTACATAGGGATTCCCTCACACACAGGGGAAAAACCCAAAGACGACCCAATTCCTTGAGAAAGGGGTCAACTTATGTAACGACCTGTAAATTTCCGTACTTTGGCTCGAGTACCATCTCGACCAGAAATCAATTAGGATTAAATCCTTTAGAAATTTAACAAAGTTGTCTAAGTGTAAAACTCGATTAGCCACGAAATCCGTTGGGATCGCTTCAAATACGATCTGCAAGACCCAAAACTTGTAGAATCATTGACGCTAGGTTACCCTAAAGATTAGGATCAAACTCATTACCCGGCTATTCTCGGGAATGACTTGAAACTTTGTATTAGGTCTAGACTGCACATCGGAAATCCGATTAACGCAAAGTTAAGGACTTAGGACCGCCTCGTTGGGCTTGACTATCATCTCAAAAATCAGGTCCAGCCGATGTCCCACGGCCATTCGTTTGGATCCGGAGCGAGGGAGTGTGAAAAATACTATTCCCTTTACAAAATAAATATCTGGAATAGTGATCTGGCACCATTCGCTTGCGCATCAGTATTAAGCAACCAGACCGTCAGAATCAGACTAAATTACACCCTCGGATTAAGAAAAATTTCAGGAACATTTACATGTGCTTGGAATTTCGGATCGTGGCCCACTGACCGTTGAACTGAAAGTGGTCCGCCACGTGCGATCTGGGAATCCGATCGAGTCGAAAATGTAATCCCACGTAGATCCATGTGTGGTGAGCTTAAGTCTGACGTTTGGCTCAAAGAGGGCCACCAGAACCTCTCTTTTGAGCTGGAAAAGTGACGAAATACCTATATTAGCAGTAACCCTTGAACCTGAGTCTATTTTGGGGAGGTTTTTGGCTATAAAAGAGGCTTAAAATAGCCCCTCTCACAGCCATACGAATTTGGGATAAAACCCTAGAGAGAGAGAGAGAAAAGAGAGAGAAGAGCTTGGGATTTGTGGGAGAACTTCCTCCTGCTGCTTTCGATTATCGCACGGCCTACACCGCCTCTTTCCAAGCGCTTTTCCGGTGGTATCCACTCCATTTGAAGGTGAGAAACCCTAACCCTAGGTCTAATTTGAAGTAGATAGGCTAGAGGTCGTGAAAAGGCTAACCGATTCCGCTCTTTAGGCAAGAAAACTCCCGAATACGGAAGCTCACCAAACCTTACAAATCCGTTGTGATTCCAAGGGCAAAGGTGAGGACTTTAGGTGTATAGGTTGCGGTTTTCAATGCTTTCAATGTCAGATAATGGTAGATTCATGATCTGCATGCAATTGCACATGTACAAAGTGCTTTCCGTTTTCTGTTTCGATTAGAATTGTAGAATTTGGAATTTCACATACTCTAAGTATTCGTATAAAATACCGTATACGTATTTTTTTTGGAAATGTGTTTGACATGTTTAATAGTCGTATGGATATATGATGTATGGATAAAATACTCATTTGGCGAAAGGGTTCGCCTAAATACATGTTTACTAATATACACCATGTATGTAGAAATACGGTATTGTAAGAAGTACCGTATACGTGTATATTTTAGCGATGTGTTTGTCATGATTAATTGTTGTATAAATATATTATGTGCGTATAAATTAATTGCTTGGCGAAAAGAATCGCCATATTACAAGTTCCCTTGTAAACACTATGTATGTTGAAATTGGGTATCCTAGAAAATACCCTATACGTATAGAATTTGCTGATGTAATTGTCATGATTATTTGCTGTATGAATATGATGTATACATATAAAATACTAGTTTGGTAAAGGGACAACCCTAGTGCACTTTCCTCTAACATACATCATGTATGTTGAAATAGTGCATTCCAAGTGTTGGTGAAATTGCTTGTGAGTGTAAGTGCTTAAGTGTTAGTGCCTTAGGTAGGTGCTGAGATGGGGTTTCAACTACCTTAGAGTCATGTATGATACCCTCCAGGTGGTTTTTTACTCTAACCACTCACTTATGAAATATATGTATTTGTATCCCTATTTGTATAGTGCTTTACAACATGCTTTTGAATATGCTTTGTAACTTGTTTATTAACATGCTTTATGACATGCTTTATAACATGATTACTAGTGTTCTTGAATTACCATGTTATCATGTTGTACTTCACATGCTATGGTTAGGAATTGATTGAGCTTGGGACTATGTCCATAGTCCAGCATCCCAGACGTCGACTTGGAGTTGTGGTTGAGATTCGTTTCGCCACACATGATGTGTTGGCGAACCCGTGTCGTACTTCGGTTGGCGATAGTGGTTGGCCACACGAGGTGCTTCTGCGCTTCATATCGCTCAACTTGTTGTGCGCTCGAGCTAGTCGAGCACGTCAAGTAACCCGTGTGTCTTATGTATGTTCACCATGTTTGGTCGCTAATGCTTGAACCTAGGGTACCAAACTTACCAGTGAGAATCCCGTTAACCATGGTACCTCGATCCGCTAAGACTCATGAGCCGGACATGGTGGTATGGGACACCGTGGTCACGCTGTCGGCCTACGCTGGGGCTACGTGACTCCCCGTAGTGACCAGTGAGCACCTTAACTCGTGAGCCAATTATGGTGGTATGGGACACTATATTCGCGCTGTCGGCCTACATTGATAAGGTGATGGGGGAGTGGTGCAACCTTTGTGCGTAATGACCACAGCGCCTTTGTAGTGACCGCGAGCATATTCTCGAAGTCGCAGGTGCGCCTTAGGGTTCGCCGCGATATATAGAGTATGAACTAGGCTGTTTACGTATAGTGATGAATCGTTTAAGGGGTGATGGGGAGTGGTGCAACCTTTATGCGTAATGCTGACCCTAGCGACCTCTCGGTGACCTAGAAAATACACCATCGTCTGATATTAACTAGGACTGACGACCCTAGAATGGATCATGTTTGGGAATGATACAAGGGGGGTACCTTAGTTTCCCAATCCTGCTGTTTGAAATGGATTAATTAAAAACTCGGTAATCATGCTCATCATGCATCGCATGTGCCTGAAAGATGTGGAGCACTGTGGGATGTAAGCATGCCGCGAACGTGAGATGGTGTCGCATGAAGGAGTATGTCGGTGAGGGCATCCATCATACCTGCATTCATACTTGCATTAATCAGAGTAACTAGGAGTGTTTGATTTACTGCTTTATCATTACTGCTTGACTGTATTGATAACATGATAACTTATGCCTTATTGTTCCACTGAGTTAGCTACTCACTCCCACGTTACGGGATGGTGTTGCGCACACCAACCAGACTCTGTCTCAGGTTTAGGCGAGCCGACGACTCTGGAGGCGGAGCCTGATTATGACAAGGACCAGGAGGAGTTCTCGTATATGCAGTTCTCTGGTGGCTTCGACTAGGTTGCCAGGACCGACGGTTTTCACAGGGATTGTACCTAGTTTATTTTTTGACATTTTGATTATAAACAGACATGTATATGGAGACTCAGATGGATTCATACTCTGGAGAATGAAACGTTTATTTTGTTTCTTTACATACATATATATACGATTCAGTCTTAAAACTTGCTTTTATACAATTGATCTGGAGTATGAATTACTGTTTTGGTATAATCTCATTCATGTTTATTGCTCTAACACAGACAACATTCAAACATCATTAAATATGTTGCATAAGTGATGCGTTGGAACTCGGGAGTTGAGTTACACTCGACCCCCGATTTTCAGGGCGTTACAGCTTATCACGCAACAATTAACCTATAAAAGTAAATGATAACGCCATTAGTGGGGAGGTTGCCCCTCAAGGGGCCGGTCCTTAAAACATTAACATCTAAGAATTATCACGACAATCAACACACGCGAACAAGCTGTCTTCCAGTAATCGTCAGTGATCAAGAAAGTTATCATTTAAAAAAACCATCTATTTACATTGTAAAAAGAAAAAGAGTTTCATTCCCTCCGAGTAGAGGGACCAGCTACCAAGCTGGGGGACTGAGCGTCGGTGGTGGCTTCGGCAGTAGGAGCATCTGGGGCGATTTCCACAATAGGAGGGGCATTCTCGGGCTCATATGCAACAACAGGCTCGACTTCCTCGGCATTGTCTACCGCGATGGCATTGAGGTTGAGAGTCAGATAAAGCCTTCTAACCTTAATCAGGCAAGCATCAAAGCTAGTATCATAGCCAAATTCATACAATTTGTCCAGTTCCTTGGCCCTTTCAGCTAAACCCTTGTATTCGGTGACTACCGCAGCCGCCTGTGAGACCGCTCGAGCCTCGAGCTTTGCCCATAGAGACGCCTTATCCACAGACGCAGCGGACTCAAGGACAATCCGTTGCTGAGCCAACTAGTCCGCCGCTATTCGTTACTCCGTCTCGAGCTTCTTTTTTGTCCATAGCCTTAAACTCCAGGTCTTTGTTAGTTTGGCGTAAATGCCTAACTTCAGGTTCATCCACATCCAAGCGAGCTTGGAGTTGGTTGACCTCACCCTGAAGCACAAGTTCAATTGCCTGACCCTCAGCAACAGTCTTCCTTAGCTTCTCCTGCTTCATAACTAAAGCTTCCAGCTTCTTCTCGAGCTCGACCCACAGTGCGTCTTTCTCTTCCTTCTCGACCACAAACTTGGCCCACTCTGCTTCAAGCCGCTTCATCTCCTTCAGCCTCTCCTTCACCTCTAACATCATTGGCAGCGACTGGTAACATACAGTCATGTAATCGTTCATGAAGCTTACATGGCAGCGGGAGAGAGTGTCAGCTATTCGTGTCTCTAAAGCATGCTTAACCGCCCAAGAGTTCAGCTGAGCCATGTGAAAACTAGGAGGTAGGACCCCTAGATAAGGTGTGGAAGCTCCTTCCCTTAGAGAGGGTGAGGAAGCTCCTCCAACCCCGCTGGCCGTGGAAGCTTGTGTAGCCGTTTCGGGTGTGTTCGCATACCCGACGAGGACGTCACCTTGGCCGACCAGGGGCTTGGCCTTGATAGCAGTGGAGGGGACTGCAAATCGTGTAGAGGCCAGGGGTCTTCCCTACTACTTCTCTCCTTAAAGGACCCGCAATTGCCAAAAGGGAAACTTTAGGGACTTGCTCCTCCGCAAAAGGTGACGAGATGGTGATAGGCTCGATTCTGGCAGAAGCCTCAGCAATTGGAACCTTAGGAGCGAGGGTCAGAATAATGGCAGGAATAGCCCCAGCTGGGGCTATAGTAGGTTTGGCTCTAGCTGGTTTTACAGTTAGGGCAACCTCGACCTCGACCTCAGAAGCTTTCCTCTTCCTCTGCGTCACCTTCGTCCTTAGTTTGGAGGAGAGGACGACATCCATCGGAGGGCGCGGGAGCCTTCTCCTCTTTGAACCACCTGTCTCCATCCCTGTAAAAGAAAGAGGAATTAACCCAGAGATCCACTGAATGGATGAAGGTCAACGAATTAGTCTCCGAAAGCCCTAACCCCGCTTACCCAAGGCAAAAAGGGTGGGCTGAACTCTACAAAAGCCAAATGATACCAAGTTCTCATAACTGATGAGATCGAACTAGGCATGCGGGTCCGCAGGGAGCACTCGGACTCGTTCGACCTGTCGCTTCTGGAGGACACAGAGGTCAGGGGGCCCTTTCGGCTGGACTGCAAATAGAAGCGAAAAACGAGTTAAATATAGAAAGATGAATTAAACATGTATTGCGATTAGAAGAAACGTCTGACCTGGATTGGCGAATCGGGTAGGAACTCGTATCCACAATCGGTCTAATTCGGAGGCAAAGGCTCCCATTCTCCCAAGGCCCAGAATCACTTCCCCTTCCAGTCTTTGTTGGAAGAAGGGAGTTGAGTTACTAGACTTGGGAGGCATGGGGGCCTAGCCTAGAAATACCACCAGGCCTTATTAGTGTTATCGTATTTGGCCATATACAAAAAGAGAAACTCGTCTGGTGTCAGCCTCTAGTTCTCCGTTCGATGCTAGAGGACAAAAGTGGAAGCTAGGATCCTCCAAGAATTCGGGACCAGCTGCCTCGGCGCGATTTTCAGCTGTGTTGCCAGCTCGTATAAGAAAGGATGGATGGGGAATTGAAGCCCACATTAGAGGGCACAAACGAAGACAACAATCTCCCCCTTAGCCCAAGATCTCGCTTGGTCTGTGGGAACGGGGGCTCGGATGTGAACCGGGTCATGGATCTAATAATCTTTGTGGAGTTAGGCCATCTAGGACTCGACCATGACCGATCTCCGAGGGACTGATGGTTTCGTTCTGCCTCCCTTGGGGCCTACCTGCGACTGCCCCGCGGGATCTCTGAGGACCCTCTTCGGCCCTTTGCCTCGACTCTTGGTCCTCTGACTTGCAGTTCCTCGGGTCGGGGCTGGAGTGTAAAGGGGGACGGCCTCGAAAGGGCCTTCAGATTCCTCAGGTCCCGAGGTGGTAGTCTCCGTTTTGGACTTTGAACCAGCCCCTCGGACCTCTTCCATTTCATTAGAGTTGCTCAACATGAAGGAAAAAAGGTGTTTAAGTGTTGGAAGACTCACAATGTTGCAAGTGATCTCCTCCGGCAAAAATTTTCCCAACTCCGACGGCTTCCGCTGAGCTGAATCCCTTCTCCGATGGTCGGGAATCCTTTATCCGATGATGAAAACCCTTTTGCTGGCGGAGGGCGATTTCCCGCGGTGGGCAATTTTCGGCGAAGGGTGATTTTCGGCAAAAGGTCGATTCAGAAAGAGAGAATAGAGAAAGTGAAGAGTGCGTGCACGAGAAGTGTAAAGGGTAGAAACGATAGGGGTTTATATAACCGCCTCATTACTCGGCGCCATCATTGCAAATGGCCACTCCCGAAGCTAAGGCGACTCGGTACTAACACCAGAGGACACGTGGAAGAGTGCTATAGGTCCGAACCCATGCTTTGAGGTTGGAGTCTTCTCGATGTAGGCGGCCCCTCGTCCCCCCGCATGCACGTGGCGCTATCTCCTTCGTTCCGCCGATTGCGAATCGAAACCATCGCCATGCGTTGTCCGCCAAATGCATAGAAGTCGAAGGGTTGCGGCCGCTGTACAGCACACGAGATCTGAGGCGTATGTATCGCATTAATTGTGCAGAGGCATGAGGACGTCGTTTCATTTCCCTAGGCATTTACTCTCTAAGTCCAGGCTCAGACCAAGAGGGTAGGGGGCTTCTGTCGTGGGAAAATCCAACTTGACAAGTCAAGCCAGCTACAAACCTCGGAGCTTGGACGGGAGACCTCGGGAATGTATGAACGAGAAGCAGGGCCGAGTCCTCTCTCGGTCCATCCCGACTTTGAGCAGTGAGCAGTCGTCATTTCAAATCAAAGGTCAATCTACATTCCAGTCTTAGTCTGAGGCATGTTGCTGAGGCCATCTTAGTCTGAGGCCATGAGCCGAAGTAAAGGCTATGTGACTAGCCCTGACTACTAACACTCGGTCTCGGCTTAAATGAGGCCAAGGCTGAGGCCAGATGTGATTACTCTGAGTGCCCAACCAGGGAACTATCCAAACACGGACGTGACTGAAGATCTTGCCCAAGGATACGTGCCCTTAAGACACGATACACATCATGAATCCATGGATTGTAGATAATATCTCCACGATCACGATATCTTGCTGATTGAGAAAATCATGCCGAGATTAACGAATGTGGATCGCTCAACCTATATGTATAAATACCAGGGGACATCATTGCTACAGGTACGCAATATCTTGCACTCTCTCTCTACATACGACTTAGACCCAGATTTCCTAGCCTGACTTAGGCATCGGAGGGTCCCCCGGCTTAGCCAGGGTCTCCTTTACTCACCCTTTTGTGCAGGACTAGGGTTCGTTGAAGGTCCGCCACGTTGAGTGGAGGGTGGTCCGGATTTTGACCTCAACATATATATATATATATATATATATATATATATATATATATATATATATATATATATATATATATATATATATATATAGGGAAATGCTCACCTGCGCACCAGTTCGCACCGAACTGGTGTGAACTTTTTTGAGAACCCATCATACGTGATGTGGATCCAAAATCAAAACTGTCCATGTGAAGCAGCACCTCATGAAACCCCCCAAGCCCTAGTTTTACTTTGATCCAAAACTTTGGTGGGCCATGAAAAATGAAAACGGTTTTCTCTCTTGATTTGTATTTCTCTTTGCTATGGCCCACCAGAATTTTAGATCAGGGTATAAATTTGTCCCTTGGGGTTTCATGGGATTCTACATCACATGGACCATTTAGATTAGACATCCATGACATGTGTGCAAAGGTGCGCACGTTCGTAGGTGCGCAGGTGAGCATGACTCTCTCTCTCTCTCTCTCTCTCTCTCTCTCTCTCTCTATATATATATATATATATATATATATATATATATATATGGGAGTTCGTGACCATAAGTTATCGGGCTAGACATAGGCCTGATTTATTATTATTATTATTTTTTCAAGGAGGCATACAAGTTCCCTTGTTGGACCTGGCTTACATGACTACATCAACCCGAGTATTTGAGTAGCGGAGTTGGCCCAGCGTAGGCCAATTCCTTTCCCATCCTTAGCTCATGTGTTAGACCTACATATGCTCCTGCCCAACCCTATTGCAAGTCTATTCATGATCTCAACATTAAAACACTTGGGGTGTGGTTAGTAGACGCATCAATCAAATGGTTACGAACATCCGACCACTGTTGTGTCCGCGTGATGAAGCATGAACGCTGGACCATATCGGCCATGTGTCTGTGCGCCACCATGTGTATAGGTATTAAGCCGTACCTGTTTCCGTTGAGATCGAAGATGTTATGCCTTCCGACGATCCTTGTAACTGACACTGGCTGTTTCATGGTGAGGGCCACCTCATCCGTACTGAGTACGAACTTGTTACCGGCCTGACCGGTGACCACCACGGTGGGACACCCCATAAGTGAGGTCTTGAATATATGGCCATATTTGGCAACCCTCTCATTTACCCAATCAGCACCTCGATTTCTCCTCATGGCATGCAAATAGCTCCATGACTCGCCGATTACAGGAAGCCCAAGATATCCATTCGGAAGATTCTTCGCTGGATGTTCATTCCTTCTTAGAAGGAGATTGAAGAGCACAGCAAAAGCAACTAGAGCGATTGCGACCAAGATCATGAAAGTAGATGATTCGAGCCCAAAGAATCTGTAAACTTCTAACATGATCGACGACCAAATTCTATGCACTTGTGAGATAATACTAGTAAGAGTGATAAGGATATATATATATATACACTAAGCACTGCGTATTGTTTGTAAAGGGCATTTTAGTCATTTAGTAAGTTGGAGGAAATATCGCAAGTCTTCCTAATGCTGAAAACAAAAAAAAAAAAGAAAGAACAGAGACGTGTTGTCTATTAGCTGCACCACAGTTGCACCACAGTTTCCATGGTACTAGCTGAAAATGGTGCGCATAAGACGATTATAAGTATCTGACTAATGGGTGCCGATTAGGTCTTATCCGTACCACACGATGATTCATGGCCCCTGTTGATGCCGTTTTTCAGTTCACACCCGTTGTGGTTTTAGGACCTGCACAAGTATAAGGAAAAAGGTGACCCTAGCTTTACCAGGGACTCTCCGATGCTTAAGTCAGAACCTAGGTCTTAGAATAGAGGTTTTTGGGTGAACGTTTTTGCATACCTTTTACCATGAAGGTTTCTGTATTTATAATGGTGTCGTGCCCCGTAAGGTTCCCGTAATTAGAGTTGATCTCAATCTCTTGGGATCCGTAATTCTTGATATTCCTAAATTTTCAGAGATTTTATAGCCTTATCTCCCGAACATCTCGAGTAGAAATCTAGAGTTTTACTAGATAACTTCCAAATATAAAACGATATAGCTCGGCCGACTCTTAATACGATCGCGTCGAGACAAGTTTTACAGCTAATCTCCACCCACTTTATTGGCCGACCCAATCTTTGAGTCGGACTAAAGCTCGGGCGTCTCTAGGGCCAACTGATCTTAGGTCAGCTTGGGCTTCCCTCTGTGAGGATTTTGATTGAGCCTTGAGGTGCACTTCCTCCCTTAGAGGCTTCGCTTCATGGCTCAGGATGCTTAGGCTATGGTCGGGCCAGGCGCCTCCAGATTTGAGCTACGTCTCTCCATCTAGCCTTCTTATGGACTTTGGGCTTTATCCGGACTTGGCAACCGACAAGTCCGAGCCATTGCTTTACTGACTCCTCTGACCTTTAAGCCAACTCAAGGACTTATTATATATTTTCCCCCAAAAGTGAGCCCCCTACTCCGTGCATCGCCTCAAGGCAGTCGGGGAGTATTTCTGAATTGAGTCGGGTTATATTTGAGATGAGTTCATGATGAAGCATTTATTGATTGTAGGGCAGTCTGCGCAGCTTCTGAGACATATCGTCTCGCTTGACCACGAGTCTGTTCGTTTTCCGAGGTTGTACGAGTGGAGTGGTCGTTGCTTCGGCACCAGGACGTATGAAGATAGGGCACGTGGCAGAGTATTCGGTGGCAACGCGTGGGGTGCTGCCACGTGTAAAGCTGGGGCGCCCAAGGAGACGTCGCTTCGGCTCCTCATTTAATGTTGGAGCCACGTGGCAACCCTATAAAAAAGGGTCGCCCTAAGCACGTTTCACCATTTCACGCTTCTTTACAATTCTTCTTCATCTCCTCGCTCCCTCTTTGCGGACCCCAACGTAGTAATCCTTTGTTTCGCCTATTATCGGTACTCCCGAACTTCTCCCGGTGAGCTCTTTCTTCCTCCCTATTTTTTTTTCTTTTAACAATGTCAGGCCCTGCAAGCCCTAGGGAGGGAGAATACAGTGGTGAGGGTGAAGTGAGCGGCTTTCGAGCAGCTTTGAAATCACCCTCACTGTTAGCAGAGGTTGTTGGAGAGCAGACATCCTATCCTGCCTTTCACAGAGGGGACCCTTCGGCAGAGAGGCCAGTAGCGTCAGTGAAGGCGTTGAACTCACCTCTTGAGCGTATGGCCATTGAAGGCTCCTTTGGTCATTTCGATCCTGAGGAAAGTAGTGAGGAGGAAGTTGAGACCGAAGAACAGGTTAAAGGGCTGGTGCCTTCGGTGATGACAGTAGAGAACTCCCTCAGCCAGGAGAGCTACCCGACCAACCTCCCCTCGAGGCAGTTGCAATTTTCCATGTTGTGCTGTAATGCGGTCTCTGTTTACCACTTCAAAAGATTGCTCAGGATCTGTTAGGCAGTAGTGGCATAGCTTTGGGACAGGTTGTGCTGAACGGGTGGAGAGACTTGTTCGGTTGTGTGGTGATCTGGGCCGAAATGTAGCAGCCCGAGCTAAGTGTGAATGAGTTTCTCCACTTGTTGTACCAAGTGCAGGCGCACACTCAAATCTTAGCTAGTTCTTCTTCTGCTCTTGGTGGAACACCGACGGGCCTTTAATAACTGACCCTCCTTCATCGAATAAGCATTAGAGGGATAGGTGGTTTTGGGCCCTCGGTAGATGGGCATCGATCGAGATAGGGCTTATCCGCCCTTTCATCCCTCGAGCTTTTTGTGTGGTAGGTAGAGTTGATACGGTTTATTGCTTTTACTTAGTCACCTCTTTGCTGAATCACTGACTCTAACCAAAGCTTCTTTTCTAGTGGGGCTTCGACTCTGCTGTGACCGGTGAGAAACCTAAGTTTTTTTTTTCTTTTTTTACATCTGACTGTACTGACACTTGTTCTTTGAACTTAGACATGTCTGAGGCTCGGCCCACTCTTCGTCCTCCATCTCAGGTTCGACCCCCACCTCGCTCGGGCTCCACGACCTTAAAAAGGCATAAGACGGTCTCTAAAGGCCCATCGAGGACCGCCCCTCTTGCTCCCCCGGCTATTATTGAAGTCGAGGAAGGTACGGAGGTGGGGGTAGCGACGACTTTTGAGCAGCCTCAGGAGGCTCTCGAGCCTGAACCGGCTGAGGCACTTGTTACTCAGGGGCCAGAGGAGAGGGTGCCACACAGGGCGAAAGCAGCTAAGGAAGATAGGATGGCCTTTCTCCAGAAGGTTGAAGAGATCTTTCTGTGGGCGAGTCGTCAGATGTTCGCGGGAGAATTCTTTGGCCTTCTGGAGTTGTCTTCCGTGGATAACACGCTCCGTAGGATCGGGACACTGTTGCTCGAGGTAACATCGTCACTTTCCTCAGTTGTTTTTATTTTAGATTTACCTCTTTTTTTTTTATTGAAAAAAGACTTTCGTTGTGTAGTTCGCCTGTTGCATGCTGAAGGCCCGTGCCGAGGTAACTACCTTAGCTAGGCGAGCTGGGGATGCGAAATCTAGGTTGTTAGATGCTGAGGCTAGAGTGTCAGAAGCAGAGGCTCAACAATCGTTTGCTGAGTCTCGAGCTGTCTTTGTAGAGGGCCAGCTTGAGAAGGCAAAGGCTACTCTTGAGTCAGTCATGACAGAAAGAGACCACGTGGCCTCGCAATTGGAAGAGGCTATGTTGTCCTTCTAGCAGGCCGCCACAGAACGTGCCTCGGCATTGAAGAAGCTTCAGGAGCTCGCGATGGGGACTAAGGCCGCTCTCGTGGCTACGAAGGTTAAGGTGGTGAAACAGTATCTTTCATCTTTAGCCTATGAGGAAGAGCGAACCCTCATCTATCAAGAGGGTTATGCAAAATACATCAAGGTGATGAAAGAAGCCTCGCTTGATAAGATGGATCCTTCTACTCCAAGAATTTGATTTAGAAATAAAAGATAAAAAGAGAGTAGCAAATGTAGTGGCTGACCACCTTTCCTGCATTGATCTCTCTGATTCTCTTGAGACGACACATATAAATGACATGTTCCCTGACGAACAGTTGTTTAAAGTCTCTCAATCACCTTGGTTCATGGATAATATTAATTATCTTGCCACAAGTTCCACATCGACACATTGGACTGTGCAAGATAAAAAGAAATTCTTTGCCGAGGTAGGCAAATTCTTCTAGGATGATCCGTATTTATTTAAATATTGCCTAGACCAAATCCTAAGGAGGTGTGTGCCAGATAATGAGCACCAAAGTGTCATCTCCTTCTGTCATTCTCAGGCTTGTGGTGCTCACTTTTCCACTAAAAACACCATGACAAAAATTTTGTAGTGCGGCTTTTACCGGTCCACTATGTTCAAGGATACTCATGAGTTTTACAAAGCTTGTGAGCGTTGTAAAAAATTGGGAGCATTGTCCCGTCGAAATATGATGCCCTTGAACCCCATTCTAATCATTGAAGCATTTGATTGTTGAGGCATCGATTTCATGTGACCATTTCCCCAATCTTTCGAAAATTTATATATATTACTTGCAGTACTCGCAGTAGACTATGTCACTAAATGGGTCTAAGAAATCTCGTGTCGAAAAAATGATCATTAGACGGTCATTAAATTCTTAAAAGAGAACATCCTTTCTCGGTTCAGAACGCCTTAAGCCATCATTAGTAATGGAGGTTCACATTTCTATAATAGGCCATTTGAGAACTTAATGAAGAAATATGGTATCTCTCACAAAGTGAGTACTCCATATCACCCACAAACAAGTGGACAAGCTAAAATTTCCAATCGAGAAATTAAACATATTTTGGAAAAAAATGGTTAACCCTGACTGTAAGGACTGGTCAATCCGATTGACCGATGCTTTATGGGCTTACCGTACTACATTTAAGACCCATATTGTAATGTCTCCCTTTAGACTTGTCTATGGGAAGACTTGTCACTTGCTTGTGGAGTTGGAACATAGGGCCTATTGGGCGATTAAAAATCTGAACTTCAATTTGGACAACGCTGGCTCACTGCCCAAAATTCAGTTGAATGAACTGGAAGAAATTCGAAATGATACATATGAGAACTCGAGAATTTACAAGGACAAGATGAAGGTGTTTCATGACCAACACATTCTTCAGAAATCATTCACACCACGTCAGAAAGTCCTTTTGTGTAATTCTCGATTACACCTTTTTTGGGGTAAACTTCGATCTCGTTGGACTGGCCCTTTCACTATTCCTAATGTTTATTCTCATGGGGCTGTCGAGATTTGAAATCCAAACTATGGCAATGAATTCAAAGTAAATGGACATCGTTTAAAGCCATTTGTTAAAAAATTTAATTCAGAGGACATGTCAATACCTCTGATTTACCCCTATTTACTAGGATTGACCTCCTAGTCTAATGGAGGTATATGTATATTTATTTACTTTCATATGATTTATGATTAGGATAGTTTGCTTTCCGTTGTTTATGATAGTTTGCTTTCCACTGTTTAGGATAGTTTGCTTTCTGTTGGTTTAATTCTTGTGCTAACCCATCTTCACACTGAAACCATTCGAAAAGCCTCAAATTCCTTCTTTAGGTATTACTTTACCATCACTTCCCTTCTCTTTTCATTGCCTCTTTTGCATTATATGCTTATTTCTTTTATATTGAGGATAATTTAGATTTTTCAGTTGGGGATGGGGGATTAGGTGAACTAATCAGTGTTTTCTTAGTTTTAAGCAAAAATTTTGAAATTTTTTAATGTTTCAAGTTGAAATCTGTTTGGGAAGCGATGAATTATGTACTTAAGAATGCGTTGGGTATGATAAAAATAGAGATTGAATTTTAGATTGTTGGAGTTTGATCAACTAAATAATCTATCACCTAAGTTCTTACGCTCAATTGATTAAGAGATAGTTTGAATATCATGTTTATCTAAATCACAAGACACATTCAATTTGTCTTCTGTAAGACATGCTAAAAGTTCTGATTGTTAGTATGTGAATCATTGATAGATGGTGAGAATCGTGTCTGGAGAATTTTGTCTACCTTAAAAGAAGAAAAGAACCAGTTAAAAGAAAAAAAATAGGAGATCGACAAAGAGGTCATGAAAAAGAATAAAGAGAATGAAAAAATATGGAAAAGAATGCAAAAATAGAAAGAATGAATAAAAAATTGACTGTCGATATAAAATCAAGACTGGATAAAGAAGGAAAATGGGATAAGTTCAGAATTAGTACTTGAGTTTCAAACTGATCTTGAAGTGATGAGTATGGATAACATGATTAACTAATAGTATTCGTACAAGAAGTAGGTTGATTTTCACTGAGTACATTGAAAAACTTGATATGCAAATTATACTCGATTTAATGGACAAAGAATTTACTTAATTGGTTACTTATGTGGCTCGACTCTATGTTTTCAAAACCCCACTTACATATCTTAATTCTACCCATTCATATATACTTGAGTGTACAAAAGATTGGTTTCCTAGAGAGGTATTGGACATTAAGCATTATGATTTATTTCACACATACTTAGCTCGGGACTAGCAAAATGTTGGTTGGGGATTGTGTTGGGGGTCAAATATTATATATTATCCCCCATTTATATCTTAGTTTTATGAACATGATCATGCTTAAAGTTCTATTTTACTCATGCTTGTGTTGCAAGGTGAATTTAAGAGCTTGGATTGAAAAGGGTGCTAAAAGCATAGATTTGATGCTTAAGAATCACCAAGGCAAGGCATGGATCTTAGGAGGTCAAGATTGAAAAATTCACTTGTTAAAGATCCAAGAAAACCAAGTGAGGAATGAAGAGAATCAAATATTTGAAATGAAGAAAAGGAATCTTGAAATTGTTCTGAAAATAAACATATTCTTGTAATTGTCTTGAAGAAGCATATTCTGAAATTTTGGGTCATTCTGTGAAATTGCACAGAGTGAAGTTTATTTTGAGTAATTGTGTAAATTTGAGGCAGTTTCTAGAGTTTTTCAACTAGGCATGAAAGTTGGAGTTCCAAAACTATAAATAGGACTCTCTAAGATGTTCCTAGGCATCTTCTAGGTTTTGAGGAGTGGACCAAAAGCGTGAAGAAGTCATCGCCAAGAGTTTTTCTTCATTTTCCTTAGTTGTTTTTATGCTTTTCTTAAGAGATTTTAGTTCAATCATGTCTATAGTCGGTTAAACCTCTTAGCTAGGGCTAAGAGGCGAAGCTTATAGTGTGATGTGATATTTTCTATTGCTTTGATTCATGTTTATGTTGAACTTTCTTTGATTCTAGTTTAATTCTAAAGGAATACTTTCAGTTTTTAATGGTTTATTATGATTCAAATTACAATAGATCTGTAATATCTTAGAGTATCTTCTTTTCATGTATTGAGATTTTGAAATTAGGATATCTTATTGTTCACTATCGTCCCATGGGCATGGTTGGGTAACAGAATCTCTTCTAATCTTCATAGTTCTCCCATGTTGGTTGTGAATTGGTATATCCTATTCTGAGTAATTGTCTCCTTGACATGGTTTTGTGATGGAATCACTTCCAGTTCTCATGCTTCTCATCCATTGAGAATTAGGTCAACGGAAGTTCTAATTTGGTTTTACTGAGATATCTTCCAATTGGATAAGATGGGACTCTGATTCCAATTGCATCTTTGAACCAAGCCTAGATCTCCCTGATCTTTACAAGTAGATCCTTGAAAAACCTAGTTCCCACCTTTGAATTCTTAAGTTTAATTACTTTAATCACAATTACTCTCTCAATTACCTTAGAATTAGATTCACATCTTCTTCTAGTTCTAATTCTAGTTCTTTTCAGAATACGTACAAGTTTAGTCCTTGTGGATTCGACCTCGTTCTCACGAGTTATTACTACATTGTGACCCTACACTTGGGGTTGTGAACAGTGGTGGGCACACCAATCTCTCATGGTCCATCGTTGTATGGTAGTCAATTCTCTAATATGGGTGCCTCCTCCTAGGTTGAAGAAATGAGACCTGGTGCAAGGAGTAGGGCACAGTATTGAGCATGATCATGCCCCTACCCCCGGTGAATCTTGCGTGAAGATTTCTTTAGAAGAACCAATCCGCCAAATTAAACTAGCAAATACTCTTGAGGGTTAGATAGCCCATGGATTCCCCTTGGACCATTTAAGAGCGTGAAAGAAGCAGACTGGCCAAGTAGATGTTGTTGACGCAACAGAGGCCCCTTCGATTCGTGTTTCTACTATCCCGTCTCCTACTTTAGAGGCTATAGAACCTACTGAGCCTCAAGAGGTATCTCTTGTTATTCCTTCTCAACTATCATCCGTTCATAGAGGTTCATTTTCTCATGTCACACGATCACAGACTCGGGCTAGATCCTTTGTTTCTCCTGTAATTGTTACTGCAGAAGAGTTCATCCCCGTTGATGAAATAAGATCTTCAAAGAAAGGGAAACAAGTGGTTGTTGAAGAACCAAATTTGAATTCATCATCAGAAGGTGAAGATGGGAGCCCTCTTCTGGTAGTACTTCTTCTAGAGAAAATGATTTGTCTTCCAACGATTAGAAAGAAGAAAGAGAAATGGATACAGATGAGGAAGAAGAAGGAGAAGTCGACGTTGGTGAAGAGGAACATGTCGCTACAACTACTGTGGTGGATGAAAAACACCACAAGATACCACCGTCCCTTAGATAATAGCTACAGAAGCCGATGAAGAAGAAGCGCCTTTAGACTATGGAGAGTACAATAATGTATCGGGAGTTGATTTGACTATGTCATTTGGTAATAACTATTCTCCTCTCCTGTATACAATATTCTCTAGTCCAAATACTTCAACGGCTTTGGAGATGCTTCCTACTACTGTAGATGCAGTTCAGAATGAGGCGGCCGCTCCTATTTCTGGTCCGCATTCTACTAGGCCGACTGTAGTATCTCTTACGCCTCTAGCTAGACCCAGTATAGTAGCGCACGAGATAATATTTCCAATGGAGCCAGTCAACATTACAATTCCAACTACAGTTGCTTGAAGTACTGAGACCAAGGCGCCTTCTTTTGCAGACATAGCCCCAGATATACCTGGTTATTCATCTCTTCCAGAAAGAATGCAATATGCAGAAGTGCCGATTTTAGTTCCCATTACCTCTGCTGCAGGTATATCTACTTAATATCTTGCTTCACAAGAATATTTCATAATTAAGTTTCATTCTGATTCATGTTTGTCTCATCTTTTTACAGTAGTTAATCCATCTTCAAGTGGCTCAGCAAGTTCAAATTTTGTTACCACTGTTTCAAACATAATATCCTTAGAAAAGATTCCTCCCTATGCATTAGTCCTGCTGAAAGGTTCTCTATCGGCGACTATATGCATTTCCAAGGATCCAACATAATGGCCAGATTTAGATATAGCATTGGCATCTCTGAACAATGCTACGAGGATGGCAAAGATTAATATTTCTCCTCTGCGCGAATCTCTTTATCATTTTTGTGCCACACTCCACAAATTAGAAGTTGCTCGAGAAATGACTCTTGGCCCTAAAATACTTGCCCGTCAGAAAGAGTTATCATAACTCAAAGACAAGTTTTTAAAGGCGATGATGATGATTTTTGGGTATATTAAAGAATTCAACTCCCTCCAAGAACAGTTGAAGGCTTCTAAATATTCTCCAGTGGTCATTAGTGAGAAGATATTAACTCTTAGGCAGCAGATCTCTGATCTTAAGGCTCAGCAACATGAAATGGATCTGAGGACCAACAAACTTAAAGCAGATATTGAAGACAACATCCGAATAACCAACCATAAATAATCAAAAATCTCAAAGGATGAAGCAGCAATTGCTTCTTTGGAACAGGAATTAACTAATGCTCCTGACTAGGTTAGACTCATCGTTGATGCATAAATAGATATGCAGCTACTGAAGTTCAATTAAAAAAAGATTTTCGATGATATATGGTTGCATCGGGTATATCAGAAGACTTGTAAATTTTCATTTACATTTAATGTAATTTCACGCTTGATTACTTTGGCATATTGTGAATGAAATTTGATAATTCAAAGATTTTGTGAATGTGTGAGAAATGACTAAGTATATGTTTGCATGATGTTTACTTTATCGATGCTCATAATAATGCTTTGATAATACATGTGATTTTCATAATATAATAAAGCGATGACCTATTTTGATTGTTAGTACAATATCACCTATATGGTTTTCATTTCAATGGGCAGAGCTAGTTTTCAATCTCAGTTAGTTTCACACATAGTTTAGGCTCTTGAGTAGTTGGAGCAATCATAGTTTTTTAGACTCTTAAGTAGTTGGAGTCGAGGTCTCATGCAAATGGTCTCAGTAATTCTTATGAGTTCGCTGAACCGTTGCAGTCGGGGAGTTCACAAACCGTGATCCACTGGAGGGGCCCAGTATAGCCATTGGGGCAATGAACTCGGTAGGTTTTACGCCCAGCGTTGGTTGCAGTAACTCTCTACAATTCAGGGGGCTCACAAGGCTACCTTAGGGGTACCAAATCTAAAGTTTCCAGTCTGTTGATAAGGGGGTAACTCGCCTTAGAGGCCCGTCCTCATGTGTTTTTACTGAAATCAAGCCAGGAATCTGGGGATTCTTATGCATGGTTGGCCTATTTATGGACAAGCCAAAGAGTGCACACTGCAGCTCACTTTTTCTTTGCCTGTAAGGTCTAACCCATTCATAGGACAACAACAATTTCAACAGTAGATTTTTCAGAAACACATTGTTGTCCATAAATTGTAAAATTTTTTTGGCATGTCTAATGACCTCAAAATTTTCCTCCACTCTATCCTACCTTGCTAGGACCCATCATATATGATTGGGGGGCCATTTGGACCACCAGAATTTAGGGGCCATGGCTGGCCAGCAGCCATGCTAGACGTCATATGGTGGTTGAGGTCCAGCATGGGTTGGCTGTCCCACCACCATTTGGCCCACCATGATGTAATGTTTTATCCACCCTTCCACCCATATGGTGTGGCCCACTTAGACGTGGCCCACCCTTGGAGGGGCCTCCATGGTGGGGCCCACCTTGAGTTTATTCAGGCAGTCGTCCAGGCCATTGGACTGCTTACTTGGTTGGGACGACCACTGCTATGGGCTGACTGCTGGACTTCTAGTCCAGTAGTAAGGCCCATTTGATTTATGTGTTGAATAGCCACTCCCCATGTGGTGGGAACCCCTGTGTATGTCGCTGGTCACCCTGATAATTTCATTCACTTAATTTTACATATTTCTGGACCTCGGCAGGCCCGGAAAGATAAATGGGCTGAAAATCCAGCTTGTTGCCTTAAAAGAATGCATTGTTTATGGCTGGAGTTTTAAGGGAGTGGAGCCCACCATATTGTGAGGATTTGTGGGAATGTTTCGTGCTTTTATTTTCCTAATTTTGGGATTAATTAATGCATCTTGGGAGGCCACTTTAATTGGGTTATAAGGACCCTTACACAACCAGATTTTTAAGACTCCTTGTAGGCCCAAATGGGCTGGGACGTCCTAGTTAGGCCTAGTGGATTTATGGGCTATGTCCATTATTATGTTAGGCTGGTTGGGCTGAAGTATGTATGTGTGGTTGGGCCCTTGGTTGCCCACCAAATCAATTTTTGGGCTACAGTTGTAAGGCCCAATTGGCTTAACTTGGATGAGATTCTTGCCCATATGTTTGGGATAATGGGCTGCCCACTAGGCCCATCATAATGCATAGATTTGGTGACCTTATTCTTGGGCAATAACCTTCCCTATGGGCCCATGTTATTACATGTGGATTGGGCCATGTATTGCCCCTTTGGACCCATGTAATGTATGTAGGCCTTGGGCGACTTTATTGAGGCCCAACATGTGATGTAAGTAGTATGTATATAGGTGCCCATTTCTTGTTTATGATCATGCTCGGGCCACGGGCCTTAATTCTTGGTAGATTGTTATTGGGCTGCCTCTTTGGGACATATGGTGGTTGAATGTCTACATTTGTGTACCTTTCTAGGCCTGGGTAGGCCCACTTACATCTATGGGTGGTTACATGTCCACCATAGACCCTTGCTAGGCCCATTCTTATTATTTAGGCCCATGTCATTGTTTATCTTACTCTTGTGGGCTACCCCAGGCTATAGGGCCCCCACTAGAGGTTGTGTTCCTTATGGAATTTGTCTAAGTACCTAGACCCTACTTGGTTAGGAGGAGAGTACAACATTACTGCATCACATACTTGCTTATGTTCATGACCCATTCCCACATGCATCATATGTGTGCTTGGTTGAGATTATGATTGGTCATGGTTATGCCATTGGGCAAGATATTATGGTATTCCTTGAGTGATGGAGTTTCCCCTTTTGAGCTCATTAGATGCTCGGGATTGATGCATTGATGATTGTGTGATTTATGCATTTGACATTGCATATCACATGGATATTCGCTCTTGCTTCATCAGGGCCGTAGCCTCTATAGGTATATCGTGGATGGTTGGATTTGGACATAGGAAATGTTACTTAAGCATTTGGGGCACATAGGATGTCCTTGAGTGAAAGCCCCTAAACCTTCATGGTACCAGGAGACGCTCCAACGCCGAGACCGAGTGGAAAACATGAGCGTTGGTGCCTTTACCATCAGGTTGCATCTCCCACTGTATCGTGGTCAGTCGGGAGGGGGTGTGGCCTTACCCGCCTGAGTGAGGGGGAAATAGTTAGGCTAAGTTTGACCAGCTCACAAATGGGTCCCTATCGTCGAGCCTTGTTGGTGATTGGCTGTCCACAGGCAGGTAGTGAGGTCTCTTACGCTTACTGGGATGTGCAGCTAGGAGAGCGGTAGTTAGCAAGTAGTGTATTTGACCCTGGTGATTTCTCAAGGAAGAACTGTATTGATCGTGGATTTGATATGTGGATGAGCATGATCGCATTGCATATTGGATATGGCAGTTGACTGTATAGCCCCACATTGCATAGCCTTTGATTGATAGATGGTATTCCTGTCTTGTATTGCTTAACCTCATGACGGCTAGTGGTATTCATGGTCTTACTGCATTCTTCCGCATACTCTGATATCGCATTCATGGCACCTGTCCTGCACACACTTACACCGCCCTCTAAGTTTTCTATAAGCTTCTGCATGATTGATGTGTGCAAGTGATTCAAGCCCAGGAAGCAGAGCAGGAGCTAGAGTGTGACGTTGATCCTTTTGGAGCTTTCTTTATATAATTATTGTATTTCCCCTTAAGCCATGTATCATGTAAAAGTTTAAATTCTTAGTGGATCTTGTAATGTGTTCCTATAGTTAATATGTTATGATCTTCAATATGCTCTTATGGATTGGACTTATGTTATAGAAATCCTTCTTATAGGATCCTGGGATCGGAACCTGGTGAATGGGTGACACGAGCCGAGAATGGGGTACTACGGAGGCTTTCGGCGCCAGAATCAGCTATCAGGATTCTTGCGAGTTCCGATCATTGGGTCTGGGGTGCGACAGTTGTTGGTATCAGAGCATAACAAAATAACCTAAAAGTAACTCAAGATAACATTACATATCTACTTCAAGCCTGTTCTCTCTTTGATTTTATTTCCCTAATATCTGAGTCCTTTGAGGGTTCTACTCTCAAGGTGTTCATCATCATTGTTCTTGTGTAGACGATGCAGCCTAGACGAGGCGCCCTTGGCCATAGTACTCGTGGCCGTGGTTCTTATTCCGCTCCAGTGACCACTCCACTTGTTGCAGACCCTAGTCATGACCCCATTACGAAGGTCCTTGTTCTGCCCCCAGTTGATCTCGTTCCTCTGCCAGAGCCTGTCGTACCGTGCCCGAGGCTCCCGCTCCTGCAGTTCCTGTGCCTCCACCTGAGGCCAATGTAGCCCTTCTCGCGCCTACCATTTCAGTTTGAGCCGAGCAGCTATAGTAGATGCTCCAAGTAGTCACCACCGCCCTCCAGGGACAAGGCAGGCATCCTGTAGAGACTCCCGAGCAGGCTGAGCAGATGTGAGCGAGCGCTGTCCCGAGCAGGCATCCCCCACGTTTCACGGGTGAGCCCGATCCCACAGCGGTCGAGTTATGGCATACAGTGGTGGAGAGGATCTTTGACACTATGCGACGTACATCACAACAGTGGGTTCCTCTGGCCGTTTTTCTTCTCCAGGGCGTGTCCCAGCAGTGGTGGGCTTTTATTTCCAGATCTGTCGGGCCAAATTGTGTATGAACCTGGAAGGACTTCATGGATCGTTTCGACTAGAAGTTCTTCCCTGAGCACATTCAGGAGCAGAGAGCCTTAGAGTTTGAGACATTAGTCTATGGTGATATGACAGTGGTACAGTATGTTGAGGGTCAAATATTGCATATTAGACCCTAGTTACTGCTTGGATTTACAAACATAATATTGTTTAAAATCCTAATTTAATCGTGTTTGTAATGCAAGGTGCATTTGCAAGTGGGGACTATAAAAAGGTGCTAAAAGTATGTATTTGATGCTCTGAAATCACCACAGCAAGGGACGGACTCCAGAGGACCAAGATCAATGAATTTACATACCAGGGATCCGAGTAAATCAAGCCATTCATGATAAAGAGGTCCAAAATTGGTCCAGAGTGCAAGATCACAGGGTTTCCATCATCAGTTTAGATCGAAACTCCATACGTAGCCTGAGGACCATAAATGAACCGTACACGTTGAATTTCGGTTCTTGGTTCGGTGTGAAAGTGAGTTAATGGACAGATCACCCCATGAATATCTCATTTGGGACCTACCTGATCGTTGGATACGCTTCAATTTTGGTTTCAACCCATTAAACGGGGTACCAAAATAAATGAACGGCATGGATTCCTCATATACATCACCGTTGGACCCACATGTGCATTGCACATGTACGGCGTGGGTGCTCCAGCCGCGCACCAGTTCTCAGGAACTCGGTCAGCAAGAGCTGACCGAGGATTTCTTTAAAAATTTTGAAAACAGACAGCGGCTGCACGGTGATTTCCAATTTTTCTTAGTGGGGCCCACTCATCATCAGGTTCGATGATCCTAACCGTCCAGTCACCTCGGAGGATATCCACGACCACAACCATGCTGGACTTTTGGTTTCATGTAAGCGAACGCGCGAGATCTTATCCAAACGGAGAATGGACGGTACAATGCAAAGTTTCGTGGGCCGCACCGAAATCAATTAAAACTTGTCATTCCTTAACGGTTTTTCACGAGGAGTCCAATGGACGGAGCAGATTTTTCACTCGGCTCCCATAAGTGGGTTAGTGTACAAAGCAGAGCGACCTGCGGCGTCTCTGTTCCGCAACAGGGACCTACGGTTGATCTCAGTGGGCCACCCTTTTGATTCGGAGGAGAAATCCAATCCATCCATTCGAATCATACAAGGATTTTGATCAATTTCTGGTCGATTTTGATCTGAAAAATCCCAGAAAAAGATTTCAAATATGTTGGATGGTAGAATCACTGCCACAAGATCAAAGTACTGGGCCACGTCAAAATAGAGGAAAAACCGACCAGGTCTGACCGAATTTTTAAGAAGGAACTGATGGACGGAGTGGATTTCACCGACGCTGAAGGATGTGGACCCCACCAATGCCACCGCAAGCCAATATGCGTTCTCTGTTTACGCAAATCGGAGAACTCCGACTTTTGCGGGCTGATCAGCGATCTTGGCTGGGATCGGATCAACGATCTCAGCCGTTCAAAATTCTCTTATGGGACGACCAACCAGTCCTAAGGAGTCTGAATGGTTTGGATGATGAAGGGTTCGGAAGAAATCCACCATAAACCGATGCCACCGCAAGCTATTTTGCGTTTAGCCATACGCAAGCTGTTGGCTAAGTAAAGGAGTCTCGACCGTTCTCCTCACTTGGTGCTTATATAAGAGAGAGGGAGAGAATGGCTGGGGGAAAAAAAAAACTTGGGGGCAGCCGTGGAGGCAGCAGCTTGGCTGGGAATTGGGCTCGAGGCAGGAACGTGAAGAGAGAGAGAGAGAGAAGAGGAAGTAGATTATTTTCTTTTCTTTTTCTTTTATTTTTATTTTTATTTTTTAAGAGATTTAGTCCACTCATGTGTGGCTAAACCTCTTAGCTAGGGCTAAGAGGTGAAGCTTGTAGCGTGACGGGATGAGTTTATGCTTGTGCCTTTTGTTTAGATTGAACTGATGTTGATTTTAGTTTAATTAAGGGAATGTTTTCAGTCTTTAATGGTCTGTTGTGACTGAAATTACAATGGGTCTCGCAATGGCTTTGAGCATGTTCTTTTCCTCTTTATGTTTATGACGTCGGGAAGCCCCGTTGTTCACCATCGTCTCCTGGGCATGGTTGGATGTCGGTACCCTTCCTAACCTTCATACATTGATTGGTTGGTAATTAGTTTAATTCTGTTGTTTGCTTTGTCTCCTGGGCATAGTTTGGTGATGGAATCCATTCTAATTCATATACCTTTCATCTTTTCAAAATTACATCAAAGGAAGTTCAGTGGATTTTCATGAATCAAGTGTAGTTCTCCCTGATCTCTACAAGTGGATCCTCTGAATCCGTAGTTTCTCTTCTTCTGAATTTCTCTTAAGTCTTAGATAATAATCTTACAATTATTCTTCAAATACAAATCAATTTAGATTTCATCTCATTCTAGTTCTATTTCTACTTAGTTTCAGATAACGTACAAGTTCCAGTCCCTTGGGATTCGACCTCGGTCTTGCCGAGTTATTACTACATCACAACCCTATACTTGGGGAGTGAACAAGTTTTTGGCGTCGTTGCCGGGGACTGACGGCTACGATTTTCTGAAATTAATTAGATTTAGAGTTAGTTTAAGATTAGGATTTTACTAATTTTAATTTTTTCTATTTGATTCATAGAACTAACTTATTTTATATTCTGTAGGTTGTTAAGATAAAACTTCTAATTTGGTAAACTCTTTCTAATTTTCTAGATTTTCTAACTCTTTAGATTTGGTTTGCTTTAGAAATTTCTTCTATTTAGAAGCTAACTTATTTTGTTGTGTTTTGCAGGTTTTTGATATAGGAACTTCTAAGTCTGGTAACATCTTTCTAACTTCTCATTTACTTTCTGTATTGCTGTAGGATTTTGCTTTCTTCTAGGATTAGATTCAGAGTTAGAGTTTCATCATGTATATGCACGAGTGGGAACGTCAGTATGCTGAGAAGAATAATCTATATTGGGATGATGATTATGATAGAAATCCACCAATGTCTCAAAACTTTTCTGAAACTATCATCGAGAATCGACCGGAATACAAAGAGCCACCAGTTAAGAAGTCCTTACGCGATCATATACGGAGAACAATTCCACCCCACCTGACCGTACGTGAATGTTGGGGTTATCATAACTATGGGAGTGAGAATTACTATCACCCATCTGAGAAAAAGAAAACAATGCGTGATTATATTATGAGTGATAATAAGTATTACCAACCATCAGATTCTCCTACCTATGATCCGTATGACTATAATCAGTGGAACCATCAAAACTAGGAAGATGAACCAACAACATGTAATGATTATTCTCTTGGATCCCATACCTTTGATATCCAACCAGAAACGATCCAAGAGGATTCATGTTTTAATCTAGAACAATTCAACCAACATGTTGTAGAAGCGATGAAAGCAATGGAAGCACTGAATTCGCGCCTTGAAAGGATAGAAGAAGCTCGTGCATCCCAACTACAATCCAATCCAGAAATACAATGCCAGGAAAGTGATCCTCACTCGCTTTTGACGAAATCTGGAATTTGGAATGAGGAGTTGGATTCCATTAACGAGCACGTGGTTCAATTTCCCAATGAGCCGATCTCGATGACTGTTCAAAAGAATGGTGGAGATACATGGGTGTCTTTCAAATACAGTGATGATGACACACCTCCCTTACTTGACACACATGAATTTAATAATGAGGTAGAGGTGAGTTCATTCGAACCTCAACCGAATTTAGGAATAGATTGTGAGGAAAGCGATCCCATCTCAAGTGTGTACTTGCCGAATTGGAAGTCCGAGAAGTATTGGGATGAGATTCATGAGAGCACAACCCAAATTCCCCGGAATCAATCTCAAGTATGGTCCAGTCAATGCTCAAGAAGCACACGAAGTGATCGGTCATCTTGAGCTACTCCACTCACCTAACATATCCGATTTAAAAGTGGAAGATGAGCTCATTAAAACCGACCCTTCCAACTTCGTGAGACATGTTTGGACCACTCTCTTGAATTGAATGATAAATGTGATTCGGGAGAAGGACGAGTCGCTCGCTACGACTCTAGAATTTGAAACCACTCAATTAAGACCACCATCCGAGTCAGTATACGTCTCGACAGCTTCAACGCCTCGATTGAGTAGTTTCAATGAACAAAGTGATCCCATCGATGCTTCCCCTATTGATCTTCAATATGTTTGTGCAGGGCTGGAGCAAGAGAACATATCTTCATATACTTTTAAGGGCGAGGGAGTCCTTGAGCATCTCATTACAGAGTTCCATGAGGAAAATAAGTCACTCTCAGCTGAAATTTTCGACTCTTTTGATAATTGCTAGGCACACTTTACAAAGTCAAACGATCCCATGTTAAAAGACAAAGTGGATGCCTTGCAAGACAACATCTCGGTAGTTATCACTGACCGAGAGAACCCTTATTTTGAAGCCCCTTCTTCCCCTGATCCTAAACGTCTACCATTAAAGGAGGAGGAGCTGAAAATTGAACCGAAGTTTGACACTTCGAAATGTGTTGAGGCTACATCATTTTTTGCGAAGTTTTCTAAACTTTATCTACTTGTAGTCTCTGATTTACCATGGGATACTAACGTTGAAACTTCTTTTGTCACAGGTGAATCGTACATACTCTGGTTACCTCAAGCAATGCAATGGAAAATTTCTTATGAGGTACATAAGTCTCTTTGGAAAGTCATGCTCCAGGGCACCCAAGCCTTTTGCAAAAAGGGCTTTTGGATGATCTTGTTGAGGAACTTACTGAGGAACTTATCAAGATACTGGCCAGAAGATGAACCTTGCAGCATGAGTAGTGAGTTCAATGTTTGTGGGTAACATTACTGCAAACCCTCACAAGACTACAATCGTCCACTAGTGAAAACCTAGGGGTTTAAAGGATTGTTGCATGTGCTAAATGCAATCGAGAGCACCTGCGAAAGTGGTATAGGTAGGATTTTATTTTTTGTTAGTTCTATTTCTGTTCTACTTTCGCTCTTGTGCTGACCGGATTCCATGCTTCTATCTCTTGGAAAGTCTCTCATGATTCATCATTCAGGTACTATCTTCCCATCACTTCTCTTTTACTTTCGTTGTCCCATGTGCATTCCATGCTCATATCTTTTACATTGAGGACAATGTAGATTTTAGGTTGGGGGTGGGAGATTAGGTTACCTAATCAGTGTTTTTCTAAGTCTTGAGCAAAAAATTGTGAAAATTTTTAAATTCTTTCTGGACATTCTTGTACATTTGAAGTGATTTTGACAACCATCTTGGATTTATAATGTTAAGATACGTATTGTTGGTAATTCATGACTTTTGGATTCAGTTATCTGTAGATTTCACAGTTAAGTTTGAATTGTTAATCCATGATTAGAAGTTGTGAACATTGATTGAGCCATGATTCCACATGTCACATCTCACTTACACATTGAGGTTTCAGTTTGATATTGAATGATTAACTTGGTAATCACTGAGCATGAAAGAAACCAGCCTAAAAGATTTGGCCATCAGGGTATAAAAAAAAAAAGAGAATTACACCATGGGTTTGCTCCCTATAGGTGTGGATTTGATTTTCCATGATTAACAGTTAGACAGAGCTGGGCGACTAGTTTCACCATAGGTCTGCTCCCTATAAGTGAAAATTTGATTCTCATCTTGATTTTAAAAAAAAAAAAAAAAAAAAAAACTAGAAAAATGAAAGAATGATTTGTGAGGCAAAGTACTGGTTTAGGTGATGGTAGTTATGAATTTTCTGATTGATTACTAATGATATCATGAAATCGACAATTTGATCTCTTAATGATGTTAGGCTGAGATTCCACTATACACCCATGGAACTCAATGTTTAAAATTATTCTAGTTTATGGATTAATATTTGAACTTGATTATGAAATTCACTGTGCATGAGAGGCCAGGAGAAATTGATAATCAACATTCATGGATCTTAAGATTTCTCATATCTCGATTGTTTTTCAAAATATCACTCGGCTTCACAAGAATTGTCTCGTAATTCTCAACTTAATTTTCGCATATTTTGCTCGGGACTACCAAAATGCTGGTTGGGGGTTGTGTTGAGGGTCAAATATTGCATATCAGACCCTAGTTACTGCTTGGATTTACAAACATAATATTGTTTAAAATCCTAATTTAATCGTGTTTGTAATGCAAGGTGCATTTGCAAGTGGGGACTATAAAAAGGTGCTAAAAGTATGTATTTGATGCTCTGAAATCACCACAGCAAGGGACGGACTCCAGAGGACCAAGATCAATGAATTTACATACCAGGGATCCGAGTAAATCAAGCCATTCATGATAAAGAGGTCCAAAATTGGTCCAGAGTGCAAGATCACAGGGTTTCCATCATCAGTTTAGATCGAAACTCCATACGTAGCCTGAGGACCATAAATGAACCGTACACGTTGAATTTCGGTTCTTGGTTCGGTGTGAAAGTGAGTTAATGGACAGATCACCCCATGAATATCTCATTTGGGACCTACCTGATCGTTGGATACGCTTCAATTTTGGTTTCAACCCATTAAACGGGGTACCAAAATAAATGAACGGCATGGATTCCTCATATACATCACCGTTGGACCCACATGTGCATTGCACATGTACGGCGTGGGTGCTCCAGCCGCGCACCAGTTCTCAGGAACTCGGTCAGCAAGAGCTGACCGAGGATTTCTTTAAAAATTTTGAAAACAGACAGCGGCTGCACGGTGATTTCCAATTTTTCTTAGTGGGGCCCACTCATCATCAGGTTCGATGATCCTAACCGTCCAAATCACCTCGGAGGATATCCACGACCACAACCATGCTGGACTTTTGGTTTCATGTAAGCGAACGCGCGAGATCTTATCCAAACGGAGAATGGACTGGTCATAATGCAAAGTTTCGTGGGCCGCACCGAAATCAATTAAAACTTGTCATTCCTTAACGGTTTTTCACGAGGAGTCCAATGGACGGAGCAGATTTTTCACTCGGCTCCCATAAGTGGGTTAGTGTACAAAGCAGAGCGACCTGCGGCGTCTCTGTTCCGCAACAGGGACCTACGGTTGATCTCAGTGGGCCACCCTTTTGATTCGGAGGAGAAATCCAATCCATCCATTCGAATCATACAAGGATTTTGATCAATTTCTGGTCGATTTTGATCTGAAAAATCCCAGAAAAAGATTTCAAATATGTTGGATGGTAGAATCACTGCCACAAGATCAAAGTACTGGGCCACGTCAAAATAGAGGAAAAACCGACCAGGTCTGACCGAATTTTTAAGAAGGAACTGATGGACGGAGTGGATTTCACCGACGCTGAAGGATGTGGACCCCACCAATGCCACCGCAAGCCAATATGCGTTCTCTGTTTACGCAAATCGGAGAACTCCGACTTTTGCGGGCTGATCAGCGATCTTGGCTGGGATCGGATCAACGATCTCAGCCGTTCAAAATTCTCTTATAGGACGACCAACCAGTCCTAAGGAGTCTGAATGGTTTGGATGATGAAGGGTTCGGAAGAAATCCACCATAAACCGATGCCACCGCAAGCTATTTTGCGTTTAGCCATACGCAAGCTGTTGGCTAAGTAAAGGAGTCTCGACCGTTCTCCTCACTTGGTGCTTATATAAGAGAGAGGGAGAGAATGGCTGGGGGAAAAAAAAACTTGGGGGCAGCTGTGGAGGCAGCAGCTTGGCTGGGAATTGGGCTCGAGGCAGGAACGTGAAGAGAGAGAGAGAGAGAGAAGAGGAAGTAGATTATTTTCTTTTCTTTTTCTTTTATTTTTATTTTTATTTTTTAAGAGATTTAGTCCACTCATGTGTGGCTAAATCTCTTAGCTAGGGCTAAGAGGTGAAGCTTGTAGCGTGACGGGATGAGTTTATGCTTGTGCCTTTTGTTTAGATTGAACTGATGTTGATTTTAGTTTAATTAAGGGAATGTTTTCAGTCTTTAATGGTCTGTTGTGACTGAAATTACAATGGGTCTGCAATGGCTTTGAGCATGTTCTTTTCCTCTTTATGTTTATGACGTCAGGAAGCCCTGTTGTTCACCATCGTCTCCTGGGCATGGTTGGATGTCGGTACCCTTCCTAACCTTCATACATTGATTGGTTGGTAATTAGTTTAATTCTGTTGTTTGCTTTGTCTCCTGGGCATAGTTTGGTGATGGAATCCATTCTAATTCATATACCTTTCATCTTTTCAAAATTACATCAAAGGAAGTTCAGTGGATTTTCATGAATCAAGTGTAGTTCTCCCTGATCTCTACAAGTGGATCCTCTGAATCCCTAGTTTCTCTTCTTCTGAATTTCTCTTAAGTCTTAGATAATAATCTTACAATTATTCTTCAAATACAAATCAATTTAGATTTCATCTCATTCTAGTTCTATTTCTACTTAGTTTCAGATAACGTACAAGTTCCAGTCCCTTGGGATTCGACCTCGGTCTTACCGAGTTATTACTACATCACAACCCTATACTTGGGGAGTGAACACAGTACGAGGCCCACTTTGTTTCTTTGTCCCGCTTCGCGACTTACTTGGTGGATGATGAGAGGCAGAAGGCTCACCGTTTTGTGAGCGGGTTGCGTCCCGCTCTCAGGAGTAGAGTAGTTGGGCATCTTCTTACTACTTTTGTTGAGGTCGTGCATAGGGCCTTAGTTTATGAGGAGGATTGGGCTATGTCTCAAAGGTTTAGAGATCAGAGTGGGGACCAGAAGAGGAAGGCGCCTTCCGGTAGCTCCCATCAGCATTAGCACCGTCGGCATAGGGGTCGTCCAGGGTTTCGACTGCCGGCAGTGCAGCCAACTTCATCCTCTTCACAGCCAGTAGCTCCTTCTTCTGGGCCATTTACTGGCGTTTGCTATGGTTGTGGGTAGATAGGGCACCGTAGGCACAAGTGTCCCCATCCCCATCATCAGCCTCCTAGGCCTCCTCCATAGTAGCAGAGGCAGCAGGGTAGACTACCCCAGCAACTGCAGCAGCAGCAGAGACCGCCGCAGAGGGGAAATGAACCTCCCCCACCCACTCAGCGCAGGTTTTATGCCACAAGCAGGTCATGGGCCCTCAGTCTTCAGGCTTGCTTCCCTTACCAGCTCAGGGCAGATTCTACGCTGCTCAATAGGACTCTCAATCATCTTTTGGAGGAGTAGTTGAGGGTATTCTTCTTATCTCTACTTGTATTGCTCGTGTATTGTTTGATTATGGAGCATCTCATTCGTTCGTGGCCGAGGAGTTCTGCCGATCGACCAATCTTCTGTCAGAGTCTACTCATGAAGCCCTATCAGTTTTGACTCCCTTAGGGAAGTTTGTAGTTTTGAGCCGTCTCTGTTCATCTTGTCCTATCTTGGTTGGAGAGATGTTCCTGCCCATTGATTTGTTCATGTTGCCGATGGCCGAGTATGATGTCATTCTGGGTATGGATTGGCTTACTGAGTATTATGTTGTGTTAGATTGCTCCTCCAAAATTGTCACGTTTTACATACCCGGCTTACCTATGTTCCAGTTCGTTGCCGAGCACAGAGGAGAGCCGCTGTCAAGTTTATTGGCATGTGTTATTGAGGAGTCAGTGGCTGGGTGTTTCGAGCAATTGTCAGTTGTTTGTGAGTTCCTGGATGTGTTTCAGGAGATTCTGGGTTTTCCCCTGTGCCGGTAGATTGAGTTTTAATTGATCTGGTGACCGGTAACGCGTATATCTCAAAGGCCCCATATCGGATGGCACCGATGAAGTTATGAGAGCGCAACAACAGTTAGATGAGCTCCAAGAGTTAGGTTTTATTCGTCCAAGCAGTTCGCTGTGGGGAGCCCCGGTATTGTTCGTGAAGAAGAAGGATGGCTCGTTGAGGCTCTACGTGGATTACCACAAGCTTAACAAGGTTACTATTAAGAACAGATACTCGCTCCTGAGGATTGATGATTTATATGACCGGCTGCAGGGTGCTCAGTTATTTTCCAAGATTAACTTACACTCCAGTTATTATCAGATTTGGGTCCGAGAGGAGGATATCCCAAAGACAGCTTTTCGGACTCGCAACAGTCATTTCGAGTTTCTGATCATGTCTTTTGGGCTGACTAATGCACCCACCATCTTCATACAGCTGATGAACGAGGTCTTCCGGCCCTACCTTGACCAGTTTTTTGTAGTCTTCATCAATGATATTCTGGTGTATTCGACGACCCGGGAGGACCATGAGATACATTTACAGATTGTGTTGGAGACCCTCCGTGCCCACCAGCTGTATGCGAAGCTAGAGAAGTGCGAGTTCTGGTAGGAGGAGGTGAGATTCCTCGGTCACGTGGTGACGAAGGAGGGAGTCACTGTGGACCCCTCGAAGGTTGATGTAGTGCGTCAGTGGTGTGAGCCCACGAACGCATCCGAGATCCTTAGTTTCCTTAGTCTAGCGGGATATTATCGGCGATTCATCGAGGGTTTCTCTCTCATTGCAGCACCGTTGACCAGGTTGACTTGGAAGGGTGCTAAGTTTGTATGGAGTGACGCTTGCGAGCAAGCTTTCTTAGAGTTGAAGGACCACTTCATGTCCGCTCCTGTCCTCACTCTTCCTATTGGGAGTGATGGTTTTGTTGTTTTCACCAATGCCTCCAGAGTTGGTTTGGGTGCTATTTTGATGTAGCACGGGAGACCAGTGGCATATGCCTCGCACCAGCTCAAGGTCTATAAGCTGAACTACCCCGCGCATGATCTGGAGTTAACATCGATCTATTGTCTTCACACTAAAGGTGTGGAGGCATTATCTCTATGGGGTCAGGTTTTAGCTCTTCTCGTACCATAAGAGCCTGAAGTATTTGTTTTCACAATCAGAGCTGAATATGCGACAGAGGCGATGGATGGAGCTCCTAAAAGATTATGATTTCGACCTTCAGTACCACATGGGCAAGGTAAACATGGTGGCGAACGCGCTCAGCCGTCAGCCACGAGGCCTGGTGGCACAGATGATGGTTCGTGAATGAAAGATGCTTGACGATGTATCAGAGTTCGACTTTAAGTTTGGTCTGCAGTCCTCTATTGTTTAGCTTTCTAGTCTATCGATTCAACCCTCTCTTGTCGCAAGGGTGATCAGGCTCAGCAGATAGATGATTCGTTACAGGGATACTAAGCAGAGAAAGTATCCGTGGAGTAGTCAGACTGCCAGATTGGTTCCGACAGTTAACTTCGATTTAGATGCCAATTGTGTGTTCCAGACATGCCAGAGTTGCATAGAGATCTGATGACCGAGGCACATCAATCGCGACTTACATCCACTCTAGCTCCACGAAGATGTACAGAGATTTGAGGAGGTAGTATTTCTGGTCGAGGATGAAGCACCAAATTGCTAGTTTTGTGGCCGAGTGTGACACTTGCCAACATGTCAAGGCCGACCACCAGAGGCCCCTTGGTCCTTTATAGTCGTTGAGCGTTCCACTGTAGAAGTGGGAGCACGTGTCGACTGATTTCATCATGGGCTTGCCGAAGACTCGGTGTGGTCACGATGCCATCTGGGTTGTCGTCGATCGTCTGACGAAGTCGGCACATTTTATTCTGATGAATGCGATGTGGACATTGGACAAGCTTACAAAGGTATTCATTGAGGAGATAGTTTGACTGTACGACATTCCGGTTTTGATCATTTTTTACTGAGACCCCAGATTTACGTCTCAAATTTGGAGGAGCTTTCAGTAGGCGATGGGGTCTACTTTATAGCTCAGCACCGCTTATCATCTGCAGACAGATGGGCAGACCGAAAGGGTCAAGCAAATCCTTGAGGATATGCTCAGAGCTTGTGTGGATAGCTGGGATGAGCATTTGTGCCTGGTCGAGTTCGCGTACAACAACAGTTATCAGGCAACCATTAGCATGACTCCTTTTGAGGCACTATATGGCAGACCGTGCAGATCTCCTAGTTGTTGGACCGAGGTTGGAGAATGTCATCTCCTAAGTCCCTAGCTTGTGCAGCAGACATCACAGATTATTAATATTATTAGGCAGAGGATGGCAGAAAATTTTTGTTGATCATTGGTATCGACCCCTCGAGTTTGCAGTTAGGGACATGATGTATCTCAATGTCTCGACCATGAAGGGCGTGGTACTGTTTGGAGCGAAGAGCAAACTTGCCCCGAGATTCATTAGACCTTTCGAGATCACTGGGTGTGTAGACGCCGTGGCATATAGGCTTGCCTTACCTTTTGAGCTGTCCAGTATTCACGACGTGTTTCATGTATCGATGTTGTGGAAGTGTGGGTCAGACATTATTCCGGTGATTGATTGGCAGTCCCTTGAGGTTCGTGAGGATGCCTCTTACATTGAGTAGCCGATTCGCATTCTTTATCGGAAGGAGTAGGTTCTCTGGACCAGGGTCATTCCCCTAGTGACGGCTCAGTGGGGTCATCATTCGGAGGCAGAGGCGTCTTGGGAGCATAAAGCAGAGATTCGGGAGCGCTATCCCCATTTGTTTGTTGATTGATTGATTGTATTATATTATGTATTGCCTTGTCATGTGTTGATTAATATATATATATATATATATATGATGATGATGTTTTTATCTTCCTTTCCTTGTTTTGTCCTGTTTATGGCAAATTTCGAGGATGAAATTTTTTGTTGGAGGGGAGAGATGTAAGACCCTACCTGAGTATCCATTTCGTTCCTCTATGTCCCGCAGTCCTACCGGTCGAATCCCGGTGACCCATGACCTGTAAAGTTCATTTGCGGTCATGCTTAAGTTTCATCTTGCTTTCCGGAACCGGATGGACTCGAAACCTATATCGTTATGACCGCATCGATGCCATGGTTTCAACGTCGTGTCTCATGCATGAATTCGATATGTACATCTTGAGATATTGACCTCACCATTTTTTGCCATTTATCATGCATGTGGGACCCACCTAGATCCATGGGCACGTTTTCCCATGTGGGCCCCACCTAGAGCACATCCTTCTATAATAGCTACTCCTACCCTAGCCATGATTGCCGCTTTTCTCTAAAACTCATCATGAGTTTTTTTTTCTCTTTTCTAGAACCCATCATTACCTTTTTCTCTTATCTATGCAATCCCTCTTACCAAGCAACCCACTCTCCCAAGAAACAAATCATTACCTCCCTACTACCTCTCCTCTCTCCCTTCTCTCTCATTTCTCTCCTTCTCCCTCTCTTGCATGGTGGAACGTCCACCTCTCCTCCATTTTTCCAGAAACTTCTCCATACCTCTCTCAATCCCACCATCTTCACACCATCTCCTCCATTAGAACACCACCCTTGGAGCTTTGGAGGTAGTACCTTGAAGGAGAGGGTGGATATTGAAGGTGGGTGTTACCTATTGAAGCTTCTCTCTTCTTTTCTTTTACATCTCTTTTATATCATACTTGGGAGTATGTAGGACCCACCAATCAATGGTGGAGGTCCTACATGACTCCATGAAGTGAGGCCAAAGGCCCACTACATGCATGCACGTTTCCATGGTGGTCATTCTCCATGGACCCACCATGATGGATTTCCTCTTTGAATCTAGATTATTTGGGTCATTTAGACCTGAGATGCATGGTGGGGATGGCATCCCCATCTCAAAATTTCTTGGATTTGTACAGATTACATGTATGCATGATCTACGTAGATGTGTGGTCTAGATGTGTTGGTGGAGGGTTCGTAGTATCAGGACCCTCCCCTATGGCCATGATCTCTATCCCTCTCTATCTCTTTTACTATATTTCTTCCCCTTTTGTTGCTGGACATTGGTGGCCCATTGATGTGATCAGAAAATCCCAGATCCACGAGGAAATTTGGGACGTCCAGGGCCACCTGGTGGACGTCCAGGCCCACCCTGACATGCATGGGTTAGATGGCCTCCAAACCATGATTTTTCTTTGAGAATTTAGTATGGACATGGATCTAGAATTTTTATGGTCCCTTAAAGTGGACCCCACTTGATGTATTTAGGTATAAATCCCTCTAGATATTTTCTATGGACTGAAATATGGACAGCATATGTTGATGTCTAAATTTTAAGCCCATTTGCTGCATCATTTTTGGGCATTGTTTCAGGCCCATTTGTGAGGCTTTTTATCCATGATTTCTTTGGGGGTTTTCTAAGGTATGGACCCCAACTTGATGTAATATTGGGCCCACATCATTAATCCCTTGATGGAGAGCTATGGGATGGGCCAAAGAGCGTTGGACGTCCAGAAATTTCTGGACAGTCCAGCATGGTTGCATGTTAGAAATGGACCTATTACACCTTGATTTTTGGAGAAAGTGAGCCACTCCAGTGGACCCCACTTGCTGTCCATACGGAGTACCATCAAATCCACTAATTTTTCCCTTGGTTTGGCAGGCATAGGCCCACCCCATGAGGTGCTACAGATGGGGACAACCACAATTTTAGCAGCAGATTTTTCAGAAACACCTTGCTGTCCATAAATTATAAAAATTATTTGGAATGTCTAATGACCTCAAAATTTCCCTCCACTATGGCCGACCTTGTTGGGACCCATCATATATGATTGGGGGCCATTTGGACCATCAGAATTTGGGGGACATGGCTGGCCAGCAGCCATGCTGGACATCCCACGGTGGTTGACATCCAGCATGGGTTGGCCGCCCCACCTTCATTTGGCCCACCATGATGTAATGTTTTATCCACCCTTCCACCCATCTGGTGTGGCCCACTTGGACGTGGCTAACCCTTAGAGGGGTGTCCATGGTGGGGCCCACCCTGAGTTTATTTTATCAGTCATCCAGGCCATTGGACCGCTCACCTGGTTGGGATGCCCACTGCTATGGGCTGACTACTGGACTTCTAGTCCAGTAGTAAGGCCCATTTGATTTATGTGCTAAATAGCCACTCCCCATGTAGTGGGACCCCCTGTGTATGTTGCTGGTCACCCTAAGAATTTTAGTCACTTGATTTAACATATTTCTGGACCTCGACAGGCCCGGAAAGTTAAATGGGCTGCAAATCCAGCTTGTTGCCTTAAAAGAATGCATTGTTTATGGTTGGAGTTTTAAGGGTGTGGGGCCCACCATGTTATGAGAATTTGTGGGAATGTTTCATACTTTTGTTTTTTTCTAATTTTGGGCTTAATTAATGCATCTTCAGGGCCCACTGTAATTAGGTTATAAGGACCCATAAACAACTAGATTTTTAGGACTTCTTGTACGCCCAAATGGGCTGGGACGTCCTAGCAAGGCCCAGTGGATTTATGAGCTATGTCCATCATTATGTTGAGCTGAAGTATAGATGTGTGGTTGAGCCCTTGGTTGCCCACCAAATCAATTAGATTTTTGGGCTAAGGTTATAAGGTCCAATTAGCTTAATTTGGATGTGATTCTTTCCCATGTGTTTGGGATAATGGGCTGCCCACTAGGCCCACCATAATGCATGGATTTGGTGACGTTATTCTTGGGTCATAACCTTAGCTGTGGGCACATATTATTGTATGTGGATTGGGCCATGTATTACCCCTTTGGACCATTGTAATGTAAGTAGTATATATATAGCTACCCATTTCTTGTTTATGATCATGCTCGGGCTACGAGCCTTAACTTGGTAGATTGTTATTGGGCTGCCTCTTTGGGACAAATGGTGGTTGAATGTCCACATTTGTGTACCCTTATAGGCCTGGCTAGGCCCACTTGCATCTATGGGTGGTTAAATGTCCACCATAGACCCTCGCTAGGCCCATTCTTATTATTTATGCCCATGTCATTGTCTATCTTAGTCTTGTGGGCTACCCCAAGTTATAAGGCCCCCACTAGAGGTTGTGTTCCTTATGGAATTTGTCTAAGTACCTAGACCCTACTTGGTTAGGAGGAGAGTACAACATTACCGCATGGCATACTTGCTTATGTTCATGACCCATTCCCACATGCATCATATGTGTGCTTGGTTGAGATTATGATTGGTCATGGTTATGCCATTGGGCAGGATATTATGGTATTCCCTGAGGGATGGAGTTGGCCCTCTTGAGCGCGTTAGATGCTCGGGATTAATGCATGACTGATTGTGTGATTCATGCATTTGACATTGTATACCATGTGGTTATTCTGTAACCTCCACAGGTATATTGTGGATGACTGGATTTGGACACCGAAAATATTACTTGAGCATTTAGGGCACGTAGGATGTCCTTGGGTGAATGCCCCTAAACCTTCATGGTACCAAGAGATGCCCCAATGCTGAGACCAAGGGAAAAACATGAGTGCTGGTGCCTTTACCATTAGGTTGCGCCTCCCACTGTATCATGGTCGGTTGGGAGGGGGTGTGGCCTTACCTGCCTAAGTGAGGGGGAAATAGCTAGGTTGAGTTTGACCAGCTCGTAAATGGGTCCGCTATCTTCAATCCTTGTTAGTGATTGGATGTCTACAGGTGGGTAGTGAGGTCTCTTACTCTTGCTGGGCTGTGCAACTAGGAGAGTGGCAGTCAGCAGGTAGTGTATTTAACCCCGGTGATTTCCCAAAGAGGAACTGTACTGATCATGGACTTGATATGAGGATGAGCATGATCGCATTGCATATTGCATATGGCACTTAGCTGTATAGCCTCGTATTGCATAGATTTTGATGGCAGATGGTATTCCTATCTTGTATTACTTAGCCTCATGACGGCTAGTGGTATTCATGGTCTTACCGCATTCTTCTGCATACTCCAATATTGCATTCATGGCACCTGTCCTGCACACACTTACACTGCCCTCTAAGCTTTCTATAAGCTTATGCACGATTGATGCGTGCAGGTGATTCGAGGCCAGAGAGTGGAGCAGGAGCTGGAGCATGCCATTGATCCTTTTGGAGCTTTCTTTATATAGTTATTGTATTTCTCCTTGAGCCATGTATCTTGTAAAAGTTTAAATTCTTAGTAGATCTTGTAATGTGTTCCTATAGTTTTTTCCCTGTGGTTACTATGTTATAATCTTGGGTATGCTCTTATGGATTGGACTTTATGTTATAGAAATCATTCTTGTAAGATCCTAGGATCGAAACCTAGTAATGGGTGCCAGGAGCCAAGAATGGGGTACTATGGAGGCTGTCGGCGCCGGAATCGGCTATCTGTATTCTCGTGAGTTCCGGTGATAGGGTCTGGGGCGCGACATATTACGTATGGTCCATCTCATTTGGGATCGAACTTACCCCATGTTCTACAAGTGACCACTATGGGTCTTTTCAACATTAGCACCAAATCACCTTTATTAAAGGAGCGATGTTTGACTTTTTTATCATAGGCAGTGGAAATTCTTTCCTGATATAGTTCTAATCATTGTTGAGCTGTTAGCTATTTTTCATCGAATAAATCTAACTTGATTAGCCTTATTTTTGCATTTTCATCGCCGGTGAGTGATTAATGTACTGCTACTCTGAGCGACGCGACTTGCATTTCGATGAGAATGATAACTTCGATGCCATAAACCAATGAATACAGCGTAGCTTTTGTCATAATATGATGAGTAGTTCTGTAAGCCTATAAATCCTCTTATAGCTTTTCATCTCAATCACGCTTATTTCCTGTGACGGTTTTCTTCAATATTTTTACAATCGTCTTATTTAATGCCTCTATTAATCTATTGGTTGACAGATAATAAGGTGTTCAGAATGAATGATGAATGCCAAATTTCTGGCTTAATTTCTCCATACCCCTGTTCTTGAAAGGAGTACCATTATCAGTGATGATTCTTTTCAGGATGCCATGGCGATATATTATCATATGTCGAATAAAATTGATGACATCTTTCTCTTTAACATTTCGCAGTGTGATCACTTTAGTCCATTTGGAGAAATAATCTATTCATGCCTGGATATATTACAGTCCTTTAAATAAAGGCGGAATTATAGGATTGATGACATCAAGTCCCCAGGCGGTGAAGGGCTAAGAAGCTATTGATTGATGAAGGTCTTCAGGGGGGACATGCATGATGTCACCATGTATCTGGCACTCATGACATCGTTTTGCGTAATCGATATCATCCTTGAACATTGTGGGCCAGCAATATCCCATTTGATGCACTCGATGGAATAAATTCCAACCAGCCGAATGTGCTCCACCTTCTCCAGAATGGGCTTCTTGCAATATTTAATTCGCTTCCTCTATGTTCAGACACCATAACAACATTTCATTATAAGATCTTTTGTATAACACTTCACTGCATATGATGAATTTCTTCGATCTCTGTTTAATTTGTAGCTTTTGTGCTGGGTCTTCTGACAGTATGTCATATTTGAGATAATCTATAAAAGGTTGGCGGCAATCGTCTGTAGTGATCTCTAAACATGATACAACAAGTGCTTCAGCAGCTTCATCGATGACTTCAGGTGACAGTAAGAACCTCCTTTCTTTGATCATGACTTGAAGAGGACTCCGATTCGGACAGGATTAAGCTGCAGCCATGCTAGCTAAAGCATCTTCCCTTGCATTCCCACACTCGCGGTATATGCTTGATTTCAGCATTATGGAATTTCTCCAATAATTATCGTGCTCGCCAATAGTATGGTATGAGTTCTTGCTTTCTTATTTCGAAATCAGTTGCTAGCTGGTTTATGACCAACTTAGAGTCCCCAAAAATCTACAGCATTTTTATCTTCATTTCTTGTGCTATTTCCATTCCTATAATGAGAGCTTTATGCTCGTCTTCATTATTGGTACATGTAGTACCTAATGTGAAGGAATATTGCAACAGATCGCCCTAAGGGATAATAAATATCACTCTAGCACCTGTTCCAGAAATTTGAGAGGCACTATCAAAGTACATTTGCCACGAGTTCGAAGATTCAATCATCATTACCTGTTCATTTGGGAAATCATCATTGATCGTTTCGTTGTCTGCTATGAGATGAGCTACGAAGAAGTCTGGTATTGGCCGTCCGTTCACTGCTTTTACTGGCTCATAAGTGATCATATATTCTTATAGCAACAACATCCATTTAGCCAATCTTCCTGATAACATAAGAATTTTATAGGATCTGCTCACGAGATCAGGATTATATCATGAGAAGGACACTAATGCCTTAACTTATTCACTATAAATATTAACACTAAGCATACTTTCTTAATGGGTGAATAATTGCATTCTGCGCTTATCAAAATTTGACTCAAATAATAGAGTGCGATTTTTTTCTCTTGTTCATTGATCTATGTCAATAGACCCCTAATGAATTCTCAGCTACAAAAATATAAAGAATGAGGGGTTTGTCTTTCACAAGAGCTGCCAATACTAGAGGCTATCTTAGTAATTCCTTGATTAAATTGAACGCATTTTGGTATGACTGGTCCTATACGAATTTTGTTCCTTTCTTCATCAAATGGGTGGATGGTTGACATCTTCGAGCTAGATTAGATATAAAGCACCGGATATATGCTAGCTTTCCTTGCAAACTCTTTAATTCTTTTAATATTTTCAGCGGAGGCATATCTTGGATGGCTTTAACTTTCCCTTGGTCGATTTCAATTCCCCTGTGTCTGATAACAAAACTGAGAAATTTTCCTGATGAGATGCCAAAGAGACATTTAGCTGGATTCATTCTTTAGTTGTTTCTTTCTAAGATAGAAAAAACTGAGGTCAAATGTTCACGGTGTTCTTCATGCTCATTCGATCTGACCACCAAGTCATCGACATAACATTCCGAGTGCTTATGCATCATGTCGTGAAATATATTCTGCATTACTCTTTGATATGTTGCGCTAGCATTCTTGAGGTCGAATGGCATAACTTTATACCAGTAGATCCCGAGAGAAGTTCTGAATGTTGTAGCTTCTTCGTCTTCTGGAGCCATCCTTATCCGATTATATCCAGCGTAATCGTCCATGAAGGACATAACAATGTATTTTGTTGTGTTGTTAATTAGTAGCTTTGTTATTGGCACGAGAAGTCATCTCTTGGGCAGGTTTCATGTTAGTCTCTGAAATCGACACATACCCTAATTTGTCCGCTTTTCTTTTTCACCGGGACGCTATTTGATATCCATTTAGGATATTTGACTTCTCTAATAAAACTGACTTTGATCAATTTGTTTACTTTTTCTTCTATTAATGGAATTAAATTTGGATGGAATCGCTTCTATGCCTGCTTGATTGACTTCTTATTTTTGGAGATGTTTAACTGATGCATCGCTAATGATGGTTCTAGGCATGACATTTCTGCATATGTCCAGGCGAACACATCTTTATTTTCTCTCAAGAGTTTAATGTACTAATTGGCTTCTTATTCAAGGAGACCAGCACTTATGAACATATTTCGTGGCTCTTCTTTTGTACCCAAATTTATTTCTTGCAAACTGCCAATTGTCGGTTGCCCCCATCTTCCATCTGCTTCGGAGCTGTTTTAGGATGCTTGATTATTTTTGAATCTATTCCTTTACTGACTGTCGAATTTGCCGTTATCATATTTACTTGTGCTCGGGAAGTCGCTGCACCTAGTCCACCAAAAATTTCTCATTTTTCTTCATTCACTCCAATCGAAATCTGAATAACTTTTCCATTATTCAATCTAGTTGGTTCTTCACAATCGAAGCCCATATTCTTCATGATCTTCCTGTTGATAGGGCTATATCTCTTCATATCCTCATACGTTAACCTTTGATAGCTTATTTTATTATCATCCTTGTATTTTACGGTGCATAAAACTAGATAGGCTCGGGATTCTTTAAGCTGGACTTGACATGAAACCTTTTTGGCATAGCAGAGAATGGCCTATTGCTTTTAGCATATGGCAACGACACCGTATAGTTTGACTGTAGAATTTTCAACTGCTTAGGTGACAATAACGTTAATGGAGGTTGTCCTGGTTGTCTCAAATGTTTTGACACGTAATAAAACTTCTTCTTCGTGTTCTGTTACGCCCCAAATCCGGGGACGGACAACTTATGTGATGCCCTGAATCTGACACTCGACTTCCATACACCAAGTCCCGAGTTCAGCGCACCATAAGGAAGATTTTTGACTGAAATTATATATATACACACACACACAGACATAATAATAATACATGAGCATGAAGATTCATGATCAAAATACCAAGCAACACTATCCATTATAAATCCTGAAGGTTACAAGTACATTGCTTTCCAAAGGGTACACAACATCAACATTGTCAAATCGAAAAATAGATACAATGCATCGAGAATGCTAAGTCTTCCAAGCTACTCCTGACCTGAAAAATATGGGAAATGGGGAGCTTAGGCAAAAAGCCTAGTGAGTGCACTCGTGTGTGCAATGTGTCCTACATGCAAGAAAGATAAATATGCCACGAAAAAATCATGTATGGTGAAAGGCGTATAGTATGTAAGGTATGATGCCAATGCCAATGCTAATGCAATGCATATGCAGCATAGTAATACTTCGAGTCAATGCTACCAGCATCACCAAGTCATATTTTCATTTCTCATATACCATAGCCATAACCGTATTACACGCATCCGTAATCACATCATCATCATCATATTGTTATACTATATCATGACTGTATATCTCAAGAAACACCATGGTCGACACCCATGCACCAGACACCAGTAATCGACCTCGCATACCTACCCTGTGGTGGACTTCCACATGACATGCCAGTAGCGGACCTCATTCGTGCTTCTCCTCGCCGGCAAGTTAGACCGGTCCTTGTTTGCACCTCAACCCTTAAGCAGGTTGGACCCACCTCTTCTTAACCTAACCTCGTCAGTGGGAGTCAAATCTGTGACCCATGTATCCACTCGGCCCGACGGCGAGGTATCCCTAGCTAGCATCGGGGTTTAGGGACTTTCAACCTAAGGGGCACATCATCCCCTACTATTTCCACACTTCCGGTGTCCCGTTCATTTTCATGTTATACGGCACGACTGTGGTATTTCGATCATCATGTATGTCATGATTAGGCATGAATTCAAGCAATTATGATAAGGCATACGTTCAAGTGCTTGTGGTATGCATATAATGCCGTGAGTTTAGGGTTTGCTTAACCTTTAAGGCAAAAATGACATATAATCATCATATGCCACTATCAACTATATCAATCCATGGTCATGTGACTAAACTGAAGAGGATATATCTTACACATGAACAAATGTATTGAAGTACACTTGTATAGACCATCATTCCATTGTGCATGACTATGATCAATATCAACATGGTTAAGTAGATGAATTTAGTATGCTAGGGAGTGGAACAACATTAATCAAGATATTAAATCATGTGCTTCTATTAACCATAATCACTAACATCACTAATATCATCTATAACTATTATAATCATGAGCATTACTTGTATTCAGAGTTACACCATACCCTTCACAAGATAGATATTCCCTTAGCGGCTTTGGCTCGACATGATTTTCTTCTATTGAGACCACATGGTTATACCCCAACTGGGCCTTATGGTTAATGAGTAGTGATGATGCAAAGTACATGCACCAAGTGATTATGAGATGAAAGGCATAATTATAACATGAGCCACAAGATGGTTGGTGCTGGTGAAACTCATATAATGTAGAGGGCTTCACCTTCAAGTGGGTTGTTAGTAGGTTGGATTTATAAATAATTATCGTGGTAGTTCTACAATGGTTTAGAAGGCACAGGTAAACCTTATAAGATACAGTGAGCCCTAAGTTGAATGACTTGGGTATATAATATACACATAAGAGTTAGTCACGGTTGGATGATGTGTGTTTGTCTCATACAACGTAGTGGGTCCTACTTCCAAGTGGTCCTACAACCAGATCTAGGTCATTTCAGAATCATGTTCTAGAATTAGCTAGCCTAATGGATAAATGGTGAAATATGTAATACTTACATCAAGGTAGGGTCCATAATCAATCTGACACACATCCTAAGTTCACATACCCAAGAGGTTACACCATCAACATAGTCCACGAGTCTGAGTAATCACACAATTCTCATATGCCCACATGGTCTTATGGCCACTCCATTATCAGAAGTCCATATAGTTGAGTGGCCACATAAATGTCACTATACTTGCCATAATAAAGAATTTAAGGTCATATGGTTACTTATTTTTACTACACTATAACTCATATATCTATGGGCAACCATTTTATTAAGCTCCCACTTGGTCAGGTTATCGATGCCATAATTTCACTCGGTTGAGTGGACATATAATTAGTATCATGGTCTAGTGACCGCATCTCAAAGCATCCAAGGCACAATCACAAGCATACCCACCATACCCAGTTACAATTCATTACACTAACTCTTAAATTAAAACCGCCCAATACTTCATAAGGAGAATGACTCAGATTCGGTGTCACATGATCAAGAGGCCAAGACTAGCTTCCATCACATTAGATATAGTTTAGTAGTCCTCGCATCAGCCTCACCTATGAGCATAATGTAAGGGTTGTCTTTATGTCGCATGACACCGAATTGAGGGGCACCCCATTATTAAGTTGTATAATTCAACATATATCATAATTCTCATGACTAAGAAAATCTACACGTACAACCCGACTGTTCATGGTTTAGGTGATTATGGCTATGCCCATAAGCACATGGTCATATCATTGTGTGGTCACCAATGTCACCCGACTTCATGTAATTGGTTGGCCTTGTGTGCATTTTGCAATCGTATGGTTAGACGACTACATATACTCCACAATTGCATATGATTAGGTGGTCATACATACGTCACATGCGCACATGATTAATGGGTCAAACACGTATATCACATCCTCACACCACTACAGTCTGCATATTTGTTATAATTGAACATGTTTATGTGTTTAAACACATGTCATATGATCTTACTACTTAGGGCCGCACTCTAACCAAAGTGCCAAGCGGTGAAGGGTTGTGCACTCGTTATATAATTAGGTAATATAGGGCAGCAACACAATACAACATATATCACATGCCAAGTGGTGAAGGCTATACACACAATACGATTTCACATGATTCAAAATAGTATACATTCAGCACATAGAGATCACAAACTCTTGCCGAAGAGGGCCAATTGTTGGCCCAACAAAGGCTACCACTGATGGGCCCACATGACATTCACTCAAAATGGGCCTTGACATTCTTGGGCCAACACATCAATGGAATTTATAATGGGTTCTATGTAGTGGAGCACATAGAGCTTTCCCATGAGGTTAAGTTCCGTGTAACCCACTTAAGACTTAGGTTTGCTTTGATTTTAGTCCAAATCCTAAAATGATATGAGGAAGTGGATGGTCTGCGTGGATTAAATAGATACACCATGGTGGTCTTAGGTTAGATTCAATGGTTAGGCATTCATTCTCACAGCCTTGTATTGAATGGTCTATTTCAGGTCAGGTTGACTGATCTTTGGGACAATGGCCTAAAAGGAACCCGGTATATGGGCTGGATGGATTGAATATCTAATACATCATCAGGATGGCCCATAACAAATTTTCAGTGATGAGAGTTCAATTTGCATTATTTTAGAACGTACTACTATCTAATCATTGGATGGGCCTGAGTCTTTGTAACATACCATTAAAAGGGTTGATAAAATAGATAAACGGTGAGGATCTTAAATATATATCATGTCATAGCCATGGTGGATTAAGTGGCATAACACCTACATCAAAGTGGGCCATACCACACACAAGTTGAGAGGGTTACCCTCCATTAAATATTCATAATCATTTGTTGGGCCCACAGAGATGTGGTTCATAAATCCAGCCCATCCATTATGTGTGTCCCACTTAGTTGAGGGGTCAGACCAAGTTTTAGATACATCCAAATTTTAGGTGGACCCAGCAAGTGATTTTATATGCTCCAACTTTGAGTTGTACGAACGGTTCAAGGAGATCAAAGTTACATGGGTCCCAAGGTGATGTATTTATTATACCTACACCGTTCATTTATTTTTAAAGATCATTTCAGAACATTATCAAAAAATGAATCATATCTAAAGATTATCTGGACCTCACCTCAAATAGCAGTGAAGATAATGATTTCACCGTTAAACCATTCACAGGGCCCACCATAACGTTTATTTTCCATCCAATCTGTTCAGAAGGTCACAAAGACCCAGATTAAGAGGAAAAACAAATTTCATATTGGTCCAAAACTTCTATGACCCAAAAAGTGGCTTTAATGGTAGACGTTCAATCCCCCACTGCTTTTGTAGTGTGGACCACTTAATAGTTAGATCTGTCTTATTTTTCTTCTCAAGCCTTAAGAAAAGCTCACCAAATGGATGGACAGTTTGGATATAACATATTCATCACGATCAGACCCACAGAACTTGCTGATATCAATATAATCTTCTCTTTTTTTTGTAGTGTGGGCCACCTGAGTTCCGTGTACAGCTGATTTTTGGGGTATCCTACTTTCTAAAGGGGACCCATCAAATGCATGGTGTAGATGATCAACATGCATCATCATGGGGCCTATGGTGGGGCCCACCGTCCCTACCAAACGCAAGCAACAGGATGCTGCTTGCAAGCAACATCCTCTGGACGCTGACAACAAGTAGCATCCAACACTTGTTTATTATATATATATATATATATAATTTTAATCTGTGGTTTTTCATAGGTGAGGCCCACATCAAGATAATTCAACCCATCTGTTGCATTCTCTAGCTCATGATAGATCAAACTAGCCCAATATTCAGCGTGTTTTGGCATATAGAAACATCACAGCGGGCGTTAACAGTTTAACACTATTAAAATAGTCTTTATGATGGTGTGGCCGACCAGAGATTTGGATTGGCTTCGTTTTTTAGTGCAAGGCCTAAAATGAGTAGGGGAATTGGATGGATGGTGTGGATTAAATATATACATCATGGGTGGGGCCCGTTGTGGACCCACAGACCCAACCCCTTTTATTCAAAGCAGTTGGACGCAGCTTGCTGCAACGTCCTTTGGACGCTGGTAGCGATCAGCATCCACTCTCCCTTTTTTCTTTATTTATTTATTTTAATGTGGTGTGTGTCACGTGTGTGTATGTGTGAGGGTGTGGCCAGCCCAATAGGCCACACTTTAGATGGTTTGGATGGCTTACAAATTCTAGTGGGGCCCACTATCAATGGGTCCCACATAAGGTCTATAATAAATTATTATTATTATTATTATTCTTTTTATATGTATTCTCCCATGAATGCACACCACTAATCACATCATTATCATCAAATCATCACCACTATTAATCATCTTTTTATATGTATTCTCCTATGCATCCACACTATTGATCACATCATTATCATCAAATCATCACCATTATTAATCATCCAACTAATCAAAAAGAAAACAAACCATAAGAGTGGAGGGGGTGTACTCACCTTGATGGATTAAATAGATGGTTGAGATGGGAGTGATGGAGTTTATGGTGGCTCACCAAGATCACACTCTCTCTCTCTCTCTCTCTCTCTCTCTCTCTCTCTCTCTCTCTCTCTCTCTCTCTCTCTCTCCTTGTGTAACGAAATTGTGAAATGCCAAGGGATGAAGGACTATATGTAGAAAAATTGTTAAAATGTGGTTAGATTCAATTAATGTGATCTTGGTTAGCTTAAACAAGGATTATGGCAATTAATTCATTATTTGTAATTAATGGTGGATTAAAGAGACATGGGATGGCATGGTGTGATGATGTCATGCATAGGGTATGGTATGGAGAAGAGTTGACCTTGCATGCACATGAGAGAGGGGAGGTATGGGTGTGTGACATCACACACATGGGTAGAGATTCTCTCACCCATGTGTGGCATGTGCATGTGTGCATGGTATGTATTGTGCACATGTGTGGAATGGGGTACATGGTGTCATGCGCACATGATACACTAACGATCTTTGTGGCATATCTCACTAACGGAGCGTCGTATAGATGCACAGGTGGTACCTACACGATCACGGTAACGGGGCGGTCGATATGAAATAGGTTTCGAGGTCTTGGGGTTTCGGTCAGTTAGGTGTGAACTATGAATGGCTAATCTAGGTATGGCTAAGGGCGTCAATCATCGTGCACGTAGGCATAGAAAATGGTATGGAATGGATGGGGTCTTACATGTTCACTTTTCCAGACAGCTCTATCCTTGTGATTTTATTCTCTATTATTTTCGTCTGACTGCTTCTTATATTTTTATTCTCATCATTTTTCTTTGTCTTCTACAGCGAATCCGTCATAATAGCTGGCATCGGCAAAGAACGACTCTGCTTCTGTATGCGGTCTGACATTGGCCATTACCTTGTACTAAATTCCATCTTTGTAGTATTTGAAGCATTAATGTAGGGTGGATGATATAATGTCGTATTGATGCATCCATGGCCTACCCAAGAGGAGGTTATATGTTGTTATCACATTGATAACATAACAAATAACATTTGCTGTTAACTCTCCTGTTTTCAAGCTCACTGTAATCTTGCCCAGTGCACATTGCCCGTCTCAATTAAAGCCCTGTGTTATCATTTCACTAGGGCATAAATGGGAGTGATAGTATCCGAGTTCATTTAACACTGTTAATGGTAACAAATTTACCGCAGATCCATTATCCAACATTATTCACTTAACCTGTTTACCGTAAATATGACCCACAATCATCAATGGCTTGTTATGCTCTTTATCGCAAGTCAGATCATTATCGGAGAAGGAAATATCAGGCATGCAACTATTCTTTACTTCTTGCTCTGCAGTTTTCATCTCTTCAAGCAGTGCTTTTCTAACATCATTATCAAATAAGGCTTGAGTTAGCGTGTTTCGATAGTCTTCTGATAACCATAGCACATCGTATACACTTAATCAAGTTGGTATACCTTTCTGGTGGCTCACCACATCATAAGTTACTTTTCAATCTTATTCTTTTCTTCATTTCTGTCATCTCCGTGTACCCTGGGCATTCTTTCTCGTATTGCTTCAGACTTCTGTTTTTGGAGAGGACTTGTCACTCTTTTTCCTGAGCGTAATGTAATCACTATAGCTTTACTTGTTTGTTCTGAAGAACTATCTGTACTTGTACTACAATCTTCTTTCTTTTTCAGTTTGTCCTTTTTCTCATACATAATTTCCCGGGCAGAAATCATGTTTATCACTGCCTTTCTGCTCCTTTCTTTCTCTTTTCCTATTATAATTTCACCTTTGTTTATCTTTTTTTGTATTATGCATTTTAGTGTGAAACCATTTTCTATGGGGTGTCCTAATAGACGATGATAATGGCTTAAATTTCTTTCTTTTATCCTTCCTGCTTTTTCGGGATGTTTGGACGGAGGTAGTTGTATTGTACTAACACTCAGCAGTTGATTCATCATGGGGATGACATCTTCCTTTTCGAATGAAAACCCTTCATGGGAATTAAGGGGCCTTGGCCTTTTGTTGTTGATTCTACCTTTGTAACAACTTGATTCTTCACTCTTTTTTATTCTCCTTCTATCACGGGGACTATCATTCTTCTTTCCTCGATCAACGACGTTTGCATTCAGTCTATTATATCCTCTCCTGCATGTTTCATAATGAAATGCTGGAGTTTTCTTGGTCATCAGTTCTAATGCATGAGCCTTTGTAGCCAAGTTATGGAGGGTTTTTATGTCGACACTGGTGAGACCAAATGCAATTCTTGTCTCCATGGAGTTCAAACACATCTTTACCTATTCCTTTTCTTTGGGCAACTTCCTACACTAAGCACCCAGAGTTTTCCATCTATCTATGAACTTCTCCACGGGCTTATCTTGTCTTTGTTGTACAGAAGCTAATTCTGTAATGCTAACATCACGATTTAACGAAAAGAAGTTTGACATAAAGGCATCCTGTATTTGTTCATAAGTTCATATTGACTCTGGTGCAAAAGTAGAGTACCATAAGAATGCCTTCCCTGTCAAAGAGGAACTAAATAGTTATAAACGATATTGCGAGACAGTGGAGAAGTTACCCATGGTTGTAATGAAATGCATGAGGTGTTCATCTGGAGATCCACCCCGATTGAATTTTTAAAAGTCTGGATGTTTGAAGTTAGCTAGGCATGGTACATCTTCCACTTCCCTTGGGTATGTATTGAGGGTCAAATATTGCATATTATCCCCCATTTATTGCTTAGTTTTATGAACATGATAATGCTTAATGTTCTATTTTAATCATGTTTGTGTCGCAAGGTGAATTTAAGAGCTTAGATTGGAAAAGGTGCAAAAAACATGGATTTGATGCTCGAAGATCACCAAGGAGATGGGATGGATCTTAGGAGACCAAGATTGAAGAATTCACATGCCAAAGATCTAAGGAAACCAAGTGATGAAGGAAGAGAATCAAAGACTTGAAGTGAAGAAAAGGAATCTTAAAAATTATTCTGAAAACTGTAATGCCCCAAAAATCGGGGGTCGAGCAAAGCTCAACTCCTGAGTTCCAATGTATCACTTATGTAACATGGATAATGATATTTAAATGTTGTCCATATTAGTACATTAAACATGAGAAGAATTATACCAAATCATCATATTATACTCTAGAGTTAATGTAATTAAGCAAGCGGAAGACTGAGATAGATATATAAAGTATAGACGTGTTTCACAACCTCCAGAGTATGAGTGTATTACCGGGCTGAATTTATACATGTTTTGTTTCAAAATATACAAAATGTCAAAATGTAATGTTCAACTAATCCATGTAATCCTGTGATCCCATCTATAACACCTTGAAAATCGAGGGTCGAGCAAAGCTCAGCTCCCGAGTTCCAACGCATCACTTATGCAACACAGATAATGATGATTATTATGAGAGCATTGAAACATGAATGAGATTATACCAAAACAGCATATCATACTTCAAAAACAGTTAAATTTGAAAGCGGAAGTCTGTGATAGATATATAAAATATATAAACTGTGGTAAGTCTCCAGAGTGTGATGATGTTACCAGGTTAATTGATTATAAGTACAATTCCAAAATATACCAAATGCGTAAGGTCCTCTAGTCAACATCTCTGTAATCCCGTCAATCAAGAAATGGCTTACATGAAGCCGCCATAATACAGCACATATAAGAAGGCATCCTTATCATCACAAAAGTCCGCCTCCGCCTCATAAGCATCGCCATCACCTGCGGCTACAACAGGGTCTGGTTGGTGTGTACAACACCGTCCCGTAACGTAGGAGTGAGTGATCAACTCAGTGGAACAATAAAGCATAGGTTAACATGGTATCAATTCAGTCAAGTAGTAATGATAAAGCAGTACAATCAACATTCCTAAGTACTGTAATTAATGCAAGGATGAGATGCGATTCTGATGTATGCCCTCGCTAACATACTCCCTCGTGCGGCACCATCTTACGTCTGCGGCATGCTGTCACCCTCAGTGCTCCACATCTTCCAAGCACATGCAATGCGATGATGAGCATGATTACCGAGTTGTTATTAGTCCATTTCAAACAACAGTATTGGGAAACTAAGGTACCTTCCTTATATCATTCACAAACAATGATCCATTCTAGGGTCGTCAATCCTAAATAATCTCATACGATAGTGTGGTTTTAGGTCGCTGCAAGGGCTGCCAGGGCTGTTACACAGAATCGTTGCACCACTCCCCCATCACCTTATTAACCAGGCCTAGTTTATACTCTGTTTACTATAGGAAGGCTCGTCGCCTCTCTGCAGATTCAGAGTATTCTCGAGGTCACTACACTGGGAACGGTCAGGGCTGCTAGGGCTGTTACACGGAATCATTACACCACTCCCCCATCACCCATCAAAGCAGTGTAAGCCGACAGCTCGAATACAGTGTCCCATACCATCGTATTCGGCTCATGAGTCTGGTTACTCACTGGTCACTACGGGGAGGCACATGGCCCTAACGTACGCCGACAGCTCGACCACGGTGTCCCATACCACCATGCCTGGCTCATGAGTCTTAGCGGATCGAGGTACCACGGTTAATGAGATTTTACTGGTAAGGTTAGTACCTCAGGTTCAAACAGAGGCGTCCAAACATGGTGAACATACATAAGACAGATCAGGTTACTTGATGAGCTCGGCTATTTCGAGCGCACGACAAGTTGAACGACATGAAGTGCATAAGCACTTCGCGTGGCCAACCACTATCGCCAACCAAAGTACGACTCGGGTTCGTTGAATACATTTCATGTGGCAAATGAATCTCAGCCACGAATTCAATCCCGTTACCGATTGCTTAGACTATACAATAGCCTCAATCACATTCAAGTACAGAGAGTCAAAGTAGTAATGGATCACGATTTCACTCATACAGTCAAATATCCAATATGGTCCGCTTAGGGCTGCCAGGGATGTTGCACGGAATCGTTACACCACTCCCCCATCACCCTTCACGGCCTTTTTATGGAATACAACTTAAACATGTGAAGTAGTCAGAGCAGAATTAAATAAACAAATAATTCAAACATATTAACAAGCATGTTATAAAGCACAATGCAAACAGGAAATCCAAACACATACGTTTCATAAACCAGTAAGTGATTAAACTAAACACCGTATATGAAGGAACTCATACACATCACTAAGGTAGTTGAGAATCCTATCTCAACACCCTTATACATTACAATTTACTAACTACTACTCATTCAGGCATTTCAACAAACACTTTAGACTACATACATCAACATACATAACATATGTTGATCACATAGGTATTAGGCCAAATCCTTTCACTAGGAAGTTGCCCCATTTGTAACATGCGTGCACCCATGATGGATAGTCATGGCAAGCAGGAATCTAAGTTCCATATTCATTCAGTCATTTCCACAAACACTTGGACTACACATTTTAACATATATAGTGTATATTGGCTGTGGCGTGATTTAGGGTAAATCCTTTCGTCAAAGGGGTATCGCCTATACAACAATCATATATCCATGACAATTAGTCATGGCGAGCACGAATGCGAATTCTATACTCATTCGGTCATTTTCACAAACACTTAGAATACACTCTTTTACATTCATAACGTATACTAGCAAAAACATGCATTAGGGCGAATCCTTTCGCCGAGTGAGTATTATATATATATATATAGCATGTTCATACAGTAATTAATCATGGCTAATATACTTTCAAAATTTGTACATATACGGTATTTTCTACAAATACGAGGAATACAATATATTCAACATAGTTAACGTATAACCGAAAAATGAAATGGACAGCACTTTGTACATGTACAATTGCACGAAGATCATGAATCTATCATTATCTGACATTGAAAGTATTGAAAACCATAACCTATACATCTAAAGACCGCACCTTTTGTCGTAGAATCGTAACGAATATGCTAGAATCTCTAAGCCTTCGTCTACGGTGATTAGGCAACCTGAATCATGAAACAGGTCAGCTATTACATCACCAACACTATTGAAAACCCTAAAACAACTTAGGGTTAGGTTTTCTTACCTAGAAATGAAGTCGGAATCGCCGGGAAAGCGATTAGATAGGGATGGTTAAGCTTGGATAGCAGCAGGGTAGAGTATCAGGGAGATCCTCCCACATCTCCCACACTTTCTCTCTCTTTTCTCTCTTCTCTCTCTTAGGTTTTCTCAAATTCATCTGGAATGAGAGAGTGAGGGTTTAAGGTCCTTATATAGGCCTAAAACTCTCCAAAATAGACCCAGGGTCAAGGTATACTTAGGTTTTGTCCAAAGGGCATCTGTTTCAGCTCAACGGAGCATTTTCGGAGCCCCCCCTTGAGCCAAAGGTCGGACTTAAGCTCATTGAATATGGATCTAGGTCGAGTTAAGTTTTTATTCCAATCGAATTTACAGATCGCCCGTGGCGGACCAGTTTCAGTTCAACGGTCACTGACACTCAATCAGGGTTACAAGTATATGGATATGTGTATGAAATTTCTCCTGATCTGAGGGTGTATTTCGGTCAGATTCTAACAGTCTGATTTCTTATAACAGGCCCGCAAGTGACAAGTCTCAGATTACTTAAATGAGACCCAATTTCTAAAGAAATCTACATTTTCTCACACTCTTCACTCCGGGCTCAAGCGAATAGCCGTGGGACACTATTTGAATTTGATTTCCGAGATGGTTGTCAAGCCCAACAAGGCGGTCCTAATTATATAACATTGTATTATTCGGACTTTCGACGTGCGGTCCAGATCTGATATGAAGTTTCGTGATGCTCCCGAGAGTAGTCGGGTAATGAGATTGATCATAGATTTTAGGGTAACCTAACGTTAATGATTCTACAAGTTTTGGGTCTTGTAAATCGTATTTAAAGTGGATCAAGCAGATTTTGTAGCTAATCTAGTTTAGTACTTAGTTACTTTATCTCATTTCTAAAGGATTTGATCCTGAGCGATTTCTGCCCGAGGTGGCACTCGGGTCTTTGTATGGATTTCTAAAGTATTGTTCTTCATCACCTAAACTTTATGATTCAGGCCTAATATGAAAGTACTTAAAAACATTTAAAGAACACGGTGGTGAAAGGGGAAATGGGAGATTGTGAAGGAAATGGGTTAAGAAGCGATTTTAGACTGTGGGATTGAGTTCTGACAAGTTAATAAGGTGTTAGGATTGACCCATCGCCTAAGGACGTCTAATTCCAGGTTGAAAAAAATCTGGGATGTTACACCATCGAAGTAGCACGAGGTCTACATCGACCTGCCAAAGAGCTAAACATATGAGAACTCTTCCTCCTCATCTACGAAGTCCAACTCCACTGCATATACATCCTCACCTCTTGCATCTATAACAGAGTCTGGTTGGTGTTCTAAAATACCGTCTCAGAGTGGGAGTGAGTGATCAACTCAGTGGTACTATAAGGTAAAGGTTAACATGTTATCAATTCAGTCAAGCAGTAATGATAAAGCAATACAACAATCATATCTTAAGTACTCTTGTTAATGCAGGAATGGTATGCTGTAATGATGCATGCCCTCGCCTGCACTCCCTCAGCGACATCATCTCACGATCATGCATGGCAAACTCCTTAAAAGTGCGCTTCCTCGCCAAAGCACATGCAATGCGGTGCATGGTCGTATTAGCCAAGTAATTTATTAGGCTTATTCATATAGTATATTCAGGAAGCTAAGGTACCTCCCTTTTTATCATTTACCCAAGCATGGATCAATCTAAGGTTGTCAATCCTAGTTAATCACATACGATAGGTAAGTTGTAGAGCATCACCCCTGATGAAAGCAGTAGATAGGTAAGTTCACGAGTTTACACTCGAGGTCACTACGGAGAGGCTCGTCACCTCAGTATAGGCCTAGTTTATACTCGAGGTCACTACAGGAGGCTCGTCACCTGAACGTAGGCTGACAACTCGAATATGGTGACTCATACACCACCATATTCGGCTCACGAGTTTAGGTTGCTCACTGGTCATTACAGGGAGGCTCGTCACCCCAGCGTAGGCCGACAGCTCGACCATGGTGTCCCATACACCACCATGCCCAGCTCATGAGTCTTAACGGTTCGTGGTACCATGGTTGAGACAGATTTTACATTGGTAAGTGGTACCTTAGATTCAAGCAGTAGTGTCCATACATGGTAAACACACATTAGGCCAATCAGGTTATTTGACAAGTTCGATTGATACGAACGCACACTGAATTAATCGACATGGAGAGCATAAGCACTCCACGTGGCCTAACCACTATCGACAATCACTGTACGTTTCAGATTCATCGAACGAATCCATTGTGGCGAGACTAGTTCGGCCACTCGATCGAAAACCGTTATCGATTGCCTGGACTACGTAGTAGCCTAACCATACTCCAATGTAATATATAGTCACAGGTGATAGTCATATCAGCATTTAACAAACAATTCAATTACACCAATCATTTAAGTATTTTACCAAGCGCATATCGAACATGTTATCATATATATGCATTTCATCCATAAATCACGTAGTAGTAATATAGATTACATGAAGGAATTTATACATATAGATAAGGTGATTGAGAATCCCATCTCAACACCCTTATTAAATGCAATTCGTCAAACAATTTCTCATTCAGACATTTTAACAAACACTTACACTACACATTACTACACACATGTCTTAAACTAGTTATAATATATATTATGGCAAATCCTTTCACAAAGGAGTTGTCATACATATAAGCCTCATGTCTTAGTCCGTACTGTTCCATAGACTTCCGCAGTCAAATTTCGACAACCTTCGACCCTTAACCGGCATTTGCGCATGACCCTGATTCATACCTCATCAAACCGAGTCAACTCAACTCAAGACTTGTACCCTAGCTACCGCACCGTCGCCGCGGTTCCGATGACGCAACTCGCGCGCCGATCCGATACTCTTGCCAGGAGATGTGGGCCAGCGTTCAGTGCAAGGAAAAAGCCGCGCGTGTGAATTCTGAGAGAATCTCTACGAGATGTCACCTCAATCAATTAATCAATCAATCCCATCATGTCAAGTACATGTCAAGTACACATCACCTCTTACCCTTCCCCAAGCAACCCCCAAAGTAAAAAAAGTTCTTACACACCCATATTTCTCTTACACCATTTACCACAAAAGTAAAAAAGTTGCTCTTACACACATCACTCACCACATTAATTACTCCATCACCCATCTCTCTCTCTCTCTCTTTACAACTCTCTCTCTCTTTTCAAAGTCACTCCCAAGCAACAATCCCAAGCAAAGAGAGGTGCTCACATCCAAGCCCTTCCCAAGAGAGAAAGTGATTTTTTTGTGGCCCACTTCCGACCCTAAGAACCATCATCCTAGCCATCCAAACCTTATCACCCTCCATCAAAGTGAAGCACAAGGAGACCGGCTTTCCAATGGACCAAGAAGATCAAACGGTGGGTGCTTCTATAGGCTAGTTTTTCATATTTTCATGATGGGCCAAGTGAGGTATACCGATCGATGGTATGGATCTCACTTTGGACCCTAGGATGTGGCCGATGGCCCACCTTGATTATCAATATCATTCCATGATGGGGCCATTCTCCATGGACCCCATCATAATGTTTACTTTCTAGTTTGAAAAGGGATCATCTAGACCTTCTATTTCGGTGGAGAAAGGAATCGCCACTGTTGATTTTTTATTTGATGGGCCCACATGTATTGGGACCCACTTGATGTATGATTGATTGCAAGGGAGGGCCCATAATGTCGGGGTCCCTCCATCATGCGTGTCCCACTCTCTCTCTCTCCCTCTCTTTTTCATTTTTCTTTTCTTGTGTTAATATGGTCATGTGGCCCATCAGGATGGACCCCACCATGAGGCAGGTATTTTATCCAAGCCATTTATAAGTGGGGCCCACTTTAAATGTGTTGTACCCACACCACCATCATTTGGTGGCCCACCTAAGCAGGGCCCACCTCAATGCATGTGCAACGCCAAACCGTCCAGCATCCAGGGACGCTAGACAAAAAGGGAAAACACAAATATTAGCTTGTTTCCAAGCTTAAGGGGTGGCCCACTCATATAGGCCCCACCTTAATGTATGTATTCAATCCATGCCATCCATTCCTTTCCCAAGCTCATTTTAGGCGTTGAGCAAAAAGATGGGGCCAATCCGACTTTTGGGCAGGCCATAGCATAACAAACAGCATGTTTACCATTGAAATATCCCCCTGTCGTTTCTATACCCCAAAATATAGTGAATATTGGGCTTGTTTGGCTTGTCTTGAGATATGAGAAGTAATGGCGAGGTTGGATTCTTCCAATGCGGGCCCCACGCATGAAAAACTTAATTTTTAAAAAATAAAAATAAAAATAAATAAGCAACAACAGCATTTGCTGCTGCTGCTGGCAAGGATGCGCCCACGTCCTGGTGCGCTGGATGTCCACAGGTAGGGACCCACGGTTCCAGCTGTGGGCCCCACCATGATATATATTTGTCATCCAACCCATTCATTGGGTGGGCCCCTTCCTGAAGTGGGCCCCCTTCAAAAATCAACCACATCCAGTGCTCAGGTGGCCCACATCATAGGAAACAGCGGTGATTAAATGTCTACCATTGAAACCCTTTTCGGGTCACAGAAGTTTTTGATTCAATATGAAATTTGTTTTTACCCTTCGTCTAGGTCTCTGTGATCGTATGGACAGATTAGATGGCATACAAACATTGTGGTGGGCCCCACTTGGGCCGCACAATAATACATGTGTTTTATTCTCACTGCTCACGGACGGTGGAACCCACTATAGGGTATGTGTTTTATACACACCGTCCACCCATTCCACAAGGACAGTGGGTCCCAATGTTGTTGACCTCAGCAAGGTCTGTGGGACCCACCATGATGCATGGGTTGCATCCAATCCGTCCAACCATCTTAGAAGCTCTTTTTTTATGGCATAAGCTAAAGAATGAGTCATATCTATAGTTCAAGTGGACTCCACTTTGGTATATGTGGGGGGCCCATCTTGAGTTATTTGTGGCCATTCGTTGAGGCCCACCTTGATATATATAAGGCCCATATGATTAGGCCCATCTTGATGTATTTATGGCCCGTCCGTTGAGGCCCACCTGATATACATAAGGCCCATGTTATGCGGCCCATTTATTGTATCTAAGGCCCACAGGTCGAGGCCCAATTGGATGTACACAAGTCCATTACAATGTGAGACTCTACCATGGCTTGTGTAATGATGTTTATAATGGTTGTGCCTTGGGAGCAATGTTGGTTTGACGTCCACATTGTAAGAATAATGTTAGTTAATTGTCCGCATTATAATTCTCCATAGGGCCAATTGTTAGGCCCATACTTGTAGGCCGTCTAGGCCCATCTTCGTTATGAATAACATCCATCACCATATAACATGTTTAGTATAGCTCATGATTCATGATCATAAGCATCATATGTATGCTTGATATGAGAAGTGATTGATCATAGCATATGCCTTCGGGCAGATTGTTTAGGGGCTCCCGAATAGGCGGTGTTTCCCTACATGAGCGCACGATATATATAGTATTGCTGCATGAGTGGATAGTGTGATTCATGCATTCACATTGTGTGATATGGTACTGTACGCCCTAACGACATCAGGGCCGTAACCTCCACGGGCATATCGTGGTTGGCGGGATTGGATACCAGAAATCTTGTTCTAAATGGGATGTTATAGATATCCCTGGGTGAAAGTCCCTAAACCCTTATGGTACCAAGAGGTTACTCCAATGTCTAGACCGAGTGGGTACATGAGTGCCAAGTGCCCATTACCAGAAAGCCACGCTTTCCACTGTGTCGTGGTTGGTTGGAAGGGGGTGCGACCTTACTCGCCCGAGAGGAGGGGGTAAAGCTAGGCTAAGTTTGACCAGCTCGAGGAATGGATCCGCTATCGATGAGTCGAGCCCGATATTTACAGGTGGATAGTGAGGTCTCTTCCACTTACCTTATTGCGCGCGATGAGGCGACAATCTGATTTAGAGTGTACTAGACCCCGGTGATATTCCAGATTTTAACCATATTGATATGTGGACTTAGATGAGGATTTGTATGCTTGAGTTGCACCTTGCATCGCATGGCCTTGATACGGCTGACATCATTCATGCCTTACATCGCATAGCCTTGGTATGGCTAACGGTATTCATGGATTCATCGGCATGTTCCGCATTACTCTAATGCTACATATCTACATTACTACCTTGCGCACACACTTTCACCACCCTCTAAGCTTTCTATAAGTTTATGCATGACCGTTGCGTACAGGTGATGTTGGGATGTTGCAGCGCTGAGGTAGGAGTGTAGAGCAGATCATCTTGGAGCTTTTTGTCTATCATCATTGTATTTTCCTTTATGCTCATTGTACTTGTAAAGTTTTTTATCATAGTGAAAATGAGATGGAGTTTTTGGTTGTTGTTTGTGGGTTATGCCTTTGGTTATGCTTACTACGAATCAAACTAATGTTGAAAATCCTCCTCGTAGCATCCCAGGATCGGAACTTGGCGAATGGGCGCTGGGAGCCGAGAGTGGGGTACTACGGAGGCTGTTGACACCGGATTTGGTGATCGAGAATTTTGTGAGCCCGATTTTCGAGTTTGGGGCCTGACAATACATACATCAATCATGTATCCTAGGTTAATAGTCATGGCAAGTATAAATCATAATTATCATTTTATTCAAACATTTCAACAAACACATGGAATGCATTACATATTCGCATAGTTCACACACATGTATAATTTATCGAATACATCATAACTAGGATCATATGGCAGCACTCAAGTCAGACATAAATCATTAGCTGACATTGAAAGCCTTGAAAACCATAACCTAAATGTTTATAGTCCACACCTTTCGATGGTACGCCCGTTAAGAACTCGGTTCGTACACTAGTTCTCGTTTATAGCACAACGACTACCTAAATCAAGAAATAGGTTAGCTATTTTGTCGATTCCTCTATTTGGATTCCCAAAACAAGATTAGGGTTAGGATTTCTTACCCAAATCGAAGCTAGAATCGACGATGTAGCAATGGTGGGGTGGTGATTCGGTACGTGAAGTAGTGAGAGTGAATCCCAACAACGATATCCTTATCTCACTCTCTGTTCCTCACTCTTTTCTCCTCTTTTCTCTCTTCTCTCTCCTAGGTTTAGAGAAATTTGTATGGAATGAGAGAGGGGTGGTTTAAGGTTTTTAAATAGGCTCAGAAGTGATTTCAATGGCCCCATGGCCATGGTATACTTATGGTATAGCCAAAGGGTGCCTGTTTTTGATAAACGAGGCCCTTAAGAAGGTCCATTTCTCACCTAAGTCATGGATCAAGTTCCCTGATAATAGATCTATGCCAGGACTATGTTTATGGTGCGATCTGACAAATTGATTGGTCATGATGGACCTGTATCAGACCAATGGTCGTCGTTACTCGATCAGGGCCACAAGTATACCGAGAAGAGCAGGGAAATTTCTCTGATCCATGGGTGTAGTTTGGTCAGAAATTGATGGTCTGAAACCTTCAATTTCGTTCGCAAGCGAATGGCCCAATTCACTTAAGTTTGAGTTCATTTTTTGAAGATATTCGCGTTTCTCTCACACTTCGCTCCCGACTCAAGTTGTGTGTTTCTTAATACTATTTGGGCTCGATTCCCATAATGGTTGTCAAGCCCAGTAAGGCAGCCATAACCTTATAGTTTCACGGCATCGGACTTTCGACGCCTGGTCCAGGTCCAATATGGAGTTTCAATGTACTCCCGAGAGCAACTAGGTTTTGAGATTACTCATAGGTTTTTAGGTAATGTTGAGTTAGTGATTTTAATGTTTTTGGGTCATATAGTTGGTATAAATAGTGGTTCAAGCTAATTCCACTAATTATATGGTTTAGTACTTAATTAATTTTCGTCTAATTTCCACAGTATACGGTCTTTAAGGATTTTTGCCTGAGGTGGTACTCGGGTCTTTGTACGGATTTTTTTGAAATGTTACAATCTTCCTCCATTAAGGAAAAATTTTGTCCCCAAAATTAATACCTTTTCGTATTCTTCAAGGATCCGAGGGTAGTTCTTACGGACTTTGGCTTCCGTTTCCCAGGTCGCCTCTTCCTCAGCATGGTGAGTCCACAATACTTTCATGAGTGGGATAACTTTATTGTGTAGCACTTTGTTTCGAACAAGAAAAGTGTTTGATTTGGGAGAGTATCTTATTCAAACATAACAGAGAAAGAATATCTGAAACAATCATCACACTTTATTAATACTGAGTTCATTTACATCCTTTTAACATCCCTTGATTATAAGATAGATTATTTAGAATAAAGGAAATATTATAAGTGCAATTGTCATAATCAAATATTAAATTCGGCAGCATTTCGTCAGTGATTTCAATCATCTCCTAGGACTTAGGAGGAATATGCTCTTCTGTTGATCATTCTGCTTTAGACTTGAACAAAAGGAACTTGAAGACTTCAACCATTTCGGCAACATAACGGCCCTTTGGTTTCACAGACCGCAGGGCAGTCTGGTTACGTGGACCCATGCAACCTATATCGATTGTGCAGACCCACGCAACCCACCGAGACATCCTCTCCTACCTTCGATCTCCCTCTTCACTCTACTTCCTCTCCAAAATCTTTAATCCGTCCAAATGAAAGAGTGGAGGGGGTATTTATAGACCTTCGCACGTGTGGTGCCTCGATTTCGGTGCCTTGGGACCCATCTTGCATCAACCTTAACTGTTTAGAGAAATCTTCTCCTGAAACTCACTGCATAGACCCGCGTAACTGTTCTTTGTATGCGCTGTCCCGCGCAATGGACATCGGTTGCGCGGACCCGCGTAACCTACCGGAAAGGTATTTCTTTCTTCTTGTCTTCTAATTTTCTTCCTATCTTTCAATCTTCTCTTGTTTCAATCCCTTCTTCCTTACTATTTTTTATGTCCCAACAAATGTCCCCTTGATTCTTTCTTTGCTTCCCCAAAAATCAAAGAAAATGATAAAAAATGATCACACTAGCAGCGTTTGCGCGGGTCCGTGCAACAAAAACTCACGCACCACACTCAACCACAGACTCTATAAATACTTCAATCCTTCAGTCATTTCTGCATTCATTTATTTTGCGGTAAACCTTTGCTCCCACGATTTTCCCCACGTAACCAATATTGATTGCATGGTCCCATGCAACAACTTTGTTGTTCGTGCAAATCCTCTAAGATTTGCACCGTTTTGCACAACAGATTTCGATTGCACTGTCCCGCGCAACCTAGACTTGGCCAATTTTTCTGAACTTGGTCCTTTTTCCAGTACTTAGCTAATTTTCTCAACTCTTCTGTGGACCTTTTCTTCAATTACTTCAGGCCCTTAATTCTTTATCCATCATGGCTCGTATTAAGCGTACTTTCCGTCTCGTGGGCCCACCATCTGAGCAACCTTCCCATCCAGGTCTTCTTGATCCCTCTTCTTTTCGTCCTTCGCCCTCTTCCGATCAACCGCCAACCAAATGAAACAAAACTACTGCCCACAACCCTGCATATTTCAAAGAACTCGTACTTTCGACCTTCGACTTCACCAATCGTATTGAATCACTGCCATCTCCTATCCACCGAGCGATCGCACTAGGGAACCTAAAATGTCATCCAAAGCATGGTAGAGAGTATGACTGGGATGAATGGTTGAAAACCACTGCTCACATCAGCACAGATAGCCAAAGGCCCCCTCCCAGAGAAGATACTCCTCCTACTTCACGCTCGAAGAAAACTGTCGAAACAAGGTAAAGGAATTTGAAGAGAAAATCAAGGAGCATAATAAGAAGAAACTCCAAAACTCATGGGAATCGGTCCGAGTCATTGAGGGTTTTATGAAATTTAACAACCCTCACTCAGAAGGTATGACGGTGATCCCCATTAATGTTCATTACCATCAATCCATCCTTGACTGCGAGTCAGGATTATATAGATGGGGAAAAGTTGATGTACACCACTTCATGGGCAACGAGAGAGCTGCGCATTCTCCAGGGAAGAATATAAGCACAAAAGCTGCGACAAATCGTTGAAGAAGTTCACCCAATAATCTTTTTTACCCTTTTTCATAGTCCACATAACCTCTTTCCTACATATTTTTATGAGACCATCAAACAGCGTTTTAGAGATCGTGATCAACACTAGGGACCAGAAGACTTCCGCACAAGAGGTTTGTTGACTGCTCGACACTACCATTCTGATTGGGCAGAAGCTATCTTGAAGAAGCATGCAAGTACGCTTGCCAAGGTCGGCCTTTATGATGCTATAGAAGTTACATCTAAGTACTTCTATAAGGAACCCACTGTGATCAAGGGCTTTCTGGAATACTGGTCACCTATGACCAACTCTTTCCATCTACCATTTAGAGAAATGAACATCACACTTTGAGACCTGCATCAAATAGCAAGCCTTCCTTTAATAGGCAAGTTCTATGATGAATTCATTCTGTCAAATAGAGAACTGGCATTTATATCTTCCCCCGATCGCAAACCTTCTATTTCAGAAACTACCATTGAACTTTTTAAAGAGATGGGGAAATTTATGAATTTCCATAAGCTTCCTCCTTTGCAGTGGCTGGCGCACTTCTCTAGAATGCTCAGGTATTTCCAAACCTAGAAATCAACTTTTCCTTTTTTATTACACATTCTTTTGCACCAACCTTCTATCTTTCCCTATAGATTCTGTCACTGCCTTTATAAGGAGTTAATGGAACTTCGTGATAACATGAATGAGAGAGCAGATTATAGTTCTTTTGGGGTAGTCGCAGCTTTTTTAGCCTAATGGCTAAGCATTGTTGTACTTCCAAGTTCCAAATGGGCAGATGTTGTTCGTCCCACAGTCTTTGTTGTTGCCGGTGCTCTGGCCAAGGGACAAAAGTATTCCCTTGCACCTCTAATGCTATGCTCTATCTACAGGGCTTTCAGAGAAATAACAACACATGTCAAGAACCCCACCATCGGATCTTCCTTGGCATATACTGCATGGCATTATTTTACTGGATAATTGGGAGTTTACTTCCCCTGGACCTTCGAAGCACCAGAGAAGGCATACGTTCATCCCATACATCTCCCACTCTGGTTCTTTTAGCAGAGAGTTATGGCCAAAAGGTCATATGAATGGGTGGCCAATAAAATTCAAGATGATGATCAAAAGACTTCTTCCAATTCCGTTTTCATCGCTACATTGATGATACTGACATGGTGGATCAGGGAACACTTACTGTAGCAGAAAGAGCCTTCTTTCTTTCCATTCACTCCTGCAGCCTGCCTCTCCAAGAAGGGACGAAATTCTGACGAGAGCGTTATTACCCCAGTCGCTTTACTCGCAAATTCGGCTATGATCAATCCATGTCAGAAGACTGCGGATTGCTCACCGAAAAGATGCGTTGCTACGGAACTGGTCCTATCAATTGGGCCATGATATGGAAGCAACTATTGGGTGGTCGCGTTAATTCTTCTTTCATAATTCCCAATTGTGACCATATAGTTCGTACTTCATATAGTTGGATGCAGTGGTGGGATCATTAATCATATTTGGTCAATAGACACTTACCAGTGGATTCCTCCATCTTCCTTCATCCACCCAATCTGAGAGGCAGGAAATACGAGAACGGAATTGGTTTTATTCCAGAGAAGAGCCATGCATCCCACCATGGTGAGATTTACAGAAAGATATCTATAGAAGAACCAATTCGTGAGACGAAGTCCATCAATACCCTGGATGGCTGGTTTGCTCACGGGGTCTTGACAGAATTTGAACAAGTCCCTTGTGATTTTGGTGGCCTAGCCATAGAAGATGTTGAAGGAACATCTTCTCCCATTCCGGTAGAAACTGCAACATTTCAGAATGAGCCGACTCCGGATGAACCAACTCTCCCTTCACAGTCTACTCCTCCCAGATCATCGTCTCCTATGTGCAGATCTCGAGCGCATATGCAAATGTCGCCACTTGTCCCTTAGGAAGGAGGTACACAGGCATCTACGTCACCTTCAGTCCCGATAGACAGAGAGCCCCAACCAGAAAGTAGTTGAGCAACTTCTTCTAAAGGGAAGCAAGTCGTGATTGAAGAAGTTGACGAAGAAAGCTTAAGCAACGAAAGTTCGGCTTCTTCATCAAAGAGTACCGCTTCTACGGAATATGATGATGACGAGGACGATGAAAGCGGTGAGGATAAAGATGATGATTTTAAAGAAGGAGAAGTTAATGTAAACGGAGAGGAGGATGTCATTGTGGAAAATGTTGAAGAAGAGCACCCTCCTGTGACTTCTGAAACTCTTCCTAGTACTAATATCCCTGTAAAGTCTCCTGCAACAATCGAGGAAGAAGAAGAACCCTTAGATTATGGGGAATACGGATATTCAACAGGTAATGGATTAAGTTCTCTAGATATTCATATGTTTATTCAATGATAATTATCTCATCATCATTGTCGTATCTTCATTTCAGGTGCTCATGTAGCTAATATTGAAATGGGCGATACTCTTTCCTTAAATCCTCCTCCAAATGCACCAGTAACTTCGCTAAGGGTCCCTCCAATTCCATTGACAGCACCGAAAAGGATAGCCCGTGAAATTATCTTTCCTATAGAGGCTGTTAATTTGCCTACTCCTACTACCTGAGATTCAAGCACAGAGGCCAAAGCGCCTTCTTTCGCTGACATGTTAGGAGTCGGCTCCTCTACCGTCCAAGAAATCTCTCCTCTAGCCAGTCACACTTCTGTGACATGTATATTTATATATTAATTTTTTATTTTTTTATTATTTTTTTAAGGAACCGTACATCTTTTAACTTGTAACGCTTATCTTAGCTTTCTTCCCTCTTCATATTATAGGGACTCCTCCATGTAGTGGAGTGGCAAGTTCTGAGTTCGTAGCCACTGCTTATGAGCTGTCATCTTTTGCGAAGATTCCTGCCCATAAGATGCTTTTAATGAAGAATTCTTTGTCAGCGACAGTTCACATCTTTAAAGATCATGAACAGTGGTCTGACCTAGACATTGCCATTAAAATTCTGGAAAGTTCTGCAAGAATGGCAAAAATTAACATCTCTGCCCTACACGATTTAATAATCTCTTTAGCATCGGTGGAGAATGTCACAATTGCGCCCGAGATTCTGGAGTATGAGAAGCAGTTAACTCTGTCTAAGGAAAAGACTTCTCTCATTGCTTCCACTATCTCTGAACTTGACCAAGAACACCTAGCTCTTTAGAAATGACTGAAGATCTATACTAATGACAGAGCGATTATTCGAGACTGTATCGCTGCTCTGAAGGAAGAGATCTCGCAGCTAGAATTGAAAGGTCACGAGATGGAATTATCAATAAAGGAGATTGAGGAAAAGATCCAAATCAATATGCAGTCTGTCAACACTGATAAGTTTGAGATGCTCAAGAGTGAAGAGATGATTATATCCTTGGAAGATAAACTGGCTGATCTTTCTAACCAAGCAAAGATCATACTTGAGGAAAAGTCAAAGCATATTGTAGCTTAGATGCAATTAAAAGAAGACTTGCAAAAGTAAATGAGGATAGTGGAATTATAGAAGATCTTTAAGCATGTAATTTCTCTTATGTATATGCTTTTTTGAACAAAGAATCTCTTTTGATTTTCAGTGATAATTTTCAGTGATCTCTTTCATGCATCTCTACATTATATAGTATTTTGAACATATTATCTATGCAGTAATCTTAGCATAATCACTAACTGATGGATTAATATAAAAACTAATACTTTATGCTTGTTAGTACGGGATTCCCTGTGTGACTTCGCCTACCTATATACATTTTCATTGGCGATGCTAGATTTTAATTTAGTCAGTTTCACACACAGTTTAAGCTCTTGAGTAGTGAAGTCGGGTCTCACGTGATAGTCTCTGTAACTCTTAGGAGTTCGCTGGACTTCTCACTGCCTAGGGAGTTCACAAACCGCGATCCATCAAAGGAGCCCAATGAAGCTATCGGGGCCGTGAACTCGGTTGGAATTATGCACAGGGTTGGCCACGGTAACTCTCTAGAGTTCACAGAGCTCATAAGGTGACCTTTAGGGTACCAAGTCTAGGGCCGCCAGTCCATCAATGAGTAGGTTTAAGCCCTTCCTCATGAGTTAGTACTGAAATCAAACCATAAACCTGGGGGGTCTTACGTACGGTTGGCCTATCTAAAGCTCACACTGTGGCCCTCATTTTCTTTGTCTGCAAGGTTAAGCCCATTCACGGGAGGGCATTTTCCTCCATTCCTCGTGACGTTGTCGAAAAACTATACAGATGGTATGGGGGTTACCCATGACTGGCCATTGAGGACTTTTGGTCTTTTTATAATTTTGGTCATTAACTCCATCAGTTGCCCGCATAGGTATGCGTACGATGGCCTTCACAGGCTTTTTAGGGCCACCAGCTTCTCATTGCTGCCCGAATGGTGATCTTGATAGGCCTTATGCGTGACTGACCACCAGCTTGATTAGGCTGCCTTAAAATGTCTTAGAAGACTTTGATAAGCATGATCAGTTGTTGTGAGAATGATAGACATTTCTGTTTAAAATTTACACATCACCATTTTTGTTGATGTCTTCGATTATACTCATATATCTATTTATGTTGTTCATAATATACCAACTTGGTGACAGTATCAATTTTAGACAGAAGAATTTTGTGGGCTCGCTTGATGATGTTGATGTTTACTTTCCTTTTGTAACATTTGCTACTATTTCATAGTCTTGATATGCTCGCGAAGTTCTTCTTTATTCGTTCATCTGATGATACATGACCATGATCTATTCTTGCCCCCTTTTGATGCATAATCATTATTCTAATGATATTTTAGATCAAAATTAGTAGTGTTTTCAGGAATGATCCTTCTGATAAAGTCATCATTGATCAATGCACAATTCTGTTCACTCTATTGGAGTATACTTCTTCTATGATGTACAACTCAACCTATTTAGACTTAAATTTGCCCCCTGATATGATTGTGATCCAACTCTTCTAGGTTTATTTTCATATTTTCTTCCTCTGTTACATACTGATGTATTGATGTTACTTTTATTTCAATCAAGATCCATGCTTATGCACCATAGGATCAATTTAGCACTCTCAGTATATTTGATTCCCCTGATAAACTTGACTTGTATCAACTTAGTCATTGCTCCTTTAATCAGGGAACCAGATCCGGCCGGAATCGCGTTTGCGTTTACTTAATCAACCAATTCTCTTTGGAGTTATTGAAGCAGTGCATCGCCACAGAAGACTGCACGACTGTAATCATGTTCACTGATGAGTCTGCCCCTAGTCCTTGAAATTTTCTTCGCTTATCCTGACCGATTCCAATAGGGATTTAAATTCCCTTCCCATGGTTCAAATCGGTGGGTTCTTCATGATCGAAACCCATATTTTTCATAATCTTTTTACTCACCGGACTATATTTTTTAAGATCTTGTGACGTTAGCCTATCATGGTACACATTATTCTCGGTCTCTTCTCCTGTCTTCACATCTCTTGAAACATAAAATTCTATTGGTTCAGGGTATTTTACGCTTACTTCAACCCGAAACCTCCCTGGAGAGGCCGAAAATGGCTTATTTCTTTCAACATATGGCAGTGGCATTGTGTAATTAGACTGTAAAATTTTCAACTGTCCGGCTGATAACAAGGTTAATGACGGTTGTCCTGGCTGCCTCAGATGTTTCGTCATAAAGTAGAATTTCTTCTTCGCCTCTGTAGTTTCGAATGATTTTGCCCTTTCTATTTTTCCTTTAATCACATTCATTTGGATGTCCTTTAGGACCTTGCTTTCATCATTCTTTTTCTCCTCTATAGAAAACCCTTTATAGTAATTAACGTCTGCAAAGAAGGACTTGGCTTCTGTATACGGCTTTGCATCGGCCATTATTTTATACTATATTCCGTCTTTACAGTATTTGAAGTACTGATGCAGAGTGGAGGGTATAATGCTATACTGATGTATCCATGGTCTCCCTAGGAAAAGATTGTATGTTGTTACTGCATTTATAACATGACACACGACATCAATAGTCAGTTCTTCTATATCCAGTGTTACTGTATTCTTACCAAGCACGCATTGTCCATCTTGATTAAAACCCTGTATCATTATTCCACTGGGGTGTATATCTGAATGACGGTAATTCAATTTACTCAACATCGAGAGTGGCAAAAGGTTCACCGCAGACCCATTTTCTATAATGATCCACTTGACTTTCTTTCCATGAATATGACCTTCTATCATCAACGGTCTGTTATGCTCTATTTCGTAGATCAAATCATTATCAGAGAAGGAAATGATTGGTAGACAATTTTCTTGTTCATCATGTTCTTCACGCTCTAATTCTACCAGTAAAGTTTCTTTAATGTCATGATCGGACAACGCTTGAACCAAGCTCTGTAGAAATTCTTCTGATATCTTAAGTGCATCATAAACACTTAATCGAGCCAGTATACCCTTCAAATGACTTACCACATCATAAGTCACTTTCGTCACTTCGCCCTTCTTTTCTTTCTCACCATTACTGTTCTGCCTTTCAATGATTTCTTTCTTAGTATTTCCTGGTTTTTACTTTACAAGACTTGTTATCTTCTTACCCGATCGTAACATAATTAGTGCTACCTTCTTTGATGTTTAATATTCTTCTTTCTTATTCGCATCTCAAGCTTTCCCCTCATTATGATCTGCATTGCGTACTCTGATATTATATGACTCATGGACTTATCAGTATATTTCCGCTTACTCTGATATCGTATGATTCATGATCTTGTCAATATTTCCGCTTATTTCGATGATGTATGATTTATGGGCTTTATTATATACTTGGCACTTACCTTACACACACTTTCACCACCCTCCAAGCTTTCTATAAGCTTATGTATGATAGATGCGTGCAGGTGGCATTAGGTCGTAGCAGCGTTGAACTTGGAGCGTGCAGCAGACTTCTAGAGCTTTGATTTTGATACATATGTATTTCTCTTTTAGCATTGTATTCAAATGTTTATATTAGTAGATATATAGTGATGTTGTTTTATGGCTTGTGGCTATGCTCCATTACAAAAAAAAAAAAAATTCACACTGAAAATCCTCCTTGTAGGATCTCTGGATTAGAATCTAGCACATGAGTGCCGGGAGCCGAGAATGGGCCACTACGGAGGCTGTTGGCACTGGATTCAGCGATTAGAAATTTTGTGAGCCTGTTTTCCGAGTTTGGGGTGTGACATAGGTCTAGTTTAATCCAAATCATGCTTTGATACCAACTTATAACACCTCGAAAATTGAGGGTCGAGCAAAGCTCAACTTCCAAGTTCCAACGCATCACTTATGCAACATGGATAATGATATTTAAATGTTGTCTATATTAGTGCATTAAACATGCGAGGAATTATACCAAATCATCATATCATAATCCAAAGTTAATGTAATTAAGCAAGCAGAAGACTGAGATAGATATATAAAGTATATGCGTGTTTCACGGCCTCCAAAGTATGAGTGTATTACCAGGCTGAATTTATACATGTTTTGTTTCAAAATATACGAAATGTCAAAATGTAATGTTTAACTAATCCATGTAACCCTGTGATCCCATCGAAGAAGCATGAGGTCTACATAGACCCGTCAGAGAGCTGAACATTGGAGAACTCTTCCTCCTTATCTACGAAGTCTAACTCCACTGCATATACATCCTCACCACCTTCATCTATAACATAGTCTGGTTGGTGTTTTAAAACACTATCCCAGAGTGGGAGTGAGTGATCAACTCAGTGGTACTATAAGGTAAAGGTTAACATCTTATCAATTCAGTCAAGCAGTAATGATAAAGCAATACAACAATCATATCCTAAGTACTCTTGTTAAGGCAGGAATATTATGATGTAATGATGCATGCCCTCGCCTGTACTCCCTCAGCGACATCATCTCATGATCGCGCATGGCAAACTCCGTAAAAGTGCACTTCCTCGCCAATGCACATGAAATGCTATGCATGATCGTGTTAGCCAAGTAATTTATTAGGCTTATTCATACAGCAGATTCGGGAAGCTAAGGCACCTCCCTTTTTATCATTTACCCAAGCAAGGATCCAACTACGGTCGTCAATCATAGTTAATCATATACGATAGGCAAGTTGTAGGGCATCACCCTTGATAAAAGCAGTGGATAGGTAAGTTCACGAGTTTACACTCGAGGTCACTACGGAGAGGCTCGTCACCTCAGCGTAGGCCTAGTTTATACTCGAGGTCACTACGGGAGGCTCGTCACTTGAACGTAAGCCGACAGCTCGAATATGGTGTCCCATACATCACCATATTCGGCTCACGAGTTTAGGTTGCTCACGTGTCACTACGGGGAGGCTCGTCATCCCAGCGTAGGCCGACAGCTTTTCCACTGTGTCCCATGCACCACCATGCCCAGCTCATGAGTCTTAGCGGATCGTGGTAACATGGTTGAGATGGGTTTTACATTGGTAAGTGGTACCTTAGATTCAAGCAGTAGTGTCCGTACATGGTAAACACACAATAAGCCAATCGGGTTATTTGACAAGTTCAATTGATATGAATGCACGCTGAATTAATCGACATGGAGAGCATAAACACTCCACGTGGCCTAACTACTGTCGACAATCACCGTACGTTTCGGATTCATCGAATGTATCCATTGTGGTGAGATTAGTTCGACCACTCGATCGGAAACCATTACTGATTGCCTGGACTACGTAGTAGCCTAACCATACTCCAATGCAATATATAGTCATAAGTGATAGTCATATCAGCATTTAACAAACAATTCAATTACACCAATCATTTGAGTATTTTACCAAACGCATATCGAACATGTTATCATACATATGCATTTTATCCGTAAATCATGTAGTAGTAATATAGATTACATGAAGGAATTTATACATATAGATAAGGTGATTGAGAATCCCATCTCAACGCCCTTATTAAATGCAATTCGTCAAACAATTTCTTATTCAGACATTTTATCAAACACTTAGACTACACATTACTACACACATGTCTTAAACTAGTTATAACATATATTATGGCAAATCCTTTCACAAAGGAGTTGTCATACATACAACAATCATGTATCCTAGGTTAATATTCATGGCAAGTACAAATCATAATTATCATTTCATTTAAACATTTCAACAAATACATGAAATGCATTACATATTCGCATAGTTCACACACATGTATAATTTATCGAATACATCATAACTAGGATCATATGGCATCACTCAAGTGAGACATAAATCATTAGCTAACATTGAAAGCCTTAAAAACCATAACCTCAACGTTTATAGTCTGTACCTTTGGTCGGTACGCCCATTACAAACTCGGTTCGTACACTACGTTCTCGTTTACAGCCCAACAGCTGCCTAAATCACGAAATAGGTTAGCTATTTCATCGATTCCTCTATTTGGATTCCTAAAACAAGATTAGGTTTAGGATTTCTTACCCAAATCAAAGCTAGAATCGACGATGTACCGATGGTGGGGTGGTGATTTGGTACGTTGAGTAGTGGGAGTGAATCCTAGCAACGATCTCCCTATCTCACTCTCTGCTCCTCACTCTTTTCTCCTCTTTTCTCTCTTCTCTCTCCTAAGGTTAGAGAAATTCATATGGAATGAGAGATGGGTGGTTTAAGGTCTTTAAATAGGCTCATAAGTGATGTCAATGGCCCCAGGGCCATGGTATACTTAGGGTATAGCCAAAGGGTGCCTGTTTTTGACAAACGGGGCCCTTAAGAAGGTCAATTTCTCACATAAGTCATGGATCAAGTTCTCTGACAATGGATCTATGCCAGGACTATGTTTGTGTTGCGATCTGACAAACTGATCAGTCGTGATGGACCTGTATTAGATGAACGTCATCGTTACTCGATTAGGGCCACAAGTATACCGATAAGAGCAGGAAAATTTCCCTGATTCATGGGTGTAGTTTGGTCAAAAACTGATGGTCTGAATCCTTCAATTTCGTCCGCAAGCGAATGACCCAATTCACTTAAGTTTGAGTTCATTTTCTAAAGATATTCGCGTTTCTCACACACTTCGCTCGTGACTCAAGTTATGTGTTTCTGGATACTATTTGTGCTCGATTCCTATGACGGTTGTCAAGCCCAGTAAGGCGGTTATAACCTTATAGTTTTACGATCATCGGACTTTCGATGCACGGTCTAGCTCCAATACGGAGTTTCAATGTGCTCCTGAGAGCAACTGGGTTTTGAGATTGCTCCTAGGTTTTTAGGTAATTTTGAGTTAGTGATTTTAATGGTTTTGGGTCTTGCAGTTCATATAGATAGTGATTTAAGCTAATTCCACTGATTATTTAGTTTAGTACTTAATTAATTTTCTTCTAACTTCCACAGTATACGATCTTTAAGGATTTCTGCCTGAGGTGGTACTTGGGTATTTGTACGGATTTTTCCGAGGCGTTACAAAAACAGATTCTGTGACCAAAAAATTCTAATTCTAAAAAATTGCAAAAATCGCCTTCAATCATATCGAAAGACCATCGATGCATCGAAGATGATATTGAAGGTCCTTAGATGTATCGAAGGTGAAATAAAAAAAATTACAGGATTTTTAAGCCAAACTCGATGGACACTTTTGGACCATTTTTGATACCATGGAAAGACCTTCAATGCATCTAAGCGAATATCGAAGATCATATCGAAAGACCTTCGATGCATCAAAGCTGTTATGCGAACCGCGTAAATTTGAGGTGGTTTCTAGATTCTTCTAAGTCGATGTGAAAGAAGGTGCTGCAAAACTATAAATAGGAGTTCCCAAGGAATCCCTAGGCATCATCTAGGGTTTGGAGGAGCAAATCACAAGGGTGGAGAGTCGTCGCCAAGCATTTTTCTTCCTTTGTTCCTTAGTTTTTCATGCTTTCTTCTAGTGTTTTAGATCCAATCATGTCTATGGTTGGCTAAACCTCTTAGCTAGGACTAAGAGGTGAAGCTTGTAGCGTGATGGAATATTTTTATTACTTTGATTCATGTTTATGTTGAACTTACCTTGATTCTAGTTTGATATTTATGGAATACTTAAAGTTTTTAATGATTTATTATGACTTAAATTACAATAGATCTGTAATAGCTTTAAGTATCTTCTTTTCCTATTTTTGAGATTATGGGATTGGTAAATCCTACTGCTTACCATCGTCTCATGGGCTTAGTTTGGGGATGGAATCCCTGCTAATTATCATAAATCTCCTCTTTTGAGAATTAGGTCAAAGGAAGTTCAGATTTGATCTTAAGTGCTATATCTTCCAATTGGATAAGTCCAATTGGATAAGATAGGACTCCAATTTCAATTGTGTTACTTGAATCAAGTAAGGAAAGTCCCTGATTGCTACAAGTGGATCCTTGGAAACCCTAGTTCCCACCTTTGAATTTACAAGTTTTAGTTAAAAAAATTCACAATTACTCTCTTTACAATTTTAGATTTAGATTAACATCTTCTTCTAGTTCTACTTCTAGTTGCTTTCAGAATACGCACAAGATTAGTTCATGTGGACTTGACCTCGATCTTACTGAGATTATTACTACATCGCGACCCTAAACTTGGGGTTGTGAACAGTATTGCGTCCTATAACGGAATATTCCAATGTTCTCGCATTCTCTCTTAGTTTTGATGACCTTTGTAACCACTTGTCGCACTTCTTCTTGAGCTATCACCCTTACTGCAGGAGTAGATCCATGTGATCCTACTCTTAGTGGCTGTGAGCCTTCGGGTTGTTGTTCTCTTTCATTCATGGCGGTCATCATCGGAAGGGTTACAATCTGAGCCACATTATGTGTGAGAGTGGCTAAATCTTATCGGAGGTTCCTATATTCCTCCATTAATGTTCTTTGCGTTTATGCCATCTCAGCCATGCATTCATTAGCGGTTGGTGGCGGGCCTTAGCTTGTTCCTGCCATGCATACAACAGCCTCTCTACTCCGTGACAAGGCGGCTGTTGGAGTAGGACTAGAGTACATTGGCGTGATAAGGCTTGAGAGAAGAATTTTGCTAAATCCTTTTATACTTCTATAGCATTCAGTTGACTATAGCGTGACTTGCAAAGGTGTCACTTTCAGAGATGGGGAGATCAACAGATTTTCTATGGGTGACTTGTGCTTCTCTTTCTTAGTCCATCTAGCGTTTACAACAAGTAATGCTAGAAAATCTTGAGACGAAGTTAAGGAACTAGGAGATTTTCCTAGGTATAACGATGGTGGAGCTAATGTGGGATTTCTTTTGGCTGCATTTCTCCTCACTAGCCCTCTGGTCTCTCTTGATGGAATCATTCTAGCTGTCCCGTGAAAGTGCCCTAGTTTGTCAATATGCATGAGTGTTGACTCAGCTAGACTGCAGAGCCTCATAGGAAGAATAATTCAAAGCGTCTGCCTCAACCGAATGTGTGCAAGCTCGCCACAGGTAAATCTAAGCCTCACATCTCATGTCCCAAAACACAAGGTAAATAAAACCCTTAAAACAAGTTAGAATATCATAGGGTTTTTGAGTTAGAAAACTTTTTCGAAATTCAGAAAATCTCTAAGTTTTCTTGCTCTGTCAATTTTATCGATATATTATTCGATATTATCAACCTGTGCTATCGATGTCCTCGATACCTAAACGATATCATCGATATGAGGATAAAATATGTCCAGCATCCACATACTCATTCAGACGGAATTATCGATGCATCGATATACTATCGATATCATCGATATTCAAATCTCGAGTCCATCGAAGGTGACTCGATAATGTCGATAGGTAGATCTCCGGTGCCCCTATTTTTTCTTAAGAATATCATATGTGCATCGATATATCAAAGCCTCCTCGATACCAACGAAATTCAAATCTTGATGATATCGGAAGGCTCTCGACGATATCAGTCATGGGCACGAAGTTTTCCAGCAAAATATTTTAAGATTGCTTATCTATGATCGAGGGTCACTCGATAGAATTGATATTCAAATATCGATGATATCGGTACTGTTTCGATTGCATTAAACAAGGACGTAAATTGTCCAGCAAGCTTAATGAGAAATCCGTTAAATTTATCGATGTCTCAACACAGTTATCGATATCATCGACATTCAAATTCCGATGATCTCGAAGGTCCCTCGATCATTCTTGTAAACCTGAAATATTTCATGTCAAGTCTCTCTCATTTTCAAATGTCGATGAATCGACACTAGTATCGATAATATCAGAGTTTAAAATCCAATGACTTGACACCTGTTTTGATTCCATCGACCAGCTGGTAAAAGGTTTCAAAAGCGTATGACATTTGAGTTTATCTCATCGAGCGGACCATCGATGTTATTGAGAGTATACGCTCGATGATATCGAACCCGCTCAATGATATCGAACTCTGTCATAAATGTGACTGTTTTATATCCGTTGGAACCTTTTGCCTATTTAAAGAGGACTTGTCTATGGTTACTGGTAGAGAAAGAAGAGAGTACTTTTAAGTATTTTACCTTAGATCATATACCCAAAGCCCTTTCTCTCAGGGAAGTTCATCCTTCAATCGACCCTCATCATTGATATTCAATAGAGTGCTACTACCTTAATGGCAAATCATTAAGGTAGGATGTCTTGAATGCATAATCGGAATCACTCTATCTTCCTTAGAGGAAAATATTCTATAGAGTAGGATTCCGTCTTATCCTTGACCTAAACCAAAGCCTCGTATTGGTACATCATCTGTGTTATGGATCAAAGAAGCCGAAGATTCTTCATCAACAATGAGGAGATCTTCGTCAATGTGTTGAATGAGACTCATCCACTTATTTGTAAGTTATTAGAGTCCAGAGGACACTTGTGATCATTCCTTTTTAGGAATGGGTCTAAGGTGTTTCTCACCCTTGCAAGCCCTCGTAGGAGGCCTCTGGCGGGAGTGTACATGGTGGGTGTATTATGTTGACCCTTGGTGTAACAGCCCAGATTTTTGCCAACCTGGAATTAGACGTCCTTAGGCAATGGGCCGCTCTTGACACCTTATTAACTTGTCAGAATTGAATCCCACAGTCTAAAATCGCTTCTGAACCCATTTCCTTCACAAATCCAACCCTTCACCACCTTGTTCTTTCAATTTTTCTAAGTACTTTCACCCTAGACACTATCTTAAACTAGTTAAGTATTATAACTTGGATCACCTTATATACAAACTACAAAGGCCTGAGTACCACCTCGACCAGAAATCACTTAGGATTAAATCCTTTAGAAATGAGACAAAGTAACTAAGTACTAAACTAGATTAGCTATGAAATCCATTTGAATCATTTTAAATACGATCTGCAAGACCCAAAACTTATAGAATCATTGACGCTAGGTTACCCTAAAATCTAAGATCAATCTCATTACCCGACTGCTCTCGGGAGCACGTTGAAACACCGTATCAGATCTGGACCGCACATCAGGAGTCCGAATAATACGAGGTTAAGGACTTAGGACCGCCTCACTGGGCTTGTGTAACACCCCAGATTTTTGCCAACCTGGGATTAGATGACCTTAGGTAATGGGTCGATTGTAATACCTCATTAACTTGTCAGAACTGAATCCCAAAGTCTAAAGCCGCCTTTGAACTCATTTCCTTCACAAACCTCACCCTTCATCACCTTGATCTTCCAATTTTTCTAATAACTTTCACCCTAGACACTATCTTAAACTAGCTAAGTAGTATAACTTGGATCACTTTATATACAAACTCCAAAGGCCTGAGTACCACCTCGACTAATTCACTTAGGACTAAATCCTTTAAAATGAGACAAAGTAACTAGGTGTGAAACCGATTAGCTACGAAATCCATTAGGATCGCTTTAAATATGATCTCGCAAGACCCAAAAGTTGCGTAATCATTGGCGCTAGGTTACCCTAAAGTTTAGAACCAAACTCATTTCCCGTCTGCTTCTGAATGAAACGAAACTTCAGTATTAGGTCTAGATCGCACATCGGGAGTCCGATTAACCCGGCTAAGGAACTAGGACCGCCCCACCGGGCTTAACAATCATCTCAAAAATCGCCTCCATCCGATGTTCCATGGCCATTCGTTTCGATTCGAGCGAGGGAGTGTGAAAAACACTATTCCTATCCAAAATAAATATCCGGAATAGTGATCCGCATCATTCGTTGACGCGTCAAGATAAGCAACCCGACCGTCGAATCGACCAAATTACACCCTCGGATTAAGAAAAATTTCAGAACATTTACATGTACTTGAATTTCGATCGTGGCCCACCGACCGTCGAATCCGAAAGTGGTCCGCCACGTGTGATCCGGGAATCCGATCGAGTCAAAAACGTAATCCCACGTAGATCCATAGATGGTGAGCTTAAGTCGACGTTTGGTTCAAGGAGGGCCACCGTAACTTCCCTTTTGAGCCGGGAAAAGCGACGAATATCCTATATTAGCAGCACTTGAACTCCGAGTCTAATTTTGAATGTTTTTGGCTATAAAAGGAGCTTAGAACAGCCCCTCTCACAGCCATACGAATTTTGGAGAAAAACCCTAGAGGGAGAGAGAGAAAAGAGAGAGAAGAGCTTGGGTTTTGTGGGAGATCTTCCTCCTACTGCTTTGGGCTGTTACACGGCCTACACCGCTTCATTCCAGGTGGTTTCCCGGCGGTTTTCATCCCATTTGAAGGTAAGAAACCCTAACCCTAGGTCTGATTTGAAGTGGGATCGATGTGGGTTGTGTAACGACTAACCGATTCCGCTCTTTAGGCTAGAAATCTCCCGTATACGGAAGTTCTACTACCCTTGCTGATTCGTTTCATTTCCAAAGGTAAAGGTGAGGACTTTAAGTGTATAAGTTGCGGTTTTCAACGCTTTCAATGTCAGATAATGGTAGATTCATGATCTGCATGCAATTACACATGTACAAAGTGCTTTCCGTTTCTTGTTTCGATTAACGTTGTGAAATATGGAATTTCACATATTCTAGGTATACGTAGAAATACCGTATACGTATTTTTTTTAGATAAATATTTGACATGTTTATTTAATGTATGATTATATAATATATGAATAAAATACTAGTTTGGCGAAAGGAATCGCCAAAATACATGTTCACTTGTAAATGCGACATATGTTGAAATTGTGTATGTTAGAAATACCGTATACGTATTTCTTTTGGAATAATGTTTGACATACTTATTTAATATATGATTATACAATATATGAATAAAATACTAGCTTGGCGAAAGGAATCGCCGTATTACAAGCTCCCTTGTAAACACTATGTATGTCGAACTGGGTACACTAGGAAGTACCCTATACGTATAAATTTTGCAACACATGATTGTCGTGTTTATTTGTTTATGAATATGATGTATATGTATAAAATATTAGTTTGGCAAAGGGACAACCCTAGTACACATTTCTCTAGCATACGTCATGTATGTTGAAATAGTGCATTCCAAGTGTTGGTGAAATCACTTTGTGAGTGAAAGTGCTTAAGTGTTAGAACCTTAGGTAGGTGCTGAGATGGGATTCTTAGCTACCTTAGAGTCACCTATGACATCCTCCATGTGGTTATTCACTCTAATCACTCGCCTATGAAAAATAAGTATTTGTATCCCTATTTGCATAATGCTTTATAACATGCTTTTGAACATGCTTTGTGACTTGTTTATTAACATGCTTCATGATATGCTTTATAATATGATTGCTAGTGTTCTTGAATTACCATGTTATCATGCCGTATTTCACATGCTATGGTTAGGATTTGATCGAGCTTGGGACTATGTTCATAGTCCAGCATCCCAGACGACTTGAAGATGTGGTTGGGATTCGCTCCGCCACGCATGATGTTTTGGCGAACCCGTGTCGTACTTCTGGTTGGCGATAGTGGTTGGCCACACGAGGTGCTTCGCGCTTCATATCGCCCAACTTGTTGTGCGCTCGAGCCACCGAACACGTCAAGTAAACCGTGTCTTATGTATGTTCACCATGTTTGGTCGCTAATGCTTGAACCTAGGGTACCAAACTTACCAAAGGATAATCCCGTTAACCATGGTACCTCGATCCGCTAAGACTCATGAGCCGGCATGGTGGTATGGGACACCGTGGTCGAGCTGTCGGCCTACGCTGGGCTACGTGCCTCCCCGTAGTGACCAGTGAGCAACTTAACTCGTGAGCCGATTATGGTGGTATGGGACACTATATTCGTGCTGTCGGCCTACATTGATAAGGTGATGGGGGAGTGGTGCAACCTTTGTGCGTAACAGCCCTGACAGCCCTTTGTAGTGACCGCGAGCATATTCTGAAGTTACAGCGTGCCTTAGGGTTCGCCGCGATATATAGAGTATGAACTAGGCCTGTTTCTGTATAGTGATGAATCGTTTAAGGGGTGATGGGGGAGTGGTGCAACCTTTGTGCGTAACGTTCCTGGCAAATTTCTCTCGCAGTGACCTAGAAAATACACCATCGTCTGATATTAACTAGGACTGACGACCCTAGAATGGATCATGTTTGGGAATGATACAAGGGAGGTACCTTAGTTTCCCAATCCTGCTGTTTGAAATGGACTAATTAAAAACTCGGTAATCATGCTCATCATGCATCGCATGTGCCTGGAAGATGTGGAGCACTGTGGGATGTAAGCATGCGCGAATGTGAGATAGTGTCGCATGAGGGAGTATGTCGGTGAGGGCATCCATCATATCTGCATTCATACTTGCATTAATCAGAGTAACTAGGAGTGTTTGATTTACTGCTTTATCATTACTGCTTGACTGTATTGATAACATGATAACTTATGCCTTATTGTTCCACTGAGTTAGCTACTCACTCCCACGTTACGGGACGGTGTTGTACACACCAAACAGATTTGTTGAGTTTCAGGTGATGGCGATGCTTGTGAAGCAGAGCCGGACTACTTCTATGGTGATGAGGAGGAGTTCTCCTATCTATATCTCTCTGACAGGTCTATGAAGACCTGGTATTGTACTGACGGGGCTATGGTATTTGGGATAGGAGACTTTACGCGTCATCACATTAGGTATATTTTAGAACTGTCCTTGTAATTATTTAACCCGGAAATGTTATCACACTCTGGAGACTCATCATAGTTTATATATTTTGTCTATCTATTACAGTCTTCCGCTTGCAACTTTAACTGTCTCTGGAGTATGATATGCTGTTTTGGCTTAATCTCACTCATGTTCAATGCACGAATACAGTCAACATTCAATCATCATTCATTTTGTTGCATAAGTGATGTTCTGGAACTCGGGAGTTGAGTTTATGCTCGACCCCCGATTTTCAGGGCGTTACAAGATGGTATCAGAGCATGATTTTGATTAAACCAGACCTGGGTTATGGTCACACGACGCACACTGACGCACTCTGACTTAGGAGGGAGCGACGGAATGTAGAAACAGTCTTAGGCATCCCTGTTTCGTCTAGCGGCTAGTTCGCTGAAAACAAACGCCGAAATCGAGTCCGTATTAACCCTTGGTTGCACGGGTCGACCTTAAAATGTTCCTAGGTCGTCTATAGATAATTCTAGATTACAATCCACCTCACCCTAACCGTTGACAATCGGTAGAATATAGGATAGGCGTGATGAGGATAACTATTCCAAATCCTCGGAGCTTCTCTGGACCCCTCACGGAGACTTCTCGAATCCATTAGGAAGAAAGCAGAAAATAGAAATAAATTCTACTACATTCGAAATTGGTTAATGAATGTCAAAAGAAAAATGAGTTCATAACCCTTTAAATAGGGATACCAAGTAATGGGAAGGAAATCAGAAACAAACTACAACTAAAACCCCTAAGTTGTGATATCTACTAGTGCGCAAGGCTTTCAGCCAAAAATAGTAAGTGTCCTATTTGACTTCACCAAACCATTCTCCTAATTATTCTAAGCTCTTTACGCGATGAGCGCAACTCCTAAAGCCCAACAGATGAAGAGTAATCAAACAAAAATTACTATTTTGGTAAAACAAAATTAAAACGGGAAAATGACCGCCAATTGGAGGGTTTTCTCGCAATTCCGGGTACAGAACCCAAAGATAGCTGGGTTGGTTGGCTTCATTAGCTCGTTCTCTACCCCAAATTCATATATTTTACATCGATAACTCATTCCGATTGCAAGTTACGTCCAATTATCCCGAAACTACCCGAAATGGAGCAAATCGGATTCGGGGCCTCCCACTTAGATCCGATGGGACCTGTGGTCAAACCAGGTGCATTTGGCACCTTGGGACCACAGAGAACACGGCCCCACCGCGGCGGCGCGGTTCCGGCCAAGTCCGATCAAGGCGGCGCCCATGCAAGCACCGGCGGCGGCGGACCGCAGTCCGGTCACTTTTCCGGCGAGGTTCCAAGCATGGGGTTGGTCGGCCTGACCCCCTCTACCCCCTGGCACGTGCCATTTTGGAAAATGGTTGGGTTTTAAAGGGCTGGAGCACCCCACTCTCCCATTTCATCCCTTCCAAACGCCCAAACCTCCATTTCTGATTTTTCTCTCTCAAACCTCCACTCCAATCGCCCATTTTGTTGTTTCATATCCAACCATACATCCTCCTCCAACGATTACAACATAACCTACCCCCTACCCTCTCCATTCTCTTTCATTTGAGCACTTACACGCCTCATTTGGAGCTCAAATTCGGGTAAGCTCTCAACTCATCCCATCTACTCATTTTCCTCCTTCAATCCCTACCTTTTTGGCCTTTACAATCCCTGTTGAGGCTCAAGTCCATGGAGAACCAAAACTCCAAATTTCCATTTCCTTATCCTCATTTTCCATGGCTCTATCCGAGCTCATCCATATGTTGTCTTGTAGTTTGCATGGGCTACTATTTTAGGGTGGTTATGTTTTCCTGTTGATAGGTGTAGTAGTTGGTAGAATGTTTTAAGTATTTGAGAACATTTAGGGTCCGTTCGGCCAAATTACATTAGATAAGTTTACGGTGGATAGAATTGTAAAAGTAATAAAAAATGTATATGTAGGGTATGGCCCCTAGATTGGGTGTATCCTATGTCTTCCGACACCATGTTTAGAATGTACACAATTAAGAGAAAATTCCGAGAATTCCTTTCCAATAACACTTAGAAATTTTCCCATCGTGGGGTATGGAAAATCCCATCTCACGTTTTTCCAACACCAGGCTCATTTTTCCAAGGCCTATAAAATTTAATCCCCTCCCACCCTCCTACCAACCATGTCACACCCAATCCCAAGGTAGGATTAGTAATGCGGTCCCATTTAATACAACTTAAGGCCACTGGCCAAATTGTGTTGAAGTGATAAAGTCCCTTGATATACATTAACCCACCGCACTCTGATAGCTTAAGCTTTTGGAGTAAATGGTTGTTTGATAGATAGGCCCATAGAGTTTGGACCTAGAGCGATACTCCTAATCTTGACAGACCTGACCATATAGGAAATCCAACAAATTAATAATACAAACTCCAGGATCTTCTTAGCTGGTGTGAGCATATGTGAAAGGCTCGAGCGTCAAGTACAGACAACTCAATTCCACTTAGACAACGTTTGACCCTACACGATGAATAATTTCTTGTATTAGAAATGATCTGAAATCATCTAGTGTGTAAGTATAGACTAATAGATTACCACTATTCATAAATTGAGACTAGGCTACTGGTTCTACTACTGAACGTAAAAGACTGATTATGCTAAGATAATTGCAAGATAGTTGAAAGATGGACCTAATTAATGGGCTGGATTAGGTTGGAGTGAGACCTCACTCCTTCGTCGGACCCCTTAATACTCATAGGCTCCTTTAATAACTCATGGGAAGGTTGTATGACATAGAAACTATTCACGCTCATAGAAAACTTATATATCCTTTGGATTTAATGTTAGATCAAATCAATACACCCTCAGAATTGCCTTCTCAAGGACTTAGTACAATCGGGACACGGGCGTAGAAACTACACATTAGCGAGGTATTCGCGGTTTGAATCGAATTCTCAATCCCGGTAGTGACCAATGAACCCTATGCTCGATCAAGCGAAGGTCGGGATCACCTAGGATTAAGGACTGATACGATGATTTTCTCGTCTTCGCGAGGCAGAAGGTCTATGAATCTGGCTCAGACCCACTATGCAACTTTCTTCCGTGTTGGCTTGACCACTTACAACCAAAAGTTTATAACTTTGTCTTTGAGAAGTGTGAGAATATATAGCCAATAGAAATATTTCCTTTTAGGCCTAAGGAATTTCCCAAGTGAGCAAATGTATGCTTAAGAATCGTGTCCTAAATCACATGCCATGTCGGCATACATATTGTGCTTATGAACGCAAAAGATAGCTCTGCCTATTAAGCTAGACATGATTAAATAGGATAAGTCTGGACCGCGACAAAATTTCTTGGTAGAATTAGGCATCTCGCTATAAACTCACACCTGACCCCGAATCAACCACAATACCCTTCATCTTTAGCTCCTTTCTATGACCATAGGTATCAATGCCATAATACACAACATTGATGAAAAGAAGACCAATGTAGTGGGAGATCGCATCCCATTTCATGTCAAGGATAGATTCTAAACTACACCTTGTTCCGATATACGGAGCAGGACATAAATCTTGAGCCTTGAGGGCGAAAATAAATTTTAAGGGGGGTAGAACATGATGAACCCGCTCTAGTTAGGTCACCTAATACACCTCTTTGACCTAGGTGGCGCAGCAGAAACGTGGTGGACCCTACCCCACTGGCCCAGGATCGAAACGGTGCTCGATAAATACGAACATTATAGAAGCCCTAGTAAGTTCTACTATGAGAAATGTTTTAGGATGATCTAGTAAGTTTTGATTCACCCTCCCCTGGGACAGATAATATCAAGGACTCTCTTAAACTAAGACCTAAAGGGCAACCTTATAATAAACAATTTGAGCCTTTCAATGATGGACATTCCCTACTCTTAGAGAGTGATCGGACTACGGAGTTACTGACATCTACAACTGCGAAGTTTTCGCGGCTTGACCCAATTCCCAATCCTGGGTGACTATCGATGGACTCTCTGCTGACGAGCGGACGACCAGGATCCACCAGGATTCGGAAGGGATACGATGAGCTTCCTACCCTGGCCCGGTGGATGATCGATGTATCGGGATCGAGCCCACTATTACTGTCTCTCCGTGTTGGTCAAACAATGAAAACAACTATCTTACTCTAAATTGTGGGAATTGTCGTCGAGACTCCAAATAGGTAAAGAAATAAATGGTAGTAAACCATCAGGGTATGAGAAATGGATGAAGAATTAAGTTTTAAGGGGGGTAGATTAAAAGAAACCAGACTAGTATATACCCTACCACGCGTAGGAACTCGAAATCAATAAGTCTTAGGCACATGAAATAATAGAAATCTTTCCTTATTACCCTTAGGCAATTTCGGGGATGAAATTTTGTTTTAAGGGGGGTAGATTGTAACGCCCCAGATTTTTGCCAACCTGGGATTAGATGACCTTAGGCAATGGGTCGATCGTAATACCTCATTAACTTGTCAGAACTGAATCCCAAAGTCTAAAGCCGCCTTTGAACTCATTTCCTTCACAAACCTCACCCTTCATCACCTTGATCTTCCAATTTTTCTAATAACTTTCACCCTAGACACTATCTTAAACTAGCTAAGTAGTATAACTTGGATCACTTTATATACAAACTCCAAAGGCCTGAGTACCACCTCGACTGTAATTCACTTAGGACTAAATCCTTTAGAAATGAGACAAAGTAACTAGGTGTGAAACCGATTAGCTACGAAATCCATTAGGATCGCTTTAAATACGATCCGCAAGACCCAAAAGTTGCGTAATCATTGGCGCTAGGTTACCCTAAAGTTTAGAACCAAACTCATTTCCCGTCTCGCTTCTGAATGAAACGAAACTTCAGATTAGGTCTAGATCGCACATCGGAGTCCGATTAACCCGAAGCTAAGGAACTAGGACCGCCCACCGGGCTTAACAATCATCTCAAAATCAGCTCCATCCGATGTTCTATGGCCATTCGTTTCGATTCTGAGCGAGGGAGTGTGAAAAACACTATTCCCATCCAAAATAAATATCCGGAATAGTGATCTCGCATCATTCGTTGACGCGTCGCATGATAAGCAACCCGACCGTCGAATCGACCAAATTACACCCTGGATTAAGAAAATTTCAGAACATTTACATGTACTTGGAATTTCGATCGATCGTGGCCCACTGACCGTCGAACCGAAAGTGGTCCGCCACGTGTGATCCGGGAATCCGATCGAGTCAAAAACGTAATCCCACGTAGATCCATAGATGGTGAGCTTAAGTCGACGTTTGGTTCAAGGAGGGCCACCAGAACTTCCCTTTTGAGCCGGAAAAGCGACGAATATCCTATATTAGCGATACCCCTTGAACTTGAGTCTAATTTTGAAATGTTTTTGGCTATAAAAGGAGCTTAGAACAGCCCCTCTCACAGCCATACGAATTTTGGAGAAAAACCCTAGAGGGAGAGAGAGAAAAGAGAGAGAAGAGCTTGGGTTTTGTGGGAGATCTTCCTCCTACTGCTTTGGGCTGTTACACGGCCTACACCGCTTCATTCCAGGTGGTTTCCCGGCGGTTTCCATCCCATTTGAAGGTAAGAAACCCTAACCCTAGGTCTGATTTGAAGTGGGATCGATGTGGGTTGTGTAACGACTAACCGATTCCGCTCTTTAGGCTAGAAATCTCCCGTATACGGAAGTTCTACTACCCTTGCTGATTCGTTTCGTTTCCAAAGGTAAAGGTGAGGACTTTAAGTGTATAAGTTGCGGTTTTCAACGCTTTCAATGTCAGATAATGGTAGATTCATGATTTGCATGCAATTGCACATGTACAAAGTGCTTTCCGTTTCCTGTTTCGATTAACGTTGTGAAATATGGAATTTCACATATTCTAGGTATACGTAGAAATACCGTATACGTATTTTTTTTAGATAAATATTTGACATGTTTATTTAATGTATGATTATATAATATATGAATAAAATACTAGTTTGGCGAAAGGAATCGCCAAAATACATGTTCACTTGTAAATGCGACATATGTTGAAATTGTGTATGTTAGAAATACCGTATACGTATTTCTTTTGGAATAATATTTGACATACTTATTTAATATATGATTATACAATATATGAATAAAATACTAGCTTGGCGAAAGGAATCGCCGTATTACAAGCTCCCTTGTAAACACTATGTATGTCGAAACTGGGTACACTAGGAAGTACCCTATACGTATAAATTTTGCTGACATGATTGTCAGGTTTATTTGCTGTATGAATATGATGTATATGTATAAAATATTAGTTTGGCAAAGGGACAACCCTAGTACACATTTCTCTAGCATACGTCATGTATGTTGAAATAGTGCATTCCAAGTGTTGGTGAAATCACTTGTGAGTGAAAGTGCTTAAGTGTTAGAACCTTAGGTAGGTGCTGAGATGGGATTCTTAGCTACCTTAGAGTCACCTATGACATCCTCCATGTGGTTATTCACTCTAATCACTCGCCTATGAAAAATAAGTATTTGTATCCCTATTTGCATAATGCTTTATAACATGCTTTTGAACATGCTTTGTGACTTGTTTATTAACATGCTTCATGATATGCTTTATAATATGATTGCTAGTGTTCTTGAATTACCATGTTATCATGCCGTATTTCACATGCTATGGTTAGGATTTGACTGAGCTTGGGACTATGTTCATAGTCCAGGCATCCCAGATCGACTTGAAGATGTGGTTGGGATTCGCTCCGCCACGCATGATGTGTTGGCGAACCCGTGTCGTACTTCGGGTTGGCAATAGTGGTTGGCCACACGAGGTGCTTCTGCGCTTCATATCGCCCAACTTGTTGTGCGCTCGAGCCACCGAACACGTCAAGTAAACCGTGTGTCTTATGTATGTTCACCATGTTTGGTCGCTAATGCTTGAACCTGGGTACCAAACTTACCGGTGATAATCCCGTTAACCATGGTACCTCGATCCGCTAAGACTCATGAGCCAGGCATGATGGTATGGGACACCGTGGTCGAGCTGTCGGCCTACGCTGGGGCTACGTGCCTCCCCGTAGTGACCAGTGAGCAACTTAACTCGTGAGCCGATTATGGTGGTATGGGACACTATATTCGTGTCTTCGGCCTACATTGATAAGGTGATGGGGAGTGGTGCAACCTTTGTGCGTAATGCCCGACACCCTTTGTAGTGACCGCGAGCATATTCTCAAGTTGCAGTAGCGTGCCTTAGGGTTCGCCGCGATATATAGAGTATGAACTAGGCCTGTTTCGTATAGTGATGAATCGTTTAAGGGGTGATGGGGAGTGGTGCAACCTTTGTGCGTAATGTACCACAGCGCACCTTTCTCGCAGTGACCTAGAAAATACACCATCGTCGATATTAACTAGACCGACGACCCTAGAATGGATCATGTTTGGGAATGATACAAGGGAGGTACCTTAGTTTCCCAATCCTGCCGTTTGAAATGGACTAATTAAAAACTCGGTAATCATGCTCATCATGCATCGCATGTGCCTGGAAGATGTGGAGCACTGTGGGATGTAAGCATGCGCGAATGTGAGATAGTGTCGCATGAGGGAGTATGTCGGTGAGGGCATCCATCATATCTGCATTCATACTTGCATTAATCAGAGTAACTAGGAGTGTTTGATTTACTGCTTTATCATTACTGCTTGACTGTATTGATAACATGATAACTTATGCCTTATTATTCCACTGAGTTAGCTACTCACTCCCACGTTACGGGACGGTGTTGTACACACCAAACAGATTTGTTGAGTTTCAGGTGATGGCGATGCTTGTGAAGCAGAGCCGGACTACTTCTATGGTGATGAGGAGGAGTTCTCCTATCTATATCTCTCTGACAGGTCTATGAAGACCTGGTATTGTACTGACGGGGCTATGGTATTTGGGATAGGAGACTTTACGCGTCATCACATTAGGTATATTTTAGAACTGTCCTTGTAATTATTTAACCCGAAAATGTTATCACACTCTGGAGACTCATCATAGTTTATATATTTTGTCTATCTATTACAGTCTTCCGCTTGCAACTTTAACTGTCTCTGGAGTATGATATGCTGTTTTGGCTTAATCTCACTCATGTTCAATGCACGAATACAGTCAACATTCAATCATCATTCATTTTGTTGCATAAGTGATGTTCTGGAACTCGGGAGTTGAGTTTATGCTCGACCCTCAATTTTCAGGGCGTTACAGCTTGACAACCATCTCAGAAATCAAATCCAGCTAGTGTCCCACGGCTGTTCGCTTGAGCCTGGAGCGAGAGAGTGTGAAAACACTTGTTTTCTTTCCAAAATAAATATCTTGAATAGTAATCTGAGACTTGTCACTTACAGGTCAGTATTAAGCAACCTGACCGTTAGAATCAGGCCAAATTACACCCTCGGATCAGGAGAAATTTCATACACATATCCATGTACTCGGAATCTCCGATCGAGATCTGCTGACCGTTGAACTGAAACTAGCCAACCACGTGTGATCTGAGAACCCTACTGGAATGAAAACTTAATAGAACCTAGATACATAGTTTGTGAGCTTAAGTCTGACCTTTGGCTCAAGGAGGCCCACCAGAAGTCCTCCGTTGAGCTGAAACAGGTCCGATTTGGTTATAATCTAAGTATACTTTGACCTGGAGTCTATTTCGGTAAGTTTTTAGGCTATATAAGGACCTTAAACCCTCTCTCATTGCAGCCATACGAATTTAGGAGAAAACCTAGGCGAGAGAAGAGAGAAAAGAGAGAGAAGGTGAGAGAGTTGTGGGAGATCCTTCCTGCCTTTCTTCCTTGTTGCCTTAGGTGCTTAACCACTTCATTCTTATCGCTTTGCCGGCGATTTCAGTGATGTTTCTAGGTAAGAAACCCTAACCCTAATCTGTTTTGGGGTTGTATAGGTTATAGGTTATGAAATAGCTAACCTATTTCATTTTATAGGTTACCAAACTACCGTATTCAGAAACTTAGCAATTCTATCGACTCCGTTTCGATTCTACGATAAAAGGTGCGGACTTTAGGTGTATAAGTTATGGTTTTCAATGCTTTCAATGTCAGATAATGATAGATTCATGATCTGCATGCAATTACACATGTACAAAGTGCTTTCTGTTTTCTGTTTCGATTAAAGACATAGAATATGGAATTTTACATATTCTAGGTATTTATAGAAAATACCGTATACGTATATATTTTGGAAATGTGTTTGACATGATTATTTGTTGTATGAATATATGATATATGGATAAAATACTTATTTGGCAAAAGGATTCGCCCTAATACATGTTATGCTAATATACACTATGTATGTAGAAATAGTGTATTGTAGAAAGTACCGTATACGTATATATTTTGGAAGTGTGTTTGACATGATTATTTACTGTATGAATATATCATATGTACGTAAAATACTTGCTTGGCGAAAGGACTCGCCCTAATACATGTTTTGCTAACATACACTAAGTATGTTGAAATAGTGTATGCTAAGTGTTTGTGAAAATGCTTGTGTGAGTAGGTGTTTGGATGATGATTCTTAGGTAGGTGTTGAGATGGGATTCTCAACTACCTTAGAGACATGTATGATTTCCTCCATGAGGTTGTTTACTTAAACCATTTATTTGTGAAATATATGTGTTTGTATTCTTGTTTATATGATGTTTTATGACATGCTTTATAACATGCTTTATACATGCTTATGACATGTTTGATAGCATGCTTGAATTACTTTGTTTATTACGCTTTACTCCACATGCTTTGAATATGGATTAACTGCGATTGGGACTATGTTTATAGTTCAGATAATCGGTACCAGACTTGAGATCGTGGTTGAGATTCATTTCGCCACGTTAGATGTGTTCGACGAACTTGAGTCGTACTTCGGTTGGTGATTGTGGTTGGCCACATGAAGTGCTTATGCACTTCATGTTGTTCAACTTGTTGTGCACTCGAGCTAGCCGAGCTCGTCAAGTAACCCGATCTGTCTAATGTATGTTCACAATGTTTGGATGCTACTGCTTGAACCTAGGGTACTAAACTTACCAGTGAAATTCCTTTTAACCATGGTACCTCGATCCGCTAAGACTCATGAGCCGGGCATGGTGGTATGGGACACCGTGGTCAAGCTGTTGGCCTACGCTGGGGCCATGTGCCTCCCCATAATGACCAATGAGCAACCTGACTCGTGAGCCGATTATGGTGGTATGGGACACTATATTCATGCTGTCGGCCTACATTGATAAGGTGATGGGGGAGTGGTGCAACAAATGCGAGTAATAGCCCTGACAGCCCTTTGTAGTGACCTCGAGCATACTCTGAATTTGTGGTGAGGCGATGAGTTTTGCCGCAGTGTAGAGAGTATGGACTAGGCTTGTTTCTGTATAGTGATGAATCGTTAAAGAGGTGATGGGGGAGTGGTGTAACCTTTATGCGTAACAGCCCTAGTAGCCTTTGTAGTGACCTAGAAAACACACCATCGTCTGAGATTAACTAAGACTGACGGCCCTAGAATGGATCATGTTTGGGAATGATACAAGGGAGGTACCTTAGTTTCCCAATCCTGCTATTTGAAATGGACTAATAACAACTCGGTAATCATGCTCATCATGCATTGCATATGCCTAGAAGATGTGGAGCACTGAGGGATGAAAGCATGCCACGAACGTAAGATGGTGTCGCATGAGGGAGGGTGTGGTGAGGGCATACATCATGACTGTATTCATACTTGCATTAATAAGAGTAGTTAGGAGTGTTTGATTTTACTGCTTTATCATTACTGCTTGACTAAATTGATAACATGTTAACCTATGCTTTATTGTTCCACTGAGTTGATCACTCACTCCCACGTTACGAGACGGTGTTTGCAACACCAACCAGATTTGTTGAGTTTCAGATGATGGCGATGCTTATGAAGCAGAGCCGGACTACTACTATGATGTTGAGGAGTTCTCCTACATATAACCCTTTGACAGGTCTATGAAGACCTAGTAATGTATTGATGGAACTATGGTACTTGGGATAGAAGACATTACACTTCCTCACATTTGATAAATTTTACAATTGTACTTGTAATTATTTAACCTGGTAACTTTATCACATTCTGGAGACTCACCACAGTTTTTATATGTTATTTATCTATCACAGTCTTCCGCTTGTAATTTAACTGTCTTTGGAGTATGATATGTTGTTTGGGCTTAATCTCACTCATGTTCAATGCACGAATACAGTCAACATTTAATCATCATTCATTTTGTTGCATAAGTGATGTTCTGGAACTCGGGAGTTGAGTTTATGCTTGACCCTTGATTTACAGGATGTTACACTTGGTCTGTGGAGAGCATAAACAATTAGGTTCCTTGTGTGGATCCTTGGCCATTGTGCTTAAAACTGGGTGCTATGTCTTGACCCTTGCTCAAGGAGCATAAACAGTCAGCGTAGGTGTAAGTTGTAAAGGTTAAAGGTAAACTTGATTTAAAACCTTAGGTTTGAGGTGAACCGCTATGAAACCTCCTTAGTGAAATCCGGTACACTCAAGGATTGAGTGCGGTTACTAGGAGTAGAGTAGACAAGTAGTCGAACCACTATAAAAATGACTGTGTTTCAGATTGCTATTTATTTATTTATGTGATTTCATTCTATATTTTCATATCTGATTATCTGATATCACACCTCACATACAAACGCACAGTGTAACACCCCGTCCATTCTGTACCATTTTTCATGCATATGTGCATGATGATCGATACCCTTAGCTAGACCTAGATTGGTTGTTCTTAGTACACACCTAACTGACCAGAACCCCAAGACCCCGAAACCTATCACATATCGACCGCCCCGTCGCTGTGATCGCATAGGTACCACCCATGCGTCTATATGATACTCCGTTAGTGAGCTACGCCGTAAAGAATAGTAAGTATATCATGTGCGCATGGCGTCATGTATTTCGTTCCACACATGTGCACATCACATGCCATGCACACATGTACATGCCACACATGGGTGAGAGAATCTCTACCCATTTGTGTAATGTTACACACCCATACCTCTCCTCTCTCATGTGCATGAAACGTCAACCTTTCCCCATGCCATACACTATGCATGACATCATCACACCATGCCATCCCATGCTCCTTTAATCCACCATTAATTACAAAGCATGAATTAATTACCATAATCCTAGTCTAACCTAATATTAATTACATTAGCCTAACTTAACCAAAATTTTATCCATTTCTTTAAAATACCCCTCCATCCCTTACCATTTCACCATTTTCCATAAGAGAGAGAGAGAGAGAGGAGTGATCTTGGTGGGCCATCAACTCCATCAATCCCATCCCTTCCATCTATCTCAACCATCAATTCCATCTTAACCATCCATCTAATTCATCAAGGTGAGTACACCCACTCCACTCTTAATTTGTTTTCTTTTTGATTATTTGTATAATTGTTAGTGGTGACAATTTGAGGATAATGATGTGATCAATGGTGTGGATATATAGGAGAGTACATATAGAAAGATGATAAAAACAAAATAAAATGGTGATGATATGATGATAATGATGTGTTTAGTGGTGTGGATTCATGGAAAAATACATATAACATATAAAAAGATTAATAATAAAAATAATTTATTATAGACTTTATGTGGGACCCATTGATAGTGGGCCCCACCAAAATGTTTGTATGCCATCTAAACTGTCCATGTATGGGGCCAAACTCTCACACACCACAAAAAAATAGAAATAAATAAATAGATAAATAAATAAATAAATAAAAAATATATATGTGTGTGTGTGTGACAGCCTCCAAGAGGAGGTGCAACAAGCAGCAGTGTGTAGGCTGCTTTTACAAAGGAAGGGGGGGATGTGGGCCCACAACACCCCCCCAACATGATTAATGTATTTGATCTAGACAGTCCATCTTATTTTCCATATCATATTAGGCGTTGAGATGAAAAACGAAGTCAATCCAAGACTCTAGTAGACCACACCATCAAAAATATTATTTTAATAGTGATAAATTGTTAGGACCCATTGTGATGTTTCTGTACTCCAAAAATGTTGAATATTAGACTAGTTGGGTTTGTCACGTGCCATATAATCCAACAGATGGATTGGATCATCTTGATATGGGCCCTACATATGAAAATTCATAAGAAAACAATATATATATATATATATATATATATATATATATGCAGCAAATAACGTCCTTTGCACGCTCTGCTTCTTGAAACGCTGGAGGAGGTGGGCCCCCACCATAGGCCAAACCTTGATGCATGTTAAGCATCTACATAGTGCATTTGATGGGCCCCGTTTAAAAATGGGTCACCCCCAAATTTCAGCCGTACGCAGAATTCAGGTGGCCCACACCATAAAAAAAATATAATAATAGTAAATAATAATTACAAAAAAAGATTTGGATCAATCTGATCATGAGGCATGTGTTATATCCAAACCGTTCATCCATTCAGCGAGTTTGTCTTAAGGCTTGAGAAGAAAAATAAGATAGATCTAACTATCAAGTGGGCTACACTACAAAAGTCGTAGGGATTGAAAGTATACCATTGGAACCCTTTTTTGGTCAGAAATTTTGGAGCAGTATGAAATTTGTTTTTCCCCTTAATTCAGGTCTTTGTGACTTATATGAATAGATTGGATGGAAAATAAACAGTATGGTCGGCCCTGTAAATTGTTTAACAGTGAAATCATTATCTCCACCACTGTTTATGGTGAGGTCCAGATAATCTTTGGATATGATTCATTTTTGGATGATGCTATAAAATGATCTAAAAATAATAGAAACAAAAATAATAAAAATAAAAATAGATGAACTGTGTATATGTAATAAATACATCTCTTTGCACCCATGTAACTTTGATCTCCTTGAACCGTTCGTACAACTCGATGCTCGAGTATGTAAATCGCTTGTTAGGTCCACCTAAAATTTGGATGTATCTGAAACTTGGTTTGACCCCTCAACCAAGTGGGACACACATAATGGATGGGCTGGATTTATGAACCACACCTCTGTGGGCCCAACAAATAATTATGAATATTTAAGGGAGGGTAACCCACTCAACTTGTGTTTAGTATGACCCACTTTGATGTAGGTGTTATGCCACTTAATCCACCATGGTTATGACATGATTTATATTTAAGATCCTCATCGTTTATCTATTTTATCAACTCTTTTGACGATATGTTAACAAGACTTAGGCCCATCCAATGATTAGATAGTCGTACGTTCTGAAATAATGTAAATTGAACTCTCATCATTGAAAATTCGTTATGGGCCATCCTGACGATGTATTAGATATTCAACCCATCCAGACCATATACCGGGTTCCCTGTAAGCCATTGTCCCACAGAACAGTCAATCCAACTTGAATTGGACCATACAATATAAGGCTGTGAGGATAAGTACTTAACTATTGAATCCAACCTAAGGCCACCATGGTGTATCTATTTAATCCATGCAGACCATCCACTTCCTCATATCATTTTAGGACTTGAACTAAAATCAAAGTAGACCTAAGTCGTAGGTGGGTCACACACAACTCAACCTCATTGGAAATCCCCATGGACTCTACTGCATAGGACCCATTATGAATTCCATTGATATGTGAGCCCAAGAATGTTAAGGCCCATTTTGAGTGAACGCCATGTGGGCCCATTAGTGGTAGCCTTGTTTGGGCCAACCATTGGGCCTCTTCGATAAGAGTTTGTAATCTCCATGTGTGGAATGTATGACGAACTGGTAATGTAATTTTTGAAGTAATGACGATTAATCCTTTAAATGGGCTGATTGTGGACATCCCTTGATCACTTGGCACTTTGGTTAGAGTGTGGCCCCAAGTAATAGGATCATGTTACTTGTGTTTAAACCCTTAAAAACATGTTTGATTATAATAAATACGTAGACTCTAGTGGTGTGAGGGTGTGATATAACCTGTTAGGCCCATTGATCATGTGGGTATTTGATGTATGTATAGCCACCTAATCATAAGCAATGGTGGAGTTCTTGTAGTATATGTCGTCATCTAACTGTGTGAATGTGAAATACGTACAAGGCCACCTAACCATATGAAATCAAGTGGCATTGATGACCATTCAACGATGTAGGTTTGTGCTTATTGACATAGATATCGCCACTTGAATCACATATGCCAAGCTGTACACTAAACCGAATGTGATGTAGGTTATGTTACCCAAGCTAATGCTATCAAGTTCCTGGATTTTTATACGATGTGATCTTTAAACCGTAAATGGTATGATGAAATCTGGCTCTCGGCCCTTAACCATGAGACACCGAATATGAGTCATTAACTACGTGACGTGTGAAGTGGTTGTAGTATAAGACTTATCATAATTAGCGTAGCCTCGTATTCATACGTAGAATTATGATTGCTCAATTATGTTTGGATATTTTGAAATATGGCTACTAGATCATGATAGTAATCGTATTCATACTAAAATATGTGAAATTGTGGTACCGGCCGCCTGACTATGTGAAGGTTTAGTAAAGTGGTTGCCCCATTAGTGCGGCCCATTGATGCATCCCACTTAATGCATATGAGGCCCATTGTGATGTGTATTCAGCCCGTGTTGAAGATCCATTGTGATGTATATTAGGCTCATGGGAGAGGCCCATCATGATGTGTATTAAGCCCTTGAGTGGGGTCCATGGTGTTGTGTATTAGGCCCTTTATGAGGCCATGGGTCCACTATATGTTAGGCTTTATGTGGTCCATTCCTTGGGGGCAATGTTAGTTAAATGTCCACATTGTTGAGGCCGTTTATGAGTACATGACAGCATAACATCATGATACATGCGCATACGCATCATCTGTATGTTTGTTATGTGATGTGGTTGACCATTATATATGTCATTGAGCATGTTGGTATGAGACTCCCTGATAGGTGGAGGTTATCTCACGTGAGCGCACGGTATGCGCAGGATTAATGCATGACTGGATTATATGACTCGTGCATCTTGCATTATGATTATTCTATGCTCTAGCGACATCAGAGCCATAGCCTACATAGGCATATTGTGGATGGCCAGACGGGACACCAAAAATTTGTTCTAGCATCTGACTATCATAGATGACCCTGGGTGAAAATCTCTAAATCCTCTTGGTACCAGAGGACGCACTAATGTCGAGACCGAGTAAATACATGAGCGCCCGAGTGCCGAATACCAGGAAGCCACATCTCCTACTGTATCGTGGTCGATTGGAAGGGGGTGTGGCCTTACTCGCCCGAGAGTAGGGGGCAATACTAGGCTGAGTTTGACCAGCTCATGAATAGGTCCGCTATCGATGTGCCGGATAGGTATTGGCAGACTATTGGCCAGGCGGATAGTGAGGTTTCTTACGCTCACTTGGACTGTGCGGCTAGGAGAGCGGCAGTGCCATTTGGAGTGTACTAAACCCCGGTGATGATCCCAGAGATGAACCGTACTGATATGTGGACTTATTGAGCAGGAGTTGCATACTCATTCATTCATTCATTCACTATACACTCGGGCTGGTGGTGCGTAACTATTTGTTGCGTGCACCTTCGCAATGGCCAAGATTTCGGTTGGGGCACGTGACTAACCTGAGATCAGGAGTTTACCACATTGACTCATCAGATACGGCTGACGGTATTCATGAACTCATCAGGAACTGTATATTGCATTGCATCCTCGACATCTGATATTTGGCTCCTTATAACTCCTCATTTGCATAGCTGATTTATATTGTGTACTCTGATATTCTATGACTCATGGACTTGTCAGTATTTCTGATATTGTATAATATGGCATGACAATATGATGATGATGATGATGATGTGATTACGGATGCGTGTAATATGGTTATGGCTGTAGTATGATTTCCTTGTAGCATATTTATCTTGCTTGCATGTAGGACACATTGTACACATATGTGTACTCACTAGGCTTTTTGCCTAAGCTTCCTATTTCCCATTTTTTCCAAGGCTAGAGTAGCTTGGAAGACTTAACTTTCTAGATGCATTGCATCTATTCTTTGATTTGGCAATATTGACGTTACGTGTAACATCCCAGATTTTTGCCAACCTGGGATTAGACGTCAGACGTCCTTAGGCAATGGGTCGCTCCTAACACTTTATTAACTTGTCAGAACTAAATCCCACAGTCTAAAATCGCTTCAGAACCCATTTCCTTCACAAATCCCACCCTTTACCACCTTGTTCTTTCAATTTTTCTAAGTACTTTCACCTTAGACACTATCTTAAACTAGCTAAGCAGTATAACTTGGATCACTTTATATACAAACTACAAAGGCCCAGGTACCACCTCAGACAGAAATTACGCAGGACTAAATCCTTTAGAAATTAGGCGAGAATTAGCCTGTGTTAAACTAGAGTACCTGTGAAATTAGCACCAATCACTTTAAATATAATCTGCAAGACCCAAAACTTGTAGAATCATTGACGCTAGGTTACCCTAAAACTTAGGATCAAACTCATTACCCGACTGCTCTCAGGAGCACTTTGAAACTCTGTATCAGGTCTAGACCGCACATCGGGAGTCCGAATAATACGAAGTTAAGGACTTAGGACCGCCTCGCTGGGTTTGACAACCAACTTGGAAATCAAATCCAGACTGTGTCCCATGGCTGTTCGCTTGAGCTCGGAGCGGAGAGTGTGAGAACACTTAGATTTCTTTATAAATAAATATCTCAAATAGTAATCTAAGACTTGTCGCTTGCGGGTCAGTATTAAGTAACTAGACCATCAGAATCTAAACCAATTATACCCTCGAATCAGGAAAAATTTCATACACATATCTATGTACTCGGAATCTCCGGTCGAGATTCACTGACCGTTGAACTGAAACTGGTCCACCACGTGTAATCTGAAAATCCGACCGAAACAAAAACATAACTCCACCTGGATTCAATGTCTGTGAGCTTAAGTTTGACCTTTGGCTCAAGGGGGGCTCTGAAAATGCTCCGTTGAGCTGAAACAGATGCCCTTTGGACAAAACCCAAGTATACCTTGTTCCCAAGTCTATTTCCATGAGGTTTTAGGCTATATAAGGACCTTAGAACCCTCTCTCTCACAGCCATACGAATTTGAGAAAAACCCTAGAGAGAGAAGAGAGACAAGAGAGAGAAAGAGTGAGAGAAGTGGGAGAAACTCCCTGCTACTATCCCCTGCCACTACACAAGCTCCATCACTCCGTTCTTGTCACATTCCCAGCGAATCCGACTTCGTTTCTAGGTGATTTCTAGGTGAGAAACCCTAACCCTAGTCTGTTTTGGAGTTGTAAGGGTTGTAGGTTATGAAATAGCTAACCTATTTCATTCTATAGGCTACCAAACTGCCGTAGACGGAAGTTTAGCAAACCTACCTGATTTGTTACGATTCTACGATAAGAGGTGAGGACTTTAGGTGTATAGGTTATGGTTTTCAACACTTTCAATGTCAGATAATGATAGATTCATGATCTACATGCAATTGCACATGTACAAAGTGCTATCTGTTTTCCGTTTGGATTAAAGACGTAGAATATGGAATTTTTACATATTCTAGGTATTCGTAGAAAATACCGTATACGTATAAATTTTGGAAATGTGTTTGCCATGATTATTTTTTGTATGAATATATCATATATGGATAAAATACTTATTTGGTGAAAGGACTCACCCTAATACATGATTTGCTAATATACACTATGTATGTAGAAATAGTGTATTCTAGAAAGTACCGTATACGTATAAATTTTGAAGATGTGTTTGCCACAATTATTTTCTGTATGAATATATTATATATGCTTAAATTACTTTCTTGGTGAAAGGACTCGCCCTAATACATGTTTTGCTAATATACACTATGTATATTGAAATAGTGTATTCTAAGTATTTGTGAAAATGCTTGTGAGAGTAAGTGTTTGGATGATGGTGCTTTAGGTAGGTGTTGAGATGGGATTCTCAACTACCTTAGAGACGTGTATGATTTCCTTCATGTTGGTTGTTTACTTTAACCGCTTACTTATGAAATATATGTGTTTGTATTCCTGTTTATATGGTGCTTTATAACATGCTTTATAATATGCTTTATGACATGCTTGTTAACTTGCTTGAATTACTTTGTTTAATATGCTTTACTCTACATGCTCTAAATAAGGATTGATTGAGTTTGGGACTATGTTTATAGTCCAGACAATTGGTACCAGACTTGAGATCGTAGTTAAGATTCATTTCGCCACGTAGGATGTGTTTGACGAACCCGAGTCGTACTTCAGTTGGCGACAGTGGTAAGGCCACGCGAAGTGCTTATGCACTTCATGTCGTTCAGTTGATCGTGCGCTCGAGCTAGTCAGATTTGTTAAGTAACCTGATATGTCTATTGTATGTTCACCATGTTTGGACACTACTGCTTGAACCTAGGGTACCAAACTTACCAGTGAAATCTTGTTAACCATGGTACCTCGATCCACTAAAACTCATGAGCCGGGCATGGTGGTATGGGACACCATGGTCGTGTTGTCAGCCTACGCTAGGGCCACGTGCCTCCCCGTAGTGACCAGTGAGCAACCTTGACTCGTGAGCCGATTATGGTGGTATGAGACACTATATTCGTGTTGTCGGCCTACATTGATAAGGTGATGGGGGAGTGGTGTAACCATTATGCAAAACAGCCCTGGCAGCCCTTTGTAGTGACCTCGAGCATACTCTGAATTTACAGTGAGGTGATGAGTTTTACCGCGGTGTATAGAGTATGAATTAGGCCTGTTTTAATTTAGTGATAAACCGTTAAAGAGTTGATGGGGGAGTGGTGTAACCATTGTATGTAACAACCCTGACAGCCTTTGCAGCGACCTAGAAACACACCATCGTATGAGATTACTAGGACTGACGACCCTAGAATGGATCATGTTTGGGAATGATACAAGGGAGGTACCTTAGTTTCCCAATAGTACTGTTTGAAATGGACTAATAACAACTCGGTAATCATGCTCATCATGCATTGCATGTGCCTAGAAGATGTAGAGCACTGAGGAATGCAAGCATGCCGCGAACGTAAGATGGTGTCGCACGAGGGAGTATGTCGGTGAGGGCATACATCATGACTGCATTAATAAGAGTAGTTAGGAGTGTTTGATTGTACTGCTTTATCATTACTGCTTGACTGAGTTTATAATATGTTAATCTATGCTTTATTGTTCCACTGAGTTAGCTACTCACTCCCACGTTACAAGACGGTGTTCCGAACACTCACCGGACTTTGTCTGATTGCAGATGGCGATGCTACTCCTGAGGCGGAGCCGGACCTTTATGATGACAATGATGCTTGTTCGTATATGCTGTATGCTGATGGCTTCAAGTGAGTCGTGTCTTGATCGACGGGATTACAGGGATGTTGACTAGATAACACTACACATTTGGTATAACTTGAAATTGTACTTGCAATTCTTTAACCTGGTAACAATATCACACTCTGGAGACTCACCACTATTTTTATATTTTATATATCTATCACAGTCTTCCGCTTGCAATTTAACTGTCTCTGGAGTATGATATGCTGTTTTGGCTTAATCTCACTCATGTTCAATGCACTAATACAGATAACATTCAATCATCATTCATTTTGTTGCATAAGTGATGCATTGGAACTCGGGAGTTGAGTTTATGCTTGACCCCCGATTTTCAGGGCGTTACATTACGTACCTTTTGTAAAGCATTATACTTGTAACCATCGGGACTTATGATGGAGAGTGTTGCTTGGTAATTTGATCATAGATCTTCATGCTCAGGTATTACTATGTATATAAAAAAATATCAGTAAAAAAAATCTTCCTTGTGGTGCGCCGAACTCGAGACTTGATGTATGGAAGTCGAGTGCTGGGTTCGGGGCATTATGGAAGCTGTCCGTCCTCGGGTTTGGGGCGTGACAGAAGATGGTATCAGAGCATAAGGTTTGGGATCACTTATGAGCAAAGTTAGTAACTGGAAAACCTAGAGGAACTTAAACTAGGTCTCCCACCGTCATTGATCGAGAACCTAGATGCTATTAGTACCCCTGATTTATATGAATGTAGAGATATAAATCTAGGATTCCTAGTTTGAGAACCTAGTCAAAGCAAGATTCCCATTTGAGAACGTAGAGACTATACTTAACACCTAGGCTTGAGGGAGATAGCTGCAAACAATACCCTCAGTTGTGGGATGGATGATTGTATTATATATGTATGATGACACATATGTTTGGATTCCATGTTATGAGTTTGATAGTGTGCTTAGAACTAGAAATTTCGAGGATGAAATTTTTATTAGGTGGGTAGATTATAACACCCCATCCATTCTGTACCATTTTCCATGCATATGTGCAAGATGATCGACGCCCTTAGCTAGACTTGGATTGGCCATCCTTAGTACACACCCAACTGACCGGAACCCCAAGACCCTAAAACCTATCTCATATCGACCGCCCCATCGCTGCGATGGCGTAGGTACCACCCGTGCGTCTGTATGATACTCCGTTAGTGAGCTATGCTGTGAAGAATAGTAAGTGTATCATGTGCGCATGGTGTCATATATTTCGTTCCACACATGTGCACATCACATGCCATGCACACATATACATGCCACACATGGGTGAGAGAATCTCTACCCATGTGTGTGATGTCACACACCCATACCTCTCCTCTCTCATGTGCATGAAAAGTTAACCTTTCTCCATGCCATACACTATGCATGACATCATCACACCATGCCATCCCATGCTCCTTTAATCCACCATTAATTACAAAGCATGAATTAATTACCATAATCCTATCCTAAGCTAATATTAATCATATTAGCCTAACTTAACCAAAATTTTATCCATTTCTTTATAAATACCCCTCCATCCCTTACCATTTCACCATTTTCCATAAGAGAGAGAGAGAGAGAGAGAGAGAGAGAGAGAGAAAGAGAAGAGTGATCTTGGTGGACCATCAACTCCATCAATCCCATCCCTTCCATCCATCTCAACCATCAATTTCATTTCAACCATCCATCTAATTCATCAAGGTGAGTACACCCACTCCACTCTGAATTTGTTTTCTTTTTGATTATTTGTATAATTGTTAGTGGTGACAATTTGAGGATAATGATGTGATCAATGGTGTGGATATATAGGAGAGTACATATAGAAAGATGATAAAAAAATGGTGATGATATGATGATAATGATGTGTTTAATGGTGTGGATTCATGGAAAAATACATATAACATATAAAAAGATTAATAATAAAAATAATTTATTATAGACTTTATGTGGGACCCATTGATAGTGGGCCCCACCAAAATGTTTGTATGCCATCTAAACTGTCCATGTATGGGGCCAAACTCTCACACACCACAAAAAAAATAGAAATAAAAATAAATAAATAGATAAATAAATAAATAAATGAAATATATGTGTGTGTGTGTGTGTGTGTGTGTGTGTGGGTGGGTGGGTGGGTGGGTGGAGAGTGGACCCTGGCAGCATCCAGGAGGAGGTGCAGCAAGCAGCAGTGTGTAGGCTGCTTTACAAAGGAAGGGGGGCTGTGGGCCCACAACACCCCCCGAACTTGATTGATGTATTTGATCCACACCGTCCATCTTATTTTCCAGATCATATTAGGCATTGAGATGAAAAATGAAGTCAATCCAATTCTCTAGTAGGCCACACCATTAAAAATATTATTTTAATAGTGATAAATTGCTAGGACCCACTATGATGTTTCAGTAATCCAAAAATGCTGAATATTGGACTAGTTGGGTCTGTCACGTGCCGTATAATCCAACAGATGGATTAAATCATCTTGACATGGGCCCTACATATGAAAATTCATAAGAAAACAAATATATATATATATATATATATATATATGCAAAAGTCTTTGGAGGCTATTCACCGCTAATGTCCTCTGACGCCATGCATAAAACGATCCTCCAGTCTCTCACGCTTGAAACGCTGGAGGAGGTGTGCCCCACCATAGGCCCCACCTTGATGCATGTCGAGCATCTGCACCGTGCATTTCATGGGCCCCGTTTAAAAATGGGTCACCCCCAAATTTCAGCCGTACACGGAACTCAGGTGACCCACACCATAAAAAAATATAATAATAATAATTAATAATTATAAAAAAAAAAGATTTTGATCAATCTGATCATGAGGCATGTGTTATATCCAAACCGTCCATCCATTCGGCGAGTTTGTCTTAAGCATTGAGAAGAAAAATAAGATAGATCTAACTATCAAGTGGGTCACATCACAAAAGTGGCAGGGATTGAACGTATACCATTGGAACCCTTTTTGGGTCAGAAATTTTGGAGCAGTATAAAATTTGTTTTTCCCCTTAATTCATGTCTTTGTGACCTTATATGAACAGATTGGATGGAAAATAAATGGTATGGTTGGCCCTGTAAATTGTTTACGGTGAAATCATTATCTCCACTGCTGTTTATGGTGAGGTCCAGATAATCTTTGGATATGATTCATTTTTGGATGATGCTATAAAATGATCTAAAAAAATAGAAATAAAAATAATAAAAATAGATGAACTGTGTATATGTAATAAATTCATCTCTTTGCACCCATGTAACTTTGATCTCCTTGAACCGTCCGTACAACTCAAAGGTCGAGTATGTAAATAACTTGTTAGGTCCACCTGAAATTTGGATGTATCTGAAACTTGGTCGGACCTCTCAACCAAGTGGGAAACACATAATGGATAGGCTGGATTTATGAACCACACCTCTGTGGGCCCAACAAATAATTATGAATATTTAAGGGAGGGTAACCCTCTCAACTTGTGTGTGGTATGACCACTTTGATGTAGGTGTTATGCCACTTAATCCACCATGGTTATGACATGATTTATATTTAAGATCCACATTGTTTATCTATTTTATCAACTCTTTTAACAATATGTTACCAAGACTTAGGCCCATCCAATGATTAGACAGTCGTACATTCTAAAATAATGCAAATTGAACAATCATCATTGAAATGGGCCATCCTGACGATGTATTAGATATTCAACCCATCCAGCCCATATACCGGGTTCCCTTTAGGCCATTGTCCCACAAAACCGTCAATCCAACTTGAATTGGACCATACAATACAAGGCTGTGAGGATAAGTACTTAACTATTGAATCCAACCTAAGGCCACCATTGTGTATCTATTTAATCCATGCGGACTATCCACTTCCTCATATCATTTTAGGACTTGGACTAAAATCAAAGAAGACCTAAGTCGTAGGTGCATCACACACAACTCACCTCATGGGAAATCCCCATGGACTCTACTACATAGGACCCATTATGAATTCCATTGATATGTGAGCCTAAGAATGTTATGGCCTATTTTGAGTGAACGCCATGTGGGCCCCTCAGTGGTAGCCTTGTTTGGGCCAACCATTGGGCCTCTTCAATAAGAGTTTGTAATCTTCATGTGTGGAATGTATGATGAACTGGTATTGTAATTTTTGAAGTAATGATGATTAATCCTTTAAATGGGCTGATTTTGGACATTCTTGATCACTTGGCACTTTGTTTAAAGTGCGGCCTCAAGTAATAGGATCATGTTACTTGTGTTTAAACCCTTAAAAACATGTTTAATTATAACAATTATGTAGACTCTAGTGGTGTGAGAGTGTGATATTATCTATTCGGCCCATTGATCATGTGGGTATTTGATGTATGTATAGCCACCTAATCATAGGCAATGGTGGAATACATGTAGTATATGTAGTCATCTAACAGTGTGAATGTGAAATATGTACAAGGCCACCTAACTGTATGAAATCAAGTGGCATTGATGACCATTCACCAATGTAGGTTTATGTTTATTGACATAGATACCGCCACTTGAATCACATATGACCAAGTTGTACACTAAACCGAATGTGAAGTAGGGTTATATTACCCAAGCTAATGCTATTAAGGTCTTGGATTTTTATACGATGTGATCTTTAAACCGTAAATGGTATGATGAAATGTGGCTCTCGGCCCTTAACCATGTGACACTGAATATGAGTCATTAACTATGTGACGTGTGAAGTGGTTGCGGTATAAGACTCATCATAATTGGTGTAGCCTTGTATTCGTACGGAGGATTACGATTGCTCAATTATGTTTGGATATTTTGAAATATGGCCACTAGATCATGATAGTAATCGTATTCATACTAAACTATGTGAAATTGTGGTACTGGCCGCCTGACTATGTGAAGGTTTAGTAAAGTGGTTACCCCATTAGTGTGGCCCATTGATGCAGCCCACTTGATGCATATGAGGCCCATTGTGATGTGTATTTAGCCCGTGTTGAAGGTCCATTGTGATGTATATTAGGCTCATGGGAGAGGCCCATCATGATGTATATTAAGCCCCTGAGTGGGGTCCATGGTGTTGTGTATTAGGCCTTTTGTGAGGCCATGGGTCCACTATATGTTAGGCTTTATGTGGTCCATTCCTTGGAGGCAATATTGGTTAAATGTCCACATTGTTGAGGCCATTTATGTGTACATGATAGCATAACATCATGATACATGCGCATACGCATCATCTGCATGTGTGTTATGAGATGTGGTTGACCATTGCATATGTCATTGAGCATGTTGGTATGAGACTCCCTGATAGGCGGAGGTTATCTCATGTGAGTACACAATATGCGCAGGATTGATGCATGACTGGATTGTATGACTCATGCATCTTGCATTATGATTACTGTATGCCCTAGCGACATCAAGGCCGTAGCCTATACAGGCATATTGTGGATGGCCAGACGGGATACCATAAATTTATTCTAGCATCGGGCTGGCATAAATGGCCCTAGGTGAAAATTCCTAAACCCTCTTGGTACCAGAGGACGCCCCAATGTTGAGACCGATTGGATACATGAGCGCTCGAGTGCCGAATACCAGGAAGCCGCGTCTCCTATTGTGTCGTGGTCGGTTGGGAGGGGGTGTGACCTTACTCGCCCGAGAGTAGGGGCAATACTAGGCTAAGTTTGACCAGCTCGTGAATAGGTCCACTATCGACATGCCGGATAGGTATTGATAGACTATTGGCCAGGCGGATAGTGAGGTTTCTTACACTCACTTGGACTGTGCGGCTGGGAGAGCGACTCACTATCCACTCGTGTTGGTGGTGCGCAACTATTTGTCATGTGTACCTTCGCAATGGCTAGGATTTCGGTTGGGGCACGCGACTAACCTGAGATCAAGAGTTTACCACATTGAGTCTGACTATCCAAATTAGGTATGGGACTAGTTTGGATAGAAGTCCTTTGTGATGGACTCAATAGCTTACGATACTACGTATTATCATCCCGACTTCACTCCAGCATAGTCATTTCATTCGTACCACATATTGCATTGCATTAGTAACATTTAGCATTTCGGGTTACTATGTTTCAGTATTTAGATACGACTGATGGTATTCGTGAACTCATCAGGAACTGTATATTGCATTGCATCCTCGACATTTGATATTTGGCTCCTTATAACTCCTCATTTGCATAGCTGATTTATATTGTGTACTCTGATATTGTATGACTCATGGACTTGTCAGTATTTCCAATATTGTATAATTATGGCATGACAATATGATGATGATGATGTGATTACGGATTCGTGTAATATGGTTATGGCTATAGTATGATATCCTTATAGCATATTTATCTTGCTTGCATGTAAGACATACTGCACACACGTGTGTACTCACTAGGCTTTTTGCCTAAGCTTCCTATTTCTCATTTTTTTCAGGGCTGGAGTAGCTTGGAAGACTTAACTTTCTTGATGCATTGCATCTATTCTTCGATTTGGCAATGTTGACGTTATGTACCTTTTGTAAAGCATTATACTTGTAACCATCGGGACTTATGATGGAGAGTGTTGCTTGGTAATTTGATCATGCATCTCATGCTCAGGTATTATTATGTATATATTAAAAAATTCAGTAAAAAAAAGTCTTCCTTATGGTGAGCCGAACTCGGGACTTGATGTAAGGAAGTCGGGTGTTGGGTTCGGGGCATCACGGAAGTTGTCCGTCCCCGGGTTTGGAGTGTGGCACACGGTCATATCCATCATAAACTAGTTTGCATATTATTCATCTCTCAAATAGTTTTTGATTAGATCCTCTACCGGGCTTGGAAGCCAGTAGAGTTACTTTTGAGTAATCCTAATATATGCTTGTTGTTAGGATTAGTGTGATAGGGTTTTAAATTGACAAAAAAGTATTAAAAAGTCATATTCACCCCCCTCTAGGATACATTGGCCTATTCCTACTTCGAGTAAAGCGGTCTTCACCGTAATTTCATTGCGGTAGTTCGAGTCCTGGGTCTTCAATGGGATACGACAATCCATTCATTACTGTTTTCTTGTGTCAATGGTGAAACAGTTATGACTCCATCAGTGGCTTTGGATTTATTGTTTCTAGCTGATGTAGACTGTTTCTTTTGGTTGGAGACTAGTTCCATAAATATTCCACTATGAATCCAATCGGTGTAAAGTAAAAGATTGTCTTGTTTGTAACAATTGCCATTGATTATAGCTTGATCATATGTATTGTATTATAGTTTTATCAGAGAACAAAAAAATGCTATCGATTAATATTTAAACAAAGATATACTTTATCTTGGAGATGAAATGGAGGATGTTCCCATTGAGAATCGCCATTTTGGCGTCTGTATGATGCCAAACTATGATGAAATTCTCTAAACTATTTCTAAGTTAATATCGAGTAAGATAATATTCTCCAGCTGACTAGCCATTATGTTTCGAAAAGAAACAAAAAGTATTTTATTTGGGAATTATCTTACTAAATAATAACAAAGAAACAATGAAGAGAATAATCATCATATGTTATTCATTTATTTTGAATTCATTTACATTCGTCTCATCCTTTGATTCCAAGATAAAGTACTTATAATTAAAGAATACAAGTATTGAATAAGCTCAATGTCAATTCTGGCAGCATCTTGATTCATAATATTCATGTCTTCATAAGAGAAGAGTTGTGCGGATCTACATATCTGCATATCTTTCATGCATATTCCTCCAAATGATGTCAAGGAATGCTTGAATCCCTTAGAAGACTGCAATATTCTGAAATAATATTTGACATATAAGCTGTCCTTTAGACTGTCCGCGCAACTCATCAAAGAGTTGCATGGACCGAGGAGTTGCGCAAGCCTGCACAACTCGTCACAGTCACGCGGTCTACTTTCCTTCTTCCTTATTCTCTTCAATACCTGTCAGAGGTATCGGAGTCTTCTCTTCAGTAATTCTAATCTTCCAAATGATGAGATAGGAGGGTATTTATAGCCCCTCACACATGTAAATCCTCGATTATTTAGCCATGGGACCCACTTCGCGAATCTTTCCTTTGCACTGCGCGCAACTTACTAGTCATTGTAAATATGAGTTGCGCGGTCCCATGCAACTACTATGATGAGTTGCGCAGACTCGCGCAACTCAGGTCCCTCATGCAACTTCCTGTCTTGATCATCAATTTTCTTCCATTCTTTCCCTTTTCATTTCTTTTTCTTCTTTCTTCTTTCTTCTAATTAAACGTCATGATCCAACATCAGCCACTCGCTCAATGTATAAAATAAGATCAAGCAATATTCAGAGGGTAGGGTTCATCCTCAGATGATGGGTTACACCTTTGCCTTCCTTATGAAAAGACTTTTCAATACACATAAAGAGAAATTAGAAAGGGATTCTTACAGTCGGTTGTGAAGAATAGTTGTAAAACACCTCTCCTAAAGCATAACTGAATTCAACATGAGAGTGTAAACTCAAATTATAGCTAAGATTATCAGCTACTTGATTAAAGCTACAGATTATACTATGGAATGTAAATGGCAAGCTGAAGGCACTACTAAAAAAAAGGGGCAAAGGATACAGACCACGTTACTTTTTTGCTACAGATATAAACGTTAGCTATCATTGCTACGGTTTTAATCCGTAGCTAAAGATTTGATACATTATTAATAATTAATAGTGTTGTAAGGGGCTCTATGAGGCCAAAAAAAAACTATATGTTCTATCTAAGCCGTCTATATATTTGTAAATATTACTTTAGAGGATGAAAAAAATCAGCTAGATCTAAAGCTCAAGTGGACCACACGGTAGGAAACATTGATATTAAATTATTGTTGCTTCTTATGGTGTGGTCCACTTGGGCCTTTAATATACCTGAAATTTGGTATTCTAAAGTAAAATAATTTATTAAAATTATGGATCGGAATGGATTAACGAAATGCATCATGGTGGGCCCCACGGATCCCCTGATCGAACCTCCTACGTCCGTCCATCCATAATACCCGAAATTTGGGCACGCGCTCACAACAGAGCCGTGCCCAAAACCCGTATTTCACTCTCTCTCTCTCTCTGTCTCTCTCTCCGTTCCCTGATCAGAGCTTTGGGAAAGCTCTTCTTTCCTTAATCCTCTCTCCCCCTCCCATCTCTACTCTATCTCTCTCATTCTCCTCCCTCTCTCTCTAATGCATCAGCCGTGAACGCCCTCTTCTCTCTCTCGCGCATCGTCTCTCTCTCTCTCTGTCTCTCTTGGTCCTCTCTTTCTCTCACGCATCCTCCCCCTCCTCTCTCTCTCTCTCTCTCTCTCTCTCTCTCTCCCCTCAGAGCTCGGGAACCCTATTTCGGCGTGGACTCATGATCGGGGCTCCAACTCAAACTGGAAGTTGTTCTCTTCCTTTAAAGCTCGGTTGACCGTGAGGTATCTCTCTCTCTCTCTCTCAATCTCTCTCAATCTCAATACCGATTGAAACAATTTGGGGATTTAGGGATTTAATGTCTCTCTTTTTTTCTTTTTTCTTTTTTTTTTTTTGGCTAATGGGTTTTGGATGTCTATGTGGAAAGATTTTCCAAGAATGGAGAATCACATCAATGGAAATTTACTGGAAGTTGAGGTGAAGGTTAAGACTAAAGTTAGGGATATTTGCTTTGTTTTCTGGTTGTGTTGGAGATTGGCGTTTCTTTATTTTGTTTTGGTAATATTGGAGCGGTGTTTCTGTACTACTTACTGTTATTGCAGTGGGTGGTTGTTGGGGTATTTCTTACATTAATCAAGTTCCAAATGTCTTTTTGATTGGAGGTGGCTTGGTTTTGTGAGTGATATGGACAGGGAGTAGCAAGAACAATTGGTGGTTTTGGATCTATGGGTTCCTGTTGCTGGTGGTGGTTTTGAGTCTATGGTGTTGGAGTTCTTTTTGATGGTTTTTTTCGGTATGAGTGCAGATAGCAGCAGGAGTCCTCCATGAGTATGGTGGATTCGGAGCAGCGAGCGTTCGTTGTAGCGTGATGCTCCATGTAGGGGGGATCATCCCAGTTACAGGTATGCTCAATTTGTTGATTTTCATATAATTTGATCCAAGGTTCTTAACTTCCTATTTTTGTTTCAAATATTGCTTAGTCTCAATCTGTTTTGGGGCTTGGTTTATGTCATTGAATGCACATATGCTTATCTATGATTGAATAAGTTGTTTTTGTTATTCAGTGGATCCACATGCTAGATTGTCTAATATAATTAAGTACTTGAAATTTGGTTGCTTGTCATACGTCGATAACAGTCCAAACAGTGAGAAACACCATTGATTGCTTTTGTTTTTTAACATGAACAATTGCCAGATAGATTCCTCGCTGTGAAAGTTGATATGTAATATGCACTACTATTTTTTCCATAGGTTACACTGACAGTATAAAAACTCTTTTCTATTTGTTTTTATTCAGGAGTGTAATCCAATTCTCATTGCACTCGTCATCATCATCATAACCTTGTCCATTTATTTGGGGCCTACATCCTCATGATTACTTGGCTGAGGATTGGGGCCTGCATCCTCATGATTATTTGGGGCCTGCATCCTCTCAATGATTTTCAGTAACATACCTATTGTGCTTCTAAAAGAGTAAAAAGGAGAAAGCATGACAGAAAAGTTCCCTTTTTTCATGTTATAAGTTAGTCAATGGGACAATGCTTGTCTTACCACTTTGTATTGATTAGATGGTGATTTTTATTATACTGGTTTTTTCCATACAATTATCTAGTGAATGGGATGCTTACTCGAATTGAGGTATTGCATTAAATTGCAACACTTCTGGCCAGGCCTCATACTAAGGTAGCCATTATGATTGTAAAAGAGCAACATTGAGTGCATGCATGTGCACTTAGAGGTTGATCTCTCATGTTGGAAATTTGCTCACCTGATCTGTAATGTTGTTTTCATTACCACCGTTCATGTGAGCTAACGTCATTTCATTTCAACTAAAACATAGTGGGTTGTTTTAATTAGAAAGCGTGCCCTTGTTGTGGTGAAAGATGATACAATCTACCCATTATTTTGGCAGCATTGCAAGGTAACCTGAAGCTTCTGCAGTTTTAAACATTAACATAAGCTCATAAGCTTCTGTAGTCTGGTGGCTCCTGCAAAGGATGAACTACTCTCCACAACCCTTTTCTTTTTCCAAGCACATCGAATTCTACATTTAATGGATTTTGGATCATAGATCATTCCAATGGCTGCTGAAGAAAACAATGTTCAGGTAATGAATTCCTCAAAATCCTCTGTATTATTGTAGATTATCTCTTTTAAAAAAAGTGTAGATTCTCTCAAAGGCCAGTTTACAAGGGGGTTGCTGCTACAATTTTTAGCACCTTTCTAGGCCTAAGAGTGAGTTATTAGGTTCCAGTCAGCCTTTATATAAAGAAAGGAACCATATATACATTGGTCTCAGTTTTCTGAGAACAAAAATTGGGCATTTAAACCATAGTAGTAGAAGTCTCTAACAAGGCTACCACATTCATAACTTGGCAGGCATATCTATTTAATGGCTACTGGGAAGATATTGGGACCATTAAGTCCTTTTTTTATGCTAACTTGGCTCTCACAGATTAGGTAAACCAATTTTTTGATGTGAATGTGTTGTCGAAACGAATTGCAATTATTTGTACTCATAAACTGAAATGACCAAATTGTATTTTCCTTGCTTCTAATATACACTTCAAGTCATGATGTATTGTTTCGGTGTTGATTATGTCAGAAAAATGAATTTAAAACATTCACTTGTGTTTTCTTAAATTGCAAATTTAGTTGCATAAGTAGGCAATATAAGTACCTTTTCTGGAAAGAAAATCTAGATATATGATAATCATAGGACTCAAGAAAATGGTTGGTAATAAAATTTCTATTTTCTTGATATTCTTTTGTTTTCATGTGTAGATGAAGGAATGGGTATTGTATGTTGGAACAAAAGGTTGCTGATAACAGGTATCTCTAGAGTTGTTCCATGCATTTCCATTTCATCTTCTTTTCCTTCTGTCATTTCAACTCTCTCACATTAGTTTTCTTTAGGTCAGACTTTTGGTTGGGGCATAGTTAGTACATTATGTATAGTTTGGGGCAGAGTTACTGTTTCATGTGGTGGGTTGCAAATCCAAGAGAATTACAACTGCACACAAGAAAACTCTTGTGTGCTTTTTTTCCCTCCATTCATTGTTACTTCTATTTTGCCAATAGTCTTCATTAGAACTTGTGGCTTTCCATGTCATCATCATCACCAGGTTTAGTTTAATCCACTAATGAATCTAAAACTGATCATCATAATCATCATTGGGTTCAGCTTAATCTACTAACAGATGTTTTTAAAAGGCTACTACCTTGGAAATTTTGGTCCATTCCATCCTTGACTTATGAAAGATACTAACTTCATGAGAAGAGTATGATTAGTTTTGTTTAGTTTATTTTTATTTTATTTTTATTTTTATTTTTTCTATTGACTTGATTTATGTGTAGACCATGTACTTAGTTTTAATGGAGAAACCAAGTGCAAGGATGGGCTTTCATTGGACAATGTACATGAGACATACATGAACTCAAATTAAAACCGGATTGAATTGTGTGACCCAGTCTTGAAGTCATTGTCCCAAAATTAGATTGGTTGAGCAATCATGACCTCTGATTCGTAGACACATGTTTCTTGAAATACATAGAGAACAGATTGAAAAATGCTCAGTATCTTCTTCAGAATGTTCACATGAACTCTTGAAACAAGGAGGAAGCAGCTGTATGCAATTCTATTCAAGTGAGGAACCTTGAGCCTTGGGGCTTTTTCAATGGGGTACACTGGACTTAGATCAAGAAAATAGAGAAAAAACCTTTAAAATCACATTTAAGATGGCCCTCATTAGCTAAGATTCTTTGACATTAACATGGCTTGTGTAGGAGAACTACATCTCACATGGAGAAACAAGTACTAAAAAGTAGACTGAACAAGTAATGACTTTGGCTGTCACCTTTTCTGATTTGGTAGCTACCTTAACTGTTGGCATCTACCAGAAAATCATTGTTTACTTTTTGTCATAGCTAGACTAGAAGAAAAGCTCTTGGACATGGTATGAACCGCGTCTCTCTTTCTTTCTTTTTCTTTTTCATATCCTTTTATATAACAGGAGATATCTGTATTTGGCAGATAAAATGCTATGCCAATTTGTTGATCCCATGTTCTGCACCCATATGGATTAAATCGACTATTTAACATTGAAATAGACAAGGTATATACTCCCATATGGATGTTTTTGCCATGATTTCTAGATCATACTGTCTACACTGAAATCTTGCACAGAAGGAAGGGAAAAGAAACTTTTTTCTTGATTGCGAGACCTGTCACTTACTTTAGAGGTGTTATATGATGCTTTTTTTTCACACACGCACACACAAACCCACACACTCATGCTAGTGGAATTTCACCACCTATGGGTACTCGAACCCTTGACCAGGTGTTGAAACTCCCAGGAGTCTACCACTGGAGCAAGAGCAAGGACCCTGGTGTTATATGATGCTTGATTGGGAGAAACAATATGGATTTGTTTGACCCGGAAGTAGCAGTGGTTGGTCCACATTATGTAGTTTAGAGGAGTCTTGGGTCCAATATACATCTGATTTTATCATTTTTGAAGTGTTTTTATTGTTTCATAATACTAATGATTTAGCGCAGATGTGAAATATTTCAGATTGTTGGTGGATCTAAACATACTATACGTGCAAAACTCACATTCTCACAAGAATCATATGGTATGACCGAGATTCTAACCTATGAATTTGAAAGAAAATGTATGAGCTGCAAGCTTCCATAACACATCTTGTTTATTTTTCTATTTAGTGTAAACATTGACTTGATTCGTTGATTTAAATTTTTTTTTTTTAAAATGTCTCTTTTGGTGGAAATGGATTCCAACAGGAAACCAATTCCAAGTATTTACATGGGCCCAAATGCAAGAATTTGCTTCTACCTATGGTTTTCATTTCCATAGTGGATATTTTTGAGACTCCCAAACCACTCTTTATGAATTGAAGTGGTTAGAATTTTGCTGTCTATTGGTGAATCTTTATGGTTTTTAGATGATGTCATGGTTGATTCTGGCCTGGGCATATTCTTCTGGAATGAAAATTGACATGTTTGATCAATGGCTGCTTGTCTTTGTAGGCACTAGTATCTCAATCTCAGTGACTCAACTTGTTGCAGGAACTATTCGTTGATACTTGTTGAGCAGCCCATGTTGATTCTAGGAGTCGTGGAGGCCACTGTTATAATGTACTCTTATTTGTACAATTTCTGCTAAGGAAGAGAACAGGTCTGTAATTTATATTTCATTACATTTGGTTAGTGCCCTTTTATTGTTCTTCAGTGCACACTCAGTGTCTACCATTTCTTTCTTCCCATGCAACATCATCATTGGCAACAGTACGACTGCCAGAAGCAGAGGCTCTCCTGAAATGGAAAGCCAGCCTCTTTCCATCACAAGCTCTCTACTCATGGTCACTTCCTGCTACTAATGCTATCACCAACACAATCTCTCCATGCAAATGGATTGGGATCTCATGCAACAGCCTTGGAAGTGTGAGAGAGATAAGCCTATAGAGTGCAGGTTTGCAAGGTAAGCTTGACAACTTGAGCTTCCTATCATTTACAAACCTCGTTCATCTTAATCTCAGTGGCAACACTCTCACTGGAACATTGGTTTAATTTTCTTGCTCTGGGCACCCGTAGTCTTGGTATGTCTCATTGTCCTTTAATAATTTAATATATTAAGATTTCTTTCCCATTATCATTTACATTTTTCTTCTTAATCGATACTTCAAAGTTAATATAATCATTTACTCTGTTTTACAATCTTTAAAATCTTTATTTGTAAATTTGTGCCTATATGCATTGTCGGAAAAACTAAAAAACTTACTCATTCTCAGATTGCATTGTGGAATATGCATCCATTATTCAAAGAAAGGGCGACATTCCAAGAACTCACACTTTCTCTCCTTGCTAGCTAAATTGGTGAGTCTTCTTTCCTTCATACTATATGATTCATTGATGAAGTGGCCTGGCCATTTGGACAAGCTCATGTTTATATATTATCTCGAAATTGATGAAGTAGATCTGGATGTGCGTCAGAGCTATTCGGATATTGAGAGGGAGTCCCTGGAAGGTGGGAACTATTGTTATGACCATGACGAAGCTGTCCATTTCCTATGGACAACAATATGGGTGGCTTGGCCATTTGCACAGGCTCATGTTTATATATTATCTTGAAATTGATGAAGCAGATCCAGATGTGCGTCGGAGTTATCCGGATGTTAAGCGGGGGTCTGTGGAAGATGAGAACTGCTGTTATGACCATGATGAAGCTGTTCATTTTCTTTGGACAACAATATAGGTGGCCTGGCCATTTAGACAGGCCTGTGTTTATGTATTATCTCGAAATTGATGAAGCAGATCTAGATGTGTGTTGGATCTATCTGGATGTTGAGCGGGGTCCCTGGAAGGTGGGAACCGCTATTATAAACATGATGAAGCTGTTCATTTTCTATGGACAACATTGGAGGGGTCTGGCCATTTTGACAGGCCGTGTTTATATTTGTATTTGCAGGGACCACAGCCTTAACCTAATCCACACCCTAAACCTATAACATAGACCTAAACCTTAACCTATAACCTAAACTTTAACCTATGACCTATAACCTATAACCTAAACCTAAACCTATAACCTATAACCTAGCCTAAACCTAAACTTAAACCTAAACTTAAACCTAAACCTATAACCTATAACCTAAACCCGATCCTAAACCCAAGCCCAAACCCGAACCCGATTTCCTAAACCTAAACCTTAACCTATTCTCAATGCCCTAAAGCTATAACCTAAACCTAAACCTAAAACATAAAGCTAAACCTAAACCAAAACCTATAACCTATAACCTAAACCTAAACCAAAACCTAACCTAAACCTATAACCTAAACCTATAACCTTAACTTAAACCTAAAACCTAAACCTAAACCTAAACCAAAACCTAAAACCTAAAACCTAAACCTAAACCTAAAACCTAAATGTATTCTTAAATCCCTAAACCTAAACATACACCTAATCCTAATCCCAACTACTTAACCTAAACCTAAACTTGAAAACCCAAACCTAAACTCGATCCCGAATCCGAACCCGATTTCCTAAACCTAAACCTTAACCTATTCTCAATTCCTTAAAGCTATAACCTATAACCTAAACCTAAACCTAAACCTAACCTAAACCTATAACCTAAACCTAAACCTAAACCAAAACCAAAACCAAAACCTATAACCTTAACCTAAAACCTAAAACCTAAACCTAAACCTAAAACCTAAATGTATTCTCGAATCCCTAAACCTAAACTTACACCTAATCCTAATCTCAACTACTTAACCTAAACCTAAACTTGAAAACCCATACCTAAACCCAATCCCGAACTCGAACCCGATTTCCTAAACCTAAACCTTAACCTATTCTCAATTCCCAAAAGCTATAACCTATAACCTAAACCTAACCTAAACCTAAAACCTAAACCTAAACCTAAACCTAAACCTAAACCAAAACCTATAACCTTAACCTAAATCAAAACCAAAACCTATAACCTAAACCTTAACCTATAACCTATAACGTATAACCTAAACTTATAACATATAACCTAACCTTAACCAAACCTAAAACCTAAACCTAAACCTATAAACTAAAACCTAAACCTAAACCTAAAACCTAAATGTATTCTCAAATCCCTAATCCTAAACCAACACCTAATCCTAATCTCAACTCCCTAACCTAAACCTAAACCTAAAATTGAAAACTCAAACCTAAACCGAATCCCGAACCCGAACCCGATTTCCTAAACGTAAACCTTGAACCTATTCTCAATTCCTTAAAGCTATAACCTATAACATATAACATATAACCTAAGCCTAAACCTAAACCTTAACCTAAACCTAAACCTACAACCTTAACCTAAACCAAAACCTATAAACTAAACCTTAACCTATAACCTATAACTTAAACTTATAATCGATAACCTAACCTTAACCTAAACCTAAAACTAAACCTAAACCTATAACCTAAAACCTAAACCTAAATGTATTCTCAAATCCCTAAACCTACACCTACACCTAATCCTAATCTCAACTCCCTAACCTAAACCTAAACCTAAACTTGAAAACCCAAACCTAAACCCGATCCCGAACCCGAACTCGATTTCCTAAACCTAAATCATAGCCTATTCTCAATTCCCTAAAGCTATAACCTATAACCTATAACCTACACTTAAACCTAACCTTAACCTATAACCTACACTTAAACCTAACCTGAACCTATAACCTTAACCTAAACCCAAAACCTAAACCTAAACCTAAAACCTAAATGTATTCTCAAATCCTTAAACCTAAACCTACACCTAATCCTAATTTCAACTCCTTAACCTAAACCTAAACTTGAAAACCCAAACTAAACGCGATCTCAAACCCGAACCCGATTTCCTAAACCTAAACCTTAACCTATTCTCAATTCCCTAAAGCTTTAACCTATAACTTAAACCTAAAACTTAACCTAAATATATAACCAAAACCTAAACCTATAACCTAAACCAAAACCAAAACCTATAACCTAAACCTTAACCTATAACATATAATCTATAACCTAAACATATAACCTATAACCTAACCTTCACCTAAACTTAAACCTATAGCCTAAAACCTAAACCTAAACCTAAACCTAAAACCTAAATGTATTCTCAAATCCCTAAACCTAAACCTACACCTAATCCTAATCTCAACTCCCTAACCTAAACCTAGGCCTACACCTAATCCTAATCTCAACTCCCTAACCTAAACCTAAACCTAAACCTAAACTTGAGAACCCAAACCTAAACTCAATCCCGAACCCGAACCCGATTTCCTAAACCTAAGCCTTAACCTATTCTCAATTCCCTAAAGCTATAACCCATAACCTAAACCTAACCTAAACCTATAACCTTAACATAAACCTAAAACCTAAACCTATAACCTTAACCTAAACCTAGGTTTTAAGTTTAAAAGTCCATTCTAGGTTTAAACACATTACTCATGTTGGATTTTGCCATAGTTTAGAAGATTTGCAAGTACATTTTTTATTTCTTCATATATAAGTGATTTTTATTTTTTTTTTTATTTTTTTTGTCTTTCTTCCTTTTGAGATGTGTAGAAAAGCATGCTTGTTTGATCGTGTCTACAAATGTTGTTTTATACAAGCTGATAAGCTAAAGAAGTCAGTGGAAGATAAAATTTATTTTCTCAAGGGAAGAATTTCAGAACTTGAAAATGATCTTGTGTCGAAGTCCATAGAAATTATATCTGCAGTTTCAAGGAAAGAAGAAGCTCTATCTTCTGCATTTGCTGAAATTGACCATCTGAAGGAAGAAAATTATGTAAAAACGTGAGCATTATTGAATGCATATGGAGGGTGTTTACTATGTTGGAGTGTATTTGTTTTTTACACATGAGGGCATGCCTTAGTTGTAATTCTTATGAAAGGTTGAGCAAAGCGAAGTATTGTTTATTTAGAAATGTGAATGTACGATGCATTGTATGATTTGATTGTTATTTTTAATAAATGCATCTTTTTTTTTTCTGATTGCATTTTATGTACTATTTTTATCAGCATTAAGCTTAGATGAGTTATCAATCACAGCAGGTTCTTGTAATGGAAACAGGTCCTATTATTACAATTTAAAAAAAAAATAGCTATGAATATAATCTGTACCTATAGCTACGGCTTTCGTCCGTAGCTATTGGTATCTATTGCTACGGCTTTCGTCCGTAGTTATTAGTATCTATTGCTACGGATATAATCCGTAGCTATTGGTATTTATTGCTACGGATATAATCCGTAGTTATTGGTATCTATTGCTACAGATAATATTTGTAGCTATGGTATCTATTGCTACGGCTATATTCCGTAGCTATTGGTATATATTGCTACGAATATAATTTGTAGCTATTGGTATCTATTGCTACGGATATAATCCGAAGCTATTGATATCTATTGCTACGGATATAATCCGTAGCTACACCTTTAGCTACCCCACCAATAGTGACGGACGTGCTACGGATCATATCCATAGCAAAATGGCTTTTGCTACGATTTTTTGCAGTAGCCTTTGCCCGTTTTTCTTGTAGTGAGGTAAAGGTTTACACTAATAAATTTAATTTACTTACTTGGTAAGAAGTAAATAATTATAATACGAAATGTAAAAAGACTGTTAATTGAAAGGATAATATTGAAAGATAATATTTGGTTTTGATTAGGTTGGTATGAGAAGAAAACTTTTTGTTGAATCCATTTGCTATTTATAACCTTAATTCGGTCATTTAGATTCTTTTCAATTTTTGACAGTTATTATAATCGCTTCATACTTTGTGGCTTTCTCTATTTCTTCTTATATCATCTGTCTTGTAACCGCTTCTTTCATTGGCCACTTAAACAATGATGTGGCATTATTTGATGTGCTCTAACTATATTATACAAAATCATCTTTATATATCTATGCGGATCTTCAAACACAACACACGGATCGATCTAGATTGGTTCTCACGAATAACGGGGACAATAGGTATGAACCAATACATGTGACATATGCTCTGCATATGCTGCATGCACATGATATGCTATACACTGGTGGAGTACGATATGTTTTTAGTTTTGGTAGAACGATGTACATCCCCTTGGAGGCATGCTAGAACGCATCCAACGTATCAATGCGATGCGTCACCATCTTATTTGTGATAGGACTCAACTTAGATGGGGATGCAAAGATAAAAGATACGAGAAAAAGAAAAAAAGAAAAAATAAAATAAAAAAATCTCTTAAATTTCTATCCGTAAAGTTCATGACGATGGCCATATTAACATTTAAAGAGCCAAAATTATTAAGGGCTGAAATATTTCAATTTATATAAGAGCTTTTATTTTATCTCTACACCACATACAAAGTGTGACCCATCGTTTAAATGGTTTGGATCATTTGTAGTGACCTTAGATTCAGAGGATAAAGTCCTAGCGCAGCATCTTGCAATACATCATATACAATTTACCAAACAATTCCTCAAATCTGGTATCCAAATTCCACACCACTGACGTATATTGTACGGGAAAACATCGCTCCGGGTCAGGTTGGGATATCCATCGGCAACCCCCAAGAAAGAACGTAAGAAAGGTAAGTCCTAACGCAGTGTTTTGCTCTTGTCGTAACGCGGCAGTGGATGAGGTGCGGCCCGGGCCTCACACGGACGGTGCATCCCTTACCGTGGAGCGTACCTTGATGCATTTATTCTATATCCATGCCGTTTATCCGTTTTACCATATTATTTAAGGCATGAGTCCAAAAACTAAGTAGATCCAAATCTCTGGAAACGGTGGTGATTAATTAACCCTTAAAATCTTCTTGGGGCCACAAGTTTCGAACCAAACTAATATTTGCCCCTTAATCCAGGATTTTCTGACATTATCAACAGTTTGGATGGTAAATAAACATTAAGGAACCATTTTGTTTGGCCGTAGGACTTTTTTTTATTGTGGATTGTTCAATCACCACTGTTTCCTATATTGTCGTCCACCTGAGTTTTGGATCTGATTCAGTTTCATGATCTAAAATGATCATATAAAACGTATGGACGGAGTGGATTTATAATAAATATATCAAGGCATGCCCCAAGGTAAGGTCCGCACCGTCTTGGGTGAAGCCCGGGGCGCACATAATCTGCTGCCGTCAGGTACAGGCACACGCAGACTTGTCAAAGATAAAATGGAGGAAAAGTCAAACTCTCATCCCACTACGCGGATTTTGTGGCTGTGGTGCCCACACCCCAATATATGTGTCTTAATACAAAATATGACGAAAAAAATGCATTAGATCCAAATTTATGGGGACCACACCTCAGGAAACAGAGGTGATTGAACGCACACCATTAAAAACTTCCTGGAGACTCCCAAACGTTTATTTGCTAAATATTAACTTGATCCAAAACTTTTGTACCCCAGAGAACTCTTTAACGGTCAATAACTATTATTTCTTGCGGTGGAGATTTCGATCTGGATGTGTTGCATTTCTAGGTTCATACTCTAAAATCAGCTCAACTTGTATGTGACCCCAAACGATCAATGTAATTGAGACCCTGACTGTAGGCCCACCTTGATGTATTATTCATTATATATCCAGGTCATCCATAATTTTTTCCAGCTTATTTTGGATGTAGTCCCAAAAATGAAGTAAATACAAATTTCCGGTGGACCACACCACGGGAAACAGTGGACATTGAACACCCACAGTTAAACATTTCCTAGCATCCACCGCAGTATATATTGACCATCCACCTATTGACAAGGTCACAAAGATTTGAATGAAAGGAAAAAACAAATATCAGCTTGATCCAAACTTTTTGTAGCTTGTTATAGGAAAAGAGGGCCACGTCAGGTCGGAACCTTATGCATTCAACCAAGCCATGCAAATAACAGAAACTCCATACCCGACTTCCGACTCCGAAGCCGAAAAGGAGACAATGTCGAGCTCGATGTCCCACCAACAAGAGAGACCACAAACTTCTATGAGAGGGATCTAACCGCTCGACTAGGGAAATAGCTCTACATAATCCAGCTTGGCATGCCTAGGTTGGCGCGCCCTAGGTCGATATGCTTCAGGTCAGATCAGACCACCTCCTACCGATATTCTAGCTGAAAATCTAGGAAGCCTATTGTGATACGGATTCACCCTGGATCTCAGCCGAGAATCTAGGGTGGTCATTACAACTTCCAATAGGATTGAAATCCTACAACAAAGATATCCTACTAAATAAGGAGATATCCCCTATACCACCGCCTCTCCTCACCTATATATGGGAGTCCCTCTGATAGTGAAAGGTACAAAGAATCTCTCACCCAAAACCCCTTTATACTACTAGACCCAGATTCATAGCTTGACTTTAGCATGAGAGGGTCCCCTGCTCTAGCCAAGGTTTCATTTGCCTTATTCCTGTGTAAGTACTCGAAGGTCTAAAAAGGGTGGACCAGATTTTTGCATCAATAATTTGGTACTGTCTGTGGGAATGACATTGAAAACCCTTCTCATCTCATCATGGTTCAACAATTGTGAAAGGCAAGAGAGAAGCTCTGTCCACCTCTGTTGCACCTGACCTCGCACCACCGGAACAGTCTGCCAGCCACAGAGATTCTTCTTCCCAGCTGCAAGCTGATTCCGCGCCCACGAGGCCAATGCAATGATCACGAAATTGGGGAGGACAATTTATATCCATCGAGTATCAGGTTGAAATGTTAAACAATAATATGAACTCTATGAAACGGTTGTTGGAATAGATACAGCCCTGTCTTGCATAAGGGGTCGGGTAAGTGGCACAACCAATGGTTTAAGAGCTCCCCGAACCATCCAACGTGCCTGCTGTCTCTTGCATGAGCCAACAACTTAGAACATCATGCCTAGCACATTCTCACATCTCTGGCACCGCCGCGCTGCCCGCTTTCGACTTACGCCATGAGTTGGACAAAAAGAAGCACGACAAAGCACCTGAAGCAGTCGCTAAGGATATGGTTGAAAGCGGTGACCCCTGAGAAGTCGAGCTTAATGACCCGCGAGGTCAGATCGGTGACATACGACAAGCCTACCGCTCGAACACCCCAACCTCAGTGGAGGCAATACTAGAAGAGACTGAGCCTTCATTCACTGCCGACATCATGCATGCGCAACTCCCATCGAGTTTCCGTATGCCTCTGGTCGCCTCATACTCCGGAACCACCGACCAAGTCGAGCAGTTGGAGTCCTTTAGGGCTTGGATGGAGTTGCACGGCATACCAACCGTAGTCATGTACATGCATTTTCATTAGCCCTGGTAGGAGTGGCTTGGAAGTGGTTTTGACAATTGAAGCCACAATCTATCAGTTCTTTTACATAGCTCAGCAAAGCCTTCATCACCAAGTTCATTAGGGGGAAGGAAAGCCTCAAAGTGGTTCCCACCTCCTCGATATCGTTCAGAAAGAAAGCGAGCTATTGAAGGATTACATCAAGCATTTCGACCTAGAAACGATTTAAGTACAGGCGCATTCGAAAGAAATCGCTCTGACTGCCATGATGGGAGGCCTAAGAGAAGGAAGATTTTTCTTCTCACTCGATAAAACCCCTCCAATGACGATGTCCGACCTCCTCAATAGAGCTCAGAAGTACTCTAATGCTGAAGAGATCTTCAGCCAGTAGAAAGCTACTTAGAACAAAGGAAGCTCGACCAGAGAAAGACAACCTAAAGAGGAATCCACTTCAACCAACCTAGCAAGAGAAGGAAAGACGACGAGCCACTAAGGAGCCAACACCTGAACAGACCACCTGACAGCAGGTTCGGCTCGTACACCCCTCTCAACACGACGCCTAAGCAAGTTCTCATGAAAGTACGAGACAAATGAATCCTTAAATGGCAAAATAAGATGAAAATACTGTTAGTTCCACCGAGATCACGGCCACTCAACTGGTGACTGTTTCAACCTTAAAGAGAAAATTAAAGCCCTTAGCCACAATGGGCACTTGCGTGAATATGTCAACAGAAGGGAAGAATGAGTTGATTCGAAGAACAAGCAGCCCATCAACAATAAACCTATCAGGGAAATCCGCACGATCTTTGGCGAACCTTCTAGGGGAGGAAACTCGAATCGAGCTCGGAGAACTCATGCCCGAAGTATCGGTCACTCAAGCTTAGAACATCATATCTAGGTTACCAGTAGACCCCTGAAAGAGTAGAAAGTAACACCTTGCGATCTGACTTCACTAAAGAGGACTCTCGAGGAGTTCACCATTCCCATGATGATGCACTTGTGGTTACTATGACTATAACTAATCGCAGAGTGTTTCAGATATCGGTAGACACCGGCAGCTCGGTAAATATCCTCTTCGCCGAAGCGTTCGACAAAATGGCAGCTGGACAACCCCGACTTCAAGCCATCAAAACTCCCCTGCTCAGAGTTGCAGGAGATAAGGTTACATCAGAAGGATCAATTCAACTCCCGGTCACCACTGGAGATGGGCAAAATGAGACAATGACCATGATCGATTTCTTGTTGGTAGATTGTCCTTCCGTCTACAATGTCATTCTCGGATGACCCTCACTCAACGCTCTTCGGGCTATCGTGTCGATGTACCATCTCGAGATGAAGTTCCCCACCGAGCATGGTGCCAAATTGGTCAGGGGAGACCAACAGGAAGCTCGACAATGTTATTATATGGCATTTAGGACCTAGTACCATGCAATGACCATCACCTCCCTATATCCCCAAGAAGACTCAACTAAGAGAGGGCGCCCGATGGAAGACCTCATACTCACCCCTCTCAACAACTCCAATTCGACTGGAACAGTGTAGATCGGGTCGTCCCTGACACCACCATTACCAGATGAAGTCATGAGTCTCCACCGATGATACGACGATGTATTCGTGTGGTCTCATAGGACATGCCTGACATCAACCCGAAAGTTATAGTCTATAAGTTGAAAGCCAACCCCGACTACCTACCAATTCGACAGAAGCGAAGAGCATTTGATCCCGAACGATAAGCCATAATCGGAGACGAAGTCTAAAAACTTCTCAAGGTAGACTTCATCGAGGAAGTCTACTATACGAACTGGATATCTAATGTCATCTTATTTAAAAAGTTCAATTGGAAGTGGCGGGTATGTGTTGATTATAGTGGCTAGAATAAAGCTTGCCCCAAAGACAACTTTTCTCTCCCCGTGATCGACTAGCTCATTGACAGCACAGCCGAACATGAACCCCTGAGCTTCATGGACACCTACTCAGACTATAATCTAATCACTATGTACCCATACAACAAACAGAAGATGACCTTCGTCATAGACAATGGACTCTATTGCTACAAGTTCATACCTTTTGGATTGAAGAACACTGGGGCTACATACCAAAGGACTGTCAACAAAATGTTTGACCTCCAGATCGGACGCTCCATGGAGGTTTACATCAATGACATGCTTGTCAAGAGCATTAAGGTTGCCGACCACATCTCTGACCTCGAAGAAATGTTTATAACTTATAAGAATATAAGATGAAATTGAACCCGATCAAGTGCGCCTTCGGCGTCAGCTCGGGGTGTAAGACCCTATCCATTCCGTACCATTTTCTATACTTATGTGCACGATAATCGACGCCCTTAGCCAGACCTGGATTGGCCTTTCATAGTGCACACCCAACTGACTGGAACCCCAAGACCTCGAAACCTATTTCATATTGACCGCCCCATCGCACGATCATGGAGGTACAACCCGTGCGTCTGTATGACACTCTGTTAGTGAGATATACCGTGAAGAATCGTTTGTGTATCATATGCGCATGACGCCATGTACTCCATTTGAAAAGGCCAAGCTATATGTCCTAGAGGGGGGGGGGGTGAATAGGACTATGCCAAATTTAAAATAAAATTAGCGGAAATAAAGTAAACAAATAGCCTTACACTATAAATCAATTCACAATGCTAAATTTTAAATCACCTTGATAAATAAGTATTGAGAGATTGATACAAATTTAGTTCTAAGGACAACCTTACACCATAATAAACAAGAGCTTATGGTAGGACAACCTTATTTCTAGAACCTCTTTTGGATCAAGGACTCAATTTTAGTATAAGTAAATAAAATAGCAAGGAATTGAAATTAAATGCAGAAGTATAAATCTAAATTATTACAACAATCCCCACACTTGCTTGAAATGTAAATAGTTACAACATTCACATCCACTTGTACATTCCACACAATCAAATGATAAAAGATATGAAAATTAAGCAATCATTCAATCCACAAGACAAAGAGTTATAGTGGTTCACCTGTGTGTACACCAACTGTTTTCCAACAGCCACACAGAATGCTACTCCACTCCTAATATCCTCACACAGGGGATATTAGCGTTCACTATCAAATAGGTTTTCACAGGTTCACCAAAAACCTTTACAATTGTGTCTTTTTCACTTGGGCTTACACAATTCAAAAACCCCTCTTTTTTGAGTTTTCTGGTTTTCCTCAGACAACCAAAATAGTGAGATTTTTCTGGGTCAACCTCAAACAAAACCAGTACAATGAGATTTTTCTGGCTTAATCTCAAACAAAACCAAAAGTAAATAAATTTTACAGAATTGTAAAATACCTGGATTTCTCCTTTTCTTAGTAGCCCGGTAGAACCAATCGGAGTAGATGATTGAATGTCAAAGTTCAATTTCCAATACTCACATTCATAAGGTTCTAAATTCTAATAGATTTTAGATTTAACTCGTTGGGCGTAGCTATATTTGATTTTGATTCCAAGAAGAAGGAATAAGATAATTCCTCTTTTCAAATAAGATTGGAATATAGAAACAAAATCAAATTAAATAAGATAGCAAAAAGGAATATTAAATAAGCACAATGTAGCTTAAAATAAACACAGACTTATCTCAGAGTGATCACTTGAAAATTCTTGAATAGAATAGAGTTGAAGTGTAAAAACTCTGAATTTCGTGTTCAATTTATAGAAGCAAAAATCGTTCCTACGACTGGTCTTAGAAACCTTGGACTGGTCGTAGCTCTAACAGATTTTTGAAATATTGAGCGCGATCTTTGAAAGTCGTTCCACGATCGTCGTGAGTACCCTACGACCGGTCGTGGGTCACCTACGACTGTCGTAGATCCCTACGACCGGTCGTAGGACCATAGATAAAGTTCTTGGATTTTGAATCGTAGATCCACGACCGTCGTGGACGAGTCGAAGCCACACCTACGACCGGTCGAAGGACCTCCAGGGGCTGGTCGTGGGCGTACTCAAAAATTCGAAAAATCTTCAACAACTTAGGGTGGTCGTGGAATTTCTTGGACTAGTCGAACCAATGCCAGGACTGGTCGAACAAGAGCTAGGACTGGTCGTGGAGCAGACCAAACTTATGTAAAATAAATATTTGATTTATGTATCCAAAGTGACCTACTTAAAGAGTCAACCTAAGGTCATTCAAACCTGAATCATGTCGTATGGACATTAAACTTCAACCATTCAACGAATGTAGTTTGTTTGAACCATATCAGGCTTAAGATCTTGAACTTGTTGTAGCTTCAAACTTGAGATCTTCATCAGCATAACAGCTACTTCATGCATTGCTTTTTAGTCTTGAAGTCATGAGACTTGAACATCAACATTGTAACTTCTTGTAGCTTCTTGAAGTATTTATGCAGTGTCTTGAATTCATATAAATCATCATACAAGCACAGGACATAGATAGATGTTTTGACACATCACAAATTTGACAAACAAAGAAGCATGAGACCATAACACTTACAATCTCCCCCTTTGTCAAATTTGTGACAAAACACCCAAGTAATAACAATACTTCCAATAGACATAAGAGAAGTACAAACAGGTTCACAATAGAGAAGCATGCATAGATATGTTAAGTAATAACTAGCATCATTCTCCCATAACTACCCCTGAGAAGCTTAGCTCCCCCTGAGTAATAGGAACACATCATAAATAAATCATCAAAGACCAAGACTTCTCCCCCTTTTTGACACAAAATGACAAAGGAAGAAGAGCATTAATAGAAAAGAAAATAGGAGTTGATTCAAGAAAACATAGTGCATAATCCAAAAAGTCAGTAAGCATGTAAAGTTCAAAAAAAATATTACAGACCCATTAAAAATTCAAATGAACCATAAGAGGGTGCAGGATTAGATGGATCAATTTTATGTAAACCCTTAGCAATCCGCCTCATATATTTGCGTAAATATGAAAATTGTGTGTCTTGGGTAACACGAATTTGAGCCACCTGCTCATGAAGTGAATTCAATCTTTCATCAAAATCAGAAGGCTGAAAATCAGGATCATCAGCCGAGTCTGATTCAAGTTCTTCAAATAAATCATCCATATTCACGTCTTCAGGAAGATCACTAGCTTCATTTCACCTTCAAAGACCACCAAGCTACAAGATCCATTTGGCCTTCAGCCAATTCTAAATTCATCTTGTTAAGATTGGAATTATTAAAAGGGAGATTATGGATGGGTTTTTCTCTAGTAGGCATAGACACGAGCATATGATTTGCCAGCATAGTCAATAAATAACCAAAGGATATATCACTGTGTCCAGGATGGTGACGAGACAGAATAATGGAATGACAAATTAAAGACGGTAGACAAATTTTTGCACCAGAGACAACAGAATGCAAAACACGAACCATGAAAGTAGTGAGTTCGGTTTTATTACCAGATCGTGGATAAAGATTTGAGATGAATATCCTATGAAGTACTCACGTAATGCGGGTAACAAATACCTTGAGGGAAGTACATGACCTTTATGAGTCCAATGAACATCCAAATTACATAAATCTCTAGTAAGCATTTTTCGTTCAGATTCTGAGAGACTGTCATGTAAAATATTAATTGGAATGCTCTCATCATTGACAGGTATTTCCATAATGTCAGCAATTAAATGTCGATCCACTAAAAACAATCCTTCTTGAGTATCAACTTTAAAAGTAAAATCCTCAAGAGAAAAATCACAGATACATGCAAACATGGATTGGGCAATGGACTGGTATGCAGCTCCACCCCAATGTAAGATGTTCTCCCATCCCACAGATTCCAACAGAGGAAGGATACCAAATGAAGCAATGTGATTAATATTAACATGACGCTCAACAATAACATTGCGCATACGCAAATCCCGAGCATCAGAAGAATCATTTTCGGGAGAGCGAAGATGACGTTGTACAATAGAAGCTGATCTAGATGAAGAGGGACCTCGAGTAGTTTTCTTTTTACCTCTAGCATCCATTTTCAAAGAAGGATTTCAAGGAAACAACAAGATGCAAGATAGAAGAAATGAGGTTTAGATAGAACAGATTTTTCAAGATAAAACCCCAAATTTGCAATGAACGACCAAATAGATTCCACACGAATGAGATTTGAAACACTAATAGCAAGAATCTACAAAGAAAATGCAAAAGAACCACTAACCTTGAAGTACTATGAAGGTGGGTTCGACCGGTCGTAGCTAGAACCGTTGGAGGGTAAAAAGAAATGAAGAAGAAGAGTCAAAATCCCCAAATTAAAGTGAAAATCCGAGATTCACGACTGGTCGTGTAAGTGCTCGACCGGTCGTGGCACGACCGGTCGTGTACGCTCACGACTGGTCGAGTACGACATAAAATATGCAATTTTTAAATAATTTTCAAATTTAAGCAAATAAAATATCAAATTTATGTACATTATGATACACCAAATCATGCAAATTCAATTTAAATTGTACATACCGAGATCAAACTTTAATTTATTAAACCTACTTTTGTCGAGCGGTTTAGTGAAAATGTCCGCAAGTTGAGTCTCGGTTGGAATGTAATCCAAATATATTAATTTTTCTTCCACTAATTCACGAATGTAATGAAATCTAATGTCAATATGCTTAGTACGTGAATGCTGAACTGGATTTTTAGAGATATTTATTGCACTGGAATTATCACAAAATAAAATCATAGAATCCAGAGTAATTCCATAATCGCTTAACATTCGTTTCATTCAAACAAGTTGAGTACATGCATTTCCAAGAAGAATGTATTCAAATTTCACCGTTGATAGCGATATAGAACTTTGCTTCTTGCTAAACCAAGAAACAAGACAATTTCCAATGTAGAAACAACCACACTGGTTGATTTCCTATCATCAATGTTTCAAGTCGGCATCTGCACAGTGCATTCTCTAGCTAATTGAACATTAGTCTCATGTGGATACCAGAGACCCAGTTTAGTAGAACTTGCGACATATCGCATTATCTGCTTAACAGCAGTTAAGTGAGATTCTTTAGGATTTGATTGATAACGAGCACAAATACCAACACTCAAAGCAATATCTGGTCTACTAGCAGTCAGATAAAGCAAACTACCAATAAAACTACAATACAATTTAGGATCCACATCATTACCTGTAGAGTCTTTTGAGAGTCTCAAAGTTGTACTCATAGGAGTATCATAATTTTTACCTTTCTCAAATCTAAATTTCTTAATTAAACTCTGAGCATATTTGGTTTGTGAGATAAAAATTCCATTAGGTTGTTATTTTACTTGCAACCCTAGAAAATAGTTTAATTCTCCAACCATGCTCATTTCGAATTTAGACTTCATTAAATCTGCAAACTCAACAGTCATGTTAGTACAGGTTGATCCATAAATAATATCGTCAACATATATTTGAACCATTAAAATATCATCGTTATGTTTCTTAACAAAGAGCGTCTTATCAACACACCCCATCTGAAAATTATGACTTAGTAAAAACTTAGTCAGTTTTTCGTACCATGCTCTGGGAGCTTGTTTCAGACTATAGAGAGCCTTCTTAAGACGATACACATGATCAGTAAATTTAGGATCTTCAAACCCTGTAGGTTGTTCAACATATACCTCTTCATGTAAATCACCATTCAGAAAGGCACTCTTTACATCCATTTGGTAAATTTTAATCTTCCTAAAACATGCAATGGAAATAAAAAGTCTGATTGATTCAAGACGAGCTACAGGAGCAAATGTTTCATTATAGTCAATACCTTCAATTTGTGTATACCCCTGTACAACTAGTCTTGCTTTATTTCGAATAATATTACCAAGTTCATCAGATTTGTTTTTGAAAATCCATTTTGTTCCAATAATATGTTTATCTTTAGGTCTAGGAACAAGATGCCAGACATCATTTTTGACAAACTGATTAAGTTCTTCTTGCATCGCAAGAATCCAGTTTTCATCCGAAAGTGCTTCTTTTACGTTAACCGGTTCAATCTGGGATGTAAAGCATACGTAGTTACATATGTCCTCTAATTGTCTACGAGTGCGCACACCAGTGAGAGGGTTTCCAAGTATTTGAGAAGTTGGATGATCTTTAACAGTCTTTAATTCTGGATTAGTTTCACTTTGTGAAATTTCTTGTTTTTCAAGTATAAGAACTTCATCATTATCTGAACTAGGGATAGGTGTATTCAAAAGATCGTCAATCACAACATTTATTGACTCTTGAATCACGCCGGTCTTGTTGTTCAGAACCCGATAAGCACGACTGTTTAAAGAATATCCTAAAAAGATTCCTTCATCACTTTTAGTGTCGAACTTTCCCAAATTTTCACGGTCACGCAAAATATAGCACTTGCTGCCAAAAACTCGAAAGTATTTGACAGAAGGCTTTTTCTCAAACCACATTTCATAAGCCGTTTTATTATTAGGTTTACAAATATAAACACGGTTAATAATGTAGCAGGCTGTATTCACTGCTTCAGCCCAGAGATTCCTAGGGAGCTTCATGCTATTTAATATAACATTTCCCATTTCTTGAAGTACTCTATTCTTTCTCTCGACAATTCCATTTTGTTGAGGAGTTTTAGGTACAGAGAATTCATGCGATATTCCCTGATTGCTACAAAATTTCTCAAAACCGCTATTTTCGAACTCGGATCCATGATCACTACGGATCTTGCTGACTTGAGAACATTTTTCAGTTTGAATCCATTTTATAATCTTTTTCACTTCATCAAGGGTTTCTGATTTATCTCTCAAGAATGAAACCCAAGTGTATCTTGTGTAATCATCTACTATAACTAAGATGTACTTTTTGCCACCTCGACTTTCCGTTCTTGTTGGTCCTATAAGATCCATGTGGAGAAGCTCGAGTGGTCTTGTGGTGATATTGGAGTTCACCTTTTTGTGAGAGCTCCTAGTTTGTTTACCATACTGGCATTCACCACAAATCTTGTCTACTTTTTGCATCTTAGGTAGACCTCTAACTAGTTCACTTTTGCTCAATCTGTATAAATTTCGGTAGTGTACATGTCCAAGGCGTTTATGCCATAATTCTGTCTCATCGGTATGGACCATGTAGCACGTTTGTTCAGATGAGCTACCATTGCTTACTATATAGCGCTTTTGAAGTTCTGCGACCAGTTAATATTACGAACCTTTTTCATTTATAATTTCACAACCTTGATTAGAAAATTTAACATTATGGTTGTTATCGCATATTTGAGATATGCTCAACAGATTGTGTTTTAAACCCTCAACATATAAAACATTTTTAAATAAGGGAAGGTTATAGAGTTGAACCGTACCTTTGCCAATTATCTTGCAGTTGCTACCATCACCAAATGTGACTGACCCATTAGTTATATCTTTAAGATCGGTGAATAGAGCTTTGTCCCCTGTCATATGTCTGGAGCATCCACTGTCTAGGTACCATTTTGAATGGCTTGTGGCTTTAAAAGCAGTGTGAGCAACCAAACAGGCAACCTTAGGAACCCATTTCAGTACTGTTTTTGGTTTAGGAGAATAATTGGTCTTCTTTTGTTTATAGTTATAAGAGTGACCTACTGAGTTAGATTTTAATAGCTCCTTAAGTAAATCAACAATTTTTTCAGCTAGTGGGTTTCGAATCTAATTTTTGAAATTTATATAGCTGTTTTTGTGTTTTTGAAAAGTTTTTGTATTTTTAGAAAAAACATGACTAGTACCTTTTCCTTTTGAGTTAGAAGTCTCACATTTCACAAAATTGGAAGGAGTATTCTTCTGTTTAGGAGATGTGTTTTTATCAAAGCCCAACCCGGATCGATTGCCATATTTTCTTGATCCGGATAATAATTTTTCTAATTTTGGATCACCTTGGGCATATCTCCATGTGTCCTTCAAACTCAGAAGAGAAGATACTTCATTTTTAAGTTTCTCATTTTCAAATTTCAAATTTTCAATTAGGGAGGTTTTGAATTCTAGATCACACTTTGATTTTTCAAAACAATCTGAAATTTGAGATTTTTCTAAAACAAGGGTTTCAAAACATTCTTTAAGTTTAAAAAACTTTTCTTTTTGAAGTTTAAGTTTGACAGCAATTTTACAACTTTCCTTATATAAGGCATTGTAAGCATCTTGAAGATCTTCATCATTTTCATGATCACTATCCAAATTTTCTTCACTTGTTGAATCATCGTGATCGAAAAAGGTAAACTTGGCTAGAGTCATAAGGGCCTTAAGTTCACCAGGACTTTGTTTTCGAATTTTCTCGATTCAGAAGAGGCTTGAAATCAGACGATTCATCCTAAGTAGCCAACATACCCTTCCTTTTGGATTTGTCCTTATTAGGACATTTGTTTGCTAAATGCCCATATTCTTGACAGTTGTAGCATTGACTATCTTTCAATGATTTCCAAGTTTTAGACTTAGGTTTAGTACGTTTCTTTTCATTTGCCTTTTGAAAGTCGACTCTTTTCTTACTTTTGAAAATCTTATAAAACTTTTTCGCCAAAGGGCCATATCATCTTGAGACTTTTCTCGAATCTGAATTTTCTTGAGTAATACTTTTAGATGACTTCAAAGCAATAGATTTACCTTTAGGAGCTTTAAAACTTAATTCATAGGTTTGTAAAGAACCAACTAATTCTTCTACCTTCATATTGTCCATATCACGAAGTTCTGGATTGCGGTTACCTTAGAATTGAACCGTTCGGAAGAGAGCGTAGTATTTTTGCACACACTTTACTTTCTCGGGATCTTATCGCCAAGACCCCACATTGAGTTAACAATGTCATTCAATCTAGTGAAAAAGTCCATAAACATTTCATTTTCCTCCATATGAATTTCTTCAAATTTAGTTGTGAGGAGTTGGACTTTAGATTTCTTGACAATTGATGTACCTTCGTGTGTCATTTCTAAAATATCCCAAGCTTGCTTTGCGGTATCACAGATATGATTCTTTTGAACTCATCCTGTGATAGTGCGCAAGTAATTGCATTTAGTGCTTTGGCATTAGCACTACTCTCATTTTTCTGAAGTGTGGTCCATTGGTAATACGGTGTAATTTTCATAGATTTTGAACCATCAACACCAGTTACTTCCATGGTAGGAGGATTCCATTCAGTCACTGTGGCTTGCCACACACTTTCATCCATTGATCTGAGAAAGATCCTCATTCTGGCTTTCCAATAGGCATAGTTGGATCCATCAAAAGGTAGAGGCCTAGTAACTGAAAGGCTATCAAAATTTGACATCTTTTTAAATAGCTTAGAACGTTAGCTCAGGAAATAAATCCAAATAAAAAGCAACGAAAATGAGCTATTAGGCTCTGATACCACTTGAAAAGGCCAAGCTATATGTCCTAGGGGGGGGGGGGGGGGGGTGAATAGGACTATGCCAAATTTAAAATAAAATTAGTGGAAATAAAGTAAACAAATAGCCTTACACTATAAATCAATTCACAATGCTAAATTTTAAATCACCTTGATAAATAAGTATTGAGAGATTGATACAAATTTAGTTCTAAGGACAACCTTACACCATAATAAACAAGAGCTTATGGTAGGACAACCTTATTTCTAGAACCTCTTTTGGATCAAGGACTCAATTTTAGTATAAGTAAATAAAATAGCAAGGAATTGAAATTAAATGCAGAAGTATAAATCTAAATTATTACAACAATCCCCACACTTGCTTGAAATGTAAATAGTTACAACATTCACATCCACTTGTACATTCCACACAATCAAATGATAAAAGATATGAAAATTAAGCAATCATTCAATCCACAAGACAAAGAGTTATAGTGGTTCGCCTGTGTGTACACCAACTGTTTTCCAACAGCCACACAGAATGCTACTCCACTCCTAATATCCTCACACAGGGGATATTAGCGTTCACTATCAAATAGGTTTTCACAGGTTCACCGAAAACCTTTACAATTGTGTCTTTTTCACTTGGGCTTACACAATTCAAAACCCCTCTTTTAAAGAGTTTTCTGGTTTTCCTCAGACAACCAAAATAATGAGATTTTTCTGGCTCAACCTCAAATAAAACCAGTACAATGAGATTTTTCTGGCTTAATCTCAAACAAAACCAAAAGTAAATAAATTTTACAGAATTGTAAAATACCTGGATTTCTCCTTTTCTTAGTAGCCCGGTAGAACCAATCGGAGTAGATGATTGAATGTCAAAGTTCAATTTCCAATACTCACATTCATAAGGTTCTAAATTCTAATAGATTTTAGATTTAACTCGTTGGGCGTAGCTATATTTGATTTTGATTCCAAGAAGAAGGAATAAGATAATTCCTCTTTTCAAATAAGATTGGAATATAGAAACAAAATCAAATTAAATAAGCTAGCAAAAAGGAATATTAAATAAGCACAATGTAGCTTAAAATAAACACAGACTTATCTCAGAGTGATCACTTAAAAATTCTTGAATAGAATAGAGTTGAAGTGTAAAAACTCTGAATTTCGTGTTCAATTTATAGAAGCAAAAATCGTTCCTACGACTGGTCTTAGAAACCTTGGACTGGTCATAGCTCTAACAGATTTTTGAAATATTGAGCGCGATCTTTGAAAGTCGTTCCACGACTGGTCGTGAGTACCCTACGACTGGTCGTGGGTCACCTACGACTGGTCGTAGGACCATAGATAAAGTTGCTGGATTTTGAGTCGTAGATCCACGACTGGTCGTGGACGAGTCGAAGCCACACCTACGACCGGTCGAAGGACCTCCAGGACTGGTCGTGGGCGTACCAAAAATTCCGAAAAATCTTCAACAACTTAGGACTGGTCGTGGAATTTCTTGGACTAGTCGAACCAATGCCAGGACTGGTCGAACAAGAGCTAGGACTGGTCGTAGAACAGACCAAACTTATGTAAAATAAATATTTGATTTATGTATCCAAAGTGACCTACTTAAAGAGTCAACCTAAGGTCATTCAAACCTGAATCATGTCGTATGGACATTGAACTTCAACCATTCAATGAATGTAGTTTGTTTGAACCATATCAGGCTTGAGATCTTGAACTTGTTGTAGCTTCAAACTTGAGATCTTCATCAGCATAACAACTACTTCATGCATTGCTTTTTAGTCTTGAAGTCATGAGACTTGAACATCAACATTGTAGCTTCTTGAGACTTCAACATGTAGCTTCTTGAAGTATTTATGCAGTGTCTTGAATTCATATAAATCATCATACAAGCACAGGACATAGATAGATGTTTTGACACATCACAAATTTGACAAACAAAGAAGCATGAGACCATAACACTTACACCATTCCACACATATGCACAATACATGCCATGCACACATGCACATGCCACACATGGGTGAGAGAATCTCTACCCATGTGTGTGATGTCACACACCCATACCTCCACTCTCTCATGTGCATGCATGGTTAACTGATGTAGAACGTGTCACAGAGATATTCCCAGCATGGTTGAGCCAAAAGGAGGTGGACCGTAAATTGACCATAACTTTTGATCCGGGTATCGTTACGGGGTGTACAACCTATCAATCTTTACTGAAACGGGCCATCTGAGGTGAACTGACCCACAAAGGTGGGTCGCGTCTGTCCATTTCGTCAGAAAACGTGCGCTTTCAGCTCAAAAACGAATTTTTAGGAAGATTTTACTATTTTTAATAATTCCGAATTTTTGATATTTTTAGAGTTTTAGATTTTCTTTCCTTATAGAAATAAGTTTTAGTTATAGTAGGACTCTTCTAGAGAAAGTTTATTTGCAATTTTTATTTTTAGAAATTAGGCTTTAGAAGAGTTGTATTAGAATTAGGATTTTTATTAGAGTTAGAATTTTGCTATTTTTGGTAATTACGAATTTTAGTTTATTTTATTTTTCTATATTAATGGTGTAAGGAGACACATTAGGCAATTATCAATTATTCATTAATCTATTTCAAATTTATTCAGAATTTATTTCTATTTTCTGCTCTCTTTTCTCGTGGATTCGAGAAAGTCTCTGTGAGGAGTCCAGAGAAGTTCCGTGGATTCGGAATAATTATCCTCTTGAGGAAGACGGTGCTCGACCTCACGTCCTCCCCTGCATCAGTTTGGTATCAAAGCGAGGTTTCTCCTCGGATCGATGGCTTCTAACGACGGGTCGGGCAACAATCCCATGGGCGGTGCTCCAGGGAATTTACCTTTAACGGCGGCAACTTTCGAAGTAGCGCAACGAGAGAATCGACAAGTCATGCAAGGGCTGCAGGCTTCCATCAACCGCATAGCGGATCTCTTGACGGAAAACCTAAGGCAACTCCGTGTTCATGGTGGTGATCCACCACCAGCAATTGCTGGAATTCGTAATTATACTGATCGTAAGGCGATGCTATCAATGAACCACAGGATGGTTCAAGAATTCAAGATGAAAGTCGATCTTCCTAGTTTTAATGGTCAACTCTACTTCAAGGACTTCCTCGATTGGTTGCTCGAAGTCGAACGTTTCTTCGACTACATGAACATCGTAGAAGAAAGGAAAGTTAAACTCGTGGCATACAAGTTGACGGGCAGAGCTTCAGATTGGTGGGAACAACTTCAACTCGAGTGGGCGAGACAGATGAAGGCGCCAATCCGCACGTGGTCGCGGATGAAGAAGTTATTGTGCATGCGATTCCTCCCTCGAGATTACGATCAGGTATTATTCCAATAAAACCAAAATTATTATCAGGATAGCCGATCAGTAAAAGGTTATGCAGAAAAATCCTATTATTGGTCCATGAGAAATGACTTCATTAAAACGGAGTTGCAACAGACCACAGGTTTCATCAGTGGTGAACATGTGACCTCTATAGGAATGGAGAACCAACCCAAGACTTTTAAAGTGGAGGGACAAGATCTTATCACTGAACAGGCCTTTGTTAAACAATTTGAGGAAACAAGACATATATATCCATTAGTTGAAAAGAAAGAATATATAGAGCCTGTGAATATCCCGAGAAGATTTGAAGCCAATGTTGCAGGAGTTCAAGGAGATTGTGCTCGATGAATCCCCCAATAAGTTGCCTCCCATACAAGATATACAAAATCACATTGATCCCGTCTCAGGGGCAAGTCCACCTAATTGTCCATATTATCAGAAAAAATATGAGATCTTAACGACAGATGTGAAGGAATTGATCAATATTAGTCAAGTCAAGAAAAGCATGAGTACATGTATTGTGTCAGATGTGAAGGAACTGATCAATATTAGTCAAGTCAAGAAAAGCATGAGTACATGTATTATGTCAGCTCAAGAGCTTAAGGCCAAGTACCAAGAAAGGGCTAATGAACATTGGCGTCAGAAGTTATCTCAGACTCATGTGCCAAGTCTCTTGCGTAACTCGAGGACGAGTTTTTTTCAAGTGGAAGGGTCTGATGTAGAACGTGTCACAGAGATATTCCCAGCATGGTTGAGCCAAAAGGAGGTGGACCGTAAATTGACCATAACTTTTGATCCGGGTATCGTTACGGGGTGTACAACCTATCAATCTTTACTGAAACGGGCCATCTGAGGTGAACCGACCCACAAAGGTGGGTCGCGTCTGTCCATTTCGTCAGAAAACGTGCGCTTTCAGCTCAAAAACGAATTTTTAGGAAGATTTTACTATTTTTAATAATTCCGAATTTTTGATATTTTTAGAGTTTTAGATTTTCTTTCCTTATAGAAATAAGTTTTAGTTATAGTAGGACTCTTCTAGAGAAAGTTTATTTGCAATTTTTATTTTTAGAAATTAGGCTTTAGAAGAGTTGTATTAGAATTAGGATTTTTATTAGAGTTAGAATTTTGCTATTTTTGGTAATTACGAATTTTAGTTTATTTTTTTTTTCTATATTAATGGTGTAAGGAGACACATTAGGCAATTATCAATTATTCATTAATCTATTTCAAATTTATTTAGAATTTATTTCTATTTTCTGCTCTCTTTTCTCGTGGATTCGAGAAAGTCTCTGTGAGGAGTCCAGAGAAGTTCCGTGGATTCGGAATAATTATCCTCTTGAGGAAGACGGTGCTCGACCTCACGTCCTCCCCTGCATCAGTTTGGTATCAAAGTGAGGTTTCTCCTCGGATCGATGGCTTCTAACGACGGGTCGGGCAACAATCCCATGGGCGGTGCTCCAGGGAATTTACCTTTAACGGCGGCAACTTTCGAAGTAGCGCAACGAGAGAATCGACAAGTCATGCAAGGGCTGCAGGCTTCCATCAACCGCATAGCGGATCTCTTGACGGAAAACCTAAGGCAACTCCGTGTTCATGGTGGTGATCCACCACCAGCAATTGCTGGAATTCGTAATTATACTGATCGTAAGGCGATGCTATCAATGAACCACAGGATGGTTCAAGAATTCAAGATGAAAGTCGATCTTCCTAGTTTTAATGGTCAACTCTACTTCAAGGACTTCCTCGATTGGTTGCTCGAAGTCGAACGTCTCTTCGACTACATGAACATCGTAGAAGAAAGGAAAGTTAAACTCGTGGCATACAAGTTGACGGGCAGAGCTTCAGATTGGTGGGAACAACTTCAACTCGAGCGGGCGAGACAGATGAAGGCGCCAATCCGCACGTGGTCGCGGATGAAGAAGTTATTGTGCATGCGATTCCTCCCTCGAGATTACGATCAGGTATTATTCCAACAAAACCAAAATTATTATCAGGATAGCCGATCAGTAAAAGGTTATGCAGAAAAATCCTATTATTGGTCCATGAGAAACGACTTCATTAAAACGGAGTTGCAACAGACCACAGGTTTCATCAGTGGTGAACATGTGACCTCTATAGGAATGGAGAACCAACCCAAGACTTTTAAAGTGGAGGGACAAGATCTTATCACTGAACAGGCCTTTGTTAAACAATTTGAGGAAACAAGACATATATATCCATTAGTTGAAAAGAAAGAATATATAGAGCCTGTGAATATCCCAGAAGATTTGAAGCCAATGTTGCAGGAGTTCAAGGAGATTGTGCTCGATGAATCCCCCAATAAGTTGCCTCCCATACAAGATATACAAAATCACATTGATCCCGTCTCAGGGGCAAGTCCACCTAATTGTCCATATTATCAGAAAAAATATGAGATCTTAATGACAGATGTGAAGGAATTGATCAATATTAGTCAAGTCAAGAAAAGCATGAGTACATGTATTGTGTCAGATGTGAAGGAACTGATCAATATTAGTCAAGTCAAGAAAAGCATGAGTACATGTATTATGTCAGCTCAAGAGCTTAAGGCCAAGTACCAAAAAAGGGCTAATGAACATTGGCGTCAGAAGTTATCTCAGACTCATGTGCCAAGTCTCTTGCGTAACTCGAGGACGAGTTTTTTTCAAGTGGAAGGGTCTGATGTAGAACGTGTCACAGAGATATTCCCAGCATGGTTGAGCCAAAAGGAGGTGGACCGTAAATTGACCATAACTTTTGATCCGGGTATCGTTACGGGGTGTACAACCTATCAATCTTTACTGAAACGGGCCATCTGAGGTGACCCGACCCACATGGTGGGTCGCATCTGTCCGTTTCGTCAGAAAACGTGCGCTTTCAGCTCAAAAACGAATTTTTAGGAAGATTTTACTATTTTTAATAATTCCGAATTTTTGATATTTTTACAGTTTTAGATTTTCTTTCCTTATAGAAATAAGTTTTAGTTATAGTAGGACTCTTCTAGAGAAAGTTTATTTGCAATTTTTATTTTTAGAAATTAGGCTTTAGAAGAGTTGTATTAGAATTAGGATTTTTATTAGAGTTAGAATTTTGCTATTTTTGGTAATTACGAATTTTAGTTTATTTTTTTTTTCTATATTAATGGTGTAAGGAGACACATTAGGCAATTATCAATTATTCATTAATCTATTTCGAATTTATTCAGAATTTATTTCTATTTTCCGCTCTCTTTTCTCGTGGATTCGAGAAAGTCTCTGTGAGGAGTCCAGAGAAGTTCCGTGGATTCAGAATAATTATCCTCTTGAGGAAGACGGTGCTCGACCTCACGTCCTCCCCTGCATCATTAACTCTTCTCCATACCATACCCTATGCATGACTTCATCACATCATGCCATCCCATGTCCCTTTTATCCACCCTTAATTACAAATCATGAATTAATTATCATAATCCTAGTCCAAGCTAACCAATATCACATTAATTGAATCTAACCACATTTTAACAATTTCTCTACAAATAGTCCTTCATCCCTTAGCATTTCACCATTTTATTATACAAGGAGAGAGAGAGAGAGAGAGAGAGAGAGAGAGAGAGAGAGAGTGGAGTGATCTTGATGGGTAATCAATCTCATCCCCTACATCCATCTCAACCATCCATCTAGTCCATCAAGGTGAGTACGCCCTCCCCACTTATTTTTATTTATTTTTCATTGTGTTAATGGATGGTGAATATGATACTCTAATGTTAGGAATGGTGTGGATGATGATGATAATATGACTGATGGTAAAGATAATTGTAATGATAATGATGCTGCTATTAACGGTATGGATGGATTGGAGAATATATATATATATATATATATATATATATATAATCAAATTATTATAGACTTCTTGTGGGACCCATTGATAGTGGTCCCCACCAAAATCTTTTTATGTCATCCAAACCGTCCAAAGTACGGCCTATTGGGCTGGCCACACACACACACACACCCATGCACACATGTGCACACCACACCATAAATAATAATAATAATAATAATGAATAAATAAAATTAAATAATAATAATAAATATAGGGGGAGTGGATGCTGATGCCACCGTCCAGAAGACGCTGCAGCAAGCAGCGTTCATGCAGCTTGTGTTGGGGCTGGGGTGTGGGTCCACAACAGGCCCCACCCATGATGTATGTATTTAATCCACATCGTCCATCCAATTTCCCAGCTCATTTTAGGCGTCGAGCCAAAAAATGAAGCCAATTCAAATCTCTGGTAGGCCACACCATTAAAAGGACTATTTTAATAGTGATAAATTGTTAAGGCCATTGTAATGTTCCTGTACGTCAAAACATATCGAATATTGGGCTCATTAGGCCTGTCGCGAGTCAAGGAACCTAGTAGGTGGAGTGGATTGTCATTATGTGGGTGCCACCTATGAATAATCACGATTGTAAAAAAAAATAAAAAAAATCAGTCAAAAATCTTCCTTGTCGTGCGCCGAACTCGGGACTTGGTGTATGGAAGTCAAGTGCCCGATTCGGGGCATCACAGAAGTTGTCCGTCCCCGGATTTGGGGCATGACAGAAGATGGTATCAGAGCATATGATTTGGGATCACTTATGAGTAAAGTCAGTAATTGAAAAACATAGAAGAACTTAAACTAGGTCCCCACCGTCATTGATCGAGAATGTAAATGCTATTAGTACCCTTGATTTGTATGAATCTAGAGACATGAATCTAGGATTCCCAGTTTGAGAACCTAGTCAAAGCAGGATTCCCTAGTTAAGAACGTAAAGACTATACTTAACACCCAGGCATGAGGGAGATAGCTGCAATAATATCCTTACTTGTGGGATGGATGATTGTATTGTATATGTATGATGATACGTATGTTTGCCTTTCCATGTTATGAGTTTGATAATGTATTTGTGACTAAAAATTTTGAGGATGAAATTTTTATTAGGAGTGTACATTGTAAGAACCCATCCATTCCGTACCATTTTCTATACCTATGTGCACGATAATCGACGCCCTAAGCTAGACCAGGATTGGCCATTCATAGTGCACACCCAATTGACCGGAACCCCAATACCTCGAAACCTATTTCATATCGACCGCCCCGTCGCCACGATCGTGGAGGTACAACCCATGTGTCTGTACGACACTCCGTTAGTGAGATACGCCGTGAAGAATTGTTAGTGTATCATGTGCGCATGGCGCCATGTACTCCATTCCACACATGTGCACAACACATGCCATGCACACATGCACGTGCCACACATGGGTGAGAGAATCTTTACCCATGTGTGTGATGTCACACACCCATACCTCCACTCTCTCATGTGCATGCAAGGTCAACTCTTCGCCATACCATACCCTATGCATGACCTCATCACACCATGCCATCCCATGTCCCTTTAAACCACCATTAATTACAAATCATGAATTAATTGTCATAATCTTAGTCCAAGCTAACTAAGATCACATTAATTGAATCTAACCACATTTTAACAATTTATCTACAAATAGTCCTTCGTCCCTTAGCATTTCACCATTTTTCTACACAAGGGGGGAGAGAGAGAGAGAGAGAGAGAGAGAGAGAGAGAGAGAGAGAGGAGAGAAAGAGAGAGAGAGAGAGGAGTGATCATGATGGGCCATCAATCCCATCCCTTCCATCCATCTCAACCATCCATCTAGTCCATCAAGGTGAGTACACCCTCCCCACTTATTTTTAATTTTGTTTTCATTGGGTTTATGGATGGTGAAGATGATACTCTAATGTTAGGAATGGTGTGGATGATGATGATAATATGATTGATGGTAAAGATAATTGTAATGATAATGATGATGCTATTAATGGTATGGATGCATTGAAGAAAATCTATAAAAAAAAAACAAATTATTTTTTTCTTCTTGTGGGACCCATTGATAGTGGGCCCCACCAAAATCTTTGTATGTCATCCAAACCGTCCAAAGTGCGGCCCATTGGGCTAGCCACACACACACACACACACACACACACACACCCATGCACACATGTGCACACCACACCATAAATAATAATAATAATAATAATTTAATAAACAAAATGAAAAAATATATATAATAATAATAATAATATAGGGGGAGTGGACATTGCTGCCATCATCCAAAAAACGCTGCAGCAAGCAACGTCCTTGATGCTTGAGTTGGGGCTGGGGTGTGGGTCCACAACGGGCCCCACCCATGATGTATGTATTTAATCCACACCGTCCATCCAATTTCCCAACTCATTTTAGGCGTTTAGCCAAAAAATGAAGCCAATTCAAATCTCTAGTAGCCCACACCATCAAAACGATTATTTTAATAGTGATAAACTGTTAAGGCCTGCTGTAATGTTCTTGTAAGTCAAACCATATCGAATATTGGGCTCATTTGGCCTGTCGCGAGTCTAGGAACCTAGTAGGTGGAGTGGATCGTCATGATGTGGGCACCACCTATGAAAAACCACGATTGCAAAAAAAATAAAAATAAAAAATAAAAATCAGTAAAAAATCTTCCTTATGGTGCGCCGAACTCGAGACTTGGTGTTTGGAAGTCAAAAATCATCACACCATGCCATCCCATGTCCCTTTAATCCACCATTAATTACAAATCATGAATTAATTGTCATAATCCTAGTCCAAGCTAACAAAGATCACATTAATTGAATCTAACCACATTTTAACAATTTATCTACAAATAGTCCTTCGTCCCTTAGCATTTCACCATTTTTCTACACAAGGAGAGAGAGAGAGAGAGCGAGCGAGAGAGAGAGAGAGAGAGAGAGAGAGAGAGAGAGAGAGAGAGAGAGAGAGAGAGGAGTGATCTTGATGGGCCATCAATCCTATCCCTTTCATCCATCTCAACCATCTATCTAGTCTATCAAGGTGAGTACACCCTCCCCACTTATTTTTATTTTTGTTTTCATTGTGTTTATGGATGGTGAAGATGATACTCTAATGTTAGGAATGGTGTGGATGATGATGATAATATGATTGATGGTAAAGATAATTGTAATGATAATGATGATATTATTAATGGTATGGATGCATAGGAGAAAATATATATTAGAAAAAAATCAAATTATTATAGACTTCTTATGGGACCCATTGATAGTGGTCCCCACCAAAATCTTTGTATGTCATGCAAACCGTCCAAGGTGCAGCCCATTGGGCTGGCCACACACACACACACACCCATGCACACATGTGCACACCATACCATCAATAATAATAATAATAATAATAATAATAATAAATGAATAAATAAAATTAAAAATAATAGTAATAATAATAAAATATAGGGGGAGTGGATGCTGCTGCCACCATCCACAAGATGTTGTAGCAAGTAGTGCCCTGTTTCCCGAGTTGGGGCTGGGGTGTGGATCCACAAAGGGCCCCACCCATGGCATATGTATTTAATCCACACCGTCCATCCAATTTCCTAGCTCATTTTAGGCGTTGAGCCAAAACATGATGCTAATTCAAATCTCTGGTAGGCCACACCATCAAAAGGACTATTTTAATAGTGATAAACTGTTAAGGCCCACTGTAATGTTCTTGTACATCAAAACATATCGAATATTGGACTCAGTAGGCCCATCGCGAGTCAGGGAACCTAGTTGGTGGAGTGGATGGTCATGATGTGGGCGCCACATATGAAAAACCACGATTGTAAAAAAAATAAATGTAGCAACACCTGGACACTGTTGCTGTTAGTGTCCAGATGACGCTGCAGCAAGCAGTGTCTACTGCTGGACGCTGGAAGAATAGTGGGTCCCACCACAGGCCCCACCATGATGTATGTGGAGCATCAACACCGTGCATTTGATGGGTCCCCTTTAATCAATGGGTTCCCCCAAAAATCAGTCGTACATGGAACTCAGGTGGTCCACACCATCTAAAATCATGGGAAGAGTAGGTAAATTATATAAAAGTACTTTCTGGGGTCCAGCTGAAATTTGGATGCGTCTGAAACTTGGACTAACCCCTCAACCAATTTGGACACACACAATGGATGGACTGGATCTCTCAAGTGACCCACCTTGATGAGAAAGAATAATAATAAAATAAAATAAAATAAATAAAATAAAAAATAAAATAGAAAAGAAAGGTTTGAAGGAGGTGACGTCTCCCTGGACGTCCAAAGAGGGCGGTCCTTGCCCACCTTTGGGGTAAGGTTTTGTAGGGTTGATCGTGGCCACACCATGATGTATGTATTAAATCCACACCATTCATCCATTTTACTAACTCCATTCATTGTATGGTCCCAAAAATCAGGCCGATTAGAAGTTCATGCAGGCCATGCCACTTGGACAGTGGAAATTGTACTTAAAATACTCAGATTTTTCTAGGGCCCACCTTGGTGACGAAAAGTATATCTGGGCCATTCATCCAATCATTCAAGCCATTTTAAGACATGAGTAAAAGAATGAGGTAGATCCACGCCTTAGGTGGACCACACTATAAGAAACGGTGGGAATAAAAATCCCTACCATTAAATCCCTTGAGTTCTACTGTGATGTGTAACTGCCACCAAAGTTGGGTCGGTCATTAGACAATGGAGCCAACTCGTTACATGTATTTTATATCCAGGTTGTCCATCATTTAGACCATCCATGTGTTATAGGTCTCACCCGACGTATGTACCTTATAGCCATGTCATTCATCTAGTGGGTGGTATCAACTATGATGTTGTTTGTTGTACAACTGTTCATGATGTTGACCCCATCATGTCAATGCGACCCACAATTATACAAAATATAATAATAATAATAATAATAATAATAATAATAAGGAAAGGGAATTGCATGCTTACTAATGAAAACTTCCTTGGACATAACATGATGCATGTGGAGCCCACCTAGGTGCATGTGTTGTATACACACACTGCTTATATTTTCTAGTCACTTGGGAAGTGGGCCCATCTCCTGCCCGTGGACACAAGATGAAGTAGAACTCAATTTTAGGTGGGACACGCTATAAGTAGAAATAGTGGTAACAACCATTGGAAATTCTTAGGCTCTAGTGTGCCCCCCTATATGCTGGGACGCTTCCTTGACCATGGACTCCACCTTGTAGTATGATGTAGATCCATGTCATTCATCGGTTTATCCTTATCATTTTAGGGTATGGTCCCATAAACTAGTCAGATCCAAATCTCATGCCAAGGGAGCAATATTGATCACTTATCCACATTAAATGTTTCCTAGAGCTGTAGTAATGTTTGTGAGAAATCTATCCATCTATTCTTTTTTTAACCGATCATAGGCCACCTAATATACATGTTTTACCAGCCATTTATCTATTTTGTTAGGTCATTTTATAGTGTGGGACTACCTATATATTTATTGCAATCTAAGTCGTTTCCATGGTACCCATTGTAATGGTTATTCCTCATTTAGACAAACAGTTGGTAGAAATCATGTCGATCACTATACCATAGGAATATGGTATTTTGGGCGGCCCAACTAGTCGTGTGGATTGGTGGAAGTTGTGTGGACCACCACATGTGAGTGTGTGATTTTTATAGTCCACTTAACTGTATGAAATTGGGGCAATCGTGTAACTACTTGTCTAAGTAGATTTATGATGTTGTGGCCTTTAACCATATGATCACTGACGGGATGAATGACAGCTAGATTTGACAAAATGGTGTTAAATATGTAGCTCATAAATTTTGTGATCATGCGTGACGTGGATAGCCGTAAATCATGTGGGTATGTGGGGAATGTGTGGCCCAACCATATGACCATGTGGTGTTTAGATGACTGCTAAACTATGTAAAATTGTGGCACTGGCCACCTAACTACGTGAAAGTTTAGTAAAGCTGTAACACCCTGAAAATTGGGGGTCGAGCAAAGCTCAGCTCCCAAGTTCCAACGCATCACTTATGCAACATAGATAATGATGATTATGATGAGAGCATTGAAAAATGAATGAGATTATACCAAAACAGCATATCATACTCCAGAGACAGTTAAATTTACAAGCGGAAGATTGTGATAGATATATAAAATATATAAACTGTGGTGAGTCTCCAGAGTGTGATAATGTTACCAGGTTAATTCATTACAAGTACAGTTCTAAAATATACCAAATGCGTAAGGTCCTTTAGTCAACATCCTTATAACCCCGTCGATCAAGCACGACTCACATGAAGCCATCAAAATATAGTACATACAAGAACGCATCCTCGTCGTCGCAAAAATCCAGCTCCGCCTCATAAGTATCGCCATCACCTGCAACTACGACAGGGTCTAGTTGGTATGTACAACACCGTCCTGTAACGTGGGAGTGAGTGATCAACTTAGTGGAACAATAAAGCATAGGTTAACATGTTATCAATTCAGTCAAGTAGTAATGATAAAGCAGTATAATCAACATTCCTAAGTACTGTAATTAATGCAAGGATGAGATGCGATTATGATGCATGCCCTTGCCAACATACTCCCTCATGTGGCACCATCTTACGTCCACTGCATGCTGTCACCCTCAGTGCTCCACATCTTCCAGGTACATGCAATGCGATGACGAGCATGATTACCGAGTTGTTATTAGTCCATTTCAAACAACAATATTGGAAAACTAAGATACCTTCCTTATCTCATTCCCAAACAATGATCCATTCTAGGGTCGCCAGTCCTATACAATCTCATACGATGGTGTGTTTCTAGGTCGCTGCAAGGGCTGCCAAGGCTGTTACACGGAATTATTACACCACTCCCCCATCACCTTATCAATACAGGCCTAGTTTATACTCTATCACTACGGGAAGGCTCGTCGCCTCACTGCAGATTTAGAGTATGCTTGAGGTCACTACATCAGGTACGGTCAGGGCTGCCAGGGCTGTTACACGGAATCGTTGCACCACTCCCCCATCACCCATCAAAGCAGTGTAGGCCGACAGCTCGAATATAGTGTCCCATACCACCATAATCGACTCACGAGTCTGGTTGCTCAATGGTCACTATGGGGAGGCTCGTGGCCCCAGCGTAGGCCGACAGCTCGACCACGGTGTCCCATACCACCATGCCTGGCTCATGAGTCTTAGCTGTAACGCCCTGAAAATCGGGGGTCGAACATAAACTCAACTCCCGAGTTCTAGAACATCACTTATGCAACAAAATAAATGATGATTGAATGTTGACTGTATTCGTGCATTGAACATGAGTGAGATTAAGCCAAAACAGCATATCATACTCCAAAGATAGTTAAATTTGCAAGCGGAAGACTGTGATAGATAGATAAAATATATAACTTATGATGAGTCTCCAGAGTGTGATAACATTACCAGGTTAAATAAATACAAGTGCAGTTCTAAAATGTACCAAATGTGAGGAAGTGTAATGCCTCCTATCCCATGTACTATAGCCCCGTCAATACAATATCAGGTCTTCATTGACCTACCAGAGAGATACAGATAGGAGAACTCCTCCTATCATCACAGAAGTAGTCCGACTCTGCTTCACAAGCATCGCCATCACCTAAAACTCAACAAATCTGGTTGGTGTTGCAAACACCGTCCCGTAACGTGGGAGTGAGTGATCAACTCAGTGGAACAGTAAAGCATAGGTTAACATGTTATCAATTCAACCAAGCAGTAATGATAAAGCAGTACAAATCAAACATTTCTAACTACTCTTGTTAAGTGCGAAAATGAAATGACATGATGCTGTATGCCCTTGCCAAACCACCCTCAAGCGACATCATCTTACGTTCACATGTGCCACATCTACAAAGCACATGCGGTGCGATAATGCTCATGATTACCAAGTTATTATTAGTCCAGTTCAAACAGCAGTATTGGGAAACTAAGGTACCTCCCTTGTATCATTCCCAAACATGATCCATTATAGGGTCGTCAAACCTAGATAATCTCATACGATATTATGGTTTGAGAGGCGTAGCGAAGGCATCACAAAGGGCTCGTCACCCGTCAGCGCGGATACAGATCTCACCGTATGCGGCTCAATTGCTGGCCGTCAGCTCGAGTACAAGTCTCACCGTACTCGGCTCAATCACTAGCCGTCAGCTCGAGTACAGGTCTCACCGTACTCGGCTCAACTCATACTCCAGTTGCTGTGAAAGACTCGTCGCCAATCACAGACTTTAGAGTATACTCGAAGATACTATGGAGGACTCGTCGCCCGTCAGCACGAGCACAGGTCTCACCGTACTCGGCTCTCGCCGTAAGTATCGACAGCTCGAATATAGTGTCCCATACCACCATAATCGGCTCACGAGTCTGGTTGCTCACCGGGTCACTACGGGAGGCACGTGGCCCCGGCGTAGGCGACGGCTCGACCATGGTATCCCATACCACCATGCCGGCTCATGAGTCTTAGTGGATCGAGTACCATGGTTAAAAGGGATTTCACTGGTAAGTTTGGTACCCTGGTTCGGCGATGGCGACCAAACATGGTGAACATACATAAGACAGATCGGGTTACTTGACGAGCTTGGCTAGCTCGAGCGCACAACAAGTTGAACGACATGAAGTGCATAAGCACTTCGCGTGGCCAACCACTATCGCCAACCGAAGTACGACTCGGGTTCGTCGAACACATCTCACGTGACAAATGAAACGCAGTCACGAATTCAATTATGGTACCGATTGTCTGGACTATAATCATAGCCCCAAACATGATAACTTGCAGATAGATAAAGCAGTAATGGATCAAGATTCAACTCATACAATCAAGGTATGGTATTATCCGTTTAGGGCTGCCAGGGCTGTTGCACGCACTCGTTGCTCCGCTCCCCCATCACCCATGACGGATCATACAATGTAAATATAAATTTAAATATATGCATTACATAGTTATAATCATAAAGCAGTTGAGCATGCTATGAATCACAACACAAGCATGAGTTTATACATGTTCAATTCCTAATCACACAACAATCCAAGGAGATCATACACATAGTTAAAAGAGGTTGAGAATCACATCTCAACACCCTTATACATTACAATTTGCTAACTACTACTCATGCAGACATTTCAAGAAACACTTAAACAAACATACATCAACATACATGACATATGTCGATCACATAGGCATTAGGCCAAATCCTTTCACTAGGGAGTTGCCCCAATCATAACACGCGTACACCAACGACGGATAGTCATGGCAAGCAGGAATCCAAGTTTCATATTAATTCAGTCATTTCTGCAAACACTTGGGCCACACATTTTAGCATATATAGTGTGTATTGGCCGTGGCGTGATTTAGAGAAAATCCTTTCGTCAAAAGGGTCTCGCCAATACAACAATCATGAATCCATGACAATTAGTCATGGCGAGCACGAATGAGGATTCTATACTCATTCAGTCATTTTCACAAACATTTAGAATACACTATTACAACATACATGGTATATGTTAGCAAAACATGTATTAGGGCTATCCTTTAGCCAAGTGAGTATTTTATCCTTGTATAATATATTACTACAGCAAATAATCATGATAAATACATCTTCAAAATTTATACGTATACAGTATTTTCTAAAATACGCATTTTCAACATACATAGTGTATACAAGGGAACTTATAATACGACGATTCTTTTCGCCAATCAATTAATTTATACGCACATAATATATTTATACAACAAGTAATCATGACAAGCACATCGCTAAAATATACACATATACGGTACTTCTTACAATACCGTATTTCTACATACATAGTGTTTATTAGTAAACATGTATTTAGGCGAATCCTTTCGCCAAATAAGTATTTTATCCATACGTCATATATACATACGACAAATAAACATGTCAGACACATTTCCAAAAAAAATACGTATACGGTATCTTATACGAATACCTAGAGTATGTGAAATTCCAAATTCTACAATTCTAATCGAAACAGAAAACGAAAAGCACTTTGTACATGTGCAATTGCATGCAGATCATGAATCTATCATTATCTGACATTGAAAGCGTTGAAAACCATAACCTATACACCTAAAGTCCGCACCTTGTGTCGTAGAATCGTAACGGAGACGATAGGTTTGTCTAGCTTCCGTATACGGGAGTTTGGCAACCTAGAGAATGAAATAGGTTAGCTATTTCCTAACCTACAACTGTTTAATCCCCCAAACAGGTTAGGGTTAGGGTTTATTACCTAGAAATGATGCCGGAATCCCCAGGAAAGCGGCAAGAAAGAGGCGGTGCAACCCGTGGAGCGGCAGGGAAGTACGGCAGGGAGTAGCTCCCACTTCTCCCTCACTTTCTCTCTCTTTTCCCTCTCTCAAATCCAAATTCATATGGCTGGAATGGGAGAGGGTTTAAGGTCCTTTTATAGCCTAAAACCTTCCCAAAATAGACTCAGGTTCAAGGGTTACTGCTAATATAGGTATTTCGTCACTTTTCCGGCTCAAAAGAGAGGTTCTGGTGGCCCTCCTTGAGCCAAATGTCAGACTTAAGCTCACCACCTATGGATCTATGTGGGATTACGTTTTCGACTCGATCGGATTCCCAGATCGCACGTGGCGGACCACTTTCAGTTCGACGGTCAGTGGGCCACGATCAGAAATTTCAAGTACATGTAAATGTTCCTGAAATTTTTCTTAATCCGAGGGTGTAATTTGGTCTGATTCTGACGGTCAGGTTGCTTAATACTGACGCGTCAACGAATGGTGCCAGATCACTATTCCTGATATTTATTTTGAAATGGGAATAGTGTTTTTCACACACCCTCGCTCCGAATCGAAACGAATGGCCGTGGGACATCGGATGGACCTGATTTTTGAGATGATTGTCAAGTCCAGTGAGGCGGTCCTAGTTCCTTAACTTCGTGTTAATCGGATTTCCGATGTGCGGTCTAGACCTAATACGAAGTTTCGAGATGCTCCCGTGAGCAGCCGGGTAATGAGATTGATCCTAAGTTTTAGGGTAACCTAGCGTCAATGATTCTACAAGTTTTGAGTCTTGCAGATCGTATTTAAAGTGATTCAAATGGATTTCATGGCTAATCTAGTTTAGCACTTAGTTAACTTTGTCAAATTTCTAAAGGATTTAATCCTAAGTGATTTCCGTCTGAGGTGGTACTTAGTCCTTTGTAGTTTGTATATAAAGTGATCCAAGTAATACTACTTAGCTAGTTTAAGATAGTGTCTAGGGCGAAAGTGCTTTGAAAAATTGGAAGATCAAGGTGGTGAAGGGTTGGATTTGTGAAGGAAATGGGTTAAGGAGCGATTTTAGACTGTGGGATTCAGTTCTGACAAGTTACTAAGGTGTTGGGATCGACCCATTGCCTAAGGACGTCTCATTCCAGGTTGGCAAAAATCCGGGGTGTTACATTAGCGGATCAAGTTACCACGGTTAACGGGATTCCACTGGTAAGGTTAGTACCTCAGGTTCAAACAGAGGCGTCCAAACATGGTGAACATACATAAGACAGATTGGGTTACTTGACGAACTCGGCTAGCTCAAGCGCACGACAAGTTGAACGACATAAAGTGCATAAGCACTTCGCGTGGCCAACCACTATCGCCAACCGAAGTACGACTCGGGTTCGTCGAACACATCTCATGTGGCGAATGCATCTCAGCCACGAATTCAATCCCGTTACCGATTCCCTGGACTATACAATAGCCCCAATCACATTCAATTATGGAACAGTTAAAGCAGTAATGGATCAAGATTTCAAATCATACAATCAAATATCCAATATTGTCCACTTAGGGCTGTCAGGGTTGTTGCACGGAATCGTTACACCACTCCCCCATCACCCTTCACGGATTTTATAGAATACAACTTAAACATGTGAAGTAGTCAGTGGCAGGATTAAGTAAACAAGTAATTCAAACATATGAACAAGCATGTTATAAAACACAATGCAAACAGGAAATACAAACACATACGTTTCATAAACTAGTAAGTGATTAAACTAAACAACTTACACGAAGGAAATCATACACATCACTAAGGTAGTTGAGAATCCTATCTTAACACCCTTATACATTACAATTTACTAACTACTACTCATTCAGACATTTCAACAAACACTTTAGACTACATACATCAACATACATGGCGTATGTTAATCACATAGGTATTAGGCCAAATCCTTTCACTGGGGAGCTACCCCATTTATAATACGCGTGCACCCACGATGGATAGTCATGGCAAGTAGGAATCCAATTTCCATATTCATTCAGTCATTTTCACAAACACTTGGGCTACACATTTTAACATATATAGTGTATATTGGCCGTGGCGTGATTTAGGGAAAATCCTTTCGTCAAAGGGGTATCGCCAATACAACAATCATATATCCATGACAATTAGTCATGGCGAGTACGAATGTGAATTCTATACTCATTCGGTCATTTTCACAAACACTTAGAATACAATCTTTTAACATACATAGCTATACTAGCAAAAACATGTATTAGGGCAAATCCTTTCGCCGAGTGAGTGTTATACATATATATAGCATGTTCATATAGTAATTAATCATGGCTAACATACTTTCAAAATTTGTACGTATACGAAATTTTTTACAAATACGAAGAATACAGTATATTCAACATAGTTAACGTATAACCGAAAAATGAAACAGACAGCACTTTGTACATGTGCAATTGCATGCAGATCATGAATCTATCATTATCTGACATTAAAAGCATTGAAAACCATAACCTATATGTCTAAAGTTCGCACCTTTTGTCCTAGAATCGTAACGAATACGCTAGAACCTCTAAGCCTTCGTCTATGGTGATTAGGCAACCTGAATCATGAAACAGGTCAGCTATTACATCACCAACACTCTTGAAAACCCTAAAATAGCTTAGGGTTAGGTTTTCTTACCTAGAAATGAAGTCGGAATCGCCGGAAAAGCGATTAGATCGGGATGGTTAAGCTTGGACAGCGGCAGGGTAGAGTATCAGGGAGATCCTCCCACATCTCCCACACTTTCTTTCTCTTTTCTCTCTTCTCTCTCTTAAGTTTTCTTAAATTCGTATGGAATGAGAGAGTGAGGGTTTAAGGTCCTTATATAGGCCTAAAACTCTCCAAAATAGACCTAGGTTCAAGGTATACTTAGGTTTTGTCCAAATGGCATTTGTTTCAGCTCAACAGAGCATTTTCAGAGCCCCCCTTGAGCCAAAGGTTGGACTTAAGCTCACTGACTATGGATCCAGGTCGAGTTACATTTTCGGTCCGATCGGATTTACAGATCGCCCGTGGCGGACTAGTTTCAGTTCAACAGTCACTGACACTCGATCAGGGTTATAAGTATATGGACATGTGTATGAAATTTCCACTGATCCGAGGGTGTATTTGGGTCAGATTCTGACGGTCTGATTTTCTATATTAGGCCCGCAAGTGACAAGTTTCAGATTACTTAAATTTAGAATTTATTTATAATAAACTTCACATTTCTCACACTCACTCTGGGCTCAAGCGAATAACCTCAGGACACTATCTGGATTTGATTTTCGAGATGGTTGTCAAGCCCAGCAAGGTGGTCCTAACCGTTTAACTTCACGTTAATCGGACTTTCGATGTGTGGTCCAGATCTGATACGAAGTTTCGTGATGCTCCCGAGAGCAGCCGGGTAATGAGATTGATCCTAGATTTTTGGGTAATGTAGCGTCAACAGTTCCACAAGTTTTGGGTCTTGCAGATCGTATTTAAAGTGGTTCGAGCTAATTCTATTGATCGTTTAGTTCAGTACTTAACCAAATTCCACCATAATTATGACAAAATACGATCCTAAGGCAATTCTACGCCCCTTTCTAGTGATTTGAGATAGTATATCATTTTAATTATTTTTTTAATAGTTCATCATCAAGTCTACTTTATCTCTACCAAATTTCATTAGGTTTCCTGTTGTAGAAAAATTCTAAAAATTCTAGAAGCGGCAGCTATCCAAACTTATAATTTCTGAATAGTTGTCACAATGACCTATATTTATATATATTAAAATTTTTATTATATTTTTCTATTATTTTTATATGAAACTAAACTTATTAATCTTCAATCTGATTTTTGAATCACCTAATTTGGAGTTATAACGAGAGAGATATGACTTTTTGAAGTCAGACTAAAATTGCAGAAAATGTGGATAAAAATGGGCCAGCCAATGAACTGCGGCCTGCCCTGGCCCTCATTTTGGCGAGGCCTCGCCATCTCGGCAATGCCCTCACCGGTCACTGACCTATTTGGGGTGATTTTGCCATCCGATATGTAAAATGGATGTATTTTACAAACCGGGATGAGTTATTCGACGTGCAATATATGTTTTTGGGGGTAGGAGAAGCTGATCTATCCATGTAGCCTACTTATTTCATAAGATTCCAAAAGGTTAATGGTTAAAAACCCATTTTATTTATTTATTTACTATTTATAGAAATTTTTAGGTTAAGTATTGATCAATATCACCTAAACTTTAAGATTTGTGTCTAATATGAAAGCACTTAAAAAATTTTGAAGGACGAGGTAGTGAAATGTGAGATTTTGAAGGAAATGTGAGATTTTGAAGAAAATTGTTTAAAAAGGGATTTGAGACTTTTGAATTGAGCGTTTGAGAAGTTAATGAGGTGTTAGGATCAACCCATTGCTTGAGGATGTCTATCACCAGGTTGGGAAAAATTCGGGATGTTACAAAAGCAGTTGCCCCATTATGCGAAATATGGTATAATAATAATAATAAGTAACCATCTCACCTTAAGTCCCTTATTATGACAAGTAGAGTGACATTTGTATTGCCACTCAACCATATGGACTTCTGATAATGAAGTGGCCATAAGACCGTGTGGGCATATGAGAATTGTGTGATTGCTCAGACTCACGGACTATGCTGATGGTGTAACCTCTTGAGTATGTGAACTTAGGACGTGTGTTAGATTGATTATGGACCCTACCTTGATGTAAGTATTACATATTTCACCATTTAGGCTAGCTAATTCTAGAGCATAATTCCAAAATGACCTAGATTCAATTCTTAAATAAGTCAAACGATATGAAATAATGTTAATTGAACGTATAACTTCCGAACACTTGTGAACCCACTTAATGTATGTATTTTATCCGCATTGTTCAATTATTTTACCAACCAAACAATTTGATCATGGAGCCCTTTGACGTGTGCCTTGTGCATCTGAACGGTTCTTCCTTATACTACCTTAATGTAGTGACTTACCTATACTATCTACTTATTAGGACCCACTGTAATGTTTGTGTGTGGACCCATCTACTTACAGGACCACTTGGAAGTAGGACCTACTACGTTGTATGAGATAAACTCACGTCATCCAATCGTGACTAACTTTTATGTGTATATTATATACCCAAGTCGTTCAATTTAGGGCTTACTGTATCTTATGAGGTTTACCTATGCCTTCCAAACCATTGTAGAACTACTACGATAATTATTTGTTATTCCAACCTACTAACAACCCACTTGAAGGTGACACCCTCTACATTATATGAGTTTCACCAGCACCATCCATCTGTGGCTAATTTACTATATGTTATAATTATGCCTTTCATCTCATAATCACTTGGTGCATGTATTTTGCGTCACCACCACTCATTAACCATAAGGCCCAGTTAGGGTATAACCATGTGGTCTCAATAGAAGACAATCATGTCGGGCCAAAGCTGCTAATGGAATATTTATCTTGCGAAGGATATTGTGTAATTTTGAATACAATTAATGCTCATGATTATGATAGCTATGGATCATATTAATGATGTTAGTGATTATGGTTAATAGAAGTATGTGATTTAATATCTTGATTAGTGTTATTCCACTTCCTAGCATACTAAATTCATCTACTTAACCATGTTGATATTGATCATACTCATGCACCATGGAATGATAGTATGTCAAAGTGTACTTCAATACATTTGTTCATGTGTAAGATATGTCCTCTTCAATTTAGTTACATGACCATGGATTAATATAGTTGATAGTGGCATATGATGATTATATGTCATTTTTTCCTTAAAGGTTAAATAGACCCTAAATTCATGACATTATATGCATACCATATGCCCTTGAACATATGCCTTATCATAATTGCTTGAATTCATGCATAATCATGACATACATGATGATCGAAATACCACAGTCGTGCCGTATAACATGAGTTGGATCTTGACGATGAAATGTGCATCTATGATGATGACTTGGATTATTCCTGAAAAGGAACGGGACACCGGAAGTGTGGAAATAGTAGGGGATGATGTGCCCCTTAGGTTGAAAGTTCCTAAACCCCAATGCTAGCTAGGGTTACCTCACCGTTGGGCCGAGTGAATATATGAGTCATGGATTTGACTCCCACTGACGAGGTCAGGTTAAAAAGAGGTGGGTCCAACCTGCTTAAGGGCCGAGGTGCAAACAGGGACTGGTCTGACTCACCGGTAAGGAGAAGCACAAATGAGGTCCGCTACTGGCATGTTGGGTGGAAGTCCATCGCATGGCGGGTATGCGAGGTCGATTAATGGTGTCTGGTGCATGGGTGTCGACCACGGTGTTTTCCATGATATACAGTTGGTGGAAGTCCATCGAAGGGCGGGTATGCGAGGTCGATTACTGGTGTTTGGTGCATGGGTATCGACCATGGTGTTTCTTGAGATATACAGTTATGATATGACAAGACAATATGATGATGCTGACGATGATGTGATTACGGATGCGTGTAATACGGTTATGGCTATGGTATAGGAGAAATGAAAATATGACTTAGTGATGCTGGTAGCATTGACTCAGAGTGGTCCTATGTTGCATATGCATTGCATTGGCATTGGCATCATACCTTACATACTACACGCTTTTCACCATACATGATTTCTTTGTGGCGTATTTATCTTGCTTGCATGCATGATACACTGCACACACGTGTGTACTCACTAGGCTTTTTGCCTAAGCTTCCTATTTCCCATTTTTTTTCAAGGTTGGAGTAGCTTGGAAGACTTAGCTTTCTCGTTGCATTGCATCTATTTTTTTGATTTGGCAATGTTGACATTATGTACCTTTTGAAAAGCATTGTACTTGTAACCATCGGAATTTATAATGGAAAGTGTTGCTTGGTATTTTGATTATGGATCTTCATGCTCAGGTATTATTATGTGTGTGTGTGTCTATATCTATACACACACACACACACACATATATATAATATTTCAGTCAAAAATCTTCCTTGTGGTGCGCCGAACTTGGGACTTGGTGTATGGAAGTCGAGTGCTGGATTCGGGGCATCACGGAAGCTATCCGTCCCCGGATTTGGGGCGTGACACTAGGAAACTCCTCGAATACTTGGTCAGTCAGAGACAATTGAGGCGAACCTCGATAGAATTTAAGCTCTGCTCAACATGATCTCACCTAAGACAACAAAAGAAGTTCAATGTTTTACAGGAAGAATAGCCGCCCTAACCGTTTCGTATCTCTAGCTATCGACAAATGTCTCTCCTTTTTTAAGCAATTAAAAGGGAAGCAAAAGATGGAATGGACGGAAGAGTGTGAGCTTGCCTTTCAACAAATCGAGCAGTACTTAGGGTCGCCCCCATTGCTCTCAAAGCCCATGCAAGGAGAACCATTACTATTATACCTGGTAGTCTCAGCAGCGGTAGCTAACTCGGCCCTCATTCGAGAGAAAGAAGGGAAACAACTACTAGTATACTACGTTAGCAAGGCCCTGGTCCCTATCGAGACCAGATATCTATACATAAAAAGGCTAACCCTAGCCCTTGTCATCTCGTCACACCGCGTACGGCTGTACTTCCAAGCCCATACAATCGTCGTCCCGACCAACCAACCTCTCCGCTAGGTACTATAGAAACCTGAACTATCAAGGAGACTTATAAAATGGGCAATCGAGCTTAGCGAGTTCAACATCAAGTATCAGTCCCAGACATTGATCAAAGGCCAAGCGGTGGTGACTACATCATCGAGCTTGTACTCGAGCATGACCTGAGTCCATTCGAGCTGGGTAATGCTGAGTTGGGATCCAGCCCTAACATCCAGCTCGAGCAAGCCGAACATTAGATGGTCGACCCGAATCAACCAATGTGGACGTTGTACATTAATGGTTCATCAATTCCAAAAGGCAGCGGGGCTGACATAGTCGTGGAGGCTCCTGACCAGACTTGCATGCAATATGCTTTAATATTTAGATTCCAAGCATCAAACAATGCAGCAGAATATAAAGCGCTATTGGCCGAGCTCAGACTAGTAGCTGCCATAGGTGCCTAGCACTTGGAAGTTCATAGTGAATCATAGCTCGTCGTCAACCAGATAGCCAATGAGTACTAGGCCAAAAAAGTACGAATGAAAGCCTATTTGCAAAGAGCCCGAGAGCTGATCAACAAATTCCCAAAATGCAACATTATCCTAATCCCCAGAGTAGAAAACTCTAAAGTAGACATGCTGGCAAAGTTGGCCACAATGGCCGAGGATGATATCTCGAAACCAATCTTGATCAAGTTCCTAACTGAATCGAGCATCAACGAACCTGATCTAGGCATGGTTCTCCCCATGGATTTAGAGCCAACATGGATGGACCCAATAAACGACTACCTCAAGGAGGGAAAATTATCCAAAGGCTGTCCAGAAGCGCACAGGCTCCAAGCTAGAGTGGCACACTACACCATAGTTGAAGACATTTTATACAAAAAGGATTCTCTCTCCCTTACCTCAGACGTCTTTGACCTGAGGAAGCCAAGTACATCCTAAAGGAAATTCATGAAGGTATTTGTGGAAACCACTCTGTTGGCTGAGCCCTCACCCATAAAGTCATCCGACAAGGGTCCTTCTGGCTGACCATCCAAACGGATGCCCGACAATACACTCGAAAATATGACAAGTGTCAGCGATTCGTGATGATACCCCGATAACCTCTCGAACAATTAACTCCTATGGCCGGACCATGGCCGTTCGCTTAATGGGGAATCGACATCATCGACCCCTTACCTATTGACAAAGGGAAGACTAAATTTAATGTCATCGCAGTTGACTATTTCATGCTAAATGGGCTGAGGCTGAGCCCCTAGCCAAGATTACAGACTTCGTCTGAAAGAACATCATATGTCGGTATGGGATCCCCTACACAATCATCTTAGACAACGGGAAACAGTTCGACAACAACTAATTCTGAGGTATGTGCAAAATTTCAGGATACGGAATGTCTACTCATCACCCTAGCAACCACAGGCTAACGGATAGATTAAAGTAGTCAACAAGATCATCAAGAATCATCTTCGAGTGAAGCTCGAGAAGGCCAAAGGATCCTAGGAAGAAGAGCTTCCCCATGTCCTTTGGGCATACCGGACTACTGCCTGGATGACCATGAGAGAAACCCTTATCTCCCTTGCCTTTGGTGATAAGGCCATTATCCCAGTTGAGATCGGGCTCCTGACTACCCGAACCCACTCCTATGATGAACAATAGAACGCCGAACACTTTCAATCTGTGATAATAGGCATGTGGTCAAATTTAACAGACAAGAACGCGAAATCCTAAACCAATCAGGAAAATCAGTAATGAAGGGTCATCGTACAAGTAACCACTGCTACATTATCAGAGGCATAGAAAGGATTGATGCTTAAAAGTACTGAGCAAAGAAGGACAAGTCCAGATTATGCATCTAGATCTAGATATTTGCTGAAATGATGTAATTTTGTTGAGCGTCAAATGATATATTTGAGGTTCCTCACCTCAAACTTTTGTATATAAACATTCAAATGTTTATAATTTTTTTTGATGTGTACAGTGATTGTACATAATTTTGCTGAGTATGCTATTGATTCATAGAAATACTAAAAAGTATACTTGAAGGGTCGAAAAAGAAAAATATTCCTCTTTGATATGTCTATCGATCTGTCACCCCTGATTAATCGATCATGGGTCGATATCATCGACATCTCTTCAGTATGTGGAAAGTCACATGATCAGAACTACTATCGAAGCAATTACCGATAACATCGGATGTGGATCATTGATATAATCGAAAGTAAGTTCGATAAAATCGAAGACTCCCACCCGATAAAAGGCGATCGAGCGAAAATATCTTATTTCTCTGAAAAATTTTCTGTTTTGCTCTCTGCTTGAATCCTCGACCAGAAAACCATCGACGAGTCCTAAAAGCTTCAAAAGAAATGGGTATTATCTTTTTATTTCTTCCACTCCAGCGTCTAACCTCACTTTTGGTTGGGTATTTTCTTATCATCCTTACCTTTGCCTGTTTCATACACTGAAAAATCATGAACAAAGGGAAAGGTAAGTCTCTTTCTCAGTCTTCGAAAGGAAAAGCAAAACAACCCAGTAGGCAACTCATTCCATCGGGGAGACATCCAGCTACCGTTGTTAAACATCTGGTTCTTAACATTGCCATTGAGGCTTTTGGCGTGAACCTTCTTCTAAAAGTAATTGGATGACAAAATATTCTAAATCTTAGTAGTACTTATCAAATTGGAGTGGTCCATGACTTCCTCAATAAAAGTCATGTTATTTGTGTCGATCCACCTTGCATTCAAGTAGAATTATTGCATTACTCCAAGCACATCACTCCCATCACCTTGAGTAACCTTTTAGACCTCCACGTCACTCGCATTCCTGTTACCAATCAGAATCTGAATGGTCTTGGTGTTTGGGGGGAGGTAACCCGCACACTGTGTCAGGGAACAACTATTTCTCGGAACGATGATAATTCCCTTCACATTAATCATCTTGGACCCACTTTTAAAATCCTCCACAGCATTTTTGGGACCAATGTCTATCCTTGCGATGTGAATGGAAATCATCTCTCTCCTTTTGTACTAAATGTACTGTATGATGTGTATCAAGAAGTCCAGGTGTGCCTCCCAACACTTCTTCTTAAGTGGCTAATTCGTGTCATTCAAGGCAACTATCAGGATACACTAGCTTTTCCTGTACTCATCTGTAAATTAGGCCATCATGTTGGTATTCCTGCCACATCTGATACAGTCTATCCAGAGAGATGGTTTGATAGTTATTCGGCTCAGGTGGCTCAATAGTTGTGTCTTCCTTCAGCTCTTCCTGAGAACAGTACTCCCCTGCAGTCGGCTGCTCCATATGCTCATCCGTCATATTCATGGGGATCCAACTGAACGCCACTGCTAAGTCTGGAGTCTATCACAAATCACCAAACTTATCACCTCGAACATCACCTACTGAATGGTATGGCAAGCATGGAGGAGCGACTTCACAATTGTGAGAGACATCTCACCGTGATTGAAGAAAAAGTCAATTCTCTCCAGCAAACAAATCAGCAAGTGGTTGACTTACTCACACGTGGTGATTCTCGAAGTCGGTAGAAGCTGATTGTGCAAGATCTATATCACTATAGTTTTGGTACCTATGCGTGTGCTTGGTGTTTTTGCTGGCATAACTGTTAATTTGCTGCCAATATTGGGCAGTTTATTTTGGATAGTTGGATACTTTGGTTTTATTTTGGGATATGGCTGAATAGAATTCATATTTTTTTGCCATAATTATGTCTTGAGTTCCCCTGGTCTATCTAGTTTCTAATTTGGAATGCATGAGATGTAATTGATGAATATTTTAACTGCTATACAACTGCTCTATCTTATCTAATATGCATTCATGAATTCTGAAATTGATGTTTGATTGAATTGAGTTAACTTTTACACATCAATGTTTTACTTCTACCTGATTGGTTCTCCCAAGTATTTCAAGCTTCAGTCAATATCACCTGAGACATCTTTGTCAATGACTGACAAAAAGGGGGAGAACATTTACAAACACCCCGAATGGAAATTGTGTATCTGTTAGATGTTGTTGCAGGTGTTAGGGGGGAGCAGCCACAACAAGCAAGGGGGAGTTAGAGTTTATAAGTCAGGGGGAGCAGCTACTGCTTGTGTACATGGGACAGAAATTATAAAATTGTGTAAAAGCATGTACACACAATTTAGGGTGTGTTTGTCTAGAGAGTTCTAGGGTGTTTTGGGGATTTTGTCACGTAATTAACAAAGGGGGAGATTGAAAGTGCCCTGGTTTGTCAAGTTACGTGAGTGTTGAGTCAGATTGTCTACAGAGCCTGATAGGAAGATCAATTCAAGCGTCTGCCTCAACCGGATGTGTGCAAGCTCGCCACAGGTAAACCTAAAGCCTCACATCCCATAAACCAAAACACTAGGTGAATAAAACTCTTAAAAATAAATTAGAAATCACAGGGTTTTAAGGTGAGAAAACTTTTTTCAAAATAGGAATATTTTTAAGTTTTTCTCGCCTTGTCGATTTTATCAGAACACCCTCGATATGATCGATCTCCTCTGTCGATGTCCTCGATACCTTAACGATATTATTAATGTGGGGACTAAAAGTTTCCAACAACTAAATATTCATCTAGATGGATTTATCGATGTATTGATACAACTATCGATATCATTGATATAATATCTAAAAATGTCAAGCAACTTCACAACATATCTGGATGAATTATCGATGTATCGGTACACCTATCGATATCATCGATATACAAATCTCAAGTCCATCGAAAATGGCTCGATAAGATCGACAGGCAGATTTCTATCGCCCATGTTTTTTAATGAAAATCTCAAATTCCTTTGATATGTCGATGCTCTTCCGATATGATCTGAAATCAAATATCGATAACATCGGAAGTCCATCGATGATATCGATCGTGGGTGCGTATTTCTTACAGCAGATATTTCAGGTTATTTTTAACTATGATCGGGGGCCCTTCGATAGAATCGATATTCAAATATCGATGATATCGACACCAGGTCGATTGCATCGAACAAGGTCGTAAACTGTCCAACAAGCTTAACGAAAAATCCGCTGGATTTATCGATGCCTTGACTTTGATGTCGACATCATCGACATGCAAATTCTGATGATCTCGATGGTTCCCCGATCATTCATGAAATCGTGAAATATTTCAAAGTCAAGTCTCCCTCATTTTTCAAGTGTCGATGGATCGAACCTGTCATCGATGGAATCGAAGTTCGAAATCCGATGACATCAACAATAGTTTCGATTCATCGACCAATTGGCAAAAGTTTCAAAAGTATATGACATTGAGTTCGAGTCATCGAGCAGACCATCGATGCTATCGAGAGTATATGCTTGATGATATTGAACCTGCTCGATGATATCGAACTCTGTCATAAATGTGACTATTTTATATCCGTTGGAACTTTTTGCTTATATATAGATGACTTGTCCTTTGTTGCTGTGAGAGAAAGAAGAGAGAGCTTTTGTGTGTTTCAACTTATATCTTATATCCAAAGCCCTTTCTCTCAAGGGAGTTCATCCTTCAATCCACCCTCATCATTGACAATCAATAGAGTGGATTGAGGAATGAACTTCCACATTCAAGGATCCTCCAGCTACTACCTTAATGGCAAATCATTAAGCTGGGATGCCTTGAATGCATAAGATTGGAATCACTCTATCTTCCTGATAGGAAAATATTTTGAGAGTAGGATTTCATCTTCACCTTGACCCAACCTGAAGCCGAGTATTGGTACATCATTTTGTGTTGCGGATCAAGGGAGCAGAAGACTCTTCGTCAATAAGGAGGAGGAGATCTTCGGCACTATGATAAACGGGACTCATCAGCTTATTTGTAAGTATCCAAAGTCCAAGAGGACACTTGTGATCATTCCTTTCTAAGATTGGATCTTAAGTGGTTCTCACCCTTTCAAGTCCTCAAGGAGGCCTCCGGCAGGAGTGTACGTGGTGGGTGCATTGTGTGGACCCTTGCTCTATGGAGAGCATAAACATCTGGTTATGAGTAAACCAGTAAAACTCTGGGTTTTAGGTGAACCGTGTAAAACCTTAGGGTTTAACGTCAACCGTGTAGAAACCTCCAGTAGGGTCTTATGGAAAATCCTTGGCCAATGTGCCTAAAAGTGGGTGCGTTGTGTTAACCCTTGCTCGTGAGATCATAAACAGTCAGCTTCAGTGTAGGTTGTAAAGGTTGAAGGTGAACCTGATTTAAAACATTAGGTTAGAGGTGAACCATTGAGAAACCTCCTTACTGAAATTGGGTACACTCAAGGGTTGAGTGCGGTTACCGGGAGTGGAGTAGACTTATCATCGAACTACTATAAAAATGACTGTGTTTGAGATTGTTATTCTTATGATTGTGTGATTTACTTTAATGCTTTCATATATGAACGTTTGATCACACCACACACACCTACACAGTCATATCCATCATAAGCTAGCTTGCATACTGCTTATCTCTAAACTAGTTTGTGATTGGATCCTCTACCAGACATGGAAGCCAGTAGACTTACATTTGAGTAATCCTGATAATTGCATGATCACAGGATTAGTCAAGTAAGATTTTTAAATAAATCATAAAAACTTTAAAAAGTCTTATTCACCCCCCTCTAGGACATATTGGCATATTCCTTCTTCAGCTAGTGCCGTCTTTACCACCATTTCAAATTCTACTAAGGGTTTCCTACAATACAAGGGAAGAACAACCCCAAGAACAGATCGGGCCATCAACTATCGGCACTACTTAAGGTGTGCGACTTGCGGTAAGGAAAATACTTTTTTTTATACAAAAGTATCCTACCTACGGAAGTACTCGACTAAGAATTATAGATTCATAAAATAAAATAGCTAAGGGTACAAGCTCGGCATAACCCAAAGAGTGCCGACCTACCCATAATAAGATCGACTAATCTACTCAAGACAACCATTGCAAAAAAGATCTTTTCATTAAAAACAAATGAAGAGTACATTATAAAAACAGAAATTACAACAAAAGGGAAATGAGGAATGAAGCTCACCTGATAAGATAGCCTGCCTGAGAAGACGCCTAAGAAACAACCGAAAATGCGCTGACAGTCGCCTGACGCTGAAGGAAGAAGAACACAGCAAGAACAAAGGGGCAAATAACCCCACCTAACGCTAGGGAACCTCCTCTTATAGCCAAGCCAGTTGTACAACGTTTAATGCAGCAGCCAGGACGACTCCTCGACGCTCATGCCCAGACACGTGGAACCTCGTCACTTGCAACACGACTCCATGACTAAAGAGTGCGCCACACGTCATAGCTCTAATGGTCGAGTGCCGAAAAGGTGCTCTGACAATGCACGTGACCTCGAGCCGCAACCATACCATATTGAATACCGCGTGTCATGATTGTATGCACGCTTCGAGTCCTATGCATGCTGCCTAAACTCAACTTTCTAAAAAATGACAACTCGACCTAAGTAGGTCTGACATACTTCTCAAGCCTATTTCACAGACTTGAAAGTAGGAGGGCTTACTGTTATGAGAAAAAGGGCCGACCAATTGAAAAAGGTTAGGTCGGAAGCTTATGCACTCAACCGAGCCATGTAAATAACAAAAATTCCTGACCCGACCTCTGATTCCGAAGCTGAAAAGGAGATAAGGTCGAGCTCGACGTCCCACCAGTAAGAGGGACCACAGTCCTCTATGAAAGGGATTCAATTGCTCGACTAAGAAAATAACTTGGCATAATCTATCTCGGCACGCCCAGGTCGGCGTGTCCTAGGTCGACATGCTTCAGGTCAGATCGGACTGCCTCCTACTAAGATCTTAGCCAAAAATCTAGCATGCCTATTGCTATATGGATTCGCCCGGGATCTCAACCGAGAATCTAGGGTCACCATTACGACGCCCAATAGGATTGAAATCCTACCACGAAGATATCCTATTAAATAAGGAGATCCCCCTACGTCACCTCCTCTCCTCACCTATATACGGGAGTCCCTTTAACAGTGAAAGTTACGCAAAATCTCTCACCCAAAACCCCTCAAAATTATTAGACCCAGATTCCTAGCCCGACTTTGGCATTGGAGGGTCCTCTCCTCTAGCCATATTCTCCTTTGTCTTCTTCCTGTGCAGATACTCAAAGGTCTAAAAAGGATGGACCAGATTTTTGCATTAACACAGCTCATAAAAAGTTTTTAATGGTCAATAAATATTATTTCTTGTGCTATGATCTACTTGAAATTTGTACCTGTTTCAATTTTGGGACCTTGACCTTAAAATAAGCAGGGAAAAACAAATCAATGGTAAATACAATGCATATATCGAAGTGGGCCCCTACAGTCAAGGTCTCACATGTATTGTTGGTTTCGTGATCCCCAAAAAAGATCTGGTGAAATGGATGGACAACATGGACATAAGATACATACATCATGGGGGGACCCATAGTCATGGATCCACTGGAACTGGGGATCCACTTGAAGCAGCTTTCCTTATTATTCAGTCTCTAATTTCTAACAGAGCAAGTGCTTTTGGTAAGGTGTGAGGTCATCCACATCTAATCAGTTCATTATGCACGGCCTGTCCGAAGCAACTCATGATGGTAAACTCGTCCTGCTGGGTTACTTGTTTACAAAAGGGAATTTGACCGTCAAGGCCTTGATGTATGGTCGAATTCCCTAATCAGATTCACCTTTCAAATATTCCGAGGGTGGCCTTCTGACCAGCTTCCTAAAATTAATTGGACCAAAATGCTCTTGTCCTTGTTTCAGTAGTTGTACAATTTTTTAGGGAATAAGAAGTTACATTGTATTTAATACCGAGAAAGTGATGTGTACGGAACCCTTTTTTGCCCGTGGATAAGTACCAAACTTGTGGGGCCCACATTGATGTATGTGTATAATCCATGCCGCCCATCCTTTTGCCGTGTCATTTTAGGGCTATGGCCCAAATATTAACTTGATCTAGAGCTCGTGTGGGTCACATAATAGATAATAATGGTGACAATGGAACCCACTATTGAAACTTTTCAGGCTCACTATGATGTTTGTTAGAAGTAGACATTGCCCAAGTCAGGACTTTTTGGGCCCATAGCGAGCTAGCCGACAAGGTGGACGGAACGGATCACCCCATTGTGGGCATTAGGTTATTGTACCAATGGCTATCCTTTCATTTGGTAGTAAAGGAACTGAACATGTAACAACCGCGACCCATATAACATGAAAACCACGACCCATATAACATGATAACTATGATCCACGACGACCACGACCCATATAACATGACAACCATGTCCCATGATAACTACAACCCTTACCACATTAAAACCACGACCCTTACCGCATTACAACCATGACCTGCCTATGGGTCGTGGTTGCCATGATATATGGGTCGTGGTTGTCATGAGGTAAGGGGCGTGGTTGTCATGAGGTAAGGGTTGTTGTTATCATGCTATATGGGTCGTAGTCTTTATTTTATAGGCCTTGGCAAAGACCAACTAGTGGGGCCTATATTGATGTATGTGAATAATCCATGTCACCCATCTTTTTTTCCGTGTCATTTTAGGGCTAGGTTCCAAATATCAGCCTAATCCAGAGCTCGTGTGGGCTACATAATAGAAAATAATGGTGACAATAGCACCCATTGTTGATATTTGAGCCAACACAAGCTCTGGATCAGGCTGATAATTAGGCCCTAGCCCTAAAATGACATGGCGAAAAGGGTGGGAGGAATGAATTATTCACATACATCAATGTGGGACCAACTAGGCCCCACTAGTTGCTCCTTGCCAAGGCCTATAAAATGAAGACTACGATTCATATAGCATGATAACCACGACCCTTACCTCATGACAGCCATGACCCTTACCTCGTGAAAACTGTGACCCATACCCGGGTCGTGATTGTAATGTGGTAAGGGTCGTGGTTGTAATGTGCTAAGGGTCATAGTTGTCATGGGTCGTGGTTGTCATGTTATATGTGGTAAGTGAACATGTAACAACTGCGACCCATATAACATGAGAACCACGACCTATATAACATGATAACTATGACCCATGGCAACCACAACCCATGACAATTACGATCCTTACCATATTACAACGATGACCTTTACTGCATTACAACCACGACCCGGGTAGGGGTCATGGTTACCATGATATATAGGTCGTGGTTATCATGAGGTAAGGGTCGTAGTCTTCATTTTATAGGCCTTAGCAAGGACTAACTAGTGGGGCCTACATTGATGTATGTAAATAATTCATGTCGCCCATCCTTTTTGTTGTGTCATTTTACGGCTAGGACCTAAATATCAGCCTGATCTAGAGCTCACGTGGGCTCAAATATCATCAGTGGGTGCCATTGCCACCATTAGTTTCTATTATGTGGCCCACATGAGCTCTGGATCAGGCTGATATATGGAACTTAGCCTTAAAATGACACCGCAATAAGGATGGGCAGCATGGATTATTCATATACATAAATGTAGGCCCCACTAGTTGGTCCTTGCCAAGGCCTATAAAATAAAGACTACGACCCATATAACATCACAACCACGACCCTTACCTCATGACAACCACGACCCATACCCAGGTTGTGATTGTAATGCGATAAGGGTCGCGGTTTTAATTTGTAAGGGTCATAGTAGTCTTGGGTCATCGTTGTCATGTTATATGAGTTGTGGTTGTCATGTTATATGGGTCGTGGTTGTCATGGGTCATAGTTATCATGTTATATGGGTCGTGGTTTTCATGTTATATGGGTCGTAGTTGTTATATGTTTACTTCATTTACTACCAAATAAAAGGATAGTCATTGGTATAATAACCAAAGGCCCACGATGGGGTGATCCATTTCGTTCACCTTGTCAGCCAGCTCGACGTGGACCCAAGAAGTCCTGACTTGGGTGGTGTCCACTTTTAACAAACATCATAATGAGCCTAGAAAGTTTCATCAGTGGGTTCCATTGTCACCATTATTTTCTATTATGTTACCCACACGAGCTCTGAATCATGCTGATATTTAAGCCTTAGCCCTAAAATGACATGGCAAAAAGGATGGGCGGCATTGATTATTCACATACATCAATGTAGGCCCCGCTAGTTGGTCCTTGCCAAGGCCTATAAAATGAAGACTACGACCCGTATAGCATGACAACTACAACCCTTACCTCATGACAACCACGACCCATACCCAAGTTGTGGTTGTAATGCGGTAAGGGTTCTGGTTGTAATGTGGTAAGGGTCATAGTTGTCGGGGTCATGGTTGTCATGTTTTATTGGTCGTGGTTGTCATGGGTCGTAATTGTCATCGGTCATAGTTATCATGTTATATGGGTCGTGGTTCTCATATTATATGGGTTGCGGTTGTTACATGTTCACTGCCTTTACTACCAAATAAAAGGATAGCCATTGGTAAAATAGCCTAAGGCCCACAATGGGGTGATCCGTTTCGTCCACCTTGTCAGCCAGCTCACCGTGGGCCCAAAAAGTCCTGACTTGGGCAGTGTCCACTTCTAACAAAAATCATAGTGAGACAAGAAAGTTTCAATAGTGGGTTCCATTGTCACCATTATTTTCTATTATGTGACCCACACGAGCTCTAGATCAGGTTGATATTTAGGCCCTAGCCCTAAAATGACACAATAAAAAGGATGGGCGGCATGGATTATACACATCCATCAATGTGGGCCTCACGAGTTTGGTCCTTACCCACACGCAAAAAAGAGTTCTGTACACATCACTTTCTTGGCATTAAATATAATGTAACTTCTTATTCCCTAAACAATTGTACACGTACTGAAACAAGGATAAGGGCATTTTGGTCTGAGTAATTTTCGAAGGGGTGGCAAAAGGCCACCTACGAAATATTTGAAACGTTGAATCTCTTTAGAGAATTTGACCATACATCGAGGCCAGTACAATCAGTTTCCCTTTACCAAAAATAGTATCTACTTAAGAAAGTCAAACTAAACTCACCATGAGAAATAAACCTTTAACCAATCTGATGAGTGGAATGCCTTGATTTTTTAAAAGTGAGCTAATCCTCGTAGAGGGGCCGCTTGATAGACCACAGGTATTTTCGATGGATGTGACATGTTAGTATGTGGTAAGCAATGGAAAAAGTGCGTGTGGGTGGAGTAGACGTTCTTGAAAATGGTTCTTTGACAAGGATTGGGTGTAGCAATGGAAGGAACCCAAGCCCACCATGCGCAAAGGTGACCTGACTCAAGCTATGTCTGAGACATTAATCACAAAGATCCATAACTAAAAGAAACTACCAGTTGATCCTAAATAGCTGTAAGACCCCATCCATTTTGTACCATTCATATGCTTATGTGCACAACGATCAACGCCCTTATCCAAACCTGGATTAACCGTACATAGTACACACCCAACTGACCAGAACCTCAAGACCTCAAAACTGATTTCATATTGACTGCCCTATCGCCATGATCTGTAGGTACAACCCATGCGTCTGTACGACGCTCCGTTAATGAGATACGCTATGAAGTATCATTAGTGTATCATGTGCGCAAGGCGCCATATACTCCATTCCACACATGTGCACAAAACATGTCATACACACATACACGTGCCACACATGGGTGAGAGAATCTCTACCCATGTGTGTGATTTCAACTCTTGTCCATACCATACCCTATACATAACATCATCACACCATGCCATCCCATGTCCCTTTAATCCACCATTAATTACAAATCATGAATTAATTGCCATAATCCTACTCTAAGCTAACCAAGATCACATTAATTGAAATAACAATTTCTCTACAAATAGTCCTTCATCCCTTAGCATTTCACCATTTTTCTACACAAGGGGGGAGAGAGAGAGAGAGAGAGAGAGAGAGAGAGAGAGAGAGAGAGAGAGAGAGAGAGAGGAGTGATCTTGGTGGGCCATCAACTCTATCAATCCCATCCATCTAATCCATCAAGGTGAGTACACCCCTTCCACTCTTATGGTTTGCTTTCTTTTTTATCATTTGGATGATTAATAGTGGAGATGATTTGATGATAATGGCATGATCAATGGTGTGGATGCATAAGAGAATACATATAAAAAGATGAATAATAGTGGTGATGATATGATGATAATGATGTGATTAATGGTGTGGATTCATGGGGGAATACATATAAAAAGAATAATAATAAAAATAATTTATTATAGACTTTATGTAGGACCCATTGATAGTGGGCCCTGCCAGAATTGTGTAGGCCATCCAAACCGTCTAAAGTGTGGCTTATTGGGCTGACTACACTGTAACGCCCCGAATTTTGAGGGTCGAGCAAAGCTCAACTCCCGAGATCCAACGCATCACTTATACAACATAGATAATGATGTTTAAATGTTGTCCAGGTTAGAGAATTAAACATGAGTGGGATTATACTAAATTAGCATATTATACTCCAGAGATAAGTAAATTAAGCAAGTGGAAGACTGAGATAAGCATGTAAAGTATGTAAGTATTTCTTAATCCCTAGAGTATGAGTATGTCACCCGGCTAAATATATACATGTATAATTCCTAAATTTACAAAATATAAAGTGTAAATATCCAACTAATCCATATCCCTGTAATCCGGGCAACGCAGCTCTAGGTCTACATAGACCTACCTGAGAGCTGCACGTAGGAGAACTCCTCCTCGTCAAAGAAATCTGACTCTGTCACATAAGCTTCGTCGTCATCTGCAACTAACACAGGGTCTGGTTGGTGTTTTAAAACACCGTCCCAGAGTGGGAGTGAGTGATCAACTCAGTGGTACTATAAGGGAAAGGTTAACATGTGATCAATCTAGTCAAGCAGTAATAATAAAGCAGTACAACAAGCATTTCCTAACTATTGTTAATGCAGGAATGGTATGTTGTAATGATGCATGCCTTCGCTTGCACTTTCTCAGTGACTTCATCTCACGGTCGCGCATCACAAACTCTCTAAATGTGTACTTCCTTACCAAAGTACATGCAATGCGGTACATGGTCGTGTTAGCCAAGCTCTTAATTAGGCTTATTCATACAACATATTCGATAAGCTAAGGTACCTCCCTTTATATCATTAAACAGAGATCCATCTAGGGTCGTCAATACTAGTTAATCACATACGATAGGCAAGTTGTAGGGCATCACCCCCAATGAAAGTAGCAGATAGGCAAGTTCAATTGATTATAATCGAGGTCACTACGGGAGGCTTGTCACCTGAACGTAGGCAGACAGCTCGAATACAGTGTCTCATATACCACTATATTTGGCTCACAAGTTTGGGTTGCTCACTGGCCACTATGGAGAGGCTCGTCACCCCAGTGTATGCCAACAGCTCGACCACTGTGTCCCATACACCACCATGCCCGGCTCATGAGTCTTAGCGGACCGTGGTACCATGGTTGAGACAGGCTATTACATCGATAAGCGGTACCTTAAATTCAAGCAGTAACGTCTATACATGGTAAACACACATTAGGCCAATCGGGTTATTTTACAAGTTTGATTGGTACGAGCGCATGCTGAATTAATCGACATGGAGAGCGTAAACACTCCGCGTGGCCTAACCACTATTGACAATCACCGTATGACTCGGATTCTTTAAAAGTTTCTATTGTGGCGAGACTAGTTCGGCCACTCGATCGAAAACCGTTACCGATTGCCTGGACTACGTAGTAGTCCCAATCATACTCAAATGCAATAGGTAATTACACGTGTGAGTCATCACAACATTTTATGAATAATTCAAATACAATAATCATTTGAGTATTTTATAAAACACATAATGAACATATTATCATATATATGCATTTTATACATACGTCACGTAGTTGAGTTTAAGGTTACATGAAGGAATTCATACATATAGATAAGGTAGTTGAGAATCCTATCTCAACACCCTTAATAAGTACATTTCATCAAACAATTACTCATTCAGACATTTTATCAAACACTTAGCCTACACGTTACAACATAAATGAACTAACATAGTTATAACATATATTATAGCAAATCCTTTCACAAAGGAGTCGTCATACATATAACAAACATGGATTCTAGGTTAATAGTCATGGAAAATAAAAATCATAATTGCAATTTCATTCGAGCATTTCATCAAACACATGAAATGCATATTATATTCACATAGTTCTCACACATGTATAATTTGTCGAATATGCCGTAACTAAGATCATATGGTGGCAATCAATTTAGACATAAATCATTAGCTGACATTGAAAGTCTTGAAAACCATAATCTAAACATTTATACTCTGCATCTTTCATCGGTACGCCCGTTACAAACTTAGTTCGTACTCAGTTTGTAGGTTAGCGATTTCGTCGATTCCTTTATTTGGATTCCTAAAACAAGATTAGGGTTAGGATTTCTTACCCAAAATGAAGTTGGAATGGCTCGTGTAGCTAGATGTAAAGACGATTCAATGTGTGGAGTAGTAGGAAAGAAGTACTACAGCAAACTCCAAAGATCTCCCCCACACTTCCCACTCTATCCCCTTCTTTTCTCTCTTCTTTCTCCTAGGGTTAGAGAGAATTCGTATGAGATAGGAATAGGGTGATTTAAGGGCATTATATAAGCTTAGAAGTGATGTAAATGGCCTTAGGGCCATCATATACTTAAGGTATAGCCAAAAGGCATCTGTTTCAGATAAACGGAGCTCATCTGGAGGTCCATTGCTCACATATGGCCTGGAGCAAGTTCCCTAACGATGGATCTAGTCAGGTTATGATTTTGGTCTGATCAGATTTGTGGATCGACCGTGGAAGACCTATATCAGTTCAACGGTCATCGTCACTCGATTAGGGCCACAAGCAAACTCACAGGTGCACGAAAATTTCCGTGATCCATGGGTATAGTTTTGTTAAAAACTGATGGTCTGAAACCTTCAATTTTACCGGCAAGCGAACGGTCCAATTCACGTAAGTTTCAATGCATTCTCAAAAGATATTCGCGTTTCTCACACACTTTGCTTAGGGCCCAAGTTGTACGTTTCTGGATACTATTTGGGCTCGATTCCCACAATGGTTGTCAAGCCCATTAAGGCGGTCATAAACTTATAGTTTTGCGGTCATCAGACTTTCGATATGTGGTCCAGGTATGATACGGAGTTTCAATGTGGTCCCGAGAGCAACTAGGTTTTGAGATTGCTTCTAGGTTTTTAAGTAATATTGAGTTAGCGATTTTAATGGTTCTGGGTCTTGCAGTTCGTATATATAGTGGTTCAAGCTAATCCATCGATTAATTTAGTTTAATACTTAATTAATTTTTGTCTAATTTCTATAGAATTTGATCCTTACTCATTTCGGCCTGATATGGTACTCGGGTCTTTGTACAGATTTTTCCGAGATGTTACAATCTACCCCCCTTAAAGAAAAATTTTATTCTCAAAATTAGTACCTTTTTGTACTCCTCGGGGATCTGAGGGTAGTTCTTATGGACCTCAGCTTCTATTTTCTAAGTAGTCTCTTCCTCAGTGTGGTGAGTCCGCAATACCTTCACAAGCGAGATAACTTTGTTTCGTAGCACCTGTTCCTTCTTATCAAGAATATGTGTTGGTCGCAGTACATAGGTAGCATCTTTACTTAACTGTACCTGCTCCCACTTAATAATATGGGAAGGGTCAGGAACATATTTCTTCAAAATTGATATGTGGAATATGTTATGCACGCCTGCGAGTGGTGTGGGCAAAGTAAGGTGGTATGCTACCACACTCACTCTGTCTAGAATCTGGAATGGGCCAATGAATCTCGGCGTGAGTTTTCCTTTCTTGCTAGAACGAAGGACTCCCTTTATTGGGAAAACTTTAAGGAACACATGGTCCCTAACTTCGAATTCCAACTGTCATCGTCTGGTATCAGCGTAACTCTTCTTTTTGCTCTGTGCTACAAGAAGTTGACGCCTGATAATGTCGATCTTCTCTGAAGTCGCCTGTACCAAATCTGGGCCAATCAAACTCTTCTCACCAACTTCTGCCCAATAATACGGTGCTCGACACAGGCGCCCATACTTTGCTTCGTAAGGAACCATGCCAATGCTTGCTTAAAAGTTGTTGTTATAAGTGAACTCAACATAGGGAAGACAGTCATCCCAACTGTCTTTGAAATCAAGCACACATGCTCACAATATATCTTCTAATATTTGGTTTACCCGTTCCGTCTACCCATCAGTCTGAGGGTGGAACGCGGTACTGATCTTCAATTTCACCGCCATTGCTTCGTGGATTCAAGTCCAGAAAATAGACGTGAATCACGTGTGTCGATCCTACACAATCTCCATAGGAACTCCATGAAGCCGTATGATCTCCTTGATGTACAACTTGGCTAAATCATCTACTAAGTTTGACACTCTAATCGGGAGAAAATGAGCAGATTTTGTCAATCGGTCCACAATCACCCAAATGAAGTCATGTCCCTTCCTCATCTTTGATAACCCAAAAATGAAATCCATAGATATGAAATTCCATTTCCATTCAGCTATAGGCATGGCCTGAAGTAAACCGGGAGGTCGGTGATGTTCGGCCTTGACCTACCGGCACGTAAGATAACGGGACACAAAGTCTGCTATGTGGGCCTTCATGTTGTCCCACCAGTATGAACGTTTCATATCTTAATATATCTTTATACTACTAGGATGCATCGCCATCTTCGAATTGTGAGTAGCTTCGAGAACTTTCTTTCTCAAGTCATGAAGATTCGGGACGCGTAGGCGGCCACGATAACGTAAACCCCCATCCGAACCAACTCTCCATTCAGAGTCTTTATCGTCACTAGCTCATTTTCTCATTTTCACCAACCATTCATCTTCTCTCTGAGCCACAATGATTCAATCATCAATAAGTGGCTGTACGCGGATGTGTGTGACGCTCTCGAATAGGTCCTCTACTGTAAGCTTCTGTTCGAAGTCTCACACAAATTCTACCATGTTCCATTCTTCTATCATTATCGGAGCTACAAACGCTATCGTCTTCTGGTGGTTTAATGCGTCTGCCATAAGGTTGGCCTTACCAGGATGGTAGGAGACCTCAAACTTGAAGTCTTTCAAGGTTTCCATCCATCGTCGTTGCCTCATATTCAAATCTCTCTGGGTGAATATGTACTTAAGGCTCTTATGGTCGTAAAAGAGTTCGAACTCCTCTCCGTAGAGGTAATGTCTCCAGAGCTTTAATGCGAAGATGACTGCCATTAATTTCAAGTCGCGCGTAGGGTAGTTTTCTTCGTGCTTCCTCAACTGTCACGATGCATAGGCAATCACTTTATCCTTTTGCATAAGAACATAACCCAAACTAACATGAGATGCATCCGTGTATATGGTATATCTGACTCCTTACTCAGGCAATACTAGCATGGGTGTGGACGTCAACTTGTTCTTCAACTCCTGAAAGGCTGATTCTGCCTTCTCATTCCAGGCAAACTTAAGATCCTTCCGAGTGAGTTGAGACAACGGCCTGGCCCTCTTTAAAAAGTCCTTGATAAATCGACGGTAGTAGCCTGCAAGGCTGAGGAAACTCCTCACTTTAGTAATCGAATTGGGCTGCTCCCAATCCTGAACAACGGTCACCTTAGCAAGGTCCACAACGGTGCCTTCATTGGACACCACATGTCCTAGGAACTTGACTTCTTCCTTCTAGAAGTCGCATTTCCTGTACTGAGCAAATAATTGGTTCTTCCTAAGAGTATCAAAAACTGTTCACAGGTTCTCTTCATGTTCTTTCCGACTCTTAGAGTATATCAGGATGTCATCTATAAACACGATGACAAATCGGTACAAATATGGCCGAAACACCTGGTTCATGAGGTCCATGAACACGGCCGGTGTATTTGTGAGTCCAAACGACATCACAAGGAACTTGTAGTGCCCAAAGCTAGTTCTGAATGCTGTTTTCTGCACGTCTTCATCCCTGACGTGTAACTAATGATACCTTGACCGTAAGTCGATATTTGAGAAATACTGTGCCCCTTTCAACTGGTCGAATAGATCATCTATCCTGGACAAAGGAAACTTATTCTTTACTGTTACCTAGTTCAACCTATGATAATTAATACACAATCACAGTGATCCGTCCTTCTTCTTTACACATAATATAGGTGCTCCCCAAGGACATACACTCAGTCGTATGAAACCTGAATCCTGCAGATCATCAATCTATCTCATCAACTCCTCCATTTCACATGGAGGCATGCGATACTTCGATAGAGAAATGGGTGTCGCACCAGGCATAAGGTCGATAGTAAAGTCGATCTCGCGTCGAGGAGGTAGTCCAGGTATCATCCTGAACACGTCCGAGAAATCTTGGACTACAGGCGTGTCCCCAAGTTTCGGACCGTCAATGTTTTCTAACAGGGTAACATAATAATTAATGTGGTAGTACCAACTGACCTAAACTGGGAAAGTAAAGGTTGTGTTTTCAGGTGCACGGGCTGTCACCAATCTGGTATCGTAGTCGATCTCTGCCTTCATCGTGGTGAGTCAATCCATACTAAGGATGACATCGTAATGACATAATGGGGCAACAATCAGGTCAATGAGTACTGTTCTACTTCCTAAGTCTATCGAGCAATCCTTACAAATCTTGGTAGCATCTGTGAAGGTCCCTGTGGTGGTAAGGATTCTCACCCCAATCATAAGAGTAGTTTCTAACACTAGTCGCTTGACTGTTGCGCATGATATTATCAAAATAGTGGACCCGGTGTCCACTAATAAGAAGACTGGTATACCTTGAATATGTGCTATGACTTCGAAAGCCAATGGTGTTGCGGTTACTGACTTGGATGCTTCTACTGCAAGTGAGTGCACACGAGCTTCTTGAGGACGATTCGGCTACACTGCCATAGCCCGTTGAGGCGGCCTATTTCGAGGTACATTTGGCCTATGAAAAGGCTATGCTGGTGATGCTGAACGTACAGGTGGAGCTGAGATAGCATGAGAAAGCTGGCGGTTGATCTTCTGAGGCGGCGTGAAGCCATTGTCCCTCATTTTGGTAAAGCAATAAGTGTCTGTATGGTCCAACCTCTTACAGTAGGTGCACCACATATCTGACCGCCTTAGCTAGGTCGGTGGAGCCATAAGCCTAAGAGGTGAATCTGCATGTGGCCTCTTGCCGAGAAATGGTTGATTCAGAAAATAAGGTCGAGGCCTTGTGCCCATGGGAATGCGTGTGCGAGATAGTCTGTCTCCATCCTACTCATCGCACAGGGACATGTTCAATAGGTCAGCATAGTTGGGAATGCTAGCGCAACACATCTTTATATGGATTTTAGGCCGCAGACCCTCTAAAAATCACCACATCTTCATCGGCTCGTCAGTTAGTATCAAAGGAAAGTATCTGGCTAGCTCCGTGAATCTGTTCTCATACTCTAACATAGATATTCCTCCCTGTTGGAGGCAAAGGAACTCACCCTCCTTTTCATTACGGTGAGGGGGAAATACTTCCCATGGAAGCGGGTCTCAAACGCGTCCCATGTCCATACATATCCAGGGGCAACTGTTCTTAGGACACTGTCCCACCAGAGACTAACCTCCTTCTTGAACATATAAGTAACCAACTCTACCTGCTCTGCCTCAATGCAGTGCAGCGGCTTCAACATCTTAGAGATGCGATTTAGCCAGTATTCGACCTCCTCGGGCTTATGAGTGCCTGTAAAGGTGGGAGGTCAGAAATGCTAGAAGTGTTCGAATAGACTGCTGAGATTCATATTTCCAGTAGGCTGCACAAGTGGTGCAGGCGAGACCATATTCATGTTTTGGGTAAGGGCCCCCGCAATTATGGTCCAAACTTACTGTTACTGCTGCATTAAAGCATCATCTACTCTAACGTATCAGGGGGAGGAGTTGCCTGAGGCATGTCTGGCATCGAGGTAGATGCACGGTTGTATTTTGGAACCGATGGTGCACTAAGTGTTGGCTCATTGGTGGGGCCAGTGGCCGGTTGTGAATCCGACATGATGTCACTATCAGGGCCCAAACTGGTGTCCGTGTGGCTATCGCTTAGGCGAGGTGCCCCGTCAAACGGTCTGCCAAGTACGAGACATGTCATATTCCGAGTGATTTTCGGAGGCATTCCCTATACATAACATAGGGTGCAACACGTGTAAGATTTAAGATAATACTATGCACTTATCCCAACATTATACACATTTTATTTCAAAAGTAGATCGATGCATTTCATTTAACCAAAATTTGCCATGATACATATGTTGTAGAAGTATAAAAAATATCATGACAGAAGATGCATGTGAGTTAATTTGGTAAAAGTTTTACACCAACTACTTCAACATATTACCAAGCCTACTAAGGCTATTATATAACAAAAGAGAAACAAAGCAAACCAAAAGATAACTACAACCCATTACTAGCCCTCTGACTCTGGCGAAGGTAGAGGCACACCCTTATCTTGTATGTAGCACAGGAGGGCCTTCAGGGTGTGAGACATCTTCTTGCATTTTTGCTTCAAATAGGAGTGACTCTCCTCGACCTCCTATCTCAAGGCAGCCTGATTTTCCTCAATTCTAGCCATGCGGGCTTCTAAGGCAGCCCGATCATTGCAATCTTTATGTATAACAGGAGGGCCTCCATCAGAGTCTTGGGCCCCCTCTTCTTCTTCCTGATCTTCCTCTTCACTTCCTTCCTCACTGCCTTCTTCATCACCACCTTCCACACTTTCACTTCCCTCTTTCTCTTCACTTTCTTCTTCAGTCTCGTCGCTCTGCTCATTAAGTCGGGCTTGGCGTTTCCTAGGGCCAATGCCCATGTTGTTGAGCATGTTCTCACTGATAATGTGGATTGGGGCGACATTATCCATATAGAGTCTGAAACTGAAGTGGTGGGAAATTTTGCAAACCAGTCGGCCGAAAGGTAGCGAGGAACTTTGCCTATTAGACCGTGCAACGTTGATTATCTGAGATAGGACAAGAGTAGGTAGGCATACTTTCTCTCCTTGCTCGACTCTATACAAGAAGTCCACCATGAACCTTGTGCATTCGGTGCGGTTACTCCACCTAGGATACACGTTATATGTGCATATGTAGTGGAGCAGCGGAAGTCGTTCATCATCTTGGATGAAGCGAGGCTATTTCTCCTCCTCCAACGCTCAAGCTGGCTACATAGGAAACGTGTGTGGTGCTGTAACGACCCGTAAATTTTCGTACATTGGGTCGAGTACCACTTCGACCAGAAATCACGTAGGATTAAATTCTTTAGAAATTTAACAAAGTTAACTAAGTACTAAACTCGATTAGCCATGAAATCCGTTAGAATCACTTTAAATACGATCTGCAAGACCCAAAAGTTGCAGAATCATTGACGCTAGGTTACCCTAAAGTTTAGAACCAAACTCATTTCCCGTCTGCTCTCGGGAATGAAACGAAACTTCGTATTAGGTATAGATCGCACATCGGGAGTCCGATTAACCCGAAGCTAAGGAACTAGGACCGCCCCACTGGGCTTAACAATCATCTCAAAAATCAGCTCCATCCGATGTTCCATGGCCATTCGCTTCGATCCGGAGCGAGGGAGTGTGAAAAACACTATTCCTATTCCAAAATAAATATTAGGAATAGTGATCTGGCATCATTCGTTGACGCGTCAGTATTAAGCAACCTGACCGTCAGAATCAGACCAAATTACACCCTCGGATTAAGAAAAATTTCAGGAACATTTACATGTACTTAGAATTTCTGATCGTGGCCCACTGACCGTTGAACTGAAAGTGGTCTGCCACGTGCGATCTGGGAATCCGATCAAGTCGAAAACGTAATCCCACGTAGATCCATAGATGGTGAGCTTAAGTCTGACGTTTGGCTCAAGGAAGGCCACCAGAACCTCCCTTTTGAGCTGGAAAAGTGACGAATATCCTATATTAGCAATAACCCTTGAACCTGAGTGTATTTTGGGAATGTTTTTAGCTATAAAAGGAGCTTAGAACAGCCCCTCTCACAGCCATACGAATTTGGGATAAAACCCTAGAGAGAGAGAGAAAAGTGAGAGAATAGCTTGGAGTTTGTGGGCGATCTTCCTCCTACTGCTTCCATTCATCGCACGGCCTACACCACCCCATTCTAGGTGGTTTCCCGGCGGTATCCATCCCATTTGAAGGTAAGAAACCGTAACCCTAGGTCTGATTTAAGGTAGGATCGATGTGGGTTGTGTAACGACTAACCGATTCCGCTCTTTAGGCTAGAAAACTCCCGTATACGGAAGATTTACTACCCTTGCTGATTCGTTGCGTTTCAAAAGGCAAAGGTGAGGACTTTAAGTGTATAAGTTACGGTTTTCAACACTTTCAATGTCAGATAATGGTAGATTCATGATCTGCTTGTAATTGCACATGTATAAAGTGCTTTTCATTTCCTGTTTCGATTAACGTTGTGAAATATGGAATTTCACATATTCTAGGTATACGTAGAAATACCGTATACGCATTTTTTTTGGATAAATGTTTGACATGTTTATTTAATGTATGATTATATATTATATGAATAAAATACTAGTTTGGCGAAAGGAATCGCCAAAATACATGTTCACTTGTAAATGCGACATATGTTGAAATTGTATATTTTAGAAATACCGTATACGTATTTCTTTTGGAATAATGTTTGACATATTTATTTAATATATAATTATACAATACATGAATAAAATACCAGTTTGGCGAAAGGAATCGCCGCAATCTATGTTCGCTTGTAAACACTATGTATGTTGAAATTGCGTATTCTAGAAATACCGCATATGTATAAATTTTGGAAATGTAATTGTTATGATTATTTGTCATATGAATATGGTATGCGTGGATAAAATAACCGCTTGGCGAAAGAATAGCCCTAATACGCATTTGCTAACATACGTCGTGTATGTTGGAATAGTGTATTCTAAGTGTTCGCGTAGATGCTTGTGTGTGTAAATGTTTGAGTGTTAGTGCCTTAGAGAGGTGCTGATATGGGATTCCCGACTCCCTTAGAGACATGTAGGACCCCCCTCCATGCGGTGGTTAGCTATAACCACTCACTTGAGATGTGGATGTAATTGTATCCCTATGTGTATAGTGCTTTACAACATGCTTTACAACATGCCTTACTTCATGCTTTACTTCATGCTTTATAACATGCCTGCTAACATGCTTTACTTCATGCTTAACTTCATGCCTTACAACTGTTTGAGTTTGGGACTATGCCTATAGTCCAAGCATCCGGTACCAGACTTGCGGTTGTGGCTGAGATTCATATCGCCACAACGGACGTGTCTGGCGAACCCGAGTCGTACTTCGGTTGGCGATAGTGGTTGGCCACACGGAGTGCTTTTGCGCTCCATATCGCTCAACTTGTGGTGCGCTCGAGCTAGTCAGGCCCGTCAAGTAAACCGGAGTGTATATGTATGTTCACCATGTTTGGTCCATCTTTTGCTTGAACCTAGGGTACCAAACTTACCGATAGCGATCCCGTTAACCATGGTACCTCGATCTGCTAAGACGCATGAGCCGGGCATGGTGGTATGGGACACCGTGGTCGAGCTGTCGGCCTACGCTGGGGTCATGTGCCTCCCCGTAGTGACCATTGCGTAACCAAACTCATGAGCCGATTATGGTGGTATGGGACACTATATTCGAGCTGTCGATACTTACGGTGAGAGCCGAGTACGGTGAGATCTGTGCTCGTGCTGACGGGCGACGAGTCCTCCGTAGTATCATCGAGTATACTCCAAGTGTCTGTGATTGGCGACGAGTCTTTCACAGTAACTAGAGTATGAGTTGAGCCGAGTACGGTGAGACCTGCTACTTGAGTGACGGCTAGTGATTGAGCCAAGTACGGTGAGATATGTACTTGAGTGACGGCCGCACAATTGAGCCGCATACAGTGAGATCTGTATCCGCGCTGACGGGTGACGAGCCCTTTGTGATGCCTTCACTACGCTTCTCAAACCATAATATCGTATGAGATTAGCTAGGATTGACGACCCTAGAATGGATCATGTTTGGGAATGATACAAGGGAGGTACCTTAGTTTCCCAATACTGCTGGTTGAAATGGATTAATAAAAACTTGGTAATCATGAGCATCATCGTACCGCATGTGCTTTGTAGATGTGGCGCACTGAGGGAGTAAGCATTCGCGAACGTAAGATGATGTCGCTTGAGGGTGGTTTGGCAAGGGCATACAGCATCACGTCATATCATTTTTGCATTTAACAAGAGTAGTTAGAAATGTTTGAATTGTACTGTTTTATCATTACTGCTTGATTGATTTGATAACATGTTAACCTATGCTTTATTGTTCCACTGAGTTAGCTACTCACTCCCACATTACGGGACGGTGTTTGCAACACCCACCAGACTCTGTCGCAGGTGTAGATGGCGCCTCTGTTCAGGAGCCGGAGCTCGACTTCGAGGAGGATCAGGAGGAGTTCTCCTTTATGCAGTACTCTGATGGCTATGCTTAGGCCGACTGCATTGCGGGGATTCCAGGGCTTATCTACAGAGTTGTATTTTGATTTTTGACTTAGAAACAATACATGTATATTGGTACTCAGTTAGTACTCATACTCTGGAGTTCACAAAATTTTGATACTTTATATATTTTGAATATAAAATTTCAGTCTTCCGCTTGCCTTTATACAATTGAACTGGAGTATGAATTACTGTTTTGGTATAATCTCATTCATGTTTATTGCGCTAACTCAGACAACATTTAACCATCATTGTGTATGTTGCATAAGTGATGCGTTGGAACTCGGGAGTTGAGTTCATACTCGACCCCCGAATTTCAGGGCGTTACAAGTTGGTATCAGAGCGTGATTTTGATTAAACCGGACCTGAGTTATGTCCCCACTACGTACGCTGACGTGTTACAACTTAGGAGGGTGCGCAAAAATATAGAAACAGTCTTAGGGTCTCCCGATTTCGCCGTTCGACGAAATTCACTAAAAACGGACGCGTTGATCGAGTTTGTACTCGATCCTGACTGCACATACGTACTCTAAATCACTCCTAGATCGTCTAATGACGTGTCCAGGTCACAATCCACTAAAAATTAGTCGTTAAAAATCAGAAAAAAAATCAGATTAGTTCAGAAAATTTACGGAACTAGTCGTTCTGGAGCTGAACTGAGTTCGGGGGCCCCCCCACGCTAATCCATTAAAGTTTTCGATCGAACCAGGGTGCATTTGGCACCCTGGACACGTGGCAAACAGGACCCCACCGCGGCGGCGCGGTTCCTGCCAAGTCCGACCGCGGCGGCGCCGCGGCACCGGTCAGCTTTCCGGTGGGATTTCAAACACGAGGTTGGTCGGCTGACCCCCTCTACCCCCTGGCACGTGCGGAATTCCCTTAGGTTTGGGTTTTAAGGGGCTGGAGCACCCTTCTCCATCATTTCTTCCTTTCCAAGCACCCCCAAACCCTCATTTCTGATTTTTCTCAAAACCCATCCCTCCAAACCTTCAAATCTTCCATTTCCTTCCATAACTCACACACCCCTACCTTCCACAACAGCCCTAGCTTCCTCCTTTCCCCATTTTCACAAGTTGGAGCTCTCATACCCCTCCTTGGAGCTCAAAATCGGGTAATCCCCTAACCCATTCCATTTTCTTCTTGGTTCTCCTTCATTTCCTACCTCTAGTGCCCCCTTCACACCTATTGGATCCTTGTTTGTGGGGATCAAAGAGATCAGCCCCTTGTTCCCCCATTTTGGTAATTTTCTATGCCCCTCCTTGGTGTGGTGGCTACCATTTTCTCCATTTCCTCCATCCTATCTTTCATGGGAAAGAGGAAAACCACGGCCGATGACGCCGGCTCAAGTAGGCCAGCCCATTCCCGAAGAAGATCCGATGTTGGGGCCGACACAAGCACCGTGCGGGAATTTAGGTCGAAGTGAGACCTGGATCCTGACCATCCCGTCAGAAATGCTTATCCGATAGGCATTGAATATGGGCGCTTCGCGGGCCGCAAGGTTGTGTTTGAAGCTCATGTGGATGAAAGGATGTTCGGGCGACACCCGATGATGGACCACTTGGTGGATATCGGATGGAATTCTATTTTTGAAGGCGAGTCTCCCGCATGTGAGAACATGGTTCGCGCTTTCTACGCTCACATCGTGGACTCATCAGTAGAGCCTCTTCAGTTTACTGTCTCTGTGAGGGGCATAAGGCGCACAATCACTGTGGATGAGGTGGTTCGAATCACGAAGATTCCGCTTGGTCAAGTGCATCCTAGTGATGACTTCTCTAGAAGTGCGTGGGAAAGGGATCGTCGCACGTGATTTCTCTGTGGTCGCCGGGTTACTTGGAAGCGAGGAAATTGTATTGCGGCGACAAAGATGACCAAAGACTTCCATTTACTCCATCACATTTTCACATACAATGTATACCCACGGTGGGGTAACCGCACGGAATGTACTAGGGTGATGGTGGACTTTCTGTACAAGATAGGACGCGGGGACAACATATGCCTGCCCACATTCATCCTATCCCAGATAGTTCATGTTGTTCATTCTGCCAAGAACGATCTTTTGCTCCCATTTGGCCGCCTGATCTGCAAGATGGCTCGTGATGTAGGCTACAGATTGAATATGGAGGATCTTGCACCAGTCCGAGTCATAAGTGAAGCGACACTCAAGAATATAAAGATCGGCCCTCAACAGCGGCAAGCCCGACTCGACGAGTCTGGAGATGAGTCAGATAGCGCCGGTGAGGAGAGTGTTGACCTCCAGGCAGAGAGTGATGAGGAGCGTGGTAATGACATACAGGAAGAAGAATCTGAGGCTCAGGACACCGAGGAGAGTTCACCCCCTGTGGCTCAGGAGCAGGGTGTGGATCGAGATGCTTTTGATGCGCGATTGGCCCATCTTGAGGAGGGGCAAGCCGCCCTGCAGCAAGAGGTTGGACAAGTTCGGGCTGAGCTTGGTGAGACCCGAGCCAAGCTCGAAGAGATCGAAGCCTACATGAAGAGGAGCTTTAAGAAGGTGTCTCGTACGTTGAAGGCCATTCTGTGCTGTGTGCAGGACAAGAACGCTCCTCCTCCACCGCCTACTTCGGATGCTTAGTCATCCATGTTGTTGTATGTTGTGTTGCTTTGGTTACCGCGATAGGCGGTTTATGTTTTCATGTAGATGAAGTAGTAGATAGTAACATGTTTTAGGTGTTTGATGTAGTGGATGTATTGGCTATGATGTGAATTCTGTCGTGATTCATGTAACTCTGTATTCCATGTATTATGACAATTTTGGGTAAATGAAAAGCATATAGCCTCTTTTGTTTTGATGATGTGTGGAATGCTTAAGTGCTTTATGGAGTGTATTGTGCCTTATCTCACAAATGATTCTACCCTATGTTGTATAGGGCATGCCGCGACAGTATATGCAGAGCACGGCACATCTCCTTCTGACCGGCTCTATGGACCAGACTCCTTCTGGTAGTAGCGGTCCTACGGACCGAGGATTGGGATCTGATCAGCCTCCTGCTGGTCTTATCGGTGGACAGCCACCTTATACGCCCCCGGTCCGTGAAAGCAAGATCATCGGTTCTTCTTCTGCGCGCGACATGACTCTCGTGTCGCTCCGCCGGCGATAGGTTTGAGCGGTGATGATGATGATGCATCGGCGGCGGATGCGACGGCGAGAGATGCATCGGCGCGGCGAGCAGATCTGACGAGAAAGAAGAAGCATCGGCAGCCTTATGGCCACTATCGCTGAGGCCTTGTCCCATGGTGGTTGTGCGACTCCACCTACGACATCTGCACATCCTGATGAGCATTCTGGGCCTCCTGCTCAGGTTGAGGATGTGCCTCTACCCCCACCCGTCGCACCTCCTACTGGTGAGGTCAGTACTCGTGGTTTACTCGAGCAATTTCAGCGCTTGAGGCCTCCCTCATTTATGGGTTCTCACAGACCCGAGGAGGCAGAGTTCTGGCTTGACCGCATCTCTAAGATGCTTCGGATGCTACATTGCTCAGAGGCAGAGCAGGTGGAGCTGGCCGCTTTCATGTTTGAGAGGGAGGCCAGTTTATGGTGGGACAAGCAGTGTCTTTGCGCACCGTGTCGCGATGAGATTTCGTGTGGACCTGGGAGGCCTTCGAGTCTCAGTTCCACGAGAAGTACTACCCGCAGACGTATCGGCATGAGCGGGAGGAAGAGTTTCTGCACCTCAGGCAGGGAGGTATGACGATCACGGAGTACGAGCACCGCTTCACAGAGTTGGGCCGCTTTGTCCCGACTATACTGGTGGATGAGCAGATGCGGATGCGTCGTTTCTCCTTGGGTTTGCGACCGGAGATACGGTCGAGGATATGCTGCCACAGTATTCCTACATATGCGGCGTTGGTCCACATGTCTATGATGGCTGAGCAGGATGTGGACCGTTTGGCCCGATCACGTGGTACTATGGTTGCGAGACCGCGGCAGGATTTACAGAGCAGGCCTATCTTAGGCAAGATGCCTCGGGCTGATTCTCCCCCCAGGGCCGCAGCGCCAGTTATTCCTATGAGACGCCCGTTGGTGACCTGCACGTTTTGCGGGAAACCTGGACACCCTGTTGAGAGCTGCTTCTCGCGCATGAGGGCTAGCGGATTTGCGCCATCGCAGAGATTGGGTCGCCCTTATCCACAGGCCATATCAGCTCCGCCGCTACAGACTGTTCCTGCACATCCTTCATTCCGACCTCCCGTGCCGTCCTTCAGGCCGCCACAGCGACCCTTGGCTCCTCAGCCGAACCGCCAGCAGCAGGCTCGCGTTCATACACTTGTGGCTGAGGCACCTGAGACGTCGGTTTCAGCTCCGACGGCTTTTGAGGGTATGACTTTTATTCATGGCACTCCTGTTTCTTTATTGGTGGACACTGGGTCCACCACTTCTATTGTTTCTTGTGGGGCGGTTAAACGCCTATCTTTGCATACGATTCCCACAAAGGGAATGAGACTCACTACGGCTACTGGGACCTGTTCGGATGTCACACGGTTCTGCGAGGGTTGCTCGATAGTTTTGGGTAGCAGCACAGTGCTCGTCGACCTTATTGTTGCTCCGTTGTGGCACTACGACGTTATACTTGGCATGGATTGGCTCGCCAAGATGAGGGCAGAGATAGATTGTGATGCTCGGATCGTGACTGCCTATGGACCTGACGGCACAACTTTCACGTTCCCGGTGTGCCGTCGATTAGCCTGCCGTGTTGATTATTACGTTGCTTTACTTGTGCCGATTGATGGTCCGACAACGTAGATGGTACGCCGGTGGTTCGAGAATTTGCAGGCGTGTTTGAGACTATCCCTGGTTTACCTCCTCGGCGTGAGATTGATTTTACGATTGACCTTACGCCTGGTGCGACACCCATCTCGTTGCCGACTTATCGTATGCCTCCATGTGAGATGGAGGAGCTGCGGAAACAGATTGATGAACTTGTAGAGAAAGGTTTTATTCGACCTAGTGTGTCTCCTTGGGGAGCACCTGTGTTGTTCGTGAAGAAGAAGGACGGGTCGCTACGGTTGTGTATTGATTACCGTAGGTTGAACCAGGTCACGGTGAAGAACAAGTATCCTTTGCCCAGGATTGATGATCTGTTCGATCAGTTGAGGGGGGCGAAGTATTTCTCGAAGATTGACCTTCAGTCAGGGTACCACCAGTTGCGCGTGAGAGAGGAGGACGTGCAGAAGACAGCCTTCAGGACGTGCTTTGGGCACTATGAGTTCTTGGTGATGTCGTTCGGTCTGACGAATGCACCAGCCGTGTTCATGGATCTGATGAACCGGGTATTTCGGCCCTTCCTTTACCGATTCGTCATCGTCTTTATTGATGACATTTTGATATACTCTACGAGTCGTGAGGAGCACGAGGAGCACTTGCGAGCGGTATTGGATACACTGAAGAAGAACCAGTTGTTCGCGCAATATAAGATGTGCGACTTCTGGCAGGAGGAAGTCAAGTTCCTGGGACATGTAGTGTCCAAGGATGGGATAGCAGTGGACCTTACTAAGGTAGGCATGGTTCAGATTGGCAGTAGCCTGAATCGGTTACTGAGGTGAGGAGTTTCCTTGGTCTGGCTGGGTACTACAGATGCTTCATTCGGGATTTCTCGAAGATCGCCAGGCCATTGTCTCAGTTGACTCGGAAGGACCTGAAGTTCACCTGGAATGAGAAGGCGGAGGCAGCTTTTAAGGAGCTGAAGGACAAGTTGACGTCCGCCCACAGTGCTAGTATTGCCGAGCAAGGGGTGAAATACACGGTGTATCGACGCGTCTCGCGTTGGTTTGGGTTGTGTGCTGATGCAGAAGGATAGGGTGATTTTGTATGCCTCGAGACAATTAAGGAAGCACGAGGAGAATTACCCTACACATGACCTGGAGTTGGCAGCTGTCATCTTTGCATTGAAGCTCTGGAGACATTACCTCTACGGTGAGGAGTTCGAGCTTTTTTGCGACCACAAGAGCCTTAAATACATATTCACACAGTGGGATTTGAATATGAGACAGCGCCGATGGATGGAGACCTTGAAGGACTTCAAGTTCGAGGTTTCCTACCATCCTGGTAAGGCGAACCTTGTGGCAGACGCGCTGAGCCACAAGAAGGCGATTGCATTTGCGACACCGCTGATGATAGCCGAGTGGGACATGATGGAGTTTGTGTGGGACTTCGAGCAGAGACTCACTGTCGAGGAGCCTTTTGAGTGTGTTCCGCACGTTCGGGCGCGGCTACTTATTGACGACAGGATTGTTGAGGCCCAAGAGGGCGATATACGGCTGTCTGAGCTTCGAGAGCAGGCTAGCGACCCCGTGGACTCCGAGTGGAGAGTTGGTTCTGATGGGAGTTTACGATTCCGTGGCCGCCTATGTGTTCCGGATGTGGCTGACTTGAGACGCGAGCTTCTCGAGTCCGCCCATAACTCGAAGTTTGCGATGCATCTTGGTAGCACGAAGATGTACCAGGATATGAGACGGACGTATTGGTGGGATAACATGAAGGCCCACATTGCTGAGTATGTGTCTCGATGTCTGACGTGCCAGCAGGTCAAGGCAGAACATCGCCGACCTCCTGGACTACTTCAGCCCATGCCTATAGCGGAGTAGAAGTGGGACTTTATCTCCATAGACTTCATATCAGGGTTGCCGAAGACGAGGAAGGGGCACGATTCCATTTGGGTGATTGTGGACCGGTTGACCAAATCGGCCCATTTCCTCCCTATCAGAGTTACGAACTCTGCAGACGAGCTGGCTAGATTGTACATCAGGGAGATCGTCCGTCTGCACGGGGTTCCTTTGGAGATCGTGTCGGACAGAGACACGCGGTTCACATCCATCTTCTAGACTCGTATCCAGGAGGCAATGGGTGTGAAGTTGAAGTTCAGTACAGCGTTTCATCCTCAGACTGATGGGCAGACAGAGCGGGTGAATCAGATTCTGGAGGATATGTTGCGAGCATGTGTGTTGGACTTCAAAGACAGCTGGGATGACTGTCTTCCGTACGCAGAGTTCGCCTACAACAACAGTTTCCAGGCGACTATTGGCATGGCCCTATATGAGGCTCTATATGGTCGACCTTGTAGGGCACCGCACTGTTGGGCAGAGGTTGGCGAGCATAGTCTGATTGGCCCAGAGTTGGTACAGGCGACTATAGAGAAGGTAGACATTATCAGGCGTCGATTACTCATAGCGCAGAGCAGGCAGAAGAGTTACGCCGATACGAGGCGGCGACCGCTGGAGTTCGAGGTCGGTGATCATGTGTTCCTTCGGGTTTCCCCTATGAAGGGAGTCCTTCAGTTTGGGAAGAAGGGGAAGATCACACCGAGGTTTATCGGTCCATTTCAGATACTGGATCGAGTGGGTGATGTGGCGTATCGTCTCGCCTTGCCTACACCACTTGCTTCCGTACACAACGTATTTCATGTATCTATGCTGAAGAAGTACGTTCCTGATCCTTCGCATATCATCAGATGGGAGCAGGTACAGTTGAGTGAGGATACTACGTACGAGCTGCGCCCGATGCGTATCCTTGATAGGAAGGAGCAGGTACTACGTAGCAAGGTCATCCCACTTGTGAAGGTGCTTTGGACACATCATTCCGAAGAGGAAGCTACCTGGGAGACTGAGGCCGAGGTCAGGAAGAACTACCCTCAGCTTCTCGAGGAGTACGAAAAGGTATAAATTTCGAGGACGAAATTTTTTTGTTTAAGGGGGGTAGATTGTAACGACCCGTAAATTTCCGTACAATGGGTCGAGTACCACCTCGACCAGAAATCACGTAGGATTAAATTCTTTAGAAATTTAACAAAGTTAACTAAGTACTAAACTCGATTAGCCATGAAATCCGTTAGGATCGCTTTAAATACGATCTGCAAGACCCAAAAGTTGCAGAATCATTGACGCTAGGTTACCCTAAAGTTTAGAACCAAACTCATTTCCCGTCTGCTCTCGGGAATGAAACGAAACTTCGTATTAGGTCTAGATCGCACATCAGGAGTCCGATTAACCCGAAGCTAAGGAACTAGGACCGCCTCACTGGGCTTAACAATCATCTAAAAAATCAGCTCCATCCGATGTTCCATGGCCATTCGCTTCGATCCGGAGCGAGGGAGTGTGAAAAACACTATTCCTATTCCAAAATAAATATCAGGAATAGTGATCTGGCATCATTCGTTGACGCGTCAGTATTAAGCAACCTGACCGTCAGAATCAGACCAAATTACACCCTCGGATTAAGAAAAATTTCAGGAACATTTACATGTACTTAGAATTTCTGATCGTGGCCCACTGACCGTTGAACTGAAAGTGGTCCGTGACGTGCGATCTGGGAATCCGATCAAGTCGAAAACGTAATCCCACGTAGATCCATAGATGGTGAGGTTAAGTCTGATGTTTGGCTCAAGGAGGGCCACCAGAACTTCCCTTTTGAGCTGGAAAAGTGACGAATATCCTATATTAGCAGTAACCCTTAAACCTGAGTCTATTTTGGGAATGTTTTTGGCTATAAAAGGAGCTTAGAACAGCCCCTCTCACAGCCATACGAATTTGGGATAAAACCCTAGAGAGAGAGAGAGAAAAGTGAGAGAATAGCTTGGAGTTTGTGGGCGATCTTCCTCCTACTGCTTCCATTCATCGCACGGCCTACACCGCCCCGTTCTAGGTGGTTTCCCGGCGGTATCCATCCCATTTGAAGGTAAGAAACCCTAACCCTAGGTCTGATTTAAGGTAGGATCGATGTGGGTTGTGTAACGACTAACCGATTCCGCTCTTTAGGCTAGAAAACTCCCGTATACGGAAGATTTACTACCCTTGCTGATTCGTTGCGTTTCAAAAGGCAAAGGTGAGGACTTTAAGTGTATAAGTTACGGTTTTCAACGCTTTCAATGTCAGATAATGGTAGATTCATGATCTGCTTGTAATTGCACATGTACAAAATGCTTTCCGTTTCCTGTTTCGATTAACGTTGTGAAATATGGAATTTCACATATTCTAGGTATACGTAGAAATACCGTATACGTATTTTTTTTGGATAAATGTTTGACATGTTTATTTAATGTATGATTATATAATATATGAATAAAATACTAGTTTGGCGAAAGGAATCGCCAAAATACATGTTCACTTGTAAATGCGACGTATGTTGAAATTGTGTATTTTAGAAATACCGTATACGTATTTCTTTTGGAATAATGTTTGACATATTTATTTAATATATGATTATACAATACATGAATAAAATACCAGTTTGGCGAAAGGAATCGCCGCAATCTATGTTCGCTTGTAAACACTATGTATGTTGAAATTGCGTATTCTAGAAATACCGCATATGTATAAATTTTGGAAATGTAATTGTCATGATTATTTGTCGTATGAATATGGTATGCGCGGATAAAATAACCGCTTGGCGAAAGAATAGCCCTAATACGCATTTGCTAACATACGTCGTGTATGTTGGAATAATGTATTCTCAGTGTTCGCGTAGATGCTTGTGTGTGTAAATGTTTGAGTGTTAGTGCCTTAGAGAGGTGCTGATATGGGATTCCCGACTCCCTTAGAGACATGTAGGACCCCCCTCCATGCGGTGGTTAGCTATAACCACTCACTTGAGATGTGGATGTAATTGTATCCCTATGTGTATAGTGCTTTACAACATGCTTTACAACATGCTTTACAACATGCCTTACTTCATGCTTTACTTCATGCTTTATAACATGCCCCTTAACATGCTTTACTTCATGCTTAACTTCATGCCTTACAACAATGTTTGAGTTTGGGACTATGCCTATAGTCCAAGCATCCGATACCGGACTTGCGGTTGTGGTGAGATTCATATCGCCACAACGGACGTGTCCGGCGAACCCGAGTCGTACTTCGGTTGGCGATAGTGGTTGGCCACACGGAGTGCTTTTTGCGCTCCATATCGCTCAACTTGTGGTGCGCTCGAGCTAGTCGAACGTCAAGTAAACCGGAGTGTATATGTATGTTCACCATGTTTGGTCGCTACTGCTTGAACCTAGGGTACCAAACTTACCAGTGGCGATCCCGTTAACCATGGTACCTCGATCTGCTAAGACGCATGAGCCGGGCATGGTGGTATGGGACACCGTGGTCGAGCCGCCTCTGGCGCTGGGGTCATGTGCCTCCCCGTAGTGACCATTGCGCAACCAAACTCGTGAGCTGATTATGGTGGTATGAGACACTATATTCGAGCTGTCGATACTTACGGCGAGAGCCGAGTACGGTGAGATCTGTGCTCGTGCTGACGGGCGACGAGTCCTCCGTAGTATCTTCGAGTATACTCCAAGTGTCTGTGATTGGCGACGAGTCTTTCACAGTAACTAGAGTATGAGTTTAGCCGAGTACGGTGAGACCTGTACTTGAGCTGACGGCTAGTGATTGAGCCAAGTACGGTGAGATATGTACTTGAGCTGACGGCCAGCAATTTAGCCGCATACGGTGAGATCTGTATCCGCGCTGACGGGTGACGAGCCCTTTGCGATGCCTTCACTACGCTTCTCAAACCATAATATCGTATGAGATTAGCTAGGATTGACGACCCTAGAATGGATCATGTTTGGGAATGATACAAGGGAGGTACCTTAGTTTCCCAATACTGCTGGTTGAAATGGATTAATAAAAACTTGGTAATCATGAGCATCATCGCACCGCATGTGCTTTGTAGATGTGGCGCACTGAGGGAGTAAGCATTCGCGAACGTAAGATGATGTCGCTTGAGGGTGGTTTGGCAAGGGCATACAGCATCACGTCATATCATTTTTGCATTTAACAAGAGTAGTTAGAAATGTTTGAATTGTACTGTTTTATCATTACTGCTTGATTGATTTGATAACATGTTAACCTATGCTTTATTGTTTCACTGAGTTAGCTACTCACTCCCACGTTACGGGACGGTGTTTGCAACACCCACCAGACTCTGTCGCAGGTGTAGATGGCGCCTGCATTCGGGAGCCGAGCTCGACTTCGAGGAGGATCAGGAGGAGTTCTCCTTTATGCAAGACTCTGACGGCTATGCTTAGGCCGACTGCATCGCGGGGATTCCAGGGCTTATCTACGAGTTGTATTTTGATTTTTGACTTAGAAACAATACATGTATATTGGTACTCGCTTAGTACTCATACTGGAGTTCACAAAATTTTGATACTTTATATATTTTGAATATAAAATTTCGTCTTCCGCTTGCCTTTATACAATTGAACTGGAGTATGAATTACTGTTTTGGTATAATCTCATTCATGTTTATTGCGCTAACTCAGACAACATTTAACCATCATTGTGTATGTTGCATAAGTGATGCGTTGGAACTCGGGAGTTGAGTTCATACTCAACCCCCGAATTTCAGGGCGTTACAGGTGCCTTCTCTCTCACTCACTACCGAGGTTCTTCTCACTGGCGTGTACTACACCTCTTTCAACTCCCATAATGCGGGTCATCTCATCCACACTAACTATGGTCTCCTGCCTTCCTAAAGGGATAATAAACTGGAGAGCCTTCCCAAACAACTTCTCATCAATGTGTGCTTCAAATACGACCTTGTGATTGTGGAACTTACCGAGATTGATGTCCAGCGGTAGCAACCTTTCCAATAGGATTTGAGGATTGAGGTCCTGCTTGGACCTTCGTTCACGCTCGACACTCGTACTAGCTTCGGCGGCCACCCTCTTCATAGTATGGCGTCGTCGGTTCGGCCCAGCCTCATCCGAGGCCGCTCTCTTCTTTCTCATGAGAGAAAAGGAGCATAAAGATTAAGAAGATGGTGGTGACAAGCTCAAAAAGAGCCATTGGAAGTGAAAAACTTGAAGGATGAGGGAGGTTGGTGGGTTTTTGGGAGGTTATGGGACACATAAGGGGCTTTTATGCTCAATAAATATAAATAGGGAAGATAGAAATGAAAATGATAGTTTCAAGGCAATAGTGGTGGGTAGATGTAATAGGTAGAAGGTTTGGAAGGTTATGAGACACAAAAGAGGGCTTTTGTGCTCAAATGGGTGGAAATAGTGAAGATGGAGAGATGAAATTGAGGAATATTGAGGTAATGATGAATAAGATAGAAGATTTGAAAGTTTGAAATGTATGGAAGAAAGGATTTGAGAGAGAAAGGAAGTTTTGGAGGGTTTGGTAGTGAAAATGGAATTGAGCAGGCATGAAATGGGTCAAAACAACCCAAAAAGGGGTTTAAATGGGGTGGTGAGGTGGTCCCACACGTGTTCTAGGGCCCACATGGCCGGGTGGTGGGCGGTGCCTCCCTTTATATCACTAACCCAAACAGAGATCCATCTAGGGTCGTCAATCCTAGTTAATCACATACGATAGGCAAGTTATAGAGCATCACCCCCAATAAAAGCAGTGGATAGGCAAGTTTAATTGATTATACTCGAGGTCACTACGGGAGGCTCGTCACCTGAACATAGGCCGACAACTCGAATACGGTGTCTCATACACCACCGTATTTACCTCACGAGTGTGGGTTACTCACTGGTCACTACAGGGAGGCTCATCACCTCAGGTAGGCCGACAGCTCGACCACGGTGTCCCATATACTACCATGCCCGACTCATGAGTCTTAGCAGTTCATGGTACCTTGGTTGAGACGGGCTATTACATCGGTAAGTGGTACCTTAGATTCAAGCAGTAGCATCCATACATGGTAAACACACATTAGGGCAATCAGGTTATTTAATAAGTTCGATTGGTATGAGCGCACGCTGAATTAATCAACATAGAGCGTGTAAACACTCCGCGTGGCCTAACCACTGTTGACAATCACCGTACGTCTTGGATTCTTCGAACGTATCTATTGTGGCGACACTAGTTCGGCCACTTGATCGAAAATAATTACCGATTGCTGGACTACGTAGTAGTCCCAATCATACTCAAATACGATAGGTAATTACATGTTATACTCATCACAACATTTAATGAACAATTCAAATATAATAATCATTTGAGCATTTTATAAAACACATAATGAACATATTATCATATATATGCATTTCGTACATATATCACATAGTTGAGTTTAAGGTTACATGAAGGAATTCATACAAATAGATAAGGTAGTTGAGAATCCTATCTCAACACCCTTAATAAGTACATTTCATCAAACAATTACTCATTCAGACATTTTATCAAACACTTAGCCTACACGTTACTACATACATGAACTAACATAGTTTTAGCATATATTATAGCAACTCTGTTCACAAAGGAGTCGTCATACATACAACAAACATGGATTCTACATTAATAGTCATGGCAAGTACAAATCATAATTGCAATTTCATTCGAGCATTTTATCAAACACATGAAATGTATATTATATTCACATAGTTCACACACATGTATAATTTGTCGAATACGCCATAATTAAGATCATATGGTGGTAATCAAGTCAGACATAAATCATTAGCTGACATTGAAAATCTTGAAAACCATAACCTAAACGTTTATAATCCGCACCTTTCGTCGAATCGCCTGTTACGAACTCGATTCTACACAACGTCCTCGTCTACAGCACAACGGCTACCTAAATCATGAAATAGGTTAGCTATTTCATCGATTCCTTTATTTGGATTCCTAAAACAAGATTAAGGTTATGATTTCTTACCCAAAATGAAGTTGAAATGGCTCGTGTAGTTAGATCTAAAGACGATTCAACGCGTGGAGTAGCAGGAAAGAAGTACTGCAGCAAAATCCAAAGATCTCCCCTCACTTCCCACTCTTTCCCCTTCTTTTCTCTCTTCACTCCTAGTAGAGAGAATTCGTATGGGATAGGAATGGGATGATTTAAGGGCCTTATATAGGCTCAAAAGTGATGTAAAAGGCCCCAAGGCTATGGTATACTTAGAGTATAACCAAAAGGCGTCTGTTTCAGGCAAACGGAGCTCATCTGGAGGTCTATTGCTCACATATGGGCCGAAGTAAGTTCCCTGATGATGGATCTAAGCTAGGTTATGATTTTGGTCTGATCGGATTAGTGGATCAACCGTGGAGGACCTATATTAGTTCAACGGTCATCGTCACTCGATAAGGGCCACAAGCATACTGACAGGTGCAGGGAAATTTCCCTGATCCACGGGTATAGTTTTGTCAAAAACTGATGGTCTGAAACCTTTAATTTCACCTGCAAGCGAATGGCCCAATTCACTCAAGTTTCAATGCATTTTCAAAAGATATTCGCGTTTCTCACACACTTCGCTCAGGGCTTAAGTTGTGCATTTTTGGATATTATTTGGGCTCAATTCCGACAATGGTTGTCAAGCCCAATAAGGCGGTCATAACCTTATAGTTTTGCGGTCATCGGACTTTCGACGTGCGGTCCAAGTCCGATACGGAGTTTCAATGTGCTCCTGAGATCAATTGGGTTTTCAGATTGCTTCTAGGTTTTTAAGTAATGTTGAGTTAGTGATTTTAATGGTTTTGGGTCTTGCAGTTCATATAGATAGTGGTTCAAGCTAATCCACCAATTAATTTAGTTTAGTACTTAATTAATTTTCGTCTAATTTCTACAAAATTTGATCCTTAGTGATTTTGGCCTGAGGTGGTACTCGGGTCTTTGTACGGATTTTTCCGAGACGTTACACACACACACTCACACATACACACACTTGCCACACACCACATTAAAATAAATAAATAAAAGGGAGTGGACGTTGCTCGCTGCCAACGTCCAGAGGACGCTGTAGCAAGCAGCATCCAGCCGCTTTGAATAAAAGGGGTTGGGGCTGTGGTTCCACAACGGGCCCCATCCATGATGTATATATTTAATCCACACCATCCATCCAATTCCCCAGCTCATTTTAGGCCTTGGGCCAAAAAATGAAGCCAATCCAAATCTCGGGTAGGCCACACCATCATAAAGGCTATTTTAATAATGTTAAACTTTTAAGGCCCACTGCAATGTTTCTATACACTAAATCATGCTGAATATTGGGCTCATTTAATCTGTCATGAGCTAGAGAATGTAATAGATGGGTTGGATTATCTTGATATGGGCCCCATCTATGAAAAACCACAGATTAAAAATTTTTTTTTTAAAAATAACCAACAAGTGCTGGACGCTACTTGCTGTCAGTGTCATACTACTTATGTTTGGTAGGGACGATGGGCCCCACCACAGGCCCCACCATGATGCATGTCGAGCATCTACACCGTGCACTTGATGGGTCCCCTTTAGAAAGTGGGATACCCCAAAAATCAGCCGTACACGAAACTCAGGTGGCCCACACCATAAAAGAGAGAGAGAGAGAGAGAGAGAGAGAGAGAGAGAGAGGGAGGGAGGGAAGATTGTATTGATATCAGCAAGTTATGTGGGTCTGATCATGAGGAATATTTTATAGCCAAACTGTCCATCCATTTGGTGATCTTTTCTTAAGGCTTGAGAAGAAAAATAAGATAGGTCTAACTATCAAGTGGTCCACACTACAAAAGCAGCAGGGGATTGAATGTCTACCATTGGAACCCTTTCTGGATCAAAGAAATTTTGGACAAATATGAAAATTTGTTCTTCCTCTTAATTCAGGTCATTGTGACCTTATGAGTAAATTGAATGGAAAATAAATGTTATGGTGGGCCCTGTAAATTATTTAAATGGTGAAATCATTATCTAGATAATCTTTGGATATGATTCATTTTGTTTGGATAATGCTCGAAAATGATCTCTAAATATAGATTAATAGTGTAGGTATAATAAATACGTCACTTTGGGATCCATGTAACTTTGATCTCCTTGAACCGTTTGTACAACTCAGAGTGAGCTCGAGCATATAAAAGCACTTGCTGGGGTCCACTTGAAATTTGGATGTATCTAAAACTTGGTCTGACCCCTCAAACAAGTGGGACACACATAATGGATGGGCTGGATTTATAAACCACATCTCTGTAGGCCCAACAAATGATTATGAAAATTTAATGGAGGGTAACCCTCTCAACTTGTGTGTGGTATGACCCACTTTGATGTAGGTGTTATGCCACTTAATCCACCATGGCTATGACATAATATATATTTAAGATCCTCACCATTTATCTAATTTATCAACCCTTTTGACGGTATGTTACCAAGACTCAGGCCCATCTAATGATTTGATAGTCGTACGTTTTGAAATAATTTAAATTGAACTCTCATCAACGAAAATTTTTTATGGGCCATCCTAACGATGTATTAGATATTCAACCCATCTAGCCCATATACCGGGTCCCCTTTAGGCCATTGTCCCAAAGATCAGTCAATCTGACCTGAAATGGACCATACAATACAAGGCTGTGAGAATTAATGCCTAACCATTGAATCTAACCTAAGACCACCATGTTGTATCTATTTAATCCATGCGGACCATCCACTTCCTCATATCATTTTAGGATTTGGACTAAAATCAAGGCAGACCTAAGTCTTAAGTGGGTCACACACAACTTAACCTCATGGGAAAGCCCCATGAGCTCTACCACATAAAACCCATTGTAAATTCCATTGATGCGTGGCCCCAAGAATGTTAAGGCTCATTTTGAGTGAATGTCATGCGGGCCCAACAGTGGTAGCCTTGTTTGGGCCAACCATTGACCTTCGTTAACAAGAGTTTGTGCTTTCCATGTGTTGAATGTATGCTATCTTGAATAATGTGAAATTGTATTGTGTGTATAGTCCTTTACCACTTGGCATGTGATATAGGTTATATTGTGTTGCTACCCTAGATTACCTAATTATATAATGAGTGCATAGCCCTTCACCGCTTGACACTTTGGTTAGAGTGCGGCCCTAAGTAGTAGGATCATGTGACATGTGTTTAAACCCATAAACATGTTCAATTATAACAAATATGTAGACTCTAGTGGTGTGAGGGTTTGATATACATTTTTGGCCCCTTAATCATGTGGGCATGTGATGTATGTATGGCCACCTAATCATATTCAATTGTGGAGTATATGTAGTCGTCTAACCATCTGATTGCAAAATCCACACAAGGCCAACCAACTAAATGAAATCAGGTGGCATTGGTGACCACCCAATGACATGACCACGTGCTTACGGGCATAGCCATAGTCACCTAAACCATGAACAATCAGGTTGTATGTGCAGATTTTCTTAGTCATGAGAAATATTATATAGGTTCAATTATAGAACTTGATAATGGAGTGGCCCTCAATTCGATGTCATGCGACATAAATACAACCCTTACACTATGCTCATAAGCGAGGCAGATGCGGAGACCACTAAACTATATCTGATGTGATGGAAGCTAGTTCTTGGCCTCTTTATCGTGTGACACCGAATCCGAGTCATTCTCTGTATGAAGTATAGGGTGGTCATAGTTTAAGAGTTAGTGTAACCAAGTATGGTGGGTATGCTTGTGATTATGGCTTGGATGATTTGAGATGCGGTCACTAGATCATGATACTAATTGTATGTCCACTTAACCAAGTGAGATTATGGCATCGATAACCTGACTATGTGGGAGCTTAATAAAGTGGCTGCCCATAGATGTATGAGTTATGGTGTAGTAAAAATAAGTAACCATGTGGCTTTAAATCCTTTATTATGGCAAGTAGAGTATGTGGACTATGCTAATGGTATAACCTCTTGAGTATGTGGACTCAAGATGTGTGTCAGATTGATTATGGACCCTACCTTGATGTAAGTAATGCATATTTCACCATTTATCCATTAGGCTAGCTAATTCTAAAACATGATTTTAAAATGACCTAGATCCGATTCCTAAATAAGTCAGACAATATGAGATAGTGTTAATTGAATATATAACTTTCGAACACTTGTGAACCCACTCAATGTACGTATTTTATCTGCACTGTTCAATTGTTTTGCCAACCAAACAGTTTGATGATGGAGCCCGCTGATGTGTGCCTTGTGCATCTGAACTGTTCTTCCTTGTACTACCTTAATGTATGTGAATTACCTATACTATCTACTTTTTGGGACCCACTGTAATGTTTGTGTGTGAACCCATCTGCTTGCAGGACCACTTGGAAGTAGGACCCACTACGTTGTATAAGACAAACCCATGTCATCTAACCGTGACTAACCCTTATGTGTATATTATATACCAAGTCGTTCAACTTAGGGATCACTGTATCTTATGAGGTTTACTTGTGCCTTCCAAACCATTGTAGAACTACTATGATAATTATTTGTAAATCCAACCTACTAACAACCCACTTGAAGGTGAAGCCCTCTACATTATATGAGTTTCACCTGCACCATCCATCCTGTGGCTGATGTTATAATTATGCCTTTCATCTCATAATCACTTGGTGCATGTACTTTGCATCATCACCACTCATTAACCATAAGGCCCAGTTAGGGTATAACCATGTGGTCTCAATAGAAGAAAATCATGTCTAGCCAAAGTTGCTAATGGAATATCTATCTTGTAAAGGATATGGTGTAATTCTGAATACAATTAATGCTCCTAATTATGATCCCTATGGATGATATTAGTGATGTTAGTGATTATGGTTAATAGAAGTATGTGATTTAATATCTTGATTAATGTTGTTCCATTTCCTAGCATACTACATTCATCTACTTAACCATGTTGTATTGATCATACTCATGCACCACAAAATGATAGTATGTGCAAGTGTACTTCAATACATTGTTTATGTGTAAGATATGTCCTCTTCGGTCTAGTCACATGACCACGGATTAATATAGTTGATAGTGGCACATGATGATTATATGTCATTTTTGGCTTAAAGGTTAAGCAGACCTTAAACTCATGGTATTATAAGCATACCAAATGCCCTTGAACATATGCCTTATCATAATTGCTTGAATTCATGCATTATGACATACATGATGATCGAAATACCACGGTCATGCAGTATAACATGAGTTGGATCTTGACTATGAAATGTGCATCTATGATGATGACTTTGTTATCCCTGAAAATGAATGGGACACTGGAAGTGCGGAAATAATAGGGGATGATGTGCCCCTTGGGTTGAAAGTCCCTAAACCCTGATGCTAGCTAGGGATACCTCACCGTCGGGTCGAGTGGATACATGGGTCATGGATTTGACTCCGACTGACGAGGTCGGGTTGAGAAGAGGTGGGTCCAACTTGCTTAAGAGCTGATTTAACGCCTTGAATTTCGAGGGTCGAGTAAGGCTCTACTCCTGAGATTCAAAACATCACTTATGTAGTATGGATGATGATGTTAAGATTTCATCCATATTAATGAGTTAAGCATGAGTGAGATTATACTAAAATGACATATCATACTCCGGATATAATTAAATTAAGCAAGCAGAAGTCTGAAACATATTAATTTAAGCATTTGGGTGTTTCACAAACCTTCAAAGTATGAGTATGTAGCCGGGTTTAATATATACATTTATTCTTTCAAAGTGAACAAAATATGAAAATGTAAAGTGGCCAACTAAGCCAGATATCCCCATGGTCCCTGCGCATCGGCACAAGGTCTACATCGACCCGCCCGAGAGCTGAAAGTAGGAGAATTCCTCTTCCTCATCCATAAAGTTCTGCTCCATTGTATAGACTTCGTCAACACTTGCATCTAAATTAGAGTCTATTTGGTGTTTTAAAACACTGTCACATAGTGGGAGTGAGTGATTAACTCAATGGTTCTATAAGGCAAAATTTAACATATTATCAAGTTAATCATGCAGTAATGATAAAGCAAATAAACAATCATTCTTAACTACTCTTTTTAATGCAGAAATGGAGTGCAAGTAATGATGTATGCCCTCGCATCAAAGCTCCCTCACAAGCAACTCCGATAACCTATTTCACATATGACATCACTTCCTCAAAACGGTGCAACTTCATCGCCTTTAAAGCACATCCTAACTAATGCAATGCAATGCATGGTCGTGTTAGCCAAGTAATTAATTAAGTTTATTCATACAGCAAGTTTAGGAAGCTAGGGTACCTCCCTTTATATCATTGACCCAAATCGAAGGATCCATCTAGGTTAGTCACTCCTAGTTAAGCATATACGATTGGCAAGTTGTAGGGTCATCACTCCAAATGAAAAGCAGTCGATAGCCAAGTTCAAGAGTTTATACTCGCGGTCACTACGGGAGGCTCGTCACCTCAGCGTAGGCCGACAGCACGAACACAGTGTCTCATACCACCATGCCCGATTCACGAGTCTGAGTTGCTCAATAGTCATTACGGGGAGACTCGTCACCCCAGCATAGGACGACAACTCGAACACGGTGTCCCATACCACCATGCCTGGCTCGTGAGTCTTAGCGAATCGCAGTACCATGGTTAAAGTGGGCCTTTACATTGGTGAGGGGTACCTTAGATTCAAGCAGTAGTGTCTATACATGGTAAACACAATAGGTCAATCAGTTCATTAAGCAAGCTCGATTGGTACGGGTACATACTGACTTAATCGACATGGAGCGCATAAGCACCCTCGTGGCCTAACCACTGTCGACAATCGTTGTGCGACTCGGATTCATCGAGTTTACCCAATGTGGTGAGACTAATTCGGCCACCCGAACAGGGACTGTTACCAATTACCTGGGCTACGTTGTAGCCTCAATCCTACTCATATATAGCTAACAAGCACATGTGATATTCATCTCAGCATTTAACATACAATCCAAGTGGATTCCTCATTTGGTATGAATCTCTTGAATTATTGTTAATCTTAAAGGATAATAATCACTATGAGTAGGGCATTGACCCTTTCTAACCATACAAATAATACAGTTGATGTACAGATTGAAGACCTAAATGATCATCTCGCTATGGAAGATTATACTAAAAGAATGAGAAGATAGTTTTATGATTTAATTTTATACTTCCGCTGCAAACTCGATAATGTAATAAGCTTCCATGAGAGGGCATTTGATAATTTGTTGAATTCTTTTAATCTAATGAAATAATAAATACAGTCGATTTTATTCTCATGAATGTAACTGGATGTGATCCAAATGAAAGAAAATGGTGTGGTTTCTAAAGCATCAATTAATTCAATTATTAACATTCAGTTTTCTTGAGCATGAGTATAAGCTCTGGCCATGAAAACTCGAGATGTTACAAGGGTGGAAAGTTCTTTGGTATCATCCATTATGGGTGAGTCATGAACTTGTACTTGATTAGGGCATTAAGTTCATTGGTAAGCGCCCAAGATTTGGTACTTGGATCAAACTACTTCTAACTTGCTTGAATATGATTTCGTAAATTCGTGGTCCCGATCATTTTAGATCCTTGAGGAATATCAAATATATATATATATTAACTCCACTATAAAATTACCCTAGGTTTCATAAAGAATAGGCCCAAATTATCCATTCATTGTTAAACCTAAGTTTTAGTGTATCTTTATATAAATGGTTGTAAATTCCCAGATCCATTTTATATTTTATATTGATAGCCTACCACTCTCAGAATTTTAATTTATGATCTGTATGTCTAATTTATTCAAATTTGGCAATTAAGTCCTTGACTTATTCCTAAAGTTATTGAAAATTTTTTAAGGTAATATTCCACAGTTTGGGGGTTGTTTCACTCTTGTGAGGTGTATAAAAGCTTGTTGTCCATCTATAATTCCTACCTATTTTTGTTATTATCAAATTTTTATAGAATTTTGTACATATCCGATTGGGTTTAAAGTTTAGGAGGAGATTTATGGGGACCTAAGTGAGGTACTAGAAAATTTTCAAAATTTTTCAATAAGTATACCTATCGAGATCAATGGAAGTTTCCTAACGTGTCAGTTTTCATTGAAACGACAATAAAATTTAGAAAAATTGAAAAATATCCTATTCCGGTTTGGGAAACTAGTTTGTTTCTTGCTTGGAAATTCATTTAAGGATGAGTTTTATTTCATACAAATTTTATTTGGGATTTTGAGAATTTTTCAAAAGGTACCTAGACTCATAGTATCTAAATTCCACATCTAACTTAATATTTCCGATGGAGAACTTGAATATGGGTTTCTAATTCCTCAACTTCCTAGTTCCTTTGAGAATCCAATTAAGTATATGCATCTAATTTATGATCCTATCCTAGTCGCGTAAAGCCTATATTGGTCCATTACCTCAGGCCCAGTTTATTCATTCTTATGCTTTGTTACCAACTTTAACATCTCAAATTTTCACAACTCGAGTACAAACTCATGCCCGAGAATTCTAGGTGTTAATAATGTAAAAATTGGATGCTTTCAAAATCGCACTTTTTTTTTCATTTAGATCATATTCAGTTACATTCATGAAGGGTCCTGATCACATCTAGTTTTAAAATCGCACCTTATTTTTTTCATTTATTCACGAGAATAAAATCAACTGTATTTATCATTCCATTAGAGTAAAAGAATTTAACAAATTATCAAATACCCTCTCAATGGGAGTTGATTACATTATTAAAGCTTGTAGTGGAAATAAACAAAACTAAACATAAAACTATCTCTTTATTTATTCAGAATAATCTTCCATAGGAGGATTGTCATTCGTGTCTTCAATCTACACATCACTTGCATTATCTGTATGGTTGGAGAGGGTCAATGCCATACTCATAGTGATGGTTATACTTTAAGATTAGCAATAATTCAAGAGATTCATAAAAGTAATTTAAAGGTTTTGATACGACACGTACTCCACCACTACGAGAGGTATCATATGCGCAACCAATATTTATATGAATGCATGCCTAGCAAAGTGTGTGCAGCTCATCGTACATAGTGATCATCACAATGTGGAATATAATTCATAGAAAACCCGGCTTGCCCCGTATTCTCATACTATGGAGATTCGACGGCATGTCCAACACTACCGTGGATTTATGTGAATACATCAAGGTGGCACAACACATGAGTTGGATGAATTACGTGACATGATTTGTTCATGGAGCAACTATTTCTAACATTCAATCCCAGAAGTGATGTAACAGGTATTGTGAATTACTTACATCAATTTGTGCACTACTACCTAAACTCATGGAATTACGCATCGACCAAAAGGGTCTCTACCTAGAGCGCATTACGTCCATGATAAAATATTTGAATCACTAGTTGTGATACCTTTAACACATCATTTGCAACCAAGGGAATGTAAATTGAATCATGGGAGTTTTGAAATTCCAAGACTCATGCCCGAGTCATTAAGGTAGATAGCGTAAGGCTAACAAATAAGGATGAGAGTAGCAATGGCTAACTCAACAAAGAGGAGAGTAGCAATGGATAACTCGATAGGGAGGAGAGTAGCAATGGCTAACTCAACAAAGAGGAGAGTAGCAATGGCTAACTCAACAGGGAGGAGAGTAGCAATGGCTAACTCAATAAATAGGGGAGTAGTAATGGTTAACTCAATAAAAGAAGAGAGTAGTAATGGCTAACTCAATAAAATTTGTAAAGGTAAGGGCAAGGCTTGTATCCATCGCCCCACATAAATTCATAAAGATCACACATAATTAAAATCTGTAACAACTCAGATTTTTGCCAACTTGGAATTAGACGTCCTTAGGCAATGGGCCACTCCTAACACCTTATTAACTTGTTGGAACTGAATCCTATAGTCTAAAATCGCTTCTGAACCCATTTCTTTCACAAATCCAACCCTTCACCACCTTGTTCTTTCAATTATCCTAAGTACTTTCACCCTAGACACTATCTTAAACTAATTAAGTATTATAACTTAGATCACCTTATATACAAACTACAAAGGCCTGAGTACCACCTCGACCAGAAATCACTTAGGATTAAATCCTTTAGATATGAGACAAAGTAACTAAGTGCTAAACAAGATTAGCTACGAAATCCACTAGAATCACTTTAAATACGATCTGCAAGACCCAAAACTTGCAGAATCATTGACGCTAGGTTACCCTAAAATCTAGGATCCAACTAATTAACCGTCTGCTCTCAGGAGCATCTCGAAACTCCGTATCGGTTCTAGACCACACATCGGGAGTTCGAATAATACGAGGTTAAGGATTTAGGACCGCCTCGCTGGGCTTGACAACCATCTCGAAAATCAAATCCAGTTAGTGTCCCACGGCTGTTCGCTTGAGTCCGGAGCGAGAGAGTGTGAAAACACTTGTTTCTTTACAAAATAAATATCTTGAATAGTAATCTGAGACTTGTCGCTTGCGGGTCAGTATTAAGCAACCTGACCGTCAGAATCAGACTAACTTACACCCTCGGATCAGGAGAAATTTCATACACATATCCATGTACTCGGAATCTCCGATCGAGATCCGCTGACTGTTGAACTGAAACTAGTTCGCCAAGCGTGATCTGAGAACCCTACTGGAATGAAAACTTAATAGAACCTAGATCCATAGTTTGTGAGCTTAAGTTCAACCTTTGGCTCAAGGGGGGGCTCCGGAAATGCTCCGTTGAGCTGAAACAGGTGCCCTTTGGACAAAACCTAAGTATACCTTGACCTGGAGTTTATTTCGGTGATTTTTTAGACTATATAAGGACCTTAAAACCTCTCTCATTGCAGTCATACGAATTTGAGAGAAACCCTAGAGAGAGAAGAGAGAAAAGAGAGAGAAAGTGTGGGAGATGCGGGAGAATCTCCCTACCATGTTTCCCTGCCGCTCCATCAGCTCCACCGCTCTGTTCTAATCGCTTTTCTGGTGATTTCAGCGACGTTTCTAGGTAAGAAACCCTAACCCTAATCTGTTTTGGGGTTGTATAGGCTGTAGGTTATGAAATAGCTAACCTATTTCATTCTATAGGTTACCAAACTGCCGTATTCAGAAACTTAGCAATTCTATCGACGCCGTTTCGATTCTACGATAAAAGGTGGAGACTTTAGGTGTATAGGTTATGGTTTTCAACGCTTTCAATGTCAGATAATGATAGATTCATGATCTGCATGGAATTGCATATGTACAAAGTACTTTCCGTTTTCTGTTTCGATTAAAGTTGTAGAATATGGAATTTTACATATTCTAGGTATTCGTAGAAAATACCGTATACGTATATTTTTTGGAAATGTGTTTGACATGAATATTTGTTGTATAAATGTACGATATATGGATAAAATACTTATTTGGCGAAAGGATTCGTCCTAATGCATGTTTTGCTAATATACACTATGTATGTAGAAATATTGTATTGTAGAAAGTACCGTATAAGTATATATTTTAGAGATGTGTTTGCCATGATTATTTGTATTATAAATATATTATATATGCGTAAAATACTTGCTTGGTGAAAGGACTCGCCCTAATACATGTTTGCTAACATACACTAAGTATGTTGAAATAGTGTATGCTAAGTGTTTGTGAAAATGCTTAAGAGAGTAAGTGTTTGGATGATGATGTCATAGGTAGGTGTTGAGATAGGATTTTCAACTACCATAGATACCGGTATGATTTCCTCCGTGTGGTTAATTACTTTAACCGCTTACTTATGAAATATATGTGTTTGTGTTTCTTGTTTATATAGTGCTTTATAACATGCTCTATAACATGCTTTGTATCATGCTTTATGACATGCTTGCTAACATGCCTGAATTACTTGTTTATTTAATTTTGCTCTGTTTACTTCATATGTTTATGTTGTATTCCATGAAATCCATGAAGGGTGATGGGGGAGTGGTGTAACGATTTCGTGCTATAGCCCTGACAGCCCTAAACGGATAATATTAGACTTTAATTGTATAATTTGAATCTTGATCCATTACTGCTTTACCTATCTGCAATCGAATGTGATTGAGACTATGGTATAGCCCAGACAGTCGGTAATGGAACCGAATTCGTGGCTGAGATTCATTCACCATGTAGGACGTGTTTGACGAACCCGAGTCGTGCGTTACTTATCGGCAGTGGTTAGGCCAGACGAAGTGTTTATGCACTTCATGTCGTACAACTCAACGGGCGCTCGTGCTAGTCGAGCTCATCAAGTAGCTCGTCAAGTAACCCGATCTGTCTAATGTATGTTCACCATGTTTGGTCACCACTGCTTGAACCTAGGGTACCAAACTTACCAGTGGAATCCGGTTAATTATGGTACCTCGATCCACTAAGACTCATGAGCCGGGCATGGTGGTATGGGACACCGTGGTCGAGCTGTCGGCCTACACTGGAGCAATGTGCCTCCCCATAGTGACCAGTGAGCAACCTACTCGTGAGCCGATTATGGTGGTATGGGACACTATATTCGAGCTGTCGGCCTACACTAACGTAGCCTGGCTGTGGTCCCCAGTCGGGTTGCATCCAGGTCCCATTCTCCATAAATGAACTGGTCGGGTTTCAAAAATAGACTGCCAGTTGGTAGGACGTTAGTGGAGTGACCTCGAGCATACTCTAAAGCTGCGGTGAGGCGATGAGCCTTCCCATAGTAACAGAGTATAAACTAGGCTTGTATTGATAAGGTGATGGGGGAGTGGTGCAACGATTCCGTGTAACCGCCCTGACAGCCCTTACAACGACCTAGAAACACACCATCCTATGAGACTGTCTAGGACTGACGACCCTATAATGGATTATGTTTGGGAATGATATAAGGGAGGTACCTTAGTTTCCCAATCCTGCTGTTTGAAATGGACTAATAACAACTCGGTAATCATGCTCATCATGCATTGCATGTGCCTGTAATATGTGGAGCACTGAGGGATGAAAGCATGCTGCGAACGTAAGATGGTATCGCACGAGGGAGGGTGTGGTGAGGGCATACATCATGACTGCATTCATACTTGTATTAATAAGAGTAGTTAGGAGTGTTTGATTTTACTGCTTTATCATTACTGCTTGACTGAATTGATAACATGTTAACCTATGCTTTATTGTTCCACTGAGTTGATCACTCACTCCCACGTTACGGGATGGTGTTTGCAACACCAACCAGATTTATTGAGTTTTAGGTGATGGCGATGCTTATGAAGCAGAGCCGGACTACTACTATGATGTTGAGGAGGAGTTCTCCTACATATAACCCTCTGACAGGTCTATGAAGACCTGGTAATGTATTGACGGGGCTATGGTACTTGGGATAGAAGACATTACACTTCCGCACATTTGGTAAATTTTAGAATTGTACTTGTAAGTATTTAACCTGGTAACTTTATCACACTCTGGAGACTCACCACAGTTTTTATATTTTATATGTCTATCACAGTCTTTCGCTTGTAATTTAACTGTCTCTAGAGTATGATATGCTGTTTTGGCTTAATCTCACTCATGTTCAATGCATGAATATAGTCAACATTTAATCATCATTCATTTTGTTGTATAAGTGATGTTCTGGAACTCAGGAGTTAAGTTTATGCTCGACCCTAGGTTATGGTCACATGATGCACTCTGACGCACTCTGACTTAGGAGGGAGCGACGGAACGAAGAAACAGTCATAGGTATCCCGATTTAGCCAATTGGCGAAGTTCACTGAAAATGAACCCCGAAATTGAGTCTGTATTCAACCACTGTCGCACGGGTCGACCTTAAAACATTCCTAGGCCGTCTATTAATGATTCTAGATTACAATTCACCTCACCCCAACCGTTGAAAATCAGTAGAATACGGGATAAGCGTAATGATGATAACTACTCCGAATCCTCAGAGCTTCTCTGGACTCCTCACAGAGACTTCTCGAATCCATGAGGAAAGAAAGCAGAAAATAGAAATAAATTCTAATAAATTCGAAATTGATTAATGAAGGACTAAAAAAATGAGTTCACAACTCTTTAAATAGGGATACCAAGTAATGGGAAAGAAATAAGAAACAAACTACAACTAAAATTCCTAGAATTCGTGACTTACTATAGGGTCGTGATGTCTACTAGTGCACAAAGTTTTCAGTAAAAAAAATAGTAAGTGTCCTATTTGGCTTTACCAAACCGTTCTCCTAATTATTCTAAGCTCTTTTCTCATTGGGCGTAACTCCTAAAGCCCAACGGATGAAGAGTAATCAAACTAAACCTACTAGTTATAGTAAAGATGAAATTGAAATGGGGAAACAACCATCGATCCAAGGTTTTTTTGCAATTTCGGGTTACGCAACCCGGCATAGTAAGGTTGGTTAGCTTCATTAGCTCGTTCTACCCCAAAATCATATATTATACGTCAGATAACTCATTTCGGATTGCAATATACGTCTAATTTGACCTGGAACGACTTGAAACTAAGTCGGGGGCCACATGCGTCAATCCGGAGGGGAACCAGGTCGACCTAGGGTGCATTTGGCACCTTGGGAGGGTGGAGAACACCCCCCAACTGAGGCGGCGTGGCGTCGGGCAAGGTGGACCGCGGCGAAACCGCAGTCAGATTGGGCCGGGTTGGTCGGGCCAGTGCTGGTCTTAGTCGGCCCGACCCCTAGGCACGTGTGGTGCATGTGGAATTGTTGGGGGACTCCTATTTTAGGTCTATTTACCCCCCTTTTCTCATTTCACCCTTTAAACCCCTTTTCCCTTTTCAACTTGCTGTTTTCTCTCTCAAACCTTCCCTCTAATCACTCATTTCATCATTTCCTGCCCAACTCATCCTCCTCCAACGTTTACAATATAACCTACCCCCTACCCTCTCCATTCTCTCTCCTTGGATCACTTACATGCCCCATTTGGAGCTCAGATTCGGGTAAGCTCTCAACCCATCCCATCTATTCATATTCCTCCTTCAAACCCTATCTATTGGGCCTCTACGACGTTTGTTGAGACTCCAATCCATGGAGAACCAAAAACTCCAGCCCCCCATTTCCCCTTATCCTCATTTTCCATGGCTCTATCCGAGCATGTACGGCCATTTTCTTGGAGGCCTAATCATCCATACTATGTTTGGAATGTAGGCAGTTAAATGTAAATCCCATGTTTTCCTTTCAAATTATACTTAAAAATTCCTCATCCTGGGATTTGGAAATCCCATCTCACACTTTTCCAATGCCAGGCTCACTTTCCAAAGCCTATAAAAATTAATCCCCACCCACCCTCCTACCAAACAAGCCACTCCCAATCCCGAGGTGGGATTAGCAATACAGTCCCATTTAATACAACCTAAGACCACTGGCCGAATAGACCCTTAGAGTTTTGGACCTAGAGCGGTGCTCCTAGATTTCGACAGGCCTGACTGTGTAGGAAATCCAACAAATTGATAATGTGCACCTTAGGATCCTCTTAGTTGGGATGAACACATGTGAAATGCTCGAGCGTCAAGTACAAACAACTTAGTTCCAATTAGACAACTTTGACCCTAAGTGATAAAACCCTTCCTTATATTAGAACTGGTATGAAATCATCTAGCGTATGAGCATAGACTTTGGACTACACCTAAATTAAGACTAGGCTACTGGTTCTACTAAGGAACGTAAAAGACTGATTATGCTAAGATAATTACAAGATAGTTAAAAGATAGACTTAGTTAATAGGCTGGATTAGGTTGGAGTGAGACCTCACTCCTTTGTCGGACCCCTTAATACTCATTGTCTCCTTTAATAACTCTTAGGAAGGTTGTTTGATGTAGAAACTATTCACACTCATAGAAAACTTATATATCCCTTCGATTTAATGTTAGGTCAAATCAATACAACCCTTAGAATTGCTTTCTCAAAGACTTATTATAATCGGGAACACAGAGTAGAGGAACTATATCTATAAGCGAGTTATTCGCGGTTTGAGTTAAATTCTCAATCCTGGTAGTTGCCAATGAACTCTACGCTCTGATCAAGCAGAAGGTCAGAATCAACTAGGATTAAGAACTGATACGGCGATTTTCTGTCCTAGCTAGGCAGAAGGTCCATTGTATTCGACTCAGACCCACTACACAACATTCCTTCCGTGTTGGCCCGACCACTTGCAACTAAAAGTCTATAACTTCGTCTTCGAGAAGTGTTAAGAACATATAGCCAATAGAGACTTTCTTTTTAGGCCCAAGGAATTTTCCAAATGGGTAACCTTAGTAATAGGACAATTTGAGCCTTTCAGTGATGGGCATTCCCTACGTTTTTAGAGTGATCGGTCTACGGAGTTACTGAAATATACAACGGCGAAACATTCGCGGCTTGACCCAATTCTCAATCTTGGGCGACTGCCAACAGACTCACTGCTTAGCTGAGTAGAAGACCAGGATCCGTCAGGATTAGGAAGGGGTACGATGACCCTTCTACCCTGGCAAGGTAAATGATCAATGTATCGGGATCAAGCCCACCATAACCGTCTCTCCGTGTTGGTCAAACAATGAAAACAGCTATCTTACTCTAAATAATTAGGAATTATCGTCAAGGCTCCAAATAGGTAAAGAAATAAATTGTAGCAAACCATCAGGGTATGAGAACTGGATAAAGAAATAAGTTTTAAGGGGGGTAGGCTAAAATGAACCAGACTATTATATGCTCTACCATGCGTAGAAACTCGAAATCAATAAAACTTAGGCGAAGGAAATAATTAAATCTTTCTTTATTACCCTTAGCCAATTTCGGGGATGAAATTTGGTTTTAATGGGGGTAGATTGTAATAGCCCAGATTTTTGCCAACCTGGAATTAGACGTCTTTAGGCAATGGGCTGCTCCTAACACCTTATTAACTTGTTAGAACTGAATCCCACAGTTTAAAATCGCTTCTGAACCCATTTCCTTCATAAATCTAACCCTTCACCACCTTGTTCTTTCAATTTTTCTAAGTACTTTCACCCTAGACACTATCTTAAACTAGTTAAGTATTATAACTTGGATCACCTTATATACAAACTACAAAGGCCTGAGTACCACCTTGACCAGAAATCACTTAGGATTAAATCCTTTAGAAATGAGACAAAGTAACTAAGTGCTAAACTAGATTAGCTACGAAATCCACTAGAATCGCTTTAAATACGATCTGCAAGACCCAAAACTTGCGGAATCATTGACGCTAGGTTACCCTAAAATCTAGGATCCAACTAATTACCCGTCTGCTCTCGGGAGCATCTCGAAACTTCGTATCGGTTCTAGACCACACATCGGGAGTTCGAATAATACGAGGTTAGGGACTTAGGACCACCTTGCTGGGCTTGACAACCATCTCGGAAATCAAATCCAGTTAGTGTTGCACGGCTGTTCACTTGAGTCCGAAGCGAGAGAGTGTGAAAACACTTGTTTCTTTACAAAATAAATATCTTGAATAGTAATCTGAGACTTGTCGCTTACGGGTCAGTATTAAGCAACCTGACTGTCAGAATCAGTCCAAATTACACCCTCAGATCAGGAGAAATTTCATACACATATCCATGTACTCAGAATCTCCGATCGAGATCCGCTGACCGTTGAACTGAAACTGGTCCGCCGTGCATGATCTGAGAACCCTACTGGAATAAAAACTTAATAGAACCTAGATCCATAGTTTGTGAGCTTAAGTCCGACCTTTAGCTCAAGGGGGGCTCCGAAAATGCTCCGTTGAGCTGAAACGGGTGCCCTTTGGACAAAACCTAAGTATACCTTGACCTGAAGTCTATTTCGGTGAGTTTTTAGACTATATAAGGACCTTAAAACCTCTCTCATTGTAGCCATACGAATTTGAGAGAAACCCTAGAGAGAGAAGAGAGAAAAGAGAGAGAAAGTATGGGAGATGCGGGAGAATCTCCCTACCATGTTTCCCTGCCACTCCACGAGCTCCACCGCTCTGTTCTAATCGCTTTTCCAGTGATTTCAGCGACGTTTCTAGGTAAGAAACCCTAACCCTAATCTGTTTTGGGGTTGTATAGGTTGTAGGTTATGAAATATCTAACCTATTTCATTATATAGGTTACCAAACTGCCGTATTCAGAAACTTAGCAATTCTATCGACTCCGTTTCGATTCTACGATAAAAGGTGCAGATTTTAGGTGTATAGGTTATGGTTTTCAATGCTTTCAATGTCAGATAATGATAAATTCATGATCTGCATACAATTACACATGTATAAAGTGCTTTCCATTTTCTGTTTCGATTAAAGTTGTAGAATATGGAATTTTACATATTCTAGGTATTCGTAGAAAATACCGTATACGTATATTTTTTGAAAATGTGTTTGACATGATTATTTGTTGTATGAATGTACGATATATGGATAAAATACTTATTTGGCGAAAGGATTCGCCCTAATGCATGTTTTGCTAATATACACTATGTATGTAGAAATACTGTATTGTAGAAAGTACCGTATACGTATATATTTTAGAGATGTGTTTGCCATGATTATTTGTTGTATAAATATATTATATATGCGTAAAATACTTGCTTGGTGAAAGGACTCGCCCTAATACATGTTTGCTAACATACACTAAGTATGTTGAAATAGTGTATACTAAGTGTTTGTGAAAATGCTTGAGAGAGTAAGTGTTTGGATGATGATGCCTTAGGTAGGTGTTGAGATAGGATTCTCAACTACCTCAGATACCAGTATGATTTCCTCCGTGTGGTTAATTACTTTAACCGTTTACTTATGAAATATATGTGTTTGTGTTTCTTGTTTATATATTTCTTTATAACATGCTTTATATCATGCTTTATGACATGCTTGCTAACATGCTTGAATTACTTGTTTATTTAATTCTGCTCTGTTTGCTTCATATGTTTATGTTGTATTCCATGAAATCCGTGAAGGGTGATGGGGGAGTGGTGTAACGATTTCGTGCTACAGCCCTGACAGCCCTAAACGGATAATACCAGACTTTGATTGTATGATTTGAATCTTGATCCATTACTGCTTTACCTATCTGCAATCAAATGTGATTAGGACTATGGTATAGTCCAGACAGTCGGTAATGGAACCGAATTCGTGGCTGAGATTCATTCACCACGTAGGATGTTTTTGACGAACTCGAGTCGTGCATTGCTTGTCGGGAGTGGTTAGGCTACACGAAGTGTTTATGCACTTCATGTCGTACAACTCAACAGGCGCTCGTGCTAGTTGAGATCGTCAAGTAACCTGATCTGTCTAATGCATGTTCACCATGTTTGGTCACCACTACTTGAACCTAGGGTACCAAACTTACCAGTGGAATTCCGTTAACCATGGTACCTCGATCCACTAAGACTCATGAGCCGGGCATGGTGGTATGGGACACTGTGGTCGAGCTATCGGCCTACACTTGGGCCATGAGCCTCCTCATAGTGACCAGTGAGCAACCTACTCGTGAGCCAATTATGGTGGTATGGGACACTATATTCGAGCTGTCGACCTACACTGACGTAGCCTGGCTGTGGTCCCCAGTCGGGTTGCATCCGGGTCCCATTCTCAATAAGTGAACTGGTCGGGATTCGAAAATAGACTGCCAGTTGGTAGGACGTTAGTGGAGTGACCTCGAGCATACTCTAAAGCTGCGGTGAGTCGATGAGCCTTCCCGTAGTAACAGAGTATAAACTAGGCCTGTATTGATAAGGTGATGGGGGATTGGTGCAATGATTCCGTGTAATAGCCCTGACAGCCCTTGCAGCGACCTAGAAATACACCATCGTATGAGACTGTCTAGGACTGACGACCCTAGAATGGATCATGTTTGGGAATGATATAAGGGAGGTACCTTAGTTTCCCAATCCTGCTATTTGAAATGGACTAATAACAACTCGGTAATCATGCTCATCATGCATTGTATGTGCCTGGAAGATGTGGAGCACTGAGGGATGAAAGCATGCTGCGAACGTAAGATGGTATCACACGAGGGAGGGTGTGGTGAGGGCATACATCATGACTGCATTCATACTTGCATTAATAAGAGTAGTTAGGAGTGTTTGATTTTACTGCTTTACTATTACTGCTTGACTGAATTGATAACATGTTAACTTATGCTTTATTGTTCCACTGAGTTGATCACTCACTCCCACGTTACGGGACGGTGTTTGCAACACCAACCAGATTTGTTGAGTTTCAGGTGATGGCGATGCTTATGAAGCAGAGCCGGACTACTACTATGATGTTGAGGAGGAGTTCTCCTACATATAACCCTTTGATAGGTTTATGAAGACCTGGTAATGTATTGACGGGGCTATGGTACTTGGGATAGAAGACATTACACTTTCGCATATTTGGTAAATTTTAGAATTGTACTTGTAATTATTTAACCTGGTAACTTTACAACACTCTAGAGACTCACCACAGTTTTTATATTTTATGTCTATCACAGTCTTCCACTTGTAATTTAACTGTCTCTGGAGTATGATATGCTGTTTTGGCTTAATCTCACTCATGTTCAATGCACGAATACAGTCAACATTCAATCATCATTCATTTTGTTGCATAAGTGATGTTCTGGAACTCGGGAGTTGAGTTTATGCTCGACCCTCGATTTTCGGGATGTTACAAAATCATACCTTAACCATAATTCTGAGAAGATAAATAATTGATGATGGTAAATTCAAATAATTACAGGGAGAATTCACAGTAACCTATAAAGCATGTAAAAGGGCAAGATAAATCATATCAACTCAAATTAACGTAAGCTTAAAGGAATCCTTCACCTTAGCCTTAGATCTAAACCCTAGGTAAATATCCATGTAGGAAAGCTCCTATGTAAAAAGCTTCTACATGAATCACGACATCACTTAAGCAAGAGACTCCATACATATGGAGAAGGAAGAGAGCGTCTAGGCTTCTCCTTCTCTTTCTCTTTCTCTCTCTTTCTTTCTTTTTCTTTTTCTTTCTCCCTCTCTCTCTCTCTCTCTTTCTCTTTCTCTTTCTATTTCTTTCTCTCTCTCTCTTTCTTTCTCTCACTCTTTCTCTTTCTCTTTCTCCTTCTCCTTGGACGTTTGGGAGGTGGGCATGTGAATGGAGAGGGGACGCACACTCCTTTTATAAAGGAGAGGGCATGTGAGAGGGGTGTGTTTCTCATCGCACTTGGATTGGATTTCTCCAATTTGCCCTTTTCTGACGATCTTTCTTTAAATATAATTCCTCTATTGTGTCAGGGTCATCGAATAGAGTCAGGGTATATGATTTTCTTGGTTATCTGAAATTTAGATTAGCCTATCTTAAAAATTCTCCTAACAGGTGCCAAAATGAACTTGATCTCAATTAACGAACTTGATCTCAATTAACGATCCACAATTAATTATCACGACCCAATTATGGGAGAAACGTGTAGTCAAGATAGGCAAATAGTTGGATAAATTTTAGTGGTTGATAAGGAGGTGGTAGGCCTTGACAGGATAACTTCACGCTTAAATAAAATCCTACCAAAGTGGGGTCTTCATATTTCACACTTGGTTCATATGATGGGCAATTTAGGTCATTCATATGAAGAAAAATATCCTACTATGACTACCCACGAAGTTTCTTCACTCGTTGGTCACCAAAATTAATGGTTAAGGGACTGGTTTGTCAATTGGGTCACTTTTATAATGATCTAAGAGCTAAAATTTGACACGTATGGTTAATTTATGATACATAAGCATGGTATAAAATTTCACATCAAACAGATCGTGGGAACCATATGATGTAGAATTCAGGGGTCTAGGTTAATGACATTTTTGTTATTATTGCTAATATGAGAGTTTTGGGAAATCTAATGGTTCTACATGGTTATAGGCACATTTTTAAGTAATTCTTACAAAATAACTTTTATCTAAATCGGTCCAAGTCAAGGGCATTCACCTTGCTTCCAGGTGGAGATGTTGTGATCTACATGACGTCTAGTTCCACACAAATGAGTCTTTGTTCCCCCTGTTCATTGGTAGTAGATTGGCTCCGCGGGTATGGTCTTCGGTTAGGAGGATGTTCAATATCTAAGTTATGGTGAGTTATGACGGCTCTATCCATTGAAACCCGGTTGGCCCAGTGGTGGAGTGGCTGCTATCAGGTCGAGAAATTCAGTGGCCCAAATGCTTGCTCCCTGCATAATCTTGTGGGAAATTTGGAGGGCCTGAAATGCAGCTATTTTTTTACGGAAGACCAGTCTCCATCTTTGCTGCCTAGTGTAAAGTCAGAGAGTGGATCTCGAACTTGACCTGGTTTGATGGTTGTGCAAGTGCCCCTGCATCAAGCCGCAAGCTACGGCAAGGAATTGATGTTGGTTTGTTGACTAGTAGCAGCGATGGCAAGGCATTGTTAGTCAAGCGGATGAGGCCCTCCCCTTGGTGGGTAAAAATCAACGTGGATGGCTAAGCCAGGGGAAATCCTGGAAACTCTAGTGGCGAGGGTGTATGCAGGGGAGAAAAGGGCGAGTCTTAGTTTGCTTTTGCATCAGGCTATGGAGTGGGATAAAACTCATATGTTGAGTTGCGCACCATTCATGACGGTCTAGCCCTCGGCCTCCAAAAAGGCTTCTTCATGGCCATTATTGAATCAGACTCGCAGTTAATTGTGGGTGTGCTGAATGGGGAATCTAAGCCAGGTTGGAAATGGGGCTCTTAGGTGTATAGGATTGACCAGTTGAAGTGTAGAGGTCAGTTCCTTTCTGTACATACCTTCAGGGAAGGAAATTCCCTCGCTGATTATATGGCCCATTTAGGCACGCTTCCCAAGCTTCAACTTGGTTTAATCAGTTTTTAGAGCTTCCTTTACAGGTCAAAGGGCTACTTTCCTAGATAAGGTTGGGCTAGGCTCGATTAGGAAAGCTTAAGGGCCCATTTTTATAATTTTTCTTTGTTTTGTGCAGTTTTGTGTTTCCTTTGCTTTTCTCCATGATAGGCTGTCATATGCTTTTTTGTGATGTGGGACGACCTGAATGTAAATTCAGCTGATTTGTGAATGGAAAAGTGAAGGTTTTTTATATAAAATTTTTTTTATCTAAATCATTATAAATAAGGAATTATTCATCAAACTAATTAAGGGAATGTACATATATCAACCAACATAATGGATGGTCAAAAGAGATGTTAAAAATAGAAAAACTTGACGGTTAGTACTCTGATCATGTATGTAAGTGGGTGTACAGTCAATTTTGTAAACGGATGATCACAAGTGAGTTTTTGGAGTGATCAAGAGGTAGAACATGTATACCATTAGATTCAAGTGACTTGTTCACATGCATAAGTTTCTCATATTATAGTTTTGATGGTGGGTTAAGCATATTCATAGGTAGTGAACAAGATGAACGGATCAAAATCTTAATTTGATATGTGTAGGAGTGGATACTGAGATCAAGTAGCTAGTTCACTATGATCAGGTGGTCCAAAATCAGAGTGGACAGTCAGATATCTTTACCTAGTGGTGAATAGTTGACTGAATGGTTGGTTATGATGGACAAGTGAGAATACTTGGGTATATGATGATCCTATCTCAAAATTAATGGTCAGATGGCTCAATCTATGAATGAAGATTATTCCCAACGGTCAGATTCGTGTTGGAGAATAAATGTATGGTTAAAATAGCTAGATTGGTATCGTACGTATGTACGTAATAAGTTAAATTTCATGGTAACACATGAGAACTTTCAATACTCGGGTATTGAAAAGATCGGGGTGTTACAAATGGCCATCACCTCGCTCGATCCTTAGGAAGAGTCGGTCGAGAGAGGGTCCCCAATCGAGGATCTCGTAGTCATCCCCCTCAGTGATTCCGACCTGACCCCAACGGTTCAAGTCGGCTCATCACTATCTCCAGTTATGCAAGATGAGCTCCTGGACCTCCTCTGACAACACCCCAACATATTCTCCTGGTCCCATCAGGACATGCCCGACATTAACCCAAAAGTCATCGTCTACAAACTGAACATGGACCCTAACCACCAACCAGTAAGGTAAAAGTGACAAGCTTTCAAACCAAAATGTTACACCATCATCGGAGAGGAGGTAGGTAAGCTCCTCAAAGAAAGCTTCATCGAAGAGATATACTACCTCGACTGGATCGCAAATGTCGTCTAAGTGAAAAGGTCCAACAAGAAGTGGCGGGTCTATGTTGATTACTCCGACCTAAAAAAAGCCTTCCCCAAGGACAGTTTTTCTCTCCCACGGATCGACCAGCTCATCGATAGCACGACTGGGCATTAATTTCTAATTTTCATAGATGCCTACTCAGGCTATAACTAGATTTTCAAGCACCTCTACAACAAGTAGAAGATGACCTTCATCACTAACAAAGGGCTATACTGCTACAAGGTCATGCCCTTCAGTTTGTAGAATGCTTGAGCCACGTACCAGCGACTCGCTAATAAAATGTTCGACCAACAGATCAGACAATCCATGGAAGTCTATGTCGATCTAAAGGCCATACCGCCTACCTTGAGAAGATGTTCACAATCCTACGAAAGTACCAGATAAAATTAAACCCAAGCAAGTGTGACTTCAGCGTCAGCTTAGGAAAGTTGCTAAGCTTTCTGGTTAGCCAGTGGGGGATAGAGGCAAACCCCAATAAGATCTGAGCCTTACTGGACATGAGCTCCCCCAGGACAATAAAAGAAGTTCAATACCTCATTGGTAGGATCGCCGCCCTCAACCGATTCATCTCCCAAGCCACTAACAAATGTCTCTCGTTCTTTAAATAGTTGAAAGGAAAGCAGAAGGCAAAATGGACCGAGGACTATGAACTAGCCTTCCAACATCTAAAACGGTACCTAAGTTCACCCCCACTATTGTTCAAGCCCAAGCAAGGAGAGCCACTACTACACTTGGTTTTCTCAGCCACGACAGTCACCCCGACCCTCATCTGAGAAGATAAAGGAAAATAACTACCGGTGTACTATGTTAGTAAGGCCCTGGTCCTAGCCAAAATAAGATATCCAGACATTGAGAGGCTCGCCCTGTCTCTGGTCATCTCATCCTGTCACCTCCAACTTTACTTATATGCCCATACCATCATAGTCCCAATCAATCAAACTCTCTGTCAAGTACTCCAGAGGCCTGAGATATGAGGGAGGCTCACAAAATGGGCAATCATGCTTAGCGAGTTTGACATCAGATACTAGCCACGGACCGACATTAAAGACTAAGTAGTCATATACTTCAATGTTGAACTCGTCGTTGAGCAAAACCTAGAAGTTGATCCAAGCAACAAAGTCGACCAACAACCGAGGACAGACAAGTGGTCAGGCTCGATCCACCAACCTGGATACTATACATCAACAACTCATCCAATTCTAAAGGCAGCGGGGCCGGGGTAGTCATTGAGGTTCCCGATAAGACCTACACATAGTTTGCCTTAAGATTTGGATTTCAAACATCGAACAATGCGTTAGAGTATGAAGCATTGCTTACTTGGCTTAGGTTGGCAACGACAATAAGAGCTCAAAACCTAAAAATCGAGAGTGACTCACAACTCATCGTCAACCAAGTCACCAATGAATACCAAGCCAAGGAGGAAAGAATGATCGCTTACTTACAGAAGTCTCGGGAACTCATCGACAAATTCTCCAATTATGACATCAGCCTGATCCTCAGGTCAGATAACTCCAAAGCAGATATGCTAATGAAACTGGCCACAGCGGTCAAAGATGACATCCTGAGGTCAATCCCAATTGTGTACCTGGCATAACCAAGCATTAGCAATTCCAACTTAGACACAGTCTTGCCGGTGAGTTCAACGCCAAGCTAGATGGACCTAATAATCGACTATCTCCAGGAAAGGAAGTTGTTTGGAGATCGACACGAAGCACGCAGACTTTGATCTAGGTTAGCCCGATACATCAAGATTAAAGATACTATATATAAGAAAGGGTTCTCTCTGCCTTACCTTAGATATCTCTAACCTGACGAGGTTGATTACATCTTGAAGGAAATACATGAAGGAATCAGCGGCAATCACTTCAGCAATCGCGCCCTTGCCCATAAGGTCATACGACAAGGATACTTTTGGCTAAGCATCAAGAAAGACACTAAGCAATATACCTAGAGGTGCAATAAATGTCAGCGATTCACAACAATACCCCACCAGCCACCTGATTAGCTGACCCCCATGACCGGACCTTAGCCTTTGCCCAATGGGGGATAGACATCATCAACCCTCTACCAACTGGCAAATGATGAAATAGCGATGAAAACCGCTTTACTTGAAGTAGGAATATGCCAATATGTCCTAGAGGGGGGTGAATAGGACTTTTTAAAATTTTATGCTTATTAAAATCCTATTACTCCAACCTGAGTAAATAGACATGAGAAACATCAGGATATCATCAGAGTAGCTCAAATGACTTCCAAGCCAAATTAAGGATCCAATCATAAAACTATTTAAATGATAAACATGGAATGATTTATAGTTAATGATGGATGTGACTATGTGTGAAGTGTGAGCAGTTATGAAGACAGTTAATGAAATTACATAAATAATCAAAGATAATGAACAATCACAAACACAATCATTTTTATAGCGATTTGACTACTTATCTACTCCACTCCCGGTAAACGCACTCAACCCTTGAGTGTGCCAGATTTCACTAAGGAGGTTCACAGCGGTTCACCTCAAACCTAAGGTTTTAAATCAGGTTCACCTTTAACCTTTACAACCTACACTTAGGCTGACTATTTATGCTCACTGAGCAAGGGTCAACACATAGCACCTGGTTTTAGGCACACTGGGTAAGGATCCACACAAGGAACCTCTATTTATGCTCCCTGAGTAAGGGTCAACACATAGCACCTGGTTTTAGGCACACTGGTCAAGGATCCACACAAGGAACCTCTATTTATGCTCCCTGAGTAAGGGTCAACACATAGCACCCAGTTTTAGGCACACTGGCCAAGGATCCACACAAGGAATCTAACTGTTTATGCTCTTCATAGAGCAAGGGTCAACACAACACATCCACCATGTACACTCTCGCCGGAGGCCCCCTACGAAGTCTTGAAAGGGTAAGAAACACCTTAGCCCCAATCCTAAAAATGAATGATCACAAGTGTCCTCTGGACTCTAATAACTTACAAATAAGTGGATGAGTCCCATTCAGCACATTGTTGAAGATCTCCTCCTTTGTTGATGAAGAATCTTCTACTTCCATAATCTGCAACACAGATGATGTACCAATATAAGGCTACGGGTTGGGTCAAGGTGAAGATGAAATCCTACTCTACAAAATGTTTTCCTGTAAGGAAGATAGAGTGATTTCGATCATTTATTCATTTAAGGCATCCCAGCTTAATGATTTGCCATTAAGGTAGTAGCTGAAGGATCCTTAAATGCGAAAGTTCATTTCCCAATCCACTCTATTGAATATCAATGATGAGGGTGGATTGGAAGATGAACTTCCCTGAGAGAAAGGGCTTAGGGTATATGATCTAAGGTAAAACACTCAAAAGCACTCTCTTCTTTCTCTACCAGTAATAATAGATAAGTCCTCTTTATATAGGTAAAAGGTTCCAGTGGATATAAAATGGTCACACTTATGACAGAGTTCGATATCATCGAGCGAGATCGATATCATCGAGCGTATACTCTTGATAGCATCGACTGTCCGCTCGATGACACAAACTCAAATGTCATACGCTTTTGAAACCTATTGCCAGCTGATCGAGGGAATTGAAACACGTATCGATGTCATTGGATTTCGAACTCCGATTTCATCGATATGAGGTTCGATTCCTCGACATTTGAAAATGAGAGAGACTTGCTTTGACATATTTCAGGTTTATAAGAATGATCGAGGGACCTTCGATATCATCAAAATTTGATTGTCGATGATATTGATAACTGTGTCGAGGCATCGATAAATCGAAGAGATTTTCGTTTAAGCTTGCTGGACAGTTTCTTTCCCTGTTTGGTGCCATCGAATTCGTACCGATATCATCGATATTTGAATATCGATTCTACCGAGTGACTCTCGATTATAGATAAACTATCCTGAAATATTTTGTTGGAAATCTTCGTACCCATGTTCAATATCATCGAGAGCCTTCCGATGTCATCGAGATTTGAACTTCGATGGTATCGGGGAGAGCTTCGATATATCAATGCACATATGATATTCTTAAGTGAAAACAGGGGCATCGGAGATCTGCTTGTCGATATTATCGATTCACCTTTGATGGACTCGAGATTCAAATATCGATGATATCGATAGGTATATCGATACATCGATGAATCCGTCCAAAGATATATGTGGTTGCTGGACACTTTTATCCTCATTTCGATGGAATCGATTTGTCATCGAGGACATTAACAGCGCAGGTCGATCATATCGAGTTGTGTATCGATAAAATCGACAAAGCAAGAAAACTTAGAGATTTTCTGATTTTGAAAAAGTTTTCTTAACTTAAAATCCCTATGATGTTCTAACTTGTTTTAAGGGTTTTAATTACCTTGTGTTTTGGGACATGAGATGTGAGGCTTAGATTTACCTGTGGCGAGCTTGCACACATCCGGTTGAGGCAGACACTTTGAATTGATCTTCCTATGAGGCTTTGCAGTCTAGCTGACTCAACACTCACTCTAATTGATAAACCAAGACACTTTTAATCTCCCCCTTTGTCAATTACGTGACAAAATACCAAAACACCCTAGAACATCTTCTATGCTGACATTCTAAATTGCGTGCACATACTCTTTACACAATTTTACAATTTAATCAACTGGGCACACACATAATGATTCAGAAGAATTCAGAAGCGGCTCCCCCTATCTGCAAACTCCCCCTGTCTTGGTGCAGCTGTTCCCCCTAACACATACAACACCATACACAAGCAAATACCTATTTCCTGTCAGGGTGTTTGAACTGTTCTCCCCCTTTTTGTCAGTCATTGACAAAGGTAAATATAGCAGTTGATATTGACTGAAGTTTGAAGTATTTGGGAGAACCGGCATTCAGACAACATATAAATAGAAAAGATAGATGCATAATGATTAAAACAGTGAATTTAGACATCTCATATTTGGATCCAATGTATGCAGAGCAGACCAAATATAGCAGTGATATAAGCAGAGATTCAAACCATCACATACACACTACATATCATAAACTGAATAAACCAGGGGGTCTTAAAGTATAAGTATGGCAGTAAATAGGAATGAATTACAATCAGCCATTTCCAAAATTATCCAAAAACATACCTTTACTGCCCAAGATTGGTAGTAGATTAACAGTTATCCCATCAACATTACCAAGCCCATTTATGGGCACCCAGAAGTAACCATCAGTAGCAAACCCACTCGTGGGCATATACCAAAAAAATGTCAAACTGTTAGGAAACGATCACATTCACTCATGAGAGTGTAGAGCATCCAAAAAGATACTTATGCTCATACACAGAAATACGAGAGGGTGAATGTGAGACCGTTCAGAGACCCGTACTACGATGGAGGAGTAGAGGTTGATGGTTCCGTGTCGTCTCGATGACAAGTCATTAGATCTACCAATTATTGTATGGGTGGACCAGCCGTTCCAAGACGGTAAGCCGCTCATTCATCGATTCCTTGAACTGGGAGACATCCTGCTGAATCACTCCAATCCGATCCTGACGGAGTTTAAATCGTTTAACATGCCCGGGAGTTGATGTCGATAGTGCTTGATGGGGTCCAGGAGCTTCATCTCTAGACATCTCAGTCCCTTCCATGGGAACATCACCTACACCTCCTTCTCCTTCTGCTTGAATGCCTTCATCTGGAGGATCCTCAAGATACCTATGGAACTTTAAGTCCATTCTTCGAATGTTGCTTTTGTTGAAGACTTGAAGTGGTAGTTCCAGATCACTCGTAGGCAGAAAACCAATGACGTCGCAATTGTGTGTATGATCTAGGGGTAGGGCAAGTGAAGATCCCTGGATGTATGAATGGCGTAGACCAACTGATTTACAATCAAAGTCGGGAGGCAGATTTTTATCCCGTTGGCTATTGAATACACTATCATGGTCATGAATCCTGTGAGATCGAACCGATTGGTACTTCTAGGATAGATGTTTGTGGTGAAGATACCATGCAAGACCCGAAATCGTGGTTCCATGAACTTAAATTTCAATGCATTTCCTTGGTACCAAGGAATGTCTCTACCATGACAGAGGTATTTAGTGACCATGGACTGAATTTCAATGTGTTCGAGGTCTATTTTAGAAAGACCAGCTGGTGACATTTCCAGCCCTAGGATGTTTGCAATTGTAGCAGGAGTGATCAGTACATCATCACCATCAAGAGAAACCATGATTGAAGGAGGATCAGACATGGGTGAGTGACAAGTGACGAGAAAGTTGCGTGTGCGTTCCAGATGGCATGGCCCACCAAAGTCTGGAACGGGCAACCAATTAATTACAACAAACAGGGATTCCAGATTGTATAGTTTTAAACAATCCCTATCTACCTTCCTCTCGTGAATGAGCTTCCTACCCTTGTATTTTGCTGGACGTGGATTTAAGGTAGCTGGAAAAGGTGCCGGTGTTTCGGACTGGGACCCACCACGTGAAATTTTTCGAGATCTCTGACGAGTGGGGTCCCTCGTTCGAGAGCTCTTGCCTTTTCTTTCGAGGCAAGGGTCTTTCGTCGAGAGGCTCTGGACGACTTCCTAGGACCCGACACCGTTTCTTTGTCCTTACGCATAAAGACAGATTTGGGAAGAACCGACAAAATTCCTTTTTTTAAAGAAACTGAAAATACCCAACCAAAAAGCAAGATAGACTCTAGAATGGAAGGAATGAAATGACAATACCAGTTCTTGAGGAGCGTCCGGGACCCACAATGTACCTCTGGCTGAGGAGATGAGCAAAAAGGAAAAAATGGAATGCCCTTTTTAAATAAACAAATTTCGCTCGACCGCCTTTTATCGGGCTGTAGTCTTCGATATCATCAACCAATGTTCCGATGATATCGATATAACTCCCCCGATGTTATCAAGACCGTCTTCGATAACATTCTTGATCATATGGCTCTTCACATTCCAAAGAGGCGTCGATGATATCAACCCTTGATCGATTAATTGAGAATGACTTATCGAAGGACAAATCGAAGATAAATAATTTTCATTTTTCCACACTTCCATAACCTTATGTATAGAATAGAATATCTTTTAAATCGGTATACACATCAAAATTTTGTACAAGCATTGTACAACTCAAAATTATAAACATTAGGATGTTTATATGTATAAAAAGATTGAGGTGAGGAACCTCAGATATATCATTAAGAGCACAACAAAATTGCATCATTTAACAAATATCCAGATCTTGATGCATGACCTGGTCCTTTCATGCTTGACATTTCAAGGTATAGAGTGAGTTATCAGACAATTCAGCTTTTCATTAACTACCCATTTTGAGACAGAATTCATTACTGGGGTAGATTTAGTTTTCATGTTTATCTTACCCACTTGATCCACTGACTCCATCATTCTGTCATTCATTCTAGTTGGTGATGGATGAGTATTTCTTTTAACTAGTCTCCTAAGTGGACTTTTGACATTCTGTATATCTCTGATTGGTTTGAATTTACTAATATGATTTTGACCAGAGTAATGTGGAGTCCTTTTAGGTGTTAAGCACTAAACCTTATAATGGCCCAAATCACCACATAAATGACAAACTGGAGTAGTTCTCATATTACTACCTGAAGCAGCCAATTTTTCAGTTAATGGTGCTGCATTTTCAGTTCTTATTTTAGTTTTATCATACCCTAGGCCACTCTTGTCTTTTCCTATTCTACCCATCCCTAACAAAATTTCTAGCTTATCACCACTCGGGGAAATTTTATAATTTATTTCAGCAAATTTTTTAGATATCTCTAAATCAAAACGAAGTGTATGATTCTCATTTTGGAGATGCTCATTTTCATCTTTTAATAATTGAACTTGTTTAGTAAGCTTTGATGATTCTGTTTTTAGGGATAGGTTGCTTCTTTCTAACTTATCATTATCTAAATGAAATTGTTGTAAATCATTGATTAGATGTGTATTAATTTCTAAGGTTTTGTCTAGATCGCTTTGCAGCAATTCCTTTTTGCTTTCAGACATTCCAAGTCTTTTAAGGATGTGGATGCTATGAATATGGAGTTGATTATAAGCATCCCGTAGTTTATCCCGTTCTTCTTCTTCTTCTTTTTCGGATTTCTCATTGTCTGATGGAAATGATTCAGTGGCTTGCTATTCTTCCTTGATTTCAGATTTCATGGGAATGATTGGAGCAGTGGAGACCACAAGAATTTTTAAGGATCTCTGGTCTCCATCACTTTCTGAGTCATTATATTCTGAGTTTGACTCCTCTGTATCATTCCATATGGCGGCCATTGCTTTACCCTTTATTTTTCTGTTTGGGCATTCAGTAGATAAGTGTTCATACTTCTGACAGACATAGCATTGTAGTTCTTTGGTCTTTTTACCAAATTTGCCTGCAGAAGGTTCGTTGTCCACCTTTCTACCTTTGGAGGGATGGCCACGATTCTTCTGAAAGAATTAAATGAATCTTTGTACCAGCAAAGCCATTTCCTCATTTTCATCTTCCTTTTCACTTCTACTATCCTCATTCATTGTTTTCTTTGAAGTTTTTAGGACAGTTGTTTTGGATTTTTGGGTTTGTTTGAAGTGTAGTTCAAAAGTTTGTAAGGAACCTACCAATTCTTACTTTCATTTCATCAAAATTCCTACACTCTTCAATAGTTATTACTTTGGGATTAAACCGTTCCAGCAGTGATCTAAGTATTTTCCTACAGATTTTTTGAACCGAAACTTTTTCTCCCAATCCACCCATGGAGTTACAAATGATATTCAACTTTGTGAAGAATTCCATGAAAGACTCATGCTCTTCCATTCTGAGATTTTCGAACTGTGAGGTTAGCAGTTGTAATTTGGACTTCTTCACAGTTCTTGTGCCTTCATGAGTTATTTTTAATAGATCCCATGCTTCTTTGGATGTCCTACGCATATTTATTTGATTGAAGATATCTTGGGACACGATACAGTAGATGGTGTTCATAGCTTTAGCTTCAATAGTCTGTTTTTCTTTATCGAACGTCGTCCACTTCTCTTTGGGTGTGGGTTTTGTGATGGTTGTGCCATTGTCAAGTACAATTTGTTCAGATGGTGGTACTCATCCACTTTCAACTATATTCCAAGCAACATAATCCAAAGATCTCAGAAAGTAGTGCATCCTAGCCTTCCAGTATGCGTAATTTGAGCCATCAAATACTGGAGGCCTAGTGACTGATGAGCCCTCTCCTTTGGCCATATTTTTAGATTCAGTCAAGATCACTCTCTAGGCAGTGAAGCCATTAAAGAGAGACCCGCTCTGATACCAATTAAAATAGCGGTGAAGGCCGCTTTACTTGAAGTAGGAATATGCCAATATGTCCTAAAGGGGGGTGAATAGGACTTTTTAAAATTTTATGCTTATTAAAATCCTATTAGTCCAATCCTGAGTAAATAAACATGAGAAACATTAGGATATCATCAGAGTAACTCAAATGGCTTCCAAGCCAAATTGAGGATCTAATCACAAAACTATTTAAATGATAAACATGGAATGATTTATAGTTAATGATGGATGTGACTGTGTGTGAAGTGTGAGCAGTTATGAAGACAGTTAATGAAATCGCACAAGTAATCAAAGATAATAAACAATCACAAACACAGTCATTTTTATAGTGGTTCGACTACTTGTCTACTCTACTCCCGGAAGACGCACTCAACCCTTGAGTATGCCAGATTCACTAAGGAGGTTTCACAGCAGTTCACCTCAAACCTAAGGTTTTAAATCAGGTTCACCTTTAACCTTTACAACCTACACTTAGGCTGATTGTTTATGCTCATTGAGCAAGAGTCAACATATAGCACCCGATTTTAGGCACATTAGTCAAGGATCCACACAAGGAACCTCTGTTTAGGGTCCTTGAGCAAGGGGCAACACATGACACCCGATTTTAGGCACACTGGCCAAGGATCCACACATTGAACCTAACTGTTTATGCTCTCCATAGAGCAAGGGTTAACACAATGCACCCACCACGTAAACTCCCACCGGAGGCCTCCTATGAGGGCTTGAAAGGGTAAGAAACACTATAGACCTAATCCTAAAAAGGAATGATCAGAAGTGTCCTCTAGACTCTAATAACTTACAAATAAGTGGATGAGTCCCATTTAGCATGTTGTGGAAGATCTCCTCCTTTGTTGATGAAGAATCTTCTCCTTCCTTGATCCACAACACAGATGATGTACCAATACAAGGCTTCACGTTGGGTCAAGGTGAAGACAGAATCCTACTCTACAAAATGTTTTCCTATAAGGAAGATAGAGTGATTCCGATCATTTATGCATTCAAGGCATCCCAGCTTAATGATTTTTCATTAAGGTAGTAGCTGAAGGATCCTTGAATGTGGAAGCTCATTCCCCAGTCCACTCTGTTGAATACCAATGATGAGGGTGGGTTGGAGGATGAACTTCCCAGAGATAAAGGGCTCAGAGTATATGATCTAAGGTAAAACACTCAAAAGCACTCTCTTCTTTCTCTACCAGCAATAATATACAAGTCCTCTTTATATAGGCAAAAGGTTCCAATGGATATAAAACGGTCACATTTATGATAGAGTTCGATATCATCAAGTGTATACTCTCGATAGCATCAACGGTCCGCTCAATGACACAAACTCAAATGTCATACACTTTTAAAACCTATTGTTAGCTGGTCGAGGAAATCGAAACACCTGTCGATGTCATCGGATTTCGAACTCCAATTTCATCGATGTGAGGTTCGATTCCTCGACATTTGAAAATAAGAGAGACTTTCTTTGAAATATTTCAAGTTTATAAGAATGATCGAGGGACTTTCGATATCATCGGAATTTGAATGGCGATGATATCGATAGATATGTCGAGGCATCGATAAATCCAAGGAATTTTTGTTTAAGCTTGCTGGACAGTTTTTGTCCCTATTTGATGCCATTGAAATCGTACCGATATCATCGATATTTAAATATCAATTCTACCGAGTGACCCTCGATCATAGATAAACTATCTTAAAATATTTTGTTGGAAATCTTCGTGCCTATGACTGATATCATCGAGAGCCTTCCGATGTCATCGAGATTTGAACTTCGATGGTATCGAGGAGGGCTTCGATATATCGATGCATATATGATATTCTTAGGTAAAAACCGGGGCACCAGAGATCTTCTTGTCGATATTATTGAGTCACCTTCGATGGACTCGAGATTCAAATATCGATGATATCGATAGGTATTTCGATACATCAATAAATCCGTCCAATGATATATATGGTTGTTGGACAGTTTTGTCCTCATTCCGATGGAATCGATTTGTCATCGAGGACATTAACAACGCAGGTTGATCATATCGAGTTGTGTATCTATAAAATCGACAAAGCAAGAAAACTTAGAGATTTTCTGATTTTGAAAAAGTTTTCTTAACTTAAAAATCCTATGATGTTCTAACTTGTTTTAAGGGTTTTAATTACCTGGTGTTTTGGGACATGGGATTTGAGGCTTAGATTTACCTGTGGCGAGTTTGCACACATCCGGTTAAGGCAAACACTTTGAATTGATCTTCCTATGAGGCTCTGCAGTCTAGCTGACTCAACACTCATGCTAATTGACAAACCAGGGCACTTTCAAAGGACAGAACAAATTCACAGTTGTCACGTCGATTACTTCACTAAGTAGGTTGAGGCCGAGCCCCTGGCTAAGATCACTGAGCAAAAAATTACCAACTTTGTCTGAAAAAACATTATATGTTGGTACAAAATCCGTCACGCTATCAGCTCAAACAATGGAAAGTAGTTCAACAACAATTGTTTCTGACATAAGTGTGAGAACCTCAGAATTCGAAACGTTTACTCATCACCCCGGCACCCCCAAGCTAACGGTCTAAAATTGTAGTAGGACCGCTACTTTTAAAGTATAGATATATAAGTGTCTTAGAAGGGGGTGAATAGGACTTTAAAACTTTAATCCTACTAAACTATAAAATCAACCAATTTAAAACGAGTCAAGTAGGATTATCAAGAAGTCATTCATATTCAACTTCTAAAATAGTGAGAAATCTAAGTGCTACATTATATCAAACATGTATTGTTTATAATGTAAACATTCCAATAGTTAATACATGTGAGCAAGAGCAATCATTACAAACACAACAATATATAGTGATTCGGCTACATGCCTACTCCTGTCCTGGCTGATACACTTCACCCTAAAGTGTGTCCTATTTCACTATCAATGGTTTTAAATCAGGTTAACCATGAACCTTTACAACCAACATAATGTTAGCTAAGGAGTATACACAAGACAACCTTAGGATCTTACATAATACAACACTATGCCTATATAAGGCAAACATATTATGCCTATGTAAGGCTAACACCTGTGCCTACATAGGGAAATAGGTCCTACACAAGGACACTAAACGTATTCTCCCATCGGAGGCTTACAAAAGGTCTTAGAGAGTTTGAAAACAAACTCTAAAACCAAATCCTACACAAGAAAGAGGCTTCAGACTCTATGGACTCTATTACATAATTGTAGGTGAGTAAGCCCCCTGTCAGCACATATTGGTGAAGATCTTCCTGTTGTTGAAGAGTCTTCAGCTCCCTTGAACCGCAACTGTCTTTTGATGCTCTAATCAATGCTCTAAGGTTGTTGGTGTAGGGTTTGGTCTGATCTTCACTAATAAATGATTCTTCTTTGGAAGTTAGAGAAGATTCTCATGATCTAAGCATTCAGGTATTCCAGCCTAATGATTTTTCATTAAAGCATGTTGCTGGAAACTTAATGAATGCAAGAGTTCATAATTTAATCCAAGAAATGAAGATGAGAATAAATGCTTGAGTTATGGATTGAATGATGAACTCTTATGGCCTGTTTGGATTGACGATCGAGATTGAATTGTATTGTATTAATTATGGAAATATACAATATACAATGTTTGAATTGGAGTTGAAGTCCGTGGAGTACGAAGCACGCGAATACCTCATGGAATCAAAATTTTCGAATGGCAGTAGTGTAAAGTCAGACGACAATGCATCGTGTAGTGCAGTCTATTCATGGGGTAGTATTCACATGCAAAAGCTTCTTTCTTTTACAGGGTTTTGTATCTATGGATAACAAAAAATTTCTACTCCAACATCGCTCCCTATTATCTCCTTTCAATTGCATGTGGCCATTCAGCTCCTCCAATTCTCTTCCGAAGGTTTGAGTTTCATAATACAGTCGATACTCTTCTTGGAGAGTTGGATTGAGGTGAAGTGGGATTTTGTTTACCAGGTGGGAGGCATGAAACCAGGCTCACGAAATTCCCGATCGCCGAATCCGGCACCGACAGCCCCCGTAGTGCCCCATTCTCGGATTTCGGCACTCATATGCCAGATTCCGATGCTGGGATCCTACAAGGAGGATTTTCCAACGTACTTTTTTTTTATAATGGAGCATAACCACAAGTTTACCCAAATCACAAAGGCAACATCATCATCACATATCCACTAATATAATCATTTAAATACAATGCTGAAAGGGAAATACATATATCGAAATTAAAGCTCTAGAAGACAACTACACGCTCTAAGCTCAACACTGCTGCAACCTAACGCCACCTGCATGCATCAATCGTGCAGAAGCTTATAGAAAGCTTAGAGGGTGGTGAAAGTGTGTGTAAGGTAAGTGCTAAGTATACCATAAAGTCCATAAATCATGCATCATCGGAATAAGAGGAAATACTGACAAGATCATGAATCATATGATATCAGAGTAAGTGGAAATATACTGGTAAGTCCATGAGTGCTATCAGTCGTACCAAGGCTATGCGATGCAAAACATAATAAGACAATAACAGATGCTGAGGAAGCAATGCAATATACAAATCCTGACAAGTCACGAATACCATCAACCTCATCTAGGCCATATAAGTGCAAAAACATAGTAACCCATAATGCTAAGTTCTGCAGATGCAATGTAATATGCAGTGCGAATGAAATGACCATGCAGGAATATGAAGTTAAGATGATAGTACGTAGTATCGCAGGCTACGGGGTCCACCATAAGGGACTTCTATCCCAACCAGTCCCATACCTAAATTTGGATAGTCTGACTCAATGTGGTAAACTCCTAATCTCAGATTAGTCGCGCGCCCAACCGAAATCCTAGCCAAGCGAAGGTACACGTAACAAATAGTTATGCACCACCAGCCCGAGTAGATAGTGAATGAATGAATGAATAAATATGCAATTCCTGCTCAATAAGTCCACATATCAATACGGTTGCTCTCTGGGGGAAATCACCGGGGTCTATTACACTCGACACCAACTGCCTCCTCCCTAGCTGCACAGCCAAGCGAGTGGAAGAGACCTCACTATCCTCCTAGCTAGCAGTCTGCCAATACCTACTTAGCTTACTGACAGCGGACCCATTTACGAGCTGGTCATAATCAGCCTAGCTTATAGCCCTCTCACTCAGGCAGATAAGGCCACACCCCCTCCCAACCAACCATGACACAGTGGGAGACATGGCCTACTAGTATTCGGTACTCGGGCGCTCATGTTCCACTTAGTCTAGACGTTGGGGCTTCTCCTAGCCTCGAAGGTTGTGGGATTTTTACCCAAGGACATCCTAAGTGCCCATAGTGCTAGAACCAAATATTTTCGATGTCCCATTTAACCGTCCACGATGTGCCTGTGAAGGACACGGCCCTGATGTCACTAGGGCGTACAATGATCAAGTCACCCATATGCGAGATGCATGAGTCACACTATCCAGTCATGCAGCAATCCTGTGCATACTGCGCGATAATGTGAGGCACTCCTTCTCATAAGGAGTCCCGTAAATGGTCTGCCCAATGGCATATACTATGATTAAACATTTCTTATATCAGGCATACATATGATGCATATGGGCATGAATCATGGAGTTATACTAAGCATGTTATATGGTGATGAACTATCCTTACAACAAAGATGGGCCTTGATGGCCAACACAAAACAAGTATGAGCCTATCAATGAGCCTTAGGGAGAGTTATAATTCGGACATTTAACCAACATTATCCTTACAATGTGGACGTCAAACTAACATTGCTCCCTAGGTATGGCCTGAAATAAATGTCATTACATAACCCATGGTGGAATCACATTCAATGGGCCTTATGTACATCTTATTGGGCCTTGACCCACGGGCCTCCAATACATCAAACAGGCCTCATAACTTGTGCCTCATATATATACCAAGTTGGGCCTCAACAACGGGCCACAAATACATCAAGATGGGCCTAATCACTTAAACTATAGATCTGTCCCATTCTTTTCTCATGCCATAAAAATGATCTCTTAAAATGATTGAAAGGTATGAATACAACACATGCATCATGGTAGGGGTCCATATGAACTATGGATCTGACTCATTCTTTAGCTCATGTAAAAAAATGAGCTTTCAAGATGGATGGACAGTTTGGATGCAACACTTGCATCATGGTAGGTCCCACTATCCAGGTGTGGATGGTGTGGGTAAAATACATAAACCATGGAGGGCTCCACCGTCCACTGCTGTGGATGGTGTGACTAAAACACATGCATCACTATGGGTTCCACCGTCCACGGCAGTGGACGGAGTGAATAAAACACACACATCACTATGGTTCCACATGGGGCCTACCATAATGCTTATTTGCAATCCAACCCGCTCATAAGGTCACACAGACCTAGATGCAGGGGAAAAACAAATTTCACAATGATCCAAAACTGCTGTCAACCCAAAAAGGGTTTCAATGGCAGCCATTTAATCTCACCATTTCCTATGATGTGGGCCACCAGAGCCGTGTATACGGCTGGTTTTTGGTGGGGGCCCCACTGGCCTAAGGGGCGCACCAATACACGGTGTGGATGGTTAGGACGCATCACGATGGGGCCCACACATGGGACCGCGGTCCTTGTCCGCCCTCCTAAACGCAGCAGGCTCTGCCTACGGCTTATGCTAGCAGCAGCGCTGCTGCATGAAAATTTTAATTTTTTTTTTTAAATTGAGTTTTTCTGAGGTTTTTCTATGGTAGGGCCCGCATCAACAAAATTCACCCCACCCATTGGTCTTTATTGCCCAAGACAGACCAAACGAGCCCAATATTCGCTATATTTTGGCACATCAAAATAACATGGTGGATTTCAATGGTAGAACACTGTTTGCTATGCTATGGCCCGCTTGAGAGTCAGATTAATCTCATTTTTTGGCTCAATGCCTAAAATGGTATGGGAAAAAGGATGGATGGCGTGGATTGAATTTATACATCAAGGTGAGGCATACATGAGCGGCCCACCCCCAAGTCTTAAACTAAGCTTATATTTGTGTTTTTCCCAGTTCACGTCTAGACGTTGGACTGTTTTTGGGCGTGCAAATAAATCATTAAGGTGGGCCTTGCATAGGTGGGCCTCCACATGGCTGGGTGGTGTGGGACATACACACATATAAAGTGGCCCCCACCTACAAATGGCTTGGATCAAATACATCTTCATGGTGGGGTCTATCCGGGTGGGCCATGCAACCACATCATCGCACACCATAAAAGAAAGAAAGAGAGAGAGAGACAGAGAGATAGATACACTCGTGTAATGGAGGGACCCAGGTACTATGGGCCCTCCTTTACGTGACTTACGACATACATCAAGTGGGTCCCATTACATATGGGCCCACAGATCAAAATCAACGTTGGAGATCCTTTCTCCACCAAAATGTACGGTCTAGATGACCTATTTATGCAAAGAAGATAAACATCATGATGGGGTCCATGGAGAATGGCCTCATCATGGAATGATCATGAGAATCAAGGTGGGCCATCGGCCACATCTAGGGTCCAAAGTGAGATCCATACCATCAATCGGTAGGTTTCACTTGGCCCTTCATCGAAAAAAAGAAATCTGGGCCTAATAGAAGCACCCACCATTTGATATTCTTGGTTCGATGGAATGCCGAGCTCCTTGTGCTTCTCTTTGATGGAGGGTGATGAGGTTTCAACGGTTAGGATAATAGATTTGGGGTGGGAAGTGGGCCACACACACTCACTTTTCTCTCATGGAAGAGCTTGGATGTGAGCCTCTCCCTTAGCTTAGAATTGATGTTAGGAAAGAGAGAGAGAGAGAGAGAGAGAGAGAGAGAGAGAGATTGGGAAAGAGAGAGAGAGAGAGAAAGAGAGAGAGAGATGGGATGTAAGAAGAGAGAGTGATGGATGTGAGTGGTGGGTGATGTGATGGAGTACTTGACATGTATGGATGTGTAAGAGAGAGGGTGAGAAAGAGTTGACTTGGTGGTTGCTTGTCTTAGGGAGAAAGAAAGCATTGATTGATTGATTTAAGTGATTAATTGATGGGACATGTTGTAGAGATTCTCTTGGGATTTCAAATGCGGGGCGTTTCTTTAAAATAAATGTCGGCCCACATCTCTTGGCCCACATCTTCTGGCCAGGGTATCGGAACCGTGGTGATGGTGCGGTCGCAATGATATAAGTTTCGGATTAAGCTGACTCAAATCTACGGGATACGACTTAGGGATGTGCACAAATGTCGATTATAGATCGTAGATTGCCAGAATTCGTCGGGAAGGATCGCAGGATTCGACGGAATAGTATGGTCTAAAATATGGGCCTTACAGATATTTGCCTTCCTGATTCTACTGGGATACGCATCTCCCATGAAACCATGAGCCGATTCAGATTGAATCGTTGTCTTTTGAAGATGTGTGGGTCAGTTTGAACATAGAAATGTTGGGTGGTGAATAGTGGCATATTTTAGAACTTACAATTGAACTCGTTCTAGTGAGTATCAGATTGGATCGACAATCTGATCACATGTTCAGGGTTTTAACAACTTTTTATTTTTCACATTTTTTTCTATTTTTCCACGATTTATCAACCTATATTCTACGTGTTGTTTTTTTAGAGATTGTACGGATCGAAACAGTGGGCTAAATCATGATGGGTCTCACAATTAGTAGATGCATGGTTGGAATCGAATCACCTCCCAAAACTAAAAATGTTTTTGATGTTGGATCCTATGTATCCCAATACTCTGCTCAGATGGCATCGATTGGCTACATGGCCCTAATTCATACACAATCTGACAACTAAAATAGATGGACAATGTGGATGGGTTGTAGACATCATTAAGGGGCCCACATAGCACTGACAATCAACCCTGAGAAGCATCACAATGGGAATAGCTAGCTCTAGTCGACCTCAATATTATACGTATATACACTACGCAGCCCTAATACATCATATCCAAACATTGATTACTGGACGCATTTGTATACTTGCCCAAACAAGTACTTTGATCCAAACATTGATTTATCATCTGTTGATGTGGATGTATAATAATTTCTCTCAAACGTATACATGACCAGTACTTGGGTACAATACAATGCACCATTATACATCAATCTAAACAGGCCCTTATAGGAAAGAGGGCTTGAGGATGAGGGTATGACTATTATAATAACTCTCCTAAGCTCTCTTCAAATCTTGCTCATTTTCTCAAGTAGTAACCCAAGAGTTTACATAAAGAAGAATTCCAACCGTAAAAAAAAAATGGGCAGAAATATACTCTTGTTGATGCCATCGAGACATACTTCGATTTCATCGAGATTTCCTTTTTAAGGATCTTTTTGGTTGTTGGACAGTTTTGTCCCTATTTCCATGTAATCGAAAATATTATATTATTCTAGAAAGCTTACTGGACAAACTGGTCTTAATATCAATGTAATCGAACTAGATTCGATGCGATCGATAACTTACTCTCGATGCTATCCAAGGATGTTCAATTACATCGAGGAATACTAGAGTATTTTAGAAATGGAGGGAATAAGCCCAAGGTCGATTCAATCAAAGTGGGTTCGATGTCATCCAAACATAAGTTTCGATGTCATTGAACTTCATTTGATGTAATCGACAATACCCAACATATGTTCAGTTTGTTATTGGACTATTTGGGCTTGGTTTTAATGCCATGGAAATTATCCTCAATTGCATATCGATGAAATCATCAGGACATAAAGTTTACTTGTATTAGATCATTTTTCCTCCAATACTCAAAGTACAAAACCAAGCTAACCAAAGGATATCCAAAAGTAGTTGTGGGTAAGTTAGGTTCTTTTATTTTGGGGCATATACTTGATTAGGGTTTGTTTGGGCAGATAAGGCTTAGTTTACCTTTTAAGAACATTCATATATCTTCATCTTGATAAGTCTTAAGCTTGTGGTCTTCAATCTGGGGCTCACTTCGTAGATAAACTTATCATTCACGTTTATTGACAAACAATGACACTTTCACGGTCAGGACGAGGTGGTCAACAAGATCATTAAGAACTACCTCCGAACCAAGCTCGAGAAAGCTAAAGAGGCCTATGCAGAGGAGCTTCCCCATGTTCTCTTGGCATACATGACTACAGCCCGAACGACCACAGGAGAAACCCCTTTCTTCCTAGCCTTCAAAGCAGAGAGGTCGTTGTCCTAGTCGATATTGGGTTCCTAACTGCTCAGACCCACTCCTACAACAAACATCAAATCACCGAACAGATGGCACTAGACCTCAATTTGATCAAAGAAAAAAGGGAGCAAGCCCAACTCAAGGTAGCAACTCAGCAACAACAGGTTGATCGGTTCTATAATTCCATGGTAAGGATGAGGAGGTTTCGAGCCAGAGATATGGTACTCTGCAGGACCTTCTAGAACACTAAGGAACCTGACTTGGGGACCTTATGGCCGAACTGGGAAAGACCCTATAAGGTGACTGGCACAACCATACCAGAAGCGAATCAACTTGAAGATATGTAAGGGCGACCTCTACTGCATCCATGGAACATTGAGCACCTAAAGATCTACTACTGTAAAGACCAACGGGGTCTAGGGTCAAAATCTACATGTCTGATATTTAGAATCTACAATAAGCGACTGATCAAGTCAAAATCCACATGTTCTCTTCAGAATCTACAATAAAAATCTCGACATCAGGAAATTTTACTTTCTTCTCATTATCTATAAACATTCGGCCGACATGAATCTAATAAGGGCTTCCATCAGTGCAAGGGAAAAACTGCCCTCACTAGTAGTTCGACCTTTATAGAAGAGGTCAGACTGTTGATCAAACTTGTTGTGTGGTCTACTGGAGACTTTCCTTAATGCAAGGGAGAAAAATTCCTTGACTAGTCACCCGACCCTTACAGAAGATGTCCGATCTCTAATTAATAACACTACTCAGACTGCGCAATCAACAATAAGAACCCCTTAATGCAAAGGCAAATGATCCTTTTAAAGTAAGCTGCTCTACCTTTTATAAGGGAATTAATGTAGATCGCCCATCTACTCTACAAAAACAAGAATCATCACAAGGGCATATTGTAAGTGTTATGGTCTCATGCTTCTTTGGTTGTCAAATTTGTGATGTGTCAAAACATCTATCTGTGCCCTGTGCTTGTATGATGATTTATATGAATTCAAGACACTGCATAAATACTTCAAGAAGCTACAAGTTGAACTTTTCAAGAAGCTACATATTGAAGTTCAAGAAGCTACATGTTGAAGTCTCAAGAAGCTACAATGTTGATGTTCAAGTCTTAAGAAACAACTCATGACTTCAAGACTAATAAGCAATGCATGAAGTAGTTGTTATGCTGATGAAGATCTCAAGTTTGAAGCTATAACAAGTTCAAGATCTCAAGCCTGATATGGTTCAAACATCTACATTCGTTGAATGGTTGAAGTTCAATGTCCATACGACATGATTCAGGTTTGAATGACCTTAGGTTGACCCTTTAAGTAGGTCACTTTGGATATATAAATCAAATATTTATTCTACATAAGTTTGGTCTATTCTACGACCAGTCCTAGCTCTTGTTCGACCAGTCCTGGCATTGGTTCGACTAGTCCAAGAAATTCCACGACCAGTCCTAAGTTGTTGAAGATTTTTCAAAATTTTTGGTACGCCCACGACCAGTCCTAGAGGTCCTTCGACTGGTCGTAGGTGTGGCTTCGACTCGTCCATGACCAGTCGTGGATCTACGACTTAATGTCCAGCAACTTTATCTATGGTCCTACGACCAGTCGTAGGGATCTACGACCAGTCGTAGGTGACCCACGACCAGTCGTAGGGTACTCACGACCAGTCGTGGAACGACTTTCAAAGATCGCGCTCAATATTTCAAAAATCTGTTAGAGCTACGACCAGTCGAAGGTTTCTAAGACCAGTCGTAGGAACGATTTTTGCTTCTATAAATTGAACACGAAATTCAGAGTTTTCACACTTCAACTCGATTCAATTCAAGAATTTTCAAGTGATCACTCTGAGATAAGTCTGTGTTTATTTTAAGCTACATTGTGCTTATTTAATATTCCTTTTTGCTAGCTTATTTAATTTGATTTTGTTTCTATATTCCAATCTTATTTGAAAAGAGGAATTATCTTATTCCTTCTTCTTGGAATCAAAATCAAATATAGCTACGCCCAACAAGTTAAATCTAAAATCTATTAGAATTTAGAACCTTATGAATGTGAGTATTGGAAATTGAACTTTGACATTCAATCATCTACTCCGATTGGTTCTACCGGGCTGCTAAGAAAAGGAGAAATCCAGGTATTTTACAATTCTGTAAAATTTATTTACTTTTAGTTTAGTTTGAGATTAAGCCAAAAAAATCTCATTGTACTGGTTTTGTTTGAGGTTGAGCCAGAAAAATCTCATTGTATTGGTTGTCTGAGGAAAACCAGAAAACTCAGAAAAGAGGGTTTTTGAATTGTGTAAGCCCAAGTGAAAAAGACACAATTGTAAAGGTTTTTGGTGAACCTGTGAAAACCAATTTGATAGTGAACGCTAATATCCACTGTGTGAGGATATTAGGAGTGGAGTAACTACAGTGGTGTTGGAAAACAGTTGGTGTACACACAGGCGAACCACTATAACTCTTTGTCTTGTGGATTGAATGCTTGCTTAATTTTCATATCTTTTATCATTCGATTGTGTGGAATGTGCAAGTGGATGTGAATGTTGTAATTATTTACATTTCAAGCAAGTGTGGGGATTGTTGTAATAATTTAGATCTATACTTCTGCATTTAATTTCAATTCCTTGCTATTTCATTTACTTATATTAAAATTGAGTCCTTGATCCAAAAGAGGTTCTAGAAATAAGGTTGTCCTACCATAAGCCTTTGTTTATTATGGTGTAAGGTTGTCCTTAGAACTAAATTTGTATCAATCTCTCAATACTTATTTATCAAGGTGATTTAAAATTTAGCATTGTGAATTGATTTATATAGTAAGGCTATTGGTTTAATTTATTTCCGCTAATTTTATTTTAAATTTGGCATAGTCCTATTCACCCCCCTTTTTAGGACATATAGCTTGGCCTTTTCAAGTGGTATCAGAGCCTAATAGCTCATTTTTGTTGCTTTTTATTTGGATTTATTTCCTGAGCTAACGTTCTAAGCTATATAAAAAGATGTCAAATTTTGATAGCCTTTCAGTTACTAGGCCTCCACCTTTTGATGGTTCCAACTATGCCTATTGGAAAGCCAGAATGAGGATCTTCCTCAAATCAATGGATGAAAGTGTGTGGCAAGCCACAGTGACTGAATGAAATCCTCCTACCATGGAAGTAACTGGTGTTGATGGTTCAAAATCTATGAAAATTACACCGTATTACCAATGGACCATACTTCAGAAAAATGAGAGTAGTGCTAATGCTAAAGCACTAAATGCAATCACTTGCGCACTATCACCGGATGAGTTCAAAAGAATCATATCCTGTGATACTGCAAAGTAAGCCTGGGATATTTTAGAAATGAGACACGAAGGTACATCAATTGTCAAGAAATCTAAAGTCCAACTCCTCACAACTAAATTTGAAGAAATTCATATGGAGGAAAATGAAATGTTTATGGACTTTTTCACTAGATTGAATGACATTGTAAACTCAATGTGGGGTCTTGGCGATAAGATCCCAGAAAGTAAAGTGTGTGCAAAAATACTACGCTCTCTTCCTGAACGGTTCAATTCTAAGGTAACCGCAATCCAGGAACTTCGTGATACGGACAATATGAAGGTAGAAGAATTAGTTGGTTCTTTACAAACCTATGAATTTAGTTTTAAAGCTCCTAAAGGTAAATCTATTGCTTTGAAGTCATCTAAAAGTATTACTCAAGAAAATTCAGATTTAGAAAAGTCTGAAGATGATATGGCCCTTTTGGCGAAAAAGTTTTATAAGATTTTCAAAAGTAGAAAAGAGTCGACTTTCAAAAGGCAAATGAAAAGAAACGTTCTAAACCTAAGTCTAAAACTTGGAAATCATTGAAAGATAGTCAATGCTACAACTGTCAAGAATATGGGCATTTAGCAAACAAATGTCCTAAAAAGGACAGATCCAAAAGGAAGGGTATGTTGGCTACTTGGGATGAATCGTCTGATTCTGAAGCCTCTTCTGAATCAGAAAATTCAGAAACCGAGTCGGGCAGTGAACTTAAGGCCCTTATGACTCTAGCCAAGTTTACCTTTTCCGATCACGATGATTCAACAAGTGAAGAAAATTTGGATAGTGATCATGAAAATGATGAAGATCTTCAAGATGCTTACAATGCCTTATATAAGGAAAGTTGTAAAATTGTCACAAACTTAAACTTCAAAAAGAAAAGTTTTTTAAACTTAAAGAATGTTTTGAAACCCTTGTTTTAGAAAAATCTCAAATTTCAGATTGTTTTGAAAAATCAAAGTGTGATCTAGAATTCAAAACCTCTCTAATTGAAAATTTGAAATCTGAAAATGAGAAACTTAAAAATGAAGTATCTTCTCTTCTGAGTTTGAAGGACACATGGAGATATGCCCAAGGTGATCCAAAATTAGAAAAATTATTATCCGGATCAAGAAAATGTGGCGATCGATCCGGGTTGGGCTATGATAAAAACACATCTCCTAAACAGAAGAATACTCCTTCCAATTTTGTGAAAGGAAAGACTTCTAACTCAAAAGGAAAAGGTACCAGTCAAGTTTTTTCTAAAAATACAAAAACTTTTCAAAAACACAAAAGCAAATTTATATAAATTTCAAAAATCGATTCGAAACCCACTAGCTGAAAAAATTGTTGATTTACTTAAGGAGCTATTAAAATCTAACTCAGTAGGTCACTCTTATAACTATAAACAAAAGAAGACCAATTATTCTCCTAAACCCAAAACAGTACTGAAATGGGTTCCTAAGGTTGCCTGTTTGGTTGCTCACACTGCTTTCAAAGCTTACAAGCCATTCAAAATGGTACCTAGACAGTGGATGCTCCAGACATATGACAGGCGACAAAGCTCTATTCACCGATCTTAAAGATATGACTGATGGGTCAGTCACATTTGGTGATGGTAGCAACTGCAAGATAATTGGCAAAGGTACGGTTCAACTCTATAACCTTCCCTTATTTAAAAATGTTTTATATGTTGAGGGTTTAAAACACAACCTGTTGAGCATATCTCAAATATGCGATAACAACCATAATGTTAAATTTTCTAATCAAGGTTGTGAAATTATAAATGAAAAAGGTTCTGAATATTAACTGCTGGTTTCAAAACAGCTTGCTATATAGTAAGCAATGGTAGCTCATCTGAACAAACGTGCTACATGGTCCATACCGATGATACAGAATTATGGCATAAACGCCTTGGACATGTACACTACCAAAATTTATACAGATTGAGCAAAAGTGAACTAATTAGAGGACTACCTAAGATGCAAAAAGTAGACAAGATTTGTGGTGAATGCCAGTATGGTAAACAAACTAGGAGCTCTCACAAAAAGGTGAACTCCAATATCACCACAAGACCACTCGAACTTCTCCACGTGGATCTTATAGGACCAACAAGAACGGAAAGTCGAGGTGGCAAAAAGTACATCTTAGTTATTGTAGATGATTACACAAGATACACTTGGGTTTCATTCTTGAGAGATAAATCAGAAACCCTTGATGAAGTGAAAAAGATTATAAAACGGATTCAAACTGAAAAATGTTCTCAAGTCAGCAAGATCCGTAGTGATCATGGATCCGAGTTCGAAAATAGCGGTTTTGAGAAATTTTATAGCAATCAGGGAATATCGCATGAATTCTCTGCACCTAAAACTCCTCAACAAAATGGAATTGTCGAGAGGAAGAATAGAGTGCTTCAAGAAATGGGAAATGTTATGTTAAATAGCATGAAGCTCCCTAGAATCTTCAAATTTGAAGCAGAATACAAACTGCTACATTATTAACCGTGTTTATATTTGTAAATCTAATAATAAAACGACTTATGAAATGTGGTTTGAGAAAAAGCCTTCATCACAAATACTTTCGAGTTTTTGGCAGCAAGTGCTATATTTTGCGTGACCGTGAAAATTTGGGAAAGTTCGACACTAAAAGTGATGAAGGGATCTTTTTAGGATACTCTTTAAACAGTCGTGCATATCGTGTTCTAGACAACAGGACCGGTGTGATTCAAGAGTCAATAAATGTTGTGATTGACGATCTTTTGAATACACCTGTCCCTAGTTCAGATAATGATGAAGTTCTTATACTTGAAAAATAAGAAATTTCATCAAGTGAAACTAATCCAGAATTAAGGACAGTTAAAGATCATCCAACTTCTCAAATACTTGGAAACCCTCTCACTAGTGTGCGCACTCGTAGACAATTAGAGGACATATGTAACTACGTATGCTTTACATCCCAGATTGAACCAGTTAACGTAAAAGAAGCACTTTCGGATGAAAACTGGATTCTTGCAATGCAAGAAGAACTTAATCAGTTTGTCAGAAATGATGTCTGGCACCTTGTTCCTAGACCTAAAGATAAACATATTATTGGAACAAAATGGATTTTCAAAAACAAATCTGATGAACTTGGAAATATTATTCGAAATAAAGCAAGACTAGTTGTACAGGGGTATACACAAATTGAAGGTATTGACTATAATGAAACATTTGCTCCTGTAGCTCGTCTTGAATCAATCAGACTTTTTATCTCCATTGCATGTTTTAGGAAGATTAAAATTTACCAAATGGATGTAAAGAGTGCCTTTCTGAATGGTGATTTACATGAAGAGGTATATGTTGAACAACCTACAGGGTTTGAAGATCCTAAATTTACTGATCATGTGTATCGTCTTAAGAAGGCTCTCTATGGTCTGAAACAAGCTCCCAGAGCATGGTACGAAAAACTGACTAAGTTTTTACTGAGTCATAATTTTCAGATGGGGTGTGTTGATAAGACGCTCTTTGTTAAGAAACATAACGATGATATTCTAATGGTTCAAATATATGTTGACGATATTATTTATGGATCAACTGTACTAACATGATTTGTTGAGTTTGCGATTTGATGAAGTCTAAATTCGAAATGAGCATGGTTGGAGAATTAAACTATTTTCTAGGGTTGCAAGTAAAACAACAACCTGATGGAATTTTTATCTCTCAAACCAAATATGCTCAGAGTTTAATTAAGAAATTTGGATTTGAGAAAGGTAAAATTTTTGATACTCCTATGAGTACAACTTTGAGACTCTCAAAAGACTCTACAGGTAATGATGTGGATCCTAAATTGTATCGTAGTTTGATTGGTAGTTTGCTTTATCCGATTTGCTAGTAGACCAGATATTGCTTTGAGTGTTGGTATTTGTGCTCGTTATCAATCAAATCCTAAAGAATCTCACTTAACTGCTGTTAAGCGGATTATGCGATATGTCGCAAGTTCTACTAAACTGGGTCTCTGGTATCCACATGAGACTAATGTTCAATTAGTCGGGTACGCAGATGCTGACTGGGCTGGAAACATTGATGATAGGAAATCAACCAGTGGTGGTTATTTCTACATTGGAAATTGTCTTGTTTCTTAGTTTAGCAAGAAGCAAAGTTTTATATCGCTATCAATAGCTGAGGCTGAATACATTGCTGCTGGAAATGCATGTACTTAACTTATTTGGATGAAACGAATGTTAAGCGATTATGGAATTACTCAGGATTCTATGATTTTATTTTGTGATAATTCCAGTGCAATAAATATCTCTAAAAATCCAGTTCAGCATTCACGTACTAAGCATATTGACATTAGATTTCATTACATTCGTGAATTAGTGGAAGAAAAATTAATATATTTGGATTACATTCCATCCGAGACTCAACTTGCGGACATTTTCACTAAACCGCTCGACAAAAGCAGGTTTAATAAATTAAAGTTTGATCTCGGTATGTGCAATTTAAATTGAATTTGCATGATTTGGTGTATCATAATGTACATAAATTTGATGTTTTATTTGAAAATTATTTAAAAAATTATAAATTTTAAGTCGTACTCGACCAGTCGTGAGTGTACACGACCGGTCGTGCCACGACCGGTCGAGCACTTACACGACCAGTCGTGAAACTCGGGATTTCACTTTAATTTGGGGATTTTGACTCTTCTTCTTCATTTCTTTTTACCCTCCAACGGTTCTAGCTACGACCGGTCGAACCCACCTTCATAGTACTTCAAGGTTAGTGGTTCTTTTGCTTTTTCTTTGTAGATTCTTGCTATTAGTGTTTCAAATCTCATTCTTGTGGAATCTATTTGGTCGTTCATTGCAAGTTTGGGGTTTTATCTTGAAAAATCTGTTCTATCTAAACCTCATTTCTTCTATCTTGCATCTTGTTGTTTCCTTGAAATCCTTCTTTGAAAATGGATGCTAGAGGTAAAAAGAAAACTACTCGAGGTCCCTCTTCATCTAGATCAGCTTCTATTGTACAACGTCATCTTCGCTCTCCCGAAAATGATCCTTCTGATGCTCGGGATTTACGTATGCGCAATGTTATTGTTGAGCGTCATGTTAATATTAATCACATTGCTTCTTTTGGTATCCTTCCTCTGTTGGAATCTGGGATGGGATAACATCTTACATTGGGGTGGAGCTGCATACCAGTCCATTGCCCAATCCATGTTTGCATGTATCTGTGATTTTTCTCTTGAGGATTTAACTTTTAAAGTTGATACTCAAGAAGGATTGTTTTTAGTGGATCGACATTTGATTGCTGACATTATGGAAATACCTGTCAATGATGAGAGCATTCCAATTAATATTTTACATGACAGTCTCTCTGAATCTGAATGAAAAATGCTTACTAGAGATTTATGTAATTTGAATGCTCATTGGACACATAAAGGTCATGTACTTCCCTCAAGGTATTTGTTACCCAGACACAGAGTACTTCATAAGATATTCATCTCAAATCTTTATCCACGTTCTGGTAATAAAACCGAACTCACTGCTTTCATGGTTCATGTTTTGCATTCTGTAGTCTCTGGCGAAAAATATGTCTACCGTCTTTAATTTGTCATTCCATTATTCTGTCGCGTCATCATCCTGGACACAGTGATATACCCTTTGGTTATTTATTGACTATGCTGGCAAATCATATGCTCGTGGCTATGCCTACTAGAGAAAAACCCATCCATCATCTCCCTTTTAATAATTCCAATCTTAACAAGATGAATTTAGAATTGGCTGATGGCCAAGTGGATGCTGGTAGCAGTGGTGCTGAAGCAGGAAATGCTCAAGCTAGTGATCTTCCTGAAGACGTAAATATGGATGATTTATTTGAAGAACTTGAATCAGACTCAGCTGATGATCCTGATTTTCAGCCTTCTGATTTTGATGAAAGATTGAATTCCCTTCAAGAGCAGGTGGCTCAAATTCGTGTTACCCAAGACACACAATTTTCTTATTTACGCAAATATATGAGGCGGGTTGCTAAGGGTTTACATAAAATTGATCCATCTAATCCTGCACCCTCTTCTGGTTCTGACTGAATTTTTAATGGGTCTGTAATATTTTTACTGAACTTTGCATGCTTACTGACTTTTTTTTATTATGCACTATGTTCTCTTGAATCAACTCTTATTTTCATTATTATTGATGCTCTTCTTCCTTTGTCATTTTGTGTCAAAAAGGGGGAGAAGTTTTGGTTTTGGAGGTTTTTGATTCATTTAAATTTGATCTTTATGCTATGCTACTATTACTCAGGGGGAGTTAAGCTTCTCAGGGGGAGTTAAGCTTCTCAGGGGTAGTTATGGGAGAATGATGCTAGTTATTACTTATCATATATCTGTGCATGCTTCTCTATTGTGAACCTGTTGTGTTTGTACTTCTCTGATGTCTATTGGAAGTATTATTACTTGGGTGTTTTGTCACAAATTTGACAAACTTCTCTGATGTCTATTGGAAGTATTATTACTTGGGTGTTTTGTCACAAATTTGACAAAGGGGGAGATTGTAAGTGTTATGGTCTCATGCTTCTTTGGTTGTCAAATTTGTGATGTGTCAAAACATCTATCTGTGTCCTGTGCTTGTATGATGATTTATATGAATTCAAGACACTGCATAAATACTTCAAGAAGCTACAAGTTGAACTTTTCAAGAAGCTACATATTGAAGTTCAAGAAGCTACATGTTGAAGTCTCAAGAAGTTACAATGTTGATGTTCAAGTCTTAAGAAACAACTCATGACTTCAAGACTAATAAGCAATGCATGAAGTAGTTGTTATGCTGATGAAGATCTCAAGTTTGAAGCTATAACAAGTTCAAGATCTCAAGCCTGATATGGTTCAAGCATCTACATTCGTTGAATGGTTGAAGTTCAATGTCCATACGACATGATTCAGGTTTGAATGACCTTAGGTTGACCCTTTAAGTAGGTCACTTTGGATACATAAATCAAATATTTATTCTACATAAGTTTGGTCTATTCTACGACCAGTCCTAGCTCTTGTTCGACCAGTCCTGGCATTGGTTCGACTAGTCCAAGAAATTCCACGACCAGTCCTAAGTTGTTGAAGATTTTTCGGAATTTTTGGTACGCCCACGACCAGTCCTGGAGGTCCTTCGACCGGCCGTAGGTGTGGCTTCGACTCGTCCATGACCAGTCGTGGATCTACGACTCAATGTCCAGCAACTTTATCTATGGTCCTACGACCAGTCGTAGGGATCTACGACCAGTCGTAGGTGACCCACGACCAGTCGTAGGGTACTCACGACCAGTCGTGGAATGACTTTCAAAGATCGCGCTCAATATTTCAAAAATCTGTTAGAGCTACGACCAGTCGAAGGTTTCTAAGACCAGTCGTAGGAACGATTTTTGCATCTATAAATTGAACACGAAATTCAGAGTTTTCGCACTTCAACTCAATTCAATTCAAGAATTTTCAAGTGATCACTCTGAGATAAGTCTGTGTTTATTTTAAGCTACATTGTGCTTATTTAATATTCCTTTTTGCTAGCTTATTTAATTTGATTTTGTTTCTATATTCCAATCTTATTTGAAAAGAGGAATTATCTTATTCCTTCTTCTTGGAATCAAAATCAAATATAGCTACGCCCAACAAGTTAAATCTAAAATCTATTAGAATTTAGAACCTTATGAATGTGAGTATTGGAAATTGAACTTTGACATTCAATCATCTACTCCGATTGGTTCTACCGGGCTGCTAAGAAAAGGAGAAATCTAGGTATTTTATAATTCTGTAAAATTTATTTACTTTTGGTTTAGTTTGAGATTAAGCCAGAAAAATCTCATTGTACTGGTTTTGTTTGAGGTTGAGCCAGAAAAATCTCATTGTATTGGTTGTCTGAGGAAAACCAGAAAACTCAGAAAAGAGGAGTTTTTGAATTGTGTAAGCCCAAGTGAAAAAGACACAATTGTAAAGGTTTTTGGTGAACCTGTGAAAACCAATTTGATAGTGAACCCTAATATCCCCTGTGTGAGGATATTAGGAGTGGAGTAGCTTTCAGTGGTTGGAAAACAAGTTGGTGTACACACAAAGAACCACTATAACTCTTTGTCTTGTGGATTGAATGCTTGCTTAATTTTCATATCTTTTATCATTCGATTGTGCGGAATGTGCAAGTGGATGTGAATGTTGTAATTATTTACATTTCAAGCAAGTGTGGGGATTGTTGTAATAATTTAGATCTATACTTCTGCATTTAATTTCAATTCCTTGCTATTTCATTTACTTATATTAAAATTGAGTCCTTGATCCAAAAGAGGTTCTAGAAATAAGGTTGTCCTACCATAAGCCTTTGTTTATTATGGTGTAAGGTTGTCCTTAGAACTAAATTTGTATCAATCTCTCAATACTTATTTATCAAGGTGATTTAAAATTTAGCATTGTGAATTGATTTATATAGTAAGGCTATTGGTTTAATTTATTTCCGCTAATTTTATTTTAAATTTGGCATAGTCCTATTCACCCCCCCCCCTAGGACATATAGCTTGGCCTTTTCACATATGTGTTAACCCACGAGCTCCTTCATGGCCTAAAGGCTCGATCTACTAACAAGTACTAGACCGACCTAATGATCCTACTCAAAACAATCATTTGCAACAATCATTAAAACAAATTAGTGCCCCTCTGAGGTTGGCTGCTCGGCTTCTAGAGGAGTGGGCTCTTCCGTAGGTCTATCCTCGAGAGAGGTCAGGTCGAGCTCGGGATACAACTCTTCACATCCTCAAGGTACTTCATACCCAAGGCTGAAGAGTGCATCCCTATCTTCTTCAAACTCCTTGGAGGCCTTAAAATCCTCCAAGAGCACTGACCTAGCCCCCAGAATAGCTGCATGGGCTTCCTTTAGCGTCACTCCAAAGCTATGCCTCACCTCTCTCAGCTCGCTCTTCCACCTCGCACTGCTCTTCTGATCCTCCTTAAGAAGTGACTTCAATGCTTTCAACTCGGTCTTCGCCCTCTTTGCATGGGCTTTCAAAGTAGTGACCTCTGAATGGTACTGCTCAAATTTGACGGTCTTCCGCATAAGAGCCACCTCTACCTCTTTGCACTCCATCTCAGCGCGGAGTATCTCGCGACAAGCGTTCAAGAGGACGGGGCTGAACTGAGAAAAGAGATCCACGTCAGAAGAGGAGAATAAATTCCTAAGTAATGGAGACGACTATATAAAAGAAAAATGCGCAACCTTGTAGCTAATTATTGTCATCTGGCCCACACCAGCCGCCGGAGGCATCTCTATCACCCTGGTAAACTCAGGGTCAGGAACATGCCAAGATATCTAGGGAAGAATGCCCTCTGTTATGGCCAAGTCAGATCGGAGAGATCCCCGAGCATCGACAACTTGGCTGCCAAACAAACTTTTTTCCCGTGCCTCAGAGCCAGTAGCTACCCGAACCTCCGAAGGTTGGGCATCAGCGACAGGGGCCGCCTCCGTAGTAGCCTCAACCACCCCAAAGACCATTGACAAGTCTGAAGGAGTGGTAATAAGTATAGTGGTGGGGTCGGTGTCCAGCCCCTCCATCCATTAGGGGACGAAGAGACAGTAACCCCTTTTTCTTCGAGGCCAACCTCTACTTCTTTTAGGCCACCTCAGTCATGGAAGGAGCTTTGCGCTTTGAGCGATTATGCTCAGGCATCTTTACATGACAAAAGGAAATGATTAGCAAGCAGATAAGAATGAAATAAATTTGACTATCTCCTAAGGGTATATCTGATATAGATAAAGTGACACCTAATTTAAAAAGCAGCTTATGCGTAATCAACTGCTTTTAAGACCTCAACTTAGCGTCTACCGACCTCACCTTGACAATTCCACTGAGCTCTGCCTCACCCACTCTAACTGGGTACTTAGGCAGAACTACCAAAGACAATCACAATCAAAGACAAAGAAAGAAGAATAAGTTAAGAAAAATGTAGTTCAGATATACTGACCTAGTTTAGCGTAGTAAGTTGGGACTCGAGGACGCAGCCCAAGAGCTCCTGGAGCCTCTCAATCTCCCGATGCCCAGAACTATTTACTTTTACAGTTCTTGTTTGTGGTCAGGATGTCCGTAATTATGGCCTTACCAATCTTCGGCGAGGAAGAAAAATAATACCAACCCTCGTGGTAGGGGTTGGACTTCACCTAGTATAGGTTGAGAAATTCATCTACAATTAGCTCGAGTTGGTCAAGATCAGACCATAGGATGAATGTCCCCACCAGCGCCCTCCAGGCATTTGGGATTGTCTACCCATGAGCTAACTTTAAATGCATGAGGATTTTTTGGACTATGCGTTGGAGAGGGAGCCTCAAGACATTGGAGGGTGACCATGAATATGGCCACCTCACCTGCCTGGGGCTAGCTCCGAAGCTCGCCAAGTACGAGAGCTCGAAGCTCGCCAAGTATGAGAGCTTGGAGTACCACAGAATCCGAAATGTGATACCCCGACTTGATCCATACCAGGTCGGCCTCTGGTAGCGTTGACTCGATTGTCTCCTTTTCCTCTGCCTCCAACGAGGATCCACTAACCTCCTCCGTAGCTGGGACAACCCCCTCGGTGTCCTCTAGTCGCTCGACCGAGGACTAGGTGGCCATCCTCGACTCGTGGGATACTTGGAAGTCCTTGTCACTCATCATCACCAGCAGTAAGGGTGGGTTCGACATAAGGTGAAGATCATCCGGCCCACCATCATGCTGGGATGACTCCCCCCCGTGGGCTGGTCTGATGATCTCGACATCCTCTTTAAATGAACAGCCCCCAAAAGCCAGAACTCGGAAGGAAAAGAAAAATGAAAAGCGTAAGGGGAGGATAGGAATAAAGCTCACCAGAGAAGAATGAAGAAGCTGCAATATGCTGAGAATCACCCGAGTTTGGGAGAGTAGAGAGAGGTAGAGAGAGGACAGAGTAAATAGCACAAAATGGTGCTAGGTCACCCCCTTTTATTGATGACTCGAACTGTGCAACATTTAATCCCCGCACTCATTACGACAGCCAAATCAGTGCCTCAATAACCACGCTCAAAGATGGGGAGTTATCCAACTTACTGATTGTCCTGTCTCTCTAGAAGACACCACACGTTGACACCCCATAAGCTAGAAGCCGATCAGGTGCATCGCCAATGCACGTGACCTCGAGTGGCGCGCATTATCTCAAGCATGTTGTACCATGATTAAAGATATACCCCGATTCTCATGCACGCCACCTTATCTAGCATTAATGACAAGATAACTTGACACCCTAGGCATAGAACGGTCCGTTATCAACCTGCTACATGAGCCCACTACACGAGCTTGAAAGTAGGAGGGCTTACTGGTATGGGTAAAATCTGACTGACCAATAAGATAAGGTCGAGTTAGACATCCGTGTGCACCGCAAAGAAGCCCGGACCTAAACATGATAAAGACTTGGTTCCATCCCTAATCTGAGCAGTGAAACAGCTTAGTCTTAACATTTTAAGGCAGGATGATAAATCGGCCATCCACTTATGCTAAAGGAAAACATGACCATGGTTCACCATAGAATTCAGGTTGGTGAGCCAACCTCCGCAACATCCATATAGGTCACCTCGGCTTCCTACCACACGCCTCCTTTAGTTTCGACTAACCTCATTTGGGATTTCAGCTGAGGATCTTAGAAGTCGAGCGCAACACGAATCCCCTCCTGGATTTTATCTGAGGATCTCGACGGAAATACTAGCATTCCCAGATACAAATTCCACTACAACTTGCGATCCGAATCATACTACAATACTCTCTTACTAAATAGGGAATATCTCTATATGTCATCGCCTCTCCTCACCTATAAATAGGAGAACCCTTAATGGTGAACAGTACACACAATCTTAAGCCTAAAACCCTACTTAAAACCTAACACAGATTCCCTACCTGACTTAGGCATCAGAGGGTCCCCTGCTGCAGTAAGGGTCTCCATTGTCCATTCTTTTTACAGGTACTTTAAGGTCCAGGGAAGGATACCTAGATTTCTGCATCAACAACCTCGTTGTACGTTAGGCCTAACCTACAATGTGTTGCAGTAGATTCAACCTCAATATGAGAACAACCTCTTATGCTCTTAGAGGTAAGGACACACCTTGCCTATAATCTCTCGTTACACCCAATCTATGTGGGGCCCACCATTATGTTTGTGATACACCCACTTCGTCCATCCTCTTTGCCAACTCATTATAGGAACACAAGAGAGCTACACCATAGGTAACATTGGGGAGGAAGACAACAACCATTAAAACCTTTTCCAAAGCCCATGGTGATGTTTATATGCCATGTAACCCTTACCAAAATCCATATATATCAGATAGATGGTGTAATGTTGCCATGTAGGAAAGAAGATATTTGAGAAAGTAGATATCACAATGATGAGGATTAACTCATCTTGGGACATTTTCGGTACTGTAACTCTCTCGGATAAAGATAGATGGTTGTGCCAGCCACGTCAGCTTCTAAGTGCACATTCATAGATAAGATCATGGTCGCTAAAGTGTAACCCCTCTTTTCCCAGCTAGTTGCACATGATGAAGCCATGCCAATGGATGATTCTTCTCTTACCCTTCACCCTGAGGCCTATAAATACCAGAAGTAAATTTGAAAGAAATTATCAAGAACCAATAACAAACTCAACTATTAATCTAATGCAATAATGTGTATCTAAGCTTAGTCTATCCCTGCTCAGTAGCAGTGGACCTTACTGTAGATTTAAAATCAATCTGAAAGTGCCCTCGTTTGTCAATATACATGAATGGTAAGTCCATCTGTTAAGTGAGCCCCAAATTGAAGATCACAAGTTTAAGACTCATCAAGATGAAGATGTACGAATGCACTTAATAGGTAAACTAAACCTCATCTTCCTAAACAAACCCTATCAGGTATATGCCCTAAAATAAAATAAATATATCTCACCCAAAAACATATTTCAAAACCCTCCAGTAAGCTTAGATTAGAGATATCTTAGAGCTTGTACAAAATTGAATCAGACAAGTAAAATACAGGTATTGTCGATTACATCGAGTTGCGATTGAGGGAAGTTTCAATGGCATCGAACAATGGTCGATTACATCGAAATCCAAGCAAAATAGTCCAACAACATCTGTAAGACAAGCTAAAATTTTTTATTGCATCGACCTTAACCACTTCCTCTAACAACTCTAAACTTTTTTCTAAGTGTTATTCAATGTGATCAAAATCCTTTCGATGTCATTGAAAGTAAGTTATCAATGACATCGAAAGCAAATCAATCCCATTAAAATATGAACTAATTTGCCCAGTAAGCTTTCAAAGAAAATCTAATATTTTTGAATGCATCAAAGACAATTCAATGTCATCGAATTTCAAATTTCAATGGTATCGAAGGTCTGATCGATTGCATCAAAAAAGGGACAAATTTGCCTAATAACCAAAGAGAACTTTGTAAAGAAAATCTCGTTAGCATCGAAGGACCTTTCGATGGCATCGAAGGATGCTCAATGGCATCAGACAGAATCTACCCCGCACCTATTCGAAAACTTTGGTGCATGAAGTCGATGGCATCGAAGACCTTTCAATGGCATCAACAAGAACAGATTTAAGCCCTTTTTTTACCATTGGGATTCATCTTTATATAAACTCTTGAGTTGTTTCTTGGGAAAATGAGTAAGAATTGTAGAGAGCATGAGAGAGTTATTGTAATAGTTAATACCCTCATCCTCAAGCCCTCTTTCCCATAAGAGTTTATCATTCAATCCATTGCTCAAGCATTTATTACCATCTTCATTGCTTGGATTGAATTATGAACTCTAACATTCATTAAGTTTCCAGCAACACCTTTTAATGACAAATCATTGTGCTGGAATCTTTGAATGCTTAGCTCATGGGAATCTTCTTTAACCTCTAAAGACAAATCATTTAGTAGAGAAGTTTAGTCCAAACCCTAAACCAACAACCTTAGAGCATTGATTGGAGCATCAATAGACGGTTGCAGTTCAAGGGAGCTGAAGACTATTCATTAACATGAAGACATTCACCAACATGTGTTGAAAAGGGACTCACTCACTTTCAAGTAAGTAATAGAATCCATAGAATCTGAAGCCCTTTCCTTATGTAGGATTTGGTTTCAGAGTTTATTTTCAAACCCGAAAAGACCTTTCATAGCCCTACGACGGGAGAATATGTATAGTGTCGTTGTGTAGGACTTGTTGCCATATGTAGGCATGAGTATTTTCCTTATGTAGGGCTTATTGCCTTGTGTAGGCATGAGTATTTGCCTTGTGTAGGCATGTGTACTTGCCTTGTGTAGGCATGAGTATTTACCTTGTGTAGGAAACTAGTACATACCTTGTGTAGGTTGTGAAGATTTGTGGTTAACCTGATTTAAAATCATTGATAGTGAAATCAGACACACTCTAAGGTGGAGTGCGTCAGCCAAGAGTGAAGTAGGCACATAACTGAACCACTATATATTACTACGTTTGTGATAATTCCTCTTGCTCATATGTATTGACTATTGGAATGTTTACTTTAAGCATAATAGATATTTGATATAATGCAACACTTAGATTTCTCACTATCTTAGAAGTTGAATATGAATAACTTCTTGATAGTCATGCTTAACTTGTTTTAAATTGGTAGAATTTGTAGTTTAGTACAATTAAAGTTTTAAAAGAACTATTCACCCCCTTTAGGACACTTAGACATGCATCCATACTTCAATAGTAGCAGTCCTACCACAATTTCAATTGGTATCAGAGTGATTTCCTCTTGAAGGGTTTAACAACCTAGAGGGCTCTTAATTGAATTTGGAATTATGGCCAAGGGAGAGGGACCATCGGTCTTTGAACCACCTATCTTTGATGGATCGAACTTTGCATATTGGAAAGCTAGGATGAACATCATTTTGTAGTCTTTAGACCATGATGTTTGGGAAATTGTTGAAAATGGATATGTGCTACCAACTGAACAAGTGGTACTTGATAATGGCACTACCATCTCTAAATCTAACCAAAAGCCATGTGGAGTGACCATGAAAAACAAATGAAAACATGTGAAGCCAAAGTAATGAATGTTATTTACTGTACAGTTACACAAGATGAGTTTAATCAAATCTATATGTGTGAAACTTCAAAAGAAGCATGGGATTTATTGGAAACTATCCATGAAGGAACAAGCACAATAAAGAGGTCAAAGCTGCCGCTCTTGACAACTTAATTTGAACATATAAAAATGGAAGAACAGGAGAAATTTATGGAGTTTTTTTACAAAGTTAAATGACATATGTAACTCCATGTGAAGACTTGGAGAGAATACAGATACCTAAAGTTTGTATGAAAATCTTGAGATCCTTACCGGAACACAACAACTCCAAAGTCAACACCATTGAAGAATGTAGAAATATTGATGAAATGAAGGTTAGGAACTAGTGGGTTCTCTAGAGGCCTTTGAGCTACACTTCAAAACACCCATAAAATAATTTTAAAAAAGTGTTCTCAGGGTCTCTAAAAACATACCCACAATAGAGGAAGAAGAAAGTGAGAATGAAAAAGTTAATGAGGAGGTAGCTCTTTTGGCCAAACGATTCAAAAGATTCTTAACAAGAATCATGGAAAAACATACAACAACAAGGGGAAACAATCGAACAATAAGCGCCAAATAGGTAAATCCTTCATAAAGTCCAAAGAACCCTAATGTTACAACTGTCATAAGTATGATCATCTATCCATTAAATGTTCGACAAAGAAATAAAAAGGAAAGGCTATGGCAGCCATGGGGTATGACACTAATGACTCCAACTCAGAAACTAGTGAGTCTGGAATTGATGGAGACCAAAAGTCATTGAAAATACTCATGGCCTCCACCACTGTAGTCATCCGTAATCTAAAGGACAATAAGGGGATAGATGAGAAATGAATCGAAAGGGCACCCTCCTCGGATGAAGAAGAAGAAGAAGAAAGAGAAAAATACATGATGCATATGATCAACTCTACACTCAAGCATTAATGTCCTTAAAAAGCTTGGCATTGTTGACAATAAGAACAAACAACTATAAAAAGATCTGGATGAAGCATTGGCTATAAATACTCTTTTGATTAATGATCTTCAGCAATACCATGTTGACAATGACAAACTTGAGAGGACAGAAACATCTCATGTCTTTGAAATAAAAGAGTTGAACAAACATATTAAATTTTTAGAAACTGAAAATGAAAAGCTGAAATCTGAAAAAGTTCATCTAAATTCTGAAAATCATAAACTGAAACTAGATGTAAAAAAATCAAAACAATAAGCTAAACTTAGTCATAGGTTTTCCCAAAGCAATGAAAAACTTAAGAGATTACTAGGTTTGGGGAAAATTCCTAGGGATAAGAGAGGTTTAAGTTACAAAACTTGCAAATCAAGCCCCTATCTTACACCTCCTGTGGCTAAGAAAATAACTACTTCTAGAAACAACACAAAAGTTACTCATATTTACCATGTATGTGGAGACTTGAGACACTACAAATTTGAATGCCTTGCATTTGGTCAGCCCTACTCCGCTTCCGTATTGAGACCTATAGGAAAATTCAGACCAACCAGAAAATTGCGTAGAAATCAAAGAGTTCTCTAAAGAAAATACAGAATGAAAGGAGGAAATATCCCACTCCTCCTAAAATGACTAAGAGGATGAAGGAATTGTTAAATCAAGTAGCTCAACTGAATCAGAAAACCAAAGAACTGATGAAACAAGAGTATCTGAATCAGTTGCCCAAAAAATTCAAAGCACCCAAAAACAACCAGCCTCAAGGAGAAAACAAAAAGAAAAAATCATCTCCAAAGAGGATGGTCACCAAAAGGGTGGTAAAAAATAAAAACAATTGCCTTGCGATTTATATACACTTAAAGCAGGCAATAGTTCTAAATAGTATCTTGATAGTGGTTGTTCCGGGCGTATGACAGGTGACCGGACCCATTTTTTAGAATTTGATGGTGGGTCGATTACATTTCAAGATGGAAGCTCCGCCAAGATAATATGACATGGGACAATAGTTGGGCCTGGTCTACCAAAGATCGAAGATGTTCTTTGTGTAGAAGGACTAAAACACAATCTCTTAAGTATTTCCCAAATTTGTAACAAAGAACACTCGGTCACATTCTCTGAAGACATGTGGAAGATCTCAGACCTTGTAAGTAAATTGATTATGAAAGGTCTTTGCACAAGTGACAACTGCTATGTAATTGAAAGTAGTGGAGAAAATGTCTCATCCACAAGATGCCACATGGCCCTAAACAATGAGTCTAAGTTATGGCACCAAAGACTCGAGCATGTGCACTACCAGAACTTGGCTAAATTAAGCTCAAAACATTTGGTAAGGGGACTTCATAAGATTGGGAAGAAATAAAAAATTTTGTGTGGTGATTGTCTCAAAGGCAAACAGATAAAGGTGGGACATAAAAAAGATAACCACTGCAGTAACTTCCAAACCACTTGACTTATTGCATATGGATCTAGTGGGTCCTATCAAATTTGAGAGCAAAGGTGAAAAGAGATATTTTCCGGTAGTGGTAGATGATTACTCCAGATTCACTTGGGTCGCGTTTCTTCTGTAAAAATCTGACACATTTGAAGAATTCCATAAACTTGCAAAATGACTCCAAATTGAAAAAGGATATTGTACAAAACATATTCGGAGTGATCATGGAGGAGAATTTGGGAATGACTAATTTTAAAAATATTGTGATGAAAATGGAATTAGGCATGAATTCTGAACTCCAAAAACACCACAACAAAATGGAGTGGTTGAAAGAAAAAATAGGGTGTTGTAAGAAATGGGCTCGGTTATGCGCAATAGTAAAAACATGACGAAATTTTTTTGGGTCGAAGTCGTCAATACCGCTTGCTACATAATCAATAGAGTATACCTTAGAGCAGGATTGAACCAAACTCCATATGAACTGTGGTGTTGAAAACAACCTGGTGTTAAATATTTTCGTGTCTTTGGTGGTAAATGATATATTCTTAAAGACAAGTGTTGAGGGTCAAATATTGCATATTCGACCCCATTTATATCTTGGTTTTATGGACATAATATTGCTTAATGTCCTATTTTACTCATGTTTGTGTTGCAAGGTGAATTTGAAAGCTTGGATTGGAAAAGGTGCTAAAAGCATGGATTTGACACTCAAAGGTCACCAAGGCAAATAATGGATCTTAAAAGATAAAGATTGAAGATTTCAAGGTCCCAAGATTTAAGAAAATCAGATGGAGAAGGAACGAAGCCAAAAGAACAAGTACATAATACACATTGACTGTGTCATTGAACACCATTCGATGACATCGAGGAAACATTCGATAACATTGAACACAAGTCGATGACATCAAATTTATGAAGGAAAATTAAGTTGGTCGCAAGACAAATTGAAGACGTTTTTCGATGACTTGAGAACTTGTTCGATGACTCGAAGCTTTGCTCGATGACATCGAATGTTATGTGAAATTTCGGTAAAACTCGGTGGACATATTGGGCACCATTTTCGATTACTCGAAGCACTGCTCGATGACACGAAGGTCACTTTGATGACATCGAATTTATTGAAGAAATTAGAATAACTCTCTAGACTTTTTTGGACAGCTCGATGACATCGAAAGTAGGTTCAATGACATCGAAGGTTATAGAGTCAGGATGAAGCTATAAAAGCGTAAAAAAAAGCACGTATAAAAGACACCTTCGATGACATCGAAGCCTATTCGATATCATCGAACAAACCACGTGAAGTTATGTATAGTGCATAAATTTGAGGCAATTTCCAAATTTTTGCAAAGAGGTGCGAAGGGAGGTGCTACACAACTATAAATAGGAGTCCCCAAGGCATCCCCAGGGATCTATCTAATCATTATAGGGTTTGGAGGAGTGAAGAACAAGGGCGGAGAGCGGTCGCCAAACATTTTTTCTTCTTTCTTCCTTAGTTTTTCATGCTTTCTTCTAGGGTTTTACTTCCAATCATATCTATGGTTGGCTAAACCTCTTAGCTAGGAGTAAGAGGTGAAGCTTGTAGCATGATGGGATGTTTTCTATTTCTTTGATTCATGTTTATGTTGAACTCTCTTTGATTCTAGTTTGATATTTAAGAAATACTTTCAGTTTTTAATGGTTTGTTGTGACTCAAATTACAATAGATCTGCGATAGCTTTGAGTATCTCTTTCCATGTATTGAGATTGTGTAGTAAATCATGTTGTTCACTATTGCTTCATGGGCATGGTCAGATGATGGAATCCCTTCTAATCTTCATGATTCTCTTATGATTGGTTATGAGATTGGTATATCCTATTGTGAGCCATTGTCTCCTAGGTATGGTGATGTGACGGAATCACTTCCAATCCTCACAACTCTCATTCATTGAGAATTAGGTCAAAGGATGTTCAGATTTGGTTTTACTGAGATATCTTCCAATTGGATAAGATGGGACTCTGATTCCAGTTGTGTCCTTGAATCGAGCATAGATCTCCCTGATCTCTTTAAGTGGATCCTTGGAAACTCTAGTTCCCACCTTTGAATTTACAAGTTTTAGTTAAATAATTCACAATTACTCTCTCTACACTTCCAAATTTAGTTTCACATCTTCTTCTAGTTATACTTTTAGTTACTTTCAGAGTACACACGAGATTAGTCCCAGTTAGAGCTGTACATGAGTCGAGTCGAGCAAAGTATTGCCCTGCTCATGCTCTACTCGTCTAAGTACGAGCAAAGTTCGAGCAGATATCGAGACGAGTCGAGTCTGAGTTTTCGAGTTGAGTTCGAGTCTGAGTCCGAATTTGAGACAAATTCGAGCAGGGTTTTCAAGCCGAGTAACGAGTTACGAGTTCGAGTTATAAATTGAGATTCATTTGAATTTCAATTCGATTGTCAATTGGAATTCGAAGTTGAACAAAGCAATAAAATATATAAAATGCATAATTTATGATTAAAAAACTTCGATAATTACACATTTACATTGTTCAAAATGATAATTTACAACTAATAACCTCTATAAGAGGAGTGTCTTCCTGTATTGTCATATGATCCATCGGAACTTCTATCTATTTTTTCATATACATATTGGTTCACTTCCTCTAAGTCAGAAGGCGAAGAGATATTTCCTTTGTGGTCTTTTACAGTTTCAACTAGATTTTTCAAACTTTCTTTATGTGAAAAATTGTATGCAGTACCCAATGCCTTATAAAATTCACCGAGACAGGTCAGGAATTTGAATTTGTTACTCTTTTTCTTCTTTTTTGTCGTACTCGATCCTACTTCAACATCGTGTCATCTTTGACTTAAATATCGCTGAAGTCTAGAAACTTCTTCCATATTGCGTTTTAAGGCGAGTTGGAATTATTTTTCCTCCAAAGATTTTTATCTGGCTTCCTCTGCATCTTTTGTAGATGTCATTCGTGTACTAGATCAAGAAGTAAAAGGTTTGGATGGAGTGAAAGGTTTTCTATTCGAATCTAACAGGGCTTGAAAAAGAATTTGGACATCCTTAGGAGCATTGGGGCATGGTTTTGCATCACCACCTCGACATGACAAGTGTAATCGAAACCAATTAATCTTATTCACAAACTTTGCATCACACAAACCACACTTAATCTTTATTTTTCTAGACCTTGGTGGTGATTCAACTAGAGAAGCGTAGTCCCAAATGTTTATCGATGGGTCAGATCACGACATATCTACACTCAATTTTTAATAAAAAATCAGAATATTGATAAATAATTTGAACTTGATATAGGAACAAAATAAAGCAATATAAATGTATCAAAAATAAAAGCAAATGAACAGGCATATGTAAATAAATATCAAAGATTTAAAATCTTCCAAACCATATTTCAACACTTTCATGTTTACGGTGAAATAATATTACTGATCATTCTTTCAACTAAAAAGAATTGAAAAATCAAAAATAATTACTGAACTGCAGGTAGAGACTCATCACGAATCTCAATCTCCTCTTCTTTATCATCATTCATATTTCCTCCCCATATCGGGGGCAACCAATCTTTCGTACAAATCAACGCTTTAACTGTATTTGGCGAAAGTGAGCTTCGATACTTCCTCACAACCTTGTTCCCTCTGCTAAATGCGGATTCTGATGCCACTATTGAAATTGGTATTGATAATATGTCTCGTGACATCACAGATAATGTAGGGTATTTTGATTCACTAATCCTCATCTTCCATCATTCCAATACATCAAATTCAGATCGCACTATGATTGACTCATTGAGGTACATTTCTAGATCTGATTCCTTAGTATCAACTCTCATTCGTGCTTGTGCTAAGTATGATATGTATTCATTTAGCACATCCAGATTACCAGGTACAGAAATATCTACATCTCTACTTCTTCAACACCCGCTGCAGGTAAAGTACTTACATACAATTTGTACAAATCTTTAAGGGCTTGATGAACCTTAGACGTCTCTGTTGCTAGTCTTTTAGTATGATAAAGCTTCATGAAAATAAAGCTAGCCAACCCGATATTACAATGAGGATCAAGAACAACTGCCAAGGACATCAACGGATGACATTTGTCTCAGTATTTATTGAACTTCATCTTCATACCAACTGTTATCTGGCGTATGAAATCTAGACCCGCACTTGCATTTTTCTGTAGAGCATCCTTAATCTTCCAAAGGGACTGAAGAAATAGATTCGCAGTTAGATACTAATTCCCAGAAAAAATCTTCGTGCATTCGTAGAAAACTTTGAAAATGTGTGAACTTGTTTTGTTTTGGCCCAATCATCTGTGCTCGGTAACCAAGAATACGTTTTGTTACGCGCTACATATTTAGGAAATGCAAGCTGTAATTCCATTGCCGTATCTAACATTTCATAAGTTGAGTTCCAACGTGTACACATATCCAACTTTAACATTTTTTTAGATGACACATTTAAACATTGAATGATGTCATTCCATACACTCAGTCTCGATGGCAACCCCCTTATATATTTCACACTTTCTCTTAGATTCTCTATAATGTTGTCAATTTCTTTCAGCCTTTCTTATACAATCAAATTTACAATATGGACACAACATCTGACCTGCAATATTTTTCCTTAAAAAATAAATTTCCTGTAGCCCTGAACTGGTTACGTAAGCATGAAATAACACTGTCATTTGCTGAAGCATTGTCTAAAGTTATTGCTAAAATTTTCTTTTCAATGCCCAAGCCTTCTAGACAACTGTAGATGCAATCCGAAATAAGTAAACTAATATGTGGAGGAAGAAGGTTACGGAAGTTTAAAATTCTCTTGCAGAGTTTCCAATCCTTATCGACATAGTGAGCGGTAATGAAATGTATCATTTTCTTTGATCGGACGTCATCTATAAATCAGACGTCAAACCTATTCTGGACACTAAAGTGAATACTTCTTTCAGTTTCTTCTCCTATGCGTACATATTCATGCATTCTCTTTGCACTATGACGCGGGAGACATTCTCGGCTCGAGGGTTAAAGAATTGACAGAAAGCCCTAAACCCTTTACCTTCTATCATTCAGAAAGGTTTTTTTTTTAGAATCACTAATCTAGCATACCACTCATTCAGCTTCTCTATGTCAAACCTATGAGTGGACAATACGCCTTGTGAGTTGTCCTCTTCTGACTTCGTAAATGACAGCAACTGTTAGCCGGGAGGAGGGAGTCTTGGTCTCTTAGGATACGTATCAAATGTCAATTTAGATGTGTCGTAGATGCTCCTAGAATCTTGTTGTATAACCCTTTGCAGTGATTACACTTTATCTTTTGTACACCATTAATTTCACTTCTTCGAAGTCATCCCACACTGCTGTTCTCTTCTTCTTCCCTTTGTATGCAGTTGATGTGTCTGTGTCTCCCTCTATGATTAGAGGAGATGTGGCCGATGCACCCATTTCAGGAGTATTTAGGCTTTTGTCTTGACTAGTCATCTATAAAATAAAGTTCCTAATATGTTATACGGCTATACCTAGACCGTTAGACGGGCATACTTACTTAACTATTTAAATCAGTCACCCATTCAAAGTTGGATAGATTGTAATGCCTTCATTTTCTAATTTAAATGTTACGCCGAAATTTCGGCAGCATCTCCCTTTATGTCTCCAGAATATATTAATCATGTATTTGATTCCCATATCAATCATCAACAAAAAGTGTTGACATTTGACGACGAAAATAAATACTTGAAATATATCCAGAGAGAAAAAGTAGAGACAAAACCAGAATAGGCATATGCATTTAAATTGGAATAAATGAAGACATTACAATCTATTTAACCCTGAACTGTCCAAAAAGGGACAATTTGAGAATTTTTATGCATCAAAGAACACACTGAACCTATGTCTGGCAACATACAAATCCTTAAATGGGCAACTGATCATCTTATACTATAACTAGAATAATAAAAAAAATAATAAAACCTAAAAATCAAATAATAAATAAATTGAAAGTACAATCTGAAAGATGAATGCTAAGTGTATTAACTTGAGTACACTAAGCATTCCTCAACCCAAATGCCAAATCCAATTAAACTATTGAAACCTAACTCTAGCTTCTAAGCATCTAACAAAGATTTTTTAAAAAAAATCACTATATTAAGTTTAAAGACAAATAACATTCTAAATCCAAATCACAAATAAAATCAGAAAAGAAAAGGACCCAAAACCAGATCTTTTATGGCCTCTAATCAGATGGTTAAGATCCATCTTTTATACTTTGCTAGTTTGTCCCACCACAATGGGGCCCACGGTTTTGAATGGCTATGATTGGTTAAACATTGAAATTAAATGAGTGGCATACATTAATTCAAATTAAACCGTATAAACTATGCAACCTGTTATCATTTAACCACAATCCTAAAATCAGATTGGTTGAACAATCCTAAAATCATATTGGTTAAACAATCTGTCCATGAGGTTTCATCATCGATTATAGGACTTGGACAAAAAACTCAACCATATGTACAACTAAAGTGTGCCACACCATTTGGAACAAGGGAGATGGGATGTCAACCATAGATTTGTGTGCGTGGCCACTATCGTCTATCATAATCATATTTCATCATACCCATTAATCAAATGAAAATCACTAGGATGAAATGAAAATACAAAAATCAGCTGATATTTTTTATATACAATTAAAATAATTAAAATAATAATTCTTACCTGATGGACGGACAGGGGCATCGGGCAGGGCAAGGACAAGCTACTGATAGGGAAGGGCAGGGACGAGCTGCGGACAGGGGCGTCGGGCAAGCCAGGGATGAGCTGCGGCAGGGACAGGGGATCGGGTAGGGCAGAGATGAGCTGGGTACAGGGCAAGGCATTGACGAGCTGTAGACAGGGGCATTGGACAATCATTATGGCCACCGGACAGGGCAATGTGAGCGCTTGAGAGAGAGGGAAGAAGAAGGGTAAGGGAAATGGCGACTGGGCAGGGCAGGAACCGCCAGACGGTTGCTGTGGCCGTGCGGGTTAGGGTTTTTTAAGAGAAAAGTGTTTTTAAAGGGGAACAACCAAACGAGAGAGAGACTAGCAGTGAATAGGGGCAAGGACGAGATGCGGTACCGGACAGGGGCACCAGGCAGGCCGCAGGGATGAGCGGCAGGAACTAGCGCCGGAGAGGGGAGTGAGTGAGTGAGAGAGAGAGAGAGGGTAGAAGAGGGACGGGCCGGACGTCACCGAACAGGGGAATGAGAGTAGAGAGAGCGAGAGAGAGAGAGGGAATGGGTAGTTTTGAACGGGCGCTGGGAGGAAAGGAAGGGGCAGAAGGGTATTTTTATTTTGGGTGGGCAGGCTGAAAGCGTGAAAGCGACTGGACTTAGGACTTTCATTTTGGGTATATGGCCCTGGTCGAGTACCGAGTCGAGTATGACTCGAGTATTGAGTTGAGTACCGAGTCGAGTATTGCCAAGCTCGTACTCTGCTCGATATCCATTTGAGTATAAAAAAATCAGCTTGTGCTTGGCTCAAACTCATTTCAAGCCGAGTCGAGTACCGAGTCTAGTACGAGTCGAGTACCGAGTCGAGTATGAGTTAAGTATTGCCCAACTCGTACTCTGCTCGAAATCCATTTGAGTCTAAAAACTCAGCTCATCCTCGGCTCAAACTCATTTCGAGCCAAGTTGAGTCAAGTGATTCCAAGTCGAGTCGAGCGAGTAACCGAGCTTACTCTGCTTGTGTACAGCTCTAGTCCCTGTAGATTCGACCTTAGTCTTACCGAGATTATTACTACATCGCAACCCTACACTTGGGGTTGTGAACAACAGGGAATATCTAGGAAAATTTGACTTTAAAAGTGACGATGGTATTTTTTTCTAGGATATTATATGAATAGTCGTACTCATAGACTTTACAATTTGAGGACCCTTACAATTTAAGAAACGGTCAATGTGGTTGTTGATGACCAACCTCATGAGAAAAATGGTCATCCAATTGATGCGGAGGATGATGTGGATCCATACATAATAGGTAAATCAAATAGCAAATCCATCTCTTCTCCTGAGTCTCAACCTTCAGGCAACACATCGTTTATCAAGGATCATCCCCTCAATCAAATCATTGGAGTTCCTAGTGCCAGCGTGAAAACTCGACAATAACTTAAGGGCATTAATAGTCACCTCTACTTCACCCCAAAAATTGAGCCAAAAAATGTTGTAAAAGCACTCAAAGAAGAATACTGGATTGTAGCTATGCAAGATGAACCGCATCAGTATGAAAGAAATGAGATGTGGCAGCTAGTTTCCAGGTCGTAAGGAACAAGTATCATCAGAACAAAATGAATCTTTAAGAATAAATATAATGAATCTAAGAATATTGGGACATCATTATCAAAGAAGCCAATAGTTAAGTTAAGAGAAGAAAACCTACCCACAAAAAAGGAAATAACTGCGCTGGAAACAGTAGTAGCGTACTAGTCAGGGCAATCTAACATTATCAAAGAGTCCTCATGAATACAACCTTAACAAGAAAGTGGGAAGAGGCCAAAATTGTGACCTCGTTCACTAGGATCAAGCAAGCTCAAGAAAAGGATGAGTTAGGTAACAATTGTATGGTCAAGATAGCCAAATATTTGTTGGAATATGATGAGATTGCTAAAAATGGCATAAGTTTTAAGGAATTAGAAGTAGCACCCACAAAACTCGATGATATGTAAGCATATGTGAAAGACCCACTGATTAAATTAATCTTGGGAATGACTAATGTCATCAGCTGACGTACCTCAATGATTATTTATCATCGGATGAATGTGTGGTGAAGGCTGAACTGCTGCAAAATTTTAAAGATTGTTTTGCTTAGGCTTAACATGAGATGCCTAGTCTAAGCCATAAGTTGGTTAAATATCAACCACTGATTAAAGAAGGATTTCAAATAGGAAAGCAACCTACGCGAAGTATGACCATGTAAGTCACCCTTAAAATCAAGGAAGAGGTAGAAAGATTGTTGTGAGCCAACTTCATTTAGCCGATTAGGTACGCAGAGTGCATCTCTAATGCAGTTCTAATGGTTTTAAAAAAGGGAAAAATTAATGTGTGTTGATTTTAGAAATTTGAATTATTCTACACCGAAAGATGAGTACCCTATGCTTATTGTTGATCAATTAATTGATCAAGCTAGAGGGCATAAGATAATATCATTAATGGATAGCTATTCTAGTTATAATCAAATTTATATTGCTAAAAATAATATATAAAAAAATATCTTTTATATGACCTTGAGCTATAAGCACTTTTTTTTGGAAGATGATGCCATTCGACTTAAAAATGCGAGAGCAACTTATCAGAGCGCTATGAATGCCATCTTTCATGACATGATCGGACATATATTGGAAGTATATATAAATGATGTGGTGGTAAAATTATGTAATTTTAATGCCCATCCTGTTCATTTACGATAATCATTTGAATGTATGAGACTGTATAAATTGAAAATGAACCCTTTAAAATGTGCATTCAGTGTTTCAACTGGAAATTTTCTTAGATTTCTGGCACATCAAAGAGTTATTGAGATAGACTAAAATAAAATGCATCTTATCATCAATGCTCAACACGAAGAATAAACAAAGTTATAAAGATTCTTAAGTCAAGTTAATTATCTTCACCGATTTATTTCAAATTCAGTAGAGAAAACTAACATTTTTTCTCTATTGGTTAAGTTAAAAGAAAGGGAAACTTTTGTATTTGAAGAATGTCATTAGAAGGCTTTCGAAAAAATAAATGAGTATTTTACAAAGTCATCAGTTCTGATCCTACCACAAAAAAGAGAAACCACTTCGGCTTAATATATCTATGGCCAAAGAATCTATCAGAGCATTATTAGCTAAGGAGAACCATGACAAAAAAGGGCAAGCAGTTTACTACTTGAGTAGACGATTGAACGATGTTAGAATCTAATATTCTTAAGTAAAGAGATTACATTTGTCATTGTATTGTATAGCTATAAAATTATAGCACTATTTTATGTTTAATATCATCCACATAATTGCCTCAAATCTTAGATGGTTGGAAATGGTAGTTGCGAGGATTGTGAAAGTCCAAGTATGATCGTTACTGTCAATGGAAACATGAAAACCACATGTAAATATCAATAAGGTAAAAACATGCCTGTTTGATTGGCGGTTACCCATAATTAAATACCTAAAAAATCTAAGTATAAATGTTTAGCACAAGCTCAAAAGAGAGGCACATAATTATGTTTTGATAAGTGATGAGTTTGTGCAGAAAAAGGTATGATGGACTTCTTTTGAAATGCGTAAGTACCATTGAGGCTTTGAGAGTCATAGGCAAAGGTCATGAAGGTGTTTGTAGAGATCATTAGGCTAGAAGAAAAATGAGGATGTTAATTGGTGGTATGGATATTATTGGCTAAACATGACATATTTTTGTGTTAAATATGCAAGGTTGCTGACCATGCTAGCAACATAGTCCGGTACAATATGTGTCAACAATAGAATTACATCTAATTATAAAACTTAGCCTTTTGTCAATGGGTCATGGATCTGATTGGTATGATTAAACCTCCATCATTAAAGGATTATAAATTCATCATCGTATCGACCAACTATTTTACGAAATGGGTAGAGATCAAACCTATGAAGGAGGTTAAACATACTAATGTGATCAGTTTTATCCAATAGAATATAATTCATAGATTTGATATTTTAGAATCGACTACGGTCGACAATGGGACAACATTTAATGCCACCCTAGTCAAAGCCTTCATCAAAGAATACAATATTAAAATTTTAAATTCATCACCATATTATACACAAGTAGAGGTGACAAACAAGATTCTTAAAAAGATCATAAAAAAATGAATGATGATAACTCGAGGGCATGACATTTAAAGTTATTAGAAGTGCTTTAGGCTTGTTGGAGTTCTCTAAAGACAGGGACAAAATTATCACTTTTACTTTGACCTATGGTCATGATGTAGTACTTCTGATGAAAATAATTGTTCCATCCTTAAGGGTTGCATACAAAAATCAGTTAACCATAGAAGAATTCATTGAGGCCATACTAATTGAGTTAGAAGAATTAGATGATGTTTAATTAAAAGCATTAGATGTCTTACAACAGCCTGAGGATCATGTTGTAGGTATTTATAATAGAAAAGTAAAAGGAAAGTCCTTTTTCAAAGGCTAACTAGTTTGGAAAGCGATTGTGTCGTTTCGTACTAGGTAGAAAGGTGAATTTGGCAAATAGTTTCCAACATGGGATGGCATGTATGTAGTCCATAAACTCCTAAAAGGTGGGGCCTACTTATTAAAGGATTTAGATGGAAATATCATAAAATTTGCCATTAATGGTCGATATCTCAAGAATTTTACTCTTGACATGTGAGAAACACTAATGAAAAGTGTGAAAGAATAAAAATTAATTCGGCCATGGTATCTGGCTGAATTTAAGAATTTAACATCTTAAACAGTGGCACCAATAATTTAAAAAATGGCTGATGAATGGTTCTCATTTATAACTTTGTATATACAATTGAAGAAAAAGAAGTGATGTCATTAGATAAGCCGATAACCGAGACTTTTGTATTGATATATACCATCTATGATGTACTCCACATCTATCCCCCAATCTGTTCGGACAATAGCCTCTATATCGGGAGATTCATACAAGGCTATGGCATTGCCTATGTTGTTGCTAGTGCCTTTACGATGTGTTTCAATGACAACTAATGCCTCCTCCCTCGATGCCTTGGATGCTTAACCACCTGATGTTGTCCCTCATTGGCAGTAAGCTCTTATAATGTATCATCGGAGGTGTCACCCTAAGGCGCTGATGTTGGTCGAAGTGCTGACCAATTTTTTTTATGTATAGAGGCTCATGCTTCTTGAATCTATGTGAAGAGACCCTCCATAGTGGCAAGCTCTTTGTCCTTAGTCCTCTATATCCTAAGGATTTATCTCCCAGCAGCTCAACACCTTCGTCAATAGTTTCATGAAACGCAGAGTCTATCCTTAGCTTTACATTAGTCTAGTAAAATGATATGGATTTGAATAAGGCAATAAACTCTTTCTCTAGCAAATTTGTGGGAATGCTTAAAGGGTTGAAGCTCCTCAAGAAGTGTATGAACTTCATCCATTGTTGTGGTCCCATGAAGGTCTGAAAGTCTCCACTAGAAAATATCTCTTAGTAAGTATCCGGCATGGTGGATTACATGAGTAGCCATTACGAAGAGAAATTTTAGCTGTGAGAATTTGAACTTAAGTAGAAAGTGAATCCATATTCCTGTTTTATAGGCCAAATTCAGGGAAGAGATGTCGTGATTAACACATTGTGGGTGGCAGTTAATGATTGCATAATGGAATTTGGTGTTTCTACGAGGCATGTTCGTCTTCCGACGGACAGATTTAGGAGATTTGTCGTATCTATAATAAATGCTAGAATAAGCAACGGTTTAAAGTATCATTGTTAGGGTCAACTTTCCATTAGGTTAGGCTACACTAAGTAGTTGACATATTGACCACTCTGTCAACATGCATATGTCGACCAACTACTTTGTTGTGGTCAGTTCAATTCAATTAGAAAGGGCAACTAAGTGTAAATGTAACAACCATGAAGATCTGATTAAACAAATCATGCAACCCTGACATTTGTTTGAGTTTTATTAATAGATGGATTAGATTGATGTTTAATTTGCTAAAAGAAAGGCTCTTTCCTTAGATTAAATATAAAAAAGGGAACTAGCTATTTTCCTTTACAGTGTCGGAAAAGAAGAAAATATGTACAGGTAAAAGTTGTTACATATACAAACTTTGGTCCAAGATTATTTCGTTGTGGAGATCCTCGTACTAGTTGATGCACTTGACCATTGTTTATTCTGTCTTTGTTTTACAAGCTTCCCACCTTGAGAGTTTGGCATTTTTTGTGTCGACGTAAGCTCATAATTTGGGAGTGTTTATTTTGCATTTACATGCTGTGAATGCAAGGAAGGAAGCAATGATTACTTACATTTATAATTGGTGGAAATTTCAACCATTTCCCGTATTCAACTTCCACTATTTGTTTTCATAGTAGAATTATGAAATCAGACATCATGACTAATTCCATCAATTTGATTTACTAATGAAATTGGAAAATGCATTTGAAGCAAATGTTATAGTGTTCTGCCACTATGTTAGTACATGTGGTTGACTAGTCCAGCTAATTGGCCCATGCAATCAAGACTCATGTATCGGTGAGATGAATGCCCATGCAAAAAAAATTCTTTGGCACGTCCCGAACAGTTTTTAGTCCATGCAAACAAGGATCCATGTATTGATCGAATGGAGTTTACCTCAAACAATGTTAGAGCTTCCGGTGCTGGTGAGATGAACAACCCGAGGTTCAAACTAGTTTCCCACAGTCGAGTTCGCTACACAGAAGATGAAGAAAAGAAAAGAAGAATATGATGGCAAATTATGAAATGGATTTGGGATATCTATCAAAATCAAGAGCAAGTAGATAAGAAGTATAGAGAAAGGGAAGACATACTTGAAAGGGCGAGCCCTAAGTCCTAGAGGGGTGGGTGAATAGGACTATGTCAAATAAAAAATAAATGCGGAAAGATAACTCAGATAGCAGAAATCTAAACCAACCTCAAATGCACAAGTATTGAGAGGTTGATACTAATGTTGTTCTAAGGCCAACCTAACACCAAAAACCAATGGCTTATGGTAGGACAACCTGATTTCTAGAACATTGGTAAGTATCAAAAACTCGAACTGATATAGAGGCAAAGGAAATAAATCTGGCTATTACAACAATCACCACAATTGCATAAAATAGATACAAGCATTCACACACGTAACTAGATACAATCATCCACCAAAACACCACGAATTATAGTGGTTCGGGTGTACACCAACTGTTCTCAAACAGCCACCCTACTCCATTCCTAATATCCACAACCCATGGGATATCGGCTTTCACTAAGAAAGATGGTTTTCCAAGGTTCACCTTATAGCCTTTATAGATGTGTCTTTCAATGGGCTTACACAATCAAAAAAACCTTCACACTGAGATTTTCCTGGCTAATCTCAATCAAAACCACAAAAAGAGATTTTCCTGGCTGAATCTCTCAAACCACAATACAGAAAATAAAATCAATTCTTATTTAAAGAATGATCTTCGATGTAGCCCATAGAACTACCTCTTTGTAGATAAAGATGTTAATGTTCAATCTCATAGAAGAAGGGGTTCTAAGTCTAGATGAATTTTAAATTAAATCCAACCTTAGGCTACTTGGATTCAATTTCTTAAATCTCACAAAGGGTCAAATCAAAATCCCCTTTATATTAAATAGAATGGAATAAAGAGATCAAGAAATTAATAAACCAAAAAGCTATTAAAATAATTTATAAATACCTCATAATAACTTCACAATAATAGGGACTAATCTCTCAGAGTGGTGGCTTAAATTAGATTGGAATGAATGAAAAAATCTGAGAAATGTCCTCAATTTATAGGCTGCAATTCGGTTCCCTCGACTAGTTTAAGGTTTGTCTCGACTGGTCCTAGTATAAATAATTTTCAAATTTTCTAGCGCGATTGGATAAAACAGCCCTCGACTGGTCAAGTGGCTCGCTCAACTGGTCGAGCATAGCTATCGACTAGTCGAGTGAATTAAATTAGCGTTGCTGGAGTTCGAGTTGAGCCCTGCTCGACTGGTCGAGTAGGTCTCCATGGCCGGTCGAGCAGGGTACTTGACTAGTCGAAGACCGAACAACCTTATCTGATTTTTTGAATAAAATTCAGTACTGGTCGAGAAAAATCCTATACTGGTCGAGCCAGTGTCTGGACTAGTCGAACACTGACTAGGACTAGTCGAAGCAAAGCCTAAAATAAGTATTATGACGCAAATTAAAAATGCAATGTTAATGACCTAATCATATGGTCTTTCTAAGGTCATGTATACCTTAAATGTGAGTATTGAAATTGAAACATCGGTCGCTTCGGTAGATAGGTCACTTTGAAGCGCATGAAGCTTGACCTCGTATACTTGAGCTTGTGTCTTGAAATTGTGTCTTGAGCATTTGACTTGAGACTTAAGCTTAATCAAATATATTTGAGCTTGAAATTGAGCTTTATGCTTGAACTTGAGCTTGAACTTATGCTTGAGCATGTGCTGCACTCAAACTTGAGCTTGAGATAGTGCACTTGGAGTTGAGTACTTGGACTTAGTAAACTTCAACTTGTTCTCATAGTTGAACATGCATAATTGTAGCACACTAAATGTCGATGTAGATAACATGAAGCTTATCTTCAAATAAAGGTGAAATTTCCATCTATTTGAACTTGAAGGTGAACATTCCATCTATCAAAATAAGTCAAACATTCCGAAGTATTTTGGCACAACAAAATTTGACAATATAGGGTGCTAGATTTACAACATAGCACTTACAATCTCCCCCTTTGTCAAATTTGTGACAAAACCAACTTATAGAAGATTAACCTATTATAATACATAGATTAACTTAGTTCACATTAAATCCAACAATCACAACTCCCCCTCAACATGAGCTCGGTAGAGACCTGTATTAGGATATACATATACATATCTAAAAAAAAAATTTCCACAATGCCACATGCATATCCACATCTTTACATCCACTCCAAAACCACATAATAACATCATAACAAACAAATTAAGCAATAAGCAATAATATACTACCCTAATTTCTCTTCCTTTTTGTCACAAAATGACAAAGGAAGAAAAGAAGAATAATATGTGAATGTGGTATCTAAATATGTGAAGAGAGTAAGAAAGAGTGTGAAAGTTAGCAAATTAAAACATAATACAATAGACTATCCACATCACACACAGTTAAACATGTTCAAATATAAGAGTCACCAAGAAGAGTAAAGTTAAGTAGTTAATACAAGTCCAACAAAAGAAAGAAATCTAATCAGAACTAGATGAAGAGGGAGGTGGAATGGATGGATCAATCTAGTGTAATCCCTTATTTATGCATCTAAAATACTTACGCATATACTTCATTTGATTATCTTAGGAAATTTTCAGTCCATCCACCTTCTCTTCCAATGAGCGAAGGCGCTCATCAAAATCAGAAGGCTAAAAATCAGGATTAGCCTCAGGATTATCTTCTTCCAGTTCATCAAAAATATCATCCATCATGGTGTCTGTGGAAAATACGTCTTCCTCTCCAACTCCCTCAGCTTCCCCATCCATTTAACTAGGTGTTAGCTTTAAATTCATCTTATTGATGTTTGAATTGTTGAGTGGGAGAAGTGCAAGAGGTGCTTCACTAGTTGGCATGACCACATTGCAGTGCAATGCAAGTGCAGTCATCAAATAAGTAAAAGGAACATGGCTATGACCCGAATGAAGTTAAAATTGGATAATGATATAACAAATTAGAGAGGAAAGACATACAATAGTACCAAACACTACAGAATGAAGAATACGAACCATAAAAGATGTTAACTCAGCTTTATTTCTGGATCTGGGATATACATTAGAAATGAAGATACGATGCAACATTTTGTATTTGGGCAACATTTGGTTCCCCGGAGTGCATTCCAAGAGTTCCATTCCGAGTCCATGTTGCATAGTTTGCGTGTCAAAAGCCATTTTTTTGACTCATTTATATTCTTGGCTAAGACCGGTATAGGTATACCATTGTCATTGACATTCACATCGAGTTAGTCAACAATAATAAATCGATCAACCTTATATAAACCTTCTCTGAATATAATTGTGAAGATTAATTCTTCAATCGAGACATCGCTTATACAAGCAAACATGGTCTGCACAATGGAACGGTATGCAGGTCCACCTTAATTCAAAATATTTTGTCATCCTACAGCGACAAGGAGAGGAATGATTTAAAATTAAGTGAGATGGTTTGCATTTACCGGCCGCTCAACAATGATCTCCCGTTGACAGAAATCTCGCACATAATCGGGATCATCACCGGGAGGCCATAGGGTTCTAACCCTAACACTAGATGTCCGAGAGCCTGAAGCTCTACTTTTCTTCGGACGGCCTTCCATAACAAGATAAAGCAAGAAAATCTAACAAAGAAAGAATGAGATTCAAACCCAACTGATTTTTTACTAGAAAACCCAACAAACCATAAGGAAAGTTGAAATAAATGCAAGATTCAAGTAAGATGAGACTCAAAGATCTTAAATCCAAAAGGAAATTGTAAATGAAGCACTTACTTGCATGAATCAAAGATAGGTTCGATGGGTCGGAGAAGGGTCGAGTGAGGAAGAAGAGTTTTTTGGAGAAAAATTGATTTTTCACCCTAAAAAGGGGTGTTGGCCTATGTACCATGACTGGTCGAGTACATGCTCAACCGGTCGTGCCATGACTGGTTAAGTATGTGCTCGACTAGTCGTGAGAGCACAAAAATTTGTATATTTTTATAATTTTAAAATAAAAATAAATTACAAAAAAATATACAAAAATACAAGCATGTAATCATGAAAATCTCAAGTAGAATTACACATACAAATATCCATTTTTAACTTAGAAAACCTATTTCTGTCAAGTGGTTTAACGAATATGTCAGCAAGATGATTTTCAGTTTACACGTAGTCCAATGAAATAACTTTTTCTTCCACTAATTCCCTAATATAATGATACCGAATGTCAATATGTTTGGTACGAGAATGTTGGATGGGATTCTTAGAGATATTGATTATGCTAGAGTTATCGCAATATAGAATTATTGTGTCTTGCACAATGCCCTAATCATTTAACATTCTTTTCATCCACACAAGCTGAGTAAGACATTTCCGGCTGCAATATATTCAACCTCAACTATGGATAGGAATACAGAACTTTATTTCTTACTATGTCAGGAAACCAAACAGTTCCGAACATAAAAGCAACCACCGCTAGTGGATTTTCTATCGTATATATTCCTAGCCCAGTCAGCATCTGAGTATTTGGCTAATTGAACATTAGTATCAAGTGGATCCATAAACCTAAATTAATTATACTTGTTGAAAAGGCCTAGCTATATGTCCTAGACGGGGGGGGGGGGGGGGGTGAATAGGACTATGACTATGCCAAATTTAAAACTTTAACAGCGGAATTTCAATGAATAAATGAATGATAACACTTTAAACAAATCACAATATGGAAATGTAAAGCAACCTCAAATACTAGAATAGAGAGGATGATACCAATGTTGTTCTAAGGACAACCTTGCACCATAAAAACCAAAGGTTTATGGTGGGACAACCTTACTAGAACAATTTGAATATTACAACATTCACATTCACACATACATCCCACAAACTTGAATGATAAAAGATATAGAAATTAAACAAACATTCAAACCACAAGACAAAGAATTATAGTGGTTCACCTGTGTATACACCAATTGTTAAACAACAGTCACACAACTTGCTACTCCACTCCTAATATCCTCACACAGGGGATATTAGCGTTCACTATGAAAATAGGTTTCTCAGGTTCACCAAAAACCTTCACAATTGTGTCTTTTAAATGGGCTTACACAATTCAAAAACCCAACTTTCTGAGTTTTCTGGCTCTTCTAAGATAACCAACACAATGAGATTCTTCTGGCTCAATCTCAAAAGAAACCAAAACATACAAGATTTATATAAACGTAAAATACCTGGATTTCTCCTTTTGTAGTAGCCCAGAAGAACCAAATCGGAGTAGAAGTTCGAATAGAAGTTCAAATGTCTAATACCCACTTTGAAATGGTTCTAGATTCTAGATTGCTTTAAATTAAACCAGTTGGGCTAGCTCTATTTGATTTTGATTCCAAGAAGAAGGAATACAACAATTCCTCTTTTCAAATCAAATTGGAATATAAGAACAAAATCAAATTGACAAAGCTAACAAAAGAGAATATTAAATATGCACAAAGTAGCTTAAAAAGAATATAAACTTATCTCAGAGTGATGCCTTAATTTTACTTAAATTAGATATAAAACTCTGAAATACGTGTTCTATTTATAGTTGCAGAAACTACGTCTACGACTGGTCGTGTGTTCATCATGACTGGTCGTAGGATGAACTGCATTTTGAAATTTTAAGCATGATCAGATAAAACCATTCCACGACTAGTCCTAGGTACTTCACGACCGATCGTGAGGCCTCCACGACTGGTTGTGACTTACACACGACTGGTCATGAGACACCAGAATTCTTTGCTGAAGTTTGAGTCGTAACTACAGGACTAGTTGTGAATGAGTCGACACTGTTCCTACGACCAGTCGAGCGGTCTCTAGGACTGGTCGTAGCTCAACTAAAAAATTCTGAAAATTTGCAACAACTTAGGACTGGTCTTGGAATTTCTTGGACTGGTTGAGCCAGTTCTTGGACTAGTCGAACAAGGTCCAGGACTAGTCTTAGAAAAGGCCAACCACTTATAAAATGATTCAATTTGAATTATGTACACAAAATGACCTACCCTAAGGTCAATCTAAGGTCATTCATACCTTAAATGTGAAGTATGGACATTGAGTCTTCATTTCTTTAGATGATAGTTGACCTTTGAAGATTATGAAGCTTGAGATCTGTACAAGATATAGCTTAAACTTGAGATCTTCTAAAGCTTGGATTTGTTGTTCTTGAGTTGTACTTCATCTTAAGTTGAACATTATCTTGAGTCTTGAACAAGCACTCATCTTTTCGATGTAGCTTTAAAAACTCTAAACATTGAAGCTTACAGAAGTGGACAAAGAACTTGACCTTGCATTTCTTGAAGTAGATTACCGTTCTTAACTTGTAGCATTGTGATGTAGTGTCTTGAACATACAAATCAACATGCTACACAAGACACGGATTGTGTTTTTGGCATGACAAAAATTGACAAACAAAGGAGCAAAAAACCATAGCACTTACAATCTCCCCCTTTGTTAAATTTATGACAAAACACACTCCAATAAAAATAAGAACAACATTACATGCTCAATAAGGAGTCATACGCCAATCATATATAAGAGAACCAGTTACAGCTTGGTTAAAGAATCATGCACCAGTTGTCATTAACTAGTACAAATTCCCCATTACTTGCTCCCCCTGAGTAGCACATGTAGATCAGATCCATAAATATTATGCTACTCCCCCACAATACAATCCATATACATTCCATATTTATCAATCAATCCAAAACTTAAAATATTCTCCCCCCTTTTGTCACAATATGACAAAGGAATAAAGGAATAAATGAAAGTGGAAAACCAATAAGAGAGTAATAAAGGAGTTAAATAGACAAAAGATATATAAGCAAATTTAAAGTGCATATATCATAAACTAGTATAATCCAAAGTAAGTCTAACACACTGAAAGAAACCAAAATAGTCTAACAATTATTACAGACCAATGAATAAAAACACTTAATCAGATCCAGAAGAAGGAGCAGGTGTGGTAGGATTAAGCTGATGAAGGTCCTTGTTTAAACGCCTAAGATACTTGCACGTATATTTAAATTGTAAATCATGGCCAACATTTATGTTCTTAACCTTATCCTCAAGTGCACGAAAACGAGCATCAAAATCTGATGGCTCATAGTCAGGATCATTTGCAGAGTCTGATTCAATTTCATAAAAAATGTCATCCATATTAATATTATCAGGAGGAAGATCACTAGCCTCATCTACATTCCCTGCTTCAGCTCCACCACCACCAACATCCACTTGGCTAGGAGCCAATTCCAATTTCATCTTGTTTATATTAGTATTGTTAAAAATAAAATGATGAATAAGAGCCTCTCCAACAGGCATAACAACTAGCATGTGAATAGTTAACACAATCATAATATATGTAAATGGAATATCACTGTGTCTTAGATGGAGACGAAACTGAATGATGAAATGACATATTAAAGAAGGTTGACAGACTTTAGTACCAGAGACGATAGAATGTAAAACCCGAACCATAAAGGAAGTCAGTTCTATTTTTTTACCAGAATGCGAATACATATTTGAAATAAAGATTCTGTGGAGAACCCTGTATCTGGGTAACAAGTACTTTGAGGAGAGCACATTTCCCTTATAAGTCCATTGCACATCCATATTGCATAAATCTCTGGTGAGCATGCATTTTTCTGATTTTGAGGGTTTCTCAACTAGAATACGAATAGGAATACCCTCGTCATTAACAGGTATGTTAGAGCCAAAATCAGATAATGGTATACTTCAAATGGACCTTCTCTAGTATCAATATTAAACGTTAAATTCTCATATATATGAAAATTCAGAAATGCATGCAAACATGGTCTGAGCAATAGACTGGTATGTAGGCCCACCCCAATGTAGGATGTTATCCCAGCCTACAGATTGGAAAAGAGGAAGGAGATTAAAAGGAGCAATGTATTCAATGTGAACAGGTCTTTCAATAATAACATTGCACAAACGCAAATGCCATACATGTGAGGAATCATCTTCGGGTGACCGAAGATGGCGCCGAGTGATAGGAGTTGATCTAGAAGATAATGGACCATAGGATGTTTTCTTTTTCCCTCTAGCATCCATTTGCAATAGGAGAATCAAAGAAACAAGGAGTTTCAAAATATGTGGAGTGGGGTTTTGCTAAATTAGATTTTTCACAATAAAACCCCAAAATTGTAATGAATCACAAAATAAATTACTCCAAGAGTGAAAATGAAGAAATATTGACTAGAATCGATAAGAAAAACGTAAATGACGTACTAACCTTGAAGATCTAAGAAAGTGGGTACGACCGGTCGGGCGTAGGCTCGTTGGAGAGAAGAGTTGAAATGAAGAAGAAGTTTTACTCAAAATTTAAAAGGTCCAGCATGCTACATGACTGTTCATGGGATGTCCTTGACCGGTCGTGTCACGATTGGTCGAGTATGTCCACGATTGGTCATGTGCCGACTAAAATATGCATTTTTCATAAAAATTTGAAATTTAAACCAATAATTATTAAATATATATATACTATGATACAAACATGCATGAAAATTCAATTTAGATTACACATACCAAGATCAAATTTTAATTTATTAAACCTTCTTTTGTCGAGCGGCTTAGTAAAAATGTCAGCAAGTTGAGTCTCGGTCGGAATGTAATTCAAAGAGATAGTCTTTTCTTCCACTAATTCACGAATGTAGTGATATCTAATATCAATGTGCTTGGTACGTGAATGCTGAATTGGATTTTTAGATATATTTATTACACTGGAATTATCACAATATAAAAGCATTGAATCCTGTACAATTCCATAATCGCTTAACATACGTTTCATCCAAACAAGCTGAGTACATGCATTTCGAGCTGCGATGTATTTTACCTCAGCACTAGAGATCTATATAGAACTTTGCTTCTTGCTAAACCAAGAAACTAAACAATTTCCAATATAGAAACAACCACCACTGGTTGACTTTCTATCATCGATATTACCAACCCAATCAGCATCTGAGTACCCTGCCAACTGAACACTAGTATCATATGGATACCAGAGACCCAAATTAGCTGAACTTGCGACATATCGCATAATCCGCTTAACAGTAGTTAGATGAGACTCTTTAAGATCAGATTGATATCTAGTGCAAATACTAACAATAAAAGCAATATCAGGTCTACTTGCAGTCAAATAAAGTAAATTACCAATCATATTGCAATATACTTTAGGATCCACATTTTTACCTGTTGAGTCTTTTGAGAGTCTTAAGGTTGTACTCATAGGAGTATCAAAATTTTTACTATTCTCAAATCCAAATTTTTTGATTAAGTTCAAAGCATATTTAGTTTGAGAAATAAAAATACCATTAGGTTGTTGCTTTACTTGCAACCCAAGAAAATAGTTCAATTCCCCAACCATGCTCATTTCAAACTTAGATTTCATTAAATCTTCAAACTAAACAGTCATGTTAGTACATGTAGATCTATAAATAATATCATCAACATAGATTTGCACCATTAAGATATGATCGTTATGTTTTTTAACAAAAAGAGTCTTATCAACACTTCCCATTTAAAAATCATGACTTAGTAGAAACTTAGTCAATTTTTCGTATCATACCCTGGGAGCTTGTTTCAAGCCGTAGAGAGTCTTTTTTAGGTGATAGACATAATCAGCATTCTTAGGGTCTTCGAAACCCGTTAGTTATTCCACATAAACTTCTTCATGCAGATTACCATTTAAGAAGGCACTCTTTACATCCATTTGATAAATTTTGAATTTTTTAAAACAAACAATGGATATGAATAGTCTAATTGATTCAAGATGAGCTACTGGGGCAAAGGTTTCATCATAGTCGATGCCTTCAATTTGAGTATACCCTTATACAACCAGTCTAGCCTTGTTTCGAATTATATTACCAAGTTCATCAGACTTATTTTTTAAAATCCACTTAGTTCCTATAATGTGTTTATCTTTTGGTCTAAGAATAAGATACTAAACATCATTTCTCACAAATTGGTTAAGCTCTTCTTACATAGCTACTATCTAGTTTTCGTCAGTAAGAGCTTCTTTTATGTTAGCCGGTTATATCTGGGATATAAAGCACACATAATTACATATGTCTTCTAGTTGTCTATAAGTGCGCACACCAGTGAGAGGGTTTCTAAGAATTTGAGTGGTTGGATGATCATTAACAGTCCTTAGTTCATAATTAGTTTGATTTGATGAAGTAGCTGGTTTGTTAATTAAAAGAACTTCATCATTATCTGAACTTGGGGCAGGTGTATTCAAGTGATCGTCAATGACCACATTGATGGACTCTTGAATCACACCAGTCCCCTTGTTGAGTACTCGATATGCACGACTGTTCAAAGAATACCCTAAAAAGATACATTCATCACTTTTAGTGTCAAACATTCCCAGATTTTCACGATCACATAAAATATAGCACTTGCTACCAAAAACCTGAAAGTATTTGATAGTAGGCTTCTTATCAGACCACATTTCATAAGCCATTTTATTATTAATTTTACTTATATAAACCCGGTTGATTATATAGCATGTAGTATTTAAGGCTTTAGCCCAAAGATTTTTAGGGAGCTTCATACTATTTAACATTACATTAGCCATTTCTTGAAGCACTCTATCTTTTCTTTCAACAATTCCATTTTGTTGTGGTGTTTTGGGCACGGAGAATTCATGTGATATTCCCTGATCACAACAGAATTTCTCAAAACTGCTATTTTCGAATTCTGATCCATGATCACCATGGATCTTACTAACTTGAGAACGTTTTTCAATTTGGATCCGTTTGAGAGTCTTTTTTACTTCATCAAGGGTTTCTGATTTATCTCTTAAAAAGGTTACCCAAGTAAATCGAGTATAATCATCGATGATCACCAGTATATATTTTTTGCCACCTCGACTCTTCGTCCTAGTTGGTCTTACAAGATCCATGTGAAGAAGTTCGAGAGGTTTAGATGTGACATTAAAGTTCACCTTTTTGTGAGCACTCCTAGTTTGTTTGCTAATCTGGCGTTTGCACATATTTTGTCTACTTTTTGTAGTTTAAGTGGACATCTTATTAGTTCTCTTTTGCTCAATCTATATAGATTGTGGTAGTGTACATGTCCAAGGCGTTTATGCCATAACTCAGTTTCATCGGTATGGACCATGTAACACAGTTGATTAGATGAGTTAGAATCTCTTACGATGTAGTAGTTGTCAGAAGCTCAACGACCAGTTAATATTACTGAACCACTTTTGTTTAATATCACACCTTAGGTTAGAAAAATTAACACTGATTTTTATCACATATTTAAGAAATGCTTAACAAGTTATGTTTTAAATATTCAATGTACAGAACATTCTCAAATAAGGGGAGGTTAAAAAGTTGAACCGTACCTTGGCCAATAATCCTGTAGTTGCTACCATCACCAAATGTGACTGAGCCATCAGTCATGTCTTTAAGAGTGGTGAATAGACATTTGTCACCAGTCATGTGCCTGGAGCATCCACTGTCTAGGTACCACTTTGAATGGCTTGAAGCTTTGAAAGTTGTGTGAGCAACTAAGCAAGTAACCTTAGGAACCCATTTCATAACCATTTTGGGTGTAGGAGTATAGTTGGTCTTCTTATGTTTGTAGTTGTTGTAAGAATGACCCACTTAGTTAGATTTTAAGAGTTCCTTAAGTAGATCAACTATTTTCTCAGCTAAAGTGTTTCGGTTCTAATTTTTATAGTTGATATGGTTACTTTTAATTTTAAAAGATTGAAAAGTTTTAGTATTTTTAGAAAACTTTTGATTAGAACTTTTCTCTTTTGAGTTTGAAGAGTCACCTTTTACAAACTTATCAGAAGTATTCTTCTGTTTAAGAGGAACATTTGTATCATAGCCCAAACTGGATCGGTCGCCACTTTTTATAGATCAGATAAAAGTTTTTCTAATTTTGGATGACCTTCGGCATACGTCCATGTATCCTCTAAACTCAAAAGTGAAGAGATTTTAAGTTTAAGTTTTTCATTTTCAGATTTCAGATTTTTAATCCGGGAGATTTTGAATTCTAAATTGCATTTGCATTTTTCAAAACAATCTGAAATATGAGATTTTTCTAAAATAAGAGAATCAAAATTTTCTTTAAGTTTTGAAAACCTTTCTTTTTGAAGCTTTAGTTTTACCGCAATCTTACAACTTTCATTGTATAGGGCATTATAAGCATCTTGAAGATCTTCTTCATTTTCATGATCACTATTCAGATTTTCTTCACTAGTAGAATTATCATGATCTGAAAACGCAAACTTGGCTAGAGTCATAAGAGCTTTGACTTCATTGCCTGACTTGGTTTCAGAATCTTCTTATTCAAGAGAAGCTTCAGAACTGGAAGATTCATCGCAAGTAGCCAACATACTTTTCTTTTTGGGTTTATCCTTCTTAGGACACTTGTTTGCCAAATGCCCATATTCTTGGCAGTTGTAACATTGACTGTCTTTTAATGATTTATAAGTTTTAAATATAGATCTTTTCTTATCATTAGATTTTTCAAAATCAACCATCTTTTTACTTTTGAAAATTTTGTAAAACTTTTTTGTTAGAAGGGCCATATCATCTTCTGAGTTTTCTAAATCAGAATTGTTATTATTTTCTTGAGAAACATTTTTAGAAGACTTAAGGGTAATAGATTTACCTTTAGGAGCTTTAAAATTTAACTCGTAGGTTTGTAAAGACCCAACTAATTCTTCTACCCTCATATTGTCCGTATCACAAAGTTCCTGGATCACAGTCACCTTTGAGTTGAACCGTTCAGGTAGTGATCGTAGTATCTTTGCACACACTTTGCTTTCTGAGATTTTATCACTAAGACCCCACATAGAGTTCACAATGTCATTCAATCTTATATAGAAGTCCATGAACATTTCATTTTCTTCCATATGTATTTCCTCAAATTTGGTTGTGAGGATTTGGACTTTAGATTTCTTGACAATTGATGTACCCTCGTGTGTCATTTCTAAAATATCCCAAGCTTGATTTGTAGTATCACAAGATATAATTCTTTTGAATTCATCCGGTGATAATGCACAAGTGATTGCATTTAATGCTTTTACATTGGCACTACTCTGACTTTTCTGAAGTGTGGTCCAGGTAAAATAAGGTGAGACTTTCATTAATTTTGATCCATCGATACCAGTCACTTCAGTGGTGGGAGGGATCCATTCAGTCACTGTGTCTTGTCACACACTCTCATCTATAGATTTTACGAAAATTCTCTTCCTGGCTTTCCAATAGGCATAATTGGAGCCATCAAATGGTGGAGGCCTAGTGACCGAAAGGCTATCAAAATTTGACATCTTATAAATAGCTTAGATCGATTAGCTCAGGAAATAAATCCAAAAATATAGCAATTAAAATGAGCTATTGGGCTCTGATACCATTTGAAAAAGGCCTAGCTATATGTCCTAGAGGGGGGGGGGGGTGAATAGGACAATGCCAAATTTAAAACTTTAACAGTAGAATTTCAATGAATAAAGGAATGATAGCACTTTAAACAAATCACAATATGGAACTGTAAAGCAACCTCAAATACTAGAATAAAGAGGATGATATCAATGTTGTTCTAAGGACAACCTTGCACCATTGTAGACACTGAAAAATTGGCACCCACGCTGGTTTGCGTGTGTTATGGTGGTGGGGGTGGTTAAGTTGGTTTGTGGATGTTGGAGTCGCCACAAGATGAATGATTTCAAAATCCCGTAGTCGGTTAGAACCACGGAATATGTAAGGATGTATGGTCTCTACTCAGTGAAGTAAAATAATCTCAAGGGATGATGTATGTTGTGGTCGAGATGGGACTAGGCACACATGTGGATTTTTGATGTAGCAAGATCCGAGATTTCGGCAAGCCACAGAGTATATGTCTAACGATGCGTCTAGAAGGCAGATGTAATGGTGCTTATGTAAAAAGGTAAAGAAGAATGGACTAGATCACTAGGAATTTCTGATGTGACAGGATTCGGTGCTCGGAAAGTCACAGAACATACATTCACTAGAGATCTAGAGGAGTAGGGGGGTTGAGAATGGAATAGATGTCATGATGAATGCTTGTATGTAAAATGAATGGAACTTTGACTTGATCTTTGAGTGAGCTAAGGTATGGATTGAACCATGATCAATCTGGGCTAGATTTATAGATTGAAAAGGTTGAGAGGAAGGCTAGGGGATGGCAGGAAATTTCAGATCATTGAAGACTTGGGAGCTCCTTCCCTTTCTTTCACTCTCTTCCTCACTCTCTCCCTTTCTTTCTCACTTAGCCTTAGAGATGTGAAGTGGCTTGTTGAAATATGAATATGAGAGGGCTATTTATAGCCTTCTCCAATGGCATTTCTGTAATATTTGGGATTGAAAGGGGCAAAAGCTGAGGTGGCAAGTGGTGATTGGTTAAGGAGAGAGAGACGCCACGTGGCGCATTCTCATTGCCTATGAGGCTTAGTAAAATGGTAAATAGTGAAGATGGGGAGGGGAGGTAAATTCAGGAAAAAGTTAACTTTTGGACGCTGGGCCAGCTGTCCACATGCGGGCCGTGACTGGTGGCAGCTCGAGTATCTCTGGTGGTAGTCAAACTACCGCCGCCGGAGTTCGTTTGGGTCGGGCTCATGCATGCGAGTTTTGTTCGACATGTGGGTTCGATCGGTGACCTCTTTTTGGGGTTTTATTGCTCGGACAAATGGGCTTAGGCTTGGGTAACAGGTTCTTATTAAGGTATAAGGTATAGGCAGGGGTTGTGTGTGGATTGAACTGTTTGGATCAAGGTTTAGGGTCTCCGTTTGGAAGTTTTAAGATTCTTGGATCCGGGTTAGGTTTAGGCCGAGATTAGGGTTTGGTTCAAGGTGTGATCATAGTTCTTGGCTTGTCTTAGCCTTCTCAATATGTTAGCCCAGTGGGGTGTCTACAGATGCCCCTCTCTAACCGAGGTTGTGGGCAACCGAAGGTCAAAGCGAGTAGACACCCCACCCTTCTGGTCAGAAAAAAGGGTAGTGATTTGAATCTGTTGCTTGCCATTGTATCATTGTCAATTGACTGTTTGGAAAAAGATGACTAGCACATATCACGAGGGTTAAGGAAAATGTTGTGATTGTCCCCCGCGCATTTGTCGCAGCTTTACGGGTCACCAATCACAACCCTTTCACGTCAGATTGTTAATAGAATTGGAGGGTAAGTCTGAAAGTAGGGCCTCTGCGCAGTCATCGCGGCTTTATGAGGATTCCCATACTATTTGGTCCGTCGTTTTCTTTGCTACGTAATCACCCTAGGAGTATTCATTCCATTTGATCGATAAAGTGGTTAGCTGCCCTACGTGTTGATGCAACCTTACGGGGAACTCACTATGCCGACTTGGACTTAATCAAATTTTCTGAACATCTCGAACTAGGTATGTGCAGGTAATCTTTTTTCATGCAGTCTACTGGTTCTGATTCTTTGGTTGTAATGGATTATTGTCACTTTGAGTTTGATTATTCTTTCCAGAGGTATATCCACTCATTTCTTACTAGCATTCGTACGACTGTCTAGATATAGGGATTGGGCCAATCGTACATGTATCATGTACGGATTCGATCATCCTTCAGGGAAATTGGAAGAGATCGAATCTTATTTAGCTGTTTGCACTAGCCGCAACTGTGGAATATGGAAGATTCCTCAGTGTACTGCGTGTCGCGTGTGTTTTTTAAAAGCCTTTTTTTGAAAGCTATTCCCTTTGAAACTAGATTCCTTGGGGATTTTATTCGAAATATATTTTTTTTTTTGGAAAATATCTGTTTGATTTCGTGGGTGGGCATCGTCGTCCAGTTTTTATTTGTAGAAGATTCAAACGGCCTCCACTAATAAATTAATAGGGCTTCATGGTTTAGAAGTAGTGTCCTTCTCGGGGCTATACTTCCTGGGAATTTATGTTATTTTATTTTGGGATTGCCGATATCTTTAACATTTTTGGGAATTTATGGGATTTTTGGGATTTTGAGATTTTTTGAGATTTTTTAAAGAATTTTGGATTTTTTTTTTTTTGGGATTCTCAATGAGATGTTGAGAAGAATCTTAAATATACTTTATTATTATTATTATTATTATTATTATTATTATTTAAATTTTTATAGGTTTTTATCCACCTGTCCAAAGGGAGGACCAGTCCAAGCAACACATCATAGGGGACAGCTCGTTGTCCCATGCAAGAGTTGGTTGGTGGCGGTAGTCAGACTGCCACTAGTGGTAGTTCGGATACCATTGGTCCTTCAAACAGACTGCTGGTCCAATCGGTGGGCTGGTCCGAATGGTGGGTTGGTGCGAACGGTGGTCCCTTCTCCTCTATTTGAAGCCATCCCATGGGCATCCAGGAACTCCATTGTGGTCGCTGGAAGCTCCCTTGCTTGTATTTTTGTTAAATTTCGGCTTGTGCTTTCAATATTTTCTCCGTTTCTTCATTTTCAGGTACCCTTGATCAATGGATTCTTGATGGATCTTACTGGATCATCTTTTTGAAGAGCTTTTAATGGGTTAGATTTCTTCATGAATTTTGGGAGGGCCACAATCAGGACCATTGACCTGCTTTGATTTGACCTTGACCGTTAGATCCAGTTGGATTTTTATTTTTGGCCAAGTTATTGGCTAGATTTTCTGTTATTATTTTATTATTAATTTTTGTGTTTTTTTTCTTTTTTTGATGGAGTTGGGTGTGATAAGAAAGGGGCTCCACCCTATTATTTGAAATCTGATTTGTTTGTTTTCTCTTTCTTTTCTTTTTTTGTTTTTTTTTTAATTTTATTTTTGTATGATCTGAACCGTTGGATGGATGATCTGGGGCCCACTTGGATGTTGTGATGGTGTGGGTTTTGATGATGGGCCATTTTTATGGATGATGTAAGGATAAGATTTTTCAAATGGGTCCCACATCATGATCTTAATGTGGCCAGAGACTTTCATGGATGGGCTTGTTATGGTGGTGATTTTTGAAAGGGGCCTTGGAAGATGGGCTTCATACATGGGCCTTGAAATGAACTTAGACATGGGCCCCTTTTGAAATGGGCCTTGAAGGTGGGCTTTGAAAGTGGGCTTGGGCCTTATGGGCTTGGACACGAGCCTTGCAAGTGGTCCTTGAATGGGGCCTTGGAAATGGGCCTTTTGATATGAGCCTTGAAATGGACCTTGGGCTTTGTGGGCTTTTAAAACGGACATTGAAAGTTGGTCTGCTTTTTGAAATGGTAAGGAAGATACTTACCTATGAACCTTATTTGGTGCAGTATGCCTCGTCGCGGTAGAAATGAGGCTGGCCCTTCTCGCCAGTCGACCGATCCCTTTTATGTACCAGGAGAGGGTCGGCATCTGTCTGACATAGCCCAGGAGGGTGGTACACCTGCAATCTTGAGGGGACGAGGGGTCAGGATGCATTGGCTTGACAAGTTCCATGACCCTCAGCCGCTGTTCTTTGAAGTCTTGGAGTGTACTCCATTCGCTCACTTATTTAGAGTTCGTATAAGCAATACGAACATGTCCCTCCTATCTGCCTTGACTGAGCGATGACACCCTGAGACTCATACCTTCCATCTGCCTTTTGGGGAGTTAGGCATTACTCCTTATGACATATATATGTAGCTAGGTCTTCGGTATGACGTGGGATCTGTACCTTTTGAGGATGATCTTCCGGTACCCTCTGAGGATGACTGGATGGAGTTGCTGGGGATGATGCCAGACGTGACCGATTTTTTCGATCATCATTTCAAACTGCTTTGGCTCTCATCAAATTTTTCTCAACGTATCCCCGAGACTGAAGCCGCAGCTGTAGGGAAGCCTCGGGCCCTGATTTTATACACCATGGGAGTGATGATCTTCTGCCATGGGAACGAACTGATGAGTTCCCGTCTATTGTCGCTCGTGGCAGATATCACCATTCCCATGCCAGACAATTGGAATGCGGCCCTCCTGGCCCATTTATACGAAGGGTTGGACAAGGCCAGCTGTTGTCTCAGCTGATTCTTGACTGGCTTTTATCTAGTTATCGAGGTACTTTATTGATGTCCTTTTTATAGTATTCTCCATTGGGATGATCTGGTGTACCTTTTCTGATTGTGGTTTAGTGCAGGTTTGCTTCTTCAACCACTTTTCCTACCTAACACCCACTTTGTTCGATCATTCGCTTCCCTTCCCTCGCATGATGCTGTGGTACAAGGATAACCGCAGCTGCACGCATCTATTTTCTGATCTCGATTAGAGGTCGAATATCGATGCCCTTATTCCTGATGATGTGAGTGATTTGTCTTGCCCTATGTTACCCATGTGTTGTTTCCTGCTTATCTGCCAATCTTTAACTTTTCTCCCTTTTTGCAGTTCCACGCCAGGCCATATCTCCAGTCGAATGCGGCGCTTACTCCTGGAGCTCAGGAGGCTTTTCAGGCCTCATGACGTCGCCGTATTCTAGAGGATCCGCATGTGACAAAATTGTATCTGAGAGAGAGACTTTTTTGGCAGCTGACCGGCAGCCCTTTGGTTCCACTTAGTCTACCATCTAGGCCATCTGATTGGAGATCCGTGCCCGAGAGGGAGTTGACCGCTGCTTTGGAGGGTTTTGAGGCCAGTGCCTTCATCGACCCGAATAGAGAGTACAACTCCTGGTGTGAGCAATACGGCATTGGTCCGATTCTACAGCCTGGCAATGCTTCAGGCGGTGGCGCCCATTTTACTGGAGGGGGGGATCCTGGGACCTCATTTTCACTGCAAGGATACAGACACCTATCTCCCCAATGACAATTAGTTCATTGTATCATGTGACTATGTATCCTTAGTTATGTAATCCTCCTATTTATATGAAATTTTAGTCGTCCAATGTTGCCTTCCTGAGTCATTTCATGGTCTCCTTTTTTATGATCCCTATTGAACATGTGAATGTGCATTCCTCAGCCTAGACCTTCTATGGTAGACCTATCCAAGATTTCGGCTAAAAGTGGGCCCGGGAAGTAGTCGGACTACCGCCCGTTGACTTTTTCCCATTTTATCGCCTTGTCAGGTGCTGTACCGATGCAAAAATGTCAGATCTGACGGCGGTTCTTGGAATACCACGGGCGGTAATCGGATTACTGCCTCCGCTCATCTTTTCTTCCAGCATGCCCTATTCATTTTCTTTGTCCCTGCTCTGGTTATTCCTATTCGTCCACTCCCCTGATCATTCTCTTTGTCCATTCCTCTTCTTTTTGTCTTTTCTTCTTTGTCCCCTTCTTTCTCTTGTCCTTTGTTTCTTTTTACCCTCATTATGGCTACAAATGTTGGAGGAGTTGGTGGGTCCATGTATGAGGGGGAGAAGGGTGGTGGGTTATCTATTTATAATGATGAGAGCCTATTTATGGATGCATTGATAGTGATGGATAATGGTATAATGGGTCCTTCTGGAGAGATTAATATTATTCATGATATAGTTCCTACCACCATTAATGAGATTGGGTTGGAAGGGATGGAGGGGCTTGATGGGTTTGATGGTATCCATGGGGAAGGATTGTTTATACTTGATGGGTTTTTGCCAGATGGACCATCAAGGTTCACGGGTGTTGATGGTGAGGATGGTGTGATGTTGGTGGCCGATGACTTGATTGATGGAGGGATGGTCATGGATGGTGTGGATAGTAGTATGGTGAGGATGGATGGTTTGGATGGTATGGATCAGGCTTAGATGGGTGGCGGGTCCCATCTTAGTGGTTTGAATGGCTTGGATCTGACAGGAGATGGACTTCTTGTGGACAGCCTAGGTCAAATCTTTGGCATAAATTTTAAGACGGTGATGGGACAGCCGGTTGTTGTCGGGATCCAGGGTACATCTTCTATTTGCCACTGGGATTCTCTAGGCGTTGCAGCTCCTGGGGCTTGTTTATTTAAGACTGCTCCTGACGTGGCGGTTGTTAGGGATTCGGTCTACCCATCACAACTTTCCAGGACACTCTTAGAGATGTGATGGGCGAGTCTGGCTTCTTCCGACATCACGAGATTGATCCGTTGGACGAGGGCATGCCCATTGTTGACGACTCGCCCATTGTTGACGACTCGCCGGTGGATCCTGGGTTCCAAATTGTAGAGGGGGTGCCTATTCGGACCTGCTAGTTATAGCCACGCAGTACTTATTTTGAGTGGTTGCATATTTGGATTGATAGCTTGACCGAGTCTGAGCTTTTTGAGTTGGGCTCATTGGGCTTGAGAGAGGTCCTTCATTTTTATCAAGTTCGCTTAGACTGGTGATTGTTGAGCGCAGCTTTATATGAATGGGTCCTAGCGTTGAACCTATTTTCGTTTAATAATCTGGAACTAGGACCATCACTGGAGGATTTTTCATGCTTGTATGGTCTTCCTCTTACCCGGGAGGCTTAGTTTCCTTCTTTTGAGCCGGTTCGTCCTTCTGACCTGATATCTTCGTTCGGATTTCTTACTGCCCTTCCTACTACAGCAGGTGGGGCTGGTAAGCTCTCCCTTGAGGTCTTGTACGATCATTGATCCACCGCCCGTGGAGGACATGGGTCAGACCGCCAGCTTTAGTGCCTGAATGCATTAATATTTTGCGTTTTAGCCGAGTTGCTTTTCTCGAGATGGAGACAATCATCGCTGATAGTTTTGCTGGATGTCTTTCGTTATGTCTTACATCGTAGGAGCATTATTTATGTGGTGCTGGTGGAGCTCTTCTTGGGGTTGACTGAGTGCTCTCTTAGACATACACGTATCCTCCGGGGCTACTGCTCATTCCTTCAGGTACTCTTTGCTCTGTTCCTTTCTTTTTCTTTATTTTCTGCTTGCAACTTGAGCTTGATTTATTCTTCTCCCAGCTGTGGTTATGGGAACACCTATACATGACCCCTATGCTTGTGTGCCCTGATTCCCACCTCGATGATGTGCTGTCTTTATTGCTTGATGGCCTTCCCCTCGGCACTGAGGCCACTAAGTTGTTGTACCGCTGCATGCTCTCTTAGCTTCGAGGGTGGGAAATTAGTTGGGAGGCTACCTGGCTCTGTCGCTCGCCACTAATTTACAGTGTAGCTCGCACTCCTTTGCTGCCGCTAGGTCTTCGGGGATACTACTCTTACCATTCAGTGCGATTCCTTCCTCGGTTTGGTTTCTGGCAAGATATTCCAGAGTTCGCCTTCTCTGGATTTAAGCATGCCCCTCTTCCTTCTGATTTGATTGCCTTGTATAGACGAGTCTAGATTTCCTGGCAGGGCTCCTTGTATGCAACAGCTCTGGATCTCAAGTCTTGGGCCCCTCCTCTGGCGACACGTATCAGCGATGGGTGGCAAGTAGTCACTTTATTGACAGGTCCTTGACTGGCATTTGGCAGATGAGGCTACTGATCAAGACATAGTGGGTGACACTGCTTCATCCTCTTCTGTGTCGTTGACTCGTTCAAGGCTTTTGAGGAGCAACCCTTCATTGATCCTTCCTTCTTGCTGGCCACACATAGTCACTTGATCAACGAGATTGCTGTCCTTCGTCATGCATGTGAGGACATGGCCCGTTGCTGGTAGTGGAGCGACGATATGATGAGAGTATGTTCACGGCACATCGTCTGGACAAAGATGAGGACTTCTACCTGCACATGGAGGTAGAGAGGCTTAGGCAGAGATTATCGACATATGAGGGATAGGAGCTCACCTATGATCCTTGGTTGCGATTGACTGCTTATTTTGTATACATGCATAGTTTTGTTTTTGAAACCAAAAGGAAAGAAAAGCAGTGTACTGGTAAAAGAGTTTTTAAAGGAAAGAAAGATTGTGTTTTGTGCCAATTCACTTGTGTTTGGATTTGCGCTTTGGATGATTAGGATAAGAACTTTAGGTTCAGCCCACGTTGTGTGTAGTAGTCTAGATTGTGTCCTTAGGGCCTTGGTTCCCTGAGAGGGTTTCCGGGATCACATTTTGTGGATTTTGAGCATAGTTTGATAGAATACTGATCCGAAGTTTATCTTTCCTTATTTCTCGTTGTGGGGCTTGCTGCCTTGGCTTCTTCTGTACCTACACTTTTATTATATTTATATATTTTCTCTTCTTTTTTTGTTCCCATTCTTGCCTGTAGGGCCTTTTCAGATTTTCACTACGTCCGGCTTTCTCGTCATTTTTGCCCATAGCGTCCTTTCAGATTTTGACCATGTCCCAAGTTTTTGCTCTTGCCTGGCCCTTGGTAGCTGTGCTATTTTTACCCTTGGTGCCCTTTCAGGTTTTCACCAAGTCCACTACATGCCGGCTGTTTTTACTCGAGGCGCCCTTTCGGGTTTTCACCTCGTTCATTTTGCTTAGGCACGTCTTTCTCTTTTTTGTTTTTTTTTTTTTAGTACTGGAAGAGGCGGAAAGATTTCCTTCATAGCTGGCCAACTAGTTACCTCCCTGTTCTTGTCTTTTGAGCACAATCGTAATCTGTCTTTTGAAAGGATGGGGTTATTTTCTCCTTTTCGATCTTTGTTTTCTGATCTTTTTCTTTCTTTCTTTCTTCTTTTCCCTTTCCCCCTTTTTTTTGTTTTTGTTTTTTTTTTTTTTTTTTTTTTGTTTTGTTTTCTCTCTCTATTTTTTTTTTGTGGGAGAAGTGGCGGGTGTTTTTGACAGGAGATGGTGGATATTTTCTTCTCTCTCTTTTTCTTTGGTGGGAAGGTAATGGACACAACTTTGCTATTGTAATCATTGACAAAGTTAGGTATGGTTACCTGTGATAGATTTTCACGTTGTCGGCATTGATGAGCTCGGGAAGATCTTCTCCTTTCAAACTGGAGAGCCGAAGAGCACCTCCTGGGGGTACTTCCCGAATAATTAGCAGTCCATCCAATGAGGGTCTAAATTTTCCTCTAAGATCTGATAAGTGCGGTGGCAAGATGCGTTTCATGACCATGTCACCTACTTTGAAGCTTCTCTTACGGACCCTCTTGTTATAGGCTCGGGTGATCCTTCTTTGATAACATTGGGAGTGTCAGTGCCCGCATGCGCTTTTCATCTGCCCGATGCAGTTGATCATATCTTGCTTGTTGCCACTCGCCTTCCTCGACTTAGCTTTCTAGCAATATTTGAAGTGATGGAATTTCCATTTCGACTGGTAGTACCGCTTCCATTCCGTTGGTAAGCCCATATGGAGTCGCACCTCTAGCAGATCATATAGACGTTCGATAGGCCCAGAGTGCATAAGGAAGCATTTTTGACTAATCACGATATGTCTTCACCATCTTCTCCAGTATACGTATGATAGTCTTGTTTGCCGCTTCGACCCCACCATTCATTTGAGGGCGGTAGGGGCTTGACCGATGACGTTGAATCTTAAATTTTTTGAGGAATTCGCCCATCCTTTTATTAATGAACAGCATTCCATTGTCAGTAATAATGGCCTGAGGGACCCCATAACGGTTAATGATGTTGTTCTTCATAACTTTGACCACATGAGATGTTGCGATGGTAGTGTAGGATGTCGCCTCTATCCATTTGGTGAAGTAATCTACTACCACCAGGATGTACTCATGCCCATTTGAAGCTTTGGGGTTGATCTTGCCGATGATATCCAGCCCCCATACTGAGAAAGCCCATGGTGTCGTCAAGTTGTAGAGTTCAAAAGCAGGTTCACGGATCTCGTTTGCATGCTCTTGACATTTGAAGCATTTCTTGACGTGCTTGTAGCAATCTGTCTCCATTGTGAGCCAATAGTAGTCGAGTTGTAGGATCTTCTTTACCATCATATGTCTGTTCATGTGTGGGCCGCGTAGTCCTTCGTGAATTTCTGACATGATCTGTGCTGCTTCTGTCTCATCCACACAGTGGAGGACTTGGTTAAAGGATTGCCTATAGAGGGTGCCCCCAGTGATCATGAATTGTGCTGATAGGCGTTGGATAGTGCGTCGATCAGCTTGTGTTGCTCCTTCCGGGTACTTTTGGTGTTCGAGATATTCCTTGATGTCTATGTACCACGACTGATCATTCGAGGGAGTTTCAGCTTCGTCAATCTGAAGACAAAATGTCAGTTTCTCCTGGAGTTCAACAGTGAGTTCCCATTCGGCTACTCCTTTCGAGATCTCTATCATTGAGGCGAGGGTAGCCAGAGCGTCTGCGAATTGATTCTTAGCTCGGGGCATGTACGAAAACATGATCTCTTCGAATTCCTCAGCTAGGTTTTCTAGGTAGACATGATATGGGATCAACTTTTTATCTTTGGTCTTCCAATTGCCATTCATCTGATTGATGATGAGTTGTGAATCTCCGAAGACTAGGAACTTCTTTATGTTGACGATGATGGCTTCTCTTAGACCTGCGATGCATGCTTCATATTCAGCTACGTTGTTGGTGCATTGGAATGCCAGCCTCTTGGATATGGGAATTGAGATGTCATCGGGAGATTAGAGTATGGCGCCTACTCCACTCCCAGTTGAGTTTGCGGCTCCATCAAAGAAGAGCGTCCACTCTCCGACCTTCCTTTCTTCTTCCTTGATCAGGAGGATGTCCTCATCAGGGAAAAATGTCTTCAATGGTTGATAGTTGGCAGAGAGTGTGCTGCTAGATGATCGGCTAGTGCTTGCCCCTTGATTGCCTTTTAGGTGACATAAGTGATGTCAAATTTGGAAAGCAGTAGTTGCCATTTTGCGATCCTCCCTGTTAATGTCTGCTTTTCGAACAAGTACTTCAACGGGTCCATGCGAGCAAGCAGAAGGATTGGGTGAGCGATCATATACTGTCTTAGTCGCTGTGTTGCCTAGACTAGAGCGAGGCACGTTTTCTCTAAGCAAGAGTATTTGGCTTCATAGTTCATGAATCGTCTGCTTAGATAGTAGATCGCTTGCTCCTTTCTTCCTATATCATCATGTTGGCCAAGAACGCATCCGATTGCTTCTACTACGACAGAAATATATAACAATAATGGCCTCCCTGGAGTAGGTGGCATGAGCACTGGCAAATTTAGTAGGTACTTCTTAATTCTGTCGAAGGCCGCATGACAGTCTCCATTCCATTCCTTTGGCGAGTTCTTCCGCAGGAGCTTAAATATGGGCTCACAGACCGGAGTGAGTTGTGCGATGAATCAGCTGATATATTAGATTCGCTCGAGGAAGTCTCAAATTTCTTTTTCAGCTTTGGGCGGTGGCATTTTGATGATTGCCTTGGTTTTAGTTTCATCCACCCGAATACCATCTTCGTTGATGATGAAGCCTAACAGTTTACCTCCGATTGCACCAAAGACACATTTTTGCGGATTGAGTCGGAGCTTGTACTTTTCTAGCTCGTCGAAGACCTTTTTGAGATCCTTGAAGTGTCCTTTGATCATACAAGACTTGATGATCATGTCTTCTACGTAGACTTTTATTTCCTTATTTATCATGTCGTGGAACAAGGCAGTCATGGCTCACTGATATGTAGCTCCCGCATTCTTCAGCCCGAAGGGCATAACCCTATAGCAGAAAGTTCCCTATGGTGTGATGAAGGAAGTCTTCTCGCGATCTTCGATGGCCATCTTGATCTAATTGTAACCAGAGAACCCGTCCATGAAGGAGAAGATCTTATGTCCAGCAGTATTATCTACCAGCGTGTCGATGTGAGGCAAAGGGAAGTCATCTTTAGGGCTTGCTTTGTTGAGGTCCCTAAAATCGATGCACATTCTGACTTTTCCGTCCTTCTTTGGAACTGGTACGATATTTGCAAGCCATTCCAGATAGTTGGAGACTACCAAGAATCCCGCATTGTATTGCTTGATGACTTCATCCTGAATTTTCAGGGCCCATTCCGACTTCATTCTTCACAGCTTCTACTTGATGGGCTTCATGTCTGGCTTTGTTGGTAAATGGTGCACGACCAAGTCTTCATCGAGCCCTGACATGTCTTCATAAGAGAAAGCAAAGTTGGAAAACCTCAGTTTCAGAAGCTCCATCATCCTCTGCTTGTGTTCTGGGGAGAGTGATCTACTGATGTGCACCTCTCTGTGGAATTCCGCTGACCCTAAGTTCACAATTTTGAAATTTCTGCTACAACATTGGCCTTTGTTTCAAATTTTTCACGAGTGTCCTCGAATTCGCGAGCGGTATCATTATTTCCCTCATCCAGGGCTTCATCCAAACCCATGAGCTCGAAGTCCAACTCCAGATCGAAATCATAAGAGTCGACTTTAAACTCCTGCATTGTATCTGAGGTGTTTGGCACAATGATTTTTGAAGGTTTTTCTATTATTTTTATATTTTAAAAATTTTCAAACGTTTTGTTGTTTTGAGGGATATTTGATTTTTTTTTTGTATTTTTGGGAATATGTGATGTTTTTGTGTTTTGAAAATTTTCTGATTTTTTTGTGTCGCCAAAGGATCCCGAACAGGATGATGTTGCGAACCATGATTGATCCTGTCCTAGTTCGAGGTACCAACTACTATTGACATTGGCCTTTTTTTTAAAGATCGGCATCCATGGATGGTTCTCTGGCTGATTCGATCATCAACGGGGTGGCTGACCATCTTAGTTCTTTCCCCCTTTCGATCCTCTTATTCTGTTCTGTCTGGTCATCTGTCCTGATGACCATGATGTCTGCTGGGCTGGGCTCAGAGTCGGAATCTGATTCGACCTCTTCCCCAGAAGTTGAAGTTCTTTTGGTTCTTCCTCAAGTTCATCTTGCGATGGGATTTTGATGTTCGTCTGTCAAGGGAAGGCCACTTCCCTTTATCAATCCAATGGATGGGCTTCTTATGTCGTTGAGCTGGTGGCAGGGATGTGTCCCCTTGGCTATGGGTGGAAACAGATGTCTCCCTATTCTTACCTGTGTCCCCTCCAAGGGGCATTCCTAGTTCTGGGTCCTTTGGGGGTGGATCATTTCCATGCCCCTTGCCTCATGTGGTGGGCCTGAGGATTCTGCCCCTAGTGTTAATTGTGCTTTTAATACCCTGAGGATCCTATCCTATCTTATTGGTGGCCAGACGGACTCTTGGTTAGCATGCTCTGAGAGTTTGAGTCGCTGGAGGTGGTCCTCAAGGGAAATCATCGTGTCTCCAAAAACTGCCCTAGCCTTGATGAATTCGATGGGTGTGTACCTAAATGGTTGACCTTTTTTGGGCCTTTCAACTTGATCCTCTGGTGTTGGTCGATATCCTAGTCCCTGTCTTTGCACATTAGCACGTGTCGGCTCTACCACTATACCTTTTTCATGGAATTCAGTACGGTAGTTTAAGATTAATCGTTTAGCAGGGGGAATGACATATTCAGTAGCGAGGGGTCGTTGGTTGGCGATTGCATTGACATTTTTAAACTCAAAGCTATGGTATGATATGTCACCCTCTATATGCTGAATGTCAATCAATGGGATGTCGATTTTTGGGATATTGACCGTCACCGGTAGGATGGTTTCTGGCTCGGCTAATACTATAATGATTCGATTTTCCAAAGGAAATTTAACCCTTTGATGAAGGGTAGATGGGATGGCTCCAACAGCATGGAGCCATGGCTGCCCCAATAAGAGGTTAAATGAGGCAGGAATGTCAATGACCTGAAATGTGACAAGAGTCATGTCTAGTCTGATTTGTAATTCGAGGTCAATTTCTGCCTCAACCTCTCTTTGAGAGCTATCGAAGGCTCTGATGCTCATAGTACTGGGTCTGAAAGAAGACGGTTATATCCCTAACTGTTCGACAGTCCTTAAAGGGCAAACATTTAGGCTTGATTCGTTGTCAATGAGCATGAGTGAGACTTTGAAATTCCTGTGACGGGCAAATATTATCAACGAACACCCATGTTTGCGACCTTCAGGAGGTAATTCCTCATCAGAGAAAGTGATAGCTCGTGGTGCGAGGAGTTGCCCGATCATATTTGCCACCATTTCGGGAGGTACGTCAGGGGAGATATGTGCATCATTCAAGGTTTTCGCAAAGATTTATTAATGCGACCTTGATGTGCATAAGAGTTCCCAGATGAAAATTTGTGTGGGAATGGATTTGAGCTAGGCTACTATATCATAAGCAACATTAGTTTTATGGGTGGTTCCCGACAAAGTTCCCCGGGTTTCCTTTAGGTTTTTGTTGTCTCTCCTGAAGTACTTTCCATTGTTGCCTACTTCAGCGCTTTCTGGGTAATGTTATGGGACCGCTTCTGGGTTGTAGGAGGGAACCGCTCTTCCTTCCAGGTATATCAGTGGTTCTTAAGATGGAGAGATCATGGCTGGAACCATTTGTGATGGGTTTGATGATTTCTCTCAAGGCGCTCCCGACTCTTGATCGGGTTTGACCATGGAGTTTTCTTCCCTTTTTTGAGATGTGGGAAGGGTCTTCTAGGCATGTGTAAGTTGGTGAGGCATTAGAAACTTTGGTTCTTGAACTTGGGGTGCCCCTTACAAAGTTAATGGGGCAAGATCAGGGAGGCCTATTGGGAGAACAATGGGTTCAGAATTTGACCTTAAATTTGCCGAATTTAGGGCTGGACGTGCCCCTTGCGGAGTGTGATGTTGAGGATATGACCTAGTGGATGCTAGGGGAGTCCCTTGCAGGACGAGAGGCTGAGTTGTTGATGTTGCTTCCAGGGATATGAGAGGTGGTGTTGTTGGTACTGCTTCCAGGAATACCTGTGGTCCAGGTGATGGTGCCTATTGGTATCCCCATGTTCGACTTGTTGTATCGGGCATGATTGCTTATATGGAGTGATGTGGAGAGGAGTGTATGGGTTGCCCTCCTTCAATGTGGTTGACGGTAGAGATACTGGATGTACTAGGTCCCTTTTGATGCGGTGACAGAGGATCTTGGAGAATGTTGGCTTGAGCTATAATGTTGGCCTGTGGGGTGATCACAATCTTCTGACTTTCGATTAAATCTTGGACCGCATGTTTCAAAATGAAGCAGCGGTCCGTTAGGTGGTTAGGAGCCTAGTGATATGCACAATACTGATTTTGATTGTAACCAGGTAACAATGGCTTTCAAGGTTGAAGCCGTGTCAAGAGCTGCTTTTGCATTAGCATTGTCAGAACTTGACTGTATGTTTGTGCTAACGGGGTGAACTTCCTTCCTAACATTGCCTACTTGTACAGACCTTGTGCATTTCCCCTAAGCTGTTGCGATTATTTTTGAGATAGTTGTCCCTGATATCCTTGTTGGGTTTGCTATGGTTAGTACTGCCTATTTGTTTGTGTCTGATATTGCCTGTCTTTCTTGGGCTCCTGTTGTGGAGCATACTGATTCCCTTGAGCATTGGTGATGATGTTGTTAACCTCTATGGTGCGCTGCATGGGAGTAGTACCATTTCCATTCCCATATCCCACGGGTTTCCCCTTGACTTTGTTTCTTCTGATTGTGGGAGTCTGATGTGGTCATAGGGAAATGGTTCCGACTCTGATCCCTGCTTCCACTTGTTCTCCAGCTTGGATGAGTTGCGAGAAATTTATGTACGGATATGAGATTAGATATCCTGAATGTTAGGATTTGCTGAATGTACGATCATGGATATCTGCTCATCGTCATCGATGGGGTTTCTCATTCAGGCTGCCATGGCCCGCCATCGTCCCACATATGCCGACAATGATTCGTCACTTTTTGCCCTCAAGGCAGCCAGGTCAGATCTTCTTAGAGCCATATTCAGGTTATATAAAAACCTGTTAATGAATGCCTGAGAAAGCTTTTTCCAGGTTATGATTTGATGGCTATCCAGTGAGGTGTACCAATCTAAAGCACCGCCTTTGAGGGATTTCTGGAAGAGCAGTATCAAGGCTCCATCATTCCCTGTTATCGCATTGAGTTCCCCACAAAATGTTTTTAGATGTGCTGTGTGGCACCCACTACCGCCATACCTTTTGAATTTTGGTATCTCAAAGTTTGGAGGTACTCAGGCGTCTGGGAAGGGACAGAGGTCCGTGAATTTGGTAGATGGGTGCTCTACCCCTGGCTGTCTCTGGAGCTGATTTTGCACCATCCGTAACTATTCTCATAGTTCCTCGATCTCTGACTTACCTTGCGATGGATATCTTGCCCCTTGCTGCAGGGATTGTGCTACTTCTTCTTCATATGGATCCAAAATGGGGGGTTGTTGGAAAGATGATAGACTCCCGGTGGCGGGTGGTAGTTGGAATTGAACTCCACTCATTTTCAGAGGAGGGTGTGATGTTCGGAAATGGCTCCCACCTAGGGTATCTGCCAAATCCAGAATATTACTCCCGTTAGGGGGAGTGAATATTACTCTCGAAATTGGCCCCCTTCATGGGCATCTGCCAGTTCTTGTCTGTGGTTCTCATGAGGGGGAACCTGTGTTATAACCTGATTGTTGTGATGTGCTGAATAAATATGTGTGGGAGGATTGTTCCCGATTGTTGGCTGTTGTTGATCTTGTGTTAACTCTTTTAGGATAGAGAGTACGAGATTTAAAGGAGGAATGAGGAAGAAGGTAAAAGGGGTTTGGGGGAGTGAACTGTTCTGTACACTAGGCTGGGTTACCTATGTATTTGGTGTGGCATTTGACACTAGGCGGAGTAGCAGCTCTTGCATTGGTTTGAGATTTTGGACTACTTTTTGCATGATGGTATTGGGTTGTGGGTCTGTTGGAGCTACTGGAGGTAACAGTGCGGGTGTAGGTACGGGTGCAGGTGTTGAAGTTTTGGAAACTGCTTGAACCGTCGGCTCTTCTTCATGGGAAGCTTAAGAGGTCATGGCTGTGTGGGTTCGACTGGTCATGGTTCAGATTTGTGCCCAAAAAAGTGTAAGCCAAAGATTTTTTTTTTTTTTTGTATGAATGCAATTATGATATCCCTTGAGATTAAAGTACCACACTCTTTTGAGTCAGGTCTCACCTAGTGTGATTTAGGAATTCTCCAGTGGAGTCGTCATTCTATAGACACTGAAAAATTGGTGCCCACACTTGTTTGTGTGTATTATGGTGGTGGGGGTGGTTAAGCTGATTTGTGGATGTTGGAGTCACCACTAGCCGAATAATTTCAGAATCCCATTGTCGGCTAGAACCACTGAATATGTAAGGTTGGAGAAACTCGAAGACTCTCCTACCATAGATTGACTCCTAATCTGCAATCCGAGATTCAGAGTAAGGGACCTCGGTTACAAAGAGGGAAGGTGTTAGGCACCCTCTCTACCCTGGCAAATGTACGGTCTCTACTCAGTGTAGTAAAATAATCTCAAGGGATGATGTATGCTGTGGTCGAGATGGGACTAAGCACACACGTGGATTTTTGGTATAGCAAGATCTGAGATTTCGGCAAGCCACAGAGCATACGTCCAATGGCACATCTAGAAGGCGGATGTAATGGTGCTTATGTAAAAAGGTAAAGAAGAATGGACTAGATCACTAGGAATTTCTGATGTGACAGTATCCGGTGTTCGGTAAGTCACAGAGCATACGTTCACTAGAGATCTAGAGGAGCAGGGGGGTTGAGAAGGGAATAGATGTCATGATGAATGCTTGTATGTAAACTGAATGGATTTTGGCTTAATCTTTGAGTGAGCCAAGGTATGGATTGAACCATGAAAAATCTGGGCTAGATTTACAGATTGGAATGGTTGAGAGGAAGGCTAGGGGGTGGCTAGAAATTTCGGATCGTTGAAGGCTTGGGAGCTCCTTCCCTTTCCTTCACTCTCTTCCTTTCTCTCTCCCTTTCTTTCTCACTTAGCCTTGGAGATGTGAAGTAGCTTGTTGAAATGTGAAGAGGAGAGGGCTATTTATAGCCTTCTCCAATGGCATTTCTGTAATATTTGAGATTGAAAGGGGCAAAAGCTGAGGTGGCAAGTGGTGATTGGTTAAGGAGAGAGAGACACCACGTGGCGCATTCTTATTGTCTATAAGGCTTGGTAAAATGATAAATAATGAAGATGGGGGGGGGGGTAAATCCAGGGGAAAGTTGACTTTTGGATGCTGGGCTAGCTATCCACACGCGGGTCGCAAATTGCAGCAGCCCGAGTACCGCCGGTGGTAGTCAGACTACCACGTGGAGCTCGTTTGGGCTGGGCTCGTGCGCGCAAGTCTTGTTCGACGTGTGGGTTCTATCGGTGACCTTCTTTTGGGGTTTTATGGCTCGGATAGATGGGCTTAGGCTTGTGTAACGGGTTTTAATCAAGGTATAAGGTATAGGCGGGGGCTGTGTGTGGATTGAATGGTTAGGATCAAGGTTTTGGGTCTCGGTTTGGAAGTTTTGAGATTTTTGGGTCCGGGTTAGGTTTAGGTCGGAATTAGGGTTTGGTTCAAGGTGTGATCATGGTTCTTGGCCTGTATTAGCCTTTTCAAGATGTTAGCCTAGGTGAGGTGTCTACAGATGCCCTTGTTTGACCAATGCTGTGGGCAACCGAAGGTCAAAGCTAGTGGAGACCCCACCCTTCTGGTTAGAAAAAAGGGTAGTGATTTGAATTTGTTGCTTGCCATTGTATTATTGCTAGGTGACAGTTTCGAAAAAGATGACTAGCACATATCATGAGGGTTGAGGAAAATGTTGTGATTGTCCCCTGCTCATTTATCGTGTGGCCATTACGACTGGTCATAGGATGAACTGCATTTTGAAATTTTAAGCGCGATTGGATAAAATCGTTCCACGACTAGTCGTAGGCACTTCACGACCAATCATTAGGCCTCCACGACTGGTCGTGACTTACACATGACTGCTCGTGAGACACCAAAATTCGTTGCTGGAGTTTGAGTCGTAACTGCAGGACTGGTCGTGAATGAGTCGGCACTGTTCCTACAACCGGTTAAGCAGTCTTCAGGACTGGTCGTAAATCAACCAAGAAATTCCAAAATTTTACAATAACTTAGGACTAGTCTTAGAATTTCTTGGACTAGTCGAGCCAGTTCTAGGACTAGTCGAACAACGTCCAGGACTAGTCTTAGAACAGACCAACCACTTATAAAATGATTCAATTTGAATTATGTATACACAATGACCTACCCTAAGGTCAATCTAAGGTCATTCATACCTTAAATGTGAAGTATGGACATTGAGTCTTCATTTCTTTCGATGATTGTTGACCTTTGAAGAGTATGAAGCTTGAGATCTGTACAAGATGTAACTTGAACTTGAGATCTTCTAAAGCTTGGATTTGTTGTTCTTGAGTTGTACTTCATCTTGAGTTGAACATTATCTTGATTCTTGAACAAGTACTCATCTTTTCGATGTAGCTTTAAAAACTCTGAACATTGAAGCTTACAGAAGTGGACAAAGAACTTGACCTTGTATTTCTTGAAGCAGATCACTGTTCTTAACTTATAGCATTGTGATGTAGTGTCTTGAACATACAAATCAACATGCTACACAAAACACAGATTGTGTTTTTGGCACCACAAAATTTGATAAACAAAGGAGCAAGAAACCATAGCACTTACACTTGCGACATACCAAATAATCCTTTTGACAGCGATCAGGTACGATTCCTTAGGATCTGATTGATATCTTGCACGGATACCTATGCTAAATGCAATATCTGGTCGACTCAAGGTTGAATATAACAAACTACCAATCATACTGCGATATAACTGAGGATCTACGCTCTTACCTGATGCATCTTTATAAAGCTTAAGAGTTTTACTTATAGGAGTATCAAAGTGCTTACCACTTTCAAAACCAAACTTCTTAACCAAGTTTAGAGCATGCTTGGTTTGAGTAATGAAAATATCGTCTTTAAGTTGTTTCACTTGTAGACCTATGATGTAATTTAATTCTCCAACTATGCTCATTTTGAACTTAGACTTCATCAACTCTATAAACTTAGTAGACAGGTTAGAACATGTAGAGTCATAGATAATGTCATCAACATGTATATGCACTATAAGTATGTGTTCATTATTTTTCTTAACAAATAAAGTTTTATCAACACTCCCCATAACGAAGTTATGACTTGGTAAAAACTTAGTCAGTTTCTTGTACCATGCCCTAGGAGCTTGTTTTAAACCATGGAGTGCCTTTTTCAGGCGATATACATGATCAGTGTGTTTAGGGTCTTTAAAACCCCTTGGTTGTTCTACATAAACTTCATGTAAATCACCATTCAAGAAAGCACTCTTAACATCCATTTGATAAATTTTAAACTTTTTGAAACATGCAATGGATATGAATAATCTAATGTATTCAAGAGGAGCTACTGGGGTAAAGGTTTCATCATAATCGATCCCTTTTATATGTGTGAACCCTTGTACAACCAGTCTTGCCTTGTTTCTTATGATATTCCTTGACTCATTAGATTTATTTTTAAAGATCCACTTGGTTCCAATGATATATTTATCAGTTGGTCTAGGAACCAAATACCACACATCAATTTCGAATGAATTGATTCAGTTCATCTTGCATGGTTACTATCCAGTTTTCATCAGCAAGCGTCTCTTTTACGTTGGCCGGCTCAATTTAGGAAGTAAAACATACATAATTACATCTATTTTCTAATTATTTTTGTGTACGCACACCAATGAGAGGGTTGCCTAGTATTTGATCAGTATGATGGTTATTAACTGATCGAAGTTCAGTGTTGACTTGACTAGATGAGGAGTCAGGTTTGTCTATTATATTGACTTCATCATCTTCTGTACTTGTAGACGGTGTATTTAGGTGATCATCAATAACCACATTTATAGATTCTTAAGTGACACCAGTTCTCTTGTTGAGAACACGATACGCTCAACTATTCAGAGCATATTCTAGGAAAATCCCTTCGTCACTTTTAGTGTCGAACTTCCCTAAATTTTCATGGTCACGCAAAATATAACGCTTACTGCCAAAAACTCGAAAGTATTTAACTGTGGGCTTCTTGTTAAACCATAATAAATATGTTGTTTTATCTTTTGATTTTCTGATATAAACACGATTTATTATATAGCATGCAGTGTTCACAGCTTCAGTCCATAGATTTTTAGGTAACGTCATGCTATTTAACATAACATTAGCCATTTCTTGCAGCACACGATTTTTCCTTTCAACAACCTCATTTTATTGAGATGTCTTAGGTGCAGAAAACTCATGTGATATTCCGTGATCACTACAGAACTTCTTAAAATTGTTATTCTCAAACTTCGATCCATGGTCACTTCAGATTTTAGAAATATTCGTTTCCTTTTCAGTTTGGATATGCTTTAGTATCCTTTTCACTTCATCAAGAGCTTCAGACTTTTCCCTCATGAAAGATACCCATATATATTTGGTAAAGTCATCTACAATTACTAGAAATTATTTCTTTCCACCTTGACTCTCCGTTCTAGTAGGTCCAACAAGATCCATGTGGAGGAGTTCAAGGGGTTTATATATGGCAAAGGAGTTCACTTTCTTGTGACTACTCCTTGTTTGTTTCCCGATTTGACATTCGCCACAAATTTTGTGCGTTTTCTTCAATTTGGGTAGACCTATTATTAGATCGGCCTTACTCAGTCTATATAAATTCCGGTAGTTTACATGTCCAAGGCGTTTATGCCATAATTCGGTTTCATTGGTTTGGACCATGTAACACCATAATTTAGACGAGCTAGAATCACTTACAATATAGTAATTCTCAGATGTTCTTCAACCATTCAATATCACACAACCTTTCTCATTAGAGATCTCACATCTTTGATTAGTGAATTTGACACTATTTTTATTATCGTAGATTTGTGAAGTACTCACAAGATTATGCTTAAGACCTTTTACGAATAAAACATTTTCAAAAAGAGGAAGATTGAAAAGTTGAACTGTAGCTTGGCTAATTATTCTGCAGTTGCTTCCATCACCAAACGTGACTGAACCGTCAATCATTTCTTTGTAGTTGGTGAACAAATTTCTGTCACCTATCATGTGTCTAGAGCAACCACTGATTAGGTACCACTTTGATTGACTTAAAGCCTTAAAGGCGGTGTGGGTAACCAGACATGTAACCTTAGGGACCCATTTCATTATCATTTTGGGTTTTGGAGCGCTATTGGTTTTCCTTCGCTTGAAATTGTTATTAACTCTCATGTTCGAGTTAAATTTCAAAAGCTCCTTAAGTAAATCCACAATCTTCTCAGCTAAGGGGTTATAATTCTGATTTATAAAATTGATATGGTTGATAATAGGTTTGGTAGCTTGAAAAGTTTTAGGATTTTTAAAACTATTTTAATTTAAGCTTTTCCCTAGTGAGTTGGAGGACTCTCCTTTAACAAACTTAAGAGCTGTAGTCTTATTTTTAGAGGTATGTTTTTATCATAGACCAGACCCGATCTATCTCCACACTTTCTTAATCTGGTTAGTAATTTTTCTAATTTAGGGTCTCCCTGAGCATACCTCCAAGTATCTTTTGAACACAAGATGGAAGAGACTTCCATTTTTAGTTTCTCATTTTCTGATTTTAGGTTTTCAAGTTGAGATGTTTTAAAATCTAAATCACATTTAGTTTTTTCAAAACAATCAGAAATATGCTACTTATCTAAAACTAAGTTTTCAAAATCCTCTTTTAATTTTACAAACTTTTCTTTTTGAAGTTTAAGTTTGACAACAATCTTACAACTTTTCCTGTAAAGGGCATTGTAGGCATCCTAAAGATCATCTTCATTTTCATGGTCACTCCTCGGATTTTCATATTCTGATGTATCACAACTATCTGTGAAAGTGACTCTGGCTAGAGTCATTAAGGCCTTGACCTCACTAGTATATTCGGGTTATGAATCATCCGACTCAGAAGAGGCTTCAGAGCAGGACGATTCATCCCATGTGGCCAACATGCTTTTCTTCTTCAGTTTGTCCCTCTTTGGACACTTATTCGCCAGATGCCCATATTCATGGAAGTTGAAGCATTGGTTGTCTTTTACTGATTTCCAATTTTTTGATTTACCTTTTTTCTTCTCAAAGGGTTTTTCAAAATCAACTCTCTTTTGACTTTTGAAAATATTATAAAATTTCTTGGGTAATAAGGCTATATCATCCTCTGAGTTTTCACAATCAGAATTATTACTATTATCATGAGAAATACATTTAGATGATTTAAGGGCTATAGACTTACCTTTTGGAGCCTTGAAATTCAAATCGTAGGTTTGTAGAGAACCAAAAAGCTCTTCCACCCTCATATTATCCGTGTCTCTCAATTCCCGAATGGCTGTCACCTTGGAATTGAATCTCTTAGGAAGTGATCGCAGTATCTTTGCGCAAACTTTGCTTTTTAGGATGTTATCTCTAAGACCCCACATTAAGTTGACTATGTCATTCAATTTTGTATAGAAGTCCATGAACGATTCACTTTCTTCCATATGTATTTCCTCAAACCTAGTGGTGAGGATCTGAAGTTTTGACTATTTTACAATAGTCGTACCCTCGTGTGTCATTTCTAAGATATCCCAGGCTTGTTTTATAGTATCACAAGATATAATTCTTTTAAACTCATTTGATGATAGTATAAAAGTGATTACATTTAAAGCTTTGGCATTGGCATTGCTCTCATTTTTCTAAAGAGTAGTCCACATATAATACGATGTTTCTTTAACAGACTTAGTTCCATCGGTGCATATAACTTCAGACATAGGTGGGTTTCAAATAGTCACTGTGGCTTGCCACACGCTCTCATCGATGGACCTAAAAAAGATCCTCATCCTGGCTTTCTAATAAATATAATTGGAGCCATCAAAAGGTGGTGGCCTAATGATAGAGAGGCTATCAAAATTTGACATATTAGGAGCTCGACATCGCTTAGCTCAAGAAAGTAATATAATGAAATGAGCTATTAGGCTCTGATACCACTTGAAAAGGGCGAGCCCCAAGTCCTAGAGGGGGGGGGGGGGGGGGGGGTGAATAGGATTATGCCAAATAAAAAATAAATGCAGAAGATAACTTAGATAGCAGAAATCTAAAACAACATCAAGTGCACAAGTATTGAGAGGTTGATACAAATGTTGTTCTAAGGACAACCTTACACCAAAAACCAATGGCTTATGGTAGGACAACCTGATTTCTAGAACATTGGTAAGTATTAAAAACTCAAACTGATACAGAGGCAAGGGAAATAAATCTGACTGTTACAACAATCACCACAATTGCATAAAATAAATACAAGCATTCACACGCATAACCAGATACAATCATCCACCACAACACCACGAATTATAGTGGTTCGGGTGTACACCAACAGTTCTCAAACAACCACCCTACTCCCCTCCCAACATTCACAACTCACGGGATATCGACTTTCACTAAGAAAGAAGGTTTTCTAAGGTTCACATTTTCACCTTTACAGATTTATTTTCAATAGGCTTACACAAAAAAAAAAAACCTCACACTGAGATTTTCTTGGCTGATCTCAATCAAAACCACAAAAAGAGATTTTCCTGGTTGAATCTCTCAAACCACAATACAGAAAATAAAATCAATACTTATCTGTAAAATGATCTTCAATGTAACCGGTAGAACTACCTCTTTGTAGATGAAGATGTTCAATGTTCAATCTCACAGAAGAAGAGGTTCTAGTTCTAGATGAATTTTAAATTAAATCCAACCTTAGGCTATGTGGATTCAATTTCTTTGACCTCACGAAGGGTTAAATCAAAATCCCCTTTATATTAAGTAGAATGGAATCAAGAGATCAAGAAATTAAGAAACCAAAAATCTATTAAAATGATTTATAATACCTCACAATAGCTCCACAATAGTGGGGACTAATCTCTCAGAGTGGTGGCTTGAATTAGCTTGGAATGAATAAAAAAATTGAGAAATGTCCTCAATATATAGGCTCTAATTCGGTTCCCTCGACTGGTCTAAGGTTTGGCTAGGCTGGTCCTAGCATAACCAATTTTCAAATTTTCTGGTGCGATCAGATAAAGCATACTCTCGATTGGTCGAGTGGCCACCTAGATTAGTCGAGCACAGCGCTCGACTGGTCGACTGAATTAAATTAGCATTGCTGGAGTTTGAGTCGAGCAGGTCTCCACGACCAGTCGAGTAGGGAACTTGACTGGTCGAAGACCAAACAACCTTATCCGATTTTTTGAGTAAAATTCAGGACTGGTTAAGAAAAACCCTGAACTGGTCGAGTCAGTGTCTGGACTAGTCGAACACTAACCAGGACTAGTCGAAGCAAAGTCTAAAATAAGTATTATGATCCAAATTAAACATGCAATGTTAATGACTTAATTCTAAGGTCTTTCTAGGGTCATGTATACCTTAAATGTGAGTATTGAAATTGAAACATCGGTCTCTTCAGTAGATAGGTCACTTTGAAGCACATGAAGCTTGACTTCGTATACTTGAGCTTGTGTCTCGAACTTGTGTCTTGAGCATGTGACTTGAGACTTAAGCTTGATCAAATCTATTTGAGCTTGAACTTGAGCTTTGAGCTTAAACTTAAGCTTGAGCATGTGATGCACTCGAACTTGAGCTTAAGATAGTGCAATTGGACTTGAGTACTTGTGTGACTCCCTGTTACTGTTGCACATGTGGTAGGCACATGTGGGCGGACGCTGATGTGGGCAAGGATTAAGGGCCTGGGCGAGCTACCAGTGGTTGGTAGGCTACTATGCTAGTAGACTACTATGTATGCAGTGGGGGTTGAACTTGTCCCACGTCGAAAGAATCATAGGAAGTTGTGGTGGTTATGTGTGGGGTTCACACCTTAAGGATACAACGTGTTTTGGGGGCAATACTAAGAACAAAGATGTTTGCCCACTAGGCAAAGCAGACAATATTGTGTCCTTTGGTTAGGCATTACAAATGGTATCAGAGCTGAGGATGGCTCTGCCCTCGGTGGGAGATAATGTAACGCCCCATCACTGTTGGACATGTGAGCAGGCACATGTGGGCGGATGTTGATGTGGGCGGGGCCTAAGGGCCTATGCGAGCTAATAGTGGTTAGCAGGATACTGTGCTGGCAAGCTTTATTCTCAGGGTTGCCCCAAAAATACATTGTATCCTTATGGTGCGAACCGCACATATAACCACCACAACTTCCTACGACTCTTCCGATGTTGGACAAGTTCAACCCCCACTACGTACACAGTAGCTTACCAGCATAGTAGCCTGCCAACCACTTGTAGCTCGCCCAGGTCCTTAGGCCCCGCCCATATCAGCGTCTGCCCACATGTGCAACAGTGACGGGGCATCACAATATCTCCCACCGAGGGTAGAGCTGTCCTCGGCTCTGATACCATATGAAACGCCCCACCCAAGGACTCGGTTCTGGTACCATTTGTATGGCCCGACCCAATAACACAAGATATTGTCCACTTTGCTAAAGCTCACGAGTTTAAAACGAGTCTTGACTCTTAAGGAATGAGCCCACTTATAGCCACCATAACTTCGGACAGCGCTTCCAATGTGGAACAACGTTCCACCCTCACTGTGTACATAGTAGCCTGCTAGCACAGTAGCCTGCCAACCACTGGTAGCTTACCTGGGTGCTTAGGCCCTGCCTACATTTTCGTCCCCCCACATGTGTAACAGTGACGGGACGTCACAATATCCCCCACCGAGGGCAGAGTCGTCCTCAGCTCTTATACCATTTGTAAGGCCCGACCCAATAGCATAAGATATTGTCCGCTTTGCCAAAGCTCACGAGTTTAAAATGTATCTTGACTGTTAAGGAAGGACCCAACTTATAGCCACCATTACTTCAAACAACATTTTTGATGTGGGACAAGGTTCTGCCTTTACTGTATGCACAGTATCCTGCCAACACCTTGGGCCGCCCACGTGTGACCACAGTGACAGGGCATCACAATATCCCCCACCGAGGGCAGATCCGTCCTCGGCTCTTATACCATTTGTAAGGCTCAACCCAACAACACAAGAATTGTCTACTTTACCGAAACTGGGCTCACAAAATTTGCGATCACCGAATCTGGTGTCGATAGCCTCTATAGTACTCTATTCTCGACTCCCATCGCCCATACGCCAGATTTCGATCCTGAGATCTTTCAAGAAGGATTTTCCAACGTACATTTATCTTGCAAGAAGCATAACCAGAAGTTTATCCAAATCACAAAAGCAACATCATCATCACATATCCACTAATATAAACAGTTGAATACAATGCTGAAAGAGGAAATACATATATCGAAAATCAAAGCTTTAGAAGACGATGCATGCTTCAAGCTCAACGCTGCTACAACCTAATACCACCTACACGCATCTATTGTGCATAAGCTTATAAAAAGCTTAGAGGGTGGTGTAAGTGTGTGCACAAGGTAAGTGCCAATTATGCAATATCAGAGCAATGCGGAAACATGCTGGTAAGTCAGCCTTATCCAGGCTATGCGATGCAAAAACATAATAAGCCAATATCATATACTAAGGAAGCAATGTAGATCAGCTATGTAATGCAGAGACATAGTAAGCCAAATACTATATACTGAGGATACAATGCAATATGCAAAACCTAACAAGTCCACGAATACCGTCAACCTCATCTAGGCCATATAAATGCATAAGCATAGTAACTCAAAATGCCATATGCCGCAGACGTAATGCAGTATGCGGTGCGAATGAAATGACCACGTTGGATTGTAAAGTTGGGATGATAGTACGTAGTATCGCAGGCTACAGGGTCCATTATAATGGACTTCTACTAAACTAGTCTCATACCTAAATTTAGATAGCTAGACTCAATGTGGTAAACTCCTGATCTCAGGTTAGTCGCGGGCCCCAACCAAAATCCTGACCATTGCGAAGGTAAAAAAAATAATTAGTTGGGCACCACTAGCCCGAGTGGATAGTGAATGAATGAATGGATAAGTAAAATGCTGAGTATGCAACTCTTACTCAATAAGTCCACCTATTAGTACTATACATCTCTAGGATCATCACCAGGGTCTAGTTTACTCCACAATGACTGCCACCTCACAGCCCAGTGAGTGAAAGAGATCACATTATCCGCCAACCAGCAGTATACCATTGCCTACCTGGCTTGTTGATAGCGGACTCATTTGTGACCGGGTTAAACTAAGCCTAGCTTACAGCCCCCTCACTGGGGTGGATAAGGCCACACCCTCTTCTAACTGACCATGACATAGTGGGAGATGCGGCCTACTGGTATTTGGCACTTGGGCGCTCATGTATCAACTCGGTTTAGACGTTGGATCATCCCCTGGCCACGGGATTTTAACGACTTTCACCCATAAACATCCAAAGTGCCCATATGCTTAAACCAAACATTTTTGGTGTCCCATTTGGCCATCTACGATATGCTTGTGGAGGCCACAACCCTGATGTCGCTAGGGTGCCAAATGATCATGTCACAAAATGTGAGACGCATGAGCCATTCCATCCAGTCATGCATCAAGCATGCGCGTACCGTGCAGTTATGTGGGGCAAGGCATGTATTATGATGCTATGCTGTCACATACTCATAATCAGTATCGATAACTGGCATCAACAATTAGCTTAACAATGGGCCTAAGGGAAGGTCACAATGTGAACATTTAACCATCATTACCCATCAATGTGGACATTTAACCAACATTGCTCCCAAGGAGTGGCCTACATAAAGCCTAAAATATAGTGGGGCACATGACCTCACACAAGGGCCTAATATACATCGCATCATGCCTCATCATACGGGCCATACATACATCACATTAAGCTGCACATATGAACCACACATACACCATATCGGACCTCACTCATGGGCCACATATATATCATAATGGGCCTCATCATATGAGCCATATATACATCACATTGGGCCTCACTCATGGCGGCATAAACATCACATTGAGCCTCACTCATGGCGGCATAAACATCACATTGGGCCTCATCACATGGGACTAATACACATCACAATGGACCGCATCACATAGGTCTAATACACATCACAATAAACCTCGAATATGTGCGGCATATACATCACAATGGGCCACATCTCAGGGCATCATATACATCGCAATGGGCCACACTCATGGGCCTTATATAGATCGTAATGGGCCACAAAAATGGGTCTCTCATACATCACATCAAGCCTGATATCTGGGCCTCAAATACATCTCAATGGGCCGTACAAGTGGACGACATAAATGAAACATGTACAACATAGTGGGCCCTACGTTCACACAACAAGTGGGCCTTACATCCATGGCCAGACGGTGTGGATTTACAACACATTCGTCATGGAGTCCCACCATCCAGCAAGTTAGTTGGATGGTGAGGATATACAACACATGTATCATGGCTGGGCTCACGTCCTAGAAATGGACGGACGGCCTGGATATAAATCACATACATCACATGGGTCCCATCCTACGGATGGTACGGATAAGACCCATACATCATGGTCGTCCCACACGGCAGAAAACAGATGGACGACATGAATATACAATATATACATGAGGTGGGTCCCACCGTCCAACGGCTGGACGGTGTGGATGTACAATACATCAGCAAAGTGGATGACGTGGATAAAAGACGTACCTCACATGGGTTCCCACCATCAAGAAGGGTTAGACGGTGAGGATATGCATAAGTACATCAAGGTAGGCCCCACACATCCCGTATAGGTGGACGGGATGATATGCAATACATCATGGTGGGTCACATGGATGACACACATGCAGGGTGGCCCTACAGATAGACGACATGGTTAGAATACATACATCAGGCCCCACCGTCCAGTGCTGGATGGTGGGATGCAATACATACCTCAAGGTGGGCCACGTGGGTGGGGTCCACGTGTGTGGCCCATCAACAAAATGGACAGATGGTATGGATTAATTAGATATAGCACGGTGCGTCCCACCGTCCAGCATTTGGACGGTGAGGATGGCACGTAAACATCACAGTGGGCTCCACCATCTGACAGTGAGATAGGTGGACAGTGTGGATGGAATCACACATCATGGTGGTCCACGAAACTTGATGACATCACTACAGCAGCTAATAGCTACATGGGACCCACCGTTCCTGCATGATTGGACGATGTGGTTATAGAATACATACAGTAAGGTGGGCCCCACCCCCACACGTGTTGCATGTGTTGGGTGGGCCCCACAAGCTGCAAACAGACAGACAACATGTATTGGACAGGTACATCATGGTGGCTACAGGACTTGCTGACGTCAACTATAGTAGCTAGCTGCTGGCGTGAGGTGCTCCAGCCAATCCGCTTCCATCTCACCATCCATCTGTGGATGGTGAGGATAAAAATACATACCTTAGGGTGGGTCCATGACAATGTGGCCCACTAGAGTTTTGAATCAAGCTGGTATTGTGTCTTCCCTCCCATCCAGACCTGCCCATACAGACAACCAAATGGCTGGATGAATGGTATGGATAAAACACTCGCATCACGTGGATCCCACGTCTAGCCATTGGACGGTGAGGACATCACACACTCATTAGGTGGGCCATCATGCAAGGAAATTTGAGAGAGAGAGAGAGAGAGAGAGAGATAGAGAGACGTGTGAAGGGGAGGGGCCTCGCCACTATGGGCCCTCCCTATACAATGCATACATCAAGTGGGTTCCACCACAAGTGGACCCACAAATAGAAAATCAACGGTGAAATCCTAAGATCACCCACCGTTTCCACTTCTTCCAGTCTCCTTGAACTCCTTAGCTCTTAGGCTTTTTCTTTGATGGTGGAAGATGAAGATTGAAGGGTGGAGATGGGAGATTAGGGGGTAGGAAGTGGGCCACACACTAGGCTCACTTTGGAAGCTTGGACGTCCACTCTCTCTTAGTTTTTTTTTTTTTTAAATGCTAGAGAAAATGAGAGAGAGAAAGAGAGGAGATGTAAGGAGAGAGGGATGGTTGTTGTAAGGAAGGGATGGGTAAGAGTTGACTTTGGGAATGGGAGAGAGATGGGTGGCATGCTTTAATGGTAATAGAGGGATGGATTGTGTACTTGCTTGTACTTGATTGATTCATGTGATGTTTGAATAAAGATTTTATTAGAATTTGCAACACACGGCGTTTCCTCGAAATATACACGGGCCCACAACTCCTGGCCTAGGTATCGCATCTGCACATGAGAAGCGACAACGACGTGGTCGCAAGGGTACAAGTCTTGGGTCGAGGTGACTCAGATTTACGGGATACGACTTAGGGTCGTATGCAAACACCGATGACAGGTCGCGGGTTGCCGAAATTCGACTGGGAGGATTACGGAAGTCTACGGAATGGTACAGACTAGGATATGGATCTAACATGTGCAACAGTGACGGGGCGTCACAACTTGGACTTGGTGAACTTCAACTTGTTCTCATAGTTGAACATGCATAATTGTAGCACACTAAATGTCGATGCAGATAACATGAAGCTCATCTTCAAATGAAGGTGAACTTTCCATCTATTTGAACTTGAAGGTGAACATTCCATCTATCAAAACAAGTCAAACATTCCAAAGTATTTTGGCACAACAAAATTTCACAATACATGGTGCTAGATTTACAACATAGCACTTACAATACTGGATTTGAATGGAGAAGAAGAATAAGGAAGAAAGAAGTCGGATATTGTTTTTAATATTCACCCCAATAGTTGGATAACTTGTATGTTCGATGCACATGTGGATTATTAGAATGGAAGAGGTGTCTCATCGGCACCTCAATAAGGAAGTCTATCTCTTACAGGATGTTATCAGGAAGTTGATGTAAATGCATCGCCTATCCAAGTGTAATTACCATAGTGCAACGAAGGTGTACTTACACCTTTATCAAATGTTTGAAAATTATAATCATTACTTCCCTGCATTCACATCATGTAAATGTCAAACAAACACCCCCCAGAGATGTTCCTACTTGATTAAAAGTTGCCTTTACTCGAGTACACCTTTGGAAAGCCTGGCTGTTGAGTTGATATTGAGTTGCACAATGTCAATCTTTTAGCTCGCAAAATTGATCTGCATATTAGGACGAGTCGTTTCCACCTCGAATTTCATGTTTTAGTTCTTTCGTCGATGCGCTTCTACACATTGTGCCTGGAATTATGAAAGCTTGGAAGAAGGCTTAAAGGTGATTATGTTCAAGCTCCATTTGTTCAAGTCACTCCTTCGTTGCATGCATATCATTAATCCATTTGGTTAGGATTTGATGGAAGAATGAAACTTGATTGTAGGTCTCTAAGATGTGTTGAAGTTCTTGGAGAGAAAATGCATGGAATGAAGACTAAGGATTGTGTCCCACCAACAGTTCTAGGGATAGAAGACGATCCACACTATTATTTTCCATTTCTGCTGGATGAAAAGATGGTAAGCCATGTTGAAAAACATCTAGAAAGAAAAGTCTTACAAGGTTGATTACATTCACCGGCATGATGTTAGGTTGAGATAGGGCAAGAATATAGTAAAAAGTCCAGATAAAATGATTTAAAAGTATTTATATAAGAAGTAATAACGGTGATCATCTTCGAAATATCCTTAATGTGTCGACACGTATATATTGGTTGATTTAAGGAAAGTGAACAACATGGAAGTGAAGTTTGACCAAAACCAAAATGTCGAGCAAGAAAGTTCGACGAATGGAATTATACACTATTCATTCGATATTTTCCTCTATTTTTGTCATAGACGCCTACCGGGATATCCCAAGCCAAAAGATAGCTAGCCCAGATTGCATTTCTTGCTTCGATCAATTCCATGTCACTAGTGTCAAACTACATATCCATAAACCAGTTCCAACCAAGCTACCTATTCATATAGGGGTAGAACATTAATCACATCGTTCCATCTAAAGAGAGGAAAAGAAACAAAGGCATTCGTCAAAAGAAATAATCCTGATAGAAACTTTTATTCAACAATATTTATAAGACATCAACTTCTCGATAGACCCTACAGCTTTACCGCTAGATTCATGAAAATATTTGAAGAGTCATAATTGGAGTAGTTAGAAGGGACAACATATTATCTGTGGACCAATCAAAGCTAAGGTATACGTACTGTGGTAAAGATGGCCTAACAAAATGGAGCAAGTGTAACTTACACCTCAGATGCCAACAGATTAACTAGGCCAATATACTCTTTTGTTATTTTGTTAGATTTGACACAAAGGAGTGACCAACAAATTCACATTAAGAAGAAAACGTAGTGTTCTTAATGGCTAACCTCTCGTTCGGTCTGTGCTCTCATGTCATAAATGATGCATAAGAAACAAATGTCTTCAATGTTAAATGTAGGTCCATTGGACATGCATCCTGGGTAGAACTGATGGCCTAATGGAAGTAGAGAGCTAAGAGCGCAAATGTCCATGACTGTTGGACTCATCGGGCCACAGCGGAAGTAAAATGAGTTGGTTGAGCAACTCGAGAAGATGGTCGCTACAAGTATTAGGGACAGATTTGGAGTGATTTTATAGGATAATATATGTATACTATTTGCAATGTTGATCTCTGTCCATTGTTCAATAATTTACTTTTTGACTCAGGAATACTATTCAAGCCAGCCATCGAGATGTTTGGGCCATAGTCGTGGGACCTTTTCCTAAAATTTCAAATCAAACGATTCACGAGAAATCAAAAACCGTTCTTTTCTGTCTGCTAAAAAGTAGTTAGTAATAGTGGAAAGATTGTGAGAGGAAGATGGATTAAAGGTTGGACCTCGGTAAAGAGTAAAGAGTAAATCGAAAGAAATGATTATTACCGTAGAAGCGAGGGAAAGGAGTGGTTCTAGAAGAAAGTTGAAAGAGGAAGAGGGAGATGTTTTAATATTAGACATCTTCATTGTAACATCCCGAATTTTGACAGCTCGAGTTTATATTCATACTAGAGAAAAACGGGTGTTAATAATTGAGTGAAAATTGGATGTTCCAAAATCGCACCCTCTTGTTTTTTTTTTTTTTTTAAATTAAATTACATCTAGTTACATTTACAAAGGTAACCATCTATGAGAGTAAAATCAACTGTATTTATCATTCAATTAAGAATTAACAAATTATCAAATGCCCTCTCAATGGGAGCTTATTATATTATTAAAGTTTACAGTGGAAAATAAATAAAACTGATCGTGCACTATTCTTTTTTTCTATTTGAACCTGTCTTCCATAAAACGATTGTTGTCCAATACATCAACCTATGATTCACCTGCAACATATATACAGTTGGAGAGGATTAACGCCCTACTCATAGCGGTGGTTGTCCTTTAAAGTTTATAATGATTCAAGTGATTCATAAGAATAATAGAAGGGTTCCAATACAACTTGTGCTCCACAAATACAAGTGATATCAGTATGCACAAACTATCTATATGGCATGCATCCCTAGCTAGGTATGTGTGGTTCATCACATTCAGCGCATGGTCACAATGTGGAAGGTAGTTCAAGATATCCGACTTGCCTCACATTCTCACACTACGAAGATTCGCTGACGTGTCCCACGTTAACTTGGATTTATGCGAACATCTCAAGGTGAAACAACAATGCAATTTGGGGATTTATGTGACACGATGTGTTCATGGAATAATTATTTACAACATCCAATCCAGAGAAGTGATGTAACACAAATGACAATTTACTTACATTGACTGTGCACCACTCACCAACTCACGGGATTAAGTGCTAACCAAGAGGACCGCTACCTGAAATGTATTATATCCATGATAATATATTGATCCGTAAAAGTGGGATTTCCATCATGATACTTGTGAGCAAGATGATAATATAGTGCTTTGAATTATGTAACAATGATTCACAGGGTGAAGATAAACAATAGTAAGAGCATGTAAGGAAGATGTAGTGTAACATCCCGAATTTTCATGGCCAGAGTTTATACCCATGCTCGAGAAAACCAATTGTTAATAATGAATAAAGTGGATGCTTTAAAAATCACACCTTTTTTTCCCATTTGGATAACATCCAAATACATTTATGAAGGGAACATTCATAAGAATAAAATCGACTGTATTGATTATGTCATCAGAGTAAATGAATAATCAAATGCCCTCTCAATGGGAGCTTATTACATTTATTGAGTTCGTAGTGGAAGTATAAAACCAAATCATAAAACTATCTTCTTATTTTTTTCGCATAATCTTCCATGGGGAGATTATCCTCTAGGTCTTCAATCTGTACATCACCTGCATCATCTATACGGTTGGAGAGGGTCAACGCCCTACTCATAGTGATGGTTTTTCTTTAAGATTAACAATAATTTAAGAGATTCATAAACGTAAGTTAAGGGTTCTGATACGTCACATACTCCATTACTATGAGAGGTATCAGTATGCGCAATCAATCTATATGAATGTATGCCTAGCAAAGCATGTACGGCTCATCATATGTAGTGATCATCACAATGTGGAATATAATTCATAGAAAACCTGACTCGACCCGCATCCAATAACTATGGATATTAGCCGGCATGGCCAACACTAACGTGGATTTATGCTAGTATCTCAAGGCAACTGTTTCGACAAGGAAATAAATGCATTTGATTTAGGAGAATCATCTTATTCAAACATAACAATGGAATAATTATAAAGATAATCATCACACTTTATTAATTCTGAATTCATTTACATCCTCTGATATCCCTTGATTCTAAGATAGTTTACAAAGAATTTATTATAAATGACAATTATTATAGCTAAATATAATTTTCAGCAGCATAACGGCAATGATCTCAATCATCTCCAATGACTTAGGAGGAATAGATAAGTCAAACAACAGTCTTCAAGAGCACGAAGATTCCGGCAGCATTTCGGTGTTATTTTGGTCATCTCCGGAAACTTAGGAGGAATACGTCTTTTCGTCAATGACTCTTCCTTTTCCCCTAAATAAGAAGAACTTGAAGATCTGAAGACTCAAGCCATTCTGACAGCATAATAGCCCATTCTTTGTTATAGATCGCCAGTGATCGGTTTGCTGTGGATCCGCAAGAACGATATGCTTTGTGCGGACCCGCGCAAACTGTAGAGGCACAATGCTTGCTCTGCGCGGATCCGCTCAAAGTGTAGGAGTCCAGTACTCCACACCTTCTGTCTTCTCCTTCGTCTTTCTTTCACTCTGAAATCTTCGAACCCCTTTTTTAGAGAATGAACGGGGTATTTATAGACATTTTCACCAGTGGAAATCTCAGATCTGGTCGATGTGGGACAAAATATTATTCAACCATTTTTATCCCATCATCATAGACTTTGCGCGGACACGCGCAAACGATATGCTTTGCGCGGTCTCGCGCAAACTACCAATCCCGCGCAAACCGCCTTACTCATCAACCCGCGCAAACTCTACACTTAGCGCGGTCCAGCGCAATCGATTCACTTTGCGCGAACACGCGTAAAGTGGTCTTAAAGCTGTTTTGTTGATCTTTCAAACTGATTTCTTGATCTTTCCTGTCTTCACTTTCTTGCTTATTTTATACCTCAACAGATGTCCCCTTGATCCGTTTTTTGTTTGTTCAGAAAATCAAAGAAAAGGATAAAACCATTCTTTTTCTCCAGGGTTTGCGCGACCCCGCGCAAAGATCCACTCGAGTACCGTACTCGTCCATAAAGGCTATAAATAGTCCAACGACTTAGTCATTTTCATGAACTGCTCTCTGCTGAAACTTTGTTCTGGCGATATACTTCCACGCAAACCTCCACTTTGCGCGACCCCGCGTAAACTTTTTAACTTTGCGCGACATCCTTTAGACTTAGAGATTTTTCCGCGCAAACTGCATACTTTGAGCGACCTCGCGCAAAGTACTCTGTACTTAACCAAATTTTCAAAATTTTCCAACACTTAGCCATTTTCCTTCTTTCTTCTTTTCTTACTCTGTCACCTTTCTTTCTTCTTCTGTCCTTTTTCCATGGCTCGTATTAAACAAACAGCCCATCTTGTGTCTCCTTCTGATTCACCTTCTGATCAACCTCCTGCTAAGCGGACAAAGACAACTTCCAGAAATCCCGCTTATTTCAAAGAACCTGTTCTTCCCACCTTTGATTTTTCCGATCGCATTAAATCTTTACCCTCTCCCATTCACAGATCCATATCATTAGGAGATATTAAATGTCCTCCTAAGCATGGTAGAGAATATGACTGGGACGAATGGTTGAAAACCACAGCTCACATTCGTACCGACAGTGAGAGACCACCTCTCCGAGAAGATACTCCTCCCGCTTCTCGCTCGAAGAAAACTCGCCGCAATAAGGCGAAAGAGTTTGCAGAAAAAATCAAAGAACATAAGAAGAAACGACTTCAAAACTCCTGGGACTCAGTACGAGTTGTTGAAGTAGTCATGAAGTTTGACAACCCTCATACAGAGGGCATGACAATCATTCCCATAAAGGTATATCACCATCAGTCTATGTTAGACTGTGAGTCCAGAGACTACGTCCATGGCGAAAGATTGATCTACACTGAATCATGGGCCTCAAGAGAGCCCCGAATCTTAGAAGGAACCATTCAAACTCAGAAGCCGCGATAGAGGATAGGAGAAGCTCATCCCATGATCTTCTTAGCTCCTTTCCACAGTCCTCATGATCTCTTTCCTTCTCATTTTTATGAGACAGTGCGACAGCGTTTCAGAGATTGAGAGCAACTCTGGGGACAAGCAGAATTTCGTTTCAGGGGTTTGTTGACTGCTCGCCGTTATTACTCTGAATGGGCAGAGGCTATATTGCTGAAACATACGAGCACTCTCGCAAAGATCGGGCTTTATGATGCAATAGAAGTAACTTCAAAATACTTCTATAGAGAACCCAATATTCTGAAAGGCTTCCTTGAATATTGGTCACCTACAACCAACTCCTTCCATCTTCCTTATGGCAAAATGAGCATATCTCTTTGGGACCTTCATCGCATAGCTGGTCTCACAATAACAGGCAAGTTCTATGATGAGTTCATTCCTACCAACAGAGAATTAGCCTTCCTATCTTCTCCGGACCGCAAGCCTTCTCTCTCTGAGACTACCATAGAGTTATTCAAAGAGATGAGTAAATTTCCCAACTTCCACAAAATTCCCCCTCTACAATGGCTAGCACATTTCTCTAGAGGTCTCAGGTATTTAACAATCTGATAATTGATCTTCATTTTCATATCCTTGCTACTTAGCCATTTCCACATATTAACCTAACCTCCTTCATTTTTCTTTGAAGGTTTCGTGACTGCCGCTCGAAAGAATTAACTAAGCTTCGAGATGCAATAAGAGGAAAGCCAGAATATAGCCCTTTCGGAGAACTCGCAGCATTCTTGGCTTACTGGCTAAGCTTGGTCGTATTGCCCAGCTCCAAGTGGCCAGATGCTGTTTGTCCCACTGTCTTTGTTGTAGCTGGTGCTTTAGCGGAGGGCCATAAATATTCTCTTGCTCCTCCTGTATTATGTTCTATTTACAGGGCCCTTAGAGAAATAGCTTGTAACGACCTGAAAATTTTCGTACATTGGGTCGAGTACCACCTCGACCAGAAATCACGTAGGATTAAATCCTTTAGAAATTTAACAAAGTTAACTAAGTGCTAAACTCAATTAGCTATGAAATCCGTTAGGATCGCTTTAAATACGATCTGCAAGACCCAAAACCTGCAGAACAAGTGACGCTAGGTTACCCTAAGGTTTAGAACCAAACTCATTTCCCGTCTGCTCTCGGGAATGAAACGAAACTTCGTATTAGGTCTGGATCGCACATCGGGATTCCGATTAACCCGAAGCTAAGGAACTAGGACCGCCCCACTGGGCTTAACAATCATCTCAAAAATCAGCCTTATCCGATGTTCCACGGCCATTCGTTTCGAATCGGAGCGAGGTAGTGTGAAAAACACTATTCATAAGCCAAAATAAATATCGGAATAGTGATCGCATCGTTCGTTGACGCGTCAGTATTAAGCAACCTGACCGTCAGAATCAGACCAAATTACACCCTCGGATTAAGAAAAATTTCAGGAACATTTACATGTACTTGGAATTTCTGATCGTGGCCCACTGACCGTCGAACTGAAAGTGGTCCGCCACGTGCGATCTGCGTATCCGAATGAGTCAAAAACGTAATCCCACGTAGATCCATTGATGGTGAGCTTAAGTCTGACGTTTGGTTCAAAGAGGGCCACCAGAACTTCCCTTTTGAGCTGGAAAAGCGACGAATATCCTATATAAGCAGTACCCCATGAACCTAAGTCTATTCTCGTAATGTTTGAGGCTATAAAAGGAGCTTAGATCAGCCCCTCTCACAGTCATACGAATTTTGGAGGAAACCCTAGAGGGAGAGAGAGAAAAGAGAGAGAAAGACTTGGAGATCGTTGCCGATCTTCCTCCTCCTGCTTTGGCTTGCTACACGGCCTACACCGCCTTATTCTCGGCGTTTTCCCGGTGTTTTCCGCCTCATTTGAAGGTAAGAAAACCTAACCCTAGGTCTGATTTGAGGTGGAATCGAGGTAGGATGTATACCGACTAACCGATTCCGCTCTTTAGGCTAGAAATCGCCCGTAGACGGAAGATCCATTACCCTTGCTGATTCGTTCCGTTTCCAAAGGCAAAGGTGAGGACTTTAATAAGTTACGGTTTTCAACGCTTTCAATGTCAGATAATGGTAGATTCATGATCTGCTTGCAATTGCACATGTACAAAGTGCTTTCCGTTTCCTGTTTTGAATAACGGTGTGAAATATGGAATTTCACATATTCTAGTTATACGTAGAAATACCGTATACGTATTTTTTTTGGATAAATGCTTGACATGTTTATTTAATGTTTAATTATATAACATATGAATAAAATACTAGTTTGGCGAAAGGAATCGCCAAAATATATGTTTACTTGTAAATGCGCCGTATGTTGAAATTACGTATTATAGAAATACCGTATACGTATCTCTTTTGGAATAATGTTTGACATATGTATTTAATGTATGATTATACAATACATGATTAAAATACTAGCTTGGCGAAAGGGATCGCCGAAATCTATGTTCCTTTGTAAACACTATGTATGTCGAAATTGGGTATACGTGAAAGTACCCTATACGTATAAAATTTGCTGATTTGTTTGCCATGTTTAATTGCTGTATGAATATAATGTATATGTATAAAATACTAGTTTGGTAAAGGGACAACCCTAGTACACACTTCCCTAGCATACGTCATGTATGTTGAACTATTGCATTCCAAGTGTTAGTGAATTCACTTGTGAGTGTAAGTGCTTAAGTGTTAGAATCTTAGGTAGGTGCTGAGATGGGATTCTCGGCTACCTTAGAGTCACATATGACACTCTCCATGTGGTTGTTCACTCTAACCACTCACCTACGAAATTTAGGTAATTGTATTCCTATTTACATAATGCTTTACAAAATGCTTTTGAACATGCTTTGTGACTTGTCTATTAACATGCTTTATGTTATGCTTTATATTATGCTTGCTAGTGCTCTTGAATTACCACGTTATCATGCCGTATTTCACATGCTATGGTTAGGATTTGACTGAGCTTGGGACTATGTTCGTAGTCCAGGCATCCGGTATCAGACTTGAAGATGTGGTTGGGATTCGTTCCGCCACGCACGATGTGTTGGTGAACCCATGTCGTACTTCGGTTGGCGATAGTGGTTGGCCACACGAGGTGCTTTTGCGCCTCATATCGCCCAACTTGTTGTGCGCTCGAGCTAGCCGAACATGTCAAGTAAACCGTATGCCTTATGTATGTTCACCATGTTTGGTCGCTAATGCTTGAACCTAGGGTACCAAACTTACCAGTGAAAATCCCGTTAACCATGGTACCTCGATCCGCTAAGACTCATGAGCCGGGCATGGTGGTATGGGACACCGTGGTCGAGCTGTCGGCCTACACTGGGGCTACGTGCCTCCCCGTAGTGACCAGTGAGCAACTCAACTCGTGAGCCGATTATGGTGGTATGGGACACTATATTCGCGCTGTCGGCCTACACTGATAAGGTGATGGGGGAGTGGTGCAATCTTTGTGTGTACAGCCCTGGCAGCCCTTTGTAGTGACCGCGAGCATACTCTGAAGTTGCAGCGTGCCTTAGGGTTCGCCGCGATATATAGAGTATGAACTAGGCTGTTTCCGTATAGTTGTATCGTGATGAATCGTTTAAGGGGTGATGGGGGAGTGGTGCAACCTTTGTGCGTAATGTTCCACAGCGTCCTCTGCAGTGACCTAGAAAACACACCATCGTCTGATATTAACTAGGACTGACGACCCTAGATTGGATCATGTTTGGATATGATACAAGGGAGGTACCTTAGTTTCCCAATCCTGCTGTTTGAAATGAACTAATTAAAAACTCGGTAATCATGCTCATCATGCATCGCATGTGCCTGGAAGATGTGGAGCACTGTGGGATGTAAGCATGCGCGAACGTGAGATGGTGTCGCTTGAGGGAGTATGTCGGAGAGGGCATCCATCATACCTGCATTCATACTTGCATTAATCAGAGTAACTAGGAGTGTTTGATTTACTGCTTTATCATTACTGCTTGACTGTATTGAGAACATGATAACTTATGTCTTATCGTTCCACTGAGTTAGCTACTCACTCCCACGTTACGGGACGGTGTTGCGCACACCAACCAGACTCTGTCTCAGGTTTAGGCGATCCGACTACGCTGGAGGCGGAGCCCGATTATGACGAGGACCAGGAGGAGTTCTCATATATGCAGTTCGCTGGCGGCTTCGACTAGGCTGCCGGGACTGATGGGATGTACAGGGATTGTACCTAGTTTACTTTGACATTTTGTTTATAAAAATAGACATGTATATTGTGACTCAGAAGGATTCATACTCTGGATAATGAATCATTTATTTTGTTTCTTTACATACATATATATACAGTTCCTTCTTCCGCTTGCTTTTATACAACTGATCTGGAGTATGAATTACTGCTTTGGTGTAATCTCATTCATGTTTACTGCTCTAACACAGACAATATTCAAATTTCATTAAATATGTTGCATAAGTGATGCGTTGGAACTCGGGAGTTGAGTTACACTCGACCCCCGATTTTCAGGGCGTTACATAGCTACCCACGTAAAAGACCCGATTCTGGGGGCTTCATCTGCACATACTTCTTGGCATTATTTTACGGGATGGCTTGGAGTTTATTTCCCTTGGACTTTTGAGGCTTCATAGCAAGCATATTCTCATCCTTCTCATCTTCCACTCTGGTTCTTTCAGCAAAGAGCAATGGCGAGAAGAGCATATGAGTGGGTTGCAAATAAGATTCGAGATGATGATCAGATAAACTTCTTTCAGTTCTGCCTTTATCGCTATACCGCAGACACAGACATGGTGGACAACGAAACTCTTACTGCAGCAGAGAGAGCTTTCTTCTTCTCTATTCGCTCATGCAGTTTACCTCTACGGGAAGGGACAGAATTCTGGAGAGAACCTTACTACCCTAGTCGTTTTGCTCGTCAATTTGGTTATGATCAAACGTGCCACAAGATCCGGGTTGGTTACCGAAAAATGCGCTTGTTATGAAACCGTCCTCTTAACTGGGCCATGATATGGAAACAATTGCTGAATGGCTGCGTTGGCTCCTTCTTCATAATTCCAGGCTGTGATCGCATAGTCCGTACATCATATAGCTGGATGCGATGGTGGGATCACCAATTATACCTGGTCAATAAATGCTTGCCAGTAGATTCTTCTATCTTTCTTCATCCACCCAGGCTGAAGGGCAGAAATTTAGAGAGCGGAATTGGCTATATTCCGGAGAAGAGCCATGCATCTCATCCTGGAGAGATTTGCAGAAAGATATCATTGGAAGATCCCATTCGTGAAATCAAGCCCATCAACACTTTGGATGGCTGGTTTGCCCACGGAGATCTGAGAGAATTCGAAAAATCTCGTCGGGATTCTTCAAACCAAGCTGCAGATAATGCTGAAGGCACATCTTCTCCAATTCCTGCAGAGACTGCAGCGGTTCAAGAAGGATCGGCTATTGGTACTTCCACATCTCCTCCACAGCCCCTTGGTCCTAGTCCATCTTCTCCGATGACTAGATCAAGAACGCATTTGCAATTATCATCCCCTATTCCTCCAGAAAGAACTCGACCAGCCTCTGCTTCCCCTATAGTCCAAGAGCCTGCACCGGAGAGCAGCCAACCCGTTTCTTATAAAGGGAAGCAGGTTATCGTTGAAGAAGTTGATGAAGAAATTTTGGAAGATGAAAGTTCAACTTCATCATCAAGTACAACTGAATCTTCGCAAGATGAAGATAGCGGAGATAGTGATAATGGTGAAGATAAAGATGATGACTTTGAAGAAGGTGAAGTTGATATTGGCGAAGAAGAGGAAACAGCTGCGAAAGAAATTGAGATAGAATCTTCCCCTGCAACTGCTAAGACTCCTTCTAGTATTAATGTTCCTGCTAAATCTCCTGCAGCTGAGGAAGATGAAGAGGAGCCTTTAGATTATGGAGAATATGGGTATTCACCAGGTAAAGGAAAATTTTCATATACATATCTTAATTTATATTATAACAACTATTATTTATTTAAAATCATTGCATCTTCCTTTTTAGGTGCCCAAGTTGCAGAAGTAGGTGCTATCTCTTCAGTGAGCCCTCTCGTGGTATCTTCACCAAGAGCACCTGTAGTTCCGTTGGTAGTACAGAGAGTAGTGGCTCGTGAAATCATATTTTCTACAGAAACTACTGACTTGCCAACTCCGGCTACCAGAGATTCTAGTACGGAAGCTAGAGCACCATCTTTCGCTGATATGGTGGAATTTGGCCCTTCTATAACTCAAAGAACTTCTCCTTCTGTTAGTCGTATTCCAGCGATAGGTATATATATACACTGAATATCTTTACTCAAGATTAGATATATTTCATAATAATATATTGAATATCCTTCTTTTTTACTATAGGAACTCATTCTTGCAGCGGTGCGGCTAGTTCTGATTCTGTACCCACTACTTCTGAATTATCATCCTTTGCAAAGATTCCTGCTCACAAAATGCTTATGGTGAAACATTCTCTATTAGCAATAATCCATATCTTCAGAAATCCTGATCAATGGTCGGATTTGGATGTTGCTATAGAGATTTTGGAGAGCTCTGCCAGGATGGCCAGAATTAACATATCTCCTTTGCGGGATTCTCTCCTTAAATTTCGTGATTCCGTAATTTCTTTAGCGTCGGTAGAGAGTATTACAATTGCCCCTGAGATTTTAGAGTGTAGAAAGCAGCTGGCTTTATCTCAAGAACAGGCTTTTCTGGCAGCTTCATCAATTTCTAAACTTGAACAAGAGCATATGATTCTTCAAGATCAACTAAAGATTCATGTTGATGAAAGTACAACTATCCAAAATCGCATTGCTGCTTTGAAGGAAGAAATCTCTTAGCTGGAGAGGAAGAATCATGAGCAGGTCTTAATCATTCAAGATGTTGAAAAGAAGATACGGGCGAATGCTCAATCCATTGATATCAAAAAATCTGCACAACTTCAAGGTAAAGAAATGATTGCTTCCTTAGAGAATAAGCTTGCTAGCGTTCCTGATCATGCGAGACTTATTTTTGAAGAAAAATCTAGACATGATGCAGCTCAGGCGCAATTGAAAGAAGATTTGCTCAGATATTCAGAAGCAATGGGGATTTCAGAGGATCTTTGAATCATGTAATTTTAAACGTGTGATATTTGCTTTCGTGTTTCTTGGACGTAATTTATGATATATTTCATGAGATTATTTTTGGGATGTTTATGATGGTATTTTCCACCTTGCATATTGATGATATTTATACTAATATTATCAAATTATATTTATACTTTGTATAATATTTTCATTACTAATATTATTAAATTATACGTATACTTTATATAATATTTTCTACATTCTTTACAATTTCTAAACCTTTTATGTTTTGTTAGTATGGGATTCTCTAGGTGAGTATTTAGATTGGCGGTACTAAGTTTCAATTCAATTAGCCACACACAGTTTATGCTCATGAGTAGTGGAGCGTGCGCACACACACAGTTTAAGCTCATGAGTAGTGAAGCATTTATGGGTCTTATGTGATGGCCACTGTAACTCTCTAGAGTTCTCTTTCGGACTTCTCACTGCCTTGAGCTCACGGTCACAGTCCATCAGAGGGGCCCATTGACGCTACCGGACGGTGAACTGTTGGATTTACACACAGGGTTGGCCACGGTAACTCTCTGGAGTTCGCAGGGCTCGCAAGGCTACCTTTGGGCACCAAATCTAGGGTCGCCAGTCCATCAATGAGTAGGTTTAAGCCCTTCCTCACGAGTTACTACTGAAATCAAACCCTAGACCTGGAGGGTCTTACGCACGGTTGACATAAAGCTCGCACTGCGGCCCCTGTTTTCTTCATCTGCAAGGTCGAGTCCATTCACGGGAGGGCATTTTCATCCGTTCCCCGTGGCGCTGCCGGAAGCTATACAGACGGTATGGGAATTACGGTGACTAGTCTTCGCGGATTTATAGCCTTTTAGGCTTTGAATCCTTGACTTCGTCAGCTACCCGCATGGGTGCGCACGATGGTCTTCGCGGGCTTTTTAGGGCCACTGACTCCTCGCCGCTGCCCGAATGGCGATCTTCATAGGTCTTACGTATAGTTGGCCGGCCCTTTTAGAGCTTGATCCTTTGAGAGCATTTTTTTTTTTTGATTTGGCTCAATTTAGCTCTTTTAGGATTTGGCTTGACTATACTGCCTCTTTAATTGATATTGATACATCCTTGCTTTTAATAATATCTTCAAGAAAATCCGTGCCTTGTAAGGCGATAATATTTATCTTCAATCTTCAAGAAGATCTGTGCCTTGTAAGGCGAGAAGATCCGTGCCTTGTAAGGCGATAATATTTATCTTCAATCTTCAAGAAGATCCGTGCCTTGTAAGGCCATAATATTTATGATCATCATCATTGCCAATATAATATATATTTTCGAAATATCTTCAAGAAGACCGAAGACCGGCAATAATATTTATACTTTTGATAGTATTTTCAAGAAGATCCTTATCTTGTAAGGCAATAATATTTGGTGATGACAATGATCATGAATCTTCAAGATAATGATATTGTCTTTATCATACTTATTTGGTGATGATGATGATCATATATATTTTCCGGATTTTGATGCTTGATAATTGACGTGCTTGTGAATTTCCTCTTCATAGCTTCTTTTGTTGACATATAGACATGATTTTATTCATCTTTGCCCCCTTTTGATACAGAATCATTATGCTGATAATATTCCGGATCAAAATCCATACGTCTATTTTTAGGGATAGTATCTTTTGATGAAGCGGGCGTTGACGAGTACACCAGTATCCTGTCCTTCTTGATTTGTGATTTTATATGCCCCATTGGAATATACTTCTTTTACCACATATGGACCACCCCATTTAGGGTCGAACTTGCCCCCTGTCCGGCGAGTGACCACTATAGGTCTTTTCAATATTAACACCATATCCCCCTTTTTGAAAGAGTGGTATTTAACCTGTTTATCAAAGGCAGCCGATATTCTGGCCTGATATGATTGCAATCGCTGCTGAGCTGCACGTTTCTCATCAAGCAAATCTAATTCTTTCAGCCTTATTTTTACATTTTCATCATCTGTTATAGACTGATGTACTGCTATTCGTGGTGATGCCACCTGCATTTCAATTGGGATAACTCCCTCCCTACCGTAGATTAATGAATACGGTGTCGCCCCTGTTGCTGTCGATGAGTAGTTCTGTAGGCCCATAATGCTTCTTGTAACTTTTCATCCCAATCGCGCTTATTGCCTGTCACCGTTTTCTTCATTATTTTGACAATTGTTTTGTTAAATGCCTCTGCTAGTCCATTGGCCGGAGGATAGTAAGGTGTTGAAAAAGAATGTTGGATACCGAACTTCTGACATAACTTTTCCATACCTCTATTTTTAAAAGGGGTGCCATTATCAGTGACGATCTTCTTCGGAATACCATGACGGTATATTATAGCATGCCGGATAAAATTGACCACGTCTTTCTCTTTAACACTACGCAAAGCGACTGCTTCGGTCCATTTGGAGAAATAGTCTGTTGCTGCTAGAATATACTGTTTTCCTTTAGATGAAGGGGGATTTATGGGACCGATTACGTCGAGTCCCCAGGCTGAGAAAGGCCAAGAAACCACAGACTGATGTAATTCTTCTGGAGGAACATGTATTACATCTCCATGTATTTGACATTCATGACACCGTTTTGTATATTCTATCGCATCTTTAAACATAGTAGGCCAATAATAACCCATTCGATGCACTCTATGACATAAATTCCGACCAGCTTGATGTGCTCCACATTCACCTGAATGTGCCTCCCGCAGTATTTGGTTTGCTTCTTGCTTGTCCAAGCACCTCAACAGCATTCCATTATAAGATTTTCTATACAATACTTCGCTGCATATGACAAATTTGCTCGATCGCTGCTTAATCTGCTGTCTTTGTGCATTGTCTTCTGGCAAGATATTATATTTGAGATAATCAACAAAAGGCTGCCGCCAATCATCCATTGTTATCTCCAAACAGGATATAGGCAACATTTCAACGGTTTCTTCGATAACCTCTGCAGATGGCAGGAATCTTCTTTCTTCTATAGTTACCTGAAGAGGACTCCGGTTTGTGCAGGATAAAGCCGCTGCCAAACTGGCTAAAGCATCTGCTTTTGCATTCTCTGACCGCGGTATGTGTTTTATTTCCACATAATAAAACTGTTCAAGCAACCGTTGTGCCTTCCGATAATAAGGCAAAAGTTCTTCTTTCCTTACTTCAAATTCTGTTGTTAATTGATTTACAATCAATTTAGAATCTCCAAAGATATGCAATGATTTTATTTCCATTTGCTGTGCTATTTCCATTCCAATGATAAGAGCTCTGTATTCAGCTTCATTGTTTGTGCATGCGATACCCAATGTGAAAGAATATGGTAATAAATCGCCCTGAGGTGTAATGAATATCACTCCCTTTCTCCCCGATACTCGGCAAAGACCATCAAAATACATTTGCCAAAGATTCTGAGATTCAGCCAACATAACCTGTTCATCTGGGAATTCATCATTGATTTCTTCATTTTCTGCTATAGGATGTGCTGCGAGGAAGTCTGCCATAACTTGTCCTTTCACTGCTTTCGCAGGCTTATACGAAATAGTATATTCTGATAACAACAGCATCCACTTGGCTAGTCTTCCCGATAACATTGGCCTGGTCATCAAGAATTTTATCGGATCTGCTCTTGAGATCAGAGTTATATCATGGGAGAGACAATAATGCCTCAACTTTTGCACAGCGAATACCAATGCCAAACATTCTTTTTCAATCGGAGAATAATTGGATTCTGCCCCCATCAGTGTTCGGCTTAGATAATAAAGAGCAGTCTCTTTTCCTGCTTCGTTTACCTGTGCCAACAAAGCACCCAAAGAATTTGTGGCTGCAGATGTATATAAGATAAGTGGCTTACCTTTTACTCGGAGTTAACATAATGCCCATTTGTTTCAACAATTCTTTAATTGAATCAAAGGCATTCTGACAAGCCTGATCCCATTCAAATTCTGTATCTTTCTTCATTAACCGAGAAAATGGCTGACACCTTCCTGCGAGGTTCGAAATGAAACGGCGAATGTATGCCAATTTTCCTTGTAAACTTTTTAATTCCTTCAACGTCGTTGGTGGCGGCATATTCGAATAGCCTTAATCTTTTACGATCAATCTCGATCCCTCTGTGTGGTACAACAAAACTGAGGAATTTGCCAGAAGAGACTCCGAATGCACACTTAGCTGGGTTCATCTTTAATTGCTTCTTTCTGAGTCTTCGGAAGACTGATGCCAAATGTTCGCGGTGTTCTTGATGATCTTCAGATCTGACCACCAAATCATCAACATAGCATTCAACATGTTTATGCATCATATCTTGAAAGATATTCTTCATTGCTCTTTGATATGTTGCCCCAGCGTTTTTAAGACCGAAAGGCATAACTTTATAACAGTAAATTCCAAGCGGCGTTCTGAAGGCCGTCGCCTCTTCATCTTCAGGCGCCATCCTGATTTGATTATAGCTTGCATATCCGTCCATAAAGGACATGATAGCATACTGAGTAGTGCTATCAATTAGTAACTCTGTTATCGGGAGAGGGAAATCGTCCTTTGGACATGCCTCATTCAGATCTCTGAAGTCAATACATACTCTAATCTGCCCGTTCTTCTTTTTCACCGGAACAATGTTTGATATCCATTTGGGATATTTAACTTCCCTGATGAACCCAACCTTTATTAGTTTATTTACTTCTTTTTCGATTAATGGAATTAGGTCTGGGTGAAATCGCCTCTGTGCCTGCTTTACTGGTTTCTTTTCTTTAGAAATATTTAATTGATGCATTGCTACGGAAGGTTCCAGTCCAGGCATTTCTTCATATGTCCAGGCGAAAACGTCTTTATTTTCCTTGAGAAGTTGGCCATATTTCTCAAATTCCTGCTCTGAAAGGCTGACGCTGATGAATGTGTTTCTTGGCTCTTCTGCTGTTCCCAAATTTATTTATCGCAGGCCATCTATCGTCGGTTGCCCCCCATCTTCTATTTGTCTTGGAGCGGTTACAGGATATTCAACTACCTTAGTATCTGGTGTGGCTGAAGTCATGTTAACTGATACCATATTTACTGCTGATTCTGCTCCTAATCCTTGGAATTTTCTTCGCTTTTCTTGGTTAACCCCGAGAGGGATCTGAATTCCTTTTCCATGATTCAAGCCAGTGGGTTTGTCACAATCAAAACCCATATTTCTCATGATTTTCTTACTTACTGCACTGTACTTTCTTAAATTCTGCGGCGCTAACTCTCCATGATATACATTGCTTGTCCTTCACTTATGATGCAGTGTGAAACTCTATTGGTTCAGGATATTTAACACAGGCTTTGACTTGAAATGTTCTTGGAGCGGCTGCAAATGGCTTACATCTTTCGATATTGGGTAATGGCACTGTGTAATTGGACTGTAAGACTTTCAGCTGTTCTGTCGACAATAATGTCAACGGCGGTTGTCCTGGTTGTCTCAGGCGCTTTGGTACAAAATAGAACTTCTTTCTTGCTTCTACAGTCCCAGAAGATTCTGCTCTTTCTCCTTTATCTTTATTTATTCGGACATTTTTGAAGGCTCTCTTTCCATCATCATTTTCCACTTCTTTGGAGAAGCATTTATAATAACTAGCATCCGCAAAGAATGACTCAGCTTCTGTATAGGGTTTCGCATCGGCCATTACTTTACACTGTATTCCATCTTTACAATACTTGAAACATTGGTGTAGAGTAGAAGGTACGATATTGTACTGATGTATCCACGGCCTTCCCAAGAGAAGATTATATGTCGTTACAGCATTTATAACATGATATACAACAGTAGTAATTAATTATCCCACTTCTAATGTCACTGTAATTTTACCGAGCGCTCGTTGTCCATCTTGATTAAACCCCTGTATCATCATTCCGCTGGGGCGCAAATCTGAACGGTGAAAACCCAATTTAATAATCATAGAGAGTGGTAAAAGATTCACTGCAGACCCATTATCTATCATAATCCGTTTTATCTTCCTCTCGCAAATATATCCTTCTATCATCAATGGCCTGTTATGTTCCGTTTCACCAATTAAATCATCTTCAGAGAAAGATATTACTGGTAGACAATTCATCTTTTCACTGTTCCTTTCATTCTTCATTTCTGCCAGTAAAGTTTCTCTTACATCATGATCAGACAGTGCTTGAATCAAACTCTGACGAAATTCTTCTGATAATTTGAGTGCATCATAAATACTTAATCGAGCCGGTATACCCTTCAAGTGGCTGACTACATCATAAGCCACTTTTGTCACTGCATCTCCATTTCTACTTTTGTCCTCAGTATTCTGTCTTTCAGTCACTTCTTTCCTTATGATTCCTGCTTTTTGCTTTACCGGACTTGTTATTTGCTTCCCTGATCGCAACGTAATCATTGTTGCATTTCTTATCGACCTTTCCTTTTTCATTCCCCGCGTGTTTTCTTGTATTGACAATACATTTACTGTTGCCCTTGCATTCTTTTCTTTGCTTCCGCTGGTTATTATGTCACCTCTGTTTATCATTCGCTGTATGATGCATTTTAACGTATAACAATTTTCCGTCGGATGCCCCACTAGGCGATGATAACGGCAAAAGTTTCTTTCTCGAGTCCTCGTCGCATCTTCAGGGCGTTTTGGTTCTGGTAATTCCAAGGTACCTGCTTTTAACAATTGTTGCATCATAGGCACCACGTCTTCTTTATCAAACTCAAATCCTTCATGTGAATCGAGCATTCTGAGCTTTTTTCCACCGTATCTATCCCTTGATTGATTCCAGCCTTCTTTTCCTTTTGGCCTTTTATCTCTTGAACCTTTTGCGTCTTGATTTTTCTTATCTCGGTCGATGGTGTTGACGGTTGTCCTGCCAGTTATTCTTCTGACAGTTTCATGATGAAATGCCGGCATCTTGCGAGTCATCAGTTCCAATGCATGAGCTTTAGTAGCCAAATCGCGAAAGGTTCCGATATCAGCGCTGGTGAGTCCAAATGCAATTCCTGTTTCCATAGAGTTCAGACACATTTTGACTTGTTCCTTTTCTTCCCAAGAATCGCACATGATGCCCCCAGTGTCTTCCATCTGTCTATGAATTTTTCAACTGGTTCTCCTTCTCGCTGTCGTACTGAAGCTAGTTCTGTGATGCTAACATCACGCTCTGACGAGAAGAAGTTTGACATGAAAGCATCTTGCATTTCTTCCCATGTGCGTATGGATCCTGGTGCTAAATTTGAATACCACCTAAAAGCTTTACTTGTCAATGATGACCCAAATAAGCATAAACAGTATTGAGGTATCGTGGAGAAATTCCCCATACTGGTGATGAAATGCATCAGGTGTTCTTCTGGTGATCCTTCCCCATTAAATTTCTGAAAATCTGGGTGCTTAAAATTGGCTGGAAACGGAACATCCTCTACCTCTCTCGGGTAGGGTGTTCGATATCTAAAACGACCGGTATTTGCGCGCTCCCTTTCTATTCTGACTGTTTTTTCGACGACTTGTCTTACGTCATCTTGTGTTATAGCTCTTGTCACTGGAATAGACCCTCGGGATCCTATCCCCTGCGGACGGGAACCTTCAGGTTGGTTCTCTTGTTCATTTGTTGCTCCCATCATGGGTGGAGCCACTATTTGGGCTACATTATGTGCCAGAGTTGCCAGAGCTTCTCTGAGGTTCCGGCATTCATCCATTAGCACTATTTGTGCCTCCGCCATTTGATCAACACGTTCTTCAGTGGTTGGTCTATTTCCTTGACCTGTCTCTGCCATGTATACCGTGGCCTCTTGACTGTTTGTCGAAGCTGTTATTGGAGTAAAACGAGAGTATGTTGACATAACAGGACTTGTGAAGAGGGGAGAAATTGGAGTCTCGCTTGACTCTTGTGTACTTCCCGTGCTTTTAACCGATTGAGGTGATATAGTTATAGGCGAGCTTGTTTGAGGCGATGTGGGCATCGGGGATCCTATCATCAGTGCTTGACCTTTCTGTGCTTCTGTCCATTTGGTCTTTGGGACGACCAAAGCTGGAAAATCTTGTGACGAGAACTGTGGAGCAGCTTGTTCAGGATAAATCGCCGGAGGAGCGAGCTCGGGTTTTCTTCTTGCTATGCTTCGTGTAATTGGTCCTTTAGCTCTTGGTACCAGCAATTTTGCCTTGCGACTTTTTAAGGTCTTTGCTTTTGTCCTTTTGGACAAAACCAGAGTCCAGTTTTCATCACTTTCTTGTGGTTGAGGTGAAACGGAAATGACTCCCGCTGTTACTGGAGTCATTTTATGCCTGCTTGTAGTGCTTGCTTTCGTATGCTCAGGAATTTGGCTTGAAGCATACTCAATTATAAACCCAGTAGCGGTGAATCGGAAGTTCACTTTTCTCACAATGTTAGCCATTAGCGATGTTAGGTGATTGAATTTGGGTACCTTCAATAATAAAACATATCTGAAATTAGTACATGAAAGACTAAGTAAACTATCTTGGAGATGAAGGGGAGGATGTTCCCTCTTGAGAGTCGCCATTTTGGCGTTTAATAGACGCCAAAAATAGTGATGAGAGTCTTACAACTTTTCCAATGTTAATGTTAAATAAGATAAGATTCCCCAGCAGAGTCGCCATTTTGTTTCGACAAGGAAACAAATGCATTTGATTTAGGAGAATCATCTTATTCAAACATAACAATGGAATAATTATAAAGACAATCATCACACTTTATTAATTCTGAATTCATTTACATCCTCTGATATCCCTTGATTCTAAGATAGTTTACAAAGAATTTATTATAAATGACAATTATTATAGCTAAATATAATTTTCAGCAGCATAACGGCAATGATCTCAATCATCTCCAATGACTTAGGAGGAATAGATAAGTCAAACAACAGTCTTCAAGAGCACGAAGATTCCGGCAGCATTTCGGTGCTATTTTGGTCATCTCCTGAAACTTAGGAGGAATACGTCTTTTCGTCGATGACTCTTCCTTTTCCCCTAAATAAGAAGAACTTGAAGATCTGAAGACTCAAGCCATTCTGACAGCATAACAGCCCATTGCTGTTATAGACTGCCCAGCAGTCGGTTTGCGCGGATCCGCGCAAACGATATGCTTTGCGCGGACCCGCGCAAACTGTAGAGGCACAATGCTTGCTCTGCGCGGATCCGCTCAAAGTGCAGGAGTCCAGTACTCCGCACCTTCTGTCTTCTCCTTCGTCTTTCTTTCACTCTGAAATCTTCGAACCCCTTTTTTAGAGAATGAACGGGGTATTTATAGACATTTTCACCAGTGGAAATCTCAGATCTGGTCGATGTGGGACAAAATATTATTCAACCATTTTTATCCCATCATCATAGACTTTGCGCGGACACGCGCAAATGACATGCTTTACGCGGTCTCACGCAAACTACCAATCTTGCGCAAACCGCCTTACTCATCAACCCGTGCAAACTCTACACTTAGCGCGGTCCAGCGCAATCGATTCACTTTGCGCGAACATGCATAAAGTGGTCTTAAAGCTGTTTTGTTGATCTTCCAAACTGATTTCTTGATCTTTCCTGTCTTCACTTTCTTGCTTATTTTATACCTCAACAGCGACACAACAATGTACTTGAGGGATTTACGTAATACGATATGTTCATGAAACTACTATTTGCAACATCTAATCCTGAAAAAGTAATGTAACACGTATAACAATTTACTTACATCGATTGTGCATCAAGCCAAGCAACCTACAAAATTACATGCCGACCAAGAGGGCCGCTACCTGTAATGTATTATGTCCACGATAAAATAATGAGTCACTAGTTGTGATACCTCTTAACACATCACTTGCACATAAGGAAAGTAAACAGAATCATGGGGTTCTTAAATATCAAGACACATGCCCAAGCCTTAAAGACAGATAACACGAGGCTAATATAGTAAAGACAAGAGTGACAATGGTTAACTCAACAAAGATAGAAGTGGCAATGGCCAACTTAAAAAAAAAAAAAAAAAAAAAAAAAAAAAAGGAGAGTAGTAATGGCTAACTCGACAAAGAGGAGAGTGGTAATGGCCAACTCAATAATAAGGAGAGTGGCAATGGCCAAATCAAAAGAGAAGAGTAGTCAGGGCTAGCTTAACAAAATTGGTAAGGCAAGGGCAAGGCTTGTACCCATCTCCCACATAAATTCATAAAGATCACTCGTAATTAACATTATATCATAATTCCCAAAGGGTAGATAATTGTTGATGATAAAATGATTGCATGAAGAAAATCATAGCACCATGAAAACATAGTATGTAACAGGTAATATAGAGCATATCAACTTAGATTACCATAATCTTAAAGGATAAAAACCCTCACCTTGGGCTATCTGATCATCCATTCCTAAGGTTAAATGCTGAGATTTACTTTAACTCTTATCTAATTCACCTGGTTGAATTTGGTTAGAGTATATGTCAGACTTAACCTAATTCTAGTGAGTTTCAAGAATCCTTATTAATAAATTGAGTCGACTCGGTTCGACATGGTGGTGTTCTTTTAAAAAAAGAAAAAAGAAAAAAGGAGGGAATAGATGGGGACTTGGACCTGATTTATATCTTGGGTAACAACTTTATGGCATTGCACGTGGCTGATTCCTATTTTTCGGCGCTGATAGATGATCGGAATAACCCTGACAAGCTGAGTTGAACTCCAACCTCCAACCTTCTTCTCTCCTTCTTTTCTCTTCCTTTCTTTTGTTTTCTTTTTTTTTTTCTTCCTCTTTCTGTATCTTTTCTTTTCTTTCTCTTTCTCTTCCACTTTCTTTCTTTCTCTTTCTTTTCTTGCTGATATGTCTAGTAGGGAGCTGGTCGTTGCTCTCTCTCTCTCTCTCTCTCTCTCTCTCTCTCTCGTTCTCTTTCTTTTCTTGTTACATACCTGCTCCCATCGTCGGACGATATTTTTTATAGGCGGAAGAGTCTCCAGACTCTTTTGTGGAACTCCTTTACGCAAAATCATTTACGCAACAAGAAAACATACGCAACTTACGTTGTTCCCGACTTTCTTACAGAACCGTGTCTTTTGACGTTTACAACCGATGATCTCCTTCCGAAATTTCCTTCCCTTTCTCTGTGGTTATGTAATGTCTCGAAAAAATCCGTACAAAGATTCGAGTACCACCTCAGGCAGAATCACCCAAGGATCATATCGTGTCATAATTAAGGCAAAAAGTGGTTAAGTGCTAAAGTAAATAATTAGTGGATTTAGCTCAAACCACCATTTTCACAAATGACAGGACCTAAAACCATTAATACCACTGACTCAATACTACATAAAGACCTAGGTGAAATCCCAATACCTTGTCGCTCTCGGGAGTACATTGAAACTCCATATCGGACCTAGACTGCACATCGAGAATCTGATGACCACAAAACTATTGTGGGAATCGAGCTCAGATAGTATCCAGAAATGGAAAACTCAAGCCCTGAGTAAAGTGTGTGAGAAACGAGAATATCTTTAGAAAATGTAATAAAACTTAAGTGAATTGGGCCATTCGCTCACATGCAAAATTGAGGATTTTGGACCATTAATTTTTGAGCAAACTTCACCCATGGGAAAAGGAAATTTTCCTGCTCATATTTGTATACTTGTGGCCCCGATCAAGCAAGTTCGACCTTTGATCTGACACAGGTCTTCCACAGTCGATCGGCCTATCCAATCGCACCAAAATCACATCCTGGCATAGATCTATTGTCAGGGAACTTACCCTATGACGTAGGTGAGTTGTGGGCCTCCCTATGTACCCTGTTTCTCAAAAATGGTCGCCCTTTGCATATAACCTAGGTATACTAGGGCCCTACGGCCATTTGCATCACTTTTGGGCCTATATATAGCCCTTAAACCACCCCATCTCTCTCCCATACGAATTTCTCCAAACCCTAGGAGAGAGAAGAGAGAAAAGAAGGGAAAAGAGGAAGGAGAGAAGAGAAATCTTTGGAGATTGCTGCAGTGGTTCTCTCCCACTACTCCACTTACTGATTCACCTCCTCACTTCACTACACAATCATTTTTTGCTACAATTTAGGTAAGAAAACATAGCCCTAGTATCGTTGTAAAGATCCAGATTGAGTAATCGACAAACTAGCTAACCTATTTCATGATTTAGGTACCCGTTGTTCCATTTTCGGGAACCTAAAATTCGAACCGCGTCCGAATCGAGTGTTCCAACGAAAGGTGCGGACTATAAACATTTAGGTTATGGTTTTTAATGCTTTCAGCTAATGATTTGTGTCTGACTTGATTGTTGCCATATTGTCTAGATATGCCGCTTTCGATACGATATAAATATGTGAACTACGTTGAACAAAAATATGCATCTCATGTGTTTGGTGAAATGTTTGAATGAACATGTAAATATGATTTGTGCTTGCCATGATTTCTGATCTTGGATTCATCCTTGCATATGCATGATGATCTCCCTATATCAGGAATTGCTAAAATGTATGGTGTAACTAACCTAGTCTATATATTTGGTGAAGTGTAACTTAAGCATTTGATAAATTGTCTAAATGAGGAAATGTTGGTGATTTATATTTATTAAGTATATTAAGATAGAATGCTCAATTACCTTAATCATATGTATAGTTTCTTTCATGTAATCATATTTGTCGCTACTCAATTTATGGATAAAATGCAAGTGATTGGTGACATGTTCAATGTGTTTGATGAAATACTGAAACGAGGGATTTATTTGGACTATTTGTTAAATGCTAATATGATTATCACATGTGTTTACCGATTGCATTTAAGTAAGATTGGGGCTACAATGTAGCCCAGGCAATCAATAACAATCCATGTACAAGTGGCTGAATTAGTCTCGCCACATTGGGTAACTCGACGAATCTGTGTCCACTACCAAAAAAATGGGCAAAGTCCAGAGACTATGCACCTTTTAGCCATGGATATAAACCGTAGCTATATTACTACGGATTAAATCCGTAGTAAAGCTGTTACGCCACTAACAATTGATGGTCCTGTAAGGGATTTTTTGACGCCCACCACAATCTATGTGTTCTATCTAATCCGTCCATCTATTTTGAAATATAATTTTAGGAACATCCCACAAAATGAGGTATATCAAAGGCTCAAGTGGACCACACGGTAGGAAACAATAGAGATTAAACCATACATGATTCCTATGGCGTGGTCCACTTGGGTCTTCAATATACCTCAATTTTGGGATCATTCCCTAAGTGTATTTATACAAATGAATGGATGGAATGGATAAACCATATACATCATGGTGGGCCCCATGTAGGTACACAATCCAAGCACAAAATAATTGGGCGCACGCTCAAAAGAGAGCCACACGCCCAAATCAATTTACGGCCATCTCTCTCTCTCTCTCTCTCTCTCTCTCTCTCTCTCTCTCTCTCTCTCTCGTTATGTCAACGAACTTGGAAAGGTGAGTGATTTCTACTTTTTCTTTTTCTTTTTTAATTTCCTTATGTTTTGTGAATCTTCTTAGATTCTCGACTGAAGATCTCAATTATCAGAGAAACTCATTCAAACTTTACTCTTCTTTTTCTTTATTTACATCTATAAGTGAAATTGCTAATTTTATAAATGGGTTGCAAGTAAAGAAGGGCCTGCACAAGCCCATGAGCAGGGGCTATAAATGTGGAGTGTTTTTGTGTTGATTCTGTATTGTAATTGGAGTGTTTTTATGTTGATTCTGCATATGGATTTTGATTGTTAACATTTTCTGACAATTGTGGATGTCGGTTCATTGGCTCTTGTAGGGGTTCGTACGAGCTTTTGCATGGGTGTTGCCTTTTTTCAGAGAATCCATGCCAAATGTAAACCTAAAACCTGAAAAGATGCAATCCCTATCAAGGGCTCTTCCAGAATATTCAAGGCCTTTTGATGATGGGCTGTATAGAGCACTTGATATTTATTTCAAGGTTCGAATCCATTCATCGATATTTACTGTAGCTTGGATTTGTAACTTGCTTTCCTTTTCACAATGTTTTACCTTAGCGAGTTCTAACTTACAAAAAATGTCTTGTCTAGTTTGTTTGTTTTTGTGCCATATAGAGATATATCATTAGTTGCTAAATGACTAGTTCAGTAATTTAAATATGCAATGAAATAATCTTGTGCATGTAGCATCACTTTGATAACATTTTTTTTTACTCAGATAAATTATATCCTGCTTGCTAAAGATTTTCAGTTGTTTCAAATATTTAGTCATTCTGTTTCAAATACTTAGGGCCCAAAAGGATGTGGGTAGAGGTAGTAAGAAAAGACTTGATGACCTATAGTCCAACTAAAGTTATGGCCCCTAATAGAGTGGAATGGGGCGGAACAGGATTCATTTGGCTGACCCGAATTAGCTGTGAGCTTGGGATAATGCTTAGAGGATGATGATAATGATGATGATAAATTTGATAACATGTTTCTTTTTATCTCATCTATTTCAAATATTTAATTATTTTGTTTCTATGGTTCATAATGATACAAGTTACCATCCTAATATATGTCGTTTTCTTAACTGTCCAAGGGCACATCCTTTTTTATGAACTTGGAATTCCAATGACTACAATGACTGCATTAGGCTACCCATCTGCAAAATTGATAGCTGGTTGGACATCCATTACAACAAGGATGTTTATCTGTTCCAAAAAAAAATTGAAACCAGCAGAGATTTTTCAACCACAAATTGAATGAAAAATAGAATTGATCTACTTTTTTGTCATTATTAGTGAAATGTATATGCGGCCCGTATTTGAGGCCCATTGTGATGTTTCAGCCCATGTTTAAGGCCCATTGTGATGTATTCATGGCCAAAGGGAAAGGCCCATTATGATATGTATTAGGCCCATGATGTGTGGCCCACTTGATGTATTCGATGCCTAGGTACGTGGCTTATTTGATGTATATGAGACCTATGTGTAGGGCCCGCATGCTGTGTTTGAGGCCCATGTGTAGGGCCCACCTGTCGTGTATATGAGACCCATTAATGTGGTCTAAGATGTATATTGAGTCCCATGGGTCGTAATCCATTATCATATATTTGAGGACCATGGTTCGTGATCCATGGTGATGTATATTAGGCCTTTGTGTGAGGTCATGGGTCCACTATGATGTTGGCTCTATGTGGGCCACTGCTTGAGAGCGATGTTGGTTAAATGTCCACATTGTCGAGGTCGATTGTCGATACTAGTTATTGAAACTAGTTTTGAGTATGTGACAGCATAGCATCATGATACATGCCCATACGCATCATCTACATGTTTGTTATGAGATGTGGTTGACCATTGCATATGTCATTAACAGATTGTTATGAGACTCCCTGATAGGTGGAGGTTATCTCACATGAGTGCACGGTATGCGCAGGATTGATGTATGACTGGATTGTATGACTCATGCACCTTGTATTGTATGCCTTAGCGACATTAGGGCCGTAGCCTCCACAAACATTGGCCAGACGGGATACCGAAAATTTGTTCTAGTATCGGGCTGCCATAGATGGCCCTGGGTGAAAATCTCTAAACACTCTCGATACCAGAGGACGCCCTAACATCGAGACTAAGTCGATACATGAGGGCCCGAGTGCCGAATACCAGGAGGCCACGTCTCCCACTGTGTCGTGGTCTATTGGGAGGGGGTGTGGCCTTACCCGCCTGAGGGTAAGGGGTAATACTAGGCTGAGTTTAACCAGCTCACAAATGGGTCCACTATCGACGTGCCGGATAGGAATTTGCAGACTATTGGCCAGGCAAATAGTGAGGTTTCTAACGCTCACTTAAACTATGCTGCTAGGAGAGGGGCAGTGCCTTTGGAGTTTACTAAATCCCAGTGATGATCCCAGAGATGAACCGTGCTAATATGTGGACTTATTGAATAGGAGTTGCATACTCATTCATTCATTCACTATCCACTCGAGCTGGTGGCGCTCAACTATTTGTTATGTGTACCTTCGTAATGGCCAGGATTTCGGTAGGGGTGCGCGAGTGACCTGAGATCAGGAGTTTACCACATTAAGTTTGATTATCTAAATTTAAGTATGGGACTGGTTTGGATAGAAGTCCCTTGTGATGGACCCCATAGCCTGCGATATTACGTACTATCATCCCGACTTCACACTCCAGCATGGTCATTGCATTCGCACCGCATATTGTATTACATTCGTGATATATGACATTTTGGATTACCTGTGCTTCTACATTTATATGGTTTGGATACGACATCTGAAATTTAACTCTTTATGACTCCTCATTCGCATAGCCGTTCTATATTGCGTATTCTGATATTAATTGACTCATGGACTTGTCAGTATTCCTGCTTACTTTGTTATCATAAAATTTATGATCTTGTCAGTATTCCTACTTACTTTAAAAATTTATGATCTTGTCAGTATTTCTGCTTATTCCGATATTGTATGATTTATAGATTACCAGTATTTTCGGTATTATATGATTTTGGCATTGTATTGCATACTTGGCACTTACATTGTGCACACACTTACACCACCCTCTAAGCTTTCTATAAGCTTATGCACGATAGATGCGTGCAGGTGATGTTAGGTTGCAGCAGTGTGGAGCTTGGAGCATTTAGCTGACTTCTGGAGCTTTGAGTTTATTTTGACATATGTATTTCCCTTTTGGTATTGTACTCAAATGTTTATATTAGTAGATATGTGATGATGATGTTGCCTTTGTGAATTGGGTAATCTTATGGCTATGCTTATTACAAGTTAAATGTACATAAAAAAAATCCTCCTTGTGGGACCCAGGATTGGAATCTGGCGTATGGACGCTAGGAGCTGAGAATGGGGTACTACGGAGGCTGTCGGCACCGAATTTGGTGATCGGGATTCCTATGAATCCGATTTCTGGGTTTGGGGTGTGACACTGCATGTGTAGAGTAATTAGATACTGTGACGTGATTGGTGCAGATTGGAAGAGTTGTGTAGTCTGTTTGGATGACTTGCATTCTGTGTTGGTATGGTTCCAGAATGGATGAAGAGTGCTTATTTGGAGGAATTGTTGGTTGCAGGTCTATAAGTTTGGAGGGGAATTCTTGTGTTGGATGAAGTGTTGTATGTTTTCAGGTCTGTATTGTTGGCTGCCTTAGCTGGTCATCTTTGGGCTTAATACAAATGTAAGGTGCATTGACATGATTCGGCATACAATTGAAGAATGACTGCCGCAAACCATGACATGGATTGAAGAATGATTCTAGTAAACAATGAGATCCATGTAACTATGGAAACATACTACACCAAGTACAAGGCAACCTTGAGTATAGATTTTTGCAGCAAAGGCCATGATTGTTTTAAGTTTTACTTACCTATACTCCCCCTGGTTGTAGTCTGTTAGAAATTACTGAAGAAGTTAATTAAATCATAGATTCTCTTATCACTTCACCTTTTCTGACTAGCTCTTAAACAATAGTATCTTTCTTGTAGAAACTTGAGAAACTCATGAAACTCCAAATGGTTCCTACCACTATACGTACGGAGGGATCTTCTAAAGAAACAATGGACCACATCCATCTCTATCTTTGGTCATTGGGTACTGTCATTTCTCTTCCGTTTGTGTTGGACTCCTATACTTGCATTCTTGAAGCTTGGGTGTGAGCATTCTTAATCTTTTCTTTAATCAATCTATGAGAAAAGATACGTTCTCACCATGGTTCTCTTCTATGCAACTTACAAAAACCATGCCACACGCATGTAGTCACTTGTACATAAGCAAGGATGGGTTTTATCAAGTGAAACCCGACAAAGGTTTGCTTGTCCTCCTAAAAATAACATGCAGGAAGATCACGAATATATCCAGGTAGAAGTTCCTTTACGAGGTAAGGATAAAATGTTTGGAGGAAAGGACTGTGAATAAAGATCAGTTCATTTTGACCTCCTCTTTGTATTGTAATTTGCTATTCCTCTCACAATCAAGGCACCCAAATGATATATTCAGGTTCATTTCAACCCACTTCTTCGTATCATTGTTTCTTGTTTCTTTCACAATTCAAACAACCAATGAACCTTCATGACAGTTGCATTTGTATGGGCTCTCCTAGCCAATTTACAAGGGAAGAATTTCTTTATATACATATCCCCTGGGTGACATCCTGGGCCCTTAAACTTGGCCGAGGACTAGGATCAAGCTTGAAATCTAGGCCTTGTTCCAGGAAAATGGCCTGGTCTAATCAAGTGGGTCACTGTTATATAGAAAGAATAGAGGTTTATTGGCACTTGTTAGTGGTTACCATTGGACCTAGTTGTGTAGTTCAGAGACAATTCTTTTGATCTGGGTCATGTTTCAACAATCCAAACAGTTTATATGTAGATGTATAGTTTAAAGACTTTTTTTTTTTGGAATCCCTGGTCATGTTTCAATCATCCAAACAGTTTATATGATGAGACTAATCATGGATGGAGGATAAAAAATAAATAAATAATATTAGACTGTGGTTTGGAAATGAACAGGTAAAATATTACGTCTTCGTGATTTTCATAGCCATGTCAATAGGATTTGGTTTTCCTAATTTGTGTATTTTGGTTGTGTTCATTTACATAGTGCCCATGGAAGAATCAACCATAAGTTGTCTCTGCTCTATCAACTTATTATTTCTTCTTTTGTCATCTGGTAAGCATGGTTCAAATATTGGCTGATATTTTGGGGTTTTTTAAAACCAGTGGGCAATGGTCAATATGTATTTGGTTTTCTTTCTTCTTATACCTTTCAGCTATACAAATATTTTAAACTTTGCTTGTAAATATTCTTTTACCAATGATCCATTATTCAATATGCCAGCCTGTATGGCCTCACCTTGCCATATCGAGTTGATTTTGTCCAAGAAGGAAGAACCTGTCAAGGAGGTAATATATCGGTTCTCTTTATTTACAGCTCCATAATATAAGTGTGTGGCATGCAAATTTCATCTTTACATAATATACCAGGAAGCATAGGCTACATAACTAATTCCCTCTTTTCAATTCTATTGTTACTGAAATTGCACCCATGTACCCTGTTCTAGTCCCTAGTCAAACAGGTTTATTTTTAGGCATCTATCAAACATGACCTAAGTACCTAAAACTTAATTATTAAAAACTTGAGTCTTGATTCTTCACATCCACCCGACCCTATAAGACATCAAGTCAGGTCAAATGCTTAAATTTTTAAACGATGATTTACAGCAACATGTACAAACCCTTCCAAATTTTTTTGTAATACAACATTAAAACATTGTGACATTTCTTTTTCAGATGGGGAAGAAATGTGCATCTATTGTATTATAAGTATTTCATTTTGAGAAGGGAAAGAAATGTGTGTATATTTTAAAATAGATTAATTCCAGTCCACCCCCTCTTTAGCTAAGCAAGATGTATGAGCAAGGTATTTGTGAAACCTGCTTGAACTCATGTTAAAATGTCATCAGTATTTGTGCAACCTGTCTGAACTCATGTTAAAATGCCATCGGTATTTGTGAAACCTGTCTGAACTCATGTTAAAATGCCATCAGCTTCTTTGGCCCAGTTTGCGCTCTACCTATCTCAACAACTCATGGGTTGGGTCCTTGATCACCCTATATGGTGATTTAACACGGTAACCATTTGAAAATGTGGAACTACAGTATCATGTTTCTAGGTGATGCATGTTACCATGTATTGCTGGAATAACAACACTACTGATTATGACCTTCTATTTGTTCCTTTTCCCCACAGAACTAGTTTTTCTATTTTGCTAAGTTAATCCGTGGTTTCATTGGATTGAGCCTGATGGTTATTTTTATGCGACATGATCCTCGTTCAAACTGTAGAATAGGGTTTTTTTAGTGATGTCCCAATCTTGGTAGATAGCTTTTTGAACTTAGGTAATTCGATATCCTTTTAAGCTTAGGATGTAAGAATGACATTTTATGTGAGGAATTATGGAATGTTGAGCCTCAGGAAATGTGGATTGTACTGAGGATTTTAATTCCTTATGTGTGGGCCTGTTGTCTGGTGATCTAGGCCATTGAGATGTTGAGCCTGCAGTGGATGGACCATGCTCCCAAAAATCTTCCACCTTTCAAGATAGTAAAAATCAGTTGATTGCCTAGAGATGGACGGTTAAGAAAAAAATATAGGACCATTTTCAATGAAAAAGAAAGAGCCAAAGATTGGGTGGATAGGGTCTTCCAATCTTGAAGACTTTTTTGGGAGATGGGGGATGAAAGAGCAGCCCATCATTTCAACAGTTTGGATCGCCTAACTATGGCTCCCACACATGGTATCTAAAGCCTGAGCAACTTATGGGTTTGATAACCCCACCTAAGAAACTTGGGGTGATTTTGGATGAATTTTCTGTCTCTTTATCCCCTTCCATGCTTTCCCTCTTATATCTAGTATTTCTCTCTTACAAGAAATAACAGTGGAATTTGAGAGAACCCTAACTTTTTCAACTACCCCACCATCCTTCAGAAAAAGCTTATATGGCATGCATTGATTTCATTGATTTTTCTTCCTATTTGTCTTTATCCCATCCAAAATTTTCCTCTTATTCTTTTATCTTCTATTGATGTTAGTTGCAGAATCAGAGTCTACTTGAAGGCTTGGGAGTCTGAATTTTAGTAACTTCCAGTCTCAGATGTCGGACATCTCAAATAGACGAGACTTCAGGTTTTCTATTGTTGATTTCCTCTATTGTGCTCTGTTCCCATTTCTTATTTGGGAATTGATATGTACACCCACCATGATTGATTTGCAAGAATTGTATTTGTGTAGGCCTTGGCACACTTTCAGGAAGTCACCAACAGATATTGCCAAGAAAAGAATTCTGCATGTCTTGATTCGCCCAACATTTTTCCATATACATTGTTTTATAAAGCATAATTGTATTAGAAATTGCAGTCTTAATTATGGAGTCTTGATGTCACTTATAGTCATTATTTAGTTCAAACCATAAATTAAATAGGAATTCTAGTTGTTAATGGAAATGTGCATCTAGATAGTGCATGCCTATAACATTGGACTTACGCTTGTACATTGTGCTGAATGTTTATCATCAATGCTGGCCCTAGTTTTAGGTTGCTTTGGAGGATAGTGAAGTCTTTTATCGATACAAAAACCACTTCGAAGATTCATGTACTCTTAATGAGGCTTTTCTTCTATTTCTATTTAATTAATTAATGTTCCGTATTATAGAAATACTTTGATAATGTGTCTAACAGTAGTTTTTGACATGCTTCTCTAATTTGGAAGGGCAGGGTTCTCAGAGTTTGATGAATATGTTCCCATGGTAAACAAAGTTGTGGATTCAAGCTGGAAGAAAGTGTCCCATCAAAAGCTCCCGTCTCCTAGAAGTATGCAAGTATATATTAGATTTCATTAGGGAGTTGCAGGCTTTTGCAAGTCAATGGTTATATGTTGTTATATGAGGTATCATATTTAGTGGATTCCATTTATATTCATGTATTTTTCATACGAGGTATCATATAATGCTTTGGCATGGAGTTTTTATTTTTAGTACGATTGAACTTTTTAGTTTGATGAATAGAATTCTTATCAAACAATCATGTGAATAGGATTTATTTTGGGAACAGAATTCTTATTAAACAATTGTATGAATTATTTTTTGAATGACTATCAGGTGTAAGATTCAAAATAAATAAATAAATTTGAAGATATATTTTTTTTAATTTATAGATATTTTAGCGATGGACCAAATCTGTCACTAATTTTGAACGAGTTAACAATCAACGATGGAGTTGGGTCTGTCGACCTTATCCGTCGCTAATATTTTTAATGAAGACTGTTTCTTTTAAATTTTTGCGATGGATTTTTATTTTTTTTATGACGGATCCTATTCGTCGCTACCGTGCAATAGACCTTATCCGTCGCAGATTAAACGACGGATTTTATCCGTCGAGAAAAAAAAAACGACCCAGTAAACAGCGACGGACCAAGTGACGGATTTGGTCCATCGTAAATTCGTAATTTTGGCATAGTGTCTTCTTTCGCACGACTCTGTTTCTGGTGCGGCGAAACCGCGAAGACAGACTTGTGTGCGGTGGTGATTATGGAAATCTGTGATCAGATCTATCTGATCCGTCTTCTTAGGGAGGATCGGGATCCCTCCCCGAAGTGCTTGAACGGTCTGGATCACTCCTAAGATCCTTACTTCGGTTGTCCTTCCTGGCGGATCGTCCGGAGTTCTCGGACGCCCGATCTTTACGTTTTGTCAGTTGCACTAAACTTTGTGAGGCCCATATTCTCTAATGTTTTAAGAAATCCACTCCTTCCATTATAATTCCCTCAAAATCTTGGCCCAAGAGAACATGGTATGGATCAAATTTGTGGTGGCCCGCAGGATCTCTCTCTCATTAACGTCTATCTTACACTTGAATGGGTGGAAGCCGTTCTTGATACTTCTTTGTAATTTCTTCTTCTAGGACTTGATCAGATGGCCTATTGGAGTTAACTGGACAGTCTAGATTGGACGGTTGATCTGAGATGGTGGCCATCAGAACCGTCCATGGGTCTCTGTTTGGAAATTCCACAGCGGAAAGTCCACTGGAGAGAGACATCTCTCTATTTTCGTGGAGAGCACGGGTCAAATTTAGTTTGACCGTGCTTCCCTCTTGGTTTGGTGCAGCAGTACAAGTGTTGTGTGTGTACACCACTTCAGGTGGGGCCCATCGTAATGTTTTTTTAGGAAATCCACACCGTCGATTCATTTTTTTTTTCATCTAATCTAAGGGGTTCGTCACAAGATAGAAGTATATCCAAAGATTAGGTGGACCATACTAAAAACAACAGAGGTCACTTATGGTTTCCACTGCCAAAACCTTTCTAGGCCTTCCAGTGATATTTATTTGTCATCCAGCTAGTTCATAAAATCATACAGACATAGATGAAGGGGGATATCTTACTATGACTATCCATGACTTTTGATGGGCACCAAACTCGATGGTTAAGGGATGATCTATCGATTGGGCCACTTATACAATGATCTAACGCCTGAAATTCGACATATATGGTTAAATTATGATAGATAGGCCCGATACAAACTTTTACATGAAGCGGATCGTGAAAACTATGTATTTTAGAATTAAGGGATCTAGGTTGATGGCAGTTTTGTAATTTTTAGTAAGCTGAGGGTTTTGTGAAATTTACTAGCTCCATATGGTCGTATGCATCTTTTTAAACAATTCTTATGAGGAGACTTACATCTAGATCATTATGGATAGGGAGTTATTTATCAGTTCATTCGAGGGAAGGTGTCTACGTCAAATCACGTAATGGATGATCTTCTCTTAAAATTCACATTCAGATAACTCGGTCTATTGCTTGGAGATTATTCTCGACAGTTAGGTTTGTGTCAAGGCATAGATGTAAGGTTAGGATGGCTCGATCTGTATTGTATACATGTACATATTATGTTAATTTCATAGTAACACTCGAGAACTTTTAATACTCGGGTATTGAAAAGTTCGGGGTGTTATAGGGATGTGGGAGTGGTCTCCTACGTGGAAGGAAAGAAAGACGAAAGTTTTCTGTCTTTCCAGGAGGTTCAACTGCGCACGCCCAATCTCGTTGGCAATTATGTGCACACACGCGTGTACCAACGTGTGGGGCCTACGTGTCCCTGGTCGATTTTGTGTGGCAGTCAAGATGAACGGATTGGATCATCCAGTCGGACGATTAAGGTGGACCACAACGTCTCCAAACAAATGTTGTCTGTTTACATTGTGAAAGGTACCTCGACTTCTTATAACTATTGCTATGGGCACATGTGCGTGCATGAATGCACATTGTGACGCCCTAAACCCAGAAATCGGGCTCAAAGGAATCCCGAACACCGAATACGGTGCCGATAGCCTCCATAGTACCCCATTCTTGGCTCCCAGCGCTCATACGCTAGATTCCGATCCTGGGATCTTATAAGGAGGTTTTTTTTTTCAATGTACATTTATTTGGTAAGAAGCATAACCACACGTTTACCCAAATCACAAAGGCAACATCATCACCACATATCCACTAATATAAACATTTGAATACAGTGCTGAAAGAGGAAATACATATATCGAAAATCAAAGCTCTAGAAGTCTGCTGCATGCTCCAAGTTCAACGCTGTTGTGACCTAACGCCACCTGCACGCATCTATCGTGCAGAAGCTTATAGAAAGCTTAGAGGGTGGTGTAAGTGTGTGTATAAGGTAAGTGCCAAGTATACAAATATCAGAGTAATGCAAAAATACTAACAAGTTCACGAATCATATGATATCAGAGTAAGCAGAAATACCGACAAGTCCACGAGTCATACAATATCAGAGTACGCAATGTAGATCATAATGAGCCAAGTATATACTGAGGATGCAATGCAATACAAATCTTGTTAAGCCCGTCTAGGCCATATAAGTGTCATATGATGCGGATGTAATGCAATATGCGATACAAATGAAATGACCAAGCTGGAGTGTGAGGTCAGGATGAGAGTACTTAGTATCACAGGCTATGAGGTCCATCACAAGAGACTTCTATCTAAACCAGTCTCATATCTAAATTTAGATAGCCAGACTCAATGTGGTAGACTCCTAATCTCAGGTTAGTCATGCGCCCCAACCAAAATCCTTGCCATTGCAAAGGTACATAATGATTAGTTGCGCACCACCAGCCCGAGTGGATAGTGAACGAATGAATGAATGAGTATGCAACTCTTAAAAGGCCGAGCTAAGAGTCCTAGAGAGGTGAGGGGTGAATAGGACTATGCCAAATTAAAAATTAAATGCAGAATTTAAATAAATATAGCACTTAAATAACCTCACAAAGTAGAAATGAATAACAACCTCAAATGTATAAGTATTGAGAGGTTAATACAGATGTTGTTCTAAGGACAACCTTACACCAAAAACCAATGGTTTATGATAGGACAACCTGATTCTTAGAACGGTCTGTGTATCAAAATCTCAAACTGATACAGAGGAATAAAGAATAAAATAGCAAAGAAAGAAACAATGCTATTACAACATTCCCACACTTGCATAAAAAGGATTACAACATTCTCCACAAATGCATAAAGGAAAATTACAACATCCACACAATTAAATAATCACCACAAGACTAGAAGTTATAGTAGTTCGCTTGTGTGTACACCAACTGTTTAGAAAAATAGCCACACAACTACTCCACTCCCAATATCCTCACACAATGGATATTAGCGTTCACAATGAAAGAGGTTTTTGAAGGTTCACTTAAAACCCTCACAATTGTGTCTTTCAAGTGGGCTTACACAATTCAAAAACCCTACACTCTGAGTTTTCTGGATCAGCTCAGACAAACCAAAAGAAAGAGATTTTTCTGGCACAATCTCAAATAAACTAGAAGAATAGATTTACAAAATAGTAAAATACTTATTTGGATATTCTCCTTTGTTGCAGCCCAGTAGAACCAATTTGGAGTAGAAGTTCAACGTAGATGTTCAATGTTCACACTCACTTATGAAATGGTTCTAAGTTATAAATGGATTTTAGTTTAAATCACCTTGGGCTATCTTGATTTGATTTTGATTCCAAGAAATGGGAAAACTTCAATCCCTTTTTGAAATAAGATTGGAATGTAGAATACAAAATCAAATGCAAAAAGCTAATTAAAGAGAATATAAAATGAGCACTAAATAGCTTTAAAATATCACTAACTTATCTCTAAGAGCGGTGTCTTGATTTTGCTTGAATTGGATACCAAACTCTGAAAATCGTGCTTTAGTTATAAGTGTAGAAACTGCTCACTCGACTGACCTAGAGGTTAGTTCGACTGGTCGAATGACCAACAAACTTTTGAAATTTTGGACGTGATAAGATTAGGCCATTCCATGACTGGTCGAAGAACCTGCTCGACCAGTCGAGTGGTCTCCACGACCGGTCGAGTCCTATCCACGACTAGTCGTGTGGGACCCAATTTGGTTGCTGGACTTTGAGTCAAGCCTGCTCGACTAGTCGAGCACTGTTCACTCGACTGGTGGAGCAATCTCCAGAACTGGTTGAGGCAATAACACAAAATCCTGAAAATATGTAACAAACCTTGGACTGGTCGAGCCAGTACTAGGACTAGCCGAACATAGTCTAAGATTAGTCGAGAAAAATCTTATATACTTATAAAGTCACCCAATTAATGTATGTAATCAACAATGACCTAACCTATGGTCAATCTAGGGTCTTTCATACCTTATAAGCGTTGTTTGAACATTAAAACATCTTTTGCTTTAGTTAATCATTGATCTTGACGAACATGAAGCTTGTTATCTTGATGAACATGAAGCTTGAATTTGAAACATTTTGAAGATTCAACTTGAAGTACTTTGAATCTTGAATTTGTAACCTTTTAAAGCTTGAACTAGAAATATCTTGAAGCTTGAGCTTGAGGTACTTGAGTTGTATTTCACCTTGAGCTTTGAGTACCAAAATAATGACTATTGTCTTGACTTAGATGAAGCTTTGAAAGCATGAACTATCAGTTGTTGTTGTACATGAATTCTTATACTTGTGATGCTTGAATCTTGAAATGAAACACCTTGTAGTGGATCATCTTGAACTTGAAGATGAACTAAACAAGATACAAATTCTAAGAGGTTTTGACACTACTAAATTTGACAATCATAGGAGCTAGAGAACATAACACTTACAAACTCCTGCTCAATAAGTTCACATATCAGTACTGTACATCTTTGGGATCATCACCGGGGTCTAATACACTCTAAGCTGGCTGCCGTCCCTGCTCACCGCGTAACCCAAGGAGTGGAAAAGACCTCACTACCCGCCTAGCAGCAGTATAACAATGCCTACCCGGCTTGTCAATAGCGGACCCATTTATGAGTTGGTCAAACTCAGCTTAACTTACAACCCCCTCACTAAGGCCGATAACGCTACACCCCCTCTCAATCGAATATGACACAATAGGAGACACGACCTACTGGTATTTGGCACTCGGACACTCATGTATCCACTCAGTCTAGACGTTGTGGTATCTCCTGGCCACGGAGGTTTAGCGATGCTCGAACCAAACATTTTCGGTGTCCCATCTGGCCATCCACGACATGCGTGTGGAGGTCACAGCCCTGATGTCGCTAGGGCGTACAGTAATCACAATCACATAATGCAAGATACAGGAGTCACGCAATCTAATCATGCATCAATCTTCCCATACCGTGCACTCATGTAAGATAATCTCTGCCTATCAGGGAGTCTCATAACAACCTGTCCAATCACATATGGAATGGTCAACCACATCTCATAACAAAAATGCAGATGATGCTTATGGGCATGTATCATGATGCTATGTTATCACATACTCATAATCGGTATCGATAACCGGCACCAATAATCAACATCGATAATCGACATCGATGATCAACATCGGCCTTGATAATTGGCACTGATAATGATCATCGATAATTGGCCTCAATATTTAGCATCGATAATTATCCTATATAATCAGAATCGGCCTCGACAATCAAAATCAGCCTTAACAATTAGAATCGGCCTCAATAATCGGAATCGGCCTTGACAATCGGAATCGGCTTTGACATTCGGCTATACAATCAGAATCGGCCTCGATAATCAGCCTCGATAATTGGAATCGGCCTCGACAATCGGAATCGACAATTAAAATCGGCCTTGATAATCAGAATTGGCCTCGATGATCGAAATCAGCCTCGACAATCGAAATTGGCCTCAATAATCGGCCTATACAATCAGAATCGGCCTCGACATTCGACCTATACAATCGGAATCGGCCTCGATAATCGACTTAATAAAGGCCCAAGGGAATGTCACAATGCGGATGTTTAGCCATTATTGCCCATCGATGTGGACATTTAACCAACATTGCTCCCAAAGAGTGGCCCACATAGAGCCAAACATATAGTGAGCTCGTGGCCTCACACAAGGGCCTAATATACATCACATTGGGCCATAAATACATCACATCAGGCCTCATCAATGGCCATAATTACATCACAACGGGCCCCATACAATCACAATGGGCCTTACACAAGGGTCTCATACATCAAGTGGGCCGCATCACATGGGCCTTATACATCACATCGGGCCGCATCACATGGGCCTAATACACATCATTATGGGCTACTCACACGGGCCTAACACACATCACTATGGGCCGCTCACACGGGCCTAACACACATCACTATGGGCAGTATCACAAGGGCCTAATACTCATCATTATGGGCCGCTCACATGGGCTAATACACATTACTATGGGCCGCTCTCATGGGCCTAATACACATCACTATGGGTCGCTCGCATGGGCCTAATACTCATCACTATGGGCCGCTCACATAGGCCTAATACACATTCCTATGGGCCGCTCACATAGGCCTAATACACATCACTATGGGCCCCATGCATAGGTCTAACACACATCGCTATGGGCCGCTCACATGGGCCTAATACTCATCACTATGGGCTGCTCACATGGGCCTAAAACACATTACTATGGGCCACTCACATGGGCTGTATGACATAGGCCCGAACATATATCACAATGGACCACTCAATGGGCAGCACCAATGGGCCTCATATACATCAAGTGGGCCTCATATCCAGGCCTCATGTAAATTAAAGTGGGCTGCATCCGAAGGGCCATAAATACATTACATTTGGTCATACCAAATGGGCTTCAAGTATATCATAATTGGCTATGACCCATGGGCTTCAATATGCGATAGGTGGGCCCCATCATATGGGTCATAAATATATAACAAGTGGGCCTTCCACATTGGCCATAAATACATTACTTCAGGCCTTGCCCATGGGCCTTGAATACATCACATTGGGCCTCGCCCATGGGCTTCAAATACATCACACTGGGCCACAACCCATGGGCTTCAAATACACAATAGGTGGGCCCTACACATGAGCCTCAATATGTGGGCCTCAAATATACATCACAGGTGGGTTTTCCATGTGAACGGTATGGATATACACACATCTCAAGGTGGGCCCCACCCATCCGGCATATGGACGGAGTGAATATAGAATAGCTACATCAAGGTGAGCCCTGCATGCTACAGGTGAGCTTACAAATGAACGACCTGCATGAAACACATACATCATGGTGTGCCTGGCATGACAGCACCGTCCAAACATCGTCCATGTAAATCAGCACTATACAAACGTCGTCCAACACCATCCAGCACAATCTGGATGGTGTGGATGAAATAAACACATCATGATTGGCCCCACAGCACTGTCGAGAAATGGACGGTGTGGGCATAAATACATACGTCAAGGTAGGGCCCCACCCTACACATGCAACACGTGTGGGTGGGTCCCATCCCAGATAAAATGGATGGACTACATTTATAGAATACCTATATCAAGAGAACCCCACCCATCACCATCCAATCTGGGTGGACAACTAGATAAAACACACTATCAAGGTGAGTCCCACAACACTGTCCAGATGCTGCCAGAACAAATGGACAGTGTGGGGTTTCACGCATGTAGGGTGGGACCTGCAGATGAACGGCGTGGCATACCGGTACATCACGGTGGCCCTTGTACAGCACCATCCAGCAATGGGCGGTGCAGATAACACATACATCAGGTGGGCTCCACGGATCTTTCTGACGTCCTTCCGCATAGTAGCCACGCTGCTAAGGCCCACTGTCCAGATGATGGATGGCTAGGATACAACATATACATCACGAGGGGCCCACAAGGCTAGCTGACGTCATCAGCTATATAGCTGGTGTGGTAGACCAGCCAATCTGCTTATCCAGCGGGTGGGTTCCCATGCCAGCGTGGCCGATCAAAGTTTTTGATCAAGCAGATATTTGTGTTTTCTCATCGTCCAGGCTCGTTGGACGGCCTGGATAAAACAGATGGATGGCGTTGATAAAATACATATAATATGGTGGATCCATGTGGTGGCCCACTCGAGCTAGGATCAAGCTGATATTTGTGATTTCCCTTCATCTAGATCAGGCAGCGAGGCTGGCCCAATGGCTGGACGGTCTGAATCATGCATGCAAAAAATAGGTGGGCCATATTAACAAGGAAGGAGAGAGAGAGAGAGAGAGAGAAACGTGAGAAGGGGAGGGACCCTGCCACTATACAATGCATACATCAAGATGGGTCCCACCACACGTGGGCTCTCAAATCATTAAAGATCGAGATGATGAACACCCACCTTTGATCTTCTTGGACTTCTCCTCATCTTTAGCTCTAAAGGAACAAGGTTTAAGGGTTGAGATGAAGCTTGGATGGTGAGATTAGGTGGTAGGGAGGTGGGCAACACCTAGCTCCCCCTCATGGAGCTTGGACGTTAGATTCTCGTGGGGTTGCTTGGGAGTAATGATAGAGAAAAGAGAGAGAGAGAGAGGTTGTAAGAGAGAGGGATGGGTGATGGGTGAGTGAGTGATGGGTGTACTTGACTAGGTATGGGTGGAGAGAGAGAGAGAGTTGACTTTGAGTTGCTTTTTCACTTGACATGATGTGATATATACTTGATTGATGGGACATGTTCTCTTAGGTTTAGCAAATGTGTAGTGCTTTCCTCAAACTGAACGCAGGACCACATCTCCTAGTATGGGTATTGCCTCGGCGCGTGAGATACGGTGTCAGAACCGCGGCGATGGCACGGTCGCAAGGGTACAAGTCTTGGGTCGAGCTGACTCTATAATACGAGATACAACTAAGGGTCGCGCACAACTGCTATCTACACATTACAGGTCGCCAGAATTCAACCGGGAGGACCGGGGAAGCCTACAGAATGATACGGGCTAGGATACAGACCTCACACACATGGCCGGTAGGTTTTGATCAGATCAAGCCCCCCAAGGTGATGGACGGTTTGGATAAGGGAGAGAGTTCAAGGTAGTGGTCGACCATCCTAAACACGGAGGGTAGTCCGTTGTTAATGCACAATGGGAAGGATTTTCTTTGGGATTTTATCAGGTTAAACCTAGTTTGACCTGATATTTAGTTTAGTGCACCGCTAGTGCTTGTGTAACATGCACATCCAGGCTGATTATGAGGCCCACAGTGATGTTTTTTAAGAAATCTACTCCATCCATTCGATTTGTTAGCCCATATTAGGCTCCAAATGGGTCCCTGGTTAGAGATCAGGCAGGTCCAAAGCTCAAGTGGGCCACCATCAGGTGGATATTTATTTTAACCGTTGATCTTGATGATCCAAGGGTTAAAATCTGGCATGTATAGTTAATTTATGATAAATTGGCATGATGTAGGGTTTCCCATTAAATGGATCGTGAGAACGTTGTGATTTAGAATTCGGAGTCCAATTTAATGACATTTTCATAATTATTGTTGATCTAAGAGGTTTGTGAAATCTAATGGTTTTACATGGTTATATGCACCTTCACAAACAGCTCTTACAAACGAACTTACATCTAAATCATTATGGATAAGGAGTTATTCGCCAATTCATTTAAGGGAATGTATAAATGTCAAATCAGGTGATGGATAGTCTTGTCTTAAAATTAACGGTCAGATGGATTGATCTATGAATGGAGATCATTCCCAACAGTTAGATTCGTGTCAGGGAGTAAATGTAAGGTTATGATAGTTAGATTGGTATCATACACATGTACATATTAGCTTCTTTTATTTTTTTCTCATGGTCACACTCGAGAACTTTTAATACTCGGGTATTGAAATGTTCGGGGTGTTACATGTAGTCAAATCATTTTAAATGTAAAATTTAAAGGAATAAAACCCCACCTTTTAAACTTGATCACCATCTAAATTTTCGTAGTTGTTTCCTAACTCCAACATTGTTGAGGCACAAAAATATTCCATTGCAGTGGTCAGAGAATTCTATGGTGCGGATCTTTTCCAGGGTTGTGCACTCCGTATTTCGGTAAAAATCGGTATCCGCAAGTATTTTGGGTATTTTGGTAAAAATCACCTTCGAAGTATTTTGGGTATTTTGGTAAAAATCGGTATCCAGGGGTATTTTAAGTATTTTGGTAAAAATCAGCTCCAGGGGTATTTTAGGTATTTTGGTAAAAATCATCTCCAGGGGTATTTTGGGTATTCTTGTAAAAATCAGCTCCGGGGTATTTTAGGTATTTTGGTAAAAGTCAGCTCTGGAGGTATTTTAGGTATTTTGGTAAAAATCATCTACAGGGTAATTTGGTATTTTGGTAAAAATCAGCTTGGGGGTATTTTGGGTATTTTGGTAAAAAGGGTGCACAGGTGTCATTTGAATGAAGAAGTGGTTGTACACCACCATTTAAAGGAGAGTTTGGTGGACACCATTGTTTAAGAGAGGGAGATAGATATTATGTGAAGGGAAAAGTGGTGGTGATCACCACTATATAAGAGAGTGGGGCCTATCAATACCCATCCCCATGCTTCATTTGAGAGTTTGGTCAGTTGGAAGATTGGGACATAAGAGGAATGAAGAGATGAAGAAAAGGAAAGCCATGGAGAAATCCATTGCACAGGAAATCCGTTGCGCCAGTCCACGCAAACAAAATGCATTGCACTAGGCCGCGCAACCAATGTGGAAAAAGTCCTGCTTCACTTTTTGTGGAATCTGGTCCTGAGACCCTTTGAGCGGTTCTGCGCAACCCTTTGAAGAAGACTGTTCACACATATCTGTTGGGCGATATTTGTTTACTGCAGCCATGTGTGATATTATTTCGGAAGATTTGATCCCTTAATTAGCATGAGAAGATCATGTTAGGCCATTGGCCAAAAGATAGGGCAAATCCGAGCTCTAAGTAGGTCACAAAACATGTGATAAGTGGGCATACCTTAACGGTTAAACAATATTTAAATCAATTAAAAGTTATGTGACTTGCTAGGATATTGAGTGGGGTTTACTGTGATGTTTGTTAAGCAATCCACTCCGTTCACCATCTTTTTCCCGCTATGTTATGACATGGAGTAGAAGATGATGAAGTTTCATAAATCAGGTGGGCCGCATAATCTAAATAAGTGGAAATTGACACTCACCGTTAAATCTACTTGTTGAATAGCAGCATGCATGGTTCTAGCCTTATTTACAGATTTGCCATCAATTCCTCAATCACCTTCCGACGTCAGTTATGTTAGAGTACATCGTCCAAACGCCTTGAAATTTTGCAAATATCCACCGTTTTTCATGTTTTTTCCATCGGTTCAGTTTGGGTCCCGATCTCCCAAGGATGTCCAAGATGCTTTCTTAATGATTATTGTCTGATCTTGCCCATCTGGTCACTTATACATTGATCGAAGGGCTAAATTTTGACGTGTATGGCTAATTTGTGGTCTCAAGGTTATATATAAAGTTTCGAGCCGAACGAATGGTAAGAGCCCTATGATCTTGCATTCTGGACGATTTTCAAGCCAGTTTAATGCGAGTGGCATGATTTTTTTGGATCTTAGCCATGTAAATTCATCAATCTAGGTCCCCTAGTTGTCTCTGCGCCACATTTCAAGGGACCGCTCCACATTTCAAGGAGGATTCAAAGAAGAATGATCGGAAGGATGATACGAACTGATCTCAACGGTCTGATCAAGGAAAAATGAATGGAAGGATGATCGGAACTGATCTCAATGGTCAGATCAAGGGCTTCAATCCCGTACAACACATCTCCCCTGGAGATGTAATAAAAAAGCATCGAAATGCAGCCGAAATCGCCATCGGACGGTCCTATGTTTCATTCATTATGTTGCATTGATTGTACTTTATTTTTTAGAATCATGGGAATCTAAGGATGTAAATGAACTCAGAATAAATGTGATCAATGTTCTCTTATCGAATTCTTTGTTATCATTGAATAAATTCCCCAAACCAAACGATTTGTTTTCTTGTTGAAACAAAATGGTGACTCTGCCAAGGAATTATTATCCGATGGTAACTTAGAAAATATTAAGAGAACATTTATCACTTTTTGGCATCTGTATAGATGCCAAAATGGCGACTCTCAGTGGGAACATCCTCCCCTTCATCTCTAAAAACAAAGTGCAATTTTATCAAAATAAAATAACTAACACTCTGTTCCGAATGGCAGCTATACCGCAATGACCTTTCTCCCGACCAACATAGTTGTCTACTTCACATCCAATAGATTTGCAACAAAAGGTATCGGAGAAGATCAAATCAGTTGCGATCAAAGACAAATAATGCTAGGTAATGTCCAAAGTAGTTTTTGCTTCATTAGTAGCACAACGAGACGATGAAGGACGGATGATAGTGTGTTAACGCACAAAAGTGTACAAAGTTTCCACCATGCATTGATTTTGAGAGATATCAAAGATAAGGAAGAAAAGAAAGAAGATTAGAAACAATGAATACGTATAGAAGAATGAAGTAAAGAGTATGAATTCATATGTTTGCGTCGGCTCGCGCAAGCTATGACCGATTGTACGAGGCCGCGCAAATGGTATAGGATGTCGCACGCACCTGCATAACATCGGACTGACAAGTGTGTTGAGAGCTTTGCTCCGACTTACGTAAAACATGATTGGGTGTGCAGACCCGCGCAAAGGGTATAAGGTATTACGCGTACAAGGACAATGGTGATTCGATCAAGCTGATGGAGACAGCTGAGATTTGATGAAAGGTGAGCCTGTGGCATGCATATCAAGAGTTCATATGTATGGAGGTCTAAAAAAATGAAACATAGTGATATCTGAAAAATGAAGGGTTCAATCTTCTTTTACAAGGAATATCATCGTGCCAAGTACGGATAATAGTACATTCGAAGTATGCAGAAAATAGAAAATTTGCCAGTAGATATTAATCAGCCTTCACCAAATGAATGTGTTACTGAAGACCCTACTTTTCCAACAGCGACTACCGTGAACAACAGTAAACCTTGAGGAAAGCCTTCAGATGAAAAGTTAGTTCGACTGAATCAGGTGTTGCTCGCCAACAAGTAGATGAATCAATTAATGAATTAACGAATTCATCGATCAATAGAGAACCCTGGGGGCATCGTCATAACTTACCAGAGTAGAAGAGCAAGTTAAATTTGTAATTTGAAAAGAGTCAAAGTGAAGCTGCTCAACTCTCATATGAAGCAGCTATTTGAAAGTCTTAAGAGAGTAGCAGTAGATACTGCCAAAGAAAGAAAGCGAAATGAAGGATCGTCAAAGGTAAAGAGTTGAAATTCCGATAAAGAGAGCATCAACAATAAGAAAGTAAAGAAAGGGTTCGGACAATTCCAGGACTACTGGAAATATACATTTGAAGAAGACGACATACTCTTTATGATTGCTAGTTGCGGAGAAAGTCGAATTGCCACGGCTAAAGTATTAAATGAAATAAAGCAAAGAAGAAAAGAAGAACATGCAAGAAGAAACCAAGACGAGTATATTTATCATGGGGGCAAATTTTCATTAATATATCTGCTAGTTCAGCAAAATATATCGTCCCTGAATACCAAGAAAAATAACTGCATTTTAACTCAGAAGATTCTCGGCGTAATTTTTAGGGGGCAGACAAAGACATACAAAATACATTATCCTTGAAGATAATTATAGTTTTGATTTTGAAGATTATTAACATAATACTTCCAAATCAAAAGGGGCAAAGATAAGTAGAACACCAAGATAACCAAAGTCTCGGAATCCAAAGTTTCAGATAACCAATATATCATGAATCCAAAGTCTCAGGAATGCCAAGTTCTAGAATGTTGATGCTATACATGAAGAAAAGGCAAATTCCTAGGCATATCAAGTTAAAGTATATTATTATTGTCAAGCACTGACGATGGTTGCTAGATTAGATAAGTAAAACTACCATTGTCATCGCCAAATCGCTGACGTAAAAATTATTCTATTATCGAAGATTATCGGAATTGATATTATTATCAAGATGAAGCTCCATTTGGGCCAAATTTTATAATATCATCAACAACAGTAGGGGCGATATATCAATTATCGATCTGTTATCTTTAGTAAAGCCTGTACAATCAACTATCACGTCAGCAATGATAGCTTATCATTTAAGGCAGCCTAGCCAAGCCTTATATGTCCAACTACGCACAACGACTTGAAAAAGCCCAAAATTAGCGGTAAACTATAATTACACTTTGAGCCCTGCCCGAATTGGCGGTAAACTAGAATTGCTCTTTGAGCCCTGCCCGAAATTGGCGGTAAACTAAAATTGCTCTTTAAGCCCTACCCAAAATTTGCTGCCCGAAATTGGCAGTAAACTAGAGCCCAGTGTCAAGTCCGGTTCAGTCATCTAGTTGAATCAAGTTCAGTAAAGTCCAGTCAAATTATCATCAGTCAAAGTATGTTAGCTCCATCAAAAGCATAAACTAGCATAGCATCAAAATGCTGCAGATATATATTTCACTTTAAATATACTTAAAGATGCAATTTCCTGATGAAAATTTTAAATATTGAGTAAACAACATGCAAAAATGCGTTTCTCTTGAATCAGGTTCAGCAATTGCCTTAAAATATTGGCAATTATCTGCTCAAAAGATCAAGGCTTCAAGATCAACTAGTAGCCTTCAATTGCAATATACGTATTCTTCTGACAAGGATCGAGATTTTTTAAAAAGAGCAGCAAAAAATTATCTATCCTTCAAGGGTATCAGCAGGCTTCACTTCAGAAATATTATCTTCTGCAAAAATCTTTATGCAAAGTTTACCTGGAAAGGGGGGCAGGATTTATGTCTTCAAAGTAATCTATGCCTTGTTCTGATAATCTCTTATGGACGGTGGAGAAATTCATATGCCGAGAGTTATGATTAATGATATCGTAAGACTCCAAGTTCTAGATCTGACGGAGACAAAGAACAAACGGAATCATCATCAGTAACTTCTATGTCCTTTGGAAAGTTATTAAATGAAAGTTGAAAGAAGCCTTGTTTATTTTTCAGAATCAGTAAAAATCTAAGGAAAAGTCTATGAAAAAATGCCAAAGAGCGCAAACAAGAAAAGACTCAACAAAAGACTCATCGGATGAATCTTTGGAGCTGAAGATGAAATCTCCAAGAACGCGATATAAAGAATACAAAGAATGTCAAACACGATGACAAAGCACAAAGATGAAACGATTAAATCATTATCATATTGCGAATATGACAATCGGCTTAAAAAGAGAAGAAGCTTTCAATATATTTTAAATTTATCAATACTTCATGAAGCTAAATTGGAAAATTATAATGCCTTGAGATACTAATTTCAATTAGTTTGGCAGGAAAGATTATCATTCGAAAGCTTGGATTATGCAGATCATGGATAAAGGAGACGATCGAAAGGATTGTTACAGTAGGAGCAGCATTAAAGAACAACTCCCTAGACACAAAATTCAGAGAAAGAATCGCATGAGTTGATTAAAGAAACTGTTGCAGCAACAGTGGTGATGAAAGATAATTATCTAGCCAAGATACTCAGAGACGAAGTCGTCACAGCCGTTATAGTGGCAAGTTTCGATGAAAAGAGAATTCTCAGAGATGAAGTCGTCAAAGCCATTACAGTGGCAAGTTTCGATGAAAAGAGAATTCTCAGAGACGAAGTCGTCACAGCCGTTATAGTGGCAAATTTTGATGAGAAGAGAATTTTCAGAGACAAAGTCGTCACAGTCGTTAAAGTGGCAAGTTTCAATGAAAAGATAATTTTATCATCTCTAGTGAAGCACCGCTCGATGCTGCTGGCAGGGGGCATCCAAATCTTCCGTTCGAGCATGATCGTTCAAATCTTCCGTTCAAACGTGAGCGTTCAAGTCTTCCGTTCGAACGCGATCATTCAAGTCTTTCGTTCAAACGCGATCATTCAAGTCTTCTGTTCGAATGCGATCATTCAAGTCTTCCATTCAAACACGATCATTCTAGTCTTCCGTTCAAGCGCGATCATCCAGTCTTCCATGCAAGTATGATCATCCAGTCATCCTTCAGTTGCAGTTCATTTAGTTCTTTGTTCGGAAGAAGATTGGTCCTCCATTTGATTTCATGAATCAATCAAAGAAGGATCGAGGGGGCATCTGTTGAGGCACAAAAATATTTCATTGTAGTAGTTAGAGAATTCCATGGTGCGGATCTTATTCAGGGTTGTGCACTCCGTATTTTGGTAAAAATTGGTATCCAGGGTATTTTGGGTATTTTGGTAAAAATCGGTATCTGGGGGTATTTTGGTAAAAATCAGCTCCGAGGGTAATTTTGGTAAAAATCAGCTCCAGGGGTATTTTGGTAAAAATCAACTTCGGGGGTATTTTAGGTATTTTGGTAAAAATCAGCTCTAGGGGTATTTTGGCTATTTTGGTAAAAATCAGCTCCGGGGGTATTTTGGTAAAAATAAGCTCCGGGAGTATTTTGGTAAAAAGGGTGCACAAGTGTCATTTTAATGAAGAAGTGGTTGTACACCACCATTTAAAAGAGAGCTTGGTGGACACTGTTATTTAAGAGAGGGAGATGGATATTATGTGAAGGGAAAAGTGGTGGTGGTCACCACTATCTAAGAGAGTGGGGCCTATAAATACCCCTCCCCATGCTTCATTTGAGAGATTGGTCAGTTGGAAGATTGGGACACAAGAGGAATGAAGAGATCTAAAGAGAAGGCCATGGAGAAATCCATTTCGCCATTGCGCAAGCCCGTGTAATGGAGAAATCCGTTGTGCCGGTCCGCGGAAAGGAAATGCATTGCCCCAGGCTGCGCAACCAATGTGGAAAAGTCATGCGCCACTTTTTGTGGAATCTGGTCCTAAAGCCCTTTGCGCGGTTTCGCACAACCCTTTGAAGAAGACAGTTGTTGGGCAATATTTGTTTACTGTAACCACTTGTGATGGTATTTCAGAAGATCTGATCCCTTCATTAGCATGAAAAGATCATGTTAGGCTATTGACCAAAAAATGTGGCAGATCCGAGCTTCGAGTGGGTCACAACGCATGTGATAAGTGGGCATACCTCAATGGTTAAACAATATTTAAATCACATAAAAGTTATGTGACTTACTGTGGTATTGAGTGGGGTCTACTATGATGTTTAATAAGAAATCCACTCCGTTCAACGTATTTTTCCACTATGTTATGACATGGAGTAGAAGATGATGAAGTTTCGTAAATCAGGTGGGCCGCACAATCTAAATAAGTGAAAATTGACACTCATCGTTAAATATACTTGTTGAATAGTAGCATGTATAGTTATAGCCTTATTTACAAATTTGTCATCAATTCCTCAATCACCTTCCGGCGTCAGTTATGTTAGAGTACATCTTTAAATGCCTTAAAATTTGGCAGATATCCACCGTTTTCATGTTCTTTCCATCAGTTCAGTTTGGGTCCCGATCTTCCAAGGATGTCCAAGATGCTTTCTTAATGGTTATTGTCTGATCTTACCCATCGAGTCACTTATACACTGATCCAAGGGCTGAATTTTGACGTGTACAGTTAATTTGTGGTCTCAAGATCATGTATAAAGTTTCAAGCCGAACGGATGGTGGGAACCCAGTGATCTTGCATTTTGGACAATTTTCAGGCCTGTTTTACGTGAGTGGACTAATTTTCTCGGATCTTGGTCGTGTAAATTCATCGATCTCAGTCCCCTAGTTGTCTTTGCGCTAGACCGCTCCACATTTCAAGGAGGATTCAAAGAAGAATGACCGGAAGGATAAACAGAACTAATCTCAACGGTCAGATCAAGGAAGAATGAACAGAAGGATAATCGAAACTGATCTTAGTGGTCAAATCAAAGGCTTCAAGCCCGCACAACCCATTTCCCCTGGCGATGTGATCAAAAAGCGTCGAAATGCTGCCAAAATCCCCATCAGACTGTCTTATCTTTCATTCATTATATTGCATTGATTGTACTCTGTTTTTTTATAATCAAGGGAATCCGAGGATGTAAATGAACTCAGAATAAATGTGATCAACGTTCTCTTATCGAATTCTTTGTTATCATTGAATAAATCCCCCAAACCAAACGCATTTATTTTCTTGTCGAAACAAACATAATCAACAGGGTTGTTATCATTAGATTGTCTCCTAACATGAATTAAGGAATTATAATTAGTTTTGAATTATGATTTAGTTTTAGGGTTAGATTTGAATAGGTTTTCTCATTAAGAATTTTCCATATGAGTGAATGGTGGTGATCAACTAATGTTTTAACTCCCCAAGTCAGTGTTTTAGCGATTCCTTCACTAAGTCAACTTGGTTCGATATACTTGGCAGATTGATCTACCTGGTATCAACTTAGATCTGATGAGAATCTACATGTAATGGAAAGAAGCTCAATGGGGACTTGATGAGTGTGCCTTACTTGTTTAAGATGGGTGGCTAGGACTGCTCTAATCTGATCCTGACTCGTTGTTAGAATCAGTCGACCATGGCTCAGCTCGTGGCGCTCGATCTCTTTCTCTCTCGCTCTCTCTCACATTCCCTTTCTTACAATCTTTTCTTGATTCTTCTGCTACTAAACTCCTTTACTTTAGGTGTTGTTTTATATATGTTTACGTCAGTTATGCTAAGGAATTCCAGTTCAGCTATAAGAGGAGTGCACACGATGTGTTTGCGCATGTATGTTTAAACACCGTTTTGATCTTACAATTACAGTCCAGATTTCTAGTTCATTTCTTTTTAACGTTTCAGAGAATGTAATATGCTTGGGTGGGCCATCAAGTACACAGTTTTGATCTTTAAATGGTGTTAATCACAATAATTAACACCCAACATTTTCTCGAGGAAGATGACATCCTCTCTAATGGCGGATTTCATTCCAACACTTATTTCTTCATGTTGTTTCTTTCGGATGGTCCGGATTGGACACCTGGTACTTCTTGGCCTATGAAATTGATTATCTTTACTTGTTAGATGGTTTGCATGAAACATCCTTTGGCACACTGTAGCTATGTTGCATGAAAAATGACATAATGTCATGACTTCCCTTCTTTTCCCGTCTCCTTTTCTTGTTAGGAAGGATCAGAACTCTCTCCTTTGGAAATTATATGGCACAGATCAGTGGTTGATTCAAAAATTCAGAAGTTTTGGCGTGAAATTTACTTAGTGCGCATGGTTTTCATGGGCGTTGTAACAATGCGAAGGAGACTTGACTCTGTTCAATTGTTGGAGTAAGTGGGGTCTACTTCTATTGATCTTTCGTAAGATCCACTCCCTTCATCAGCTTTGGTCCATTGCATTTTCCTCTGGGCCTAAATATGAAGTAGATCAGAGCCTTACATAATCTTATCTTGGAAATTCTCCTATCAGGTGCCAAAAAAAACTTGTTCTTAATTAACGATCCACACTTAATAATTAGGGCTCAATTTTGGAGGGAATATGTAATCATGATAAGCAAATGATTGGGCAAAATTTGTTGGTTAATCGATTGCGAAAATGGCCTAAATCTGAAATTTCACCTACTGTGTCAAAAGGATAGAACTAGTCTCAACATTCAATGGTGTAGGATCATAAATCGAGGTCTAAATTTTATATAACCTTGTAGTCATATATGAGACCAAAGTGTGGTTCAAATTTGAGTTGCAATGGACAGAAGGAAGTGGTTAAATCGGAATATCCATATTTATATGGAGGCAGATAACTTCATGCCTAAGGAAAAGCCTACTAAAGTGGCGTCTTTTATTTCATACTTGGTCCATATGATGGGCAATCGAAGTCGTTCATATAAAGGAAAATATTTTACTGCAATTGCCCACGAGGTTTCTTCATTCGATGGACATCAAAATCAACGGTTAAAGGGTTGATTTGTCAATTGGGTTACTTTTACAATAATCTAAGAGCTGAAATTTGACATTTATAGTTAATTTATGATATATAGGCATGTTATAAAATTTCACATCAAACAGATCGTGGGAACCATGTGATTTAGAATTCAAGGGTCTAGGTTAATGACATTTTCGTAATTATTGCTGATATGAGAGTTTTCAGAAATCTAATAGTTCTACATGGTTGTAGGCACATTTCTATGTAATTCTTATAAAAGGACTTACATTTAAATCATTATGAATAATGAATTATTCACCAAACTAATTAAAAGAATGTACATATATCAACCAATATTATAGATGGTCAGATGACATGTTAAAAAAAGAAAAAATTGATGGTTAGTACTCTGATCATGTATGTAAGTGGATGTGTGGTCAATTTTGTAAACGGATGATCACAAGTGATTTTTTTGAGTGATCAAAAGGTAGAACATGTATACCGTTAGATTCAAGTGACTTGTTCACATGTGTAAGTTTCTCATATTGTAGTTTTGATGGTGAGTTAAGCATATTCATGGTGGTGAACAAGATGAACGGATCAGAATCTCAATTTGATTTTTGTATAAGCGGATGTTAAGATCAAGTAGCTAGTTTAGTATGATCAGATGGTCCAAACTCAGAGTGGAAAGTCAAATATCTTTACCTAGCATTGAATAGTTGACTGAATGGTTGGTTATGATGGACAAATGAGAATACTTGGGTATATGATGATCCTATCTCAAAATCAACGATCAGATGACTTGATCTATGAATGGAGATTATTCCCAACGGTCAGATTTGTGTTGGAGAATGGATGTGAGGTTAGGATAGCTAAATCGGTATCGTATATATATACATAATAAGTTAAATTTCATGGTAACACTTAAGAATTTTCAATACTTGGGTATTGAAAAGTTCGGGATGTTATGTTCATCATCTTCGAAGCCATAGCAGTAAGAGATGTAAAAAGAGTTTAGGTTTTTAGAAAAGAAAAAAAAAAAAAAAAAAGTTGAAGAGATGACATATAGAAAGCATCTGCATGTGAGGTATTAATTGCCGCATGATGAATGGAGTGAATTCAATGTTGAAGAGATGACATATATAAAGCATCTATGGTACATGTGACGCTCATTAACAGAGAATGATAGGATGACGATTCTAGTCAATATCATTGAAAGTAGAAGATCTGACATGTGTTACAAAATCAATTGATAATTACATTTTCAGCTATTGTTTGTTGAATAGCCATAAAAGTGAGGGGGTAGTATTTGTACCAAATTTTGTACGGATTAGATGGACGGTGTTGATGTTACCACGTGGCAAGGAAGGTATTTGAGAAGGAAAATAGCATGAGGCCAATGATAGACTCGTCTCGGGACATTTTTGGTATTGTAGCTCTCTTCGATAAAGATAGATGGCTGTCCCAAATACGTCAACTTATAAGGGCACGTTCATAGATAAGATCATGGTTAATAAAGCATAACTGCTCTTTTCCCAACTGGTTGCACATGATGGAGCCAAGCGGATGGACAGTTGTTTTCTTATCCTTCTCCTTGAACCTTATGATTACTAGAAGCAAATATGAGAGATTATCCAGAACCTGACAACAAACACAACTATCAATTCAGCACAACACTGTGTATATAGGCTTCATGCTGGATCTGAAGGAAGATAGTAGTTTAGGAACCCGTCCGCCTATGTTGAAATGTTGGGCCAACTATAGATTGTAATTCTCGGCATTGCTTCTGCTTCATTCATCAGCACGTTGCTCTCGGAAGCACCCTGCTGCTCTCAGGCAGACAGGTGATTCTACATAGCGGTAATTTATTCGCATTTTCCTTAACTGCATTCATTCTTCTCCTTGTTCATTTTGACAATTCTCCTCATCGTTTATTTCAAACATACAACTGTTACATCTTCACAAGTTCTTAAATTTCTAAGGCAAAAATAGCTCATTTGGAGGAAGATCCCCAACCTCCACCAATTATCTTAATAACGAGCGCACGACAATTAGCTGATTAGATGAACGATTGAGTCACGACCGAGCCATGCTCTATCTCGACGTCAGAGGTCGGTCGTCACAGTTTGAATCGGAGCAAATTAGTTCTGGCACGCCAGCAACCCTCGCATACGTTTCTCATGGCGGAATTCGAGGACCAACACCCGATCATAAGGTGGAAAACATCACAGCCTGATCCAAAACTTTTGTAGTGCCCAATACGGTTTCAATGGTTGGTATTCTATTCCCCTCTTTTGGTGGTGTGGCCCCCTTGAATTCTGGATCTCCCTTGTGTTTGGAATTGTCTTTAAATGAGCTGGCCAAAAAGATGGATAGAGTGGATCTAACACAAATCACGGTGGGCCCCACAAAGCCTGGGTTACAAGAGCTTTTATGACCCTGGTTTATAGGCAAGTCGCCTCCTGTAAGTAAATGTGTTGGTCTCTAGTTCACAATACGAGCTCTTCAAATGATAAGGTTTATACAAGTACACGCATGTAGTAGTCTATGTTATAAGCACTATAAAAGCTATAGAAGTAGTGACGCAGGAAAACTTAATCCTACCCTAAAATATGTTAGTCTCTAGCTCACAACATGAGTGCTTCAAAATGATAATCTTTACAGAAATTCAGGCACGCAGTAGTCCGCGTCGTAAGCACTATCAAAGCTATAAAAGTAGGGACGAAAAAAAAAAAAACAATTGTCTAAAATAAAATATGTTGGTCTCTAGCACACAACATGAGTACTACGAAATGATAATGTTTACAGAAGTACAGACATGCAGTAGTCCGTGTGATAAGCATTGAAAAAAAAAACCCTCAAGTCTACCTTACTGTGATGGGTTCCTTGGTTTAACCTTGATGGGAAGGCCCATAGATGGATATGGAAATGGTTGATATGTGATCGTTTCATCAGGATTAACCAATAACCAATCAAAGTTTGTCACCATATGGTGAATGATTGTAAGCGCTTCAATCCTGCCGAATTCACTGCCGATGCACATGCGTGGTCCACCACCGAAAGGAATGAAAGTGAACGGAGGGATAGGCTTTGATGGATTTTGAAATCGAGATGGATCGAACTCCATCGAATTGTTGAAGATGTTTTCGTCCAAGTGGGTGGTACTTGCCATACATATCACCTGAAATAAGGATCACAAGCATTTGGAATGAACATGAGCAAGACGGAATGTTATTATGGCTACTTGGCTTACTAGCCATATGAATCCTGCCCTTTTCACGCATGGTGATGTTTCATTTTCATGTGAGGGACAATTCATCAGTTGGGCTAAATGGTCACCAATTCTTTCATCAGCTGGGCCATATAATTAAAGTAAATATGTGGTTGCTAGCTGATGTATTTAGCATTCCATTTTATTGTAGATGGCCCACCTGATAACTTGACTAGCCTGGATTTCAGGTCAGAGAACACAGCAGATTCATTCAGCTATATTAATGTCACAAATGTCATGCACATGTGCCAATTTGGCATGTATGAAGAAATTAGAAATATGATGACCTTTGTAATATGATTAAGGGCCTTTCAAAGATGGGAAAATTGGAGAAGTGCATACCTGCCATCCTTTGGGGATATCGTAACCTCCGAAGTTAATGACTTGAAGAGCCTTTCTAGAGTTAGCAAATAGTATAGGAATGAGTCGCAACATCTCTTGGGCAACTCTCCATGTGTATTTCATCTTTTGCAATTCACTCCATGTGAGCTTATCTTCTGCTCCTCGTCTCTCCCTCAGAATTTCCATATGCTCTGGTAGAATATATGTTAGTCTATCAATAAAAGAGTTTCAAGGAATTTTACATTCCTGATTCTACCCTTTTGACTTTAACAGTATATACTACTATATTAAGGGTGTTTTAGTAAATTGCTAAAGGCTTATGCAAATTTTATTATACAATTTCATATACGGGCTCAACTATGATTTGCACACATCTACTACAATCATAAGCTGCATTTCCTCAATTTCACCCAGTATCCAAAAATCAAGCTGACCCAAAACACATGTGGATCACTCCACAGGAGAACAGGATGGGGATGCACACCATTAAAGCCTTTCAGATTGTGAGTGGCCTAGCTTGTTTTTCATATGACAAACCATTCAAAAAAAACATAAAAATAAAAAATCCCACTAGAATGAATGGAAAACCCAAAATTAATGCCATTCCAAAACTCAAGTGGGCCACACCCTGTGATTTTAGGACTGGTGTGGCGACCCTGGTTCTGGATCTACACAATTTTTGTACTCCAAGGAAAGCATGAGGGAGCTCACATGATCGACAAAGTGGATTTCACACACAAATCATGGATCACAAAATTGTAGAATAAGCTTAGGTTTTAGGCATGACAGTAAAACGATGTGCCTTGCCCGAGTTTTGGATCAGCTTATTTTAGGCTCCAAGAAGAAGAAGAAGAAGTGGGTCACATGATGGATGAAGTGGATTTCATGCACACATCATAGAGGAGACCCATCCACAATTGCAAAAGAGGCATAATCCGAGGGTTCCTGTTCCACAATTGTAAATTTTTTTTATTTTTTATTTTTTATTTCTTTTGGGGTGGTAGGGGCTGCCCGAATTTAGGTTTGCTGTATAGTTTCCCTGCTCGTTTCTAATGAATGAATTTTCTGTTTCTAACAATAAAAGAAAAAGAAAAAGAATAAGCTTAAATTCTCTTTATAAATTTATTTTAAAGCCATTTAAATTTTAAATGTTAATCTTGGTATCTCTTAATAAATATAAATTTACTTATTGTTCAACATTTTAAACATTTAGTTTTGAAATATTATGCACTACTTTAAATATTTTAAATAAGATAAATTCACCAGAATGATAAAATATTTTAAATAACTTATTATAAATTTCATTTATAAGAAAATTTCTTTAAAAAAAATTAATGATTTTTTTTTCTAATAATAAATCTTTTAATCATTCCATGTGCATTTGCACGTGCCTAACCATGTAGTTGATGACGTACAGTCCTGTTTTCCCACCGGAAGCTGATTGCGTACTGAGTAAACTCTGTGGGGCCCACCGTCACTCTTACATTTTATTCACTCCTTTCATCCATTTTATCAGCAAAGTTTAGAGCTTCTGTCCAAAAATTAAGAATACCCAAAGCCCATGTGGACCACACCACCCGAAACAGTGTAAATTGAACATCGACCATTGAAAAGTTCTTTGGGGAACACAGAAGTTCAAGATCAAGCTTATATTTGTATTTTCCCTTCATCCATGTCCGTGCAATCTTATGAACAGGTTGGATGAGAAGAAAATTTCACTATGGGCCTTAGGTAGGTTTCAACGGTGGAAATCAATACTTCCACTGTTTACTGTGGTATGGTCCACTTGAGATTTGGATATGCTTAAATTTTGAAATCAACCACTAAAATTAGCTGGATGGACGGCCTGGATAAACCATGTGCATTCACAGTGGGCTCAACCAAGTATACTCGATACGGTAACAGGATAAGAGCACGCTGTGTAACTCGGTACGCAATCCGATTTCTTTCCAACCATGCATCTGTGGGTCGGGATTTCCCTACTTGGAGGGTCGATGCGGGCGATGACGCACTCTAACTCTTTTATTAACTAAAAATGAATCGACTTTCGCCCGCTCAACCTCTCCTTTGCTACCTGCACATAAGTGCATGTGCTATAACCCGTTGAATCGTACATATATGATGAATATTACGTAGTGTTGATACTGGAAACTGGTTATCCTTGTTATCCTGCTTTTCACTGGTAATTTAATAGAGAACATGAAAAGTTTTTCACCACCTGAATACTTACAAATTAACGGAGGTACAAGAGAATATATTGGAGACATCAGTTAAGGTCGGACACTCTCCGATACTTAAAGTCAGGCGTATGGACTCAGAGTAGGCATAATAGAATCAGTGTATTTGTGTGTACCTTACCTATGGCAGGGGTGTATTTATTAGCTTTCTAGGTGGTCTACGTATCTGAGTTGATTTAAGGGGGTCGTATTAGAGTCAAACTCTAATTCTAAGAATATTTCCGACTTTACTTTGATCAGCGTGATTTTCGACGGAGATCTTAAGAGGTAATCTCACACGCATATAGAAAGAATTTTTCTTTCCATTCTAAAGCCGAGATTAGTATCCAAGGTCGAGGTTGGTATCGAGGGCCGAGGTCAATATCCGAGGCCAACTTGCGAGGTCAAGGTTTATGGTTGAGGCCAACTTCTGAGGTCGAGGTCTATGGTCGTGGCTGGTCCTTGAAGCTGACGGTCAAGGTCGTCCCTTGAGGTTGAGGTCGGTACCCGAGGTACCCGTGGTCAAGGTCATCTTTTGAGGTCGGTGAACAATGCTCGACCGGTCGAGTAGCCCACTCGACCAGTCGAGTGTCTGCTCGACTCAAAGTCCAGCGATGAATATTGATTTTTGGTCTGTTATACTCGACCGGTAGAAGCCCATGCTCGACCAGTCGAGGGTCCATTGGACCAATCGAGGAGCCTACTGACTAGTTGAAGCTACGCAAAAATCTTACGCGGATTTCACACGGACTGCGGAAATTTGATGCGGTTTCATAAGGATGCGAAAGGGAAGTTGCCTAAACTATAAATAGGGGTTCCTAGGGTTATTCTACGGTATGAGAAAGGGTTTTCTAAGCTAGGCTAAGAGTTATCTTTGTGCATGGGAGCATCAAGAGGTTAGTATATTGCTTGTAATCTTTGCTTTTCTTCATAGTGGAAGTTTGCACCCGTGGTTTTTTACCTTTGTTGGGGTTTTTCCATGTATATCTTGTCTTGTAGTTTGTTTGGTACACTTTGATTCTACTTCTAGATTATATTTCTTTCTGTTTATCATTTGTGGGTGAGAGCGAAGATTGGATCTCGGTTCACTGGGTTTGTTGGCCTGTTGCGCAACAACTGGTATCAGAGCTATTGGTTTAGTTCAAGTGGGAGCGATGACGGAAGAAGGGAATACTCGAATTGAGAAGTTTGATAGTTCAAACTTTGTCTTCTGGAAGATGCAGATGGAGGATTATCTGTATTAGAAGGACCTATATATTCCTCTAGAAGGAAAAGAGAAGAAACCAGAGAAGATGACAGATGATGAATGGTTGTTATTGGATCTAAATACTTTAGGAACGATCCGACTCTCTTTATCTAAGATCGTCGCTTTCAATATATCCAATCTGAAAACCATAAAAGAATTAACGCATACCCTAGCTACGATGTATGAGAAACCTTCAGCGTCCAATAAGGTTCATCTCATGAAACGACTATTCAACATGAAGATGTCAGATGGTGGGAGCGTGGCTAAACGTTTAAACGAGTTTAATACAGTCGCGAGCCAGTTGGAATCCATTGGCATTATTTTTTAGGACGAGGTCAGGGTGATATTGATCTTGTTCAGTTTACCAGACAGTTGAGATGGTTTAGTGATTGCCGTGAGCAATTCTTTATGGTCGACAAAGCTGAAGTTTGATGATGTAGCCAGTCTAATTCTCAGCGAAGAATCTATAAGAAAGACATCAGGAGTTTCAGGGGATTCGGAGAATGCTCTAAACATTGAAGGAAGAGGAAGATCGCTCAACAAATGAGGCAATAAAAATGGATGTTCTAAGTTGAGGAAGAAGTTCAAGGGATCGAAAGATAAAGACAGGTATTGGTATTACGGGTAGAATGAGAACATGAAACATGATTACAAGGCACTTAAGAAACAAGAAGGAAGCTCTCAAGACGGGAAGGATTCAGTGAATCTATCTAAGGAGAGTGACACAGAGGTGTTGATCTTGTCTTTTGATGCAAGGAATGAGTCTTGGGTCATAAACTCGGGTGCTTCGTTTCATACCACTTCTTGTAGGGAAGTTATGCATGATTATATGTCAGGTGACTACGGGAGAGTCTACCTGAGTGACGATGAGCCATGCAGTATTGTTGGAAAGGGATACGTTCATATAAGTCAGAAAGACGGAACTGTTTTTAAATTGAAGGATGTCAGACATGTACCGAGTTTGAAACGTAACTTGATGTCAGTGGGACAGTTGCCCAATATCGGATATGTGATAACATTCACTAGTGATTTCTGGAAGATCACAAAAGCTGCCTTTGTGATATCTCGAGGCAAGAAGGTAGACACTTTATACATGACTTCAGGATCGTATAATTCACTCGCAGTCGAATCAACTGGAGTGAATGGGCAGTTATGGCATTAAAGGTTGGGATATATGAGTGAGAAAGGGATGAAAGTGTTATTGTCAAAAGGGAAGCTACTGGGGCTGAAGTCTATTAACTTAGAATTTTGTGAGGACTACATGTATGGCAAGCAGAAAATGGTAAGTTTTAAGAAAACAGGACGCGATCTAAAGACGCATCTGTTGGAGCTTGTACACACTGGTGTGTAGGGACCAGCATAGGTATCATCTCTTGGTGGTTCATGTTATTTTATTTATTTTATTGATGGTGCTGGTAGAAAATTGTGGGTCTATTTCCTAAAGCACAAATCTGATGTATTTGATGTCTTTAAGAAGTCGAAAGTAATGGTAGAAAACGAGACAAGTAAAACAGTAAAATGTCTCAGATCAGATAACGGGGGAGAATACTTGCATAAGAGATTTGAGGAGTATTGTGCAGCAAATGGAATCAAACATTGGGAAACGATTCTAGGGACACCGCAACAAAACGGTGTGGCTGAGCGCATTAACAGGACCATTCTTGAGCGCGCCAGGAGCATGAGGTTTTATGCAGGATTGCCTAAGACGTTTTAGGCAGATGATGTGAATATTGCCACATATCTCATCAATAGAAGTCCCTCAGCACCATTGGATGGTGGACTACCAGAAGAAATGTGGACTGGGAAAGAAGTGAACCTTGCACATATCAAAGTGTTCGATTACACTTCATATGTTCACATTGATGCAGAGCACATAAACAAGTTAGATGCGAAGTCCAAGAGGTGCATGTTTATAGGCTACGGACAAAATGATTTTGGCTACGATTTTTGAGATATAGAGAACTGAAAAATCATTAGAAGCAAAGATGTAGTCTTCAATGAAAAAGTGATGCATAAGGACAGTGTGTAGGAAAATAAGGCCAATGAGAAAGAATTTGTAGAATTAGAAGAGTTACTGGACACAGGTGTTACAGTGCCACAGGATGATCAGGGACATGAGCATTACGAGGCCACGCCACAGACACCGGTTGTGAGGAGGTTTACTCGGGAGAGGAGACCCACAGTCCGATACTCACCCTCCTTACATTATCTACTGCTGATAGATAATGGTGAACTAGAGTGTTTTGAAAAGGCATTACAGTCAGATACACGAGTTAAGTGGGAGTAGGCCATGCATAATGAGATGGACTCTCTTGAGTCAAATTGTACATGGGAGCTAGTCACTCTACCTAACGATAAGAAAGCTCTTCATAACAAGTGGGTTTACAGACCAAAGGAAGAGCATGGTGGTTTGAAATGGTACAAGGCCAGATTGGTTGTAAAAGGACTTCAATAAAAGGCAGGTATCGATTTTACTGAAATATTTTCACCAGTAGTGAAAATGTCTATGATTCTCATGGTCTTGAATAAAGTGGTTACAGAGGACTTACATCTAGAGCAGCTAGATGTTAAGATAACCTTTCTTCATGGGGATCTTGAAGAAGAGATATACATGCATCAGCTGACAGGATACGTGACACCAGGAAAGGAGAATAATATGTGCAGACTGAAGAAGAGTCTATATGGCTTGAAGTAGGCCTTGAGGTAGTGGTACAAGAAGTTCGACAGTTTCATGTTGAGAAACGGTTATAGGAGTGTCATGCAGACCATTATTACTATTTAAAGAAGTTTGATACGTCATACATCATCCTTCTTCTGTATGTTGATGATATGCTTGTGGCTGGATCAAGCATGAAGGACATCTCAGATATTAAAAGACAACTGTCTAGATAATTTTCCATGAAGGATTTAGGAGTTGCAAAATAAATTCTAGGCACGAGGATAAAGCGTGATAGGGAAAACAGGAAACTAGTTTTATCACAGGCAGAGTACATAGCCAAGGTACTTGATCGATTCAGTATGGGAGGTGCTAAGCCGGTTAACACTCCATTAGCCAACCACTTCAAGTTTTCTAAGGAGTAAGGTGCGAAGACGCATGAGGAACAGGACTACATGGCTAAAGTCTCATACGTGTCAGCTATTGGGAGTCTCATGTATGTTATGGTGAGCACGAGGTCATACATTGCTCAAGCAGTGAGAGTTGTTAGCGGGTTCATGAACAACCCCGGGAAGGAACATTGGGAAGCTGTGAAGTGGATCCTCAGATACCTGGTAGCCACTGTGGATGTAGGGTCGTGTTATGGAGGATAAAAAATCAAGCTACAAGGCTACGTAGATTCAGATTTGGCAGGAGATATCGACAGTAGAAGAATCACTACAGGTTATGTCATTAGTCTGGGTAGTGTTGTAGTCAGTTGGGTCTCTTAGTTACAAAAGATAGTATCTATCAATATAAAGAAGTAGAGTATTTTGCAGCCACAGAAGCGTGCAAGGAGATGGTATGGATGAAAGGTTTCATGGAAGAGTTGGGTAAGAAGCAAGCATATTGCAAGCTGTACAGTGACAGTCAGAGTGCAATACATTTTACTAAGAATTCAGCCTTTCATTCAAGGACCAAGCATATTGACATCAGATATCACTTCATACGTTTGTTACTGAAAGATGAATCGATTGGTCTAGAGAAGATTCATACAAGTGCGAATCCTGTGAATATGCTGATCAAGGCGGTCACATAGGAGAAGCTAAAGCTCTGTTCAGCTTTGATTGGTCTTCAGACTTGAAGACAGAGAGGTGGTGCACTTCGGATGTATAAGACAAAGATTTATGGTGATGTGTCTCTAAGTGAGAGATTGTTGAGGAGTGGAGCCACTCTGGCAGTGCCACTCCAGATGTATAAGACGAAGGTTTATGGCGATGTGTCTCCAAGTGGGAGATTGTTGAGGAGTGGAGCCACTCTGGCAGTGCCACTCGACCAGTTGAGTGGGCTACTCGACTCAAAGTCCAGAGATGAATATTAATTTTTGGTCCGTGGTGCTCGACGGGTTGAGGCCCATGCTTGACCAGTCGATGGTCAACTCGACCAGTAGAGGAGCCTGCTCGACTAGTCGAAGCAACGGAAAAATCTTACATGGATTTCACACAGACTACGGAAATTTGAGGCAGTTTCGCAAAGGTGCGAAAGGGAAGTTGCCTAAACTATAAATAGGGGTTCCCAGGGTTATTCTAGGGTATGAGAAAGGATTTTCTAAGGTAAGCTAAGGGTTATTTTTGTGCATGGGAGCATCAAGAGTTTAGTATATTGCTTATAATCTTCATTTTTCTCCATAGCGAAAGTTTGCACCCGCGATTTTTTACCCTTGTTGGGATTTTTTCACATATATCTTTTCTTGTGGTTTGTTTGATATGCTTTGATTATACTTCCAGATTATATTTCTTTCTGTTTATCGTTTGTGGGTGAGACCAAAGATTGAATCTCGGTTCATAGTGTTTGTTGGCATGTTGTGCGATAAACAAGACTGACCTCTAAAGTCATTGGTCAATACCAATGGTTGGGGTGACTTTCAGGCCCTCAAGCAATACCGTAAGGCCCGTATCCTAGTATGCACTATTCAGTAGGCTTTCACGGTCCTCCTACTCGAATTTCGGTAACCTGCAACCTGTAATCAGCATTTGCGCGTGACCCTAAGTCAAATCCAGAAGATTTGAGTTGACTAGACTCGAAACTTGCATCTTAGCGACCGCACCGTCGCTTGGGTTCCAACACCGTGTCTCGTGCGCCGATGCAATATCCAAGCCAGGAGATGTGCGCCTACATTTATTTTGAGAAAACGTCGTGCATTTTGCAAAACCTGAGAGAATCTCTACCAAACATTAAATCAATCAAACTACACAACCCATTAAGTCAAGTACTTTATCCCATCCCCAAGTACACGACCCATCCCCAAAGTCAACTCTCTCTCTCTCTCTCTCTCTCTCTCTCTCTCTCCACCCATCCCTTCCTTACACCCATTACCCATCACTCCTCTCTCTCATTTCTCACTCTTTCCAAGCAACTTAGAAGAGAGAGCCAACGTCTAAGCATCCTAGGGGAGAAAGGAGAAGTTAGGTGTGGCCTACTTCCTTCCCCTAAAATCCTCATCTCAACCCTTCAATCCTCATCATCCTCCATCAAAGAGAGAGCTTAGGAACTTAGCATTCCAAGGAGCCAAGAAGGAGCGAAATTAGTGGGTGATCCACCATTGAATTTCATTTGAGGGCCCACTTATGATGGGACTCACTTTGATGTATGTGTTGTGATCTAGGAGGGGCCCATAGTGGCGGGGTCCCTCCGCTACACCATCTTTCTCTCCCTCTCCTTCATTTCTTGATGGTGATGTGGCCGTGTGGCCCACCCGGATAGATCCCACCATGATGAATACATTTTATCCATGCCGTCCACCGAGTGGGCCCGCTTAGCAGTCCATTTGGACAGGCCAATTTGGAGGAAACACACAAATATCAACTGATCTGAAACTTATGGGCCACGCCAATGTGGACCCCACCATAAGATGTATGTATTTCTCTCGTCGTCCATCTATTTGATCCAGACCGTCCAGCGGTTTGGACGTGGGTGAGATCCACCGTGATTTACGTATTTTGGGCCAACCATCCATTTGGACGTGGGGATCCAGCAGCATATAGCTGCTGGAACATGTCAGCAAGTTTTGTGGCCCACCATGGAGTGTGTGAGATCCACACCATCCAGCCACGTGGACGATGGATCCCACCACGAGGTATATATTATATCCTAGACCGTCCGTCAAATGGACATCCAGGAATGGACGTCTAAGCAGATCATATAATATAATATATTTATATTCATGTATATCGGGTGAGCCCCACGTGGGACCCACCTACCTGGACCTTGGATGGCTGGTGTACACCAGCCATCTTGTTGTTGTATACAGCGTTAACGGCCCTGTGGGCTCCTAGATGTATGTGTCTTCCACACTGCCCGTCCATGAAGACTGTCCAGTGGTCTGGATGTGCTGGTGGGCCCCTCCACAATGGGTAGTGCTGTGTGGGCCCCCATGATGTACGGTTGTATCTGCACACCGTCCATTTGGGCAGTGCTGCGTGGGCCCGCATGATGCATGTGTTATACATGCACACCATTCATCTGGACGGTGCTGCGTAGGCCCTCCTCGATGTATGTGTTGTGTATGCACACCATCGATCTGGACGACGCTGCATGGGCCACCGTGTGATGTATTTATGGCCCATCCATGAGATGAGGCCCACCTTGATGTAGATGTGTGGCCTATGTGATGTGGCCCACTTAATGTATATGAGGCCCATTGGCACGGCTCATTGATGCGGCCCACTTAATGTATATGAGGCCCATTAGTGCGGCCCATTGATACGACCCACTTAACGTATATGAGGCCCATTAGTGCGGCCCATGTGATGCGGCCCACTTGATGTATATGAGGCCCATTGGCGCAGCCCATTGATGCGACCCACTTGATGTATATGAGGCCCATTGGCGCGGCCTGTATATGAGGCCTATTGCCGTGGCCCATTGATGTGACCCACTTGATGTATATGAGGCTCATTGGTGTGGCCCATGTGATGTGGCCCACTTGATGTATATGAGCTCCATTGGCGTGACCCATTGATTTGACTCAGTTGATGTATATGAGGCCCATTGATGCGACCCACGTGATGTATATGAGGCATATTGTGATATATCTGTGGCCCGTGTATGGGGTCCATTGTGGTATATTTAAAGCCCATGGGGTGAGGCCCGTTGTGATATATTTCAAGGCTCATGGGATGTGGCCCATTATGATGTATTTGAGGCCCAAGTGAGAGGCCCATTGTAATCATTTGAGGCCCATGGGACGTAGCTCATTGTGATTATTTAAAGCCCAAGTGATGAGGCCCATATATTGCAACCAATTTGATGTAGATGAGGTCAATGTATTGCAACCCATTTGATGTATTTGAGGCCTAGATATGAGGCCCATTGTGATATGTTGGAGGCTCATTATTGCATCCCATATGTTGTGCCCCATTTGATGTATTTGAGGCCCATATGATACAACACATGTGATGTATTTATGGCTCATGTGCTGAGGCCCATTATGATGTATATAAGGCCCATGCGATGCGGCCCATTGATGTATATGAGGCCCATTATGATATGTATTAGGACCATGTGATGTTGTCTGATGTAATATATATGTGGCCCATGTGTGAGGCCCATGGTGATGTATATTAGGCCATTGTGTGAGGCCATGGGCCTACTATATGTTTGGCCTTATGAGGGCCACTCCTTGGGAGCAATGTTGGTTGAATGTCCACATTGATGGGCAATGATGGTTAAATGTCCACATTGTGACCTTCCCTTAGGCCCTTTGTTAGGCCGATTGTCGAGGCCGATTATCAATGCCAATTATCAAGGCCGAATGTCGAGGCCGAATATCAAGGTCGATTATCGACGCCTATTGTCGAGTCTGATTATCGGTGCTGGTTATCGATACCGATTATGAGTATGCTTAGTATATCATCCAATACCGATTATGAGTATGTAACAGCATAACACATAATATATGCTCATACACATCATTTGCATATTTTTTATGAGATGTGGTCGACCATTGCATATGTCGTAGGGCAGATTAATATGGGACTCCCTGATAGGAGGAGTTACCCAGATAAGCACACGGTACTGCAGGATTGTTGCATGACTGGATGGTATGGCTCATGTATCTCGTATTTTGTGATATGACCACCATATGTCCTAGTGACATCAGGGTCATAGCCACCACAGGTATGTCGTGGATAGGCAGATGGGACACCAAAAATGTTTGGTTCTAGCATACAGGGACCATAGATGTCCTTGGGTGAAAATCCCTAAACCCCCGAGGCCAGGGGACGATCCAGCGTCTATACCGAGTGGATATACATGAGCGCATGAGGGTCGTATACTAGTAGGCCACGTCTCCCATTGTGTAGTGGTCAGTTGAAAAGGGGTGTGACCTTACCCGCCTAAGTGAGGGGGCAATATGTAGGTTGAGTTTGACCAGCTTGCGGAATGAGTCCGCTATCGACGAGTCGAGCCCAATATTGGCAGGAGAATAATGAGGTCTCTTTCACATATCCAGTTGTGCACTCGGATAGGGGTGGCAAGCTAGCGTAGAGTGTAATAGACCCCGGTGATGATCTCATAGATGTACAGTACTGATATATGGACTTATTGAGCAGGAGTTGCATACTCATTCATTAATTCATTCACTATCCACTCAGGCTGGTGGTGTGCAACTAATTACTATGTGTATCTTCTCAATGACTAGGATTTCGATTGGGGCACGTGACCAACCAGAGATCAGGAGTTTACCACGTTGAGTCTGACTATCTAAATTGAGGTATGGGACTGGTTTGGATAAAAGTCCTTTGTGATGGACCCCATAGCCTGCAATACTACGCACTATCATCCCGACTTCACACTTCAGCTTAGTCATTTCATTCGCATCGCATATTGCATTGCATCCTCAGCAGATAACATTTGGTTTACCATGTCTCCACATTGCATAGCTAATTTACATTACTTCTTCAGTATATGATATTGGCTTATTACATTTTTGCACGCATAGCCTGGATAAGGCTGATGATATTTATGGACTTAACAGCATGTTTCCGCATTATTCTGATATTGCACAATGGATGTTTCCACTTGCCTTGAGCACACACTTTCACCACCCTCTAAGCTTTCTATAAGCTTATGCATGATAGATGTGTGCAGGTGGCATTAGGTGGCAGCAACGTTGAGCTTGGAGTGTGCAGCCATTTTCTGGAGCTTTAATTATCGATATATGTGGTGATGATGTTGCCTTTGTGATTTGGGTAAACTTATGGTTATGCTTCTTATGAGATAAACGTACATCGAAAAATCCTCCTTACAGTGATTGGAAATTTTGTGAGCCTGGTTTCTAAGTTTGGAGCGTGACAAATACATAGTCATCAAGTCTCGTCGTTTGGTTCATCTGTCTCATACATTTATTTAGCTCCATTTTACCTATAACAGCGGTCCCCCCTACTTCGGAGCTCTATACTTTATGAGCTTAGGAAGTAACTTTTGAACTAATGTATAAGATGGTCAGCTCGTTCCATGTATGTTCCTCTATTTTGTTGCATTTATGTATGGGTGGTCGTGTATGATGACCAAGTAGATATGATAATCGAGCATGTAGGGATAGGTCGTGCACGGTAGAATCAATAAGTCGACTACAAATTAGTAGACCGAGTACTCGGTAGAAGGACTTTCTTCCCTTAAATTGAGGGAAGTCCTTGTGTTTCGTCATATAAGTCGGATAGTCAGGATAATAATTTTAAAAGAAATTCCCTTCCCCTGACCTGGAGAAGCTATTTTATTATAGAATTTTTAAAATAGTAGAGAAGAAATAGTAATAATATCACGAGCACCTTTTTTCCTTTTACAAAGGGAGGTCACTCATAGTCAAACATGTAGATAAAAACGGTAGATAAAATAGTAGAAATAAAGGGAAGAACCTTCTTCCCTTTAACTGATAGAGGTTTCTCATAGTCGAACACAAGTAGCTTCTACCGAGACAATCAATCGAACATAGTCATTTCACCCATTAGAGTTCCTCATGGGTAGCAGATCTTTAGATGATTGGCGTTCTGTCGGTGAGGTAAGAGCTTACCCTCCATGTCTTTTAGTTAATACGTCCCTCAGTATTTGAGGTCGATGTCGGGGTTGGCCGAAGAGCCTTATTATCGAGCTTGGTTGACCGGTTTATCTTAGTCATCAGGTTTCCTTACTCAGCCCATCTTCCTTAAGTACCTGCACCAGCTTAGTGTTTAAGGGAGTGTATCGATAGAAGAAACTTTTCGAATGTCAATTGGCATGCTGGCCTCGGTTTTAGTCGCCCTCCTATCTTTTTGCGTTAGCGGCAGACGACTCTCATTCTTTCTTTTGTTTCCTATCCTTAACCGAGTTATTTCCTCCTCAAGTTACTCTTCGTGAATTGAAGAGCTCCTCAATACTGGAATATTGTTTAGCTCGATTAAGTAGGTTAGCGAGAGTAGTCAGGGGGTTCTTACCAATAGAGAAGAAGAACTTTCCTTATTTAAGGCTAACTACCATGGCAGTCAGAGCTATCTGGTCACAGTAATCGTCGACCTGCATTACTTCCATGTTAATTCAGATGATATAATCCCTTAACAGCTCGTCCTCCCTCTGTGCGATTGTGAGAAGATGAGTTGATGGGTTTCTTTGTTTTTTCCACCGATGAACTATGTGACAAAGGCTTTTCTAAGTTGAGTGAAGAAGCTGATCGACTTTGGCTTTAATTGCTTGTACCATTTTCGTGCAATCCCGAACAAAGTTAGGGAAAGTGCTTTGCACATCACGAACTCAGAGGTGCTGTGAACTTCCATCCAAGATCTGAAGGATTCCTCGTGTTCGGCCGGGTCCCCAGATCTAGAGTAGGGGGTGATCTATGGCATGTGGAACCTAAACGATTGCTGATATCCCATGCTTTTATCAATAAATGAGGGCTTGAGTTCCTCAAACATGGCTTCGATGGAGGCTAGAGCTTTTTCTCGGCTTGTCTGCTTGATGTCGCTTAATTGATCTCAGATCTCTTTCAGTTCTACTCCCGACAGGACCTCACTCTCAGCGACGACCTCAGGAGTCTTCCCACGCCTTCTCTTCTCTAGAGTATGGAGCAGGTCAGACTCGGTGAGCTCGGTTATTCTCACTGTTTGCATGGGGATTCGCATGCATCGTGCTAGTCTGTCCTTTATGACATACAAATTGTGAGGTATCTATGGAGTTCAAGATTGCTTGGTTGTTGCCTCCACTTCCATGCCTTGGTCGGGAAACGGTTGTTGTCTCTCCAATATCTACATTATTCAATCCACGTTGCCAGTCAAGGCCTTAACTTGATTCTCCAGGAAGATAAGTCGACTAACTCTGTTGCAGGGCCTATCGAAGGCTACCGCTGGAATGAGGTCGGTATGATTTTCCAAAGGCGATTCCTCAAGTTGCTCATCTGGTGTGGGGATTAGCACAATAATGGTGGACAAAGCTCGCTTTCTTCCTTTAACCATTGCAAGGTAGACGAAGACATGATAAGCAATGGCTTCACTATCGTTTCCCACAGACGGCGCTAAACTGTTGATGTTGAAATTTGGTTATCTTTGTTAGCCAGCCTTCCACCTATAATTTAACGAAGAACTAGAGAAGTCATGCCTCACCTCATGCGAGCCACTAAGTACCCGCAAATTAATGGAGGTACAAGAGAATACACTGGGCGTGTCAGTTAAGGTTGATGACCCTCCGATGCTTATGGTAGGCGTATGGACTCAAAGTAGGTATAGTAGAATCAATGTATTTGTGTGTACGTTTACCCATGACAAAGAGTGTATTTATAGGCTTTCTAGGCAGTTAGTATATCTGAGTTGATTCGAGTGGCCCGTATTGGATTCAAACTCTAATTCCAAGAATATCTCCGACTTTACTTCGATCGGCGTGATTTTTTACAGAGAGGATTATTCTCTTTATTCTGAGGCCGAGGTAGGTATCCGAGGTCAAGGCCGACCTCTGAGGTCGAGATCTATGGTCAAGGATGGTCTTCAAAGCTAACGGTTGAGGTCATCCCTCGAGGCCGAGGTTGGTACCCGAGGAACCTAAGATCGAGGTCATCTTTTGAGGTCGATGAATAAGGCTAACCTCCAAAGTCATTGGTCGGCACCAATGGTCGGGGTGATTTTCCTGCCCTCAAGCAATACATGGTCATCAAGTCTCGTTGTTCGGCTCATCCCATATATTTGTTTAGCTCTATTTTAACCATAACAGCGAGGAATAATTTTATTGGGCAATTAAATTTCTTACAATGCACTTTATATATTTAAAGGGCATGGAAGATATTTTAAATAAACTCAAGGGTACCTTGTTACTTTGAAGGTGTGGTTTCTTACCAACCTATGACTCAAATTTTACTTGCAAAAGTAAGCAAATCAGTTCCCCAAAGGCAATTTCACTTGCAAAAGCTAGCAAACCAGTTACATATTACCCCCAAAGGTAATATATTTGTGCATGTAGCCTGCCTCTATCTTTTTTATCTTCAAGTAACCCACACCCATATTTCATTTCATGTAACATGTATTCCTTATTCTAGCCTCCGGAATTTGTACCCTTTCTTTCTTTGCATCTAGTCTGCACCCTTCCTTAGGGATGACCTATGTCCCTTTTTCCACATGCATAACATGTAGCATACCTATGTCCATTAAGCCTTATGCTTCTTATTGCAGTACTTGAGTAAACGATAAGATTCTCAAATAGCATGTCTTCATTACAAACATTTTTTTTGAAGCCAATGCCTATTTTCCCTTGGATCTCTTATTTCTAACAAGGACAAAATTGATTCAATAAAGCTTCTAAGAATTTCCAATACAAACTCGACTCCCAATTCACCATTAATAGTTTATATCAATGACAAGTCCTCTATTATAATCAGCATGGAACAACCATTTTCCTGGCTGTTGATTACATTACTATGCTCATTTAGTTAAAGGACTGTTAAGAGGGCCATGTAATCAAAGTTGGCCAAATGGTGGATGGTCTAGATATTTGAGTTTAAGAAACTTTGCGGAAAAATATTAACAGATCATGCCATATAAATCTTCATTTAGATATAATCAAGTTTTTATAATTATTCAAAACAAATATTCTAGAACTAGTCATACCTTTCATCATCATCCTTATATTCTAGTAAATACCATTAAATGGTTAATATCAGCCCTCTAAGATAGAAGATACTCTACTAGATCTATTATATATGAGGAGAGGAGAAAAGTCTATATGTAAAATCCTTATAGCAGGTATTAGGTCATCCTACGAGAGACATACACACAATGGACCACAAGTGTGATTGAGTGGATGTAGGAAGGAGGAGAAGTGAAATACTCTCTCTCTCATACCCCACCTCTCTCTCTCTCTCTCTCTCTCTCTCTCTCTCAGAGTTGGTGACACCCCTTATGGTTTTGAGCATCTAAGGCTCTCTCTTTTAGGGTACATTTCCCTCTGAAATAGGATTTTATTTATAAGGAGGAATTTTAATTTAAGGAGAGACATTAGTATGATTCTCCACTTTCATACAAAATTTAGTATGCCCCACAATGGGGTTGTTTGTTTACTACTTAATATGTGACCGAAAACTTTTTAAAAAAGAAGATTTTAGCCACTTAATATGTTATTTTGAGTGTTTGTTTAACACACTTAAAAATGGTCCTTAATTAAAATTAATCACGAAATTAATTCAAGGGTGATGTATGCACTGAAAGCGGTAATTGATGTGTCCGAAATGTGGTAAGTGGATTTAGGTTTTTAAAAATTCTAAAAATGACAACTTTGCCTCTTCCATACGTGATTTGATTTCGGAACCAACTACATTTTGATATGGCAGAGTCTTGTGGGCCCCATTATAATGTATTTTCTATATCCACACCATTCATCCAATTTTTCTGATCATCATATGGCATGACTTAAAAATGTGGCAGATACAAAACTCAAGTAGACCATAATATAAAAAGTAGTGAGGTCAATGACATCCATTATTGAAACCTTCCTAGTGTCCACCATGATGTTTATTTTCCATCCGACATATTCATAAGGTCACACAAACCTAGATGAAAGGGAAAACACAAATATCAGGCTTAATCTAAAACCTCTATGGCCCCCAAGAAGCTTTTAATGGCATATATTCAATCCGCATTATTTTCTATGATGTAGTCCACTTGAGCTTTACATCAAGGTGAGCCCCACCTAACTTCCAAGCACATGAAGGTGAGCCCCACCTAACTTCCAAGCACATGAACTTCCCTTTATATGCTGTAGCAGGAAATTTGCATTGGTCCGCAATTCGTGTCAGTCGCCACCTTTTAATTGTGTTGATGTGGCAAAGTTCATGTGCTTGGAAGTTAGGTGGGGCTCACCTTAATGTATGTAGTGTACATTTACGCCATCCATCAGTTTTTATAGCTTATTTTAGCCCATGGTCCCAAAAATTAAGCAGATCGAAATCTCAAGTGGACCACACCACAAGAAATAGTGGTCAATGAACACTCACCATTAAAAACTTACTAAGGCCCAACGTGATGTTTATTTGCCATCCAACCTATTGATAAGGTCACAAACACTAGGAGAAGCAAAAGAAAAATGAATATCAGCTTGATCCAAAACTTTTATGGTCCATAAAAAGTTTTTCATTGTGGGCATCCAACCCTTGTTGTTTGGTCCACTTGAGATTTGAATTTACTTTATTCTTCAAACCATGGCATAAAATGAGCTATAAAGGTGACAGATGGTGTGGATGCACAACATACATCAAGGTGGGCCCTACGATCAGGGCAACACCCACGGGAAGTTAGGTGGGGGCCCACTATGATATTTGTGAGAAATTCACCCGCCCCATCAATTTTTCTAGATCATGTTAGGACATGGGCCATTAAGTAAAATTGTCAAATTTTAGACATTTTTACCAAATAGAAAATTTTGGATTCAGTACTAAATTTAACTGTTCAAGATTTTGTCAAATGGTTTACCAAACAAGCATTCCAGCACATATCACCATTTAAAATTCAGTGCACATTGGATCCAATAATTAAATTAATTTTAGACTTTTTTTATTCAGATTACTAAATGCACCCTATATCTAAAGTTCATAATCCAATGTAATCATGCACTTAAATTGACTCCATCCCTCCCATGAGAAAATGAACTACTGTAACAACAAAAAAAAAAAAAAAAAAAAAAGAATCAAACACAAAAAATACAAAGGATTTATGTGGTTCGGCATTGTGCTTACTCTACTAATGAGCCCCTATAGAAAATAATAATAATAATAATAATAATAATAATAATAATAATAATAATAATTTTTAAAAGGATTACAGGCCTAACAATATTCTAGAAAAGAAAAAAAACTAAAAATAGTTTCTTGTGTAACCCTAATTCGACCTCATAAATAATATTTATACCCCATACATACAAATACCCAAAATTAGTGTTTTTAGTCGGATCGGGTCTCGCATCTATAACTTTTCCCACACATTTCTACAAAATATAAGATATCTATCACAACACCTCCATTGAACATGGCCATCCATCATCACTCCAAATTCCTACACAAATCAATTGATGGTCACAAAATCCCAACCTTCGAAACTACTATCAAATGTGATGAAAACATTGCAAGGGTTCAAACAAATAGTTGAAAATATTCATAAAACTATTCGAAACCTTTGGTGTATCCATACCACTAAAAATCACTTGATGAATAGTATGATCTCCTAAATCTTAGCCATACGAGTGTCCTTAAGAGTCATGTGGGATCCTTTCTTGGACCATATGGACCTCAACCATAACCTAATGCATGAATCCAACAACACCTACATATGAACCACAGCAATTAGCTTTGTACGACGAGCCATAGTACATTACATCAAGAACATGATCTCCCCATATATCCTTAGGCTAAGGATTAGTTAAAATTAAAATACATAAATCTATCATAATCCAAGTATGATGGGTCTCCTTGTCTAGAGACTTGAATTAATACTTTATTGCAAGCATCCAACAGATCCAACACCAGGAGCTTATTCCCATACACACATACACTCCTATGTAAGTTAAGGCACAGGCAGGCCAACTCATCATCAAACCCGGTGCTAAAGGCTTCCTATCCCAATTCATCATTGGTTACCTCATACAGGATGACCGCTTAAAAAGGACAACTACCACAAGTTTGTCTAGCAACCTGTTAGGCTTTCATAAATAACATGATATTAAGGTCCATGGATCGCAACTCTTCCCTAACTAGTGGTCATTGTTTCAAATATCAAACTATGAAGGATAATAAGAGGAATCACTCTTCTTTAACCTTTATACATTTATAATTTAAGATATAGCAACATACTAATCAAGGAATTCATATTCACACAAGACCAATGATTATCATTATCTAGGTCAAGATCAACTAACCAATGTTTAGATTAACACATTGGCATTGTAAGGCATACAACACTAATCTTATATCAGTTATCAATTACCCTTTTATTATAATCAGTGTAGATCATCCACTTTACTAGCCATTGATCGAATAGTAGATGTTATGGGTGAAAATGGACTGACCAAGCAACTAGAATCGTATGGAAGCAACAAAAGGACAATGGCTCGAAAAGGAAGATTGAATAAGAAGCCAGACTTGGACCACCGAGCATGACCTCCGTGATTAGCCCGAGCATTATTCACAAGAAGAGACCTCGGCTCAGGCTAATGTCTCACTATCACAACCAACGAACGACTATGAGTATCGACCCAACTTTAAAGACAAGCTCCAACCACAATCAACAGTTCTACTAGGTTTGTAGGACCTAGGCCAAACCAGCTTAGAGGTCGGCCTCGATTGTCGACCATGACGTCCTCAGAAGCCGATCACCTCGATTTAGATGACATCATCGACCGTCCACCAATCTCCTCGAGACTTGACCACCTGGAGATATATTTCCAACATAAGGAGGATTAATTCCTCAAGATCTTCGCCGAGAATCATGCCGAGGACAACACATGGGATACCGAGAATGACTCCTTGCATGATACATGACAGTATAACAAATTCATTGTCATATATGTAGCTAGCACCACAGTGCTATAAATAAGAACCCCACCAATAGTAGGAGGTGTGCATGAAAATCCTAGTTATATTAGACCCAGAATGCATATCCTAACTTTAACATCGGAGGGTCCTCCACAGCAGTCAGGTTCCCCTTGTGATTTGGTTTTACAAGTAGATGAAGATCTAGCTGGGATGACCAGAAAACTATACCAATAGTTTAGTGTTGTCTATGGGAATGATAAGTCAAGCCATTCCCAAATTTGCCTTTTGTTTGAAGAGCTTTGGCCACCATTATTGTAGAAACCCCATCTCTAAAAGAGCAACTAGCTAATCTCCAGGATGCCCCTTCACAACGTCAAGCCAAGTTTGCTCTTGCAATTCTCGTGTAGAGGTCCCACAATCGAGGAGGACAGCTTGTTTCTCTAGAAAACCAAGTGGAGGCCTTAACTGGCAACATGAATCGCATAATGCAGATATTAGAAAGGCAAAATCAACCTCCTGACCATGAAAGGGAAGCACCAATAAAAATCGAGCTCTCTCGACCTCCTCAAGAACCCATTGATTCACATAGAGCTAAGCAACAACCCCGGTAGCATAGCCACGCACCCACTCATATCACGAGAACTACCGCACTCGCCGACTCTAACTTACGCCACACGCTGGAGAAAAGAAGGTGTGGGAAGTCTCCCAAAGTGATCTCAGAAAACAAGGTCATATGGGAGGCCAAGCTCAGGGAGATACGAGGATAGATCGACGACATCTGACAAGTATACCGTGCCCCGGTCCCAACTTCAGTCAAGGCCATAATGGAGGAAAGGAAGCCACCATTTACTGACGACATTATGGGGGCTCCACTTCTACCGAGATTTTGAATGCCACATATTACTCCATACCATGGAACTGGAGACCCGACCGAGCATTTGGAGTCCTATAGAGCTTGGATGGAATTGCACGGTGCAACTAGTTCGGTGATGTGCTGAGCATTCTTCCTTGACCTTGTTAGGAGTAGCACAAAAATGTTAAAGGCAGGTGAAGCCGAGGTCCATAGGCTCTTTCTTGCGGATCAGTAAGACCTGTATCACACAATTTATCAAAGGAAAGGATAAACAGAAGCCGGCAACCCACCTCCTCACGATTACCTAGGAAGAAGATGAACTACTAAAAGATTATGTCATTTGTTTCAATGAGGAGGCAATGTAAGTAAAGGGGTATTCTGACCAGATAGCCTTGGTCGCCATGATATCCATTCTTTGGGAAGGGAGATTCCTCTTCTCAATTGGCAAGAACCCTCCAACCACATTAGTTAATATCCTTAACCGAGCACAAAAATACTCTAACAAAGAAGAGCTCTTTAGCTCGTGAAAAGCTACTCAGAGTGTCGGGAGCTTTGCTAAGGACATAAAGTGTAAGGAGGAGCAACCACCCACCGTCAGCAGTAAGAAGAAAAGGGACTATGACTCAAACAGAGGCCAACACCCGAACCAATGACTGGAGAGTAAGTTCTATTCTTATACTCCACTGAATGCAAGTCCCAAGCAAGTCCTCATGGAGGTCCGCAACAAAAGGATCCTGAAATGGCCGAGTAGGATGAAAGTTGATGCTGATAAAAGAGATGAAAAGAAGTATCATCCCTTCCACCACAACCACGACCACACTACTACTGACTATTTTGATCTTAAGGAAGAGATCAAATCCTTCACTTGCAGCGGACATCTGCGGGAGTATGTCCATAGGAGAGGGGATGAGCAACTAGATAAGAGGCACGAGCAAAGAAGCGACAGGAATGACAATGAAGCAACATACTAAATCCGCACAATATTCAGAGGCCTCGCGGGGGGGGGGGTGGGTTCGAATAGAGCTCATAGGGCTCATGCCTGGGGCATTAGTGGCAGTAACACCGAGCATCACATCAACCTCACAATTAACACTGTGAAGGAGTAAAAGTTGATTCCCTACAGCTTGAATTTTACTAAGGAGGACGCCCGAGGAATCCACCACCCTCACGACGATGCCCTGGTGGTGACAATGACAGTGGCCAACGACAAGGTGCATAACATATTGGTGGACACGAGTAGCTCGGCCGACATTCTCTTCATCGCTACTTTCGATAAGATGGGGATCAGGAGATCCCGACTACATCCTGTCTAAACTCCCCAACTCATATTTGCAAGAAAGAAGGTCACATCCGAAGGAAGTATACTACTACCCGCGACTGCAGGAGAGGGTCACAACCAAACTACCATGATGATTGATTTCCTAGTAGTTGACTATCCCTCCATCTACAATATCATTCTGGGACAACCATCCCTCAACGTCATGTGAGCGGTAGTGTCTACCTATCATATCACAATGAAGTTCCTAACCGAGCATGGTGTCAACCAAGTTAAAGGTGATCAACACGGGGAACGATAATGTTATTCAAAAGCATTGATGGCAGGGACATGATAGCACACAATGTCTATCACCTCCAACTCACCCAATGCAAAGAACTATTTATCTTTCCATCCTTTGTCAGAGGAAGGGTTGTCGGTAATGAGAGCTTGTCCTTGGTTTACCCAAGTGGAGAAATAGAACTAGCCCCGATGGCTAGGGCTGGCCTTTGCCCTGTATAAGTACATGTACTCATCCGTAGTCAGCTTGCAATGCCCGAGCTGATGTCATGGGATGTAGGTCCCAAATAAGGCCCTCTAGGCATTTGGGATCAACTAGCATGAGGCCAACCTTAGGATTTTGGTGACCTCATGTACTATGGGATGGAGAGGGAGCTGGAGGCCACACTGCAAAGCTATGACATATATGGCTACCTTACCCTCTTGAGGGTGCCTGGGACTTCCCTGAACTTAAGAGCCGGTAGTACTACCAACTCGAGGATGTGAAACTCCAACCTGATTTGAATTAAGTCGGCATCCTTTAATCTCGACCCAAAGAGGCCACTCTCCTGAGAAGGCCCCACAGGGGGCACAACTACCAACCTTGCTGGAGGGGGCTGCACCACCGCCCCCTAGCCTCTCGGCATTGGAGACGATGCAGGAGAAGGGGCACCCAGCCAGGAGTCGTCAATTCGAGGAAGGGAATCCTCATGGAACACCCCCGACAATAACAACATGTTCGGCGTGTCTGACATCCCGACCATAACGAGAAACAAAAAAAAAAAAAAAAAAAAAAAGTCGAAGAGGAGAAAGGATGGTCGGAAAAGCATAAAACGGAAGTATTTCTGACTTATCAGAATTTTTTTGGTCTTGCGGAGAGGGGGGGGGGGGGAATGAGAATTAGCAAAAGAAAATGGAGAAGGCTAAGGCGATCCCTCCTCAGCTGCATCATTGATTGCCCACATTCAATGCAACGACTCAAAGAGGCACCACAATGCATGCATCCATCCATGTGGCCGCCTCTGGTTCACTCATAGACCCAACTACCGAGGCAAGACCACGTGTCCTCGCCTTATATGCTAAAAGCCAAAGAGGCGTCGTTTCAGCACATGTCTCATCGAGTGACCCGTGATGATCATTAGTGGATCCACCTTGATTACCGTACTTTCCATCATACCCTCTTCCACAATAATGATGAGTGCTCCTGACCTCCTGCGCATTAGGCATTACATAAATTTAAGTCCAACTCAGCTTACTTCCCGAACTTCTAAAAAATGTTCGGAAGTAGGGGGGCTACTTTTATAGGTAAAAATGGACTAACCAAGCAACTGGAATCACATGGAAGCAATGGAAGGCCAATGGCTCGAAAAGGAAGATCGGATAAGAAGCTCGGCCTGGACCACCGAGCACGACCTCCGTGATTAGCCCGAGCACTATCCACATGCAGCGACCTCGGCTCTGGCTAATATCTCACTATCACGACCAACGAACAACTATGAGTATTGACTCGACTTTAAAGACAAGCTTCGACCACAATCAACAGTTCAGCTAGGTCGGTAGAACCTTGGCCAAACTAGCTTAGAGGTCAGCCTTGATTGTCGACCATGATGTCCTCAAAAGCTAATCACCTCGGTTTAGAAGACAACATCGACCATCCACCAGTCTCCTTGGGACCCGACCACCAGGAGATCTATTTCCAGCATAAGGAGGATTAATTCTCTGAGATCTTTGCTGAGAATCATGCTGACGACAATGCCTGGGATCCCGAGAATGACTCCTTGCATGATATGCAACGGTATTGCAGATTCATTGCCATATACATAACTAGCACAACAGGGCTATAAATAAGAACCCCGCCCATAGTAGGATGTATGCACAAAAATTCTAGTTCTACTAGACCCAGAGTATCTGTTCTAACTTTGGCATCGAAGGGTCCCCTGCAGCAGCTAGGGTTCCCCTTGTGATTTGGTTTTGTAGGTACATGAAGGTCTAGCCGAGACGACCAGAAAACTACATCAACAGTTAAGACATTTGATCCAAGTAAATTTTAGGATGTATAGCCAATCAAGGATGGGATGCACATGATGGGCAGACAACATAAATTATTGACCTTATCCATTATAATGAATATTAATAATGTGGAAGCAAAGAACTCATAACCATCTGATCAATGGCTTAGGAAATTGATTATCAATATTTCTTATACTACAGAAGGTCCAATAATTCATGTTGTCTATCCATCTTGTGCATCCTATCCTTGATTGTCGACACATCCTTGATCAGATGAACCTTCTCTAGTATAACAATTATTGGTAGTCAATTTCCCAACAATCAAAGAACTCGTTATCTATGTGGAACTGAATAAATAATATAATGGGTATCTTTTTATAATGGAATATTATATTATGATCATGAGGACATTAGCTTCACAAGTGCTTGGGTAACAAGGTTATTCTACAAGTGCTACACGTGGGATCAACCAGGTTGTGCTTGGAACATCCAATGTATCCATCGGGATTCCCCATCATTAAACGTTGGACTACCAAACATGCTAGGGTCGGGCCTACCATGTTATATACATGCCATCTAACCTATGCATTAAATGGCCACCATGTTGACAATGGGATGCCCAAAAAAATAAATAAATTAGTCTATATAATCATTTGGTGGGTCACCCCATCAAAAATAATGGACAACGATGTAAAATTTTCAAATTCACCTGTTGACTATGATGACTGTATTCAGCTAATTTATTAAGTGTCCAACTTTTATGGCCGGGTGACCCTGCCGGACAGGTTAGATGCCATTCACGGACTTTTGAGTTCCATGCGTCCAACTGGTAGAATAAGCTTATTGTGAAGGAACCGACTCTCTGCTTACAATAATTTCAAACAGCAGCTCTCAACTTGTAATTACTTCAAATAGTTTATATGGACTCCAGATGATTGTACATAATGGAGATGATTGTACATAATGGATGCATGTGATTGTTTCTATCAGCCTGAAACTACCATTGCACTTTTTTTTTTTTCTTTTTCTTCTGTTTTTTGTGAGCTTTTTAGTACACCCCACTGTCAGTTGACACTTCACTGTTAGCCACCCCCACTAGGGATCCATACCAAGACCTCAAGTGTTGAAACGAGGTATCTTTCACTCAGTCTACCACTTAAGCTATATGGATCAGGGTGTTTTGCACTTACTTTTCTTCTCCACTTCACGTCACACACATGAGCACGTTTGTATGTGTGATTGGTAGGAAATATTTATTACATGTTTTAGATGGTGGAAAGTGAGAAAGAAATGAAAAGTATAATAATTATTTCATAATGTATTTTTTTATAAGCATTATTGAAATATGGAATCTAATTTTAAGAGTAGCGTTGACTAGTATATTAAAATCGTATAACCCTTTTTATAATGGTTACCTCTAAAAACGTTTGAATGAGAATTTGAAGCATGAAAGAGGCTAATAATTGATACTTCCAGTAGTACTGTTTCCTCTGCCATCCCAACAATGCCAAAGGCATAGGCATTGGAAAATCCTGAGTATTTCTACTCTTTTCCAATAGTCTAAACAAGCCGTGGATGTCAATTACCATGATTCTTCAGAACAATAAGCCATCAATAGCTGGTTCTACCAATCCTGGTCCTACCAAATTGATCATTCAGACTGTCAATTGGAAATATTTTCCATAAAGAATCTTGACCTTTCATTTCATAGGCTATTGATCTAATGGTTAGAACCGAATGATCTGTTTGGTATTGGAATGTAGGCCCATGAGGTGTTCCCTGGATCTAATGGACAGCCTAGATTTGAGGGATTGACAATTGAGGTGTCCATTAGAATCACTATAGTGCAGTAGGAGCAAACAAAAACACTTGTTAGCTAACTCCAAGATGGCCCATTTTATGCCGGGCTTTCAGAATTAGCCTATTATCAACCTAGCATGGAATTGATCATGAAAACGAAATAGGCTATTTGACCTATGATGACTACTAAGTACTTTTGAGTTAGCTAAATTTTCCTATCACTAGGAGGCTGCAATCCTTTACCTTGCAGGATGTTCTGCTGAAGCTTGGGATCTCTAGCCAACTTCCACACCACCAAGCTCACTAGGCACGTTGTGGTGTCATGGCTAGCCATGAGCAATGCGACGATGTTGTCTATAATTGCATCTTCGGTGAGGGGCTGTTGATTTTCATCTCTCAAAGCAATTAGGTAAGAAATCACATCATTCCTGGAACTAACGGTACCCTCCTCGAGCAAATCCTTCCTCCTCCTTATAATTGGCAATAGGCACTTGTCAATCCTTGAACGTGCCCTAAGGGCCCGCCAGAAGACGGTCCCAGGAAAATTCACAGGAATGGACCACACCCCACGGAGAGCTGTGGCAAAATCCTCAAACAAGGCTTCTCTGGTGGGCTTGTCGTGGATCCCAAATAATAGACTACATGAAACATCGAATGTGAGCACTTTTAGAAGAGGTACCAACTTAATGGTTTCCTCTTCTTTAATTTTCATTAGAAGATTGGTTTTAACCAAATCATCCATAATTCCTATGTATTCTTGTAGGCTTTCGGGTTCAAGGAACCTCCTCATCGCACCCTTCACCAATTTGTACCTACACACCACGGAATTTGTAGAAATAAAAATTGTGAAGAAATATTTATAAAATGTACAATAATTAGTATATTTTCTAAATAATTTAATAGCTAATTTATTTTGTTATGTGAATGTTTAAATTTATGTACATTGGAAGCGATCTAACACATTATTAGGATTGCAGTTAGATTTAGTTGAACCATGCAGTTGCCATTTAAATTAATGAAATGGTTTGAATCATCCAATAACTGTGATCAAATACCTGTTTCCGTTGAGCTCGAAGATGTTCTGTTTTCCAACGATCCTTACAGATGATGGCGGCTGTTTCATCGATAGGGCCACCTCATCGGTACTGAGTACGAACTTGTTGCCCGCCTGACCGGTGAGCACTACGGTGGAAGACCCCAAAATGGATGTCTTGAATACTGGGCCGTATTTGGCAACCCTCTCATTAACCCAATCAACGCCTCGGTTGTTCTTTATGGCCCTTAAGAAACTCCATGACTCGCCGATTATCGGAAGCCCAAGTGATCCTTGTGGAAGATTCTTCAACCGATGATCATCCCTTCGACGGAGGAGATTTAAGAGGAAGAAGAAGGAAATTAGAGCGATCGCAACCAAGATCATGTGAGAGGATGCTTGGGACTCGAAGAATGCGGAAAATCCTAACATGATTGACCGGGCCGAAGGTTGGGTTGTCGAATCAAATTGACTAAACTAGGCAGTGTTCCAATCCCCAGCGGCAGGATGAGGATAACACGCACTAAGGAAAATGGATTGCGTCGTTGGTTGGGAGGGGGGGGGGCGGGGGGGAGGCGGCGGGGCGGCTCTGTGGGGCCCGCCCACTGTGATGTATGTGTGTTTATCTGTCATGTTCATACATCCTTTTTCATATCATTTTAGATCATGATATAAAAAATGATATAAAAAATGAGGAATATCTAAAGCATCAATTGTGTTGCTGCTAGTTTTCGGCAGTTGGAATGGGGAGTTCCAATTTGAATTCAAACTGAACAACTATGACTCCGAGCGTCAAGATATGCACACACATAGTATAAGACTGAGATATGATGATATCAGTAGCCTATTCAGCCACTCGTTCAACGTGTAAATAAAATTAGGCGATATGTAAATGATAGGGTTAATCATATGATGATGGGTTACACCTTTGCCTTCTATATGAAAGGATTTTTATTTTTATTTTTTATTTTGAAGATAAAGAGAAATGAAAAGATTCTTATAGTCGGTCATGAAAAACTGCTATAAAATACCTCTCCTGATGCAGAATTAAATCCAGCGTGTGAGTGTAAACTTAAATTACAGCTAAGATTTTGTTTTTATTTTTTTAAAGATATATTCATTTAAAGGAAAAAAATAAAAAAAACTTTACAGCCCAAAAGATTCGGGTGTACCTGATTATCATTCAAAGGGAAATTACAGCTAAGATTATCAGCTACTTGATTAATGCTATGTATTACACTACGAAATGTAAATAGCAAGCTGAAAGTAAAGGATTACACTAAGAAATGTAATTTAATTAGCAAGAAGTAAAGGATTAAACTAAGGAATGTAGAAGGACTGGTAATTGAGAGGATTGTTTTGATTGGGTTGGTATGATATTCCTCTTTTGGCTTAATTCCTTTGCCATTTATAGCCTTGATCCGGCCATCTGGATCATTTCCATGTTCTGACGGTTGTTATAACCGTTCAACACTACTTGGCCTTTTGGATTCTTTTGTTCTAATGGTTATTATAATCGTTCGACACTACACGACCTTATGTAGACTTCCTTGTCACCTATTCTATAACCGCTTTAGGCCTCCTTACTAATTCAATCGGATTCCACACGGTCGCTCGATCGAGATCTTAAATTACTATCAGCTACTTGATCGACCTCCTATATGACTATCATCCACTTAATTGACCTCCTGGATGAATATCGATCACTTGCTCAACCTCATAAATGGCTATCAGCCGCTTGGTCGAGCTCCTGGATGACCATCGGCCGCTTGATCGATTTCTTGTATGAATATCAGTTACTTACTTGACCTCCTGAATTGCTATCGGTTGTTTGGTTTACTTTTGAATTCCCTTCAACTACTCATGTCTTACCGTCCTGTCAGTTATGATTGTGTAAAAAGCACTTCAAGTATCCTTGAAGATTTTTAGCCTATAATATTTTTTTTTCTTGTTCTAATACGTGTCCTTTCAAATTGGGTTTCCTAATAACTGTCAAAAATATTGTACAATATTTCCCCCATAACACTTCACCTTTGGTAAAAGGTGAATGCAATGTTAATTTGTTATTTGGCGCAATAAATATGATTACTTAGCCATGTAGACTGAGTGAAAGATAACTCATTTCAACACTAACGTCTTCATATCGATTCCCTAATGGGGGTGACTAACAGTGAAGTGTGAACTAACAGTGGGTATACTAACAAGCTAACAAAAAAAATGATTGTTTAGCCATGTAAAAGTATCAATTTCGACCATCTTGGTTGAACTCGAGCATCTTTATCAAAAAAATCAAAGTCGGCCGACTTGGCCAAACTCAGCCATCTTTATCGAAAAACGGCAAAATCTGCCTTCCTAGTTGAACTCAGCCATCTAGATCAAGAGACAACAAATTCAGCCATCTTGGTCGAACTTGGCTATTGTGATCGAAAATGGTAAATTCGGTCATCTTGGTTAAACTCGGTCATCTTGTTCGAGATAATAAATTTGATTGTCTTAGTCGAACTCGGCCATCGTGATCAAATAACGGTAAATTCAATCATCATGGTCGAACTCGGCCATCTTGATCGAGAGAAAACAAATTCAACCATCTTAGTCGAATTCGCCCATCGTGATCGAAAAATGAAAAATTCGATCGTCTTGGTCGAACTCAGACATCTTGATCGAGAGACAATAAATTCGACCATCTTGGTCAAACTCGGCCATCGTGAAAAAAAAATAGTAAATTTGGTCGTCTACGTCAAACTCGACCATTTTGATCGAGAGACAACAAATTCGGACATCCTGATCGAAAAATATTAAATTCGACCGTCCTGGTCGAAATCAGCCATCTTGATCAAGAGACAACAAATTTGATCGTCTTGGTCAAATTCAGTTGTCCTGATAAAAAATGGTAAATTTGACCATGCAATGGAGACCTTAGTCAATCCATTCCAAATAGAGCTTATGGGTGACATAGTAGTAATACGGTCATGAACTTAGTATGTTATTTCTTAAACCATTTGAATAATTTGGTTGTAATTAAAATAGCGTGATTTAGCCATTAGAGGTGATTCATGGTTTACCTAGTTTTGTCATCCATGATAATTCACAAGAAAGGGTTACCCCCCAGGTATATCTTGGTTTCCTTCTTCAATGAAAAAATTCTTGACCTCCCTCTCTGGTTGCATGAACTTGACGGGTGGTAGAGCATTCCTCTCATCCTGTATTGCAATGGGCAGGGTGTGCCGATCCAATGGGTGTTGTCGCTTAATCCATTTGGGATATGGCTTATAGAAGGACGAGATAGTATTGTGGCCAAGTACTTAGCTTGCTACCTCTCAAACCATCTGCATGATTTGGTTATGATCCACTCGTTGAGGTTCAACAATCGGTTGTGGATTAGGACCTACTCAGTTTTGTCCCTCATGGAAGAACGGATTCCTAGGTAATTACTAGAACGATTGTCCTCCCATTAAACCCTGATTTCGAATCTCATGAATAGAATTTCTAGCATCCTGCTCTGGTCATCTGAATTCAGCAAGTGGTAGAGCATTTCGTATGCCGTAAACTGAAATTGGTGGTGGGTTCCTCTAAGGGGGAGGCACGGATGGTGGTTGATTCGTATTGCCGATAGAACTTCCTTCGGCATTATATTACATTACTAATGACATTTTTTTTGGCCATTATAGCCATTAATTGATGCATGTCCTGAATTTGGCTGGCCATATATCTGTTAGTATTCTCAATTTGAATACGGAATTGTTCAACTTGGGCCCTTTCATATTCCTGGAAATGTTGAACACTCAATTATACATCTCGAAGCGCAAATGCTATCTGGTTTGGGGAAATGGTCAAAGAGATCGATGCTCCTTTCCAATCCCCCGTACCAAGCGTTGGAATGTTGTTCAAATTCAAAGCTTCAGGGGCCGCTTGAACCAACACGTCATCAGCTGGAGGTGGTGTGGTTGGTGTGGAGGGCACAACCCCAGTGATTTAATTACTTCTTCTATTCATAATTTTGGTTGACAATATTACGCCATTAAATTAGAGATAGGGTTCCACTGGGTGTGCAAAAAATTATTGCTACTTGGTATAGCCAGTGTATAGTGTATATTTTTGACAGCCAAGTAATATTTTCTTTAGGGTCCAACTAGTCGTGCCAAAAATTATTGTTGCTTGGTTTTTTACAGTTAGAATGCAGGCGTTCCAGAATTGAATTTGTGACTCAATTCAAATAGAACGACGATGACTCCAAGAGCCAAGATAGGAAGATACACGGTATATGACTGATATCTAATGAGATTAGACGCCTATTCAGCCACTCGATCAATGTGCAAACTAGATTAGGCGATATTCAGAGGGTAGAGTTCATCCTCTGATGATGGGTTACACTTTTGCCTTTCGTATGAAATGACTTTTTGATACAGATAAAGTGTAACGTCTCGAAAAATTCCGTACAAAGACCCGAGTACCACCTTAGGCAGAAATCACTAAGGGTTAAATTATGTAGAAATTAGACGAAAATTAATTAAGTACTAAACTGAATTATTCAGTAGATTAGGTTGAACCACTTTCTATATGAACTGCAAGACCCAAAACTAGTAAAATCACTAACTCTACATTACCCAAAAACCTATGATCAATCTCAAAACCCAGTTGCTCTCAGGAGCACATTGAAACTCCGTATCCGACATAGACCGCGTGTCGAAAGTCCGATAGCCACGAAACTATATGGTTATAACCACCTTACTGGGCTTGACAACTATTACGGGAATCGAGTCCAAATAGTATCCAGAAATGCACAACTAGAGCCCTAAGTAAAGTGTGTGAGAAATGCGAATATCTTTAGAAAATGAACTCAGATTTAAGTAAATTTGGTCATTCGCTTGGGGGCCAAATTTAAGGTTTCAGACCATCAGATTCTAACCCAACTACAACCTTGGATCAAGGAAATTTCCCTAGACATGTCAGTGTACTTGTGGCCCTGACCGAGTGACGATGACCGTTAAACTGAAATTGATCCTTCACGGTAGATCTTCTAATCCGATCGGACCAAAATCTTAACCTGACATAGATCCATTGTTAGGGAACTTTTTCCAGACCGTATGCAGGTAATGGACCTCCAGATGAGCTTTGTTGGCCTGAAACAGACATCTTTTGGTTATAACCTAAGTATACCATGGCCTTGGGGACATTGACATCACTTCTGGGCCTATATAATACCCTAAACCCACCCCTCTCTCATTCCATACCAATTTCCTAAACCCTAGGAGAGAGAAGAGAAAAAAGAGTAGGAGAAAGTGAGGATAAGTGAGAGAGAGTTGTAGTTCGTTGCTGGTATTCATTCCCGCCACTCCACGTGTTGAATCCCCTCTTCCGGGTCGCTATACTGGCGATTTCAACTCCATTTTTGGGTAAGGAATCGTAACCCTAATATATTTTAGGTATCCAAATAGGTAAATCGGTGAAATAGATAACTTATTTCATGCTATAGGTAGCCGTTGTACAGTAAACAAAGGCGTAGTGTACGAACTGAGTTCGTAATCGGTGTACCAATGAAAGGGGCAGACTATAAACATTTAGGTTATGATTTTCAAGGCTTTCAGTGTCAATTAATGATTTATGACTGACTTGATTGTTGTCACATGTGCTTAGATTCGATGGTTTTCGTGTAATACACATATATATGAACTATGTTGAATATAATACATTCCATATGTTTGTTAAAATGTTTGAATGAATATTGAATTATGATTTGTACTTGCCATGCTTATTAATTGAGAATACGTGATTGTTGTATGTGTGATAACTCCTTTGTGAAAGAATTTGTTATAATATATGTTATGACTGACTTATTACATGTATGTTGAAATGTGTAGCCTAAGTGTTTGATAAAATGTCTGAATGAGTAAGTGTTTGATAAATTGTATTTTATAAGGGTGTTGAGATAAGATTCTCAACTCCCTTATCTACAGGTATAAATTCCTTCATGTAACCTAAATCAAATTACATGATTTATGTATAAAATGCATATGTATGATGTCATGTTCACTACATGTTTTATAAAGTGCTCAAATGATTGCATGCTTGAATTGTTGTTCAGTACTCTTATGACTACCATATGTGAATGCTATCGCTTTGGAGTGTGATTAGGACTATGACGTGGTCCAGGCAATCGGTAACAATTTCCGATCGAGTGGCTGAATCAGTTTCGCCAGCACGGACATATTCGATGAATCCGAGTTGTACGGTGATTATCGACAGTGGTTAGGCCATGAGGAGTGCGTATGCACTCCATGTCGATTGATTTACTGTGTGCTCATTCCAGTCAAGCTTGTCAAGTAATCCGATTGGTCTAATGTATGTTCACCATGTATGGACGCTACTGCTTGAATCTAGGGTACCGGTTACCAATAAAAAACCCGTTTAACCTTGGTACCACGATACGTTAAGACTCATGAGCCGGGCATGGTGGTGTATGGGACACCATGGTCGAGCTGTCAGCCTAAGTTGGGTTGATGAGCCTCCCCGTAGTGATATATAAGCAATACAAACTCATGAGCCGAATATGGTGGTGTATGGGACTCCGTATTCGAGCTGTCGGCCTATGCTAAGGTAACGAGTCTTCCTGTAGTGACCTCGAGTATAAACTAAGGCCTGCGCCGAGGTGACGAGCCTCTTCGTAGTGACCTGAACTTGCCTCTCAACTTCTTTCAAATCAGGGGCGATGTTATCCTATAACTTGTCTGTCGTATGTGATTAACTAAGATTGACGACCCTAGATGGATCATTATTTGGGTAAATGATATAAAGGGAGGTACCTTAGCTTCCCGAATCTGCTGTATGAATAGGTCTAATTAAGAACTTGGCTAACATGACCATGCACTGCATTGCATGTGCCTTTGGCGTGGGAGTTGAGCACAGTGGGAGTTTAGCATGCGCGATGTAAGATGATGTCGCTGGGGGAGTGTAGGCGAGGGCATGCATCATTAATACATATCATCCTTGCATTAACCAGGATACTTAGGAATGCTTGTTGTATTGCTTTATCATTACTACTTGACTAGATTGATAACACGTTAACCTTTGCCTTATAGCTCCACTGAGTTGATCACTCACTTCGACTCTGGGACGGTATTTGAAAACACCAACCAGACCCTATCTTAGTTTCAAATGATGGTGAGGCTTACGAGTTGGAGCCTGTCTTCTACGACGACGATGAGGAGTTCTCCTACATGCAACTCTCTAGTGGGTCAATGTAGACCTGGAGTTGTATCGCTAGGGTCACAGGGATACAGACTAGTTGAATATTGCACTTATTCATTTTGTAAATTTTGGAACTATACATGTAATTATTCAGCCTGGTGACATGATCATATTTTGGGGTTCATATCCACTTATACACCTTATATATTTATCACAGACTTCCGCATATGAAATTTAATCATCTCTAGAGTATGATATGTTGATTTAGTATAATCTCATTCATGTTTAATGTACTAATACGGACAACATTTAATCATCATTTTCCATGTTGTATAAGTGATGTGACGGATCTCGGGAGTTGAGCCTTTGCTCGACCCTTAAAATTTGGGACATTACAAGTTGGTATTAAAGCATGATTTAGATTAAACTGAACCTGGGTTATGGTAACACGATGCACACTGATGTACTTTGATTTAGGAGGGAGCGGTGAAACATAGAAACAGTTGTAGAATTCTAAGTTTTGCCGATTGGCGAAACTAACCGTTGAAATCAGACCCGTAGGCATCTGTGATCATGCGAGATGATTCCAATTCTTTTCTAGATCGTCAATCGATGGGTTTAGACGATGATTCAGTGTATCCCACACTTAAATAACCCAAAAAGCGTGAATATACGCGAAATGGAACTCGAAACTGTACCAAACGGGCTCGGGGACCTAAACCACATGAAACCGTAGGACCCAAGGTGGGTCCCATACATTTCTGGCACCCCGGGAGGGGGATGCCATCGCCCCTAGGGTGATTTATTGCCCAGAGGTCCAGCAGACTGTGATGGCATCGCCCCTACCGCGATGTATCGCGGTCGGTGGTCAGCGGGCCGGTCGGGCAGCAGCTGGCTGACCATTGTACACACATGTGGGGCCCACAAAATCGTGTGGGACCCCTTATACCTTCCCCGTTTGCTTCATTTCCTCCATTTCCACCCCTCCAAGCTCTCCAAACTTCAAAAATTTTCATTTTTCTCTCTCAAATCCTCCCTCCATTCTCATATCTTCTTCATCTTCTTCACTACATACCCTCCATTATACTCCTCAAATCCACTTCTTACAACTCCCCATTTTCCCTATTTCCCACTCATTTGAGCACAAGGCCTACACCTTTGTGTCTCATACCTCGCAAGCTTCACAATCCACCCTAGTCCCAAGCATTTCCGACTTCCATGGCTCTTTTTAAGCTTGTGGCTACGATATTTTCCCTCTCCACACTTTTTTCCCTTGCAGGAAAGAAGAGGGCTTCCACAGATGAAGCTGAGCCTAGCCGCCCAACCCGACCAAGGAAGAAATCGAGCGCCGAAGCAAGTACAAGTGCCGCACAAGAGCGGAGGATGAAGCGGGATCTTGATCCCTAAGTTTCGTTCGAAAGAGCCCTACAGCCGGGCATCGCACATGGTAGATTCCAGAGTCGTAGAGTTCTCTGCGAAGCTCACATGGATGAGAAGTTATTTGGACTTTATCCGATGATGGGCCACTTGGTGGACGCCTGGTGGGGTCCCATATTTGAGGGCAAGGCACATGCGACTGAGAACATGGTCCGAGCCTTCTATGCCCACATATGGGACCCATCACTAGAGACTCTAGAGTTCATTATTCCTGTGGGAAGGCGGGAAGCCACAATTGATGTTGGTGTGATAGCTTGGATCATGGGGATAGAGCGTGGTGAGGTTCATGCTAGCGAGAAGAACCTCAAAAGTGCTCGTGAAAGAGATCGCTGCACACGATTTCTTTGAGGCTGACTGATCTAGTGGAGTAGAGGCAACGGCCTCCCAGCGACAAAGATGACTCCTGACTTCTGCCTACTCCACCAGATATTCACATACAATGTATATCCCAGGTGGAGCAATCACGCCGAATGCACGCGTTTGATGGTGGACTTCCTATACAGAGCGGGGCAGGGAGACAGGCTATACCTGCCTACATTCATCCTGCTACAGATAGTACAGACCGCATGCTCTGTTAGGACGGATCTTTCACTCCCCTTTGACAGACTCATATGTAAGCTTGCTCGAGAGTTCGGCTACAGACTTGGCCCTGATGAGCTTGTGTCGGTCCACTTCATCAATGACTTTATGCTCAACAACATGGGTGTTGGACAACGACCACACCGAGCTCGTCATGATGAATATGGTGATGAGATAGAGGGAGAAAGTGAAGAGGAAGAGGGAAGCGAAGATGAGGAAGGTGAGGAAGGAAGTAATGAAGAAGGAAGTGAGGAAGAGGAAGAGCAGGAAGAGGAAGAAGAGGAGGCCCAAGACTCTGATGGGGGCTCTCCTCCTGCTACACATGATCGTCATCATAAATGGGCTGCTTTAGAAGCCCGTTTGGCTCAGATTGAGGAGGGCCAAGTTGCCCTATGACAGGAGGTCAGAGAGACCCGGGCCAAACTTGAAGAGAATAGGGGCTACATGAAACGAAAATTTAAGAAAGTGTCTCGCACCTTGAAGGCTCTCCTGTGCTACATGCTGGACAAGGGTGCCTCTCCTCCATCACCAGATTGGGACGACTAGTCATATGTGTAGTCATCTTTTTGTTTTCTTTGTTGTTAGTCTTCTTTTATGCTAGCTTTTGTAGGCTTGGTTGGTTGTTAGTATGTTTTAGTGTTTAAAGCTTGTTTAGATTAGCTCACATGCATCTTCTGTCATGATCCATGTAAGACTATATCTCATGTATTGTGATAATTTTGGTAAATGAAATGCATGAAGTTCCTTTTGGTTTGGAATGTGAATGATGTTTGGATGAGTGTCTGTTCTTATGCTAAATCTTACATGTGGTGCACCCTATGTTATATGTAGGGAATGTCACTTAAGAGCACTCGGAGTACGACACGTCTTGCACTTGGCTAATCGTTTGATGGGGCACCTCCCCTAGGCGATAGCCACATGGACCCTAGTTTGGACCTTGACAGTGACATGATGCCAGATTCACAGCCGGCCACTGGCCTCACTAATGGGCTAACTCCTTTTGCACCATCGGTTCCTGTGCAGAACCGTGCGTCTACCTCGACACCTCACATGCCTCAGGCGGCTTCTCCTCCTGATAAGTTGGAGTAGATAATGCTCCTTATGTAGCAACAGCAGCAGATTTGGACCACCATAGCAGGGGCCCTTGCCCAAAACATGAATGTTGTTCTGCCTACACCACCTATACACCCTGCTGGGAACATGAGTGCCAGCAGCTTATTCGAGCGATTTCAGTACTTCCGACCTCCTACTTTTGCGGGTACTCAAAGACTCGAGGAGGCCGAGTATTGGTTTGACTGCATCTTTAAGATGCTGAAGCCGCTGCACTGCACTAAGGTAGAGCAGGTTGAGTTGGTCACCTACATGTTCGAGAAGGAAGTCAGTCTCTGGTTGGACAACATCCTTTGGACCGTGGCTGCTGGTTATGTATAAACATGGGAAGCTTATGAGACACGCTTCCACGGGAAGTATTTCCCTCTCACCTACCGTAATGAGGAGGGTGAGTTCATTTACATCCAATAGGGAGGGATGACAGTTGTTGAGTACGAGAATAGATTTATGGAGCTGGCCAGATACGCTCCTTTGATCCTAGCAAATGAGTTGATGAAGATGTGGCATTTCTCGAATGGTATGAGGCCCGATATCCACACGAATATATGTTGCGCTAGCATACCCAATTATGTTGTGCTAGTGAGCATGTCCCTGATAGCTGAGCAGGATAGGGACAGACTATCCCGTGCACTCGTACCCATGGGTCATAGGCCTCGACGAGATTTGCCGAGTAGACCGTTCCTCGGTAAGAGGCCACGTGCAGATTCTCCTCCTCGGCTTACGGCTCCATCGACATAGCCGAGGCGACCTGATGTATAGTGCACCTACTGCAAAAGGTTGGGCCATTCTGACACTTGCTACTTTACCAGGATGAGAGATAACGACTTCATGCCCCCTCAGAAGATTAATCATCAGATGCCACTAGCATCTCGGCTCCACCTCTACGATCAGCGCCACCTGCACAGCCTTCTTACAGGCCACCTACACCTCGATTTAGGCCACCTCAATGCCCTATGGTTCTACATCCGAATCGTCCTCAACAAGCTCGTGTGCACTCACTTGCAGCTGAGGCATCAGATACAGTAAGTACTGCACCACTGGCCTTTGAAGTTACGGCGCATATCCAAGCTATACCAGTCTTCTTATTGGTGGACACCGAGTCCACTATCTCTATAATATCATGCGCAGTAGTCAAGCGACTAGGGTTGGAAACTAGTCTTATGGTCAGGATGAGACTCCTTACCGCCACGGGGACCTTCTCAGACACGACCAAGATGTGTAAGGGTTGTTCCATAGACTTAGGGAGCAGAACAGTACTCGTCGACTTGATTATTGCCTCACTATGTCATTACGATGTCATCCTCAGTATGAATTTGCTCACCTAGATGAAGGCAGAGATTGATTATGATATTAGGGTGGTGACAACCTATGGACCTGAGAGCACGACCTTTACATTCCCAGTTCAGGTCAGTTGGTACTACCGCATTAGTTGTTATACTACCTTGCTAGAGAATGTCGATGGTCCAACACTTGGGAACATGCCAGTAGTTCAGGATTTTGCGGACGTATTTAGGAAGATACCTAGATTACCACCTCAGTGTGAGATCAATTTTACCATTGATCTAGTGCCTGGTGCGACACATATATCTCTTCCAACGTATCGCATGCCTCCATGTGAGATGGAGGAACTGAGGAGACAGATTGATGATCTGTTAGATGCAGGCTTCATACGACCGAGTGTATCTCCTTGGGGAGTTCTTGTGTTGTTTGTGAAGAAGAAGGATGGATTACTGCGATTGTCTATTGATTATCGCAGGTTGAACCAAGTAATGGTGAAGAACAAGTATCCTTTGCCCAGGTTAAATGATATGTTCGATCGGTTGAAAGGGGCGCAATATTTCACAAAGATCGACTTACAGTTATGATATCACCAGTTGCGTGTCAGGGATGAGGACGTGCAGAAGACAGCGTTTAGAACCAGCTTTGGACGCTACGAGTTCCTTGTGATGTCGTTTAGACTCACAAACGCACCGGCCGTGTTCATGGACCTGATGAACCGGGTGTTTCGGTCGTATCTGTACCAATTCGTCATCATATTTATAGATGACATCCTGATATACTCCAAGAGTCGGAAAGATCACGAGGAACACTTGCGAGCAGTCTTTGATACTCTCAAGAAGAACCAATTGTTTGCTCAGTAGAAGAAGTGTGACTTCTGGAGAGAATAAGTCAAGTTCCTGGGACATGTGGTGTCCAAGGAAGGGATAGCGGTGGACCTTGCTAAGGTAACCGCAGTTCAGGACTGGGAGCATCCCGGTTCAGTTATGAAAGTGAGGAGTTTCCTCGGCCTAGCAGGTTACTATCGTCGATTCATTAGGGACTTTTCCAAGATAGCCAGACCGTTGTCTCAGCTAACTCGAAAGGATCTTAAATTTGCCTGGAATGAGAAGCCGGAAGTAGCTTTTCAGTAACTGAAGGACAAGTTGATGTCCACCCCTATGCTAGCATTGTTAGAGCAAGGGGTCAAGTATACCATATACACTGACGCTTCTCGTGTTGGTTTGGGGTGTGTTCTTATGTAAAAGGATAGGGTGATTTCCCATACATCGCGATAATTGGAAAAACACGAGGAAAACTACCCTACGCACGACTTGGAGTTAATGGTCATCATCTTTGAATTAAAGCTTTGGAGACATTACCTCTACGGAGAAGAGTTCGAGCTCTTTTGCGACCACAAGAGACTCAGGTACATATTCACACAGAGGGACCTGAATATGAGGCAACGACGATGGATGGAAACCTTGAAAGACTTTAAGTTTGAGGTCTCCTACCATCCTGGCAAGGCCAACCTTGATGCAAACGCATTAAGCCGTAAGAAGATGATAGCATTTGCGGCTTCGCTGATGATTGAGGAATGAAACATGGTAGAATTTGTGCGAGACTTTGAGCAGAAACTTACAGTAGAGGAGCCGTTCGAGAGCGTCGCACACATTTGTGTGCAGCCACTTATCGATGACCGAATCATTATGGCTCAGGGGGAGGATGAATGGTTGGTGAAGAGGAGGAAACGAGCAGGTGACGATGAAGACTCTGAATAGAGAGTTGGTTCGGATGAGGGTTTGCGTTATCGTGGCCGCCTATGTGTCACAAATCTTCATGACTTGAGAAGGGAAGTTCTTGAAGCTGCGTATAATTCGAAGATGGCGATGCATCTTGGCAGTATGAAGATGTATCGATACATGAAGAGGTTATACTGGTGGGACAACATGAAGGCCCACATAGCAGATTATGTGTCCCGTTGTCTCACGTGGCAGCAGGTCAAGGCCGAATATCATCAACCTCCTGGTTTGCTTCAGCCCATGCCCATAGATGAGTGGAAATGGGATTTCATCTTTATGGATTTCATTTCAGGTTTACCGAAGATGAGAAAGGGACATGACTCCATTTGAGTGATTGTGGACCGATTGATGAAATCGGTTCATTTCCTCCCAATTAGAGTCTCAAACTCAGTAGACGATTTGGCCAGGTTGTACATTAAGGAGATAGTACGTTTACATGGAGTGCCTATGGAAATCATGTCAGACCAAGACACGTGATTCACATCCATCTTTTGGACTCGCATCTAGGAAGCGATGAGTATGAAACTGAAGTTCAGTACCGCGTTCCACCCACTGACAGATGGGCAGACGGAACGAGTGAATCAGGTATTAGAAGATATGTTGCGAGCTTGTGTGCTTGAATTCAAGTACAGTTGGGATGACTGTCTTCCTTATGCTGAGTTCGCTTATAACAACATCTTTCAGGTGAGTATTGGCATGGCTTCCTATGAGGCACTGTATGGGCGTCCATGTCAAGCACCGCATTGTTAGGCAGAGGTTGGTGAGAAGAGTTTGATTGGCCCAGATTTAATGTAGGCAACTTTAGAGAAGATCGACATTATCAAGCGTCGACTCCTTACAGCACAGAATAGAAAGAAGAGTTACGCTGATACGAGACGGCGACAGCTAGAGTTTGAGGTTGGGGACTATGTATTCCTGAAGGTTTCTCCAATGAAGGGAGTCCTTCGATTCGGCAAAAAGGGGAAGCTCACGCCATGATTTATCGGTCCATTCCAGATTTTAGATCAAGTGGGTGTGGTAGCATACCGCCTTGCTTTACCCACACCACTAGCAGGCGTGCACAACGTATTTCATGTATCGATGTTGAAGAAATATATTTTTGATCCTTCTCATATCATCAAATGAGAGCAGGTACAGTTGAGTGAAGATGCTACTTATGTACTGCGATCGATACATATTTTAGACAGGAAGGAGCAGGTGCTGCGCAATAAGGTGATTCCACTTGTAAAGGTACTGTGGACATATCATACTGAGGAAGAGGCTACTTGGGAAACAGAAGTCGTGGTCCGTAAGAACTATCCTCAGATTCTTGAGGAGTACGAAAAGGTACTAATTTCGAAAATGCAATTTTTCTTTAAGAGGGTATATTGTAACGTCTCGGAAAAATCCGTACAAAGACCCGAGTACCACCTTAGGCAGAAATCACTAAGGGTTAAATTATGTAAAAATTAGATGAAAATTAATTAAGTACTAAACTGAATTAATCAGTAGATTAGCTTGAACCGCTTTCTATACGAACTGCAAGACCCAAAACCAGTAGAATCACTAACTCTACATTATCCAAAAACTTAGGATCAATCTCAAAACTCAGTTGCTCTCAGGAGCACATTAAAACTTTGTATCGAACATGGACCACATGTCGAAAGTTTGATAACCGCGAAACTATATGGTTATGACCACCTTATTGGGCTTGACAACCATTACTGGAATCAAGTCTAATAGTATCCAGAAATGCACAACTAGAGCCATAAGTAAAGTATGTGAGAAATGCGAATATCTTTAGAAAACGAACTCAGATTTAAGTTAAGTTAATTGGGTCGTTCGTTTGTAGGCCAAATTTAAGGTTTCATACCATCAGATTTTGACCCAACTACACCCTTGGATAAGCGAAATTTTCCTACACATGTCAGTGTACTTGTGGCACTGATCGAGTGACGATGACCGTTGAACTAAAACCGATCCTTCACGGTCAAACCTCTAATCCGATCGGATCGAAATCTTAACTTGACATAGATCCATTGTTAGGAAACTTTTCCCAGACCATATGTAGGCAATGGACCTCCAGATGAGCTCCGTTGGCCCGAAATAGATGTCTTTTGGCTATAACCTAAGTATACTATGGCCCTGAGGCCATTGACATCACTTCTGGGCCTATATAATGTCCTAAACCCACCCCTCTATCATTCCATACGAATTTCCTAAACCCTATATAATGTCCTAAACCCTATTAAATGTCTGAATGAGTAAGTGTTTGATAAATTGTATTTTATAAGGGTATTGAGATAAGATTCTCAACTACCTTAGCTACAAGTATAAATTCCTTCATGTAACCTAAATCCAATTACCTGATTTATGTATGAAATGCATATGTATGATGTCATGTTCATTACGTGTTTTATAAAGTGCTCAAATGATTGCAATGCTTGAATTGTTGTTCAGTACTGTTATGACTACCATATGTGAATGCTATCGCTTTGGAGTTTGATTGGGACTACAACGTAGTCCAAGCAATCGGTAACGACTTCCGATCGAGTGGGTGAATCAGTTTCACCACCACGGACATGTTCGATGAATCAGAATCGTACGATGATTATAAAAAATGGTTAGGCCATGAGGAGTGTGTATGCACTCCATGTCGATTGATTTACCATGCGTTCATACCAGTCGAGCTTGTCAAGTAACCCGATCAGTCTAATGTATGTTCACTATGTATGGATGCTACTGCTTGAATCTATGGTACCACTTACCAATGAAAAGCCCGTTTAACCTTGGTACCACGATCCGCTAAGACTCATGAGCTGGGTATGGTGGTGTATGGGACACCGTGGTCGAGCTGTCAGCCTACACTGGGGTGACGAGCCTCCCCGTAGTAACCTATTAGCAATACAAACTCTTGAGCCAAATATGGTGGTGTATGAGATACCATATTTGAGCTGTCGGCCTACACTAAGGTGACGAGTCTTCCCATAGTGACCTCAAGTATAAACTAAGGCCTACACTTAGGTGACGAGCCTCTTTGTAGTGACCTAAACTTGCTATCCACTACTTTTAAATTAGAGGTGATGTTGTCCTATAACTTACCTATCGTATATGATTAACTAGGATTGATGACCCTAGATGGATCATTGTTTAGGTAAATAATATAAAGGGAGGTACCTTAGCTTCCCAAATTTACTGTATGAATAGGTCTAATTAAGAATTTGGCTAACACGACCATGCACCGCATTGCATGTACCTTTTACGTGGGAGTTGAACACAGTGGAAGTTTAGCATGTGGGATAGTGAGATGATGTCGCTTAGAGAGTGCAGGAGAGAGCATGCATTATTAATACATATCATCCTTGCATTAACTAGGATACTTAGGAATGCTTGTTGTATTGCTTTATCATTACTGCTTGACTGGATTGATAATATGTTAACCTTTGCCTTATAGCTCCACTAAGTTAATCACTCAATCCCACTTTAGGACGGTGTTTTAAAACACCAACCAGACCTTATTTTAGTTTCAGATGATGGCAAGGCTTACGAGTTGGATCCTGTCTTCTACGACAACGAGGAGGAGTTCTCCTACATGCAACTGTCTGGCGGGTCCATGTAGACCTGGAGTTGCATCGCTGGGGTAACAAGGATACAGACTAGTTGAACATCGCACTTATTCATTTTGTAAATTTTGGAACTATACATGTAATTATTCAGCCTGGTGACATGATCATACTCTGGGGTTCATATTCACTTATACACCTTATATACTTATCACAGACTTCTGCTTGCTAAATTTAATCATCTCTGGAGTATGATATGATGATTTAGTATAATCCCATTCATGTTTAATGGACTAATACAGACAATATTTAATCATCATTTCTATGTTACATAAGTTATGCGACGGATCTTAGGAGTTGAGCCTTTGCTCGACCCTCGAAAATCGGGGCGTTACATAAAGAGAGATGAGAAAGAGATTCTTACAGTCAGTCATGAAAAACAGCTGCAAAACACCTTTTTTTTATGTAGAATTACATCCAGCATGCAAGCGTAGACTCAAATTATAGCTAAGATTATCAGCTACTTGATTAATGTTATGAATTACATTATAGAATGTAAATGCCAATTTGAAAGTAAAAGATTATACTAAGAAATGTAATTTACTTGGTAAGAAGTAAAATAGTATATTACAAAATGTAAAAGGACTGGTAATTGAGATGATAATTGAAAGGTAATGTTTGGTTTCGATTTGGTTGGTATGAGGCTCCTATTCTGGCTAAATTCATCTACTATATTTATAGCCTTAATTCGACCATCTTGATCCTTCTCACAACAGTTACTATAAACGTTCAACACTACTTGGCCTTCTGGATGCTTCCCACGTTCTAACGATTGTTATAACCGTTCAGCACTACACGACCTTCTTGAGACTTCCGTACTACCTATCTTAGTAACTACTCCAGGCCTCCTTGTTGACTTGACTTCATTCCACTTACCCGCTCGATCGAGCTCGTCGATGACTATCGCCCGGTTGATCGAGATCCTGGATGACCATTGGCCGCTTGATTGACCTCGTTGATGAATATTAGCCACTTTCTCAACCTCTTGGATGGCTATTAGCCACTTAGTTGATTGGTAGGTTTAATTTTGATTTCCCTTCAATTGCTCCTGTCTTGGCATCCTATTAGCTGTGAATCGCTAAAAAGCACTCTAAGCATCCTTGAAATCTTTAGCATGTAATATCTTTCTCTTGTTATAACAAGTGTTCTTTCCAAATAAGTTTTAAAAGAACAGTCAGGAATATGGTACAACATTGCCCCCCACATCACATCGCATTTGGTAAAAGGTGAATGCAATGTTAATTCGTTGTTTGGTGTAATAAATATGATTATTTGGCCGTATAAAAATATTAATTTTATCCATCTTTTTCAAACTCGAGCATCTTGATCAAAAAACATCAAAGTCATCCAACGTGGACGAACTCAGCCATCTTGATCGAAAAATGACAAAATCGGCAATCCTAGTCAAACTCAGTCATCTAGATTAGGAGACAACAAATTCGGTCATCTTGGTCGAACTCGGCCTTCGTGATTGAAAAATGGTAAATTCATTCGTCCTGGTTAAACTCGGCCATCTTGATTAAGAGAACAAATTCGCCCGTCTTAGTTGAACTCAGCCATCGAAAAATGGTATATTCAGTTATCCTGGTCAAACTCGGCCATCTTGATCGATGGCAATAAATTCGGCTGTCTTGGATTAACTCAACCATCGTGATAAAAAAATGGTAAAATTGGGCATCTTGGCCGAACTCGTCCATCTTGATCGAGAGACAGCAAATTCTGCCGTCTTGGTCGAACTCGGCCATTGTGATCTAAAAACAGTAAATTCGTCATCCCGGTCGAACTCGGCCATCTTGTTCGAGAGAAGAAATTTGGCTATCTTGGTCGAACTCAGCTGTCTTAATTGAAAAATGGTAAATTCGACCGTCCTTGTCTAACTCAATCATCTTGATCAAGAGACAACAAATTCAGAAGTCTTAGTCGAACTCGATCATCCTGATATAAAAATTATAAATCCAACCACGACATTGGAGTTTGTCGGTCAATCCATTCTGAATAAAGCTTTTGGGTGACCAAGGTAGTACTGCAGTCGGAAACTTTTCTTGCTATTTTCCTAAACCATTTGAATAATTTGTTCACAATTAAAACGGCGTGATTCGACAATTAGAGGTGATTCATGGTCAACTTGATTTTGTCTTCCATGATACGTTGAATTCCAAAGGAATGGTTGCCCTCTAGGTATATACTGGTTTCCTTCTTTAGTGATAAAATTCTTAACCTCTCGCTTTAATCGATCGAACTTGGTAGGTGGTGGAGCATTCCTCCATTCCTAGATCGCAACGAGCATGGTGTGTCGATAAAATGGGTGTTGTCAATCAATCCATTCAGGATATGGCTTATGGAAGGCTGAGATAGTATTGCGGTCAAGTACTGTGCTTGCTATCTTTTAAACCTTTTGCATGATTTGGTTGTGATCCATTCCCTGAGATTCAACCATTGGTAGTGGATCAGGACCTACTCGGTTTTGTCCCTCATGGAACAAGGGTTCCTTGGGAATTGCAGGAACCGTTAAGCCCTTGTTCCGAATCTCATGAACAAAATTCTTAACATCCTTCTCTGGTTGCTTGAATTCAGCGGGTGGTGGAGCATTTCGTATCTCCTAAACTAGAAATGGTGGTGGGTTCCTCTGAGGGGGAGTGTAACATCCCGGATTTTTGCCAACCTGGGATTAGACGTCCTTAGGTAATGGGTCGATCCTAATACCTTATTAACTAGTCAAAACTCAATTCCAAAGTCTAAAACTACTGTTGAACCCACTTCCTTCACAAATCCCACCCTTCACCACCTTGTTCTTTTAATTTTCCTAAGTACTTGTACCCTAGACACTATCTTAAACTAGCTAAGTAGTATAAATTGGATCACCTTATACACAAACTACAAAGGCCTAGGTACCACCTCAGACAGAAATCTTATAGGACTAAATCCTTTAGAAATGAGACAAAGTAACCAAGTGCTAAATTAGATTAGCTACGAAATCCGCTAGAATCGTTTTAAATACAATCTGCAAGACCCAAAACTTGTAGAATCATTGACGCTAGGTTACCCTAAAACCTAGGATCAAACTCATTACCCGACTACTCTCGGGAGCACTTTGAAACTCCGTATCAGGTCTGGACCGCACATCGGGAGTCCGATTAACACGAAGTTAAGGACTTAGGACCGCCTCGCTGGGCTTGACAACCATCTCAGAAATCAAATCCAAACAGTGTTCCATGGCTGTTCGCTTGAGTCCGGAGCGAGAGAGTGTGAAAACACTTGTTTCTTTATAAAATAAATATCTGAAATAGTAATCTGGCATCTCTCATTTGCGGATCAGTTTTAAGTAACCAGATCGTCAGAATCAGACCAAATTACACCCTCGGATCAGGAGAAATTTCATACACATTTACATGTACTCGAAATCTCCGATCAAGATCCGCTGACCGTTGAACTGAAACTAGTCCGCCACGCGTGATCTGGAATCCCGACCGAAACGAAAACTTAATAGAACGTAGATCCGGTGTCAGTGAGCTTAAGTCCGACCTTTGACTCAAGGAGGCCCGCCAGAAGTCCTCCGTTGAGCTGAAAAAGTTCCGCTTTGGATATAACCCAAGTAAATCTTGTCCAGAAGTCTAATTTGGTAAATTTTTAGGCTATATAAGGACCTTAAACCCTCTCCCATTTCAGCCATACGAATTTGAATTTGAGAGAGAGAAAAGAGAGAAATGTGGGAGTTGTGGGAGGATCTCCCTGCCACTCTTTCCTACTGCTATCCATGGTCCACCGCTCCATTCTAATCATTTTTCCGGCGATTCCAGCTCCATTTCTAGGTAAGAAACCCTAACCCTAACCTGTTTTAGGGTTGTATAGGTTGTAAGTTATAAAATAGCTAACCTATTTCGTTCTCTAGGTTGCCAAACTGCCGAATACGGAAGCTTAGCAAACCTATCGACTCCGTTACAATTCTACGACACGAGGTGAGGACTTTAGGTGTATAGGTTACGGTTTTCAATGCTTTCAATGTCAGATAATAATAGATTCATGATCTGCATGCAATTGCACATGTACAAAGTGCTTTCTGTTTTCTGTTTCGATTAAAATTGTAGAATATGGAATTTCGCATATTCTAGGTATTCATATAAAATACCGTATACGTATTTTTTTTGAAAATGTGTTTGACATGTTTATTTGTCGTATGGATATACGATATATGGATAAAATACTTATTTGGCGAAAGGATTCACCTAAATACATGTTTACTAATATACACTATGTATGTAGAAATACGGTATTGTAAGAAGCACCGTATACATGTATATTTTAGCGATGTGTTTACCATGATTAAGTATTGTATAAATATATTATGTGCGCATAAAATAATTGCTTGGCGAGTCGCTATGTATGTTGAATTAGTGTATGTGAAGTGTTTGTGGAAATGCTAGGGTGAGTAAGTATTTGAATGTTGATGCCTTAGGAGGGTGTTGAGATTGGATTCTCAACTACCCTAGTAACATGTATGATTATTTCCATGAGGTTGATCACTTAAACCGCTTACTTGCAATACATGTGTTTGTATTCCTATTGATGTAGTGCTTTACAACATGCTTTATATCATGCTTTATAACATGCTTATAACATGCCTACTAGCATGCTTGAACTACTTTATTTATCATGCTTTACTCTACATGCTATGGATGGAAATTGACTGAGTTTAGGACTATATCTATAGTCCAGACAATCGGTACCAGATTTGAGATCGTGGCTGAGGTTCATGTCGCCACGTGAGATGCGTTTGACGAACCCGAGTCGTATGTCAGTTGGCGACAGTGGTTAGGCCACGCGAAGTGCTTATGCACTTCATGTCGTCTAATTGATTGTGCGCTCGAGCTAGTTAGGCCCGTCAAGTAACCCGATGTGTCTAATGTATGTTCACCATGTTTAGTCGCTACTGCCTGAACCTAGGGTACCAAACTTACCGGTGAGATCCCTTTTAACCATGGTACCTCGATCCGCTAAGACTCATGAGCCGGGCATGGTGGTATGGGATACCGTCGTCGAGCTGTCAGCCTACATTGGGGCCACGTGCCTCCCCGTAGTGACCAGTGAGCAACCAGACTCGTAAGCCGATTATGGTGGTATGGGACACTATATTTGTGCTGTCGGCCTACATTAATAAGGTGATGGGGGAGTGGTGCAACGAATGCGAGTAACAGCCCTGACAGCCCTTTGTAGTGACCACGAGCATACTTTGAAATCGCAGTGCGCCTTAGGGTTTGCCGTGTTATATAGAGTATGAACTAGGCATGTTTCTGTATAGTGATGAATCGTTTAAGAGGTGATGGGGGAGTGGTGTAACTTTTGTGTGTAACAGCCCTGGCAGCCTTTGCAGTGACCTAGAAAATACACCATCGTCTGATATTAACTAGGACTGACGACCATAGAATGGATCATGTTTGGGAATGATACAAGGGAGGGACCTTAGTTTCCCAATCCTGCTGTTTGAAATGGACTAATAACAACTCGGTAATCATGCTCACCATGCATTGCATGTGCCTGGAAGATATGGAGCACTGAGGGAAGAAAGCATGCCGCGAACGTGAGATGGTGTTGCATGAGGGAGGGTGTGGTGAGGGTATACATCATGTCATTCATACTTACATTAATAAGAGTAGTTAGGAGTGTTTGATTGTACTGCTTTATCATTACTGCTTGACTGAGTCGATAACATGTTAACCTATGCTTTATTGTTCCACTGAGTTAGCTACTCACTCCCACGTTACGGGACGGTGTTTCGAACACCCACCAGACATTGTCTGATTTCAGATGGCGACGCTACTTCTGAGGTGGAGCCGGACCTTTGCAATGACTACGATGCCTGCTTGTATTGGTTGTCTTCTGACGGCTTCCTGTGAGCCGTGTCCTGATCGACGGGGCTTTCTGGGATATTGACTAGAGGACCTTACACATTTGGTATATTTTAGGATTGTACTTGTAATTATTTAACCTGGTAATGTTATCACACTCTGGAGACTCATCATAGTTTATATATTTTATCTATCTATCACAGTCTTTCACTTGCAAATTTAACTGTCTCTAGAGTATGATATGCTGTTTTGGCTTAATCTCACTCATGTTCAATGCACAAATATAGTCAACATTCAATCATCATTCATTTTGTTGCATAAGTGATGTCCTGGAACTCGAGAGTTGAGTTTATGCTCGACCCCCGATTTTCGGGATGTTACAGGGAGGCATAGATGGTGATTAAGTTGCATTGCCAATAAAACTTCCTTTTACATTATATTATATTGTTGATGGCATTCGTTTGGCCATCATATCCATTAAACAATACATGTCCTCAGCCTCACTGGCCATATATTTGTTAGTATTTTATGTTTGAATACAAAATTACTCAACTTGGGCCGTTCCAAATTCCAAGACATGTTGAATACTTAGTTATACATCTCGAAGCGCGACCATTATTTCGTGCGGGGGAACGGTCTGAGAGGTCGATGCACCTCCCCAATCCTCAGTAACGAGCATTAGATTGGTGTTAAAATTCAACGCTTCATAGACTGCTTGAACCGGCATGTCCTTGAATGTAGGTGGTGTGATTGGTGTGGAGAGCTCAACCTCAGCGATTCGATTACTTCTTATGTTCATCATTTCAATTGACAATATTACGTGGGTAAATTAGAGAAAGTGTCCCATCGGGCATGTCAAAAATTATTGCTAGTTGGTACAGCTGATGCACAATGTATATTTCTAACAACCAAGTAGGTTTTTCTTTAGGGTCCCACCGGGCAGGCCAAAACTGTTGCTACTTGGTACAGTCGGTGCATAGTGTATATTTCTAACAGGCAAGTAATTTTTTCTTTAGGGTTCCATTAGGCTTGCTAAAAACTGTTGCTGCTTATTTTTAATAGTTGGAATGTGGGAGCACCAGAATTGAATTTACAGCTCAATTCAAACCAAACAAGTATGACCCTATGTGCCAAGATAGGCAAATATGCCATATATGACCGAGATTTGATGAGATCGGCTGATTATTCAACAACTTGCTCAATGTGTAAACAAGATCAGGCAATATTCAGAGGGTAGGGTTCGTCCCCTGATGATGGCTTACACCTTTGCCTTCCATGCAAAAGGACTTTTCGATACATATAAAGAGAAATGAGAAAAGGGTTCTTATAGTTAGTCGTGAAGAATAACTGCAAAACACCTCTCCTTATATAGAATTGAATCCAGTGTGCGAGTCTAGTCTCAAATTATAATTAAGATTATTAGCTACTTCATTAATGCTACATATTACACTATGAAATGTAAATGGCAAATTGAAAGTAAATGATTATACTAAGAAATTAATTTACTTGGCAAGAAGTAAATGATTACACTACAGAATGTGAATGTAAAAGTACGGGTAATTGATATGATAATTAAAAGATAATATTTGGTTTTGATTGGGTTGGAATTAGATTCCTCTTTGGGCTGAACTCCTTTTTTATTTATAGTTTTAATCTGGCCATCTGAATCCTTCACACGTTCAGACGGTAGTTATAATTGTTCAGCACTACTTGGCCTTCTGGATACTTCCTATGGTCTAACAGTTGATATAACCGTTTAGCACTACATGACCTTATGGAAACTTCCTTACCACTTATCCTATTAGCCGCTTCAAGCCTTCTTATTAACTAAACTATATTTCACTCGGATGCTCGATTGAGCTTCTAGATGACTATCGGCTGTTTGATCGATTTTCTGGATGAATATCAGCCACTTGCTCAACCTCCTGAATGACTATCGGTCACTTGGTCAATTACTTAATTTTCTTTTGAATTTTCTTCAATTGCTCATGTCTTGTCATCCTTTAGCATGTAATATCTTTCCCTTGTTATAACACTTATCATTTCCAATTGAGCTTTTAAAAAATGGTAAGGAAAAATATGGTACAACAAATTAAACAGTTGAAAGTTTCTTGTGGTACATCATAATGTTTATTTTCCATCCAACCTAGTGATAAGGTCACACAGACAAGAATGAAGGGAAAAGAGAAATGTCAGCTTAATCCAAAGCTTCCCTGACCACTAAGAAGTTTTTAATGGTGGGCGTTCGTTCAACCCCCACCATGTGGTCCACCTGAGCTTTGGATCTTCCTCATTCTTGGGCTTACATCCTAAGATATCTTGAAAAGTGGATGAACGGTGTGTATAAAACCCATACAACACAGTTGGGCCGAGAGGCCTTTGCCTGGACCGATTCCTAGGGCAGGACGCAATCGACTTCGTCAGACAAGGTGTCTCCATGAAGTGCACTTTGGTCATTTCCTTAAATAAGAGAATGGATTGGGAAGGCATTTCCACCGGGAGAAGATTAGGTGAGACCATGAACTCACATAAGATAGTGCGGTACTATGGGGCCCACCTTGATCTATGTATTCTGTATCCACTCCATTTTTTTTTCAGATCATTTAAGGGTATTTTCAAAAAAATGAAGCAGATCTAATTATCAGGCAGACCATACCATAAGAAACAGTGTTGATTGACTGCCCTAGCATTAAAAACTTTTAGGGCACACCTTAATTTTCTGGTAATGTTTATTTGGCATCCAACCTATTGATAATGTCATATAATCCTGGATGAAAGGAAAAGACAAATATAAGCTCCATCCATAACTTTTGTGGCCCATTAAAGATCAATCACCACAATTTCTTATGGTACGGTCCACCTTATAATTGGATTTACTTCATTTTTTTTTACATAACGTACTAAAATGATATGGAAAACATATGAACCATGTTAATACATAATGCATATGTTATGGGAAAAATCTGAAGTCAATTCCACCTGAGGAAGTCTTAGTATGATTAGGTGAACGACCCCACCGAGTAGCAGGGCTCATCTAACCGACACCCAGCTCAACGTTGACCCGCCTGCCCAAACTGGGCTCAGACTCAGCCCTGACTCTCATTATCAACTTTAAACCTACCTATTAGTTCGGGCAGCAGGAGCTTACCTACTAAAGCCAACAGGTCAGTTCGGATAGACACGTGACCTGCGATAATACGAGGGAATCATCTCCAGTAACACACAAGGAGTAACTGCTGGCGCACGATCTCGGAATAATCGTCGGTATCAGCATGCGCATTGTTCGTGAATAGAGACCAAGATTGTGCCGAGAATGATGGACACGTTCACTCCAATTGAAAGGTACAAGTAGTGATCAAACCCACAAGAGCAGGTATGTAATATATCTCACCCTAAACCCCTAGCGACATTACTTAGACCCAGATTCCTTGCCTGACTTTGGCATCGGAGGGTCCCCTGCTCAAGCCAGTGTTTCCTTTATCCCTCTCCTGTGCAGGCTTAAAGGGCTCATTGCAAGTGCTCGGAGCTCGATGAAGGTGAACTAATTTTTACATCAACATTTTGGCACCTTCTGTGGGAATCGGATAAAAAGTCTTTGTAACTTTACCAGAAATGGCAAACGGAAATAAGAAAGCACTTCCAGTAGCAGTGGCAGAACCCGAGCCTACTGGACAACGACACTCATCTTCTGTACTCCATGATGAATCAGCTCCAACAGGATCGTCTTAGAGAACTCGGAGTCGAGGAGGTAAGTATTGTGTGTTGCAGAACCAAGTGCAAGCATTGGTCAATGAGATCAGCCAAATGAACCAGCGGCAGTGATTATTATAACCATGTTAGCTAATGTTAATTATATCATTAATGATAATGATTATGTTGTTGTAATTATTTATACACCAACTAAAATTCAAACCTTAAAATTTGTCCTAGACCTAAACTTAAGAATGAAATCCTAAAACCTAGGTAATCCAAATCCTAGGTTAAGACCTTAACCCTAAATAGTGTGTTAAACCCTAAATAGGATTGGATCTAACTATAGAATTTCATAATTAATGGTAGGTCATAGTATCCATTATCATGACTAGGATTGATAGTTATGATTTAAAATCATTAGAAAACATTATCATTTCCCTTATGGGATTAGTCAAATACTTGTTAATATAATTATTACTGTTAGTCCTTATTATATTATCATTAGAAAATATCCTATCATTATTACTAGTATTATCTAAGAGATTATTAGTCATTATGAGTATATTAGATAATATCGGTACATTTAAATATAAACTTATGAACCTTCGTTACTAATATTGATGGATTGATACTCCTACTACGAATATTATTTGACCCATTGTATGATAATAATAATAATGATAATAACATTAATAATAATAAGTTAGGATTCAAATCCTAAAATCTAAGTATGGGGCTAGACCCTAGGATAAAATCCTAATTCTACACTCAAACCCTAAAAGATAACCCTAGGCTATGATCTTAAACCCTATGTGGTATGTAAAACTTGGATTTAATTGTACATCCTGATTTATGGTGGGATTTGATTTTAAGGGAACGCACATTCCCTAGTGATGTTGGTAGGCGATGCAAACTATAAGGTGATGATTCTTCCCCTTGAGCTTTCCATTTTCCCATTAGTTAAGCTATAGTTTTTATTTTAATTTATAATTGATATCTCCAATTCATAGTCATATGTGTTAATTATTGGAGTTGAATTACTACATTATATGCTTAATGTTTATCCTGCATATTTATTCATGCTTATAGACTATTTGTGGATTGCTTATGGAACTTAAACTGGTACATCAGTGGGAGACCCCCACCTATAAATGTACACCCATACTTGGGATGTAACTCGACTGGTTATGATTGTAATGGACCTTCGGCTTAGTGGTTATTGAAATGTAGTTTTAATTAACCATTGATGTGGGCCTACCATTCAGGGTTATTGTGTCTAAGTGGTTTTCAAGGATGGTCTTTTATCGCATGATTTTGATACTCGATCTATGTGGCCTATTTTGATAATTGTCCTATGTGGCTTGCTTTTATATCGCCCTATGTGGCTTTGTTCTGGTATTTCCATTTATGGGATCGATGTTTTATATTATGCAACCATGCGATGGTAAGCCCCATATACTGTAATATGATTAGCCACTAGTCGACGGATTTCTATTAAACATCCTAAGATGGTAGTCTCATGAGTTCGGGATGGTGGTATGGGACCTATGCCCGATCTGTCAGCCTACGCTGGTGATGAGCCCCCGTAGTGACCTTGAGCTTATTTAAAATTGGCTGGTTGTAACGGGACTGATAATGGTTTGGCTAATCATGCACACATGGCACAGACCAGTGTCTATCGTTAACGTACGTGATATACGATAGACAGTCGTTACGCCACGCTTAGTATGCTTTCACTGACGACTAGCCTCTATCCGACTAGATGTTTTTCCTAGGTCGATAATTGCATTCTGCACGGTTGATCCCTGGGGCATTGATTGCATATTTGCATGGGTGACGAGCCCAAATTCCATACAGATGAGCATCCCTGGGGTGTGACTGCATTCATGCATCCATGCATCTAATAAGACCTACATCATGTATCGTTTTGGATGTTTTGTTTTATAACTATACTTACCTAATGCGGTGGTGTATAATCTTGAGGGGAATTCACAATGAGTTGGCCACTCATACATCAAATATACAACCATACAGGTAGCACATGTGGCCCGGATGATGTTCACATTTATATTGGTGAGGAGCGGACTATGGTTGACAAGGGTGCATGATTGTATTTGCTAAGGGCTGCTACAAGATTTCACAGCTCAAGATTGTTGCAATTTACCTTGTTGCACATGTAATGTTAATTCATTTTGTATTATAAGAATGTGGACATTGGTTTCTATAAGTCATTATGGGCACTCTCTTGTATATTCTAAATGTAATTGAAGTTTTTTCTTATGTTGATTTGTCCATTATACGCTTATCTGTTAACTCTGATGAAAAAAAAAGTATGAAATTTGGTTCTTTATAAGTTAACACTTGGGTGTTTGGGAAATGGGTCGTATACTTAGGTCTTGAAAACATGGGGCGTTACATGGTTAAATGTCCACATTGTAACTCTCCCTAGGGTCCATTATTAGGCCCATTCTCACCTCCCCTTAGTGGGCTAACCCAAACCATTGGGCCCCCATGATCGTTAGGCCCATTATGAGTAGGTTGTCTAGGCCCATCCTTGATACAAAGAGAGTACATCAGCATCATATAGCATGCTTAGTATAACTTCACGATCCATGCCCATGCGCATCGTATGTATGCTTGATATAAGGAGTGATTGATCATAACACTTGCCATTGGGCAGATTTTTATGGGACTTCTTGTGAGATGGAGTTGCCCCACATGATCGCGCAGTACGCACAAGATAGTTGCATGACTGATAGCATGATTCATACATCTTGCATTTGTGTGATATGGCTACTGTACGCCCTAGTGATATCAGGGTCGTAGCCTCCACATGCATATCATGTATGGTCAGATGGGACACCGAAAATCTTTTACTACATGGGGTGTTATATATGTCCTTAGGTGAAAGTCCCTAAATCCTCTTGGTACCAGAGGATGCTCCAACATCGAGACCGGGTGAAAACAAGAGCGCCCGGATGCCAAATACTAGTAGGCGGCGCTCCCACTGATCATGGTCGGTTGGAAGGGGGTGTGGCCTTACCCGCCCGAGGGTAGGGGCATAGCTAGGCTGAGTTTGACCAGCTTGTAAATGGGTCCACTGTCGAAGTGTCGGGTAGATATTGGTTGACTACTGGCTAGGCGGATAGTGAGGTCTCTTCGACTTGCATGGTTGTGGGTCCAGTGGGCGGTGATCTGGTGTAGAGTGTAGTAGACCCCGATAATGATCCCAGAGATGTACCGTACTGATATGTGGACTTACTGAGCAGGAGTTTTGTACTCAGCATTTGACTCATTCATTCATTTATTCATTATCCACTCAGGCTGGTGGTGCGTAACCAAATCATTATGTGTACCTTAGCAATGGCCAGGATTTCGGTTGGGGCGCGCGACCAACCTGAGATCAGGAGTTTACTACATTGAGTCTAGATATCCAAATTTAGGTACGAGATTGGTTTAGATAGAAGTCCCTTATGATGAACCCCACAGCTTGCGATATTATATTCTATCATCACAACTACACACTCCAGCTTCTTCATTCATATTACATTGCACCCTCAGTATATGACATTTGGGTTACTATGATTCTGCATTACATGGCCTAAATATGTCATTGCCCTATTATATTTTTGCATCCCATAGCTTGGATAACGCTGATGGTATTTAAAAACTTACCAACATGTTTCCGCATTGCCCTGATATTGCATACTTGGCACTTACCTTCGCACACACTTACATCGCCCTCTAAGCTTTCTATAAGCTTATGAATGATAGATGCATGCAGGTGGCGTTAGATAGTAGCAGCGTTGAGCTTGAAGCGTGCAACTGTCTTCTGGAGCTTCTATTATTGATATTTTATTTCCCTTTATGCGCATTGTACTCAAGTTTTTTTATCATAGTTAAAATGTGATAGAGTTGTTGGTTATTGTTTGTGGGTTATGCTTATAGTTATACATATTACGAATCAAATTCATGTTGAAAATCCTCCTTGTAGGATCCCAGGATCAGAACCTGGTATATGGGTGTCAGGAGTCGAGAATGGGGTACTACGGAGGCTATCGATGCCGGATTCGGCGATCGAGAATTTTGTTAGCCCGGTTTTCGAGTTTAGGGCATAACAAATCTACTCAACAAGCATCACTGAAAAGTGGCGGGGGCATTACACAGTTCGAATGACATCCTTCAGTTAGCAAAGGTGTTGAAGGGGCATGTGAATGTGGTCTTTTCTTGATCTTTAAGAACAATCTCTATCTGATTGTAACCGGAATATCCGTCAAGGAAGCAATAGTAAGAGTGACCAACTAGCCTTTACAAGATTTGATTAATGAAGGGCAAAGGAAAGTGGTCTTTTGTAACAGCCCAGATTTTCACCAACCTGGAATTAGACGTCTTTAGGCAATGGGCCACTCCTAACACCTTATTAACTTGTTAGAACTGAATCCCATAGTCTAAAATTGCTTCTGAACCCATTTCCTTCACAAATTCCACCCTTTACCACCTTGTTCTTTCAATTTTCCTAAGTACTTTCACCCTAGACACTATCTTAAACTAGTTAAGTATTATAACTGGGATCACCTTATATACAAACTACAAAGGCCTGAGTACCACCTCGACCAGAAATCACTTAGGATTAAATCCTTTAGAAATGAGACAAAGTAACTAAGTGCTAAATTAGATTAGCCACGAAATCCGTTTGATCCACTTTAAATATGATCTGCAAGACCCAAAACTTGTAGAATCATTGACGCTAGGTTACCCTAAAATCTAGGATCAATCTCATTATCTGACTGCTCTCAGGAGCACGTTGAAACTCCGTATTAGATCTGGACCGCACATCGGGAGTCCGAATAATACGAGGTTAAGGACTTAGGACCGCCTCGCTGGGCTTGACAACCATCTCGGAAATCAAATCCAGATAGTGTCCCACGGCTGTTCGCTTGAGTCCAGAGCGAGAGTGTGTGAGAACACTAGTTTCTTTACAAAATAAATATCTTGAATAGTAATCTGAGACTCGTCACTTGCGGATCAGTATTAAGCAACCAGACCGTTAGAATCTGACCAAATTACACCCTTGGATCAGGAAAAATTTCATAAACATTTACATGTACTCGGAATCTTTGATCGAGACCCAATGACCGTCGAACTGAAACTGGTCCGCCACGCGTGATCTGAAAATCCGACTGAAATGAAAACTTAACTAAACGTAGATCCAGTATTAGTGAGCTTAAGTCCGACCTTTGGCTCAAGGAGGCCCGCCAGAAGTTCTCCATTGAGCTAAAACAGAGTTGCTTTGGTTATAACCTAAGTATACCTTGTCCACAAGTCTATTTCGGTGAGTTTTTAGGCTATATAAGGACCTTAAACCCTCTCTCATTTCAGCCATCCGAATTTGAGAAAAACCCTAGGAAAAGAGAGAGAAAGTGAGAGAGAAGTGGGAGATTCTTCCCTGCCGTTCTTCCCTGCCGTATCCAAGCTCAACCGCTCCATTCCCATCGCTTTCCCGGCGATTCCAGCTCCATTTCTAGGCAAGAAACCCTAACCCTAATATGTTTTGGGGCTGTATAGGTTGTAAGTTATAAAATAGCTAACCTATTTCGTTCTCTAGGTTGCCAAACTGCCGAATACGAAAGCTTAGCAAACCTATCGTCTCCGTTACGATTCTACGACAAAAGGTACGGACTTTAGGTGTATAGGTTATGGTTTTCAATGCTTTCAATGTCAGATAATGATAGATTCATGATCTGCATGCAATTGCACATGTACAAAGTACTTTCTGCTTCCTGTTTCGATTAAAGATGTAGATTGTGAAATTTTACATATTCTAGGTATTCATAGAAAATACCGTATATTAAAGATGGTGTCACACGAGGGAGGGTGTGGTGAGGGCATACATCATGCCAGCATTCATACTTGTATTAATAAGAGTAGTTAGGAGTGTTTGATTTTACTGCTTTATCATTACTGCTTGACTGAATTGATAACATGTTAACCTATGCTTTACTGTTCCACTGAGTTGATCACTCAATCCCACGTTGTGGGACGGTGTTATACACACTAACAAGATTTGTTGAGTTTCAGGTGATGGCGATGCTTATGAAGCAGAGCCGGACTACTTCTATGATGATGAGGAGGAGTTCTCCTATCTGTATCTCTCTGGCAGGTCTATGAAGACCTGGTATTGTATTGACAGGGCTATGGTACTAGGGATAGAAGACATTACACTTCCTTACATTAGGTATATTTTAGAATTGTACTGTAATTATTTAACCTGGTAACTTTATCACACTCTGGAGACTCACCACAGTTTTTATATTTTATATATCTATCACAGTCTTCCACTTACAATTTAACTGTCTCTGGAGTATGATATGTTGTTTTGGCTTAATCTCACTCATGTTCAATGTACTAATACCGACAACATTCAAACATCATTCATTTTGTTGCATAAGTGATGTTCTGGAACTCGGGAGTTGAGTTACTACTCGACCCCTAATTTTTGGGATGTTACAGATGATATCAGAGCATGATTTGGATTAAACCAGACCTGGGTTATGGTCACACGATGCACATTGACGCACTCTGACTTAGGAGGGAGTGACGGAATGTAGAAACAGTCTTAGGCATCCCTGTTCCGTCTAACGGCTAGTTCACTGAAAACGAACACCGAAATCGAGTTGTATTCAACCATGGTCGCATAGGTCGACCTTAAAATATTCCTAGGCCATCTATTAATGATTCTAGATTCCAATTCACCTCACCCCAACCATTGAAAATCGGTAGAATACGGGATAAGATCCTCGGAGCTTCTCTGGACTCCTCACAGAGACTTCTCGAATCCATGAGGAAAGAAAGCAGAAAAGAGAAATAAATTCTAATAAATTTGAAATTGATTAATGAATGACTAAAAATGAGTTCGCAACCCTTTAAATAGGGATACCAAGTAATGGGAAAGAAATAAGAAACAAACTACAACTAAAACTCCTAGAATTTGTGACTTACTATAGGGTCGTGATGTCTACTAGTGCGCAAAGTTTTTGGCCAAGAATAGTAAGTGTCCTATTTGGCTTCACCAAATCATTCTCCTAATTATTCTAAGCTCTTTTTGCATTGGGCACAACTCCTACAGCCCAATGGATGAAGAGTAATTAAACTAAAACTACTATTTTTAGTAAACGAAATTGAAATGGGGAAACGACCGTCATTCGGAGGGGTTTTTCACAATTCTGGGCTGTGTAACCCAGAATAGTTAGATTATTTGGCTTCATTAGCTCGTTCTACCCCAAAATCATATATTATACGTCAGATAACTCATTCCGGATTGCAAGATACGTCCGATTGTCCCAAAACTACCCGAAATTAAGCGAAATGGGTCGGGGGCCAAACGGAGCACTTCCAGAGGGGTCCAGGGTGGGACCCAGGGTTTTTTAGATCCTGGGGGGCCTGGGGATCACGCCCATGGGGCCCCCCTTTGAAAACCAGGGAGTTGGTCGGCGAGGCCCTCGCCTGGTTGGCGAGGCCTCGCAGGTTTCTTTGCTGGGCCGGGCCCGTGGCTCGGGCCGATCCTCTTTGGAGGTTGTAGGACCCCCCTGATGTGGCTCCCATCCTTTCTCCCTTTCCCAAAACCTTACCTCCTTTACAAACCTCCCCTCCAAGCTGTTTTATTAACCAAACTTGTTGTTTCTCTTCAAAACCGCCCTTCCAATCGTTCTCCCTGCTGATTTCAACCACAACCTATCCATTTCTATCATCCACAGCAGTCCATTCCTCCCTGCTCTTTCTGTTTTCTCTCATTGGAGCTCCTACACCCCCCGTTTGAAGCTCAAATCGTGTAAGCTCTCTAACCCATCCATTTTCTTCCCTTTCCCTTCTACAAACCCTGTCTCTTAGGCCTGTACACCCTCTGTTGAGGCTTAAATCCGTGAGAGTTAGAGACTCCAGCCCTCTTTCCCCTTTTCCTTCACTTCCCATGGACTTATTCGAGTTGAATACAGCCTTTCCCTCCATTTTCACCGTCTTCTTCCCAACCTCCGAATGTTGGAATATTTAGGGTCGTTCGACCAGCTGCATTAAGTGAGTTTTGATGGATAGAATTGTAAGAGTAACAATAAATGTATGTGTAAGGTATGACCCCTAGATTGGGTGTATCCCATGTTTTTCGACACCATGTTTAGAATGTACGCAATTAAAAGTAAATTCTGAGATTTCCTTTCAAATAACACTTAGAAATTCATTATCCTGGGATTTGGAAATCCCATCTCACCCTTTTCTAACGCAAGGCTCATTTTCCAAAGCCTATATCATTACTTTTAATCCCCACCCACCCTCCTACCAAACATGTCATTCCTAATCCTGAGGTAAGGTTATTAATGCAGTCCCATTTAGTACGACTTAAGACCACTGGCCAAATAGACCCTTGGAATTTTGGACCTAGAGCGATGCTCCTAGATTTCAACAGACCTGACCGTATAGGAAATCCAACGAGTTAATAATGTGAACCTTAGGATCCTCTTAGCTGGTGTGATCATGTGTGAAATGCTCGAGCGTCAAGTATAGACAACTCAATTCCACTTAGATAACGTTTGACCCTACACGATAAATAATTTCTTGTATTAGAAATGATCTGAACTCAGCTAGTGTATAAGAATAAACTTTGGATTATACCTAGAGGAAACTTCTATATCCCTTGGATTTAATGATGGGTCAAATCTATATACCCCTTAGAATCGTCCTCTCAAGGACTTAGTACAATCGGGAACACGGAACAGAGAAACTACATATAAGCAAGGTATTCGCGGTTTGAATCGAATTCTCAATCCTGGTGGTGACCAATGAACTCTATGCTCTAATCAAGCAGAAGGTCGGGATCAACTAGGATTAAGAACTGATACGATACATTTTCTGTCCTCATGAGGCAGAAGATCTATGTATCCTGCTCAGACCCACTACGCAACTTTCTTCCATGTTGGCCGAACCACTTGCAACCAAAAGTTTATAACTTTGTCTTTGAAAAGTATTATGAGTATATAACCGATAGCGACTTTGTCTTTTAGGCCTAAGGAATTACCCAAATGGGCAACGAGTAGTTAGGAATTAGGACCCAAATTACATGCCATGTCGGCATACATTTTGTGCATATGAACGTAGAAAGATAACCTGCCTGTTAAGTTAGACATGATTAAGTAGGATAAGTCTAGACCGTGATAAAACTCCTTGGTAGAATTAGGCATCTTGCCTCAAACTCACACCTGCCCTTGAAATCAACCATAATACCCATCATCTTTAGCTTTCTATGACCATAGGTATCAATGTCATAGTACACATCATCGATGAGAGGAAGACCAATGTAGTGATAGATCGCTTCTTATTTCATACCAAAGATAGGCCTAAAATTTTACCTCGTTTTGACATACGGAGCGAGACATAGATCCTTAAGCCTTAGGGAATTAAGTTTTTAAGGGGGGTAGAACATTATGAGCCCAATCTAGTTAGGTCACCTATTACACCTCTTTGATTGTGTGGCACAGCGGAAGCGTGGTGGACCCTTGCCCCACTGGCCCAGGATCGAATGGAATGGATCCAGACTATGCGTAAAGATAGAACACTAACTAAGATCTGAATCTTTCTTATAAATCCATTGTAGCAAACCATCAGGATATAAGAAATGGATAAAGAAATAAGTTTGAAGGGGGTTGACTAAAAGGAACCAGACTAGTATATGCCCTACCACGCGTAGGAACTTAAAATCAATAAAACTTAGGCTAAAGAAATAATTAAATCTTTCTTTATTACCCTTAGCCAATTACGGGGATGAAATTTTGTTTTAAGGGGGGTAGATTGTAACAGCCCGGATTTTCGCCAACCTGGAATTAGACGTCTTTAGGCAATGGGCCACTCCTAACACCTTATTAACTTGTTAGAATTGAATCCCATAGTCTAAAATTGCTTTTGAACCCATTTCCTTCACAAATTTCACCCTTTACCACCTTGTTCTTTCAATTTTTCTAAGTACTTTCACCCTAGACACTATCTTAAACTAGTTAAGTATTATAACTGGGATCACCTTATATACAAACTACAAAGGCCTGAGTACCACCTCGACCAGAAATCACTTAGGATTAAATCCTTTCGAAATGAGACAAAGTAACTAAGTGTTAAACTAGATTAGCTACGAAATCCGTTTGATCCACTTTAAATATGATCTGCAAGACCCAAAACTTGTAGAATCATTGACGCTTGGTTACCCTAAAATCTAGGATCAATCTCATTACCCGACTGCTCTTGGGAGCACGTTGAAACTCCGTATTAGATCTGGACCGCACATCGAGAGTCCGAATAATATGAGGTAAGGACTTAGGACCGCCTCGCTGGGCTTGACAACCATCTCGGAAATCAAATCCAGATAGTGTCCCACGGCTGTTCGCTTGAGTCCGGAGCGAGAAAGTGTGAGAACACTAGTTTCTTTACAAAATAAATATCTTGAATAATAATCTAAGACTCGTCGCTTGCGGATCAGTATTAAGCAACCAGACCATCAGAATCTGACCAAATTACACCCTCGGATCAGGAAAAATTTCATACACATTTACATGTACTCGGAATCTCTGATCGAGACCCACTGACCGTCGAACTGAAATCGGTCCGCCACACGTGATCTGGAAATCCAACTGAAATGAAAACTTAACTAAATGTAGATCCAGTGTTAGTGAGCTTAAGTCCGACCTTTGGCTCAAGGAGGCCCGCCAGAAGTGCTCCGTTGAGCTGAAACAGAGTCGCTTTGGTTATAACCTAAGTATACCTTGTCCACAAGTCTATTTCGGTGAGTTTTTAGGCTATATAAGGACCTTAAACCCTCTCTCATTTCAGCCATCCGAATTTGAGAAAAACCCTAGGAAAAGAGAGAGAAAGTGAGAGAGAAGTGGGAGATTCTTCCCTGCCGTTCTTCCCTGCCGTATCCAAGCTCAACCGCTCCATTCTCATCGCTTTCCCGGCGATTCCAGCTCCATTTCTCGGTAAGAAACCCTAACCCTAATATATTTTGGGGTTGTATAGGTTGTAGGTTATGAAATTGCTAACCTATTTCGTTCTCTAGGTTGCCAAACTGCCGAATACGAAAGCTTAGCAAACCTATCGTCTCCGTTACGATTCTACGACAAAAGGTGCGGACTTTAGGTGTATAGGTTATGGTTTTCAACACTTTCAATGTCAAATAATGATAGATTCATGATCTGCATGCAATTGCACATATACAAAGTGCTTTCTGTTTCCTGTTTTGATTAAAGATGTAGATTATGAAATTTTACATATTCTAGGTGTTCGTAGAAAATACCGTATACGTATAAATTTTGGAAATGTGTTTGACATGATTATTTGTTGTATGAATATACGGTATAAGGATAAATACTTATTTGGCGAAAGGATTCGCCCAAATACATGCTTTACTAATATACACTATATATGTTGAAAAACTATATTGTAGAAAGTACCGTATACATGTATATTTTAGAGATGTGTTTGCCATGATTATTTGTTGTATAAATATACTATATATTCGTAAAATATTTTCTTGGCGAAAGGACACGCCCTAATACATGTTTGCTAACATACACTAAGTATGTTGAAATAGTGTATGTTAAGTGCTTGTGAAAATGCTTGTGTGAGTAAGTGTTTGGATGTTGATGTCTTGGGAGGGTGTTGAGATAGGATTCTCAACTACCTTAGAGATATGTATGATTTTCTCCATGAGGTTGTTTACTTAAATCGCTTACTTGTGCAATATATGTGTGTGTATTCCTATTTAAGTAGTGCTTTATAATGTGCTTTATAACATGCTTTATAATATGTTTTATGATATGCTTGTTAACATGCTCAACTAATTGTATGATTTTATTTATGTAAGGCGTATGTTTAAATTCACGTTTATGTTGTACGATCCATCATGGGTGATGGGGGAGTGGTGTAACGAATGCTTGTAATAGCCCTGGCAGACCTAAATGGATAATACCAGACTTTGATTTTATGATTTGAATCTTGATCCACTACTGCTTTATCTATCTACAATTGATTGTGTTTGGGGCTATGATTATAGTCCAGAAATCGGTACCAGAATTGAATTTGTGGATGTGATTCATTTGCCACGTGAGATGTGTTAGACGAACTCGAGTCGTACTTCAGTTGGCGATAGTGGTTGGCCACATGAAGTGCTTATGCACTTCATGTCGTTCAACTTGTTATGTGCTCGAGCTAGCCGAGCTCGTCAAGTAACCCGATCTGTCTAATGTATGTTCACCATGTTTAGACGCTACTATTTGAACCTAGGGTACCAAACTTACCAGTGAAATCTATTTTAACCATGGTACCTCGATCCGCTAAGACTCATGAGCCGGACATGGTGGTATGGGACACCGTGGTCGAGCTGTTGGCCTACGCTGGGGCCACGTGCCTCCCTATAGTGACCAGTGAGCAACCAGACTCGTGAGCCGATTATGGTGGTATGGGACACTATATTCATGTTGTCGGCCTACATTGATAAGGTAATGGGGGAGTGGTGCAACGAATGTGAGGAACAGCCCTAACAGCCCTTTGTAGTGACCTCGAGCATACTCTGAAATCACGGTGAGCCTTAGAGTTTTGCCGCGATATATAGAGTATGAACTAGGCCTATTTCTGTATAGTGATGAATCATTTAAGAGGTGATGGGGGAGTGATGTAACCTTTGTGCGTAACAGCCCTGGCAGCCTTTGCAGTGACCTAGAAAAACACACCATCGTCTGAGATTAACTAGGACTAACGACCCTATAATGGATCATGTTTGGGAATGATACAAGGGAGGTACCTTAGTTTTCCAATCCTACTGTTTGAAATGGACTAATAAATACTCGATAATCATGCTCATCATGCATTGCATGTGCCTGGAAGATGTGGAGCACTGAGGGATGAAAGCATGCCGTGAACATGAGATGGTGTCGCACGAGGGAGGGTGTGGTGAGGGCATACATCATGCCAGCATTCATACTTGCATTAATAAAAGTAGTTAGGAGTGTTTGATTTTACTGCTTTATCATTACTGCTTGACTAAATTGATAACATGTTAACCTATACTTTACTGTTCCACTGAGTTGATCACTCACTCCCACATTACAGGACAGTGTTATACACACCAACCAGATTTGTTGAGTTTCAGGTGATGGTGATGCTTATTAAGTAGAATCGGACTACTTCTATGATGATGAGGAGGAGTTCTCCTATCTGTATCTCTCTAGCAGGTCTATAAAGACCTGGTATTGTATTGACGGGGCTATGATACTTGGGATAGAAGACATTACACTTCCTCACATTAGGTATATTTTAGAATTGTACTGTAATTATTTAACCTGGTAACTTTATCACACTCTGGAGACTCACCACAGTTTTTATATTTTATATATCTATCACAGTCTTCCGCTTACAATTTAACTGTCTCTGGAGTATGATATGCTGTTTTGGCTTAATCTCACTCATGTTCAATGTACTAATACCGACAACATTCAAACATCATTCATTTTGTTGCATAAGTGATGTTCTGGAACTCGGGAGTTAAGTTACTACTCGACCCCCGATTTTCGGGATGTTACATCTTTCCTCATGATAGTATTCAATTTCTTGTAGTCAATGCACATTCTCCAACCAATAGTAACTCTAGTTGGCACGAGTTCATTGTCGGCATTAGCTACGATATGATTCTGGACTTCTTAGGAACCACTTGAGTTGGACTCACCCATTGGCTATCGGATATAGGGTATATGATACCCACATCCAACAACTTAAGTACCTCGGCCTTAACCACTTCCTTCATGTTTGAATTTAATCGGCGTTGTGATTTTTGGGAGGTCTTCGTATTATCCTTAACAGGAATGAGGTGAGTATAAATCAAATGGTCAATTCCCTTAAGGTTCACAATTGACAATCCAAGGGCTCCTTTATACTCAATGAGAGTAGAGATAAGCATACTCTCCTATCAAAGGTTTTAGGTCAAGCTTCGGTGCTTTGAGGCTAAATGGTAGAGGCACTACATTAGTTTGGGGTAATTCTTCAAATTGTGGCCTTCACCCCACTACCAGAAAAAGGGCAAAGGCTACGGATAAAAACTGTACCTAAAGGCCTATTGCTACGGTTATAGTCCGTAGCACGTCCATAGCAATTGGTGGTGTAGCTAAAGGTCAAAAACATATGGCTATGGATTAAATCCGTAACAATAGATATTAATAACTACGGATATAATCCGTAGCTATACTTTCTATAGAGAAATGTACTTACAGTTACAGATAATAACTGTAGCTAAAGGTGGAATGAAATTCGTAGCAATATGCTGAAGTTAGCAATAGCTACGGTTTTTAGAACAAAATCTATGGCTAATAGCTAATTAAATATATATATATATATATAAATTATAACAACGGTGTCTGTTACCATTCCAACAACCTGCTGTGATTGATCAACTCATCTAAGCTAATACAATTAATGCTGATAGGAATAGTACATAAAATGCAATCAGAAAAAAAAAATGATGCATTTATTACAAATAGCAATCAAATTATACAATGCATCCTACATTCACATGTCTAAATAACCGATACTTCACTTTGCTCAAGCCTCTCCTAAAACTTTCCAATTTAGCATGTTTAACTTCTTTGACAAGAAGTTTAATATCCGCTTTTGATTTCATTTCTAGCTCTTCTTGATTTTTCTGCAGGTTCTTAAGTTGTTCTTTTGCAACATCCAATTCCTGTAGCAACAGCTCCTTCTCATGAATGGCAGACACTTTTACCAACTCCGAACGAATCTTGTCATCCTAAAATAGATCATCATATTCATGGGATCATAACGAATAGAAAGGATTTAAGAGATCATTTCATTAATGAATAGAAGGTAAAAAGGAACTTGTTCGAACTTGTGCTTTGACTCCATCTCTAAATACTTCCTACGAAGTTCTTCCATATCCCACTACATTTGAGTAACTCTTTCCCTTTCGACTCTATCTCCAAATACATTGTATATGCAAAAAGAGTTACAAGTAGCTTCTTAAAAGATCATTCGTTATCACAATTCAACCAAGATACCTACTTGCTTTTGTAGTCAGCACATTCCCTGTTCTCTGACAATTTAAGAAGTCCTTCCAATATCTGTAAATGATGCACCAAATGAAGGGAAAAAAAATCAATCCCAAATTGTAAAAGAGAGAAACTAGTACATATTTATAGAAGTGAATAAGAAGAGGAACCCCAAGTAGAAGAAGTTAAGATGCTTATAAAACTCCATGAATAGGATATGATGATATAATTCCTCCGTCCCATTCAGAAACAAGAATGCAAACAAATGGAGCATGAAAAATCAGGCTAAAATGTGAATATGATTTTAAAAAAATAAAAATAATAAAAATGAGAAGCCCTTCTCCTCCATAGTTTCCAGGCCACAATTAAGTCTGATTCACCTTTCTAATTCATCAGGCACACATGGATTTGGTTTATCAAACAGTTGATGAAGACCATTTGTACAAGCCATCACTATGTTATGTGTAAAGCGATGTATTACATAGCACTAGATGATAAAAAATTCAGCAGTCATGAAATTTCTAAACAACCAATTCCAACTAATCTATGAGTTCCACATGGGCCACAAATCATTGCTCCAATTGCTGCTTTACCAACATATTTTAAGTATGAAATAACAAAGAAGAAAAAGCAAAGCCCAATGAAAGATATGCCTCCTAAAGTTCTCGTTTGACATTGTCCAACCCACTAATGTCCTCCCATGAGACATTAGGCACCTCCACAACCTGCCAGAAACAGTTTATTCTCATGATCAGGTTACCTCCACTTGAGTTTATGGAATTTCTGAACAACCAATTCCAACTAACTAGCAGTTAAATCATTTATAGTAGAAAATCCAGTTCATGGAAAGTTGGTTCAAGATTGTACCAAAAATGAACCACAAACAACTAAGGAACAATGAAAATCACATATCTCAACTTAGAAATAAAAGCTACTACTTACTGGAATGATAGAGTATAAACCATTAGGAATCCGTCCAGAAAATGATTCAGTGGCCCACAAAGTTTGTGATGTTGTCTGGCATGACAATTCTTCTTGCTCAGGGTTTCGTGTAGAATTTCTCAAAGTCTCTTCCTGAGAAACTAGAGAAACGGTTTGCAGTTTTTCCATAAAACCTGAGGGCCACCAACTAGCATTAAAAGGCCCTGACTCTAATGGCCAGAAGTAGAATCCTGGAATAACAACAATATTTTCAAAAGTCACATGATAACAATGCAAGATTGTCATGCCCCAAACTCAGAAAACGGGCTCACAAAATTCCCGATCGCCGAATCCGGTGCCGACAACCTCCGTAGTACCCCATTCTCGGCTTCCAGCGCCCATATGCCAGATTCCGATCTTGGGATCTTACAAGGAGGATTTTTAGTATGATTTTTTTGTATAATGGAGCATAACCACAAGCATAACCAAGTCACAAAACAACATCACCACATATCCACTATATTAAAAACTTTAAATACAATACGGAAAGGGAAATACAGGGTGGTCAAAAAGCTCCAAAAAGATCTGATATGCGCTCCCAACGGTACCTACATGCAACGGTCGTGCATAAGCTTACAAAATCTTAGAGGGTGGTGTACGTGTGTGCGTAAGGCAAGTGTCGAGTGTACAATATTAGAGTAATGCGAAAATATGCGGTAAGTCCATGAATGCCATCAGCTGTAACAAAGCTATATGATGCAAGGCATGAATGCTATCGGCCATACCAAGGCCATGCGATGCGAGGCCTATGTAGACAAATGTCATATGCAAGATGCAAAGCAAGCATGTCAGTACTCATCAAGTACACATATCAGTATAATTCCTCTCTGGATATCACCAGGGTCAAATACACCTTACACTGATTGCCTCCTCCCTAGCTGCATAGTTAAGCAAGTGGAAGAGACCACACTATCCGCCTGACTAGTAGTCTACCAATACCTACCTGGCTCGTCGATAGCGGACTCATTTGCGAGCTGGTCAAACTCAGCCTAGCTTATAGCCACCTCACTCAGGCGGATAAGGCCACACCCCTTTCCAACCGACCACATACAGTGGGAGACGTGGCCTACTGGTATTCGGTACTCGGGCGCTCGTGTATCCACTCGGTCTAGACGTTGGAGCATCTCCTGGTACCAAAAAGGTTCTGGGATTTTCATCCAAGGACATCCTAAGTGCCCACAATGCTAAAGCCAATATTTCTAGTATCCGATACGACCATCCACAATGTGGCTAGGAGGCCACGGCCCTGATGTCGCTAGGGCGTGCAGTGATCAAGTCACACATATGCGAGATGCATAAATCACACCGTACAATTATGCAAAAATCTCACGCGTACTACGCACTCATGTGAGGCACTCCGTCTCATAAGGAGTCTCGTAAATGCCTCAGACCAACGGCTTTTGCTATGATCAAACATTCCCCATATTAAGCATACATATGATGTGTATGCGCATGAATCATGGAAATGTACTAAACATGTTATAAAGTAATGGATTATCCTTACACCGGAGATGGGCCTAGACGGCCTACACATAACCGGTATGGGTGTATCAATAGGCCCTAGGGAGATTTATAATGCACACATTAAACCAATATTATTCTACAATGTGAACGTCAAACCAACATTGCTCCCAAGGCATGGCCCGCCATAAAATATCATTACACAAACCATGGGGAATCACACATTGTAATGGACCTATATACGTCTCATTGGGCCTTGACCCATAGGCCTTAGATACATCAAATGGGTCACCTCATACGGGCCTTATATAAATCAAGTGGGCCACATCAATGGGCCTTATGTACATTGCAATGGGCCATACCCCATGGGCCTTTGAATACATCACCATGGGTCACATAGCATGGGCCTTATATACATCAAGATGGGCCTCAATGGACGACCATAAATAAATCAGGATGGGCCTCAACCACATACCAAGGTGGGGGTCCGCTTGAGCGATGGATCTATCTTATTTTTAGTCTCAAGCCCTTAAGATAAGCTCACCAAGTGGTTGGACAGATTGGATGCAACACATGCATCATGGTGGGGGTCCACATGAAGGCCCACCATCCTGTATATATTATGTATAATATAATATATAATTCATATATAGTATATATATACAATACTATATATAAAATATAATATTATATATATACACACACACACATGCACACACACACACACACACACCCACACGCATCACAGTGGGCTCCACCGTCCGTATGGACAGTGGGGATGAAACACACATCACGGTGGTCTACACCGTCCGACTGGACGGTGAGAGACAAACACATACATCACTGTGGGTCCCATGTGGGGCCCACCACAATGGTTATTAAGGTCACACGGACCTGAAGGAAGAGGAAAAACCAAATTTCATCTTGATCCAAAACTTCTGTGGACCCAAAAAGGGTTTCCAAGGTGGCCGTTCAATCCCACTGTTTCCTATGACGTGGGCCACCTGAGCTTTGGATGGGGTTGATATTTGGAGGGGCCCCACTTCACTAAGGGGCCCACTAAATGAGCCGCTTGGATGACAAGTATACATTATGGTGGGGCCCACGGCTGGGGACCGTGGGACCTGTTCGTCTACCCGCCAGCTGCCGCAGGATGCTGTGCCGTCCTCTCCTTGTTAGCAGCAGCAGCAACGCTGCTGCTATTGATGTTATTATTATTTTATTTTATTTTTGAAAAATGAATTTTTGTGGTTTTTCAGAGGTAGGGCCCACATCAACTGAATCCAGCCCCGCTAAGACAAATCCATCAAGCCCAATATTGGGCATCTTTTGGCATGTAGAAAAGTTCAAGTGATTTTAAATGGTGAGAATTAGTGTTTGCTAAGGTATGGCCCACAAGAAAGTTGGATCAACTTCATTTTTTGGCTCAATGCCTAAAATGAGCTGGTAAATAGGATGGACGGCATGGATTGAATTCATTCATCAAGGTGGAGCCTACACACATAGTCCACCCAAAATCCTTTAAAAACAATATTATATATATACATTTTTTTTCCTTTTATTAGCTTGCTAGTATGCCCACTGTCATCTCAAACCTTACCCATGTCCGGCGTCCTTGACGCTGGACAGTTGGGTCAAACATCTGTTTAAGGTGGGCCCCACCCATAGACATGTTATTAACGTGGGCCACCGAATGGTTGGATGGTGTGGATAATACACACATCAAGGTGGGATCCATCCAAGTGGGCCATACTGCCACATCATCATACAAACATGAAAGAGAGAGAGAGAAGGAAAGAGAGTGGGACATGTGAGATGGAGGGCTCTGCCACTATGAGCCCTCCCTTGCAAGCAATCATACATCAAGTGGGTCCCATTACACGTGGGCCCATCAAATCGAAAATTAACGGTGGAGATCCTTTCTCCATCACATGTAAGGTCTAGATGACCCTATCCATACTAAGAAAATAAACATCATGATGGGGCCATGGGGAATGGCCCCATCATGGAATGATCATGAGGATAAGGTGGTCCATCGGCCACATCAAGGGTCCAAAGTGAGTCCATACCATCAATCGGTAGGCCTCACTTGGCCCATCATCAAAACATGGAAAATCTACCCTAATAAGCACCCACCGCTCGATCTTCTAGGTCCATTGGAAAGCCGATCTCCTTGTGCTTCACTTTAATGGAGGGAGATGAGGTTTGAATGGTTAGGATGAAGGTTAAAGGGATGGGAATGGGCCACTCTCAACACACTCACTTTTCTCACACTTGGGATGCCATGGACGTGGGATTTTTTCTCCTTGCTTAGGAATGTGAGTTTGAAAAATGAGAGAGAGAGAGTGTGTAGTAAAGAGAGGGAGAGAGTAGCTTAGGTAGGCCATGATTACTTGTAAGAGAGGGTGGCTTGCAATAAATGGTTGTAAGAGGGCTAGGGGTAGGGTGGCTAGCCATAAGTGCTTGTAAGAAGGCTAGGAGGTAGGGTGGCTATAGCTAGGTTAGGGTGGCTATAGGTAGGGTGATGTCATCCATCACCCTCATAATTACCTAGGGATTTATGCCACATGGGATGGGTGGGTCCCACAATGTGCGGTCCATGGTCATTATAATGCACAGTCCACATCTTATGATCTAAGTGTTAGATTGGCACACGAGACGCGGTGTTGGAATCGCGGCGATGGCGCGGTCGCAATGGTACGGGTCTCGGAAAAAGCTAAATCAATTTTATAGGATACGACTTAGGATCGATCGCAAACGTTGATTATACGTCATAGATTGTCGGAATTCGACGGGAAAGATCGTGGATGTCGACGGAATAGTACAAACTAGGATACGGGTCTTACAGCTCTCCCCACCTAATAAAAATTTTGTCCTCGAAATTTGCACTACCATCGCAGCTAAACGTAACTCATAAGGAAATAGGAAACATAACATCATAACATAGTACAACATATAATCAAACATCGAAAAGATGGGGATATCGCTCGCAAATCTCCACCTCAAGGATCTGGTTGACCCTCTCGGTCTGTCCATCGGTCTGCGGATGATACATGGTATTGAGCTGCAAATCAGTACCCATTGCTCTCTGAAAGCTCCTCCAAAACTGAGACGTGAATCTCGGGTCTCGGTCTGAAACGATCGAAACAGGAACACCGTGCAGCCTCACGATCTTATTAACAAACATGTTGGCAAGTCGGTCCATATGCCAAGTCTCACGAATCGTAAGAAAATGTGTCGACTTCGTCAGACGGTCCACGATAACCTAGATGGAGTCATGGCTGCGCTGAGTCCTCGGCAAGCCCAGTATAAAATCAGTAAATATATGCTCTCACTTCCACATCAGGATGCTCAACAGCTGTAATAGACTAGGGGGTCTCTGATGATCGGCCTTAACAGGCTGGCACGTGTCACACTCGGCTGCAAAGCTAGCTATTTGGCGCTTCATCCCCGACCAATAATACTGACGCCTCATATCACGATACATCTTCATCGAGCCAGGGTGGATAGAGAAACGCGATCGATGTGTCTCGGTCATAAGATCTCGTCACAACTCAGGAATATCCGGGACACATAATCCACCTCTAAAGCAAAGTCCACCATCAGAACTAATCTGCCAAGTTGTCTGACTCTCAGATGCTACCTCTGCTCGGTAATCTTGTAATGACTCATCTGCCTGCTGAGCCTCGATCACCCTTACGACAAGAGATGGTTGAATCGACAGGCTCGATAACTGGACGATAGAAGACTGTAGACCAAACTCGAAGTCGTACTCTGCTACATCCTCGAGCATCCTCCACTCCTGAATCATCAAGTGCACCATCAGTCCTCGTGGATGACGACTGAGGGCATCTACCACCATGTTCGCCTTGCCCGAGTGGTACTGGAGATCAATATCATAGTCCTTTAGGAGCTCCATCCAATGCCTCTGCCTCATGTTCAACTTGGACTGAGAGAACAGATACTTCAAGCTCTTATGGTCAGAGAAGAGCTCGAATCTCACTTCATAGAGATAGTGTCTCCACACTTTCAGCGCGAAGACAACTGCTGTCAGCTCCAAATCGTGCGTAAGGTAGTTCAACTCATGAACCTTGAGCTGACGAGACGCATAAACCACTGGCTTCCCGTGCTACATCAAGACATCACCTAAACTAACTCTCAAGGCATTAGTAAATACAATAAATCCATCACTCCTAGAGGGAAGAGTGAGGACAGGAGTGGACGTGAGGCGGTCCTTCAGCTCCATAAATGCATGCTCACAAGTGTCACTCCATACAAAATCGGCACCCTTCCGGGTCAACCTGGTCAACGGGGTTGCAATACAAGAGAATCCCTCAATGAAACGTCGGTAGTAGACCGCCAAACTAAGAAAACTGCGGATCTCGGATGCGTTCGTGGGCTGGCCCCACTGACGTACGGCATCAATCTTTGAGGGGTCCACTCCGACACCCTGCCTTGTCACTACATGACCGAGGAACTTCACCTCCTCCTGCTAGAATTCACACTTCTCCAGCTTCACGTAAAGCTGGTGTGCACGGAGGTTCTGCAATGTAATCTCTAGATGCCGCTCATGCTCCTCATGGGTCCTCGAATATATCAGAATGTCGTTAATGAACACCACAATAAACTGATTGAGATACGGACGGAAGACGTCGTTCATCAACTGCATGAACACTGTAGGCGCATTGGTCAGTCCGAAGGACATGACTTGGAACTCAAAATGACCGTAGCGCATCCTGAAGGCTGTCTTTGGGATATCCTAATCTCGAACCCAAACCTGATGATAATCGGACCGTAAGTCAATCTTTGAAACAAGCTGCGCCTCCTGTGACTAATCAAACAAGTCATCGATCCTCGAAAGCGGGTACTTATTCTTGATCGTGACCTTATTGAGCTCGCGTTAATCTACGTAAAGCCTCAACAAGCCATCCTTCTTCTTTAGGAAGAGTACCGGCGCTCCCTACGGTGAACTTCTCGGATGGATAAATCTTAACTCACGCAACTCGTCCAACTGCTTCTGCAGTTCCTGTAACTCCAATGGTGTCATATGATACGGGGCCTTCGAAATAGGCGTGATATCGGGCACGAGATTAATCTGGAACTCGATGTGCTGACAATGTGGTAACCCCGGAATCTCCTGGAACACATCAAAAAAACCACAAACAATCGCCAGCTGGTCGATACACAAAGCAACTGACTCCTCAACGGCACATGATAATAGGCAAAAAAGTTGCTCTCCTCTGGGCTCGGCAATAAACTAGAATTTTGGCATGCCGGGTATACAAAATGTGACTGTTCTCGTGAAGCAGTCTAATATAACGTGGTACTCAGCGAGCCAATCCATGCCCAGGATAATGTCAAAATCAGACATCGGCAATACGAATAGGTCCACAGGCAAAAAAATATTTCCAATCAGAACGGGGCAAGATGAGCAAAATCGGTCTAATACTGCAGTCATCCCTGAGGGCGTCGATACTGACAAATCCTCACGGGAAGACTCCATCGACAAACCAGTCAATCGACAGAAATCATTAGCCACAAAGGAATGTGATGCACCAGAATCAAACAATACACGTACAATGCATGCAGAAACAGGGAGAGTACCCTCAACGACCCCTCCTGATGACTGAGGGTCCTGCTGTGCGGCATAAAATCTGCCCTGGGCCTACTGGGGAGGTGCAGGTCCCCTCTGAGGTCTCTGTTGATGCTGCTGCCACTATGACAGCCTGATCTGCTACCTCTGCTTCTGTGGGGGAGGCCCCAGAGGTTGGTGTTGTGGTTGCTGCTGCTGCTGTGGTGGCCGTTGTGGAGGCTGATGCGGTGTCCTTGGCTGCTGCCCTGGATGGGGACACTCGTGCACACGATGTCCTGTCCTACCGCATCCAAAACAAGTACTTGTAAACGGTCCCGAAGGTGGTGCTGGTGGTGCTGCTGGTTCTCGGAATGCTGGGCGGGTCATGCGTCGCTGCTGTGAACGATGCGGCTGATGCTGGGAACTACCAGAGGGCGCCTTCCTCTTCTGATCTCCTCTCTGGTCATGAGCTCTCTGCAAACTGGCCCAATCTGCCTCGTAAATCTTGGCCCTCTCTACAATCTGCTCAAATGTCGGAAGCATGTGTCCGATCACACGGCTCCTGAGGGTAAGATGCAAACTGTTCTCAAAACGGCGGGCCTTCCGCCCCTCATCATCAACAAGGTACATCACGAATCTCGATAGTACGATGAAACGAGCCTCATACTAGGACACAGTTATGTCTCCCTGGACTAGAGTCTCAAACTCTAATGCGCACTATTGTCACACATGCTCAGGAAAGAACTTTCGGTCAAACCGGTCCACAAAGTCCTCCCAGGTCCACATAAAATCGAGTGCTACCGATCGGGGTACAGATGCCTACCAATGCTGAGCCTCACCCTGGAGAAGAAACATGGCTAAGGTAACTCGCTGCTGGGTCGTACATCTCATGGTATTGAATATCTTCTCCACCTCGGAGCACCATATCTCTACGGTAGTAGGATCTGGCTCACCCCGGAAACGTGGAGGATCGTGGTATTGGAAGTCCTTGAGAAGGGCACTCGCTCGCTCCTGCTCGACCTCGGTTGGTGTAACAGTGGGACACATACTCTGCCCTTAAAGAATAGTGGTCATCGCCTGTTGCATTTGCTGCACCTGGGTGGCACTTACAGGTACGGTCGGATCCACACCGGTCTCAGGTAAAGGAGTGACATCTACAGGCTGGAAATCAGGAATATCCGGTGGTGGAGCGGGAGTCACATGTGGTAGAGCGGTAGTAGCAAGTGGTAGAGCGGGAGTCGCAGGTGGTGGAGCGGGATTCGCTCGGGTCGGTCTTCTAGCCATTACATCCTACAGGAAGCAACAAGGGCCTATCAGCCTTGAGAATTCTCAAAGGCATAAACGTCAAGGGTCTATGTCGAAAATTTACTAAGTTATTCAGACTCGGAACTGATTCATTCTAAGTTCATAGAAGATATGTGATGTGATCCTTAGGTATTCCCAAGTTATGCTCTGATACCAACTTCTGTCACGCCCCAAACTCGGAAAAAGGGCTCACAAAATTTTTGATCGCCGAATCCGGTGCCGACAGCCTCCGTAGTACCCCATTCTCGGCTCCCAGCACCTATATGCCAAATTCTGATCCTGGGATCCTACAAGGAGGATTTTCAGTATGAATTTTTTGTTGTATAATGGAGCATAACCACAAGCATAACCAAGTCACAAAACAACATCACCACATATCCACTATATTAAAAACTTTAAGTACAATGCGAAAAGGGAAATACACGGTGGTCAAAAAGCTCAAAAAAGATCTAATATACGCTCTTGCCTTAGCGCTGCTGATGTCCAACGGCACCTGCACGCAACGGTCGTGCATAAGCTTACAAAATCTTAGAGGGTGGTGTATGTGTGTGCGTAAGGCAAGTACCGAGTGTACAATATCAGAGTAATGTGGAAATATGCGGTAAGTCCATAAATGTTATCAGCTGTACCAAAGTTATATGATATAAGGCATGAATGTTATCGGTCATACCAAGGCCATGCGATGCGAGGCCTATGTAGCCAAATGTCATATGCAAGATGCAAAGCAAGCATGTCAGTACTTATCTAGTACACATATCAGTATAGTTGCTCTCTGAATATCACCGGGGTCTAATACACCTCACACTGATTGCCTCCTCCCTAGCTGCACAGTCAAGCAAGTGGAAGAGATCACACTATCCGACTGACCAGTAGTCAGCCAATAACTACCCGGCTCGTCGATAGTGGACTCATTTGTGAGCTAGTCAAACTTAGCCTAGCTTATAGCCCCCTCACTCAGGCAGATAAGGCCACACCCCCTTCCAACTAATCACGATATAGTGGGAGACGCAACCTACTGGTATTCGGCACTCGGGAGCTCGTGTATCCACTCGGTTTAGACGTTGGAGCATCTCCTGGTACCAAAAAGGTTCTGAGATTTTCACCCAAGGACATCCTAAGTACCCATAATGTTAAAGCCAATATTTTCGGTATCCGATACGACCATCCACGATGTGTCTGTGGAGGCCACGACCCTGATGTCGCTAGGGCGTGCAGTGATCAAGTCACACATATGCGAGATGCATGAGTCACACCGTACAATCATGTAGAAATCTCACGCGTACTACGCGCTCATGTGAGGCACTCCATCTCATAAGGAGTCCCGTAAATGCCTTAGCCCAACGGCTTATGCTATGATCAAACATTCCCCATATCAAGCATATATATGATGTGTATGTGCATGAATCATGAAAATGTACTAAACATGTTATAAAGTAATGGACTATCCTTACGCCGAAGATGGGCCTAGACGGCCTACACATAACCAGTATGGGCGTATCAATGGGCCCTAGGGAGATTTATAATGCGGACATTAAACCAACATTATTCTACAATGTAGACGTCAAACCAACATTGCTCCCAAGGCATGACCCGCCATAAAATATCATTACACAAACCATGGAGAATCACACATTGCAATGGACCTATATACGTCTCATTGGGCCTTGACCCATAGGCCTTAGATACATCAAATGGGTCGCCTCATATGGGCCTTATATAAATCAAGTGGGCCACATCAATGGGCCTTATGTACATTGCAATGGGACATACCCCATGGGCCTTTGAATACATCACCATGGGTCGCATAACATGGGCCTTATATACATCAAGATGGGCCTCAATGGATGACCATAAATAAATCAGGATGGGCCTCAACCACATACCAAAGTGGGGGTCCGCTTGAACGATGGATCTGCCTTATTTTTAGTCTCAAGCCCTTAAGATAAGCTCGCCAAGTGGTTGGACAGATTGGACATCATGGTGGGGGTCCACATGAAGGCCCACCATCCTGTATATATTATGTATAATATAATATATATAATTCATATATAGTATATATATACAATACTATATATAAAATATAATATTATATATATATATATATATACACAGACACACACACATGCACACATATATGCACACACGCACATACGCACATACACGCACACACACATGCACACACACACGCACACACCCACATGCATCACAGTGGGCTCCACCGTCTGTCTGGACGGTGGGGATGAAACACACATCACGGTGGTCTCCACTGTCCGCCTGGACGATGGGAGACAAACACATACATCACTGTGGGTCCCATGTGGGGCCCACCACAATGGTTATTTGAAATCCAACCCGTTAGTAAGGTCACACAGACCTGGAGAAAGAGGAAAAACCAAATTTCATCTTGATCCAAAACTTCTATGGACCCAAAAAGGGTTTCAAAGGTGGCCGTTCAATCCCACTGTTTCCTATGACGTGGGCCACCTGAGCTTTGGATGGGGTTAATATTTGGAGGGGGCCCACTTCACTAAAGGTCCCACCAAATGAGCCGCTTGGATGACAAATATACATTATGGTGGCGCCCACGGTTGGGGGCCGTGGGACCTGCTCGTCCGCTCGTTGGCTGCCGCAGGACACTGCGCTGTCCTCTCCCTGTCAGCAGCAGCAACAACACTGCTTCTATTGATGTTATTATTATTTTATTTTATTTTTTGAAAAATGAATTTTTGTGTTTTTTCTAAGGTAGGGCCCACATCAGCTGAATCCCGCCCCGCCAATGGAGTCTACCATCCATAACAAATCCATCAAGCCCAATATTGGGCATCTTTTGGTGTGTAGAAAAGTTCAGGTGATTTTAAACGGTGAGAATCAGTGTTTGCTAAGGTATGGCCCACCAGAAAGTTGGATCAGCTTCATTTTTTGGCTCAACGCCTAAAATGAGCTAGTAAATAGGATGAATGGCGTGGATTGAATCCATTCATCAAGGTGGAGCCTACACACATAGTCCACCTAAAATCCTTTAAAAAAATATTATATATGCATTTTTTTTTTCTTTTGTTAGCTTGCTAGTACGCCTACTGTCATCTCAAACCTCACCCATGTCCAGCGTCCCCGAGGCTGGACAGTTGGGTCAAGCACCTGTTAAGGTGGGCCCCACCCATAGACATGTTATTAGGGTGGGCCACCGAATGGTTGGATGGTGTGGATAATACACACATTAAGGTGGGATCCATCCAATTGGGCCATACCGCCACATCATCATACAAACATGAAAGAGAGAGAGAGAAGGAAAGAGAGTGGGACACGTGAGATGGAGGGCTCCGCCACTATGAGCCCTCCCTTGTAAGCAATCATACATCAAGTTGGTCCCATTACACATGGGCCCATCAAATCGAAAATCAACGGTGGAAATCCTTTCTCCATCACATGTAAGGTCTAGATGACCCTATCCATACAAGGAAAATAAACATCATGATGGGGTCCATGGGGAATGGCCCCATCATGGAATGATCATGAGGATCAAGGTGGTCCATCGGCCACATCAAGGGTCCAAAGTGAGTCCATACCATCAATCGGTAGGCCTCACTTGGCCCATCATCAAAACATGAAAAATCTACCCTAATAAGCACCCACCGCTCGATCTTCTCGGTCCGTTGGAAAGCCGATCTCCTTGTGCTTCACTTTGATGGAGGGAGATGAGGTTTGAATGGTTAGGATGAAGGTTAAAGGGATGGGAATGGGCCACTCTCAACACACTCACTTTTCTCACACTTGGGATGCCATGGACATGGGATTTTTTTCTCCTTACTTGGGAATGTGAGTTTGAAAAATGAGAGAGAGGGTGTGTGTAGTAAAGAGAGGGAGAGAGTAGCTTAGGTAGGCCATGATTACCTGTAAGAGAGGGTGGCTTACAATAAATGATTGTAAGAGTGCTAGGGGTAGGGTGGCTAGCCATAAGTGCTTATAAGAAGGCTAAGGGGTAGGGTCGCTATAGCTAGGTTAGGGTGGCCATAGCTAGGTTAGGGTGGCTATAGCTAGGGTGATGTCATCCATCACCCTATAATTACTTAGGGATTTGTGCCACATGGGATGGGCGGGTCCCACAATGTGCGGTCCACGGTCATTATAATGCACAGTCTACATCTTATGATCTAAGCATCGGATTGGCACACGAGACTCGGTGTTGAAATCGCGGCGACAGCACGGTCGCAATGGTACAGGTCTCGAATTAAGCTAACTCAATTTTACAGGATACGACTTAGGATCGATCGCAAATGTTGATTATACGTCGTAGATTACCGAAATTGGACGGGAATGATTGCGGAAGTCGACGGAACAGTACAAACTAGGATACAGGTCTTACAAAGATGCTTAATAGAACGTCACAAAGCAGAAGGCCAGAAGTAGAATCCTGGAAACATGAATGCTTAGACAAACTATTGTCATTACAACTTGGGCAAGAAATACATGGCATTATAAACCCAATTAGATGCAATAGGATACTTGACCTGAATGGTTGGGGTAATTTTCTCTCTGAAAAATGAGCCAGTTCCAAAAACATAATGCCACCCTATAAAGCAGACAATACAAAAATAAACGAATTAGGAACTTACCATTCATGAACACATCCATATGCACATGCATGACATACCATCAAGCTTCTGAGCTCAAAGAATATTCTACCATCTTTTACACCAGCATATGAAACAGATGAAAATAAGTGCAAGTGCTATAAATGCCCCCAACGTAATGCCAACCTTAGAGCCAGTGGAGAGGTGAGACTCACATGTACGTAGCCCCGAGTGCGATCAGATAAAACCGTTCCACGACTGGTCGTAGGCACATCACGACTGTTCGTGAGGCCTCCACAACTGGTCGTGACTTGCACACGACTGGTCGTGAGACACCAGAATTCAATGCTGGAGTTTGAGTCATAGCTACAGGACTGGTCGTGAATGAGTCGGCATTGTTCCTACGGCAAGTTGATCAGTCTCCAGGACTGGTTGTACCTCAACCAAAAAAATTCCAAAAATTTACAACAACTTAGGACTGATCTTGGAATTTCTTGGACTGGTCGAGCTAGTTCTAGGACTAGTCGAACAGGGTCCAAGACTAGTCGTAGAACAGACCAAACACTTATAAAATGATTCAATTTGAATTATGTATACAAAATGACCTACCCTAAGGTCAATCTAAGGTCTTTTATACCTTGAATGTGAAGTAAGGACGGTGAAACTTCATTTCTTCAGATGATGGTTGACCATTAAAGATTATGAAACTTGAGATCTATACACTTAATGTAGCTTGAATATAAGATCTTCTAAAGCTTGGATTATACTTCATCTTGTACTTTAGTCTTGAGTTGTACTTGATCTTGAGTTGTACTTGAGACTTGAACAGGAACTTGCCTTTTGATGTAGCTCTTGAAAGACTGAACTTGAAGCTTACAAGAGTGGACAATATACCTGACCTTGCATGACTTGAAGTAGAGCTTCATTCTCAACTTGAAGCATTGTGATGCAGTGCCTTGATCATATATATATATATATATATATATATATATATATATATATATCATGCTACACAAGACTCAGATAGTGTTTTTGGCAACACAAAATTTGATAAAGAAAGGAGCAATCAATCATAGCACTTACACATTCCCATGCTGACCTGGCTCTGATGGGCTTTAGGTTTGGAATTTTGGGTTGGATTGTGAGCTCCTAAAGGCTCGGATTTGGGCTTTGGGTTCGGGTTAGGGTGTTGGGTTCGGGTTTATTGATCATGGTCCGAATTGTCCTTATCTGTTCATGATGTTAGCTTAAGTGGGGTGTCTATAGATTGTCACCGACATAGGTGTGTACTTGTTCCTCCGTGATGAGAGTGTACATGTGTCAACTTCTTACGTAGGCCTCCAGTGGGAGTGTACACTTGTATAGGCTAGAGGTGAACTTGATTTAAAACCCTCGAGAGAGTGTTTACGAACCCCAAGTGCAGGGCTATGATGTAGTAATAAGTCGGTGAGATCGAGGGCATACCCATGGGGACTTCTAATTATGTAATTTTTGAAATGCGTTAGATTTAAAACTAGAACTAGAACTAGAACTAAACTAACTAATAAATTTTGATTTAAAGTGTAATTGTGAAGGAACGTATCAGAGATAAAATACTAAAGTGCTAAAGATCCACTTATAGCTATATCTTAATGTTAATTCACTTGATTCAATTGGATTACTCAACTAGAATAGGAGTGATATCCTATCCACCCGGATAGTAGAGCAGTTAAATCATCATTCATAAAATTAAAGAAATAATTAAACTTCAATTGAATTGGTTTCCTCATCATGCATCTAATAAGTGATTACAGGGAATTCAAAGCATCTATCATGCCTGGAGTCTACGATAGATCAATGGATTTTACAGATTAATCCTTTACGAAACATATAAAAATTATTCTTAGCTTTCCTAAGTATCCATTATGCCCGTAGTCGACAATGAATCAAAGTAAACTAAACATTAAGAACTACAAGCTTCACCTCTTAGCTCTAGATAAGAGATTAGCTAGTCATAGCTAACTCAAAAAGAAAAGAAAACCTAAAAGATATATTAAAACCCATGAAGAAATCGAAGTAAAAGAACCTTTCTGATACTCTACGTAAGCCTTCTCTCCCTCTCCAAACCTTATAAGATGATTTAGGACATCTTAAGACCCCAATTTATAGTTTTAGAACTTCATATTTCACACTGCCTAAGAAAAATCACAAACCAACTTTGAATTTACGCAGTCTTGCGCACCATCGATTGCATCAAAGTTCCTTCGATGGCATTGAAGATCCCTTGATGACATCAAAGAAAATTTTCCGGCAACTAACTTGGAAAATTCATGATTTTCTCGATGGGATCAAAGTTGTCTTCGATGGCATCAATTCCATAATGTTAACCATAATCATTACCTCAAAGTGGACAGATCAACACAAGTTATTGATTCCAAACATATCTCCTCTTCACTTATTTTTCAAGCTTTTCAATTTTACATCGATGACTTTTACACTATCTATTCTTTTTTTTCTTTTTTTTTTTCCTTTTCATTGATTTCTCATTAAAACACATACCATGAGTAGTCATTTTCAATTTCAAGTATTTTTTAGTTGGTTATTTTCTTCTTTTTATACCGAGGTAGATAAAGATCTCCAGACTTGGGTCCTAACACTTTTAATTAATCATCAAGCTAAAATTAGGAATTCAAGTTAACTTCACCGAATACAAGTTAGATGTGAATTGTGAACTCGACTCAATTGATGTTTAAACTTTTTTTATTAATTAATTAATTTAAAGAATTTTATTAAAAAATCTACTAATTAACTAGACTCTAGAATTTTTTTTTTAATTATTTTTTTAAATTTACTTTATATCTTATCATAATAACTCAAATATATCCAAATACATAGAATATCAATTTTTAAAAAAAGTTCAAAACATTTTGTTCAAAACTAAGAAAATACAAATTAGTTCATTTAATCTCACCACAACCTAAAATCTATAGTCCTCAGTGTAAAATATATGCAATTTATCATAACACGAAACAACGAAATTAAAAGAGTAATGAGTAAGAGAAATAGTACCTAAGGAAGATCAATAAAATGGTATGAAGTTTTCTTCATCTAGAGGGATTCGTACTACACAGAAAAAAACCTAAAACAAACTTTACTATTCTAATCTTAATCCTAAGGAAGTAATAAATAGATAAATGGACCTCATTAGACTTGAAAGTCAAACTTGATAGATAAGATCAATCAAAGGGATGGACATATCCTTTAAATTAAATTTTTCAATGAATGGTTTGAGACAATGACCGTTCACTTTGAAGATGTTACCATTCATTGGGTTTTCTATCTCGACAACCCCATGAGGATAGACCGTTTTAACTCTAAAGGGATCGGTCTAACGAGATCTCAATTTTTTGAAAAAAAAAAAGATGAATTATAGAATTATATAATAAGACTTTCTAATTTGAATTTAAAAAAATTCACAGAATGTTCCTGTCATGGAACACTTTCATTATGTTTGTGTATATCCTAGAATTCTCATAAGCAACATTTTGAATTTCTTTAAGTTCATTCAATTGTAATTTGCGCAACAAGCCGGCTTTGTCAAGATTGAAGTTGAAATTCTTTATAGCCTAATACAGTTTATGTTTCAACTCCACAAGCAAGTGACAAGCCTTCCCATAGACAAATCTAAAGGATGATATACCAATAGGGGTTTTGTATGTTGTACAGTAGGCCCACAATGCATCTGTCAGTCGAAGTGACCAATCCTTACGATCTAGGTTAATCGCTTTCTCAAGAATTTATTTTATCTCCTTATTTGATATTTCACTTGGCCGCTTATTTGAGGGTGATAGGGGGTACTCACTTTATATGAAATGTCGTATTTCTTCATCAATGCTTCAAATGGTCAATTGCAAAAGTGAGTTCCTCTATCACTTATAATGACGCAAGATGTTCCGAACTGGGATAAGATTTTTTCCTTTAAGAACTTAGTAATCATGCGATGGTCATTATTTCGACATGAAATTGCCTCAACCCACTTGGAGACATAATCAACAATGAGTAAAATATAAATACTTCTAAATGATTAGGGGAATGGCCCCATGAAATCGACGCCCCAACAATCAAATGCTTCAATGATGAGAATGAAGTTCAGTGGCATCATATTTCTACAGGATAGTCCTTCCAATTTTTTTACAACACTCACATGCTTTGCAAATTTCATGTGTCCTTGAACATAGTGGGATAATAAAAGCCGCACTATAAAATTTTTACTATAACCTTCTTAGCCAAAAAGTGGCACACATGTGTGAGAATGGTAAAAGGAGATGATACTTTGTTGTTCACATTTCCTAATGATTTGATCTGGGCAATATTTAAAAGATGTGGATCATCCTAGAAGAACGTGTGTACCTCGACATAGAATTTCTTCTTATCTTATACAGTCCAATGAGTAACAAATCTACCTATGGGAAGATAATTAAAAATATCAACATACTAAGGTAATTGCGAGACTTTAAAAAGTTGTTCATCGGGGAACATGTCATTAATAGGTGTTGTCTCTATGGAATCTGATAAAACAAGCCGAGAGAGATGGTCAGCCACTACGTTCTCCACTTGTTTCTTATCACAGATTTCTAAGTCAAACTCTTGGAGTAGAAGGAACTATCTTAACAAATAGGGATTAACATCTTTCTTTAAAAAAAAAAGGTACTTTAGCGTCGCATGGTCAGTGAATATAATGATCTTGGATTCTGTCAAGTAGGACATAAACTTGTCCAAAGCAAACACTATGTGTAAGGCCCGTATCCTAGTCCATACCGTTTTATAGACTCCCACGATCCTCTCTGTCGAATTCCGACAACTCATGACCTTTAATCGGTATTTACGCACGACCATAAGTCGCATCCTGTGATTCTGAGTCAGCTTGAGTAGAAACTTGTACCATTGTGACCGTGCCATCGCCGCGGTTCCAACGCCGCATCTTTCGCACTGATACGATACCCAGGCCAGAGATGTGGGCCCACGAATATTTTGAAGAAACGTCGCGCATTGCGAATTCTGAGAGAATCTCTACAACCCATTACATCAATTAATCAAGTACTATTTAAGTACAAACTCATGCCTCTCTCATCCCTTTCTTACCAATATAGACAAGAAACCCATGCTCCATGCTACCTTACCCCCCATAAGTCAACTCTCTCTTACACACACCCATCCCTCTCTTACACTACCCATTCCTCTCATCCCATCCTTCTTACACAACTCCACTTCTATCTCATTTCACTCCATTCTCCACCATTTCCAAGAAACTAAGGAGAGAAAATAAGCTAAGTGACGCCCACTCCCTACCACCCAATCTCCCATCCTATCCATCCATACTTCATCATCTTCCATCAAAGAGAGAGCCAAGGAGTTTGACATTCCATCCGACCAAGAAGATCGAACGGTGGGTGTTTTATAGGTTAGATTTGTGTTTTGATGATGGGCCAAGTGGGGCCTACCGATTAATGGTATGGATCCTATTTGGACCCATTTTGATGTGTGTATTGTAATCCTAGGAGGGCTCATAGTGGCGGAGCCCTCTCTCGCTCTCACTCTCTCTCTTTTTGCATGATGACCTACCTAATCAATACATGTATGGACAATCCAGACCGTCTAGCTGGACCATCCAGATGGTGGGGAAAACACAAATATCGACATGATCCCCAGCTGCATGGACCCCACCTGGTGGACCCTTTCTTGATGTATGTGGTCGATATCCTCACCATCCATCATTTATTAACCCAGACCATGGGCCAGGCGGCCCATCTTCAATCGGACCAGCTGCTGCCCAGCAGCTGGCACTGATGGAGGAAAAACACAATATATCAACTTGATTCTAGTTGCTGGGCGACTCTTATGTGGACCCCCACCTTGATGTATGGTGCGTCCACACCAGCCGTCCACTTTGGAGAGATCACTTGGTGACGTGGGCCCACCAATCTCATTAAGCCAGCCGCTGGCAACCGTCTAGGCTGCCTGCAAGCTTGGATGTAGGAGAATACAAATATCAAAATAATCCAATCCATGGTGGGCCACCACATGGGACCCACGTGTTATATGTATTGTATCTGCACCGTCCAAACCCTGAACGGTCGGACCCCTATGTGATGTATGTGTTCTGTCCACACCGTCCAGTTGTTTGGGATGGTGATCGACCACCAAGATGTATCTGTTTCATCCCACCGTCCAGATGGGACGGTGGGAACCCTCTGATGTATGTTGGGTGGTGTTCGTACCGTCCAGCAGGCCTAGACATGGGACCCACCTTGATGAATGTTCCTATCCACACCGTCCAGCCTCGTGGATGGTGGGATCCACCTTGATGATGTATTATATCTTCACTGTCCATCCATTTTTCCAAGATCATTTCTGGGTGGGCCTCGGTCTGATTTGGCAGGCCTGGACGCTGTATCTCAAAAGAAAAGGTAAATAATATATATATATATATATAACACACATATATATGTATATCTGGTGGGCCCCACATAGGACCCACCTGATGGATGTAGATTGGCTGGTGTACCGTGTAGCTATATAGCTACTGAATTACATCAGCAAGTTCCATGGGACCTACTCCACACATGTTGCACGTGTAGAGGTGGGACCCACCTTGATGTGTCTTTTATATCCAAATCGTCCGTCTGTTTGGGGACGTGGACCCCACCACATGATGTATGTGTTTTGAACCCACACTGTCCATCTGGATGGTGTGGTGTGGGGTGCACTGTGATTTATATATTCTATATCCACACCATCCATCGTTGGACGATGTGTTGCATGGGGCATACCATGATGTATGTATTTTATGTCCACGTCGTCCATCTACCGGGCCAACCTTGATAGATGTGTTTCATCCACACCATCCGGCCAAGAACAATGGGCCCACCTACCATGTAATCGCAGGGCCCACCATGATGTACGTGTTTCATCTATATCGTCCACTTATGCGGCCCACCTTGTGATGTGTTGTATAATCACACTGACCATCCACGTGGCCCCCCACATGACATAAGTGTTTTATCGGTCTTAGTCCGGCCATGGACCCCCCCCTCCCCCCCCCCCCCCCCCCCCATTGTGATGTATAATAGGCCCATGTTAGAGGCCCATTATGATGTACATGTGGCCCATGAGTGAGGCCCGACGTGCTGTCTGTATGGCTCATGAGTGAGGCCCAACGTGTTGTATATGAAGCCCATGTGATGCAGCCCATTGTAATGTATATGAGGCCCATGTGATGCGGCCCACTTGATGTACATGAGGCACATGTACTATGGCCCACTTGATGTATATAAGGCCATTGTTGCGGCCCATGTATTGCGGCCCATTTGATCTATATGAGGCCCATATATTGCAGCCCATTTAATGTATATGAGTGTTCACACCCCAAGTATAGGGTTGTGATGTAGTAATAATCTCGGTGAGACCGAGGTCGAATCCACAAGGACTGAATCTTGTACGTAATCTGAAAGTAACCAGAAATAGAACAAGATGAAGATGTAATCTAAATCAGAGGAATATGAGGGAATAATGGTGAAAGTATTAATCTAAAACTTGTAAAATTCAAAGGTAGGAAACTAGGGATTCAGAGGATCCACTTGTAGAGATCATGGAGATCTATGCTTGAATCATGAACTTAACTTGGACTTTGAGTCCCATCTTCATCTAGTTGGAAGATATATCACTAAAACTCAATCTGAACTTCCTTTGATCTAGTTTTTAAGAGATGAGAGGTACGAGGATTAGAGTTGATTCCATCACAAAACCATGTCCAAGGGGTAAAGTAAACAACAGAATTAAACCAATCCACAACCAATCAGAAAGATGTATGAATGTTAGGAAGGATTCTATCATCCAACCATGTCCAAGGGGCAATGGTGAACAGTAAGGCTTCCTAACATCACAATCAAAATAATGGAAAGGGAATACTTAAAGCCATCGTAGATCTATTGTAATTTTAGTCACAATAAACCAATAAAAACTAGAAGTATTCCTTATAATCAAACCATAATCAACATCAATTCAGTGTAAGCATGAATCAAACCTGTAAAAAACTACCTATCATGCCACAAGCTTCACCTCTTAGCCCTAGCTTAGAGGTTTAGCTAATCACGGACATGATTAGACTAAAATCTCTTAAGAAAAAGTCATAAATTGAAATTAAAAACAAAGAGAAGAGAAGAACTCTAACAGATGGCCAGCCCTACGCTCCTCTCACTCTCGTCAGATCTCCACACCTTGCTCATGTTCTTGCCCACGTCCCTGTTGTCCCTCTCTCGTGCATTCTCTCTCTCTCTCTCTCTATAGGAGCTTTGAGTTCGGCTAGAGAAGGCAGCGTGTGTTCTCTATTTATGCAGCAACTCGTGCTACTTTGCATGAAATCTCGATAACACAGATCCCATTACATCTCTTTGGACGGTTTTGGATGGCCTACAAGATGGATGGTCCAGATCGTCCAACCGATCACAGCCAAGATCGTGCAATGGCCCACCGTGGACAGTTTTCACGAACGCAGGGCCTGCAAATGGACCTACGCTGTGATGATTGGTGGGCCCCTGATCAGCTTTGGAAGAGAAATCCACTCTATTCATTGGATGCGCCTCGAAGTTCTGGTCAGAAATGGATGATTTTGGATTGCTTTTAATGCGGCCCACTTGATTAATCTTATGGTCGTTCATCCTGCGTTTGAATGGTTAGGAATCCATCCTTACTGTTTCTTGGAATTTGATCACCTAGGTCTTGCTCAGACGGACCTTGAGATTTTAATGGACGGTCCAGATTAGTTGTCTGGGCCACGATGGTGGCCCACAAGATCGAACCACAACTCTCTGTTCCTGTTGCGTGGCTGGAGGAAGAAGGATTTCTAAAGCTCTTGGGTCAGCGGTCTATTGACTGGTCTGGCTAGTGCGGTGCACATCTAGTGCACGCGAGTGATGAGGTGCACTTGCAAGTGGGTCTCACTTGTGACATTTCTTGGAAGATCTAATCCATCCATACATTGTGCCACTCCATTTAAGGGGGTGGGACCAAAATTGAAGCATATCCAGATTGGTGATTTATGGGCTGATCTATCTTTGGGCCACTTTCACAAGGATCCAATGGCTAAAATTTGACATGTACAGTTAATTTATGGTCTGCAGGCCAGATATAAAGTTTCGAGCCGAATAGATAGTGAGAACCTTGTGATCTTGCATTCTAGATGATTTTCGGGCCCGTTTAATGTGAGTGGCCTAATTTTCTCGGATCTCTGGCGTGTAAATTTTTCGATCTCGGTTCCCTGAAGTCCGTCCCTTGCCTTGGTGATTTATGAGCGTTAAATCCATGCTTTTAGTACCCTTTTTCAATCTAAGCTCCTAAAATCACATTTTAACACGAACACGATTAAAATAAGACGCTAAGCATTATCATGTTCGTAAAATCAGGTAATAATTGGGTTCTAATATGCAATATTTGACCCTCAACACAACTCTCAACCAACATTTTGCTAGTCCCGAGCAAAGTATGTGAAAAATAATTTAAGAATTATGGGACAATTTCTATAAACTCGAGTGAGTTTTGAAAACAATCCAAATACTTAAAGTCTAAGATTCATGAATATTGGCCATTACTTTCTCTTATATTCAAGCGCATGGTAGACTTCATAATCAAGTTCAAAGTATTAATCCATTAATTAGAAAAAATTCTAAACATTGAGTTCCATGGGTGTATAGTGTAATCTCGGCTTATCATCATTATGATTCACTTCTCTATTTCATGATATCATTGGTAACCAACAAGAGCATTCAGGACAATCAAAACCTAAACCAAAACGTGCTTCACAGATCATCCTTTCATTACACCAACCTTTGATTTTTCATTTAAAAATAATGCCAAGGAGGGGAATCAAATCCTCACCTATAGGGAGCAGACCTATGGTGAAGACCATTCGCCCAACCCTTTCCGAATGTCAACCTTGGGGAATCGAACCTTCACCTATAGGGAGAAAACCTATGGTGAAGACCATTCGCCCAACCCTTTCAATTTTCTTAGGTTGGTTCCTTTCATGCTTAGTGATTATCAAGTTAATCCTTCAATATCTAACTGAAACCTCAATATGTAAGCGAGATGTGACATGTGAAATCATGATTCAATTAATGTTTAAAACTTCTAATCATGGATTGATAATTCAAACTCAACTGTGGAATCTATCATTTTTGTAAATCCCCGACACTCCGTATCTTATAATTCTAAATCAACAATGGCCGTCAAAATCACTTCAAATTCAGAAGAATTTCCAAAAAAAAAATTAAAATTTTTCGTAGTTTTTTTCACAATTTTTGCTCAAGACTGAGAAAACACTAATTAGATGACCTAATCGCCCACTCCCAACCTAAAATCTACATTATCCTCAATGTAAAAAGAAAAAATAGTAGGCAATGCACATTGGACAACGACAGTAAAAGAGGAATGATGGACAAATAGTACCTGGATGAAAGAATCAAGAGGCTTTCCCAAGATATCAGCATGAGATCGAGTCATCACAAGAGTGAAATCAATGAAAGCAAACTATCCTAAAACAATGTAGAAAGCAAACTAACCTAATGGCATAAAACCAACTAACCTAGAACAACATAAAGTAAACTACCCTAGTCCTATGAAAGCAGCAAATTCTAACCTCAACTGTGAAAGCATGGGAAATCTACTCAGTCATGCATCCAGGTTCTTCTTTCGGCCAATATCTTGGTAAATTTCTCAAAAGGTTTCTCAACAAGACCAAGAAGAAGCCCTTTTCACAGTAGGGTTGGATGTCCTTGAGCATAAATGTCCAGAGAAAATGATGGACCTCGGCATAAAGTTTCCTTTTAATCTTCTGAAGTGTCTGAAGTATATACGATTCACCCATGGCAGAAAAAATTTCAAAGTTAGTACACCATGATGAATCAAAGACTACAACTAGATGATATTCACAAAGAATCGTAGTAGGTGGTGTAATCTCAACACATGCCGAAGTTTCACTCTTTGGTTCAATTTTTAGTTCCTCCTTTAATGGTAAACATTCAGGATTTGGGAGAGGAGGTACTTCAGAATTAGGGTTCTCTCAATCCGTGACAATTACTGAGGTATTGTCTTGCGAGGCATCCACTATTTCTTGTATCATGGGATCGTTTGAATCTACAAAGTGTGTCAAGCAATCATCCAAAGAGTTAAAATATTCAGTTGAAAGGAGTTCATTCATCCTATCGGGATCTGTGATGATATGCCCAATAACTCCTTATCTTTCCTGAGAGTAGAAATGAGCATACTCTCTTGTTGCTACTCAAGTTGGGAAGAAATCACCACCTGGTATGTCGCATCTTGACCTAAAAATTCATATTCCAAATCAGAGGGTAAAGATTTTAGGTCAAGCTTCGGTGCTTTGAGATTAGACGGTAGAGGCACTGCATCGGTTTGGGGCAACTCTTCAAATTGTGGCCTCCACCGATTAACTTCAAGTACTGGCGCAGTATCAAACATGACACTAATCTCCTTAATCATGTCATTATTAAAATCATAGGAGTGGGCCAGGCATATCTCTAAAGGGTCAGAGGATAAGGTCAGAGGCGCTCTATCTTTCATGAAAGAGCCAATCATGTTAATGTCGGGAAAATCGTCATCATTCTTCCAGCATTGAAAAAGATATTTAACTTCAATTTCATATTCCCGAAAGACATACTCATGACTCCATTCCTGCAATTGATGATTGCGTTTGAAGTGGCAAGGAATGGGCGACCAAGAATGACGGGAATCTGAGTGCTCATGTTACTGATGAATTCTGTATCTAGGATGATAAAATCTATTGGGTAGTAGAATCTGTCAACCTGGACTAACACATCCTCGATTACCCCTCTCAGTACACGAACTGAGTGATCGGTAAGTTGTAATATGGTTGGGGTGGGTTTTAATTCACTCAAACCTAACTGTTTGTACACCAAGTAAGGAATCAGATTTACGCTTGCGCCTAAGTCAAGAAGTGCGTGCGCAATTTGATAGTTCCCGGTTACACCTGATATGGTTGGGCTACTGGGATCTTTGAATTTCTGCAGCACATCTTGTTTTAGGATGACACTCACTTTCTTAGTCAAGAAGATTTTCTTTTGAATATTTTGCCATCTTTCGGTTGTACATAAGTCTTTCATAAATTAAGCATATAAAGGTATTTTTTTTACGGCATCAAGTAGAGGAATATTGACCTTCACTTGTTTCAACACCTCTAGAATATCCTGAGAGTTAGAGAAAGGTTTTGGTGCAACCAACCGTTGAGGAAATGGAGCAATTAGCTTGTCTTGAAGTTCCGGTTCTAATTCTTATGGAGCAATGCTAGGTCTATCATTGTTATCATCTTCCGTATCCTTAGGCTTTTCAGCCTTGATCGAAATAGTTTTGTCAATGGTCTTCCCACTCCTAAGAGTGGTGATAGATTTAGCCTGCTCCATCTGATCTAAAGAGCTTGGATCACTTATCTCATATTACGGTTTGGGATTGGGGAGAGGTTGAGCAGGAAGCATCCCCTTTCCCTCAATTATTATGTGTAACTCTATCCTTTAAATGGATGATGTAAGTGATCCTATTGCTGATTTGATATCTTTGTTGAATAGCTCTTGGTCTTGAATGTGCTTTAGAGCTGGATCCTCTTGAGGTTTCCCTTGATTTGGAATTTGATTGAAGAAACCTTGAGGGGTAGTAGTTTGTCCATTCCTCCAACTGAAGTTTAATTGATTTCTCCAACTAGGATTGTACGTATTAGAGGTGGGTCCATTAAAAGGTCTTTAGTAATTATTTACGGCATTAGATTGCTCAGTCAGTACCTCTTGAAAGGTAAATATAGTTGGACAATTTTCAGTTGTGCGACTGTTACAGTCACAAATACCACAAATAACTTCCTTACCCTTATCCTTGATTCCATGGCCTCGAATTTCTTTATGAGGTTAACCACTTTAACATTGATATCATCATCCTCTTTCAGCAGGTATACTCCGCCCCTTTCCTTTGATTGAGTGGGTCTAGAAGTGGTACTCGATTTTGGGTATGTGTCCCATGATTGTGCATTTTCAGCAAGTCTATCCAAGTAATCCCACACATCATTGACATTTTTATTCATAAATTCCTCATTGCACATCGTCTCAACCAATTGGTGCATGGAAGATTTCAGTCCATCATAGAAAAAGTGTGCAATATGCCACGTTTTAAAACTGTGTTATGGGCATGAACTAGCAAGATCCTTGAACCTTTCCCAACATTAGAAGAATGTTTCATCCTCCTTTTAGGCGAAGTTCATGATTGATTTTCTAAGGGTGTTTGTTTTGTGATATGAAAAAAATTTCTTTATGAACTCCCTTGTCATGTCATTCCATGTTGCAATAGATCAGGGACGTAGTAAATGTAACCACGTCTTAGTTTTCTCTTTTAAAGAAAAGGGAAAGAGTTTCAGCCTAACTGTGTCCTTAGACACTTTAGGAAAATATAAAGTGGCAATGATTTCATCAAACTCTTTCAAGTGTAGATACAGATTTTCATATTCAAGCCCATGAAATTTTGGAAGGAGTTGGATCACCCCTGGCATGATATTCATGTGTCCCGTAATTTCTAGCATGAGGGCGTGCTCACCCCCGCTTGTTATAAATAATCTCATAAAGTACGAAGCGGGGGTGCTTGATGCACCTCATTCTGATCCTGGATGTCCTCCACCCTAGGTTTGGGGGGGGGGTAGAAGAGGTTGATTTGCAGCAATCACTTCAACTAACTCTGGGGATCTCGAGTAGTGTCTAGTCCTGCGATAGATAGTCAACCTCTTAACTAATCCTCCTTCAGTCAATAGACGTCGAGTGTTATCACGGACCCACTTGGGCATGAAACACTCGCAACCCTCAATTCAAATTCTAAACCTAAGCCTAAGAGAAAGAAAGGAAATAGAAACTAGAAAGAAAGAGAAAAGGGTTGGAAAGAAGTTACTAAATTCGAAGTTCTTAAGTTAAAAACTTGCAAAATAAAATAAACCAAGTTAATTTCTAAAGATAGAAAGTCTAGAAATAGCAAGAGATTTTAAAATAGAAAGTAAACTAGTTTCTAAAAAGGGAAAAACTCCTAAAAGAAAATGGAAATTTTCTAAAACAAATTAGGAAAGTTCTAAACCTAAAATAGAAAGAAAGTTAGTTTCTAAATTTAGAAAGTTTCTAAAAATAAAACCTTAATTCTAAAAATAGAAAAAAAAATAGAGAAATTAGAAAGAAATTACCAATTTTGAAGATCTATCTCAGAATCCTACAAAATAGGAAAGTTAGGTTAGCTACTAAAAATCAAACAGAAAAATCCTAACTTAATAATTAGGGAAAAAACCTGATCTTAACCTAATTCTAAAACTAATTAATCTCAGAAAATGTAACCGTCAATCCCTGACAACAGCGCCAAAAATTTGTTCACACCCCAAGTATAGGGTTGTGATGTAGTAATAATCTCGGTGAGACCGAGGTCGAATCCACAAGGACTGAACCTTGTATGTAATTTGAAAGAAACCAGAAATAGAACTAGACGAAGATGTAATCTAAATCAGAGGAATATGATGGAATAATGATGAAAATATTAATCTAAAACTTGTAAAATTCAAAGGTAGGAAACTAGGGATTCAGAGGATCCACTTGTAGAGATCAGGGAGATCTACTCTTGATTCATGAACTCAACTTGGACTTTAAGTCCCATCTTCATCCAGTTGGAAGATATATCACTAAAACTCAATCTAAGCTTCCTTTGATCTAGTTTTCAAGAGATGAGAGGTACGAGGATTAGAGTTGATTCCATCACAAAACCATGTCCGTGGGGACAAAGTAAACAACGGAATTAAACCAATCTACAACCAATCAGAAAGATGTATGAATGTTAGGAAGGATTTCATCATCCAACCATGTCCAAGGGGTAATGGTGAACAACAAGGCTTCCTAACATCACAATCAAAATAATGGAAAGGGAATACTTAAAGCCATCGCAAATCTATTGTAATTTTAATCATAACAAACCTTTAAAAACTAGAAGCATTCCTTATAATCAAACCAGAATCAACATCAATTCAGTCTAAGCATGAATCAAACCCGTAGAACACTACCCATCACGCCACAAGCTTCACCTCTTAGCCTTAGCTAAGAGGTTTAGCTAATCACGAACATGATTAGACTAAAAATCTGTTAGAAAAAATTCATAAACTGAAATTAAAAACATAGAGGAGAAGAAAGCATATGGCCAGTGTTGAGGGTCAAATATTGCATACTAGACCCCTGTTATAGCCTGTAATTACATACACAACACTAATTAATGGCCTGATTTAAACATGTTTGTGATGCAGGGTGCATTTACAAGCCTAGATTGAAAAGGTCGACAAAAGCATGGATTTAATGCTCAAGCACCACCAGAACGAGAGACAGACCCCAGGGGACCAAGATCAGTGGATCCACACGCCAGAGATCCGAGAAAATTGAGAAACTGAAGCTCAAGTGGCCCGAAATTGATCCAGAATGCAAGATCACAGTGTTCCCACCATCCGCTTGGCTCAAAACTCCATACATGGCTCGAGGACCATAATTGAACCGTACACGTCGAAATTCATCCGTCGGATCATCGTGTAAGCAACCCAACGGATAGATCACCCCATATCAGCAATCTGAGGCCCAACCGATCTCCGGATATGCTTCAATTTTAGTATCGACCCTTTAATTGACATGAGGGAAATAATGGAGGGATCAGATTGTTTGCATAAGTCAAAGGGGGACCCACCTTATATCGTGCGTGTGCACAGCACACGCACGGACGTGGAGCACCAAATAACGGAAGTCGGTCAGCGAAGGCGCTGACCGACGTTTTTTTTTAAAAAAAAAAAAAAAAAAAAAAAAAAGGAATGACGCCGCAGCGTCTTCACGGCCGACGAAGGGTCGGGATTGTGGGCCCCACTCACCCTTTCAATGGAGGATCAGATCCGTCCATTGTATCCACAGGAGAGATTTGACCCCCGTCAAGGTGGCACTTTTGGCCCATGCAAATTTTCAGAGAATCCTGGCGGTTAAACACAGGTTGGACGGTGGAAGAGGAAATCTAGTGGGCCACACCAAAACTACTCGAAAAACACTACTACCCAAACGGTTTTTCGTCCCGAAACCAATCAACGGAGTGGATTTTTCACCTGGAGTCAATAAGAGGGTCAACGCACATCATAACGTCCTTGCGTAGCCTCTGTTTCGTAACAGAGGCTGCGGGTCATCACTGTGGGCCCCACTCATTGTTCGTATAGACAATCAGAACCATCCATCAGGTAGAGGGAGGAAAACCAGTCGAATGTGTGGTGATTTCTGACAGCCATGCACAAGCACAAGATCGCTTTGGTAGACGCAAAACGGCCGTTCAACCACCATTGCTGCTTGATTGTCTCAGTGGACCACATCAACGGATGAGAAGAACCGCCCATCCCTGGTCGAAATCTCAATTAGAGAAGGATAGACGGCGTGGATTTTTCCACAGACTCCAATCAAAGGTTCCACCGAGAGTCCAGCGCCGAAGCCATCTGCGAGCTCTGTTTACGCAGTCCTGGAAATCCGAAATTTTCGGATGATTGTGGGCCACTGTCCGTGATCGGATTGGTGATCTAGACCGTCCATCATCTAGGTCGATCAAAAACATCCCAGGGGACGTTTCCCTTTTGGAAATAAAGCAATGAAGAGAAGAGTTTTAACGCTGCCATCATAACTACGTGAGGACTGTCGCAGCGGCTGCCGTTTTCGCGTATTGTTGTGCGTAAAGTCCGACTCCAGCACGGATTTCATTCCGTTTTTCTGCGGCTATAAATAGAGGGAGAGAGACAGGAAAAGGGGGGGAGGAGCAGAGGAGAGCGGCTGGAACAGGAGGGAGCTTTGACGGCAGACAGAGAGAGAAAGTAGAGTATAGTTTTTTTTATTTGTTTTCTTATTAAATTCTATTAGTTTTTTTTTTAGGATGTTTAGCCTCATCATATTCATGTCGGGCTGAACCTCTTAGCTAGGGCTAAGAGGTGAAGCTTGTAGCGTGATGGGAGGTCTCTTTGCTTGTGCCTTTGTTTAAGACTGATCTGATTTTGATTTAATTTTATTAAGGGAATGTTTTCAGTCCTTAATGGTCTGTTGTGACTGAAATTACAATGGGTCTGCAATGGCTTTGAGCATGTTCTTTTTCTTCTTTTATGTTTATGACGTCAGGAAGCCCTGTTGTTCACCATCGTCTCCTGGGCATGGTTGGATGTCGGTACCCTTCCTAACCTTCATACATTGATTGGTTGGTAATTAGTTTAATTCTGTTGTTTGCTTTGTCTCCTGGGCATGGTTTGGTGATGGAATCCATTCTAATTCATATACCTTTCATCTTCTCAAAATTACATTAAAGGCAGTTCAGTTAATTTTCCTGATTTATAATACAGGCATAAGATCTCCCTGATCTCTACAAGTGGATCCTCTAAATCCCTAGTTTTTCTTCTTGAATTTTCTCCTAAGTTTTAGATTAATTATTTCACCATTATTCCTCAAATCATAATTGGTTTAGATTTCATCTTAGCCTAGTTTTAGATCTAATTATTTTTAGATAACGTACAAGTTACAGTCCCTTGGGATTCGACCTCGGTCTTACCGAGTTTATTACTACATCATAACCCTATACTTGGGGAGTGAACAGCCAGCCCTACGCTCCTCTCACTCTCGTCAGATCTCCACACCTTGCTCACGTTCCTGCCCACGTCCCTATTGTCCCTCTCTTGTGCACTCTCTCTCTCTCTCTCTCTCTCTCTCTCTCTCTCTCTCTCTCTCGTTATAGGAGCTTTGAGGTTGGCTAGAGAAGGCAGCGTGCGTTCTCTGTTTACGTAGCAACTCACGCTACTTTGTGTGAAAGCCCGATAACACAAATCCCATAGTTCTCTTAACATCCAAAACACATCTCTTTAAATGGTTTTGGATGGCCTACAAGATGGACGGTCCAGATCACCCAACTGATCACAGCCATGATCACATAATGGCCCACCGTAGTCAGTTTTCACAGATGCATGGCCTGCGAACGGACCTACACTGTGATGATCGGTGGGCCCCTGTCATGCCCCAAACTCAAAAATCGGGCTTACAAAATTCTCGATCGTTGAATCCAGCGCCGACAACCTCTATAGAACCCCATTCTCTGCTCCCGGCACCCATTCGCCAGGTTCCGATCCTGGGATGCTACGAGGAGGATTTCTAATATCAGTTTGATTCGTAATAAGCATAACCAAAGGCATAACCCACAAACAACAAAAAAAAAACTCCATCACATTTCCACTATGATAAAAAAAAAACTTTATAAGTGCAATGAGTATAAAGGGAAATACAATGATAATGAACAAAAGGCTCTAAGATGATCGGTTATGCGCTCCTGCCTCAGCACTGCAGCGGTCCAACGTCACCTGCAAGTAACAGTCATACATAAGCTTATGGAAAGCTTAGAGGGTGATGAAAGTATGTGTGCAAGCTAGTAATACAGTCATGCAGTATCAGAGTAATGCGGAATATGCTAGTGAATCCATCAATACCGTTAGTCATACCAAGGTTATGCGATGCAAGGCATGAATGATGTTGGCCATACCAAGGTCATGCGATGCAAGGTGCAACTTAAGCATACAAATCCTCATCTAAGTCCACATATCAATACAGCTCAACTCTGGGATATCACCGGGGTCTAGTACACTCCAACCAGATTGCCGCCCCATCGCGCGCAACAAGGTGAGTGAAAAAGACCTCATTATCTGTCTGCCAATATCGGACTCGGCTCGTTGATAGCGGACCCATTCCTCGAGCTAGTCAAACTCAGCCCAGTTTTCCCCCTCCTCTCGGGCGAGTAAGGTCGCACCCCCTTCCAACCGAGCATGACATAGTGAAAAGCGCTGTCGTCTGGTAATCTACACTCGGCGCTTATGCACCCACTTGGTCTAGATGTTGGAGCAACCTCCTGGTACCATAAGGGTTTAGGAACTTTCACCCAAGGATATCTATAGCACCTCATATAGAATAAGATTTTCGGTATCCAATCCTGCCAACCACGATATGCTTATGGCGGCTATGGCCCTGATGTCGCTAGGGCGTACAATATATATTTCTTACAATGTGAGATGCATGAATCACGCAATCTAGTCATACAACAATCATGCGTGTACCGTGTGCTTATGTCAGTATCTCCCTTTACCAGGGAGTCCCATAACAATCTACGAAAGGCCTGTACTCTGATCAATCACTCATCTCATCACAAGCATGCGGATGATGCGTACGGGCATGTATTATGATGTTATGTTGTCACATACTCAAAATCGATATTGATAAACGGTGTCGACCTCGGCAATCAGCACCGATAATCAGCATCGGTAATCGGCACCGATAATCAGGGTCGATAATCAGTGTCGGCCTTGGTTATGAAGTCATTTGTCTACAACGAATGGGGCCCACTTATTTGGGTTAACCCATGAAGAGAATGGGCCTAACAAGGCCTAAGGGAAGGTCACAATGAGGACGTCTAACCATCATTGCCCATTAATGTGGACGTCAAACCAACATTGTTCCCAAGGAGTGGCCCACATAAGGAATTCATAAATAATGTAATAGCCACATACATAAATTACATGGGGCCTCGCTCATGGACCTCGCATACATTGCATCAGGCCGATCGAATGGGCCAAATCAAATGGCTCGATCAAATGGGCCAATTCAAATGGGCCGAATCGAATGGATCGAATCGAATGGGCCGAATCGAATGGGCCCATCAAATGGGCCTCAGGTATATCAGTCGGGCCCACCCTTATGTATTTTAAGATCCAATTTATTCATAAGTTAACATAGAGATAGATGAAATGAAAACAAATATCAACTTAATCAGAAACTACTATGGTGCATAAGAGTTTGAACGGTGGATGTCATGGTCCACTATTTAAATGGTGGGGGCCCACTTGAACTTTAGATCTGACCCCCTCCTTTGCTCACGCCGCAAAATGATATCTCATATGGTTGGATGGTTTGAACACAACATAAGCATCATGGTTGGCCCCACCGTTCAAACAGTGAATGGTGTAGATAAAGCACATACATCGTTGGGGCCCATGCTAGAGGGATGAAACACATACATCTAGGTTGGGTCCCACCGTCAGAACACACGTTCGTCATGGTGGGACCCACAGGGCTCCGGACGCTAAGGGAGAGAGAGAGGGAGAAGGAGAGAGAGAGAGAGAGAGAGAGAGAGCAAGACGTGGCTGCTTTAATGAGCAACATAGCTGCCTTTTTATCTTTATTTTTTCTTCCTTTTTTTCTTTCCTAAAACAAAATAGAGGTGGGTCCCACATAGGGCCCACTACAATATCATATACAGTAAATAATATATATATATATTATATAATATCATATATCATATATATAATATAATATAATATAATATATATTATATATCAAACGTCCAAGCCGTCCAAGGCCTAGACAATACATACATCACAGTGCTGCCCCACACGTGGGGTGGGTCCCACCATCCAAAGACGGTGGACGGCTAAGATACAGCACATGCAACATGGTGTGGCCCAACTGAGGGGACGGACGGTGTGGGTTGGTCCCATGGACCCCACCATCCGTTCACACCATCGCTAGTCACCCACACTAGGGAATCATTCCAAGACCTCAGCGTTGAATGTGGTATCCTTCACTCCATCTGCCAGTTGAGCTATGAACCTAGGTGTGTCAGGGAGGGCCCCACACGAACGCGGGGGGGGGGGGGGGTTCCATTGTCCAGAGATGGTGGACAGTTCAGTAGAACACATACAGTGGTGTGGCCCACTGAAATGGATGGGCAACGTGGGTGGGTCCCATGGACCCCACCGTTAGTCCACACCCATGTCAGTACACACTCCACAGGGATAAATACCAAGGCCTCGAGTGTTGAAACGAGGCATCTTTCACTCAGCCTTCCACTTGAGCTCTGGACTAGGTGGGCCCACGTCAGATCACACTTCACTGGCAGCCACCCCCACTGTTAGCCACAACACGGTGGGCCCCCTATGGATGGTTGGGATAACATATAAACATCATGGTGCGTCCCACATAGATGGGGTCCACCGGTAGATGGCATGGATGACATACACGCATCATAGGTGGCCAAGATCATAGAAAGAGAGAGAGAGAGGGGGACATCGGCGAAGATGGAGGGGCCCCACCACTATGGGCCCCTCTTTGATACAAAGCCTACATTAAGGTGGGTCCCACCATAAGTGGACCCTTACATCATAAAGAAATAAAGGAGTGGAGATCCAAGATCACCCACCGTTCCTTCTTGCTCCCTAGGCTTCCTTTGCTCCTTAGCTTCGATCCTAACGGAGGAGATGGAGTTTGGATGATTAAGATGGGAGATGAGGGGGTAGGAAGTGGGCTAAACACAAAGTTCTCTTGGAGGTGAAAGAGCTTGGACGTGTGGGGTTTCTCTTGCTTGAAAAGTGGTTTGAAAAATGAGAGAGAGAGAGAGAGAGAGAGTTGTAAAGGGAGAGAGAGAGATGGGTGATGGATGTGGTGGTGATGGATGTGTAAGAGCCTTTTTGACTTTTATGGTAAATGGTGTAAGAAAGGTATGGGCTTGTGTAAGAACTTTTTGACTTTGGGGTTACTTGGGAATGGGTGAAAGGTGATGTGTACTTGACATGTACTTGACATGATGGGATTGATTGATTGATTGATGTGACAAGTTGTAGAGATTCTCTCGAAATTCACACGCACGGCGTTTTCCTCGCACCGAACGCTGACCCACATCTCCGGGCCAGAGTATAGGATCGGCGTGCGAGTCGCAGCATCAGAACTGCGGTGATGGTGCGGTCGCTATGGTACAAATCTTGGATTGAGTCAACTCGGGTTGACGGCGTGTGAATCAGGGTCACGTGCAAATGCCGGTTAAGGGTCGAAGGTTACCTGAATCCGACCAGGAATACCGTGGGAACCTACGGAACGGTACGGTCTAGGATACGGGTCGTACAGCCCCTGATCAGCTCTGGGAGAGAAATCCACTCCGTTCATTTGATGCACCTTGAAGTTCTGGTCAGAAATGGATGATTTTGGATTGATTTTGATGCGGCCCACCTGATTAATCTTATGGCCATCCGTCCTGTGTTTGAATGGTCGGGAATCCATCCTCGCTGTCTCTTAGAATTTGGTCACCTAGATCTTGCTCAGACAGACCTTGGGATTTTAATGGATGCTCCGGATTAGTTGTCTGGGCCACAATGGTGGCCCATAAGATCTAACCGCAAGTCTCTATTCCTGTTGCGAAGTGGGATTAAGAAGGATTTATAAATCTCTTATGTCAGCGGTCTGTTGACTGGTTTGGCTAGTGCGGTGCACATCTGGTGCACACGAGTGATGTGGTGCACTTGCAAGTGGGGTCCACTTGTGACATTTCTTGGAAGATCTAATCCGTCCATACATTGTGCCACTCCATTTAAGGGGTTGAGACCAAAATTGAAGCATATCCAGATATCTGGTGGGCCCCAGATTGATGATTTATGGGCTGATCTGTCCGTTGAGCCACTTCCACAAGGATCCAATGGCTGAAATTTGACATGTACGATTAATTTATGGTCCTTAGGCCAGATATAAAGTTTTGAGCCGAATGAATGGTGGGAACCCTGTGATCTTTCATTCTGGACGATTTTCAGGCCCGTTTAATGTGAGTAGCTTGATTTTATCGAATCTCTGGCATGTAAATTCTTCGATCTCAGTCCCCTGGAGTTCATCCCTTGCCTTGGTGATTTATGAGCATTAAATCCATGCTTTTAGTACCCTTTTTTAGTCCAGGCTCTTAAAGTAACCTTGCAACACAAACATGATTAAAATAAGACGTTAAGCATTATCATGTTCATAAAATCAGGTAATAATTGAGGTCTAATATGCAATATTTGACCCTCAATAATGAGGCCCATGTATTACGGCCCATTGTGATGTATATGAGGTCCATGAGCGAGGCCCAATGTGATGCATATATAGCCCATGAGTGAGGCCCATCATGATGTGTATTAGGCCCATGCGATGCATCCCATTGATGCATATGAGGCCCTTTCGTGAGGCTCATTATGTTATATGTGAGGCTTTGTGTGAGGCCATGGGCCCCACTATATGTTTGGCTCTATGTGGGCCACTCCTTAGGAGAAATGTTGGTTAAATGTCCACATTGTGACCTTCCCTTAGGCCTTGTTAGGCCCATTCTCATCCTTCTCTAAGTGGGTTAACCCTAATTATTGGGCCCCATTTGTATGATCCATCTATTCCCATTGGGCTAACCCAAACCGTTGAGTCCCCATTAATGATGACGTCACACACCATGCCTTGTAGGATTAACCGCACCTTATGTACTTATTGGGTCCCATAAGGAAGTCCAGTTTATTACGTGATAGAGAGGGTAAGGAAGATCACTTACTATACTTAGACTCGGCTCTGCCTCGGTGGGCGATATTGTGACACTCTGTCGCTGTTGTACACGTGGGCGGGCACACATGGGTGAACATTGATATGAGTGAAGCTTGAGGGCCTGGGTGAGCTACCAGTGATTGGAAGGCTACTGTGCTAAAAGGCTACTATGCACACAGTGAGGGCAGAACTTTGTCCCACATCGGAAGCATCGTCTGATGTTGTGGTGCTATAAGTTGGATCCTTCCTTAACTGTCATGACGTATTTTAAATCAGTGAGCTTCGGCAAAATAGTCTATATCACCCCCTTGTTATAGACAGAAGATATGCAGTATTAGGTTTGGTGTATCCACTGTTTAGAGCCTATCTTAATATTTGGAGTAGATCTACCATCCCTCTGTGGACCCCGCCTTAGGATATATGATATGTTAGTATCTTGAATAGCTTAGGATAGTTTATCGTAGACCATTCCATATAGACTTCTACATGTCTAGTAGGGCATATCGTTCACCCCCTACTCTCGTAAGTGACATACCAGTTAAGACCGGGGAGTTGTCTGTTATATCTGATAATCATGCTAGTATACTTAGTCTAGTAGGACACACTGAGATCATGCTTAGTATTACATCATGATACATGTCCATACGCATCATTTGTATGCCTGTTGTGAGGAATGGTTGATCGTAGCATTGCCACTGGGCTGAGTTATTTAGGGGACTCCTTAAGAGACAGAGTTGCCCCACATGATCGTGCAGTATGCGCAGGTTTGATGCATGACTGGATGGTATGACTTATGCATCTCACATTTGTGTGATATGATCATTTAGCGCCCTAGCAATATCAAGGTTGTCACCTCCACGGGTTCATCATGGATGGTCAAATGGGATACCAAAAATATTTAGTTCTATCACTGTGGGCACATAGAATGTCCTTCGATGAGAGTCCCAGAATCCTCTAGTACCGGAGGAGGCTCCAACATCTAGACCGAGTGGATACATGAGCGCTTGGGTGCTGAATACCAGTATGCGTTGTTTCCCATTGTGTGGTGGTCAGTTGGAAGGGGGTGTGGCCTTCTCTACCCAAGTGAGGGGCTGTAAGCTAGGCTGAGTTTGACCAAATCCCAAATGAGTCCGCTATCAACAAACCGGGTAGGTATTGGCAAACTACTGGCTATGTGGACAGTGAGGTCTTTTCCACTCGCTGGTTATACGACTAGGGATGTGGCAGTCATTGTGTAGTGTAATAGACCCCAGTGATATCCCAGAGATGAGTCATACTGACATGTGAACGTACTGAGTATGGGGTTACGTACCCACCATTTGACTCATTCATTCATTCATTTACTATCCACTCGGGCTGATGGTGAGTAATTAGATCATTATGTGCACCTTCGCAATTGCCATGGTTTCGGTTGGGCACGCGACCAACCTGAGATCTGGAGTTTACCACATTGAGTCTATCTATCCAAATTTAGGTATGGGACTGGTTTGGATAAAAGTCCCTTGTGATGGACCCCATAGCTTGCGATACTACATATTATCATCCTGACTTCACACTATAGATTGGTCATTTCATTCGCATCACATATTGCATTACATCCACGGCATATGGCATTTTGGGTTACTATGTTTCTGTATTTATATGGCCTAGATGAGGTTGACGTACTCATGGACTCGTCAGGATTTGCATATTGCACTGCACCCTTAGTATACGATATTTGGCTTATTATATTTTCGTATCGCATAGCTTGGATAAGGCTAATGGTATTTATGGACCTGCCAGCATATTTCCGCATTACTCTAATATTGTATATTCTGATATTGTATGACTCTTGGACTAGATAGTATTTCTGACATTATATAATTTATGGATTTATATTGTATACTTGGCACTTACCTTGCGCATACACTTACACTACCCTCTAAGCTTTCTATAAGCTTATACACGATAGATGTGTGCAGGTGGCGTCAGGTCGCAGCAGCGTTGAGCTTGGAGCATGCAACTGTCTCCTGGAGCTTTGATTTTCGATATATGTATTTCCCTTTCAGCACTGTACTCAAATGATTTATATTAGTGGATATGTGATGATGATGATGTTGCTTTTGTGATTTGGGTAAACTTGTGGTTATGCTTCTTACGAGATAAATGTACGTCAGAAAATCCTCCTTATAGGATCCCAGGATCAGAATCTGGCGTATGGGCGCTGGAAGCTGAGAATGGGGTACTACGGAGGCTGTCAGCACCGGATTCAGCAATCGAGAATTTTGTGAGCCCGGTTTCCGAGTTTGGGGCGTGACACTATGGGTAAGTGTTCCTTTTTCACAATGGAATAGTCCACTTGGGGAGAGTTTAGAGTTCTACTCACATAGTAGATAACATAAGGCCTCTTCTCTTTTCTCTGGCCTTGTATCACTCCAATTGCATAGTCGTTAGCATCGCACATAATTTCAAAATGTGAACTCCAATTGGGTGGTTGCATGATAGGAGCGCCAATCAACATGCCCTTAAGCTTGGTGAAAGCTTTTTGACATTCCTCGCTCAAGTCAAAGGGGGTATCCTTTTGAAGAATGTTGCACAAAAGATGAGAGATGAGACTAAAGTCCTTTACGAACTATCGATAAAATCCAGCATGTCCAAGGAAGGATCGCACGTCATGTATGCTCTTAGGTGGAGGTTGGTTAGAGATTAAGTCATTTTTGTTTTTATTTACCTCAATTCCATTGGACGATATGATGTGTCAAAGGACTATCCCTTTTTGAACCATGAAATGATATTTTTCCTAATTTAGCATAAGGTTCATTTGTTATATCTCTTCAGCATCAATTTAAGATGTTCGAGGTACTCACTAAAGGAAGAACTAAAGACAGAGAAGTCGTCCATGAAGACCTGTTAAATTTTCCCTTCATGTTAGAGAAAATACTCAACATTCATCGATGGAATGTGGCGGGAGGTTACATAGTCTAAATGGCATCCTTCAGTATGCGAAAGTGCCAAAAGGACATGTAAATGCGATCTTCTCTTGCTCTTCAAGGACTATCTCTATCTAGTTATAGCCCGAATACTTGTCAAGGAAACATTAATAGGAATGACCTGCTAACCTTTCTAAGATCTGATCAACAAAAGGTAAAGGAAAGTGCTCCTTCCTTGTGACAGGATTCAACTTTCTGTAATCAATGCACATTCTCCACCCATTAGTGACTTTGGTTGGCACGAGTTCATTATCCACATTGGGTATGATGGTGATCCTGGACTTCTTGGGTGCCACCTGAGTTGGATTCACCCATTTGCTATTAGATATAGGGTATATGATACCCACATCCAACAACTTTATTACCTCAACTTTAACTACTTCTTTCATATTTGGACTTAACTGATGCTGTGGTTGTCTAGATGTTTTTGTATTATCATCGAGGTAAATGCTATTAGTACAAATCAAAGTATCAATTCCCTTGAGGTCCACAATCGTCCACACAAGGGCTCCTTGTGTTCCTTGGGACTAAAAATAAGCATACTCTCTTGCTCCTCATCCAAGTGGGAAGAAATCACCACCGGATATGTTTCATCTTGACCCATATAGGCATATTTAAGATTAGCGGCTAATGCTTTTAAGTCAAGCTTCGGTGCCTTGATACTAAATGGTAGAGGCTTTATGTTAGTTTGGGGTAATCTTTCAAATTCAGGCTTCCACCGATTAGTTTCAAGTATCCGTATAGCATCAAGCAAGGCATCCATCACCCTAATCATGTCATCATCTAAATCAGTGGAGTGGGCCAAGCACATTTCTAGAGTGTCAGGGTACAAAGTTAAAAGTGACTTATCTTCCACGTATGAGTCGATCACATTTATTTCGTGGACATCATCATCATCATCCTCTGGTTGTTTACACATGTTGAAGATGTTTAACTCGAGTGTCATATTCCCAAAGGATAGTTTCATAATTTCATTCCTACAATTAATTATGGCGTTTGATTTAGCAAGGAATGGTCGGCCAAGGACAATAGGAATGCGATTGCTAGCATCAATGACGACTTGTGTATCCAAAATAATAAAATCTATTGGGTAATAGAATTTATCGACTTCAACTAGCATGTCCTTTATCATCCCTCTTGATATATGAATCGAATGATCAACAAGTTGAAGTGTGGTCTTGGTGGGTTTTAATTCACCTAGACCAAATTGTTCGTTGACCGAGTATGGGATCAAATTCGTACTCGCCCCTAAATCAAGTAGTGTATGTTTAATCTGGTGGTCCCCAATCACACAAGAGATGGTTAGGCTATCGGGATCTTTATACTTTTGGGGCACATCTTGTTTGAGGATGACACTCACTTTCTCTGTCAAAAATATTTTTCTACATGTTTTGCCGTCTCTTGGCTGTGTATAGGTCTTTCAAGAACTTGGCATATGATGAGATTTTTTTATGGCATCCAAAAGAGGAATGTTGATTTTCACTTGTTTTATCTGAAAGTGCACCTGCTAATGCCCTAGTTTGTCAAGTCACGTGTGTGGTGAGTCAGACTGGCTGTAGAACTCGATTGGAAGATTATTTCAAGCATCTGCCTCAAGCGGATGTGTGAAAGCTCGCAATAGGTAAATCATAGCCTCACATCCCATGTCCCAAAACACTAGGTGATTAAAACCCTTAAAATAAGATAGACATCTTAAGGTTTTATGGTGAGAAAACTTTTGGTAAAATAGGAAAATCTCTAAGTTTTTCTCGCTCTGTCGATTTTATTGAAGCACCCTCGATATGATCAACCTGTACTGTCGATGTCCTCGAAACCTTAACAATACTATCGATAAGAGGACCAGAATGTCCAACAACTATACATTCATCTGGACGGATTTATCGATATATCAATACACCTATCGATATCATCGATAAAAGTACTAAATATGTCCAGCAACTTCACAATATATCTGGACGAATTATTGATGTATCGATACACATATCGATATCATCGATATTCAAATCTCGAGCTCATCGAGAGTGACTCGATAAGATCAACGGCAGATTTCCGGCGCCCTTATTTTTTAATGAAAATCTCAAAATTCTTTGATATATCGATTACCGTGCGATATGATCCGAATTCAAATATCGATAAGATCGGAGGTCCATCGATGATATCGACTGTGGGCATGCATTTCTTACAGCATTTATTTCAAGTTGTTTTTAACTATGATCGAGGGCCCTTCGATTTAATCGATATTCAAATATCGATGATATCGACACCAAATCGATTGCATCGAACGATGCCATAATCTGTCCAGCAAGTTCAAAGGCTAATCAGCTGGATTTATCGATGCCTCGACTCTGATCTCGATGTCATCGACATTCAAATTTCGATGACCTCGACGATTTCCCCGATCATTCATGGAAACCTGAAATATCTCAAAGTCAAGTCTCTCTCATTTTTTAAGTGTTGATGGATCGAACCTGTCATCGATGGAATCAGAGTTCAAAATCCAATGACATCGACAATTGTTTCGATTCATCGACCATTTGGCAAAGAGTTTCAAAAGCGTATGACATTAAGTCTGAGTCATCGAGCAGACCATCGATGCTATCGAGAGTATACGCTCGATGATATCGAACCTGCTCGATGATATCGAACTTTGTTATAAATGTAACCGTTTTATATCTGTTGGAACTTTTTGTCTATTTATAGAGGACTTGTCTTTTGTTGTTGTGAGAGAAAGAAGAGAGAGCTTTTGAGTGTTTAACCTTAGATCATATATCCTAAGCCCTTTCTCTCAAGGGAGTTTATCCTCCAATCCACCCTCGCCATTGATATTCAATAGAGTGGATTGGGGAATGAACTTCCGCATTCAAGGATCCTCCAGCTACTACCTTAATGGCAAATCATTATGTTGGGATGCCTTGAATGCATAAGAGTGGAACTACTCTACCTTCCTTACTGGTAAACCTTTAAAGAGTAGGATTCCATCTCTACCTTGACCCAACCTTAAGCCTAATCTTGGTATATCTTTTGTGTTGCAGATAAAGGGAGCAGAAGACTCTTCGTCAACAAGGAGGAGGAGATCTTCGACATTGTGCTTAACGGGACTCATCAACTTATCTGTAAGTATCTTGAGTCCAAGAGGACACTTGTGATCATTCCTTTCTAGGATTGAGTCTTAAGTGGTTCTTATCCTTTGAAGCCCTCGTAGGAGGCCTCCAGCGGGAGTGTATACTGTGGGTGCATAGTGTGGACCCTTGCTCTTGTGTAGGGCATAAACTGTTAGGTCCTTGTGTAGGTCCTTGACCTGTATGGTCTAAAATCTGGGTGCGTTGTGTGGACCCTTGCTCTATGGAGAGCATAAACATCTGGTTAGGAGTGAACCAGCAAAACTCTGGGTTTGAGGTGAACTGCGTAAAACCTCTGTAAAGGTTGAAGGTGAACCTGATTTAAAACCTTAGGTTTGAGGTGAACCCTGGGAAACCTCCTTAATAAAATCCGGTACACTCAAGGGTTGAGTGCGACAGCCGGGAGTGGAGTAGACAAGTAGTCGAACCACTATAAAAATGACTATGTTTGAGATGATTATTGTCTTTCAGTTATGTGATTTCCTTGCATGGCTTTATATCTGATTATCTGAGATCACACCTTATACACACACACAGTCATATCCTTCACAATCTTGTCTGCAACTTGTTTATCTTACAAGTAGGTTGTGATTGAATCCTCTACAAGGCTTGGAAGCCAGTAGAGTTAATTTGAGTAATCCTGAGAATTGTATACATAATAGGATTAGAGTGATAGGGTTTTGAATAAACTGTAAAAACTTTAAAAAGTCCTATTCACCCCCCTCTAGGACATATTGACATATTCCAACTTCTACTTAAGCGGTCTTCACCACTATTTCATTAGCACATTTAAGATGTCATAAGTGTTTGACAAAGGTTTTGGTGAGATCAACCTTTGGGGGAACGGAGCAACCAACTTTTACTAATTTTCTGGTTCTTTCTCATGTGTAGTGTTGCTAGGCCCATCATTCCTCTCAGCTTCTTCCGAGTCCTTGGGATTCTCAGCCTTTGTTGGGATGTTTTTGTCAATTGTTTTACCACTTATAAGAGTAGTGATAGACTTTGCTTGCTCTACATGGTGGTTCAAAGAGCTGGGGTCACTTAATTCACATTGTTGTTTTGGGCAAGGTAGAGGTTAGGGTGGAAGAGTTCATTTCTCCCTAACAGCAAGTTGTGACTCTATTCTTTGAATGGATGATGCAAACACCTAAAAAACCATAAAATCTCATGTTTTAAGTCAGGCATTGGCTAATGGCTAGCACATCTCCAGCGGAGTCACCAAATCTATTAACAGCCCCACATAAGTGCAGATGCCCTCACTACCTTGTCTTTTTTTCTTGTTTAGTTTGGTGCGGTTGGAATGATATATTGATTCAGGTGTGAAAATGCACTTAGTTTGGAGTCATCATTACCCAAATGAATTTTAGAATCAATGACCAGTTAGAAGCTGTAGAATCGTTTAAGAGTTGGGGAATCTCGTGATTCCCAACTCAAGTGACTCTTATATTTGGATCATTACCGTAGATTCCAGGTAAGGACCTCGATTATAGAAAATGAAGGATTTAGATACCATTTTGTGCACATATGATGTGTGATCTCTAGTTTACGAGATTTAATTATTTTTAAGAAATTCTATAGAATTTCAGCATCACTAGATCTGCTTTTGCTTTGTAAAGTTTTAAGACTTTGAACAAATAAAAGGAAAATAAACAACACCCAACCATTAATTCACATTATTTAATCAGGTACATAAATAAAATGAAAAGAGAATGTAAATAAGATGGAGTATTAGAAAATAAAAGATAAAAATAAGTGAGTGTATATTCTCGATGTATTTAGGATGTGTGGACACGAATGCAGGTTGATTTGAGATATGAGAAGAAAAGGGGGAGGCTCGACACCCTTTTCTACAAAAGGTATGGTCAAATATCCTCGATTTAAACCCTAATCTTTGACTTTAGTAGCTTCTTCTACTTAAAATATTTTCTCCTTAGTTGGGCAGAATGATAGTGTAGTCAGATTTTTATCTAGGCTAGGCAGGAGCTGAAGTGGATTCTAATACGAATAATGGCCTACAGGTGAGTGTACATTGACAACTGGACCACCTTGGCTCCTTATCTAACCGACCCAATATCTCCTAAGTACCCTTTGCTTTAACTACTACCCCCCAGATGTTTTGTAAATGTTGGATTTAAATAGACCCTCAACTGGTGCCTTAGATACCAGTTGTAGACTTATAAGCATAGCCTTTTAGTTATGCAGTCGAGCAAGGTTATCATTAAGTCAATGAAAGTGGCAGCTTTGTACAACCAGTACTTTAAATATCGATTATAGGTTCTCTTTTGGGTAAGGTTGTCACTCTAATCGAGAATGGGTGCAGCTTTTGTACAACTGGTGACTACTTTCAATAGTCAATACCAAGTATCCGTTGTGGAGTTTTATGTTTTTTCCATTGTAGCTACTATGTTTGGGAGATTTCAAGGTTTCTAGGGGTCTATCTTTTACCAGACTTGAGCATCGTGTAATCAAGTCTGGTGATTGTCTCTAGGAGGTGTCTGGAACTCTTTTGACTTGACTTTTGTGGCTTTATTGTACCTTTGGAATCTAGCAAGTGAGGTCTAATTAAAGTTGTACATGACTGAAGCTTTTGGATAACCTGGACAATCGGTTGATGTCTGAGTTAAATGAGCTCTAGGCCTATCAATTTGATCCATTAATCACTTTTGAGTCATGTTGAGGACTCTTTTTGTCTAACCCATCTAGATTTTAAGGCCTCTTGGATTGGTCAGAGATGACTTCATTGAAATGATGTACATTTTGGGCATTTAGAGGGTCCTAGTGATTTGGTCGTAATTAGATTGATTGGTCACTCCATATGCCAATTTGGTCCATCATTCAACTTCGAGGCCTACCTATAACATGACTTCCTCAACTCAATGGTCATCTAATGAATATCGTGATGCACAAAGACACTTTTGATCAAAGCCTTTGTAACGCCTCAAATTTTCACAACCAAGAGTTTATACTCATGCTTGAGAAAATCGGATGTTAATAATGTATAAATTGGATGCTTTAAAAATTGTACCCTTTTTTTTCATTTGAATCATTTCGATCACATTCAGATACATTCATGAAGGTAACATTCACGAGAATAAAATCTATTGTATTGATTATTTCATCAAAGTAAAGAAAAGAAATAATCAAATGCCTTCTCAATGGAAGCTTATTACATTAATCGAGTTTGTAGCGGAAGTATAAAACTAAATAATAAAACTATCTTCGTATTCTTTCAGTATAGTCTTTTATATGGAGATGGTCCCTTAGGTCTTCAATCTGTACGTCACCTACATCATTTGTATGGTTGGGAGAGGGTCAACACCCTACTCATAGTGATGGTCATCCTTTAAGATTAACAGTAATTCAAGAGATTCATAAAAGCAATAGAAAGGTTCTGATACATCCCGTACTCCACAACTACATGAGGTATCAATATGCACAAGCAATGTACATGAGATGCATACCTAGCTGCGATTTATCACACTTAGCGATCGTCATAATGTGGAATATGATTAGAGTTATCCGACTCACCCCACATCATATACTATGGAGATTCACCGGTGTGTCCCACGTTTAAATGGATTCATGCAGTTATCCCGAGACGAACACAACACACGACTGGGTGAATCATGCAACCCGGATTGGAGCGACAAATTACGACATCCAACCCCCAAAAAGAAAAGAATTGATATAACATATATAACTATTTACATACACCAATTTGTGCACCATCACCCATAAAACAAGGAATTACATGTCACCCCAGGGCCACTACCGAAAACTTATTACGTTGTAACGCCCTGAAAATCGAGGGTCGAGCCGGAGCCCAACTCCCGAGTTCCAACGCATCACTTATGCAACATAGAAAATGATGATTAAATGTTATCCGTATTAGTACATGAAACATGAATGGAATTATACCAAAACAACATATCATACTCTAGAGACAAGTGAAATTGCAAGCGGAAGACTGTGATAGACATATAAAATCTATAAACTGTGGTAAGTCTCCACAGTGTGATAATGTTACAAGGTTATATAATTACATGTATAATTCCAAAAAATATAAAAAGTGTAATGTCATCAAGTCAGCATCCCAGAAATCCCCGTCATCAGGACACGGCTCACATGAACCCACCTGAAAACTGTATGTAAGAGAATGCCTCCTCGTCATCCTCGAAGTCTAGCTCCGCCTCATAGGCATCGCCTCCACCTACAACTAAGACAGGGTCTGGTTGGTGTGTACAACACCATCCCATAACGTGGGAGTGAGTGATCAACTCAATGGATGTCATGCCCCAAATTCAGAAACCGGGCTCACAAAATTCCCGATCGCCGAATCCGGCGCCGACAACCTCCGTAGTACCCCATTCTCGGCTCCCAGCGCCCATACGCCAGATTCCGATCCTGGGATCCTATAAGGAGGATTTTCAGCATGATTTTTTTTAAAATGGAGCATAACCACAAGCATAACCAAGTCACAAAACAACAATACCACGTATCCACTATATCAAAAACTTTTAAGTACAATGCGGGAAGGAAAATACAATATAATGATATCAAAGAAAACTCCAAAAGCTCCAGAAGACTGCTGCACGCTCCGAGCTCAATGTTGCTGCAACTTAACGCCACCTGTACGCATCTATCATGCATAAGTTTACAAAAGCTTAGAGGGTGGTGGAAGTGTGTACACAAGATAAGTGCCAAGTATACCATGAAACACATAAATCATACATCATCGGGATAAGCAGAAATACTAACAAGCTCATGAATCATATGACATCAGAGTAAGCGGAAGTATACTGGTAAGTCCATGAATGTTATCAGCCGTACTAAGGCAATGCGATACAAAACATAATAAGACAATAACAGATGCTGAGAATGCAATGCAATATACAAATCCTAACGAGCCACGAATACCATCAACCCCATCTAGGCCATATAAGTGTAAAAACATAGTAACCCAAAATGCTAAGTACTGCGGATACAATGTAATATGCGGTGCGAATGAAATGACCATGCAGGAACGTGAAATCGAGATGATAGTACGAAGTATCACAGGCTATGGAGTCCATCATAAGGGACTTCTATCCAAACCAGTCCCATACCTAAATTTAGATAGTCAGACACGATATGGTAAACTCCTGATCTCAGGTTAGTCGCGCGCCCCAACTGAAATCCTTGCCATTGCAAAGGTACACGTAACAAATAGTTGTACACCACCAGCCTGAGTGAATAGTGAATGAATGAATGGATGAGTATGCAACTCCTACTCAATAAGTCCACATATCAGTACGGTTCATCTCTGGGATCATCACCGGGGTCTATTACACTCTACGCCAGCTTGCCGCCCCTATCCAAGCGCACAACTGGGTAAGTGAAAGAGACCTCACTATCCGCCTGCCAATATCGGGCCCGGCTCGTCGATAGCGGACCTATTCCTCAAGCTGGTCAAACTCAACCTAGATATTGCCCCCTCACTCAGGCGGATAAGGTCACACCCCTTCCCAACCGACCACGACACAGTGGGAGACGCGATCTCCTGGTATTCGACCCTCATGTGCTTATATATCCACTTGGTCTCGACGTTGGAGTCATCTTCTGGCCACGGAGGTTCAGGGATTTTCACCCAAGGACATCTATGGCGCCTGTATGCTAGAACCAAACATTTTCGGTGTCCCATCTAGCCATCCACCATATGCCTATGGAGGCCAGGCCCTGATGTCGCTAGGGCATACAATGATCAACTAATATGTATGCTAGATGCATGAATCACACTGTACAAACGTGCAGCAATCTCGCGCATACCATGCACTCATGTCGGGCACTCCATCTCATATGGAGTCCCGTAAATGTCTCAGCCCAATGGCTCATGTTATAACCAAACATTCCTCATATCAAGCATACATATGATGCGTATGGGTATGAATCATGGAGCTACACTAAGCATGTTATAAGGTGATGAACTATCCTTACAACGCAGATGGGCCTAGACAGCCTACACATAACAAGTATGGGCCTACTAATGGCCCTAGGGAGAGTCGTAATGCGGACATTTAACCAACATTATACTTACAATGTGGACGTCAAACCAACATTGCTCCCAAGTCATGGCCCGCCATAAAGGTCAACATATAAACCATGGTGGCAATGGGCCTTATGTACATCCCATTGGGCCTTGACCCATGGGCCTCCAATACGTCAAATGGGTCTCATAACATGGGCCCTATGCACACCACAGTGAGTCTCAACCCACGGGCCTTTATACATCACAATAGGTCTCGACCCATGGGCACTAAGATACACCCAAATGGGCCTTATAACATGGGCCTTGCATTCATATCAAGGTGGGCCTCAACAACGGCCACAAATACATTCAGATGGGCCCCATCGCATGGGCCTTAAATACATAACAGGTGGGCCTCAACAATGGCCACAAGTACTCATCTAGGTGGGCCTCAACAACAGCCATAAATACACATCAAGGTGGGCCCCAACAACGGCCACAAGTACACATCGAAGTGTGCCTCAACAACGGCCATAAATACACATCCAGGTGGGCCTCAACAACGGCCAAATGGTTGAATGACTTGGATGCAACACATGCATCATGGTGGGGCCCATAAAGGCCTACTAATAGGTATATTATATAAAATATAATATATATATATAATATACAATGTATATATATAGGTGTGTATATATACACACACACAACCTCCCCACATAAGCACACACATGCTCACGCATGCACTCACACACGCACACACACGTGCAGCGGGGAGGGCCCCACCGTCCAGCACTAGACGGTGCGATGAAAACCCATACTCGGTGGCGGTTCCCACCGTCCACAGCCGTGGATGGTGTTAGTAAAACACATGCATCAATGGTGCGTTCCACATGGGGCCCACCATAGCGTTTGGTTGCAATCCAACCCGTTGATCAGGTCACACGGTCCCTAGATGAATGGAAAAAAACAAATTTCTCATTGATTCAAAACTTCAGTGGACCCGGAATGGGTTTTAATGGCAGCCCCTCAATCACGCTGTTTCCAATGATGTGGGCCACCTGAGCGTTGGATGCGGCTGAAATTTGGAGGGGGCCCACTTCATGGAGTGGCCCACCTCATGAATGGATTGGATGGCAAAATATACATCATAGTGAGGCCCACGGCTGGAGCCGTTGGACTCTGTCTGCTCGCCTACACGCGCAGGTAATGTCTGCCTCTGGCGGTGTCAGCGACAGCAGCAGAAGCTGCTGCCTTCTTCTGTTTTTTTTTTTTTCAAGAAACTTGTTTTTTTTGAGGTTTTTGATGTATAGGGCCCACATTGGATTAATCCACCCCAGCCACTAGTTTCCATGGTCCGTGACGGATCAAACAAGTCCAATATCTGACATTTTCCTGTACTTAAGAACAGCAAGGGGGTTTTCAATGGTAGAAACTACTGTTTTCAATGCTATGGCCCACCAGAAATCCGGATTGACGCCATTTTTCGGCTCAACGCCTAAAATGGTCTGAGGAAAGGGATGAACGGTATGGATTGGGTTCATACATCTATGTGGGGCCCATACAAGTGGTCAATCCACAAGCTTAGGAACCAAGCTAATATTTGTTTTGTGTCTTTTTTTTTTCCAAACCCACATCCAGCGTCTGGACAGTTTGGGCGTAAATTAAGCATGGAGGTGGGCCCCGTTTAAGTGGGCCGCCAAAGGGTAGGTGGGGTGAGTACAACACATACATAAAGTGGGCCCCACCTATGGATGACTTGGGTACAATACATACCTCAAAGTGGGGTCCGTCCAAGTGGGCCACATGGCTATATCATCATACCAAAATAATGAAAAAGAAAGGGAGAGAAAGAGAGAGATGGAAGACCGAGTGATGGAGGGACCCCGGTACTATGGGCCCTCCCTTTTATGATCTACAACATACATCAAGTGGGTCCCAATATATGTGGGCCCATTAAATCAAAATCCAACGGTGGAGATTTCTTCTCCACTAAAATAGACGGTCACGATGACCCCTATTCAAGCTAGGAAAGTAAACATCATGATGGGGTCCATGGAGAATGGCCCCATCATGGAATGATATTGATAATCAAGCGGGCCATTGACCACATCTTAGGGTCCAAAGTGAGATCCACACCATTGATCGGTAGGCCTCACTTGGCCCTTCTAAGAAAACATGAAAACTACCCTATCAAAGCACCCACCGGTTGATCTCTTCGGTCCGTTGGAACGCCACCCTCCTTGTGCTCCTCTTTGATGGTGGAGATGGGAAATGGATGGCTAGGATGATGGGTTTTGGAATGGGAATGGTGGGCCACAAATCACTTTTCTCTCATGGAAGGCTTGAACGTAGGATTTTTTTTCCTTGCTTGGGAATGTGGAGAAATGAGAAGGAGAGAGAGGGTTGTAAGGGAGAGAGAGTGATGTGAGGTCAGTGATGTGAGGTGATGGATGTGGTACTTGACTAGGTATGGGTGTGTAAGAGAGAGGGTGAGAAAGAGTTGACTTTGGAGAGAGAAAGCATGGGTTGCTTTGTACTTGACATTTAAGTGATTGATTGATTGATGTGATTGATTGATTGATGGGATTGATTTGACATTGTATAGAGATTCTCTTGGGATTGAGAAAGCATGGCGTTTCTTCGAAATAAACGCCGACTCACATCTTCTAGTCAGGGTATCGGATCGGTGCGTGAGTCACGGCGTTAGAACCGCGGTGATAGTGCGGTCGCAATGATACAGGTCTCGGATTAAACTGACTCGAATCTAAAAGATATGACTTACGGTCGTGCGCAACATCGATTATCAGTTGCGGGTTGCCGGACTTCAACGGAAAGGATCACAGAATTTATCGGAACAGTACGAACTAGGATACGGGTCTTACAGTGGAACTACAAAGCAAAGGTTAACATCTTATCAATTTAGTCAAGCAGTAATGATAAGGCAATACAATAAGTACTCCTAAGTACTCTGGTTAATACAAGAATGGTATGTATAAATGATGCATGCCCTCGTCTACACTCCCTCTGCGATCTTCATCTCATGGTTGTGCATGTCAGCCACTTCCTCAGTGCTCTACACAACGCCAAACGGCACATGCAATGCGATGCCTAAGCGTGTTACCAAGTTCTTATTAGTCCTTTTCAGATAGCAGGATTGGAAAACTAAGGTACCTCCCTTATGTCATTTCCCAAGCAATGATCCATTCTAGGGTCGTCAGTCCTAGGAAATCCCATACGATATTACGATTTTAGGTCCCTGCAAAGAGCTCATCACTACGATGTAGTATAGGCCTAGTTATACTCTAGTTACAACGGAAAGGCTCATCACCTCTTTACAGGCTCAGAGTATGCTCGAGGTCACTACAAAGGGCTCCTCACCTTATCAGTGTAGGCCGACAGCTCAAATACAGTGTCTCATACCACCGTATTCAGCTCATGAGGTGGTGTTGCTCACTAGTCACTACAGGGAGGCTCGTCGCCCCAACATAGGCCGACAGCTCGACCACAGTGTCCCATACCACCATGTCCAGCTCATGAGTCTTAGCGGATCGAGGTACTAAGGTTAACGGGGTTTCCACTGGTGAGTTTGGTACCTTAGGTTCAAGCAGTAGTGTCCATGTATGGTGAACATACATTGGGTCAATTGGGTTACTTGACGAGCTCGACTGGTACGAGCGTGCGTCGAATTGATCGACATGAAGCGCATGAGCACTCCGCGTGGCCTAACCACTGTCGACAACCAACGTACGACTCGGATTCCTTGAACATGTCTTATATGGCAAAAATAACCTTAACCACCTAATCAAAACCTGTTACTGATTGGTTGGACTACTTCATAGTTCCAACCACACTCAATACCAACAAGAATTCATGTTAAAAAATCAAGCAGTAAGTAATTCAAATCCTACAACCATTCGAGCATTTTATGAAATACAATATAAACATGTATTCACACATATACATTTCATAAGTAATCAGACAATATAATATAAGGTACATAGAAGGATTTATACGTGTAGTTAAGGTAGTTGAGAACCTTATCTCAACGCCCATAGACAGTACAATTCACCAAGTACTTACTCATACAGACATCTTATCAAACACTTAAACTACACATATTAACATACATGACATATGTTGATTTTTAACATATACTTGGACAAATCCTTTCAATAAGGAGTTGTCACGTACACAACCATCATGTACATGCATTCTATAGCCACGGTAGGCACAAATCAAGATTTCATATTCATTCAGTCATTTCAACAAACACTTAGACTACACCGTTCAACATACATGACGTACATCAGTCATGACATGTATTCGGGTGAATCCTTTCACAAAAGAGTTATTACAAATGCAACTATCACCTATCCATGACAGATAATCATGGCAAGCATGAATCCTAATTCTGCACGTATTCAATCATTTCAACAAATACCTAAATTACACTATACTCAACATATTTCATATATATCTATAAAGCGACGGAAATAACGCATTTTGCATGTGAAATGGCACTGAAGTCAGTTATAAATCATTAACCGACATTGAAGGCCTTAAAAACCATAACCTATACGTTTATAGTCCGCACCTTTCATCGGTAGACGTGAAACAAAATCAGTTTAAATGCTAAGTCTTTGTCTACGGCACCACAATAACCTATAATAAGGAATAGGTTAGCTAATTCATCTATTACACTAGTTAGAAACCCTAAAACAGGTTAGGGTTAGGATTTCTTACCCAAGTACAGAGTCAGAATCGTCGGATTTGCGACACAGAGGTGGTAGTTAGATGTGTGGAGCGGCGGGATTGAATCCCAAGTACAAACACCAGTTCACTCTCTCACTTTCTCTCTCTTTCCTTCTCTTTTCTCTCTTCTCTCTCCTAGGATTTCTCAAATTCGTATGGGATGAGAGAGTGAGGGTTTAAGGCCCTTATATAGGCCCAGAATTGATGGGAATGGCCCCAAGGCCAAGGTATACTTAGGTTATAGCCAAAGATCGGCTGTTCCGATCCAGCGGAGCACTTCTGGAGGCCTCTTTTCTGCGTGCGGTCAGACTTAAACTCCCTGGCATTGGATCTAGGTCGAGTTACGTTTTCAGCCCGATCAGATTTACAGATCGACCGTGACGGACCAGTTTCAGTTTAACGGGCATCGCCACTCGATCAGGGCCACAAGTACACTGACATATGTATAAAATTTTCTCTAATCCGAGGGTATAATTTGATCAGATTCTAACGGTCTAAAACCTTAGAATTTGGCCCGCAAGATAATGACCCAGATCACTTAAATATGAGTTCAATTTCTAAAAATATTCACGTTTTTCACACACTTTGCTCCAGGCTCAAGTTGTACGTTTTTGGATATTATTTGGATTTGATTTCTGAGATGGTTGTTAAGCCCAATAGGGTGGTCATAAGCTTTTAGTTTTGTGGTCATCGGACTTTCGACGTGCGGTCCAGGTCCGATACGAAGCTTCAATGTGCTCCCGAGAGCAACTGGGTAATGAGATTGATCATAGATTTTAGGGTAATGTAGCGTTAATGATTTTACAAGTTTTAGGTCTTACAATTCATATTTAAAGTAGTTCAAGCTAATTCTACTAATTGTTTAGTTTAGTACTTAACTAAAGTGTGCCCTAACTATGACAGAATAAGGTCCTAGGCCAGTTCTACACTCGTTTCTGGCACTTTTAATTAGTATATTATTTTTATTATTTTTTTTAGTAGTTCATCATCAAGTCTACTTCATCTCTACCAAATTTCATTAAGTTACATGTTGTAGAAAAATTCTAAAAATTCTAGAAGCAGCAGCTGTCCAAACTGATGATTTTCAAATAGTTATCACAACGACCTCTATTTAACTATATTAAGCAATTTATTATATTTTTTACTTATTTTTATATGAAGCTATACTCATCAAGCTTCAATCTGGCTTCAATCAGAGTTATAATGAGGGAAATATGATTTTTCAAAGTTGGACGAAAGTCGTAGAATTTTTCTACCGAAAATGGGCCGCCGGCCCGTTGCGGCCCTGCCAGGCCCGCAATTTAGTGAAGCCTCGCCGCCCACTGGACCCTGGGGCGATGTCGTCCCCTCCTCGCCCCCCCCCACGAGGGTGCCAGATACATGCGGGACCCACCTCGGGTCCCCTCGAATTGCGTTGTTTAGGCCTCCAAGTCCGACGAGGCATTATCGAGTCTCATTTGCAAATCGGAAGGAGTTATTTGACGTGCAATATATGATTTTGGGGTAGGTGAAACTGATCCATCCAACTAACTTATTTATTGTGTGAGTTTTCATGAGGTTAATGACAAAAAAACCCATGTTATGTCTAAATTTAGTAATTGTAGTAGGTTTGAGTTTAAGTATTGTTCTCCACCACTTAACCTTGAGGACTAGTGTTTAATATGAAAGGACTTAGAAAATTTTGAAGAATGAGGTAACGAAAGATGAGATTTCAAAGGAAATAGGTTAAAAATGGATTTTTAGCTTTGGGATTGAGTTTTGAGAAGTTACCAAGGTGTTATGATCGACCCATTGCCTAAGGACGTCTATTTTCAAGTTGGTAAAAATTCAGGATGTTACAATCTACCCCCCTTAAAAATAATTTCGTCCCCGAAATTGGCTAAGGCTTCTATTGAGTTCGTACTCAACGAGCACATTTGTGGATATATTGACTTTGGCTATTGTAATTCATCTTGTACCCTTTATTAGGCCTATTCTTTAATATGAACTGGTTTAATACTTGAACCCTAATTGGTTTCCTTCAATAACTTCATTCTTGACATTCTAAGGAAGGCTCAGCTCTTTTTGAGGTACCTAACCGTTGATATAACCTGGATCAGTTACCTTCGATCCTAGGCTAGTGGGGCATGGGTCCACCACGCTTCTGCTGCGCCATGCTGATCCAATGGATGCATTGCCTGGCTTAACTAGATTGGGCTTATAATGTTCTACCCCCCTTAAAAATAATTTCTACTCTTCAGGCTCAAGAATCTATATCCTGGTCCATATGTCAGAACAATGTATAATTTAGGACCTATCCTTGATATGAAATGGGAAATACATTGGTTTACCTTTCATCGATGATGTGTACTATAGCATTGATACCTATGGTTATAGAAAGGGGCTAAAAATAATGGTATTAAGGTTGATTCCTAGGGACGGGTGTGAGTTTGTGGCAAGATGCCTAATTCTACCAAAGAAGGACTTTTACTACGGTCTCGACTTACCCTCTTTAATCATCTACAGTTTAATACTATAAGATAATCTATACATTATTAGTACGTACTGAATTTGGACACAAAATATGTTAACGGGCAGACTGACTTTCTAAGTCCATATGTAAGCCAGAATGGTCTGTGATTCGGGATTTAAGTCCTAACTGTCTGTTGCCCATCTAAGAAATTTCTTGGGCCTAAAAAGAAAAATCTTTATTGGCTATATATTCTCAACACTTCTCAAAGACGAAGTAACAAACTTGTGGTTGTATGTGGTTAGGCCAACACGAAAGGAAAATTGTGTAGTGGGTTTGAACTGGATACATAAACCTCCTGCCTCGCGAGGACAAAAAATTTGTCGTATCAGTTCTTAATCCTAGTTGATCCCGATCTTCTGCTTGATCAGAGCATTGAGTTCATTGGTAACTACCAGAATTGAAAATTCAATTCACACCGCGAATACCTTGCTTATATATAGTTCTCTACTCCGTGTTCCCGTTTGTAATAAGTCTTTCGGAAGGCAATTCTAAAGGGTGTATCGATTTGACCTAATATTAAATCCAAGGGATATATAAGTTTTCTCTGAGCGTGAATAGTTTCTACATCCAACAAGCTTCTTAAGAGTTACTAAAGAAGCCTTTAAGTATTAAGGGGATTCCTAATCAAGCGGACTAAGTCTATCATTCAATTATCTTAGCATAATCGGTCTCTTACATTCCTTAGTGTAACCAGTAGCCTAGTCTTAATTTTAGGAGTAGCGGTAATCCAATAGCTTATGGGCTATATAATTTCATACTATTTCAAATTCTATGCTCAAACGCCAGATGATTTTATACCATTTCTAATATAAGAAATTGTTTTTATTGCTTAGGGTCAAAAGTTGTCTAATTGGAATTGAGTTGCCAGAACTTGAATTTAACTACGCTCGAGCACTTCACATATACTCATACCAGCTAAGGAGGTCCTAGGGTTCATGTTATCAATTTATTGGATTTCCCATACTGTCAGGTCTTTCGAAATCTAGGAGCACCACTTTAGGTCCAGAACTCTAAGGGCTTGTTTGGCCAGTGGTCTGAAGTTGTATTAAATGGGACTGCATTGCTAATCCCACCTCGGGATTTGAAAATGGCATGTTTGGAAGGAGGGTGGGATGAGATTAAAATCAATTTCATAGGCTTTGGAAAATGAGCCTTGTGTTGGAAAGTGTGAGATGGGATTTCTAAATCCCATGATTATGAATTTCCAAGTGTAATTTGAAAAGAAATCCCGGGATTTACTTTTAATTGCATACATTCTAAATAAGGGATTGGAAAACATGGGACAATACCTTACACATGCATTTATTGTTACTTTTACAATTCCATCCACCTTAAACTCACCTAATGCAGTTGGCTGAACGGGCCCTAAATGTCCCAACATTTGGAGCTTGTGAAGGTTATGGGACACAAAAATGTGGGTTTTGTGCTCAAATGAGGGGAATATAAGGAAGGTGGAGATATGAGTAGTTTTTGGGTAATGGTGGTGGATGGGTGCAAGATGTAGAAGAAGACGGAAGCTTGAGTGATAGATGTGGGGATGTGAGATCATTTTACATGGTCTCAGTTACGGACGGGCTATACTACTGTAGTTAATCTCGCCCGTCGGCGAAACTTGGGATACTAATGTGGTTTCTAGATTTCATCGCCCCCTTCCTAAATCAGAGTGCAACAGAGTGCATCGTGTTACCATAACACGGGTCTAGTTTAATCCAAATCATGCTCTAATACCATCTTGTAACGCCCTGAAAATCGAGGGTCGAGCAGGATACCAACTCCCGAGTTTCAATGCATCACTTATGCAACATAGAAAATGATGATTAAATGTTGTCCGTATTAGTACAAGAAACATGAATAGAATTATACTAAAACAGTATATCATACTCCAGAGACAGTGAAATTGCAAGCGGAAGACTGTGATAGACATATAAAATCTACAAACTATAGTAAGTCTCCACAGTGTGATAATGTTACTAGGTTATATAATTACATGTATAATTCCAAAATATACCAAAAGTGTAATGTCATCTAGTCAGCATCCCAGAAATCTCCATCGATCAGGAAACGGCTCACATGAACCCACCTGAAAACTGTATGTAAAAGAATGCCTCCTCGTCATCCTCGAAGTCCGGCTCCGCCTCATAGGCATCGCCTCTACCTGTAACTAAGACAGAGTCTGGTTAGTGTGTACAACACTGTCCCATAACGTGGGAGTGAGTGATCAACTCAGTGGAACTATAAAGCAAAGGTTAACATGTTATCAATTCAGTCAAGCAGTAATGATAAGGTAATACAACAAGTATTCCTAAGTACACTGGTTAATGCAAGAATGGTATGTATAGATGATGCATGCCCTCGCCTACACTTCCTCTGTGATCTTCATCTCACAGTTGCGCATGTCAGTCACTTCCTCAGTGCTCTACCCAACGCCAAACGACACATGCAATGTGGTGCATGAGCATGTTACTAAGCTCTTATTAGTCCTTTTCATACAGCAGGATTGGGAAACTAAGGTACCTCCCTTATGCCATTTTCTAAACAATGATCCATTCTAAGGTCGTCAGTCCTAGGAAATCCCATATGATGTTGCGGTTCTAAGTCCCTGCAAAGGGCTTATCACCACGATGCAGTGTAGGCCTAGTTATACTTTAGTTGCTACGGAAAGGCTCGTCGCCTCTACACAGGCTCAGAGTAGGCTCGAGGTCACTACAAAGGGCTCGTCACCTTATCAGTGTAGGCCGACAGCTCGAATACAGTGTCCCATACCAGCGTATTCAGCTTACGAGGCGGTGTTGCTCACTGGTCACTACGGGGAGGCTCGTCCCCCAACGTAGGCCGACAGCTCAACCACAGTATCCCATACCACCATGTCCGAGTCATGAGTCTTAGTGAATCAAGGTACCAAGGTTAAAGGAGTTTCCACTGGTGAGTTTGGTACCTTAGGTTCAAGCAGTAGCGTCCATACATGGTGAACATACATTAGGTCAATCGGGTTACTTGACAAGCTTGACTGGTAAGAGCGTATGTCGAATTGATCGACATGAAGCGCATGAGTACTCCGCATAGCCTAACCACTGTAGACAACCAGCATACAACTCGGATTCCTCGAACATGTCTTATGTGGTGAAAATAACCTCAACCACCTAATTAGAACCTGTTACCGATTGCATGGACTACTTCATAGTCCCAACCACACTCAATACCAACAAGAATTCATGTTAGAAAATCAAGCAGTAAGTAATTCAAATCCTACAACCATTGGAGCATTTTATGAAATACAATATAAACATGAATTCACACATATGCATTTTATAAGTAATCAGACAATATAATATAAGGTATATAGAAGGATTTATACGTGTAGTTAAGGTAGTTAAGAACCTTATCTCAACACCCATAAACAGTACAATTCACCAAGTACTTACTCATACAGACATTTTATCAAACACTTAAACTACACATATTAACATACATGACATATGTTGATTTTTAACATATACTCGGACAAATCCTTCCAACAAGGAGTTGTTACGTACACAACCATCATGTACATGCATTCCATAGCCACGGTAGGTACAAATCATGATTTCATATTCATTCAGTTATTTCAACAAACACCTACACTACACCGTTCAACATACATGACGTGCATCGGTCATAACATGTATTCGGGCGAATCCTTTCACCAAGGAGTTGTTACAAATGCAACTATCACCTATCCATGACAGATAATCATGGCAAGCACAAATCCTAATTCTGCACGTATTCAATCATTTCAACAAATACCTAAATTACACTATACTCAACATATTTCATATATATCTGTAAAGCGACGGAAACGACGCATTTTGCATGTGAAATGGCACCGAAGTCAGTTATAAATCATTAATCGACATTGAAGGCCTTGAAAACCATAACCTATATGTTTATAGTCCACACCTTTCGCGGTAGACGTGAAACAAAATCAGTTTAAATACTAAGTCTTTGTCTACGGCACCACAATAACCTATAATAGGGAATAGGTTAGCTAATTCATCTATTACACTAGTTGAAAAACCTAAAACAAGTTAGGGTTAGAATTTCTTAACCAAGTTCAGAGTCGGAATCATCAGATTTGTGACACAGAGGTGGTAGTTAGATGTGTGGAGCGGCGGGATTGAATCTCAAGTACAAACACCAGTTCACTCTCTTACTTTCTCTCTCTTTCCTTATCTTTTCTCTCTTCTCTCTCCTAGGATTTCCCAAATTCGTATGGGATGAGAGAGTGAGGGTTTAAGGCCCTTATATAGGTTCAGAACTGATGGGAATGGCCCCAGGGCCAAGGTATACTTAGGTTATAGCCAAAGATCGGCTGTTCCGATCCAACGGAGTACTTCTGGAGGCCCTTTTTCTGCGTGCAGTTGGACTTAAACTCTCTGGCATTAGATATAGGTCGAGTTATGTTTTCGGCCCGATCGGATTTACAGATCAACTGCGGTGAACCAGTTTCAGTTCAATGGTCATTGCCACTCGATCAGGGCCACAAGTACACTGACCTGTGTATGAAATTTTCCCTGATCCGAGGGTGTAATTGGTTAGATTCTGACGGTCTGAAACCTTAGAATTTGGTCTGTAAGAGAATGACCCAAATCACTTAAATCAAAGTTCAATTTCTAAAGATATTGGCATTTCTCACACACTTCGCTCCGGGCTCAAGTTGTGCATTTCTTGATACTATCTGGATTTGATTTCTGAGATGGTTGTCAAGTCTAGCAAGGTGGTCATAAGCGTTTAGTTTCGTGGTCATCGAACTTTTGACGTACAGTCCAAGTCCGATACGAAGCTTCAATGTGCTCCCGAGAGCAACTTGGTAATGAGATTGATCTTAGATTTCAGAGTAATGTAGCATTAATGATTCTGCAAGTTTTGGGTCTTGTAGTTCATATTTAAAGTAGTTCAAACTAATTCTACTGATTGTTCAATTTAGTACTTTACTAAAACGTGCCCTAATTACGATGGAATAAGGTCCTAGGGCAGTTCTACACCCGTTTCTGGCACTTTTAATTAGTATATTATTATTATTATTTTTTTAGTAGTTCATCATCAAGTCTACTTCATCTCTACCAAATTTTATTAGGTTTCGTATTGTGAAAAAATTCTAAAAATTCTAAAAGCAGCAGCTATCCAAATTGATAATTTTCAGATAGTTATTATAATGACCTATATTTAACTATATTAAGAAATTTATTATAATTTTTACTTATTTTTATATGAAACTATATTCATTAAGCTTCAATATAAATTTTGAATCACCTAAATCTGAGTTATAATGAGGGAGATATGATTTTTCAAAGTTGGATGAAAATTGTAAAAATTTTCTGCCGAAAACGGACCGCCGGCCTGCAATTTGGCGAGGCCTCGCTGCCCACTGGACCCCGGGGAGATGGCTGGGTGATGTCCCCCCCCCCCCCCCTCCGGGGTGCCAGATACATGCGGGACCCACCTCGGGTCTCCTTGAATTGCGTCGTTTTGGCCCCCCGAGTCCGTCAAGGCATTATCGAGTCTCATTTGCAAACCGAAACGAGTTATTTGACATGTAATATATGATTTTGGCGTAGGAGAAGCTAATCCATCCAACTAATTTATTTATTATGTGAGTTTCTATGAGGTTAATGGCAAAAAAAATCATTTTATGTCTGAACTTACTAATTGTTGTAGATTTGAATTTAAGTATTGTTCTCCATCACTTAAGCTTGAGGACTAGTGTTTAATATGAAAGGACTTAGAAAATTTTGAAGAATGAGGTGACGAAAGATGAGATTTCATGGAAATGGGTTAAAAAGGGGTTTTTAGCTTTGGGATTGAGTTATGAGTAGTTACCAAGGTGTTATGATCGACCCATTGCCAAAGGACGTCTATTTCCAAGTTGGTAAAAATTCGGGATGTTACATACGTCCACAATAATTATTCGATCGCTAGAAGAGGGATACCCAACATAGTACTTGTACTAAAAAGGGAAATCCATTGACTCATGGGAGTTCATGAATATTAAGACACATGCCCAAGCCCTTTAAAAATAGATAGCACAAGGCCAATAATATAAAGAGAAGAGTGACAATGGCCAACTCAGCAAAGATAAAAATGGCAATGGCCAACGTAATAAAGAGGAGAGTGGCATTGGTCAACTTAATAAAAGAAGAGTAGTAATGACTAACTCAACAAATAGACGAGGGGCAATGGCCAACTTAAATATATGGAGCGTGGTAATAACCAACTCAATAAAGGGGAGAGTGGCAAGGGCCAACTCAATAAATTGATAAAGGTAAGGGTGCGTCAGTGTGCGTCGTGTGACCATAACCCAGGTCCGGTTTAATCCAAATCATGCTCTGATACCATCTTGTAATGCCCTGAAAATCGGGGGTCGAACATAAACTCAACTCCCGAGTTCCAGAACATCACTTATGCAACAAAATGAATGATGATTGAATGTTGACTGTATTCGTGCATTGAACATGAGTGAGATTAAGCCAAAACAAAGATATCATACTCCGAGAGACAGTTAAATTTGCAAGCGGAAGACTGTGATAGATAGATAAAATATATAACTTATGATGAGTCTCCAGAGTGTGATAACATTACCAGGTTAAATAAATACAAGTGCAGTTCTAAAATGTACCAAATGTGAGGAAGTGTAATGCCTCCTATCCCATGTACCATAGCCCCGTCAATACAATATCAGGTCTTCATTGACCTGCCAGAGAGATATAGATAGGAGAACTCCTCCTATCATCATAAAAGTAGCCCGGCTCTGCTTCACAAGCATCACCATCACCTAAAACTCAACAAATCTGGTTGGTGTTGCAAACACCGTCCCGTAACGTGGGAGTGAGTGATCAACTCAGTGGAACAGTAAAGCATAGGTTAACATGTTATCAATTCAACCAAGCAGTAATGATAAAGCAGTACAAATCAAACATTTTTAACTACTCTTGTTAAGTGCGAAAATGAAATGACATGATGCTGTATGCCCTTGCCAAACCACCCTCAAGTGACATCATCTTACGTTCGCGAATGCTTACTCCCTCAGTGCGCCACATCTACAAAGCACATGCGGTGCGATGATGCTCATGATTACCAAGTTATTATTAGTCCATTTCAAACAGCAGTATTGGGAAACTAAGGTACCTCCCTTGTATCATTCCCAAACATGATCCATTCTAGGGTCGTCAATCCTAGTTAATCTCATACGATATTATGGTTTGAGAGGCGTAGCGAAGGCATCACAAAGGGCTCGTCACCCGTCAGCACGGATACAGATCTCACCATATGCGGCTCAATTGCTGACCGTCAGCTCAAGTACAGGTCTCACCATACTCGGCTCAATCACTAGCCGTCAGCTCGAATACAAGTCTCACCGTACTCGGCTCAACTCATACTCCAGTTGCTGTGAAAGACTCGTCGCCAATCACAGACCTTGGAGTATACTCGAAGATACTACGGAGAGGACTCGTCGCCGTCAGCACGAGTACAGGTCTCACTGCGTACTCGGCTCTCGCCGTAAGTATCGACAAATTCGAATATAGTGTCCCATACCACCATAATCGGCTCACGAGTTTGGTTGCGCAATGGTCACTACGGGGAGGCACATGGCCCCAGCGTAGGCCGACAGCTCGACCACGGTGTCCCATACCACCATGCCCGGCTCATGCATCTTAGCGGATCGAGGTACCATGGTTAACGGGATCACCACTGGTAAGTTTGGTACCCTAGGTTCAAGCAGTAGCGACCAAACATGGTGAACATACATAAGACAGATCGGGTTACTTGACGAGCTCGGCTAGCTCGAGCGCACAACAAGTTGAACGACATGAAATGCATAAGCACTTCGCGTGGCCAACCACTATCGCCAACCGAAGTACGGCTCGGGTTCGTCGAACACATCTCACGTGGTGACATAAAACTCAACCACGATCTCCAATCTAGTACCGATTGTCTGGACTATAAACATAGCCCCAAGCACAATCAATTGTCATCCATAGCATGTGGAGTAAAGCATGATAAACAAAGTAATTCAAACATGATAAATAAAGTAATTCAAACATGCTAGTAGGCATGTTATAAGCATATTATAAAGCATGATATAAAGCATGTTGTAAGCATGTTATGAAACACTATAAAACCAAGAATACAAACACATGTATTATAAGTACGCGGTTTAAGTGGACAACCTCATGGAGGTAATCATACATGTATCTAGGTTAGTTGAGAATTCCATCTCAGCACCGACCTAAGGTTCTAACACTTAAGCACTTACACTCACAAGCAATTTCACCAACACTTGGAATGCACTATTTCAACATACATGACGTATGTTAGAGGAAAGTGCACTAGGGTTGTCCCTTTACCAAACTAGTATTTTATACGTATACATCATATTCATACAGCAAATAATCATGACAATTACATCAGCAAATTTTATACGTATAGGGTACTTTCAAGGATACCCAATTTCAACATACATAGTGTTTACAAGGGAACTTGTAATACGGCGATTCTTTTCGCCAAGCAATTAATTTATATGCACATAATATATTTATACAACAATTAATCATGAAAAACACATCGCTAAAATATACACGTATATGGTACTCCTTACAATACCGTATTTCTACATACATGGTGTATATTAATAAACATGTATTTAGGCGAATCCTTTCACCAAATAAATATTTTATCCATACGTCATATATCCATACGACAAATAAACATGTCAAACACATTTCCATAAAAAATACGTATACGGTATGTTATACGAATACCTAGAGTATGTGAAATTCCAAATTCTACAATTCTAATCGAAACAGAAAACGGAAAGCACTTTGTACATGTGCAATTGCATGCAGATTATGAATCTACCATTATCTGACATTGAAAGCGTTGAAAACCATAACCTATACACCTAAAGTCCGCACCTTGTGTCGTAGAATCGTAACGGAATCGATAGGTTTGCTAAGCTTCCGTATTCGGCAGTTTGGCAACCTAGAGAACGAAATAGGTTAGCTATTTCACAACCTACAACAGTCTAAACCCCAAAACAGATTAGGGTTAGGGTTTCTTACCTAGAAACGACGCCGGAAACGCCGGAAAAGCGTCAAGAAAGGGATGATGCAGCCCGTGTGGTGGCAGGGAACGACGGCAGGGAGATTCTCCCACTTCTCCCTCACTTCCTCTCTCTTTTCCCTCTCTCAAATCCTAAATTCGTATGGCTGCCATGAGAGAGGGTTTAAGGTCCTTATATAGTCTCAAACCTTCCCAAAATAGACTCAGGTTCAAGGGTTACTGCTAATATAGAATATTCGTCATTTTTCCAGCTCAAAAGAGAGGTTCTGGTAGCCCTCCTTGAGCCAAATGTCAGACTTAAGCTCACCACCTATGGATCTATGTGGGATTACGTTTTCGACTCGATCGGATTCCCAGATCGCACGTGGCGGACCACTTTCAGTTCGACGGTCAGTGGGCCACGATCAGAAATTCCAAGTACATGTAAATGTTCCTAAAATTTTTCCTGATCCGAGGGTGTAATTTGGTCTGATTCTGACGGTCTGGTTGCTTAATATTGATGCGCAAGTGAATGTGTGCCAGATCACTATTCTAGATATTTTTTTTGGAATGGGAATAGTGTTTTTCACACTCCCTCGCTCCGGATCGAAACGAATGGCCGTGGGACATCTGCTGGATCTGATTTTTGAGATGATTGTCAAGCCCAGTGAGGCGGTCCTAGTTCCTTAACTTCGTGTTAATCGGACTTTCGATGTGCGGTCTAGACCTAATACGAAGTTTCGAGATGCTCCCGTGAGCAGCCGGGTAATGAGATTGATCCTAAGTTTTAGGGTAACCTAGCGTTAATGATTCTACAAGTTTTGAGTCTTGCAGATCGTATTTAAAGTGATTCAAATGGATTTCATGGCTAATCTAGTTTAGCACTTAGTTAACTTTGTCAAATTTCTAAAGGATTTAATCCTAATTGTTTTCTGGTTGAAATGGTACTTAGGCCTTTGCAGTTTGTATATAAAGTGATCCAAGTTTTACTACTTAGCTAGTTTAAGATAGTGTCTAGGGCGAAAGTGCTTTAAAAAATTAAAAGCACAAGGTAGTGAAGGGTGGGATTTGTGAAGAAAATGGTTTGAAAAGAGATTTGAGGCTTTAATTGAGCGTTTAAGAAGTTAAACCTGTATTAGGATTGACCCATCGCCCAAGGACGTCTAATTCCAGGTTGGCGAAAATCCGGGATGTTACAATTATATCCCTCACCCTACATAAATTCATAAAGATCATTCGTAATCAACATTACACTATAATTCCAAAGGGTAAATAATTTATGGTAAAACATATAATTGTAGGGAGGATTCATAGTAAAATGAAGGCATGTAAAAGGCAACATAAATATAACAACTTAATTTAATGTAAGCTTAAAGGATAAAACCCTCACCTCTTAAAGACATATCGTTTCCCAGCCGAGGCTAGGTGTTGATATACTCTCTTCTAATTTGAACCTGACAGAACTTAAAGTTGACTCGAACCTGGTCTTGACTCAGTCTAAGACTCAGTGAATCGACTGGAAACCCAACTCTCTCTTTCTTTTTCTTCCTCTTTTCTTTCTTTCCCTTTTCTTTTACTCACTTTCTTTCTTTCTTTCTCCTTCTCTTTCTCTTTTCCTTTCTTTTCCTTTTTTTTTTCTTTCTTTTTCTTTCTTGCTGATACATCCAGCAAGGAGCTGGACGTTGCTCTCTCTTTCTCTCTCACGTTTTTCCTTCTTTTCTTGCTGTGATGTCTCTCCCCCATCACCGAATGGATGGCTTTATAGGCGGAAGAGTCTCTAGACACTTCTAGCCAAGCCTCACGCAGGTCTGTTTTTGTAAGAGGGAGAAGTCGTGTAGCTTCCCTTTCACAATTCAGTTTCTACGTAGCAGACACTACAACAAAATGGTGTAAAACCGGCACTTAGGTGCATCATACACTGGCGCTATTTAAAAGCGGCCACGGATGCTATATAAAATAACAAACTAAAGCGCTATTTCCATTTCACTTCCAGCCCTCTCTCTCTCCCGACGACGGTCTCTCTCCCTCTCCCGACTCTCTCTCTCTCTCTCCCTCTCCTGACGACTCTCTCTCTCTCTCCTGACTCTCAGCTTCTTCCTACCGCCTACTCTCTCTCTCTCTCTCTCGTGCGAGCTGCCATTAATTTTAGGGCTTAGATGAAGATCTGAAACATGTAAGAGTCTAGATTTCATCAATTTCAACCTTAATGATTTCCTAATTAGGGATTTACAATGTCGAAACCCTAATTAGGGATTTGCTATGTTGAAACCCTAATTAGGGATTTAATATGTTGATACCCTAATTAGGGATTTTTCTGGTTTTTGGAGTCGAGGAATGGTCGAATTAGGGTTTTGAAGAGCTACATTCCTGTGGTAAGCTTCAGATCTCCGAGGATCTCTCTCCCTCTCTCTCTCTCTCTCTCTCTCTCTCTCATTTTCAAAAGATCATGGCAGGGTTTTCGGTTTTGTTTGCTGGCTTTCTTTTAGTGTTTATGGTTTGATTACGGCTTTCATCACTCTCTCTCTTCCTTGATTCTCTGATAGTGCATTGGAGAGGTGAATTTTGGTGGTTTTTTTATTTTTTGTTTTTTATTTTTTTTCTCTCTGACTATGGGATTTGTAACGACCCGTAAATTTCCGTACGTTGGCTCGAGTACCACCTCGACCAGAAATCAATTAGGATTAAATCCTTTAGAAATTTAACAAAGTTAACTAAGTACTAAACTCGATTAGCCATGAAATCCATTGGGATCGCTTTAAATACGATCTGCAAGATCCAAAACTTGCAAAACAAGTGACTCTAGGTTACCCTAAAGTTTAGAACCAAACTCATTTCCCGGCTGCTCTCAGGAATGAAACGAAACTTCGTGTTAGGTCTAGATCGCACATCAGAAGTCCGATTAACACGAAGCTAAGGAACTAGGACCGCCTCACTGGGCTTGACAATCATCTCTAAAATCAGGTCCAGCCGATGTCCCACGGCCATTCGTTTCGATTCGGAGCGAGGGTGTGTGAAAAACACTATTCCCATTCCAAAATAAATATCAGGAATAGTGACCTGGCACCATTCGTTTATGCGTCAGTATTAAGCAACCTGACCGTCAGAATCAGACCAAATTACACCCTCGGTTTAAGAAAATTTTCAGAAACATTTACATGTACTTGGAATTTCGGATCGTGGCCCACTGACCGTTGAACTGAAAGTGGTCCGCCACGTGCGATCTGGGAATTCGATCGAGTCGAAAACGTAATCCCACATATATCCATGTGTGGTGAGCTTAAGTCTGACGTTTGGCTCAAGGGCGGCCACCAGAAACACTCATTTGAGCTGGAAAAGTGACGAAATACCTATATAAGCAATAACCCTTGAACCTGAGCCTATTTTGGGAAGGGTTTTGGCTATAAAAGGAGCTTAGAACAGCCCCTCTCACAGCCATACGAATTTGGGATAAAACCCTAGAGAGAGAGAGAAAAGAGAGAGAAGAGCTTGGGATTTGTGGGAGATCTTCCTCCTACTGCTTTCATTCATCACACGGCCTACACCGCTTCCTTTCAGGCATTTTTCCGGCGGTATCCACTCTGTTTGAAGGTGAGAAACTCTAACCCTAGGTCTGATTTGAAGTAGGAAGGTTGTAGGTTGTGTAAAGACTAACCGATTCCGCTCTTTAAGCTAGAAAACTCCAGTATACGGAAGCTCAACAACCCTTGCTGATTGGTTGTGATTCCAAGGGCAAAGGTGAGGACTTTAAGTGTATAAGTTATGGTTTTCAACGCTTTCAATGTCAGATAATGGTAGATTCATGATCTGCATGCAATTGCACATGTACAAAGTGCTTTCCGTTTCCTGTTTCGATTAACGTTGTAGAATATGGAATTTCACATACTCTAGGTATACATAGAAATACCGTATACGTATTTTTTTGGGAAAATGTTTGATATGTTTATTTAATGTATGATTATATGATATATGGATAAAATACTAATTTGGCGAAAGGAATCGCTGAAATACATGTTCACTTGTAAATGCTACGTATGTTGAATTTGTGTATTCTAGAAATACCGTATGCGTATTTTTTTGGGAAAATGTTTGACATGTTTATTTAATGTATGATTATACAATATAGGGATAAAATACTAGTTTGGCGAAAGGAATCACCGTAATATATGTTCGCTTGTAAACACCATGTATGTTGAAATTGTGTATTCTAGAAATACCGCATATGTGTAAATTTTGGAAGTGTAATTGTCATGATTATTTGTTGTATAAATATGGTATACACGGATAAAATAACCGCTTGGCGAAAGAATAGCCCTAATACGCATTTGCTAACATACGTCATGTATGTTGGAATAGCGCACTCTAAGTGTTTGTGTAAATGCTTGTGTGTGAAAAAGCTTGAGTGTTAGTGCCTTAGATAGGCGCTGATATGGAATTCCCGACTACCTTAGAGACATGTAGGATCCCCTCCATGTGATGGTTCGCTATAACCACTCACTTGTGATGTGTATGTAATTGTATCCCTACTTGTATAGTGCTTTATAACATGCTTTACAACATGCTTTACTTCATGCTTTATTTCATGCTTTATAACATGCCTGCTAACATGCTTGTACTACTTTGTTATCATGCTTTACTCCACATGCTATTGATGAGAACTGTTTGAGTTTGGGACTAAGTCTATAGTCCAAACATTCGGTACCAGACTTGAGATTATGGCTGAGACTCATGTCGCCACAAAGGATGTGTCTGGCGAACCCGAGTCGTACTTCGGTTGGCGATAGTGGTTGGCCACACGGAGTGCTTTTGCGCTCCATATCGCCCAACTTGTGGTGCGCTCGAGCTAGTCAGGCTCGTCAAGTAAACCGATATGTGTACGTGTGTTCACCATGTTTGGTCGCTACTGCTTGAACCTAGGGTACCAAACTTACCAGTGGCGATCCCGTTAACCATGGTACCTCGATCCGCTAAGACGCATGAGCTGGGCATGGTGGTATGGGACACCGTGGTCGAGCTGTCGGCCTACGCTGGGGCCATGTGCCTCCCCGTAGTGACCATTGCGCAACCAACTCGTGAGCCGAATACGGTGGTATGGGACACTGTATTCGAGCTGTCGATACTTACAGCGAGAGCCGAGTACGGTGAGACTTGTACTCGTGCTGACGGGCGACGAGTCCTCCGTAGTATCTTCGAGTATACTCCAAGTGTCTATGATTGGTGACGAGTCTTTCACAGCAACTAGAGTATGAGTTGAGCCGAGTACGGTGAGACCTGTACTCGAGCTGATGGCTAGTGATTGAGCCGAGTACGGTGAGACCTGTACTTGAGCTGACGGCCAGCAATTGAGTCGCATACGGTGAGATCTGTATCCGCGCTGATGGGTGACGAGCACTTTGCGATGCCTTCACTACGCTTCTCAAACCATAATATCGTATGAGATTAGCTAGGATTGACGACCCTAGAATGGATCATGTTTGGGAATGATACAAGGGAGGTACCTTAGTTTCCCAATACTGCTGTTTGAAATGGACTAATAATAACTCGGTAATCATGATCATCATCGCACCGCATGTGCTTAGTAGATGTGGCGCACTGAGGGAGTTAAGCATTCGCGAACGTAAGATGATGTCGCATGAGGGTGGTTTGGCAAGGGCATACAGCATCATGTCATTTCATTCTCGCACTTAATAAGAGTAGTTAGAATTGTTTGATTTGTACTGCTTTATCATTACTGCTTGATTGAATTGATAACATGTTAACCTATGCTTTATTGTTCCACTGAGTTAGCTACTCACTCCCACGTTACGGGACGGTGTTGTAACACCCACCAGACTCTGTCGCAGGTATAGATGGTGCCTCGGTTCAGGAGCCGGAGCCCGACTTCAAGGAGGATCAGGATGAGTTCTCCTTTATGCAGTACTCTGACGGATATGCTTAGGCCAACTGCATCGCGGGGATTCCAGGGCTTATCTACGGAATTGTATTTTGATTTTTGACTTAGAAACAATACATGTATATTGGTACTCAGTTAGTACTCATACTCTGGAGTTCACAAAATTTTGTTACTTTACATACTTTGAATATAAAATTTCAGTCTTCCGCTTGCCTTTATACAATTGAACTGGAGTATGATTTACTGTTTTGGTATAATCTCATTCATGTTTATTGCTCTAACTCAGACAACATTTAACCATCATTGTGTATGTTACATAAGTGATGCGTTGGAACTCGGGAGTTGAGTTCATACTCGACCCCCGATTTTTAGGGCGTTACAAGTTGGTATCAGAGCATGATTTTGATTAAACCGGACCTGAGTTATGTCCCCAATACGTACGCTGACGTGTTACAACCTAGGAGGGTGCGTAAAAATATAGAAACAGTCTTAGGGTCTCTCGATTTCACCGTTCGACGAAATTCATTAAAAAAAAAAAAAAAAAACGCGTTGATCGAGTTTTTACTCGATCTTGACCGCACATACGGATTCTAAATCACTTCTACACCGTCTATTGACGTGTCCAGGTCACTATCCACCTAAAACCAGTCGTTAAAAATCAGGAAAAATCAGTTTAGTTCAGAAATTTCTCGGAACCAACCGTTCGGGAGCTAAACTGAGTCGGGGGCCCCTCCACGTTAATATACTAAGCCTCCAGATCGAACCATGGTACATTTGTCACCCTGGGCATGTGGGAAACAGGTCCCCACCGCGGCGGCGCGGTTCCGGCCAAGTCTGACCGCGGTGGAGCCGCGGCTCCCGCGGCGGACCGCGGTCCGGTGGGCCATCTCGAGTGGGGCCGGGGCTAGGGTTGGTCGGGCTGACCTCCTCTACACCCTGGCATGTGCCATTTTGGCAAGGGTTTAGGTTTTAAGGGGCTGGAGCACCCCACTCTCCCATTTCTTCCTTTCCAAGCACCTTTAAACCCCATTTTCGATTTTTCTCTAAACCTATCCCTCCAAACCTTGCAATCTTCCATTTTCTTCCATAACCCACACACCCCAACCTTTCACAACAGCACTAGCCTCCTCCTTTCCCCATTTTCTCATGTTGGAGCTCTCATACCCCTCATTTGGAGCTCAAAATCGGGTAATCTCCTAACCCATTCCATTTTCTTTTTGTTTGTCCTTCATTTCCTACCTCTATTGCCCCTTCCACACCTATTGTATTGTTGCTTGTGGTGGATCAAAGAGATCAGCCCCTTTTTCCCCATTTTGGCATTTTTCCATGGCCCTCTTTGGTGTGGTGGTGACTATTCTCTCCATTTCCTCCATCCTATCTCTCATGGGAAAGAGGAAGACTGCGGCTGATGACGCCGGCCCAAGTAGGCCAGCCCATTCCCGAAGAAGATCCGACGTTGGGGTCGGCACTAGCACCGTTCGGGAGTTTAGGTCGAAGCGAGACCTGGATCCTAACCATCCAGTCAGAAATGCTTATCCGATAGGCGTTGAATATGGGTGCTTCGCGGGCCGCAAGGTTGTGTTTGAAGCTCATGTAGATGAAAGGATGTTCGGGCTACACCCACTGATAGATCACTTGGTGGATATCGAATGGAATTCTATATTTGAAAGCGAGTCTCCCGCATGTGAGAACACGGTTCGCGCCTTCTATGCTCATATCATAGATTCATCGTTGGAGCCTCTTCAGTTCACTGTCTCTGTGAGGGGCATAAGACGCACAATCACTGTGGATGAGGTGGTTCGAATCACGAAGATTCCACGTGGTCAAGTGCTTCCTAGTGACGACTTCTCCAGGAGTGCGCGAGAAAGGGATCGCTGCATGCGATACCTTTGTGGTCGCCGAGTTACTTGGAAGCGAGAAAATTGTATTGCGGCAACAAAGATGGCCGAAGACTTCCGTTTACTCCATCACATTTTCACATACAATGTATACCCACGGTGGGGTAACCGCACGGAGTGTACTCGGTTGATGATGAACTTTTTGTACAAGATGGGATGCGGGGACAACATATGCCTGCCCACATTCATCCTATTTCAGATAGTTCAGGTTGTTCGATCTACCAGGAATGACCTTTCGCTCCCATTTGGCCGCCTGATATGTAGGATGGCTCGTGATGTCGGCTATAGACTTAACATGGAAGACCTTACACCAGTCCGAGTCATAAGCGAGGCGACACTTAAGAATATGAAGATCGGCCCTCAACAGCGGCAAGCGCGACTCGACGAGTCTGGAGATGAGTCGGATAGCGCCGGTGAGGAGAGTGTTGACCTTGAGGCAGAAAGTGATGAGGAGGGCGGTGATGACATACAAGAAGAGGAAGAGGAGGCTCAGGATACTGAGGAGAGCTCTCCTCCGGGTGCACCTGAGTCGGACGCTGCTCAGGCAGCGAGAGAGGCTCGTATGGATCGCATTGAGGAGAACCAGGCCGCCCTGCGGCAAGAGGTTGGATAAGTTCGGGCTGAGCTTGGTGAGACTCGAGCCAAGCTTGAAGAGACCGAAGCCTACATGAAGAGGAGCTTTAAGAAGGTGTCTTGTACGTTGAAGGCCATTCTGTGCTGTGTGTAGGACAAGAACGCTCCTCCATCGCCTGATTCGGATGCCTAGTCATCCACGTTGTTGTGTGTGGTTGTTGTTTGTTTTGGTTGTTGCGATAGGCGGTTTATGTTTTTATGAAGATGATGTAGTAGATAGTAGCATGTTTTAAGTGTTTGATGTTGTGGATATATTGGCTATCATGTGATTTCTGTCATGATTCATGTAACTCTGTATTCCATGTATTATGACAATTTTGGATAAATGAAAGGCATGTAGCCTCTTTTGTTTTGATGATGTGTGGAATGCTTAAAGTGCTTTATGATGTGTGTTATGCTGTATCTCACAAATGTTGTACCCTATGTTGTAGAGGGCATGCCGCGACAGTATACGCGGAGCACGGCACATCTCCGTCTGACTGGCTCTATGGACTAGACTCCTTTTGGTAGTAGCGGTCTTGCGGACCGAGGGTTGGGTTCTGATCAGCCTCCTGCTGGTCCTACCGGTGGACTGCCACCTTACACGCCCCCGGTCCGTGAGCAGTATTGGTCGTCTTCTTCTGCGCAGCATGACTCCCAGGCTGCTCTGCCGACTGATAGGTTTGAGCAGCTGATGTTGATGATGCATCAGCAATAAATGCGACGGAAGAAGAGCAGAGATACAAAGCCAGCAGGCCTCAGCTGAGCCTTATGGCCACTATCGCTGAGGCCTTGTCCCATGGTGGTAGTGCGACTCCACCTACGACATCTGCACATCCTGATGAGCCTTCTGAGCCTCCTGCTCGGTTTGAGGATGTGCCTCTGCCCACATCCGTCGCACCTCCTACTGGAAATGTAGGTACACGTGGTTTACTCGAGCGGTTTCAGCGCTCGAAGCCTCCCTCATTTATGGGTTCTCACAGACCCGAGGAGGCAGAGTTTTGGCTTGACCGCATCTCTAAGATGCTACGGATGCTTCACTGTTCAAAGGCAGAGCAGGTCGAGCTGGCTTCCTTCATGTTTGAGAGGGAGGCCAATTTATGGTGGGACAGTGTGCTACGGACGGTCGCAGTGGATTACGTGTGGACCTGGGAGGCCTTCGAGTTTCAGTTCCATGAGAAATACTACCCGCAGACTTATCGGCACGAGCGGGAGGATGAGTTCCTATGCCTCAGGCAGGGAGGCATGACGGTGACGGAGTACGAGCACCGCTTCACAGAGTTGGGCCGCTTTGTCCCAACTATACTGGTGGATGAGCAGATGCGGATGCGTCGTTTTTCCTTGGGTTTGCGACCGGAGATACGGTCGAAGATATGCTGCCTCAGTATACCTACCTACGCAGCACTGGTCCACATGTCTATGACGGCCGAGCAGGATGTGGACCGATTGGCCAGATCGCGTGGTGCTATGGTTGCGAGGCCACGCTAGGATTTACAGAGCAGGCCTATCTTAGGCAAGAGGCCTTCTACTGATTCGCCCCCCAGGGCCGCAGCACCAGTTATTCCTATGAGACGCCCGTTGGTGACCTGCACGTATTACAGGAAACCAGGACACCCTGCTGAGAGTTGCTTCTCACGTATGAGGGCTAGTGGATTTACACCACTGCAGAGATTGGATCGCCCTTATCCACAGGCCATATCAGCTCCACCGCTTCACAGACTGCTCCTGCACATCCTTCCTTCCGACCTCCCGTGTCGCGCTCGTGCCGCCACAAATGACCCTTGGCTCCTCAGCCGAACCGTCAGCAGCAGGCGCGCGTTCATACGCTTGTGGCTGAGGCACCTGAGACGTCGATCTCGGCTCCGACGGCTTTTGAGGGTACGACTTATATTCATGGTACTCCCGTTTCTTTATTGGTGGACACTGGGTCCACTACTTCTATTATTTCTTGTGGGGCGGTTAAACGTCTATCTTTGCCTACGATTCCCACAAAGGGAATGAGACTCACTACGGCTACTGGGACCTGTTCGGATGTCACACGGTTATGCGAGGGTTGTCCGATAGTTTTGGGTAGCAGCACAGTGCTCGTCGACCTCATTGTTGCTCCACTATGGCACTACGACGTTATCCTTGGTATGGATTGGCTCGCCAAGATGAGGGCGGAGATAGATTGCGATACTCGGATCGTGACTGCCTATGGACCTGATGGCACAGCTTTCACGTTTCCAGTACAGGTCAGTTGGCCCTGCCGTGTTGATTGTTATACTGCTTTATTGACGCCGATTGACGGTCCGACGTTGAGGAATACGCCGGTGGTTCGAGAATTTGCAGGCGTGTTTGAGACTATTCCTGGTTTACCTCCTCGACGCGAGATCGATTTTACAATTGATCTTACGCCGGGTGCGACACCCATCTCACTGCCAACTTATCGTATGCCTCCATGTGAGATGGAGGAGCTGCGGAAACAAATTGACGATCTGGTAGACAAGGGTTTTATACGACCTAGTGTGTCTCCTTGGGGAGCACCTGTGCTATTTGTGAAGAAGAAGGACGGGTCGCTACGGTTATGTATTGACTACCGTAGGTTGAACCAGGTCACAGTGAAGAACAAGTATCCTTTGCCCAGGATAGATGATCTGTTTGATCAGTTGAGGGGGGCGAAGTATTTCTCGAAGATTGATCTTCAGTCGGGGTACCACCAGTTGCGTGTGAGAGATGAGGACTGCAGAAGACAGCCTTCAGGACGTACTTTGGGCACTATGAGTTCTTGGTAATGTCGTTCGGCCTCACGAACGCACCAGCCGTGTTCATGGATCTGATGAACCGGGTATTTCGGCCTTTCCTTTACCGATTCGCCATCGTCTTTATTGATGACATTTTGATATACTCTACGAGTCGGGAGGAGTATGAGGAGCACTTGAGAGCGGTGCTGGGCACACTGGAGAAGAACCAGTTGTTCGCACAATACAAGAAGTGCGACTTCTGGCAGGAGGAAGTTAAGTTCCTGGGACATGTAGTGTCCAAGGATAGGATAGCAGTGGACCTTGCTAAGGTAGCTGCGGTTCAGGATTGGCAGCAGCCTGAATCGGTTACTGAGGTGAGGAGTTTCCTTAGTCTGGCTGGGTATTACAGACGCTTCATTCGGGACTTCTCGAAGATTGCCAGGCCATTGTCTCAGTTGACTCGAAAAGACCTGAAGTTCACCTGGAACGAGAAGGCGGAGGCAGCTTTTAAGGAGCTAAAGGACAAGTTGACGTCCGCCCCTGTGCTAGTATTGCCAGAGCAAGGGGAGAAATACACGATATATACTGACGCGTCTCGCGTTGGTTTGGGTTGTGTTCTGATGCAGAAGGATAGGGTGATTTCGTATGCCTCGAGACAATTAAGGAAGCACGAGGAGAATTACCCTACACACGACCTGGAGTTGGCAGCTGTCATCTTTGCATTGAAGCTCTGGAGACATTACTTTTACGGAGAGGAGTTCGAGCTTTTCTGTGATCACAAGAGCCTTAAGTACATATTCACACAGCGAGACTTGAATATGAGACAACGCCGATGGATGGAGACCTTGAAGGACTTCAAGTTCGAGGTTTCCTACCATCCTGGTAAGGCGAACCTTGTGGCAGACGCGTTGAGCCACAAAAAGGCGATAGCTTTTGCGGCACCGTTGATGATAGCCGAGTGGGACATGGTGGAGTTCGTGCGGGACTTCGAGCAGAGACTCACTGTCGAGGAGCCATTTGAGTGTGTTGTGCACGTTCGGGTGCGGCCACTTATTGACGACAGGATTGTTGAGGCCCAGGAGGGTGATATACGCCTATCTGAGCTTCGAGAGCAGGCTAGCGACGCCGAGGACTCCGAGTGGAGAGTTGATTCCGATGGGGGTTTTACGATTCCATGGCCGCCAATGCGTTCCGGATGTGCCTGACTTGAGACGCGAGCTTCTCGAGTTTGCCCATAACTCGAAGCTTGCGATGCATCCTGGTAGCACGAAGATGTACCAGGATTTGAGACTGACATATTAGTGGGATAATATGAAGGCCCATATCGCTGAGTATGTGTCTCGATGTCTGACGTGCCAGCAGGTCAAGGCAGAACATCGCCGACCTCCTGGACTGCTTCAGCCCATGCCTATAGCAGAGTGGAAGTGGGACTTCATCTCCATGGATTTCATATCAGGGCTGCCGAAGACGAGGAAGGGACACGATTCCATTTGGGTGATTGTGGACCGGTTGACCAAATCGGCCAATTTCCTCCCTATCAGAGTTACGAACTCTGCAGACGAGCTGGCTAGGTTATACATCAGAGAGATCGTCCGTCTACACGGGGTTCCTTTAGAGATCGTGTCAGACAGAGACACGCGGTTCACATATATCTTCTGGACTCATATCCAGGAGGCGATGGGTGTGAAGTTGAAATTCAATACGGCGTTTCATCCTCAGACTGATGGGCAGACAGAGCGGGTGAATCAGATCCTGGAGGATATGTTGCGAGCATGTGTGTTGGACTTCAAGGACAGCTGGGATGACTGTCTTCCATACGCAGAGTTCGCCTACAACAACAGCTTCCAGGCGACTATTGGCATGGCGCCATATGAGGCTCTATATGGTCGACCTTGTAGGGCACCGCACTGTTGGGCAGAGGTTGGCGAGCGTAGTCTGATTGGCCCGGAGTTGGTACAGGCGACTACAGAGAAGGTCGACATTATCAGGCGTCGATTGCTTACTGCACAGAGCAGGCAGAAGAGTTACGCCGATACGAGGCGACGACCGCTGGAGTTCGAAGTCGGGGATCATGTGTTCCTTCGAGTTTCCCCTATGAAGGGAGTCCTTCGGTTTGGGAAGAAGGGGAAGCTCACACCGAGGTTTATCGGTCCATTTCAGATACTGGATCGAGTGGGTGATGTGGCATATCGTCTCGCTTTGCCCACACCACTTGCGTCGGTACACAACGTATTTCATATGTCTATGCTGAAGAAGTACGTTCCTGATCCTTCGCATATCATCAGATGGGAGCAGGTACAGTTGAGCGAGGATGCTACATATGAGTTGCACCCGACGCGCATCCTTGACAAGAAGGAGCAGGTACTGCGTAGCAAGGTCATCCTACTTATGAAGGTACTTTGGACACATCATTCCGAGGAGGAAGCTACTTGGGAGACTGAGGCAGAGGTCAGGAAGAACTACCCTCAGATTCTCGAGGAATATGAAAAGGTATAAATTTCGAGGACAAAATTTTTGTTTAAGGGGGGTAGATTGTAACGACCCGTAAATTTCCGTACGTTGGCTCGAGTACCACCTCGACCAGAAATCAATTAGGATTAAATCCTTTAGAAATTTAACAAAGTTAACTAAGTACTAAACTCGATTAGCCATGAAATCCGTTGGGATCACTTTAAATACGATCTGCAAGACCCAAAACTTGCAAAACAAGTGACTCTAGGTTACCCTAAAGTTTAAAACCAAACTCATTTCCCGGCTGCTCTCGGGAATGAAACGAAACTTCGTGTTAGGTCTAGATCGCACATCGGAAGTCCGATTAATACGAAGCTAAGGAACTAGGACCGCCTCACTGGGCTTGACAATCATCTCTAAAATCAGGTCCAGCCGATGTCCCACGGCCATTCGTTTCGATTCGGAGCGAGGGTGTGTGAAAAATACTATTCCCATTTCAAAATAAATATCAGGAATAGTGATCTGGCACCATTCGTTTACGCATCAGTATTAAGCAACCTGACAGTCAGAATCAGACCAAATTACACCCTCGGATTAAGAAAAATTTCAGGAACATTTACATGTACTTGGAATTTCGGATCGTGGCCCACTGACCGTTGAACTGAAAGTGGTCCGCCACGTGCGATCTGGGAATCCGATCGAGTCGAAAATGTAATCCTACATAGATCCATGTGTGGTGAGCTTAAGTCTGACGTTTGGCTCAAGGGGGCCACCAGAAACACACATTTGAGCTGGAAAAGTGACGAAATACCTATATAAGCAATAACCCTTGAACCTGAGCCTATTTTGTGAAGGGTTTTGGCTATAAAAGGAGCTTAGAACAGCCCCTCTCACAACCATACGAATTTGGGATAAAACCCTAGAGAGAGAGAGAAAAGAGAGAGAAGAGCTTGGGATTTGTGGGAGATCTTCCTCCTACTGCTTTCATTCATCACACGGCCTACACCGCTTCCTTCCAGGCGTTTTTCCGGTGGTATCCACTCCGTTTGAAGGTGAGAAACCCTAACCCTAGGTCTGATTTGAAGTAGGAAGGTTGTAGGTTGTGTAAAGACTAACCGATTCCGCTCTTTAGGCTAGAAAACTCCCGTATACGGAAGCTCAACAACCCTTGCTGATTCGTTGTGATTCCAAGGGCAAAGGTGAGGACTTTAAGTGTATAAGTTACGGTTTTCAATGCTTTCAATGTCAGATAATGGTAGATTCATGATCTGCATGCAATTGCACATGTACAAAGTGCTTTCCGTTTCCTGTTTCGATTAACGTTGTAGAATATGGAATTTCACATACTCTAGGTATACGTAGAAATACCGTATACGTATTTTTTTTGGGAAAATGTTTGAAATGTTTATTTAATGTATGATTATATGATATATGGATAAAATACTAATTTGGCGAAAGGAATCGCTGAAATATATGTTCACTTGTAAATGCTACGTATGTTGAAATTGTGTATTCTAGAAATACCGTATACGTATTTTTTTTGGGAAAATGTTTGACATGTTTATTTAATGTATGATTATACAATATATGGATAAAATACTAGTTTGGCGAAAGGAATCGCCGTAATATATGTTCGCTTGTAAACACTATGTATGTTGAAATTGTGTATTCTAGAAATACCGCATACGTGTAAATTTTGGAAGTGTAATTGTCATGATTATTTGTTGTATGAATATGGTATACGCGGATAAAATAACCGCTTGGCGAAAGAATAGCCCTAATACGCATTTGCTAACATACGTCATGTATGTTGGAATAGCGCACTCTAAGTGTTTGTGTAAATGCTTGTGTGTGAAAAAGCTTGAGTGTTAGTGCCTTAGATAGGCGCTGATATGGAATTCCCGACTACCTTAGAGACATGTAGGATCCCCTCCATGTGATGGTTCGCTATAACCACTCACTTGTGATGTATATGTAATTGTATCCCTACTTGTATAGTGCTTTATAACATGCTTTACAACATGCTTTACTTCATACTTTATTTCATGCTTTATAACATGCCTGCTAACATGCTTGTACTACTTTGTTATCATGCTTTACTCCACATGCTATTGATGAGAACTGTTTGAGTTTGGGACTAAGTCTATAGTCCAAACATTCGGTACCAGACTTGAGATTGTGGCTGAGACTCATGTCGCCACAAAGGATGTGTCTGGCGAACCCGAGTCGTACTTCGGTTGGCGATAGTGGTTGGCCACACGGAGTGCTTTTGCGCTCCATATCACCCAACTTGTGGTGCGCTCAAGCTAGTCAGGCTCGTCAAGTAAACCGATATGTGTACGTGTGTTCACCATGTTTGGTCGCTACTGCTTGAACCTAGGGTACCAAACTTACCAGTGGCGATCCCGTTAACCATGGTACCTCGATCCGCTAAGATGCATGAGCCAGGCATGGTGGTATGGAACATCGTGGTCGAGCTATCGGCCTACGCTGGGGCCATGTGCCTCCCCATAGTGACCATTCCGCAACCAAACTCGTGAGCCGAATACGGTGGTATGGGACACTGTATTCGAGCTGTCGATACTTACGACGAGAGCCGAGTACGGTGAGACCTATACTCGTGCTGACGGACGATGAGTCCTCCGTAGTATCTTTGAGTATACTCCAAGTGTCTGTGATTGGCGACGAGTCTTTCACAGCAACTAGAGTATGAGTTGAACCGAGTACGGTGAGACCTGTACTCGAGCTGACGGCTAGTGATTGAGCCGAGTATGGTGAGACCTGTACTTGAGCTGACGGCCAGCAATTGAGTCGCATACGGTGAGATCTGTATCCGCGCTGACGGGTGACGAGCCCTTTGCGATGCCTTCACTACGCTTTTCAAACCATAATATCGTATGAGATTAGTTAGGATTGACGACCCTAGAATGGATCATGTTTGGGAATGATACAAGGGAGGTACCTTAGTTTTCCAATACTGCTATTTGAAATGGACTAATAATAACTCAGTAATCATGATCATCATCGCACCGCATGTGCTTAGTAGATGTGGCGCACTGAGGGAGTTAAGCATTCGCGAACGTAAGATGATGTTGCATGAGGGTGGTTTGACAAGGGCATACAGCATCATGTCATTTCATTCTCGCACTTAATAAGAGTAGTTAGAATTGTTTGATTTCTACTGCTTTATCATTACTACTTGATTGAATTGATAACATGTTAACCTATGCTTTATTGTTTCACTGAGTTAGCTACTCACTCCCACGTTATGGGACGGTGTTTGCAACACCCACCAGACTCTGTCGCAGGTATAGATGGTGCCTCGGTTCATGAGCCGGAGCCCGACTTCGAGGAGTATCAGGATGAGTTCTCCTTTATGCAGTACTCTGACGGATATGCTTAGGCCGACTGCATCGCGGGGATTCCAGGGCTTATCTACAGAATTGTATTTTGATTTTTGACTTAGAAACAATACATGTATATTGGTACTCAGTTAGTACTCATACTCTGGAGTTCACAAAATTTTGTTACTTTACATACTTTGAATATAAAATTTTAGTCTTTCACTTGCCTTTATACAATTGAACTGGAGTATGATTTACTGTTTTGGTATAATCTCATTCATGTTTATTGCTCTAACTCAGACAACATTTAACCATCATTGTGTATGTTGCATAAGTGATGCGTTGGAACTCGGGAGTTGAGTTCATACTCGACTCCCGATTTTCAGGGCGTTACAGGATTTTAGCGAGATCTGGTGGATCGAAATTGTTCTAAACAAAATGCCACTGAATCATTATAAGGTTAGGTTTTTTTTTTTTAAATTATATATTTTGGGTGGGATTTACGTTTTATTTATTTATTTATTTATTTTTATATAGATTTTTTTTTTGTTTTTTTCTAGTTAGGGTTTTGGATCCTCTAATTTTATTCTCATGCGACGGTAAAGTGGTAAATTGTGTTGGAATGGTCTGGTGGCATTTGTGCTTGTATTCAAATGGAGTTTGAGCTGCTTCTGGTGTCTGGATCTTGTGTAGGGCTTGAATTCTGGGTTTTGGAGGTTTTAGGGTATCTCTGCCTTAGCACCTGCGACATGGGGAAATCTCCAGGAAAATGGACCAAGACGGTTCTGTTCGGGAAGAAATCTTCCAGATCTGGAGCATCGAAAGGAAGAGAGGTTTTGGTGAGTTTTATCTGCCTTGGCATCACAAACGAATTTGGCTGTCAATTGTCAAGCCTTATTTGTAACTGTTTGTCATTCAGATCTTTTGAGGGAGATGTTTATGAACCAAAGGGAATGAACTTGGTGCTTTGGATTTTGCCATGGAAGGTGGCAAGGATCCGAAAGGGTGTCAGTTTCTGAGGTTTCTCTTTTCTCCATTTTCATTTTTTTTTCTTTTTTTATCAACTGCAGTTTTAGATTTTGAAGTTGTCAGTTAGTGGAAAGATCCTTAACCACTCAACAGGGCCAAACAACCAGTGAGCCCCACTTGTACAAGCTATGACTGGTTTTGATCGTTTTGCATGTTCCAGACTATTAATCTGATGTGGCCATGAATGGGGTTTTTTCATGCATGTCCCTAATAAGTTTGTTTTCTCCCAAATTTCCATTGTTATTATTATTATTTTAAATGAGTAAAGGTGATTTAGAGACCTTACTAATCCAATCCTCAATTACAAAGATACTAAGCTGTATGATAACAAGCGTATGCCAAATTGGAATTTAGATATATTTAGTCCTCTACCAGTTGTGGAAATTTTGTTGACTTCTTCAATTGGTTCCTTGTTTTAGTATATCAGTTTTGATTTATCAGGAGAATTAATGGATTTCATGCTAGGAATATTGAGATTGTGGTCAATGTTTTGTGCCTAGTTGATTTATTAGGAGAATTAATGGATTTCCTTGTTTTAGTATATCAGTTTTGATTTTCTAGAAAGTTGAATGCTGCATACAAGTCATGCAGGTGCTTCTCCCATCTTGCTGATTGATCTTGCAATAGTCTTTCTAATCAGGACATGCTCTTTTATTTGTCAACTTCTACCATCCAGAGATGCTTTTGTTTATTTCAACTGACGCATATCAATTTGATCTGCGATACATGGAACTTCTTCATTGGAGCCACATAGCATATACTTCGCGATGTTGTACCAGATACCTGGATACATGCACAATGGCACCATGAAATTGGTTTTTGATGCAATGCTTTCAAAAAGCCAAAGTAATATATTGTTCCTTGAAAGTAGTACTTGAAACAAACAGAACATTATTTCAGGGGGTTCACCTGTCTACTCTTTATTTTCCACATTACAACGCAATTTCATTACTGGTTGATCTGCTTTTCACTTTTGTTTGCTTTGTTTAGATGAATATGTTAACAATGACTGCAATTGTCATATGTAGATTTGGTTTTCCTTATTTGGTAGCTCGTAGAACTTTTATTTCAAAATTTTTTAAAGTTTAATATTTGTTAACAATGTTGAATCAAATTGCCTGGGATTTACGAAAGTTTAATATTTAAAGTTGTTCAAAGGCATGATTTTTTAGTGGCTCATCCACAATGGGCCCATCAGTTTGGTTGCCAACTATTCAGCAAATGTCCAATTATTTTCGATTGAAGGCCATTGTCCATTTGGTCAATCTGAGCATCCTATGGTTGTGTCGTTTTTAGAAGCCTGTAACCCTAATCCTTGCCATTTTAGTAGAGCATGTCAATACTACCAAGTGAAAGAGAAAAAGGAAAAATCCTAACTTACCAAATAAAATAGTCTCTTCATGAAATACTACTGGATGGTGAGATCGCCTTCTCACATCCATCCAGAAATGATAAAATTAGTATTTCTGTTTCCATCACACACCACAAACCCATCTCCCCCACTCTTGTATGCAAACTGCCACAGGCATATATGCTAGCTTGAAACTTCCTTGTTTGCATTTCTATCATTAACCTACATCCAAAGTAAGATACATGAATCTCTCATGGGGCATGTATGGGATTTGCTTTGTTTACAACAAAATCCATGTGTTTTACTGTCAGGGGAGTATTCGGCCGATGATGCTTGGGAATTTGTAGAGCTGCAAGAACAGATCACTAAAGGCTATATAAATGTCTGGGCTCTTCATAAGAAAGTAAGCTCTCAACTTTGTAAAATATTAGTATGTTCATCTTTATTTATAAGATGATTTATCTTTCAATTGATTGTGTAGAGAATAGATGTGCTGTGACATTGATTTACCTACTTTTTTATAAGTTGATTTATCTTTCAATTTATTAGTATGTTGGCTTTCTATTTTACCTACTTTTTTTTTTTTTGCTTGTAATGGAATTCAAGTTACAACATTTGTTGCCTTGATAGTTTTTGACTTTTCTAGGACGGGATCAAAGGATTGATTGTTTTCCATACATCAATGTGATTGAATGTTGCTTTTTGACTTTTTTTTTTTCCTTGTGTGCATTTTAATCAATTGTGCCTAAATTTAGGCCTACAAGCACTTTTTTGATGCCACTCGTGCTAGGAGTAGACCATATAGAGGATTTGTTTTTTTTTTTTTTAAATTTATTTATTTAAAATCATGACCATTTTCAATTTATTGTAATAAATATATATATTTTTTTTTTTGAGAATCCGCGACTCTTTTCCTGCCAACATGTCATACGTGGGGGGGGGGGGCATCCAAACCGTGAAAATCATGCTGATCCATTCATCAGATGGGCCAAGTTACATGCTGCATCGATTTTAGCCTTCCGTTGATTTCAGTGTTTGGAGCCACCTGATGAATGGATGGCTAGATCTTGACGGTTACTTCAATAGGGTCAACCATATTCAAGGGCTCCTTTCCTTTCTTTCCTTTGTTGTGATTTAGATTCTACTTACAAGGTGGATTGGTTGTGCTGGAAAAAACAAAAAAGAACTAGAATTAAATTTTGGGTCTCCCAAATGGGCCTTAAATGATGTTTGGTTGTGTTTGTCTCTCAAACTGATTAGAATAGAGATCATTTACAAATCTGTTGTGTTTCTTATCATGTCCTTTTTCATTGGTTGGGAGTTGGAAGTTGCATCTCTCTCTAATGTTAGTAGCTGATATGGTTGATTTATCTATGTTCTTATAACACCTCTTCAATGGTTTTTGTGATGTGAATCCATGTGTCTGAGTATGTTTTCACCTTAATAGATTGTTCTGTTTTTTTTATTATTCTCTATTTATTTTAGTAGACCCAATTCAACAATTCATGGTTTTGAAAATGATAATTGTTCAATGTTTGGTCACCACTCATTAGATTCTTGAGCGCATGGTGTTTTATGAATCACAGGACCATCTTTGTCTGGTTATAATTTGGAAGCCTTTCGAGTTGCTTAATTTCATTGTTCTAATTTGAGTCTTCGCTGAACTGTTTCTAATTTTCATTATCAATTGAGATGGTGTGTGATCTACTCAAAATTATGCAAATTTACTCCTTTTTTATGGAGTATTGTGTGTAGATATCCAATCCATGAAAAAGGTGGCAGGGACCACATTGTGTGTAGATCACATTGGGTAAAAATTAAGCTAGTTCATGCATTGGGCAGGCTGTGCCTTCGAAATCAATGGACAGTAGATGGTCTGACTCAGTGCAGAGACATGGCCCATCTATTACATTGGTTGGCTGGATTTTCACAGCACATGACCTTCATTGGGTGGCCCATCTTTCGCATTGCTCAAATGTTCGACATGCATGACAGTTGATTGCCTCACAAAGCTGTTGTACACAATAATTCATTGCAAGCACAATGGGAGATCTCACGTATTCTATGTCCTATCTGATCAAGGTGCCATGAAGGGGCCATATACCCAAAAAAAAAAAACAAAAAACCAAAATCACAATGATTGGGATTAGGATTGCTCCATAGCTATGATTTTTGTTGTGTGACCTATCCATTGTTGTCCATAATGAATGAATGTACCATACACATGCCACATTTATGGTACTTGTACAAAACTAGGACTTCCATCCTCACAGGTGGACTGGATGTCTCATTTTACTCATCCTCATTGAGACCTAATACTGCTACTGAGATGATGTTGTGGGCTTGGGTGGCAGACACTTATGTTAGATTTTTTTTCAACTTAAAAAATGGTAGTAACCCATCCTCCTCACATGTGGCACTGATATACAACTATCCAGAAAATTGAAAATGTGGGTCCCTTTGTGTATGGAGCATAGCCATAAAATCATACTGATCAAGCGAAGCTAACCATGCAATTAATGGGCTATCAAATGGATGGTTAAGGGTAAAACAGTGAGCGGTCTGAATTCAAAGGAAAAAAAATTCTGAATTTTAATGTTATCTTCTAATATCAATTTTTAGCTTATTCTCTATCCACAGTTAGCTCAGGGATTGGGACAGTCTTGATTGTTGTACACCTATGCCATGTATACGGTTGAAGAGTCTCCATCATTCTACACTCGATTCGATCCCATTGTCTGGCCCATGCCATGGGAGTATGTCTATTACATTTGATTTTGCACTTATGTTGTTGCAAACTTCTCTAGAAAGTAGAAATCAACTATTGTTTCTAGCTTTTGATGCATTGATTATCTATAAAAATCAGCATTGCAGGGAAATCCAGTTTTAAATTTTGTCAATATCCATTGATGAAGCATGGAGATTGTAGGGCTCTTATTATTGTTAGATTTGTTGGATCTAGATATTCATTGGAGTTTCAGCTTCGCTCCTTTAACATGATTGAAGGCGGTCTTTAGAAAGCTAAAGCTTGTTCTTTAATGGGTTTTTTTTTCTGTTATTGAGAGCATCATTGACATGAAAGGGTGGATTGGTTACTGAAAACAGGTTCTTGGAGGAACATTAGGAGATATGCTTACACTTTGGGTAGGTTTTTGCGTAGTGAGTAAATGCTTTTGAGGTCAAATCTTGGAGATGCATCAACTGTAGTAAACGCTTTTAAGATTAAATGGTTGTAGCTTGATTGGGAAGTAATGGGATTTTAGTTGTTAAGCTATTAGCAGCTCTTACTTTTTTGGTTGGAGAGCATTCTGATTACAGTATATCTACATCCAACATGACTGTTCATTTTCTGATACATATGTATCCCACCTTATATCATCCAAATGCTCCTTTTGGTTATGGCTTGTGTTTTTTGAACTTAGCAATGGATGAATTCACGAATGCAACTCAGGATTCCATAACTGCAAGGTTTGTTAGTTCATGAGTTGACTGTTTCTCCTCTTGTTGGTGAACTTGTGCTTTTTGAAAATATTATCTTTCTGAAACAGAATATTATTTACTTCGATCTTGCATCTAACTTCAAAATTTCTTTCTCCTTTTCTTGTTACTATCTTTTCTTGCTCTCCATAAATTAGATGCTTGTAGAAGCTCAAAATCTCTATTCTTCTAATAAGCAGTGGTTCTTCTTAGCTATCATCGATTAGCCATTCATCAAAACAAGAGAAGATACTCCAGAAATGAATTCAACAATCACCTCAAATGCCTTTATTAAAATTGCTGAATAAGCTTTTCATACTTTTGTTGTGATGAGCTAACTCTAACAAGCACTGGCATTAAATGCAAAGAAGTTTTTTTTGTACTTGTTCCTTTGTGTTCCTCTCTTAGAACACCCTACAACATAGAACTTTAGTGAACAACAGATGACAACCAAGTTTTTGACCCAGAGCTTGGACCATATCTTAGTGGACTTCCTAACATGAATTGCATTGATCATATGTGGTTACAAATTGTGCAGGTTGCACCTACTTTAGTTCCACTTCTTAAATTTTATTTCCATGAAGAAGTAATTTTCTTTTATAAGCTCAGTCTTGCTCAATGTTATCCAAGTAGCCAAACCTAGCCATTTTAGTTGGCTAGCTAGAGGCAAAATCAACTACTGACTATAAAGCCCACGTCTATCTAGGAAAACTAAAGCTGTACCATCTAATTTCTCTTTGCTCCCTCTCAGCTTTATTTGTCAGTAATCCTAATCATAGGTCACTTGAGATATATTGCATTTTTTTACCAATGTGAAATATTAGTTCTAACATGGACTGGTTGGTATTTACTTTGTTCTGCTTATTCTGATGTTCCGGGGAATAATTGACATTTTTCTAATGCTATCTATCTCTTAATCAAGTCAAAGCATCCAACTTCAGGAAACCTACGAAACAACAGGTTCTTTGTTTTCACACGAATTGACTGCTGCACTTCTTGATTATATTCCAATGTTTCTCATTATTTGATTCTACTGAATTGACTGTTGTACTTCTTACATAGGTTACACTTGAGGAACTTGCAGATAGGGTTGGCATCATGGTTTGCTTGGGAAAAATCTGATGACCAGCTGCCCACCTGATATCAGCCCTCCTTACCGGTTAATCCACTTCATTGAACTAATTACTGGTATTCTGTTTGATAGTGCATCCAAATGCAACTTTAATGATGATTTTTAGAGTATTTCAAACTACATAAGTAATGGTTTCACATTGTCAAACTGCAATAATGGTGTGAACTTAAGATACTTCAATTGAAGATTGACATGCAGATGTTCTTGTAGTTTCTTTGTTAACTTTCTTAAACTTAAGATAGAATTAAGCTTCAACTTTAATGGGTTCTGCCATTTCGAAATAGTAAGAAGACAACTATTTTAGTGCTCTCTTGTTTCTTTCTCCTGATTGTCCTTTTTTTAATTGAAAAATCATTGTTTACTTTTTGTCACAGACTAGAAGAGCTCTTGGACATGGAGACCGTGGATATTCTAAGGCAGCAGGCCTTGTTAAAAACACCTATAAAACACATGTCAGGGCATTTGTCAATTCCAAAAAATGGTGTATATGAGTTCTGGATTAGTTTAAATCTTTATTTCATGGTTCTCCTCAGGATGGTTCTATCTTAGGATTTCTTTACTTGCAGAATTTGGAGAATGGTCACCATGAGAATGAAGAGCCCAAAGGCAAAACTGTAGGTTCAATGATTTAATTATTTTATATTATTGTCTAATTGTTTATTTGTGTCCAGTTTTACCTTTTTATGTTAAGGCCTAGGGAAGAGCGATTTCTATATGTGCCACAAAGTGCAACTCCTGCTACCAAGAATAATGCATTATCCGATAGCAAGTTGAGGGCATCCTAGGTTCAGAGACAGCATGTATGTGCTCACTAGTATCAGCATTCATCTAATCTGTGTAATTTATTAGTTTAAAAAAGAAAAGATAAAAGGACCCACTATCTGCTCTGTTCATCTTATCTATTGCAATTTTTACTATTGCAAATAATGTTAGTGGGCATAATGTGTTAAGTTTGTTTGCTGCAACCTTACAAAAATCTTAGAATTTTTTTTTTGTTCTTCAACCTCATAAAATCTTTCTCATGGCTTATTATCAGAATCGCTGTTAAGGCTTCTATAGTTTAACTTATATATGTCTCATTGCTGGTGTAGTTGGCATTCTTCTTATGGGAACTTATCTATTGGTCAGATATCCAACTCTTCTCTCTTCCAGGGTGCCATCAGCTCAACTTGCCAACCTTCCAAAAAAAAAAAAAAAAAAACACGAAGAAAAAGAAAAAAGAAAATGGACTCCTAATTTCTCTCTTCAATTTCACATCTCAAGAACAAAAAACAGAAAGGAAGGAAAAATGAAAAAAGAAAAAAAGAGAAACTCAGCTTACTATATGGCCTTCCAATGAAATTGGCTTCAAGGTAAGCCCTTGTGGTGTCTTCAATTGTTCAACCTCCTCCTCTTCTTCTTTTCAACAGTGCCTTTTGATCAATGCTGAAGGTCCTCCACTTCGAAAAAAAGATAGCAATTTTGAACACTTAGATAATAAATTGGGATGACTTGAATATGCAAGGCTGCATGTTGTTAGAATTGGAAATTTAGAGGTTTCACTTTTTAATGATTGTAACTCACTGTATCAAACTCAGAAGAAGTGCCTAGTGCATCATTTGACATTGGATGGTGGGCCCCACCTCAGAATGTTGTACATTGTTGGGTAAGAGGGACCCACTTTATGTTGAATTAGCCTAATTGGTTGATCCTGATCCTATGAGTAAGATCCTGCAAAATAGGCAAGATTGGGTTTGTTCTAGCCATATGTTTCCATGCTCTTAATTATGTGATGTGGATCATTTCATTATGGTAAATTTTAGGCTTAATACAATCTAGGTGGCATTCACCATCCAACAATCACTGTTCTTCAAGGGTGGGCCTGCTTATGTTCTTAAAGCATTTGACTTGTGATATAAATTGCGAGTATATACATGAAATACTTCACATGTCAAATAAAACTATGGATAAGGATAGATAAAAATGACAGCCCACATTTAATGTAAGGACATGTGGAGCACCTTTGTTTGGAGTTTACAGATGACCAGCTGCCAATTGCATTCCTTCCAAGTGTTTGTAGCACTTTATTTACTATCTATTGTTTCTTCATATCACTTAGTTATTGTTCCCTGATTTTGTATGCATCTTAGCCCTTCAAGTGGCTGATTTCATGAAAGCAAAATCATAGCAATGAGCCGATATTTCTGAATTTGATGTGGAAGCATGCAATGTCCTTTAAAGTTCTCTGATTGCTTTTGCTCATTGTGTAGGATATGTTTGAGAACTTCAAAAAGACTTTGATTGCTTTGCTTTGATGTGGAAACACATAACGGTGTTTAAACTCCAAAGATGAGCTGGTTGTTGTCATTCATGCTTCTGACTGTCTTTCTTCTGGAGATCAGGTATTGTTGTTACTTCACTAATGCAGTTATCATGGTACATCCCTTCAAACATTAAAATTGTCCTTATGTTTTCAATCGTTGATTTGATGTTGAAAAGCTGATATTGGACAATCTAGTTGGCTACTTAGTCCGTGCTTAGATACAAATTGTAATTGAATGAAATAATCAGTTCAATGAAGTGAAAATGGTTGAGTCACAATTATGTTGGTATTATTATTATGACTAGGCTCCAAGTTTCAGTCATATTACTTCCTAATTGGATTGAAAAAGAATCTAAATGCCAATTTGAGGGCTATTCTTCATCATGATTGCCAAGGACTGTAATTACAAGTTGGTTATTTCTTTTCGATTGAACTAATCATTGCAGTTCAATTCACTAGTGCACCTGAATGCAGCCTCAAGAAAAATTGATCTGAGCATTGTAGATTGTGAAAGTTAACGGTAGCCCACCAAAACATGGAAAGATGATCATGCCCTTGTTTTTTTCTTTTCGAGAAAATGTTTTGAATCCTTTGTTTGATCTGCAGATGCTAGAATTTAAAGTATTCAATGTTTCTAATGGAACCCAGCCGATCAGGGGGTCGCCTTCCACTGACTCCTGGTTCATGTCTAACATGGTTTGGTTTTAGTGAAGATGGCCAGCTTAGTTCATATGATTCCAAGGTTCGATGAGCTTCACACATCTGTGTCAAAATGTTGCCTTTTGCTTCTGCATTGTAGAAACTTGATTTGATCTGCAATATGTGTAGGGGTGTTGAGGGTGTTTACTAATCAATATGGAGTCAGTTGGCTTCCAGTCTTCAGGTATTTAAAAAATAAGATTTAATCAATTGTTTTGCATTGCCTCATTTCTGTAAGAAAAAAACTATGAAGGAGGAAGCTAATAAAACAAGAATCTTCTTTGTGTTGTACGAGCATGGCATGTGTGGGGGGGCTGTGCCATTCATCATGTAGGTGCCTCCATGGATATGCTCCAGCCCAAAAATCATGTTAGTCCTTTCATCAGGTGCACCTCATGTGTATGTTGAATGTGGATCATTTGATTGGTTCATTTTCACCATGAATTTTCTCATAAATGTGTGGCTCATCTCATTAGTGGTCTGGCCAGATTTTTCAGCTAGAGCACATGGTTTCCACTGTGATGAATGGCTTGGGTCTTGCACATGTTGTCCATGCTACTATATATATATATATATATATATATATATATATATATATATATATATATATATATATATTCTTCTCGATCGATGTTCTTAGAGGGGATAATTCTGTAAAGATAAATGAGCTTCGATGTGCAGTGCCAATAAAGAGAGAAGTTAGAAGAAGAGAACTATTGGATTGTGGGATTGAATGCAAGCAAGTTATTTTGTATTGTATGTAAATCCCCTGATTTGTACCCACTGGTAGTATGACCTGCTCTCTCCTTTGATTCTGCTTCATTTATCATCCGTTAAAGCCATGTAGTATTTTATTATTTTATTATTTTATTATTTATTTATTTTTATTTATTTTTTGTGTAGGTGACGCCAAAACCAGTTCTTACGCTACTTAGCATTTCATTTCCCCTTGCATCTTCTGATTTAGGAGCCGACAACCTTGAAAATGAGTTTATAATGAACTGCCTACATCTCTCACAGGTTCATTGTCTGCTTCTTTACTAGCTGTGTAATGCTACCTGTGACATGTCACATCTGCATGAGATTCAAGTCATTCGTTAGGACAAAGATGCTCTGTCTCAAAGATAGGCTGGTCAACTCATTGGGTGGGCTATGTGAACATAATACAGTCAATTACAGAATGGATAACAGATGGTCTACATTCAATGTACATGTGTTGCTCACATGGGTGTATTCACCGGGGGGCCTACCTGATGTGTGGTTTGGAGTTCACTTACATGTGTCATGTGGGTTGCTTGTTTGCCTATAGCAAACCTCTAGCTTGGTTATTAATTTGTTGGGTATTTGAACAACCTTGCAGACTCAAAGAAAGATTGAAGACATGGAAGCTGCTGGCCTAGACACCATGGCACTAGATGATGAGGCTTTCAACATGGAAGCAGCGCTTGACAGATGCATCTTAAGGCTTATCGCCACCATTACTCTTGCAATGGTGATATCCAATCTTTCATGCTTATTGAAGTATATATTTTGTGTTCACATTTACTCAAAGATTTTATTTAGAACATGAACTCGTATTTTGTGTTCATTGTCTAATGTGCATTCTTCATCATTTTTTGGGAAGGTATAACATAGTATTGATCATTTGTGATTGGCATGCAGTGATTGCCAAGGACAAGTGGGAAAGGTTGCCACCTACTTGGTCTCCTTCCCGACAGGTTGTGGGAAGCTTAATTTACGTAGTTTCTCAGATGGGAACTTGGGCCAGGTAGGAAATAGTGAGTGGTGAGGAGGATGTCAGGCATCATTTTCTACAAAGATGTGGATTGATTGACCAGGCATCATACATAATATCCTCACATTATGTGAATTGAGAAATTAGAGAAGCTCCTTTTTAAGGCAGAGGCATTGGCTCTTGCCCGTCACTATGATGTATATGGATGTATTCTAGCAATAGCTTGTTGCTCTCATACGTGTGTGGCAATTGGTAGGGGTTTTTTTTGAACGCCTGGTGTTTGCTTTGGGCCCGACCTATTGCCATTCCTCGACAAATCACATGTCGCATTCCATCAAACATGTATTGATCAACAGTGATGGTGATTCATAAATGTAGTATGCTCGAGCATGGTTTAAACAGAGTTAAAAAATATAGCTTGTGATTGGTTTTTTGTCACCGAAGGCCACTGGTTAAAACTCATGTTTTACATCCACAAACTGGCCACATCATTTCATCACCAACGTCAGTGGTGAGCTCCTCACCACCCAATCCATGTCTTAGTTAAACTGGATCATTGTCACTTGTTTTCAAAGAGCCACTTGTCTATGTTTGCTATGAGAAGTATCATTTACTTGTCTCTGTGTCTGTTTGAACAAATTGGCTAGCATCAGGTGAGATACATTGTTTAGATCTTCTGGATTAAATCAAGCAATTCTACACCTCAGGTTGGCCAAGACATATCAAAACAAATGAATGTCTAGAGGAAAAACAAGTTCAATCATCAATTTACTTTGTATGTTGTGACCCACCGAAGAGTGAAATTGTCGATTTTTAGGCGTAAAGGTATAAGCATTATTTCCAATCTTATGGAAAGCTATCTCACACACAGTGTTTCATATTTCCATATGTGCCCTTATATAGAATCAGCAAACCCCCATAATATATATTGTGAGTATTAATGTTCTCTGTTTGATTTCAGGAATGCCCAACATGCCTTCCTCTATGCTGGCTACAAGGAATCTGTTAGCACTTCCTTTCTTTCTTCATGTAACTATAGGCCATGTCTAACTTTGTTTTTGGAGTTCTAAGTGTATATTTCTCCTTAAAATTGTAGGGCTAAGGATTATACTGTAGTAGAACAACCTGTGGAAGCATTCATGAATATTACATACAGCCACCAGTATGAACTAGGATGCAAATGTAATTTGTTGTTGGTTATGTTGTTGCTGCTGTGTGAAGATTATGCGTTGTCTTTCAGTTTTTGTGAGCAAAAAATATTCTTGTTGTCTTCACTATGTTAGGTGGATGATCTCTCAAGGATGTATAGGCTATTTTGTAGAATAACCAAAGGCTTAGATCCCATTTCTCAAATATTTAAGCACGTGGGGTGCATTTCCTTCCAAAGTTGCACTTTGGTTTTATAAATAGAACATAGCAACTGCCCTCTTATGTTTACCCTGCCTCTCTATGGTTACTGAGTGCTTTGTGATGCAGCATGTTACTACTGAAGGAACCACCCTGTTAAATAAGCAGAAGATGCAGCTAGTAACAAGAAAGTGAGTTCTTCTCATGTATGTAATGTTTCTAAAATAGGGTCACATTCACTCCTACAGTTGAACATTGTAGTGTGGCTACAGTTATTGGCCTTTGCATATGCATCAAACTAATGCGTAGTCTACCTTCTCATTACAAGGTATCACTACACCAAATTCGTCAATTAGGAACGACTATATTTTTTGGCCTTTACTGCTATGGTACATTTGAGTGTTAGATCTGCTTATGTTTGTGTATATAACTTTTAATGATACGAGAGAAGGGATGGATGGCGTGGATAAACAGATACACCACAGTGGGTCTGCCCATAGAACTACCCATTTGTGGCTAGAGAGATGGGCGTAGGCGGGGTAGTACTGATTGATATCTTCTACCACACTACTGATTGATTTGCTTACACCCATTTCAATTCTAGGGATTGAACATAATATGAATATTTCAATTCACCTTCAACACACCAGTTAATTTTTATTTTTTTAAAAAAAAAATCATGACCAAATCGAGTGGTTATAACAAATGCTCAGTGAGAATCTACTTGGCCTGAGATCTTTATTTTGCCAAAATCAGATTTCACATACATTATTTCAATGCATTCTTTGTTAGATTCTGATTTTTTTTTTCCTATACATTTCTAATGATAGATTTTGATCTGCTTATGGTAGGTACCTTGAAGAGCTTGAGAACAACCCAGACATTTTAGTAAATCCACAGATCAGAGCTTTAAGTTCCCAATAGTATGTCTATGTGGCTTTATTTTTGCTTTTCAAAGTGGATTTGCTAAAAATCTTTTACATCGTTTAATTTTATTTTAAGGTCCTACAAACATAGCAAATGAAAGCACAGTACTTTAGAAGTGCCTTAAACTAATTGTTTTTGTAATGATCTTCTGTCACAGAAATTTATCAAAATACAGGTTACAAGCCTCTACCTCTGGCCAAAGGTCCTAGAAATTACCTGTTTTAGACAGTTCAAGGTAAGCTTTTGTTTGATATTGAGATTGTATAGATTCTAAACACAAAGATTTCTCATATTAGAATTTCCAACGAAAATCACGGATTACTAAGTGCAGTTTGCGGAACGGAATAGAAGTGGATTTATTGGTGAGTATGAAAAATATAGAAGTCAGTAAGCAAATCTAGAGCTCTTGCAGTCGCTTTGGTTCAGAGAGAGGTTTCAAGCTTCATCGGCTGTACAACCATTACCATTGTTGTGAGTAGTGAATCAATGAAATAGGACCATCTCCCCATGCTCTTACCAACCATTTTATCTATCTACTTTTTGATTATTTTTTTTCCTTGTACGCAGGATTTTAAGGCCTACAAACTAGCACTTCAGCCTTTTGACGCTACTCGTGCTGGGAGTACCATATAGAGGATTTTTTTAAAAAAATTATTAAAGACCACTTTCAATTTATTGTAAAAAATATTATATATATTTTTTATTGTGTAGTAATATAGATTTTATTTAATATTTAGTTTAAATTGTATTGCAACATTTTTTATGTTTCAAATATTAAAAAAATAAATACAGGTTTCACTTGAATTATACAATAATAATAAAAAATTTACTGGCCTACGCTGGGCTCCAAATCTTTGTTGGCGCTTTTCCATATTTAAAAGTGCCTAGGAGGACATTTTTAGCGGCGCTTAAATAGATTTTTCGCGGCCCTTTTCTACTTTTAGCAGCGCTTCTGTCAAAATAGCAGCACTAGCAAAAGCGCCACTGAAACCATAGAGACCGCCGCAATAGACTCTACTATTAGCGTCGCTCTGAGAAGCGCCGCTGAAATTGCTTAGCGCCGCCAAATCTTTTAGCGACATACCCGTCTGGCGGCGCTTGTCTAGCGCCGCTAAAACTATATTTTGGCATTTTTAGGGGTTTTAGCGGTGGTTTTGGCCGCCGATAAAAGTCAGTTGTCTTGTAGTGAGAAACCATAAGAACAGCATGCGATCCCCCTCCCAATCCTTTCTGTCGACGTGGGAGGGGTTGGATTGCTTCTTGAAGGAGCATGGATGGTTAGGATGGATTGATATGGGGTGAAGGGCTACGTGGAAGAGTGAGGAAAGATCCAAGCCGAGCGTCCCAGATGTTGTTACAGCTAGCGGAGAGGCTCTGTTTTGTTAGTCCTTTGGTGGGGTCCACAAATCATGGATTATTGGGCAATCCATTCCCTTCATCAGCTACCTCGTGTCATGATGGCCTAAGAACTGAAAGATGATGTCAATCCATGCCCTAGGTGGGCCACATGATTGGTCAATGTGGGATCATGCTTTTCGTTGGACTAGGCTAATATGGAAGTCAGTTAACGTGCAATGCACGTGAACTGCTTTGGTTCTGTAATGACTGAGGCAAAGTGGGGTCGAATATGATGTTTATTTGAGAAATCCAGTCTGTTCATCATCTTGGTTAGATCATGTAGACCCATGCATTCAAATATGGGGCTGATATGAGATTTTAACGGGCCACACATTACAACAATGCATGGGTGACAATTACCACAAGAATACATGGATTCCTCATGCAAAAGTTATACCTTTACACCTTCCGATTTGATTATTAGGAATCAGTGGGGTCCACTACGATGAATTTTTAGAAAATTCATTCCACTCATCAGTATAGTCATGTCATGTTAGCCCATGGCCTAAATATGAAGCAGATTTGAGCCTTACATAAGCTTATCTTGAAATTCTCCTAACGGGCATTGAAACGAACTTAATCTCAATTACCCATCCACGCTTAATGATCAGGACCCAAATTTGGATGAAATGTGGAGTCAATATAGGTAAAAATTTGGACAAAGTTTGGTGGTTGATGGATGGTGGGGAAAACCTAAATCTAAAATATCACCTTTTGCGTCAAAAGGAAGGAATTGGCTCCAGCGTTTAACGGCATAGATCATAGATCGGGATCCAAATTTTGTATGATATCGTAGTGATATGAGGCCAAGGTGTGGTTTAAGTTGGAGTTTCAATGGACGACAAGAAGTGGTTAGATCTGAAAATCTAGGTTTATGCAAAGTTGGTAAGCCTTAGCAGATAACTTGGCAGTTAAGTAAAAGCCTACCAAAGTAGGGTCTTCATATTTCACACTTGGTCCATATTATGGGCAATCCAAGTCTTTCATATGAATGGAAATATCCTACTACGACTACCCACGGGGTTTCTTCACTCGATAGACGCCAAAATCAATGGTTAAAGGGATAATTCGTCAACTGGATCACTTTTACAATGATTTAAGGGCTAAAATTTGACATGTATGGGTAATTTATGATACATAGTTATGGTATAAAATTTTACATCAAACGGATTGTGGGAACCATGTGATCTAGAATTCAGGGGTCTAGGTTAGTGGCATTTTCATAATTATTGTTGATCTATGAGTTTTGTGAAATCTAATGGTTCTACATGGTTATATGCACCTTGCCAAAGAATTCTTACAAAGAACTTACATATAAATTATTATGAATAAGGAGTTATTTGCCAATTCATTTAAGGAAAGGTATGTACATCAAATCACATGATAGATGGTCTTGTCTCAAAATCCATGATCAGATTGCTGGATCTATGAATGGAGATCATTCCCAATGGTTAGATTTGTGTCAGGGAATGGATGTAAGGTTAGAATAGCTAGGTTGGTGTCGTATACATGTACATATCAAGTTAAACTTCATAGTACCACTCGATAACTTTCAATACTCGGGTATTGAAAAGTTCGAGGTGTTATAGCCTCATTGAAGCTGCATTTTTGGTGGGGTGCCTATAAGTATTCTTAGGATATGAATGACATACGAACAAGTGAATGATCTTAAGGTTTGGATAATCAATTAAGTGTTTAAAAGGCTGGTCGGCACCTCTAAGGTTTTTAATCTATTAACCAAAGCTTCTCAACCATTAACTTTCATTTTTATTGTTAATTTGTTCTAAATTGCACTTAATAGACATCCAACAGTTGAGATCTAACGTGATCCATACCCTTAGTGGGATGGGTGTTGCCTAGGGATGGTTACCACTGATGCTGGAAGGATTTAGATGGTTGGGGTGCATTGATCAAGCAAGTATACAGGCATCCTTCATAATAGGGTACACAGATGTTTCATAAGGTGGTAGAGCACCATATGAATTGTATCCTCCTTGAACCCTAAATCCCTCCTATTTAAGATCATATTATAAAGGATGAGTAAGAGATCTTAGACATCCAAACCTCCCCGCTAGATTTGTCCTAAATATAGCCTAAAAAGGAAAGAGAATAGTGAGATAAAAAGTGAGAAATTATGAGAGAGAGAGAGAGAGAGAGAGAGAGAGAGTGTGTGTGTGTGTGTGCTCTCTTTCCCATCATCCACATGTCCATACCCTATGTATGGGGTCCATCTTTTAATAAGCTCAGTGGTCAAATTTGGCCCTTACCAAGATCTTTGTTGAAGCTCTCTTTCCCTTTCATTTGGAATAGATCTGGGAGACTCCCTAGTTTGGGAGATTGGCAACAACACACGATTGACTTTTTATCATCAGTACTACCTATGATGATTGTTTAAAATTTTAACACAATCGGGTTTATGGAATGGGAGATCTATCCATTTTAATTTTACCATGTGGTTGATGGTGTAAATTGAAGTCATGATCATTTTGGACACATGGGGCTGATCTAATCCATAAATCTTATGTGGATGCATGTGGCATGTTTGATTATGTTGATTTGCGAGTCTGATGTGTAAAAGATGGCTTGGATTTTTTTATTTTTTTTTTCCACACGCACATACACCCCCACACACTCACGCCGTAGTGGAATTTCACCACCTATGGATACTCAAACCCTTGACTGGGTGTTGAAACTCCTGAGAGTCTACCACCGAAGAAAGAGTAAGGATCCATAGATGGCTTGGATTTGTTTTACTTTAAAATTTCATTTTTATACAGTATGTAGGAGGGAAGTTGTTTTAAAATCATTCTCGAGTTGTAAGGTTGGAATTTTTGTTTTTCTTTGTAGATCTAATGATGCCCAGCATCCTAAATAGCATGTATTAGCCGGGATCATATTGTATTCATTTAAGCAATTCAAATCTTAAGTCTTTATAGAAAATCGACAAACAAAATCAATGAATACAAATACATGTAAATGCTATATTGTAAATCTAGCACCCAGAGTTGTCAAATTTTGTTATACCAAATCCTTTAGAATCTATATTATGTGTTGATGGGATGAATAGATCAACTTCATGCATTTTAAAGTTGTCCATGTCTTCGTCAAACTTTTCTACATATTCAAGTTGAAAAATGTTCTCGAAGTTCAAGATTTCAAGCTCAAGTACAAGTACAAGTTCAAGGCTCGAGTTCAAGTTTAATCTTCAAGTTCTATACTTTAAAGACTTAAGAACTCAAGCCCTAGCTCAAGTTCAAGTTCAAGTTTTGAAGATAAGCTTCAAGTATTACAAGTGAATGAGTTAGCAGAGTGAACAATGTTTCAATTGTTCAAACTCACAAACAAGGCATGGCTGACCCTAGATTGACCATAGGTTGACTCATATTCATTGCATATTATAAGTGGGTCATTTCATAAGTTTATAGGTCATTTCCTCGACTAGTCCAAGTCTTTGTTCGACTAGTCCAAGCTCTGGATCGACCAATCCAAGCGTTTCTCGACCAGTCCAAGATTTGTTGTAAATTTTTAAAATTTTCTGTTGGACCCTCGACCAGTGGTGGAGACTGCTCGACCAGTCATGCAGGGTCGACTCAAAGTCTAGCAAGGTTTTTTGGTCTTACTAGACCAGTCGAGTGCATTGCTCGACTAGTTGAACAGGCCACTCGACCAGTCGAGTAACAATTTATCTTATCTCGCTAGAAATTTTGAAAATTGGTTGGTCCTTCGACCAGTCGAACTGACCCTTAGACAAGTCGAGAGAATATTATTTTCACCTATAAATAGAGGACGAATTTCAGAGTTTTTCATTCATTCCAAGCTAAATCATGCCATCACTCTGAGAGATAAGTCCCTACATTCGTTAAGCTATATTGTGCTCATTTTAGATTCATTTTAATAGCTTCTGTTATTTGATTTTGTGATCTTCATTCAACTCTATTTATTAAAGAAAGGAATTGTGATTTACCCTCTTTTGAGATCAAAATCAAATCAAGCTAGCTCAGGTTGATTTAATTTAAAATTAATTTAGACCTAGAACCCTTTCACTTGTGAGACTGGACATTGAACATCTTCGTTTACATCGAATTGGTTCTACCGGGCTTCATCAGACGAAGAATCTTCAAATAAGTACAATTTAATTTTTTGCATTTTGTGGTTTGTGAGATTCAGCCAAGAAAAACTCATTGTGTGGTTTTTGGAATTGTGTAAGCCCATTTAAAAGACACAATTGTGAAGGTTTTAAGGTGAACCTTGGAAAACCTTATTTCATATTGAAAACCAATATCCCGTTGGTGTGGATATTAGGAATGGAGTAGTTGTGTGGTTGTTTGCTAACAGTTGGTGTACACACAAACAAACCACTATAATTCTTGAAGTTGTGGTGGATGATAGTATTTGTTTATGCGTGTGAATTTTGTAATTTACTTTATGCACTTGTGGTGAATGGTGTAATTTATTTTATGCACTTGTGGTGAATGTTGTAATAACGTAGTTTATTTCCTTTGCCACTTTATTAGTTTGGGTTTTTGATACTTACAAATGTTCTACTAATGTTGTCCTGCCATAAGCCTTTGGTTTTTGGTGTTAGGTTGTCTTTAGAACTTAGTTTGTATCAACCTCTCAAGACTAGTGCATTTGAGGTTGCTATTTACTTGTACTATTTTATTATTTTATGCTATTTATCTTTGTATTCCGCATTTATTTTTTAATTTGGCATAGTCCTATTCACCTCCCCCCTTATAGGACTTTAAGCTCGGCCTTTTTAGGTGGTATCAAAGCCTAATAGCTCCTTTTTATTATTTGGATTTATTTCTTGAGCTAGCTGATCTGAGCTTATAAGATGTCAAATTTTGATAGCCTCTCAATTACTAGGCCTCTACCTTTTAATGGCTCCAATTATGCCTATTGGAAAGCCAGAATGAGGATCTTTTTAAGGTCCATAGATGAGAGTGTGTGGCAAGCCACAATGACCAAATGGAACCCTCCTACTCATGAAGTAACTGACACTGATGGAACTAAAACTATAAAATTAGCACCCTATTTTTCATGGACCACTCTTCAGAAAAATGAGAGTAGTGCCAATGCAAAAGCTTTAAATACAATCACTTGCGCACTATCACTAGATGAATTCAAAAGAATTATATCTTATGATACTGCAAAGCAAGCCTGGGACATTCTAGAAATGACACATGAGGGTACGACTATGTTAAGAAATCTAAACTTTAAATCCTCACCACTCGGTTTGAGGAGATACGTATAGAAGAAAGTGAAACTTTCATTGACTTCTATACTAAGTTAAATGACATAGTCAACTCTATGTGGAGTCTTGGTGATAGCATCCCAGAAAGTAAAGTCTGTGCAAAGATATTGCACTCATTGCCTGATAGGTTCAATTCTAAGGTGACTACCATTCAAGAACTTCGTAATACAAATAATATGCGGGTTGAAGAGTTTGTCGGTTCTTTACAAACCTACGAGTTAAATTTTAAGCCTCCTAAAAGTAAGTCCATCGCCCTTAAGTCTTCTAAAAATATTTCTCAGGATAATGCTAGTAATTCTGATTGTGAAAATTCAGAAGATGATATGACACTATTAGCTAAGAAGTTTTATAAAATTTTCAAAAGCAAAAAGAGAGTAGATTTTCAAAAACCTTTTGAAAAGAAAAGGACTAGATCTAAAAATTAAAAATCTATTAAAGACAGCCAATGCTTCAACTTCCATGAATATGGGCATCTGGAAAACAAATGTCCAAAGAGGGACAAACCTAAGAAGAAAGGTATGTGGGCTACATGGGATGAATCATCTTGCTCTAAAGCTTCTTCTGAGTCAGATGATTCTGAACCTGAGCCTACTAATGAGGTCAAGGCCTTAATGACTCTAGCCAGAGTCACTTCTTCAGACAGTTGTAATTCAACTTATGATGAAAATCTGAGAAGCAACTGTGAAAATGATGATGATTTACAAGATGCCTATAATGCCCTATACAGGGAAAGTTACAAGATAGTTGTAAAACTAAAACTTCAAAAGGAAAAATTTTTAAAGTTAAAAGAAAATTTTAATAACCTAGTTTTAGAAAAATCGCATTTTTCTGGTTGTTTTGAAAAAGCTAAGTGTGATTTAGATTTCAAAACATCACAAGTTGAAAACCTTAAATCAAAAAATGAAAAACTAAAAGAAGAAGTCTCTTCTCTCTTAAGTCTGAAGGATACTTGGAGGTATGCCCAAGGTGATACTAAACTAGAAAGATTGCTAACCGAATTAAGGAAATATGGCGATAGTCTGGTCTAGGCTACAATAAGAACACACCTCTTAAAAGTAAGTCTACTCCTCCTAAGCTTATTAAAGGGGAGTCCTCTAACTCAAAAGGGAAAAGTCTAAATCAAAATAGTTTCAAAAATTCTAAAACTTTTCAGGCTGTGAAACCTAAAAGCAACCATATCAATTATAGAAATCATAATCATAACCCCCTAGCTGAGAAAATTGTAGATTTACTCAAGGAGCTTCTAAAATCTAACTCAAATAGTAGAATGTATAACAAAGTTTAGTATCAACTATGTTCAAAAACCCAAAATAGTAATGAAATGGGTCCCCAAGGTTGCTTGTCTGGTTGCCCACATTGCTTTCAAGGCTTTGAGTCAATCACAGTAGTACCTAGACAGTGTTTACTCTAGACACATGATAGGTAACAAAGATTTGTTCACCAATCTTAAATATATGACTGATGGCTCAATCACATTCAGTGATGGTAGCAACTGTAGAATTGTTGGCTAGGGTACAATTCAAATCTTTAATCTTCCTCCATTTGAGAATGTTTTGTATGAAGAGGGCCTTAAGCATAATCTCTTAAGAATTTCTTAAATTTGTGGTAATAAACATAGCGTCAAATTCACCAATTAAGGGTGTGAGATATCTAATGATAATGGTTCTGTGATATTAACTTGTAACGCCCTGAAATTCGAGGGTCGAGTAGCAACTCAACTCTTGAGTTCCAAAACATCACTTATGCAACATAGATAATGATGATTAAATGTTGTCTGTGTTAGTGCAATAAACATGAGTGAGATTATACCAAAACGGTAATTTATACTCCAGATCAATTGTATAAAGGCAAGCGGAAGACTGAAACTGTATATAATTGTATGTAGAAGAAACAAAACCATCACAATCTCCAGAGTATGAAACCAACTGAGTCACCATATACATGTATTTGTTTTACGATCAAAATGCCAAAGTACAACTAGAGAAGTAAGTCCCGTCGATCCAGGCTGTCTAGGCAAAGCCGCCAGCATAGTGCATATACGAGAACTCGTCCTGGTCCTCGTCGTAGTCCGGCTCAGCCTCCTGAGTCGTCACCTCATCTGCACCTAAGACAGAGTCTGGTTAGTGTATACAACACTGTCCCATAATGTGGGCATGAGTAGCTAACTCAGTGGAACAATAAAGCATAGGTTAACATGTTATCAATTCAGTCAAACAGTAATAATAAAGCAGTACAATCAAACACTCCTAACTACTCTTATTAATACAAGTATGAACGCAGTCATGATGCATGCCCTCACCACATACTCCCTCATGCGACACCATCTTACGTTCGCGGCATGCTTTCATTCCTTAGTGCTTCACATCTTCCAGGCACATACAGTACGATGATGAGCATGATTACCAAGTTGTTATTAGTCCATTTCAAACAGCAGGATTGGGAAACTAAGGTACCTCCCTTGTATCATTCCCAAACATGATCCATTCTAGGGTCGTCAAACCTAGATAATCTCATATGATAGTGTAGTTCTAGGGCACTGCAAAGGCTGTCAGGGCTGTTACACGCAATTGTTACACTACTCCCCCATCACATTTTTAATGGTTCATCAGTAACTTGATACAGGCCTAGTTCATACTCTATACAGCATGGCAAAACTCGTCGCCTCACCACAAATTCAGAATATTCTCAAGGTCACTACAAAGGGCTAGCCACCAATCAGTGTAGGCCGACAACTCGAATACAGTGTCCCATACCACCGTATTCGGCTCACAAGTCAAGGTTGCTCACTGGTCACTACGGGGAGGAACGTGTCCCTAGCGTAGGTCGACAGCTCGACCACGGTGTCCCATACCACCATGCCCGGCTCATGAGTCTTAGCGGATCGAGGTACCATGGTTAACGGGATTTCACTGGCAAGTTTGGTACCCTATGTTCAAGCAGTAGCGTCCAAACATGGTGAACATACATTAGAAATATCGGGTTTCTTGATGAGCCTGACTAGCTCGAGTGCACAATTAACTGAACGACATGAAGTACATAAGCACTTCGCGGGCCTAACCACTGTTGCCAACCGAAGTACACTCGGGTTCGTCAAACACGTCCTTCGTGGCGAAATGAATCTCAACCACGAACTCAAGCCTAGTACCGATTGTCTGGACTATAAACATAGTCTCAATCACAATCAATCCTTATTCAGAGCATGTGGAGTAAAGCATAATAAATAAAGTAAGTCAAGCATGTTAACAAATAAGTCAAAAAGTATGTTACAAAGCACAATATAAACAAGAAATATAAACACATGTATTTCATAGTAAGCGATTAAATTAAACACCCAATCATAAAGGAAATCATATACGTGTCTAAGGTAGTTGAGAATCCCATCTCAACACCTACCCAAAGCACCATCATCCAAGCACTTACTCTCACAAGCATTTTCACAAACACTTAGAATACACTATTTCAACATACATAATGTATATTAGCAAAACATGTATTAGGGCGAGCCCTTTCACCAAACAAGTATTTTACACATATATAATATATTCCTACAGCAAATAAACATGACAAACACATTTCTAAAATTTATACGCATACGGTACTTTCTACAAATACCTAGAATACACAAAACTCCATATTCTTTGTATTTAATCGAAATGGAAAACAGACAGCACTTTGTACATGTGCAATTGCATGCAGATCATGAATCTATCATTATCTGACATTGAAAGTGTTGAAAACCACAACCTATACACCTAAAGTCCTCACCTTTTATCCTAAAATCGTAACTAATCCGATAGGTTTGCTAAGCCTTCGTATTCAGCAGTTTGGTGACCTATAAAATGAAATAGGTTAGCTATTTCATAACCTACAACCATCATAACCCCAAAATAGATTAGGGTTAGGGTTTCTTACCTAGAAACGAAGTCAGAATCACCAGGAAAGTGACTAGACTTGAGTGGATAAGCTTGTAGAGCGGCAAGGGAAAGCAGTAGGGAGGTTCTCCCACTACTCTCTAACTTTCTCTCTTTTCTCTCTTCTCTCCTAGGGTTTTTCTCAAATTCGTATAGCTGAATGAGAGAGGGTTCTAAGGTCCTTATATAGGCTAAAACTACTCCAAAACAGACTTAAGGTCAAGGTATACTTGGGTTATAATCAAAGTGAGCCTGTTCCAGGTCAACGGAGCACTTCTGGCGGGCCCCCTTAAGCCAAAGGTTGGACTTAAGCTCATAGACTCCGGATTTAGGTGGAGTTAAGTTTTCGTTTCAGTCGGATTCCCAGATCACACGTGGCAGACCAGTTTCAGTTCAACGGTCAGTGAAACTCAATCAGAGATTTTAAGTACACTGTCATGTATATGAAATTTTTCCTGATCCGAGAGTGTATTTAGGTCAAATTCTGACGGTCTGGTTACTTACAAATTGTCTGCAAGTAATAAGTCTCAGATTACTATTTGAGATATTTATTTATAAAGAAAAACCAAGTGTTCTCACACTCCTCGCTTCGGACTCAAGCGAACAGCCGTGGGATACTGCCTGGATTTGATTTTTGAGATGGTCGTCAAGCCCAGCGAGGCGGTCCTAAGTATATAACTTCGTATTATTCGGACTCCTAATGTGCGGTCCAGATCTGATACGGAGTTTCAATGTGCTCCCGAGAGCAGTCGGGTAATGAGTTTGATCCTCGATTTTAGGGTAACCTAGCGTCAATGATTCTACAAGTTTTGGGTCTTGCAGATCGTATTTAAAGTGATCCAAACGGATTTCATGGCTAATCTAGTTTAGCACTTAGTTAACTTTATCAAATTTCTAAAGGATTTGATCCTAAGCGATTTCTGCCTGAGGTGGTACTCAGTCCATTGTACAGAATTTTTCGAGTCGTTACAATCTACCCCCCTTAATGAAAATTTTCATCTTCGAAATTAGTACCTTTTTGTACACTTTGAGAAGCTGAGGGTAGTTCTTTCGGATCTCGGCTTTTGTCTCCCAGGTAGCTTCCTCCTCTGTATGATGCGTCCACAGTATCTTCACGAGTGGAATCACCTTGCTACGCAGTACCTGCTCCTTTCTGTCAAGGATACGTATCGGGCGCAGCACATATGTAGCATCCTCGCTCAACTATACCTGCTCCCACTGATAATGTGTGAAGGATCAGGAACATAGATACATGAAATACGTTATGTACAGCTGCAAGTGGTGTGGGCAAAGCAAGACGATATGCCACAGCACCCACTCGATCAAGTATCTGAAACGGACCGATGAACCTCGGTGTGAGCTTCCCCTTCTTCCCAAACCGAAGGACTCCCTTCATAGGGGAAACTCTGAGGAATACATGATCTCCGACCTCGAACTCAAGCGGTAGCCGCCTCGTATCGACTTAACTCTTCTGCCTACTCTGCGTTGTAAGAAGTCGACGCCTGATAATGTTGATCTTCTCTGAGGTCGCCTGTACCAACTCCGGCCCAATCAAACTGCGCTCGCCAACCTCAGCTTAGCAATGCGACGCTCTGCAAGGACGACCATACAAGGCCTCATATGGAGCCATACAAATACTTGCCTGGAAGCTGTTGTTGTACGCGAACTTTGCATAAGGAAGACAGTCATCCCAACTGTCCTTGAAGTCCAAGACACAGGCCCGCAACATATCCTCCAAAATCTGGTTCACTCGCTCTATCTGCCCGTCGGTCTGAGGGTGAAACGTTGTATTGAATTTCAATTTCACACCCATCGCTTCCTGGATACGAGTCCAGAAAATAGACATGAACCACGTGTCTCTGTCCGACACAATCTCTAGGAGAACTCCAAGCAGACGCACAATCTCTCTGATGTACAGCCTAGCCAGCTCGTCTACAGAGTTCATGACTCTGATAGAGAGGAAATGGGCCGATTTGGTCAACCGATCCACGATCACCCAGATGGAATCGTGTCCCTTCCTCGTCTTCGGCAGCCCCGATATGAAATCCATGGAAATGAAGTCCCACTTCCATTCAGCTATGGGCATGGACTGAAGCAGTCCAGGAGGTCGGTGATATTCTGCCTTAACCTGCTGGCATATTAGACAACGAGAAACATACTCTGCTATGTGGGCCTTCATGTTGTCCCACCAATAAGACCGTCTCATGTCCTGGTACATCTTCGTGCTACCAGGGTGCATCGCAAGCTTCGATTTGTGGGCAGTCTCGAGGAGCTCCTGTCGCAAGTTATGAATATCAGGAACACATAAGCGGCCATGGTATTGTAGACCCCCATCTATGCCAACTCTCCACTCGGAGTCCTCGGCGTCGCTAGCTTGGTCTCGAAGCTCAGACAACCGCATATCGCCCTTCTGGGCCTCGATAATCCTATCATAAATGAGTGGCCGCACCCGAATGTGCGCGACACACTCAAATGGCTCCTCCACGGTGAGTTTCTGCTTGAAGTCCTGCACGAACTCTAGCATATCCTACTCTGCAATCATCAGCGGAGCCGCAAATGCAATAGCCTTCTTACGGCTCAACGCATCCGCCACAAGGTTGGCCTTGTCAGGATGGTAGGAGACCTCGAACTTGAAGTCCTTTAAGGTTTTCATCCATCTGCGCTGCCTCATATTTAAGTCCCACTGAGTGAATATATACTTAAGGCTCTTGTGGTCGCAGAAAAGCTCGAACTCCTCTCTGTAGAGGTAATGTTTCCAGAGCTTCAATGCAAAGATGACAGTTGCTAACTCAAGGTCGTGTGTAGGGTAATTCTCCTCATGCTTCCTTAATTGTCTCGAGACATACGCAATCACCCTGTCCTTCTACATAAGGACACAACTCAAACCACTGCGAGACGCGTCAGTGTATATCATATACTTAACTCCTTGCTCTAGCAATACTAGCATAGGGGCTGACGTCAGTCTGTCCTTCAGCTCCTGAATAGCTGCTTCTGCCTTCTCATTCCAGGAGAACTTCAAATCCTTATGCGTCAACTGTGACAACGGCCTGGCAATCTTCGAGAAGTCCCGAATGAAGCGTCGATAATACCCTGTCAGGCCAAGAAAACTCCTCACCTCGGTAACCGAGCCAGGCTGCTTCCAATCCTGAACCGCGGCTACCTTAGCAAGGTCCACAGCTATCCCATCCTTGGACACCACATGTCCCAGGAACTTGACTTCTTACTGCCAAAAGTCACACTTCTTATACTGCGCAAACAACTGGTTCTTCCTCAAGGCATCCAACACCACTCTCAAGTGCACCTCATGCTCTTCCCGACTCGTGGAATATATCAGGATGTCATCAATGAATACGATGACGAATCGATATAAGAATGACCGAAATACCCTGTTCATCAAGTCCATGAACACGGCCGGTGTGTTCGTAAGACCGAACGACATCACTAGGAACTCGTAATGCCCAAAACAGGTCCTGAAAGTTGTCTTCTGCACGTCTTCATCTCTGACGCGCAACTGGTGGTACCCTGACTGCAAGTCGATCTTCGAAAAATACTTCACACCCTTCAACTGATCAAACAGATCATCTATCCTGGGCAAAGGATACTTGTTCTTCACGGTGACCTGGTTCAACTTGTGGTAATCAATACACAATCATAGTGAGCCATCTTTCTTCTTCACAAACAGTATAGGTGCTCCCCAAGGAGACATACTAGGTCGTATAAAGCCCTTCTCTAGTAGCCCATCAATCTATTTTTGCAGTTCCTCCATCTCGCACGGAAGCATGTGATACGTCGGTAAAGAGATGGGTGTCGCACCGGGCGTAAGATCAATGGTGAAGTCAATCTCGCGCCGAGGTGGCAACCCAGGAATCGGTGCAAATACGTCCGCAAAAGCCTGAACTACAGGCATATCCTCAAGCATCGAAACATCAACAACCTCTAATGAAGAAGTATAATATCTCAACCGAGTAGCGTGACTGACCTAAACAAGAAAAGTAAAGGTCGTGCCATCAAGTCCATAGGCTGTCACCACCCTAATCTCGCAGTCGATCTCTGCTCGCATCTCAGTGAGCCAATCCATACCGAAGATAACGTCGTAATGGAATAGGGAGACGACGATCAGGTCGACTAGTATCACTCTGCCACCCAAGTCTATCGGGCAGCCCTCACATATATGAGTAACTTCAGATGAAGTCCCTGTAGCAGTGATAACCCTCACTCCTCTCGTAGGAGCAGTAACTAAACCCAATCGCTTGACTGCCATGCATGAAATCATAGAGGTATTGGATCCAGTGTCTACCAATAAGAAGATGGGAGTACCTTGGACGTGTGCAGTGACCACGAAGGCCATAGGCGCTAAAGGTGCGGTCTCTGGTTCCTCTGCTGTAAGCGCATGAACACACGCCTGCTGCGATCGGTTAGGCTGAGGTACCATGGGCCGTTGGGGTGGCCTTAAGAGAGGTGCAGGTGGTCTGAAGGATGGATGTGCAGGTGCCATCTGAAGTGGTGGAGTCGATAGAGCCTGTGGGCAAGAGCGATCAATCATTTGCGGCGGAGAGAACTCGCTATCCCTCATCCGCGCAAAACAGCTCCCAGTAGGATGACCCTGTTTCCCGCATTATGTACAGGTCACAATAGGGCACCTCATCGGAGCCACTGGCACTGTGATCCTGGGAGGCAAATCAGCACGAGGCCTCTTGCCAAGGAAAGGCCTGCTCAGCATATCCGGTCGTGGCCTAGGCACCATAGGGCCACGAAAGCGTGTCAAGCGGTCCACATCCTGCTCCACCTGAATGGACATATGTATCAACTCTGCATAGGATGGTATGCGGACACAGCACAGCTTCAACCGGATGTCAGGTCGCAAGCCCTCAGAGAAGCGTCGAATCCGCATCGACTCATCAGCAAGTATTGTCGGGACAAAGCGGCCCAACTCTGTAAAGCGATGCTCATACTCAGTGACTGTCATGCCTCCCTGCCTGAGGCGCAGAAACTCATTCTCCCTCTCATGTCGGTAGGCCTGAGGGTAATATTTCTCGTAGAAACGGAACTCAAATGTTGCCCAAGTCCACACATAACCCACTGCGACGGTCCGCAGTATGTTGTCCCACCGTAAGCTAGCATTCTTCTCGAACATGAAGGCGGCCAACTCAACCTGTTCAGCCTCAGAACAATGCAACATCTTCAGTATCTTCGAGATGCTGTCTAACCAGTTCTCGACCTCCTCGGGTTTGTGAGAACCCGTACATGTCGGAGGCCTCAAGCGTTGGAATCACTCGAGTAGACCGCGAGTACCCACGTCTCCTGTAGGGTACGCAATAGGTGTGGGCAGAGGCACATCCTCAGCCTGAGCAGGAGGCTCTGTAGGCTCAGCAGGACGTGTAGATGGCGAAGGTGGAGTCGCACTCCCACCCTGAGATAAGGCCTCATAAATAGTGGCCATAAGCTGCTGGTGCTGCTGCTGCTGATACATCATCAACATCAACTGCTCAAACCTATCAGTAGGTGGAGAAGCATGTGACTCATATGGTGTAGAAGAGGATGCCCGGTTCTGCTCACGAACTGGGGGTGTATAAGGTGGCAATCCACCAATAGGATCAGCAGAAGGCTGATCTGAGCCAGAACCCGGGTCTATAGGACCACCTCTGCGAGGAGTCTGGTCGATCGAGTTAGAGAGCAAGAGGGATGTCGTGCACCTCGTAAACCTCCATGACATGTCCTATACAACATAGGGTACATCGCATGTGAGATAAAGCATAGCACACTACGCCAAAACAACGAAAAAAGGACGGTCCAAAACCGTCTCAAATGACCAAAAAGGACGGTCATGGACCGTCGCATAGGCCGTCAAATTTTGACGTGTCTTATTTTTTAAAGGACGGTTGAAAACCGTCATTCTTATTGACGAAAAAAAGACGGTCATGGACCGTCCTTAAAATGGACTGTCATAAACCGTCTCGTATGATCCTAAAAAGGACGGCCATAGACCGTCCTTTAAAAGGACTGTTATGGACCGTCCTTAAAAAGGACTGTCATGGACCGTCTCTTATGAGCCTTCAAAGGACGGCTATGGACCGTCCTTTAAACGGACGGTCATAGACCGTCCTTAAAAAGGACTGTCATGGACCGTCTCTTATGAGCCTTCAAAGGACGGTTATAGACTGTCCTTTAAAAGGACGGTCATGGACTGTCCTTTAAATGGACTGCTATAGGCCGTCTCTTTTGACCCTTAAAGGACATTTTCAAATTTGACCTGTTACATTATTCTTCCTGATATACACCTGTTATACAAACTACGTAAATTTAAACTGTTTCATCACATTCATATTCACCTGTTTCATCCAAACAGCACTGATATACACCTATTTCATTCACATTCACCTGTTTCATCCAAGCAGGACTGATATACACCTGTTTCATTCACATGCATAAATCCAAACTGTTTCATCACATTCACATTTACCTGTTTCATCCAAACAGGACTGATATACACCTGTTTCATTCACATACACCTGTTTCATCGAAACAGGACTGATATACACCTGTTCATCCAAATAGGACTGACATACACCTGATATACACCTGTTTCATCCAAACGGGGCTGATATACACCTGTTTCATCCAAACGGGACTGATATACACCTGTTTCATTCACATACGTAAATCCAAACTATTTCATCACATTCACATTCACCTGTTTCATTCACATTCACCTGTTTCATCCAAACAGATCGATATACACTGTTTCATTCACATTCACCTGTTTCATCCAAACAGGACTGATATACACCTGTTTCATTCACATACACCTGTTTCATCCAAACAGGACTAATATACACCTGTTTCATCCAAACAGGACTGACATACACCTGTTTCATCCAAACAGGACTAACATACACCTGTTTCATTCACATTCACCTGTTTCATCCAAACAGGACTGATATACACCTGTTTCATTCACACCTATTTCATTCACATTCACCTATTTCATCCAAACAGGACTGAACCTGTTTCATCACATTCACATCCATCTAAACCCAAACTACGTAAATCCATCTAAACCCAAACTACGTAAATCCATCCAAACACAAACAATCTTATCCACAATACATTATTCATCCACGCAGGATTAGGTGTAGGTTTAGGTTTGAGATTTGAGAATACATTTATGTTTTAGGTCATAAGTTTTGGTTTAGGTTAAGGTTATAGGTTTAGGTTTAAGTTTAGGTTATAAGCTATAGGTTTAGGGAATTGAGAATAGGTTAAGGTTTAGGTTTAGGAAATCGGGTTCGGGTTCGGTTTCGGGATCGGGTTTAGGTTTAGGTTAGGGAGTTGAGATTAGGATTAGGTGTAGGTTTAAGTTTAGGGATTTGAGAATACATTTAGGTTTTAGGTTTATTTTTAGGTTTTAGGTATTGGTTAAGGTTTAGGTTAAGGTTAGGTTATAGGTTATAAGTTTAGGTTTTAGGACATAGGTTTTGGTTTTAAGGTTATAGGTTTAGGTTAAGGTTTTAAGGTCTTATAAGCTATAGGTTTAGGGAATTGAGAATATGTTAAGGTTTAGGTTTAAAAAATCAGGTTCGGGTTCGGGATCGGGTTTAAGTTTGGGTTTTCAAGTTTAGGTTCAGGTTTAAGTTAGGGAGTCGAGATTAGGATTAGGTGTAGGTTTAGGTTTAGGGATTTGAAAATAGGTTAAGGTTTAGGTTTAGGAATTCGGGTTCGGGTTCGGGATTGGGTTTAGGTTTGGGTTTTCAAGTTTAGGTTTAGGTTTAGGTTAGGGAGTTTAGATTAGGATTAGGTGTAGGTTTAAGTTTAGGGATTTGAGAATAGGTTAAGGTTTAGGTTTAGGAAATCGTGTTCGGGTTTGGGATCGGGTTTTAGGTTTGGGTTTTCAAGTTTAGGTTTAGGTTTAGGTTTAGGTTAGGGAGTTGAGATTAGGATTAGGTGTAGGTTTAGGTTTAGAGATTTGAGAATACATTTGGGTTTTAGGTCATAAGTTTTGGTTTAGGTTAAGGTTATAGGTTTAGGTTAAGGTTTAGGTTTAGGTTTAGGTTTAGGTTTAGGTTATAAGCTATAGGTTTAGGGAATTGAGAATAGGTTAAGGTTTAGGTTTAGGAAATCGGGTTCGGGTTCAGGATCGGGTTTAGGTTTAGGTTAGGGAGTTGAGATTAGGATTAGGTGTAGGTTTAGGTTTAGGGATTTGAGAATACATTTAGGTTTTAGGTTTATTTTTAGGTTTTAGGTATTGGTTAAGGTTTAGGTTTTAAGTTTAGGTTAAGGTTAGGTTATAGGTTATAAGTTTAGGTTTTAAGACATAGGTTTTGGTTTTAAGGTTATAGGTTAAGGTTTTAAGGTCTTATAAGCTATAGGTTTAGGGAAATGAGAATATGTTAAGGTTTAGGTTAAGGAAATCGGGTTCGGGATCAGGTTTAGGTTTGGGTTTTCAAGTTTAGGTTCAGGTTTAGGTTAGGGAGTCGAGATTAGGATTAGGTGTAGGTTTAGGTTTAGGGATTTGAAAATAGGTTAAGGTTTAGGTTTAGGAATTCGGGTTCGGGATTGGGTTTAGGTTTGGGTTTTCAAGTTTAGGTTTAGGTTTAGGTTAGAGAGTTTAGATTAGGATTAGGTATAGGTTTAAGTTTAGGGATTTGAGAATAGGTTAATGTTAGGTTTAGGTTAAGGTTTTAGGTTAAGGTTAGGTTATAGGTTATAGGTTATAGGTTAAGGTCATAGGTTTTGGTTTTAAGGTTATAGGTTTAGGTTAATGTTAAGGTTTTAGGTCTTATAAGCTATAGGTTTAGGGAATTGAGAATATGTTAAGGTTTAGGTTTAGGAAATCGGGTTCGGGTTTGGGATTGGGTTTAGGTTTGGGTTTTCAAGTTTAGGTTTAGGTTTAGGTTAGGGAGTTGAGATTAGGATTAGGTGTAGGTTTAGGTTTAGAGATTTGAGAATACATTTAAGTTTTAGGTCATAGGTTTTGGTTTAGGTTAAGGTTATAGGTTTAGGTTAAGGTTTAAGTTTAGGTTAAGGTTTAGGTTATAAGCTATAGGTTTAGGGAATTAAGAATAGGTTAAGGTTTAGGTTTAGGGAATCGGGTTCGGGTTTGGGATCGGGTTTAGGTTTGGGTTTTCTAGTTTAAGTTTAGGTTTAGGTTAGGGAGTTGAGATTAGGATTAGGTGTAGGTTTAAGTTTAGGGATTTGAGAATACATTTAGGTTTTAGGTTTAGGTTTAGGTTGTAGGTTATTGGTTAAGGTTTAGGTTTTAGGTTTAGGTTAAGGTTAGGTTATATGTTATAGGAATAGGTTAAGGTTTTAGGTCATAGGTTTTGGTTTTAAGGTTATAGGTTTAGGTTAAGGTTAAGGTTTTAGGTCTTATAAGCTATAGGTTTAGGGAATTGAGAATATGTTAAGGTTTAGGTTTAGGAAATCAGGTTCGGGATCGGGATCGGGTTTAGGTTTGGATTTTCAAGTTTAGGTTTAGGTTTAGGGTAGGGAGTTGAGATTAGGATTAGGTGTAGGTTTAGGTTTAGGGATTTGAAAATAGGTTAAGGTTTAGGTTTAGGAATTCGGGTTCGGGTTCGGGATTGGGTTTAGGTTTGGGTTTTCAAGTTTAGGTTTAGGTTTAGGTTAGGGAGTTTAGATTAGGAATAGGTGTAGGTTTAAGTTTAGGGTTTTGAGAATAGGTTAAGGTTTAGGTTTAGAAAATCGAGTTAGGGTTCTGGATCGGGTTTTAGGTTTGGGTTTTGAAGTTTAGGTTTAGGTTTAGGTTAGGGAGTTTAGATTAGGATTAGGTGTAGGTTTAGGTTTAGAGATTTGAGAATACATTTAGGTTTTAGGTTTAGGTTTAGGTTTTAGGTTATTGGTTAAGGTTTAGGTTTAGGTTTTAGGTTATTGGTTAAGGTTTAGGTTTTAGGTTTTGGTTAAGGTTAGGTTATAAGTTATAAGTTTAGGTTATAGGTTATATAGGTTAAGGTTTTTGGTCATAGGTTTTGGCTTTAAGGCTATAGGTTTAGGTTAAGGTTAAGGTTTTAGGACTTATAAGCTATAGGTTTAGGGAATTGAGAATATGTTAAGGTTTAGGTTTAGAAAATCGGGTTCGGGTTCGGGATCGGGTTTAGGTTTGGGTTTTCAAGTTTAGGTTTAGGTTTAAGTTTAGGTTTAGGTTTAGGTTAGGAGTCGAGATTAGGATTAGGTGTAGGTTTAGGTTTAGGGATTTGAAAATAGGTTTAGGTTTAGGAATTCGGTGTTTGGGTTCGGGATTGGGTTTAGGTTTGGGTTTTTAAGTTTAGGTTTAGGTTTAGGTTAGGGAGTTTAGATTAGGATTAGGTGTAGGTTTAAGTTTAGGGATTTGAGAATAGGTTAAGGTTTAGGTTTAAGAAATTGGGTTCGGGATCGGTTTTAGGTTTGGGTTTTCAAGTTTAGGTTTAGGTTTACGTTAGGGAGTTGAGATTAGGATTAGGTGTAGGTTTAGGTTTAGTGATTTGAGAATACATTTAGGTTTTAGGTCATAGGTTTTGGTTTAGGTTAAGGTTATAGGTTTAGGTTAAGGGTTAGGTTTATGTTTAGTGAAAAGGCCAAGCTATATGTCCTAAAGGGGGGGTGAATAGGACTATGTCAAATTTAAAATAAAATCAGCGGAACTAAAGTAAATCAATACCCTTACAATTAAGAATCAATTCACAATGCTAAATTAAAATCACCTTGATAAATAAGTATTGAGAGGTTGATACAAATTCAGTTCTAAGGACAACCTTACACCATAATAAACAAGGGCTTATGGTAGGACAACCTTATTTCTAGAACCTCTTTTGAATCAAGGACTCAATGTTAATATAAGTAAATGAAATAGCAAGGAATTGAAACTAAATGCAGAAGTAAAGATCTAAATTATTACAACAATCCCCACACTTGCTTGAAATGAAAATAGTTACAACATTCACATCCACTTGTACATTCCACACAATCGAATGATAAAAGATATGAAAATTAAGCAAGCATTCAATCCACAAGACAAAGAGTTATAGTGGTTCGCCTGTGTGTACACCAACTGTTTTACAACAGCCACACAGAATGCTACTCCACTCCTAATATCCTCACACAGGGGATATTAGCGTTCACTATCAAATAGGTTTTCTCAGGTTCACCAAAAACCTTTTACAATTGTGTCTTTTTCACTTGGGCTTACACAATTCAAAAACCCCTTTTTCTGAGTTTTCGGTTTTCCTCAGACAACCAATACAATGAGATTTTTCTAAAGCTCAATCTCAAATAAAACCAAGATCAATGAGATTTTTCCGCTTAACCTCAAACAAAACCAAAAATAAATGAATTTTACAGAATTGTAAAATACCTGGATTTCTCCTTTAGCAGCTCGGTAGAACCAATCAGAGTAGATGATTGAATGTCAAAGTTCAATTTCCAATACTCACATTCATAAGGTTCTAAATTCTAATAGATTTTAGATTTAACTTATTGGGCGTAGCAATATTTGATTTTGATTCCAAGAAGAAGGAATAGGATAATTCCTCTTTTCAAATAAGATTGGAATATAGAAACAAAATCAAATTAAATAAGCGAGCAAAAAGGAATATTAAATAAGCACAATTTAGCTTAAAATAAACACAGACTTATCTCAGAGTGATTACTTGACAATTCTTGAAATGGAATGGAGTTGAGATGTAAAAACTCTGAATTTCGTGTTCAATTTATAGAAGAAAAAATCGTTCCTACGACTGGTCTTAGAAACTTAGGACTGGTCGTAGCTCTAACAGATTTTTGAAAGAATTGAGCGCGATCTTCGAAAGCCGTTCCATGACTGGTCGTGAGTACCCTACGACTGGTCGTGGGTCACCTACGACTGGTCGTAGGACCATGAAATAAGTTGCTGGATTTTGAGTCGTAGCTCCACGACTGATCGTGGACTAGTCGAAGCCAACCTACGACCGGTCGAAGGACTTCCAGGACTGGTTGTGGGCGTACCAAAAATTCCGAAAAATCTTCAACTACTTAGGACTGATCGTGGAATTTCTTGGACTAGTCGAACCAATGCCAGGACTGGTCGAACAAGAGCTAGGACTGGTCTTGGAATAGACCAAACTTATGTAAAATAAACATTTGATTTATGTATCCAAAATGACCTACTTAAAGGGTCAACCTAAAGTCATTCAAACCTGAAACATGTCGTATGGACATTGAACTTCAACCATTCAACGAATATAGATTGTTTGAACCATATCAGGCTTGAGATCTTGTAGCTTCAAACTTGAGATCTTCATCAGCATAACAACTACTTCATGCATTGCTTATTAGTCTTGAAGTCATGAGTCGTTCTCTAAGACTTGAACATCAACATAGTAGCTTCTTGAACTTCAACATCTTGAGCTTCAACTTGTAACATCTTGAAGAATCCAACTTATAGCTTCTTGAAGTATTTAAGCAGTGTCTTGAATAAAAATCATCATACAAGCACAAGACACAGATAGAAGTTTTGACACATCAAAATTTGACAACCAAAGGAGTATGAGACCATAACCCTTACAATCTCCCCCTTTGTCAAATTTGTGACAAAACATCCAAGTAATAATACTTCCAATAGACATAAGAGGTGAGAAACATGCACAGATATATAGACATGATAAGCAATAATCATTTTCCCATAACTCTTGAGAAGTTTAACTCCCCCTGAGTAATAGAAGCACATCAAAATGACAAAGTTCACCAAACTTCTCCCCCTTTTTGACACAAAATGACAAAGGAAGAAGAGCAGTAATGAAATTAGGAGTTGAAGCAAGAGAAAATTGTGCATAACCAACACAAAGGTTTTGAGATGCATGCTAATATCAGTAAATATTACAGACTTCCAGAAAAAATTCAATGTAAACCGGAAAGAGGGTGCAGGATTAGATGGATCAATTTTGTGTAAACCCTTAGCAATTTGCCTCATATATTTACACAAATAAGAAAATTGAGTGTCTTGAGTAACACGAATTTGAGCCACCTGCTCTTGAAGAGAATTCAATCTTTCATCAAAATCAGAAGGCTGAAAATCAGGATCATCAGCCGAGTCTGACTCAAGTTCTTCAAATAAGTCATCCATATTCACGTCTTCAGGAAGATCATTAGCTTCGGCATTACCTGCTTCAGCACCACTGCTACCAGCATCCACTTGGTCTTTAGCCAAATCTAAAGTCATCTTATTAAGATTGGAATTATTAAAAGGGAGATGATGGATGGGTTTTTCTCTAGTAGGCATAGCTATGAGCATATGATTTGCTAACATAGTCAATAAATAACCAAAGGGTATATCACTATGTCCAGGATGGTGACGCGACAGAATAATGGAATGACAGATAAAGAAGGAAGACATATTTTTGCACCGGAGACAACAGAATGCAAAACACGAACCATGAAAGCGGTGAGTTCGGTTTTATTACCGAACGTGGATAAAGATTAGAGATGAATATCTTATGAAGTACTCGTAATGGGTAACAAATACCTTGAGGGAAGTGTATGACCTTTATGAGTCCAATGAACATCCAAATTACATAAATCTCTAGTAAGCATTCTTCGTTCAGATTCTGAGAGACTATCATGTAAAATATTAATTGGAATGCTTTCATCATTGACAGGTATTTCCATAATGTCTGCAATCAAATGTCGATCTACTACAAACAAACCTTCTTGAGTATCAACTTTAAAAGTTAAATTCTCAAGAGAAAAATCACGATACATGCAAACATGGATTGGGCAATGGACTGGTATGCAGCTCCACCCCAATGTAAGATGTTATCCCATCCCACAGATTCCAACAAAGAAGGAATACCAAAAGAAGCAATGTGATTGACATTAACATGACGCTCAACAATAACATTGCGCATACGCAAATCCTGAGCATCAGAAGGATCATTTTCAGGGGAGCGAAGATGACGTTGAACAATAGAAGCTGATCTAGAAGAAGATGGACCTCGAGTAGTTTTCTTTTTACCTCTAGCATCCATTTTCAAAGAAGGATTTCAAGGATACAACAAGTTGGAAGAAATGAGGTTTAAATAAAACAGATTTTTCAAGATAAAACCCCAAACCTGCAATGAATGATCAAATAGATTCCACAACAATAAGATTTGAAACATTAATAGCAAGAATCTACAAAAAAAATGCAAAAGAACCACTAACCTTGAAGAACAATGAAGGTGGGTTGGGTCGGTCGTAGCTAGAACCGTTGGAGAGAAATGAAGAAGAAGACAAAATCCCCAATTTTAAGTGAAATCCTGAGATTCACGACAGGTCGTGTACGTGTTCGACCGGTCGTGGCACGACTAGTCGTGTACACTCACGACAGGTCGAGCACGACATAAAATTTCAAATTTAAACACATAAAACATTAAACTTATGTACATTATGATACACAAAAACATGCAAACTCAATTTAAATTGCACATACCGAGATCAAACTTTAATTTATTAAACCTGCTTTTGTCGAGCGGTTTAGTGAAAATGTCCGCCAGTTGAGTCTCGGTTGGAATGTAATCCAAATATATTAATTTTTCTTCCACTAATTCACGAATGTAATGAAATCTAATGTCAATATGCTTAGTACGTGAATGCTGAACTGGATTTTTAGAAATATTTATTGCACTGGAATTATCACAAAATAAAATCATAGAATCTTGAGTAATTCCATAATCGCTTAACATTCGTTTCATCCAAACAAGTTGAGTACATGCATTTCCGGCAGCAATGTATTCAGCCTCAGCAGTTGATAGCGATATAGAACTTTGCTTCTTGCTAAACCAAGAAACAAGACAATTTCCAATGTAGAAACAACCACCACTGGTTGATTTCCTATCATCAATGTTTCCAGATTTTACAGTCAAGATCTGCGTGCATCTAGCTAATTGAACATTAGTCTCATGTGGATACTAGAGACCCAATTTAGTAGAACTTGCGACATAAGGCATAATTAAACTTAACAAATTAAGTGAGATTCTTTAGGATTTGATTGATAACGAGCACAAATACCAACACTCAAAGCAATATCTCGGTCTACTAGCGCTTAGATAAAGTAAACTACCAATCAAACTACGATACAATTTAGGATCCACATCATTACCCAGAGAGTCTTTTGAGAGTCTTACGATTGTACTCATAGGAGTATCAAAATTTTTACCTTTCTCAAATCCAAATTTCTTAATTAAACTCGAGCATATTTGGTTTGAGAAATAAAAATTCCATCATGTTGTTGTCTTACTTGCAACCCTAGGAAATAGTTTAATTCTCCAACCATGCTCATTTCGAATTTAGACTTCATCAAATCTGCAAATTCAATAATCATGTTAGTACAGTTGATCCATAAATAATATCGTCAACATATATTTGAACCATTAGAATATCATCGATATGTTTCTTAACAAAGAGCGTCTTATCAACACATCCCATCTTAAAATTATGACTCAAGTAAAAACTTAGTCGGTTTTTTCATACCATGCTCTGGGAGCTTGTTTCGACCATAGAGAGCTTTCTTAAGACGATACACATGATCAAGAAAATTTAGGATCTTCAAACCACAGTAGGTTGTTCAACATATACCTCTTCATGTAAATCATCATTCGAAAGGCACTCTTTACATCCATTTGATAAATTTTAATTTTCCTAAAACATGCAATGGAGATAAAAGTCTGATTGACTCAAGACGAGCTACATGGGCAAATGTTTCATTATAGTCAATACCTTCAATTTGTGTATATCCCTGTACAACTAGTCTTGCTTTATTTCGAATAATATTTTCTAGTTCATCAGATTTGTTTTTGAAAATCCATTTTGTTCCAATAATATGTTTATCTTTAGGTCTAGGAACAAGTTGCCGGACATCATTTCGACAAACTGATTAAGTTCTTCTTGCATCGCAAGAATCCAATTTTCATCTGAAAGTGCTTCTTTTACGTTACCCGGTTCAATCTGGGATGTAAAGCATACGTAGTTACATATGTCCTCTAATTGTCTACGAGTGCGCACACCAGTGAGAGGGTTTCCAAGTATTTGAGAGGTTGGATGATCTTTAACAAATCCTTAATTCAATTAGTTTCACTTGATGAAATTTCTTGTTTTTCAAGTATAAGAACTTCATCATTATCTGAACTAGGGACAGGTGTATTCAAAAGATCGTCAATCACAACATTTATTGACTCTTGAATCACACCGGTCCTATTGTTCAAAACACGATATGCACGACTGTTTAAAGAATAACCTAAAAAGATCCCTTCATCACTTTTAGTGTCGAATTTTCCCAAATTTTCACGGTCACGCAAAATATAGCACTTCTTTGCCAAAAACTCGAAAATATTTGACGAAGGCTTTTTCTCAAACCACATTTCATAAGCCGTTTTATTATTAGATTTACAAATATAAACACGGTTAATAATGTAGCAGTCGTATTCACCGCTTCAAATTTCAGAGATTCCTAGGAAGCTTCATGCTATTTAACATAACACTTCCCATTTCTTGAAGCACTCTATTCTTCCTCTCGACAATTCCATTTTGTTGAGGAGTTTTAGGTCTTGAGAATTCATGCGATATTCCCGATCGCTACAAAATTTCTCAAACCGCTATTTTCGAATTCGGATCCATGATCACTACGGATCTTGTTGACTTGAGAACATTTTTCGATCTGAATCCGCTTTATAATCTTTTTCACTTCATCAAGGGTTTCTGATTTATCTCTCAAGAATGAAACCCAAGTGTATCTTGTATAATCATCTACAATAACTAAGATGTACTTTTTGCCACCTCGACTTTCCATTCTTGTTGGTCCTATAAGATCCATATGGAGAAGCTCGAGTGGTCTTGTGGTGATATTGGAGTTCACCTTTTTGTGAGAGCTCCTAGTTTGTTTACCATACTGGCATTCACCACAAATCTTGTCTACTTTTTGCATTTTAGGTAGACCTTTAATTAGTTCACTTTTGCTCAATCTGTATAAATTTCGGTAGTGTACATGTCCAAGGCGTTTATGCCATAAATCAGTCTCATCGGTATGGACCATATAGCACGTTTGATTAGATGAGCTACTATTGCTTACTATATAGCAGTTTTCAGAAGTTCTGCGACCAGTTAATATTACAGAACCCTTTTCATTTGTAATTTCACAACCTTGATTAGAAAATTTAACATTATGGTTGTTATCGCATATTTGAGATATGCTCAACAGGTTGTGTTTTAAACCCTCAACATATAACACATTTTCAAATAAGGGAAGATTATAGAGTTGGACCGTACCTTTGCCAATTATCTTGCAGTTGCTACCATCACCAAATGTGACTGACCCATCAGTCATATCTTTAAGATCGGTGAATAGAGCTTTGTCGCTTTGTCATATGTCCGAGCATCCACTATCTAGGTACCATTTTGAATGGCTTGTAGCTTTGAAAGCAAAAGTGTGAGCAACCAAACAAGTAACCTTGGGAACCCATTTCAAGATCTTGTTTTGGGTTTAGGAGAATAATTGGTCTTCTTTTGTTTATAGTTATAAGAATGACCTACGAGTTAGATTTTAATAGCTCCTTAAGTAAATCAACAATTTTTTCAGCTAGCGGGTTTCGAATCTGATTTTTGAAATTTATATAGCTACTTTTGTGTTTTTGAAAAGTTTTTGTATTTTTAAAAAAAACTTGACTAGTACATTTTCCATTTGAGTTAGAAGTCTCTCCTTTTACAAAATTGGAAGGAGCATTCTTCTGCTTTAGGAGATGTGTTTTTATCAAAGCCCAACCCGGATCGATCGCCACATTTTCTTGATCCGGATAATAATTTTTCTAATTTTGGATCACCTTGGGCATATCTCCATGTGTCCTTCAAACTCGAAGAGAAGATACTTCATTTTTAAGTTTCTCATTTTCAGATTTCAAATTTTCAATTAGGGAGGTTTTGAATTCTAAATCACACTTTGATTTTTCAAAACAATCAAATTTGAGATTTTTCTAAAACAAGAGTTTCAAAACATTCTTTAAGTTTAAAAACTTTTCTTTTTGAAGTTTAAGTTTAACATGACAATTTTACAACTTTCCTTATATAAGGCATTGTAAGCATCTTGAAGATCTTCATCATTTTCATGATCACTATCCAAATTTTCTTCACTTGTTGAATCATCGTGATCTGAAAAGGTAAACTTGGCTAGAGTCATAAGGGCCTTAAGTTCACTGCCCGACTCGGTTTAATTTTCTGATTCGAAGAGGCTTTAAATCGACGATTCATCCCAAGTAGCCAACATACCCTTCCTTTTGGATCTGTCCTTTTTAGGACATTTGTTTGCTAAATGCCCATATTCTTGACAGTTGTAACATTGACTATCTTTCAATGACTTCCAAGATTTAGACTTAGGTTTAGAACGTTTCTTTTCATTTGCCTTTTGAAAGTCGACTCTTTTCTTACTTTTGAAAATCTTATAAAACTTTTTCGCCAAAAGGGCCATATCATCTTCAAACTTTTCTGAATCTGAATTTTCTTGAGTAATACTTTTAGATGACTTCAAAGCAATAGACTTACCTTTAGGAGCTTTAAAACTTAATTCATAGGTTTGCAAAGAACCAACTAATTCTTCTACCTTCATATTGTCCGTATCACGAAGTTCCTGGATTGCGGTTACCTTTGAATTGAACCGTTCAGGAAGAGAGCGTAGTATTTTTGCACACACTTTACTTTCTGAGATCTTCTCGCCAAGACCCCACATTGAGTTTATAATGTCATTCAATCTAGTGTAAAAGTCCATAAACATTTCATTTTCCTCCATATGAATTTCTTCAAATTTAGTTGTGAGGAGTTGGACTTTAGATTTCTTGACAATTGAAGTACCTTCGTGTGTCATTTCTAAAATATCCCAGGCTTGCTTTGCAGTATCACAGGATATGATTCTTTTGAACTCATCCAGTGATAGTGCGCAAGTGATTGCATTTAGTGCTTTAGCATTAGCACTACTCTCATTTTTCTGAAGTGTGGTCCATTGGAAATACGGTGTCATTTTCATAGATTTTGAACCATCAACACCAGTTACTTCCATGGTAGGAGGTTTCCATTCAGTCACTGTGGCTAGCCACACACTTTCATCCATTGATCTGAGGAAGATTCTCATTCTGGCTTTCCAATAGGCATAGTTGGAGCCATCAAAAGGTGGAGGCCTAGTAACTGAAAGGCTATCAAAATTTGACATTTTTTTTTTAATATAGCTTAGATCGTTAGCTCAGGAAATAAATCCAAATAAAAAGCAACAAAAATGAGCTATTAGGCTTTGATACCACTTGAAAAGGCCAAGCTATATGTCCTAGAGGGGGGGTGAATAGGACTATGTCAAATTTAAAATAAAATCAGCAGAACTAAAGTAAATCAATACCCTTATAATTAAGAATCAATTCACAATGCTAAATTAAAATCACCTTGATAAATAAGTATTGAGAGGTTGATACAAATTCAGTTCTAAGGACAACCTTACACCATAATAAACAAGGGCTTATGGTAGGACAACCTTATTTCTAGAACCTCTTTTGAATCAAGGACTAATGTTAATATAAGTAAATGAAATAGCAAGGAATTGAAACTAAATGCAGAAGTAAAGATCTAAATTATTACAACAATCTCCACACTTGCTTGAAATGAAAATAGTTACAACATTCACATCCACTTGTACATTCCACACAATCGAATGATAAAAGATATGAAAATTAAGCAAGCATTCAATCCACAAGACAAAGAGTTATAGTGGTTCGCCTGTGTGTACACCAACTGTTTTACAACAGCCACACAGATTGTAACTCCACCCTAATATCCTCACACAGGGGATATTAGCTTCACTATCAAATAGGTTTTCTCGGGTTCACCAAAACCTTTACAATTGTGTCTTTTTCACTTGGGCTTACACAATTCAAAAACCCCTTTTTCTGAGTTTTCTGGTTTTCCTCAGACAACCAATACAATGAGATTTTTCTGGCTCAATCTCAAATAAAACCAGTACAATGAGATTTTTCTGGCTTAACCTCAAACAAAACCAAAAATAAATGAATTTTACAGAAATTGTAAAATACCTGGATTTCTCCTTTAGCAAATTTCCAGAGAACCAATCGAGTAGATGATTGAATGTCAAAGTTCAATTTCCAATACTCACATTCATAAGGTTCTAAATTCTAATAGATTTTAGATTTAACTTGTTGGGCGTAGCAATATTTGATTTTGATTCCAAGAAGAAGGAATAGGATAATTCCTCTTTTCAAATAAGATTGGAATATAGAAACAAAATCAAATTAAATAAGCTAGCAAAAGGAATATTAAATAAGCACAATTTAGCTTAAAATAAACACAGACTTATCTCGAGTGATTACTTGACAATTCTTGAAATGGAATGGAGTTGAGATGTAAAAACTCAATTTCGTGTTCAATTTATAGAAGAAAAATCGTTCCTACGACTGGGTCTTAGAAACTTAGGACTGGTCATAGCTCTAACAGATTTTTGAAAGAATTGAGCGCGATCTTAGAAAGTCGTTCCACGACTGGTCGTGAGTACCCTACGACTGGTCGTGGGTCACCTACGACTGGTCGTAGATACCTACGACTGGTCGTAGGACCATGAAATAAGTTGCTGGATTTTGAGTCGTAGCTCCACGACTGATCGTGGACTAGTCGAAGCCAACCTACGACCGGTCGAAGGACTTCCAGGACTGGTCGTGGGCGTACCAAAAATTCCGAAAAATCTTCAACTACTTAGGACTGATCGTGGAATTTCTTGGACTAGTCGAACCAATGCCAGGACTGGTCGAACAAGAGCTAGGACTGGTCTTGGAATAGACCAAACTTATGTAAAATAAACATTTGATTTATGTATCCAAAATGACCTACTTAAAGGGTCAACCTAAAGTCATTCAAACTGAAACATGTCGTATGGACATTGAACTTCAACCATTCAACGAATATAGATTGTTTGAACCATATCAGGCTTGAGATCTTGTAGCTTCAAACTTGAGATCTTCATCAGCATAACAACTACTTCATGCATTGCTTATTAGTCTTGAAGTCATGAGTCGTTCTCTAAGACTTGAACATCAACATAGTAGCTTCTTGAACTTCAACATCTTGAGCTTCAACTTGTAACATCTTGAAGAATCCAACTTATAGCTTCTTGAAGTATTTAAGCAGTGTCTTGAATAAAAATCATCATACAAGCACAAGACACAGATAGATGTTTTGACACATCAAAATTTGACAACCAAAGGAGTATGAGACCATAACCCTTACATTTAGGTTTAGGTTATAAGCTATAGGTTTAGGGAATTGAGAATAGGTTAAGGTTTAGGTTTAAGGAATCGGGTTTGGGTTCGGGATTGGGTTTAGGTTTGTGTTTTCAAGTTTAGGTTTAGGTTTAGGTTATGGAGTTAAGATTAGGATTAGGTGTAGGTTTAAGTTTAAGGATTTGAGAATACATTTAGGTTTTAGGTTTAGGTTTAGGTTGTAGGTTATTGGTTAAGGTTTAGGTTTTAGGTTTAGGTTAAGGTTAGGTTATATGTTATAGGTTATAGGTTAAGGTTTTAGGTCATAGGTTTTGGTTTTAAGGTTATAGGTTTAGGTTAAGGTTAAGGTTTTAGGTCTTATAAGCTATAGGTTTAAAGAATTGAGAATATGTTAAGGTTTAGGTTTAGGAAATCGGGTTCGGGATCGGGATCGGGATCGGGATCGGGATCGGGTTTAGGTTTGGGTTTTCAAGTTTAGGTTTAGGTTTAGGTTAGGGAGTTGAGATTAGGATTAGGTGTAGGTTTAGGTTTAGGGATTTGAAAATAGGTTAAGGTTTAGGTTTAGGAATTCGGGTTCGGGTTCGGGATTGGGTTTAGGTTTGGGTTTTGAAGTTTAGGTTTAGGTTTAGGTTAGGGAGTTTAGATTAGGAATAGGTGTGGGTTTAAGTTTAGGGATTTGAGAATAGGTTAAGGTTTAGGTTTAGGAAATCGGGTTAGGGTTCGGGATCGGGTTTTAGGTTTGGGTTCTGAAGTTTAGGTTTAGGTTTAGGTTAGGGAGTTTAGATTAGGATTAGGTGTAGGTTTAAGTTTAGGGATTTGAGAATAGGTTAAGGTTTAGGTTTAAGAAATCGGGTTCGGGTTCGGGATCGGGTTTTAGGTTTGGGTTTTCAAGTTTAGGTTTAGGTTTAGGTTAGGGAGTTGAGATTAGGATTAGGTGTAGGTTTAGGTTTAGGGATTTGAAAATAGGTTAAGGTTTAGGTTTAGGAATTGTGTTCGGGTTCGGGATAGGGTTTAGGTTTGGGTTTTCAAGTTTAGGTTTAGGTTAGGGAGTTTAGATTAGGATTAGGTGTAGGTTTAAGTTTAGGGATTTGAGAATAGGTTACGGTTTAGGTTTAAGAAATCGGTTCGGGTTCGGGATCGGGTTTTAGGTTTGGGTTTTCAAGTTTAGGTTTAGGTTTAGGTTAGGGAGTTGAGATTAGGATTAGGTGTAGGTTTAGGTTTAGAGATTTGAGAATACATTTAGGTTTTAGGTCATAGGTTTTGGTTTAGGTTAAGGTTATAGGTTTAGGCTAAGGTATAGGTTTAGGTTTAGGTTAAGGTTTAGGTTTAGGTTATAAGCTATAAGTTTAGGGAATGAGAATAGGTTAAGGTTTAGGTTTAAGGAATTGAGAATAGGTTAAGGTTTAGGTTTTGGTATAGTGTTCGGGTTTGGGATCGGGTTTAGGTTTGTGTTTTCAAGTTTAGGTTTAGGTTTAGGTTAGGGAGTTGAGATTAGGATTAGGTGTAGGTTTAAGTTTAGGGATTTGAGAATACATTTAGGTTTTAGGTTTATGTTTAGGTTGTAGGTTATTAGTTAAGGTTTAGGTTTTAGGTTTAGGTTAAGGTTAGGTTATAGGTTATAGGTTAAGGTTTTAGGTCATAGGTTTTGGTTTTAAGGTTATAGGTTTAGGTTAAGGTTAAGGTTTTAGGTCTTATAAGCTATAGGTTTAGGGAATTGAGAATACGTTAAGGTTTAGGTTTAGGAAATCGGGTTCAGGTTCGGGATCGGGTTTAGGTTTGGGTTTTCAAGTTTAGGTTTAGGTTTAGGTTAGGGAGTTGAGATTAGGATTAGGTGTAGGTTTAGGGTTATAGGTCATAAGTTTAAGTTTAGGTTGTAGGTTTAGGTTAAGGTTTAGGGATTTGAGTTTAGGTTTAAGTTATAGGTTTAGCTTTAGCTTTAGGTTTTAGGTTTAAGTATAGGCTTAGGTTATAGGTTATATGTTTAGGTTAAGGTTTAGGAATTCGGGTTCGGGTTTGGATTCGGGTTTAGGTTATAGGTTTTGAGATTTGAGAATAGTTTTAGGTTATAAGTATAGGTTTAGGTTTGGATTCGGGTTAAGGAGTAGATTAGGATTAGGTGTAGGTTTAGGTTTAGGGATTTTCTAGTATTATCTACTATTGAACCTAGTATTATCTACTACATACTAGTAACATACAACCAATATGGGGCACCATACCATAAGCTACAAGAATTTCATGTCCCCCTAAACAAGGTATCCTCCATTGATAACATATATATATATATATATATATATTATAAGTTTTTTATTTTCATTTACATTCCCAAATACATTCATCATCCATCCAAGAAAATTGAAACAAGTGCTGTCAATCTATGACTAACAATTGAAAAGGAAAATCATGCATCTTATCTTACCGACCGACTTATGTTTCTTTTCACCTTTGTAACTCTCATATTTGTTGCAGCTGCTAGTTCACCATCAGTAGTCTCCCTAACCAAATCTTTGTGCAGTCCCTCCATTTGAAGCAGTGGCTGAAGTTACAAGAAGTAGGACTGATTAGTCTTTCCGTGTTTTGAAAAAAATTAAATTCTTTATTTTTTGCTGCAAGTCTACTTATGATTATCATTGGCTCTTAATCTATTTATAATGAAAATCTTAAATATCACCTGATAGTGCTCCTTTGATAAATGTCCTGTTTGGAACAAATAATTTGTTTTATCATAAATGTCATGTTTGGAACAAATAATTTGTTTTATACATACATGTGTTTTATCATAAAACCATGCATGATGCATCCATACAAAAAAAAAAAATCAAATGAAAACTTTATATCCATTTGTCAAAAGATTGGGATTATGTGAGATGGAATTACATTTGGTGGGATTAGGTGGGATTAGGTGGGATAGACTTGCATTTGGTATCGTGCAAATTTCATTCGCCATTTGCAGATGACCAAAAGGATTGGGATTATGTGAGATGGAATTACATTTGGTCCCAACAGGATTTCTGATGGATTTTGGTGGATTTTGAAATCCACTACATCTGTGGGCCCCACATTGACACAAGTGTTTTATCCACATTGTCCATCCATATGCGCCCTTTACACGTGACATTCAAGTTATATATGTGTACAAGTGATCCACATCAGTTGTGAATCTGGTCACAATTCCATGGTCCACCAAACACAGGTATCGCTTAATGCAATGTTTTTGCAGAGGAAGAATTTGATCCCGAACGTGGGGATTGGATGGCTAGAATATCATGGTATTTCCAGACATGCAATCATTGTGCTATAATGGTGTTAATCCCATCTAATGCAATTATATACCATTTAATCCACAGACCAAACAGGTCCTAAAAGGCCGTAAGTACATTGGCAAGTTCTAAATGAGAAGGACTTTCTTCTCCAATGAACTAACACTACATTCCAATATACCAAAAGTAAACTAATTTAACAAGCAAATACATTTTGGAGAATAAATTGTATCTCATGTAAAAACAAAAGAAAGGAGGAGAGGGAAGGATGGTTAGAAATCAGCTTGACACATACACGAGCACAAAAATGACATGGATCTAAAGGACATAAGCAAACATTATGTGTACATACAAATCTACATGTGAATCAAATAGATAAGCTTCAAACTATGAACAGAGAAGTATGATTTTAATACTCACAGCCTCCCTAGTATGCATCCATGGCATTCTCTGAATAATTATTGGCAACAACCTCAATGGAGCAAGAGGCACCAAATCAGCAATGTCTCCAAGGGCTGAATGCACCCAATCAAGAACTTCTTCCTTTCTTGCAAGACCCCGTGGTTGCGTCACAAAGGAAAGCAAAGTTGGAGGCGGCAAAAAATTGAAAACAAGCATGTCCAAACAGGCGTCAACAAATTTGCCACTTGAAGCAGCCTGGAAATGATAGGATTAAAATTTAAAAAAAAAAGGAAAACAAAAACATAAACAAATAAAAAAAACAAATAATCAAATTTGGCCCACTCAATTATGCTACCAAACAGAAACCAGGAGTAAGAACAACAAAAAATGCATACCAAAGAAACGATTAATTCCAGCAAGGCATCCATTGCATCCCGTCTGTAGTTCCAAATACTCATCCTAAATATCTGAAGCACATACAGAAATAGGGGAAATAATCAAATTTTTTTTTAGTAGTTCAGGGTATTTTATTTTATACACATCCCAAAAAAAGGACTATACTCTGATCTTACAGAAGAGAGAAGAGCCTCGTGGTGAACAATATCAATAGATGAGACTGCTCCCGACAATGATCTTAAACTTGGCTGGTAAGCACATACAATTAAATTAATCAGCACAGGAGTTTGGAAGAGGAATCAATGACAGTTTTGCTCAAAAGAGAACAACCTACCACAAGCAAGGCCTCCTGATCAACCTCCAGCTGCTCAGTATGGTATATAACCCCGACCAGCTCATTGTAATGCTCAACGTCACCCTACATTAGATTTTAATTTTAAGACCTCAAAGAGAGCTGGGTTCTGAAATTCAGTCCTAGACCATATGATTCCTCACAAACACAACAAAACCTTCAAACCTTTTAATTTTAATTTATATCCACAATGTCCATCCATTTTTCCAGCTCAGTTCATAGCATTTGTCAAAAGATGAGTCAAATCCAATTTCTGATCCCCATGTACCCCATACTATGGAATCAGAATCAACAAGAATTATGAATAGGGGAGTGCATGTACAACTCTCAAACCAAACTCAATCTTAGTAACAGCATGCAAGATGAATTTTTAGTAAAAATGAAAACTTTATAAGAGATCAATAGCTTGGACCACTTTCTATACAAACTACAAAGGCCCAAGTATCACCTCAGGCAGACATCAAATAGGACCAAATCCTTTAGAAACTAAATGAGAATTAACCAAGTGCTAAACTAGATTAGCTATGAAATCTATTTGAATCACTCTAAATATGATCTACAAGACCCAAAACTTGTAGAATCATTGACGCTAGGTTACCTAAAAATCTAGGATCAATCTCATTACCCAGTTGCTCTTAGGAGCACATTGAAACTCCGTATCGGATCTGGACTGCACGTCGAAAGTCCGATTACTGCGAAATTATATAATTAGGACCGCATTGCTGGGCTTGACAACTATCTTGGAAATCAAGTCCATATAGTGTTCCGAAGCCATTCGCTAGAGCCCGGAGCGAAGAGTGTGAGAAAATGTGGTTTTCTTTAGAAATTAAATCTCATTTAAGTGATCTGAGACTTGTCACTTGTGGGCCAAATATAAGCAATCTGACCCTCAGAATCTGACCCAAATACATCCTCAGATCAGGGAAAATTTTATACACGTGGCAGTGTACTTGTAACCGTGATCGAGTTTCGGTGACCGTTGAACTGAAACTGATCCACCACGTGTGATCTGGGAACCCGACTGGAATGAAAACTTAACTCGACCTAGATCCAAGGTCAGTGAGCTTAAGTCTGACCTTTGGCTCAAGGGGGGTCTCCAGAAGTACTCTGTTGAGCTGAAACTGACACACTTTGGACATAACCTAAGTATACCTTGGCCCTACGGCCATTTCCATCAAATTTAGGCCTATATAAGGACCTTAAACCCTCTCTCATTCACTCCATACGAATTTGAGAAAACCCTAGGAGAGAGAAGAGAGGAAAGAGAGAGAAAGTGTGAGAGAGTTGGAGTTCATCCCTGGGATTCAATCCCATCACTCCACGTGCTTATCCATCACTACCGTATCACTTTTTCGGCGATTCTAATTCCATTTTCGGGTAAGAAATCCTACCCCTAATCAGTTCGAGAGATTCAACTAGTGTAAGTGATGAAATAGCTAACCTATTTCATGCCATAGGTTGTCGTTCTGCCGATGACAAAGACTTTGTGTTTCAAACGAATCCGTTACATGTTTACCGGTGCAAGGTGTGGACTTTAAACGTATAGGTTATGGTTTTCAAGACTTTCACTGTCAGTAAATGATATATTACTGACATGGATGCTATTACACATGTATAAAGTATTGTCCGTTTCATTTTTCAGATATACGTTAACTATGTTGAATATACTATATTCCTCGTATTTGTAGAAAATACTGTATATGTATGCAATAAGGATTTGTGCTTGCCATGATTATTTGTTGTCTATGTATGTTAGATGCATGTGTATCAACTTCTAGGTGAACGGATGAGCCTAAGACCTGCTATATTAACATACGTTGTGTATGTACAAGTTGCAGCCTAAGTGTTTGTGAAAATATCTAAGTAGGTCTAAACTATGCATTAGTGTACGCCACGACTAACCATCATGGATATTTGATTGTTGTATAGGCGACAATCCTTTGACGAAAGGATTTGCCCTAATACATATTCTAACTACTACATACCATGTATGATGTTATGTGCAGACTAAGTGTATGTAAAAATGTTTGTATGAGTAAGTGCTTATAAATTCTTCTCTAATTGGGTGTTGAGATATGATTCTCAACTCCTTTAACTATGTGTATGCTTTCCTCCATGTACCATATATTATAGTGTTTGTTTATCTATACAATGCATATATTTATGTTGTATTACATAAAATGTAAAAAAAAAAAAAAAAAAAAAAAAAATCCGTGATGGGTGATGGGGGAGTGGTGTAACGATTTCGTGCAACAGCCCTGGCAGCACTAAAGCGGACATGGTTGCATGATTTGAAATCTTGATCCATTACTTCTTTAATTATCTTTTAGGATATTTGGTTGTAATTGAATGTGATTGGGGCTATTGTATAGTCCAGGCAATCGGTAATAGAGCCTAGATTGGCGAATGATGTTGTTTCGCCACACAGGATGTGTTCGACAAATCTGAGTCATACTTCGGTTATCAACAGTGGTTAGGCCACACGGAGTGCTTACACACTTCATGTCGATTTATTTGATGTACACTCGTGCTAGTCGAGCTCGTCAAGTAACCGGATTGGCCCTATACATGTTCACCATGTTTGGATGCTACTGCTTGAGCCTAAGGTACCAAACTCACCAGTGGAAACCATGTTAACCTTGGTACCTCGATCCGCTAAGACTCATGAGCCGGACATGGTGGTATGGGACACCGTGGTCGAGCTGTCGGCCTACGCCGGGGCGACGAGCCTACCCGTAGTGACCAATGAGCAACCCAGACTCGTGAGCCGAATACGGTGGTATAGGACACAGTATTTAAGCTGTCGGCCTACACTATTTTAGTGACGAAACTGTGATGGGTGATGAGGGAGTGGTGTAACGATTTCGTACAACAGCCCTAGCAGCCCTAGATGTGCCCTTTGTAGTGACCTCGAGCATACACTGAATCTGCGTTGAGGCGACGAGCCTTTCTATAGTAATCAGAGTATAAGATAGGCCTACCCCATCACAGCCTGGCTGTGGTCCCCAGTCGGGTTGGTGATGTTCCTTCAAAAATAGACTGCCAGTTGGTAGGGCGTTGGTGGTAGTGACCTAGAACCGTAACCTCATATGAGATTTACTAGGAGTGACGACCCTAGAATGGATCATTGTTTGGGTATTGATATAAGGGCGGTACCTTAGTTTCCTAACCCTACTGTATGAAAAGGACTAATAAGAACTTGGTAATCATATGCATGCACTGCAATACGCGTGCGTTCAGGCGTAGCAGGTCAAGCACTGAGGCAATGTTGTTCATGCGTGAATGTGAGATGAAATCGCTGAGGGAGCATAGGCGAGGGCATGCATCATACATTCATACCATTCTTGCATAACAAGAGTACTTAGGAATGTGTGATTTACTGCTTTATCATTACTGCTTGATTGAATTGATAGCATGTTAACCTTTGCTTTATTGTTCCACTGAGTTGATCACTCACTCCCACGTTACGGGATGGTGTTATACACACCAACCAGATCCTGTTTGAGTTTCAGATAATGGCGATGCTTGCGAAGCAGAGCCGGATTTTTATGATGATGAGGAGGGTTTCTCCTTATACAACTATCAGGCGGGTCTATGTAGACCATCTTCTGATCGACGGGGTTACTGAGTTGCTGATTAGATGTCATTACACTTTAGTTTGCTCTTTTGGAACACCCTTATATATTCATTTTGTCCATTTTTTTGGAGTATACATTGATATATTTAACCTGGTAACATGTTCACACTCTGGAGACTTACAACAATTTATAACTGTTATATATTTATCACAGTCTTCCGCTGGCTTAATTTAACTGTCTCTGGAGTATGATATGTTATTTTGGCTTAATCCCATTCATATTTAATGCACTAACATGGACAACATTCAATCATCATTATTTATATTGTATAAGTGATGCGTTGGAACTCGGGAGTTGAGTTTATGCTTGACCCCTGATTTTCAGGGTGTTACAAGATGGAATAAGAGTATGATTTGGATTAAACCAGACCTAGGTTATGGTCATACGACGTATGCTGATGCAACTTCAACTTAGGTGGGTGCGAGAAAATGTAGAAACAGCCATAGGAGTCCCGGTTTCACAAATTGGCGAAGTTCACCGAAAACGATCGCCGAGATCGACTCCGTACACCTCCGTGATCGCATGAGGCAACCCCAGATCACTCCTAGACCATCAATCGAGGAATTTAGATCATAAATGACCCCATCCCAGACTTTAGAAATTGCTAAATGTGAATATACATCAGATAGTTTCTGAAATAGCCCGAGTAGACGCAAAACGGAGGTGGGGCCCAAACGGGCCACTTTCAGAGGGACCCAGGGTGGACCCCATACATTTTTGGACCAAGGGGGGTAGGAGGACCTCGTCCAATGGGCGAGGCCTCACCAGAACCTCTAGAGACTGGTGAGGGGCTCGTCGACTAGCGGGCTCGGCCGGGCGGGCCGATCGAGTTTGGGGTGTAGTGTGGCCCCCTGATGCTTGGGGTTTTGATTAAAACCCTTCCAAACATGGCCCTCCTTCACAAAGTACCCTCCCAAGCTCTCCTTTCTCTACCAAACTTCAGATTTTGCACAAAAATCGCCCCTCCAACCTTTTCCTCTGTTTTCGTGCACCCTCTCCACCACCCTGCTGTAAACTCATCTCTATTGCTGCCTACCCTCTCCATTCTCTCTTATTTGAGCTCTTGAATCCCCCATTTGAGGCTCAAATTCGTGTGCACCCACTACCCATCGTCCTTCTTCATTCCCTTCCATTTGAGCCTTTACACACCCCTTGGAGGCTCAAATCCATGGAGACCTAAAGACTCCAACCTTTTTCTCCTGTTTCTTCACTTTCTCCATGGCTTTATTCGAAGTTATTACGGCCATTTTCTCAATTTTCACATTTCTCTCTCTCATGGGAAAGAGAAAGGGTATCGTGGATGAAGTCGGGCCTAGTCACCCCACTCGTGCAAGGAGACCGAGAGGCACCACCGCAAGCACGGGCGTTGAGCGTGAGATACGAACGAAGTGGGACTCGATCCCCAAGCTCCTCTTCTAAGAGCTCTACTGGCAGAGTTGGCCCATGGGAGATATGTGGCCCGTAGGGTCCCTTTCGAAGCTCAAGTTGACGGGAAGCTCTTTGGAGAGTATCTGTTATTGGAGTGCCTGGGTGAGGCCGGCTGGGGCCCTGTGTTTGAGGGAAAATATTATGCGAATGTAGGTACTGCCCGAGCTTTCTATGCCCATATTCGAGAGCCTACGCTTGATCCCTTGCAGTTCAAGATCCCATTCGGAAGAGATCGGGAGCCCACAATCGACGCTGGCCTGATAGCTCGACTCATGGGCATACTGCTTGGCCAAGTCCATGCGAGCGAGAAGAATCTGAAGAGTGCATGAGAAAGGGATCGCCGTACACGTTTCCTTTGTGGTCGACTGGTTCAATGGCAGCCAAACAATAGTCTGCTAGCGACCAATATGACTGACGACTTCCATCTACTCCATCACATTTTCACGTTCAACGTCTATCCTAGGTGGAGCAATCGCTGTGAGTGCACGCGCTTGATGGTCAACTTTCTATACCAGGCGGGGCAGGGAGAGAAGTTGTGCGTGCCCACATATGTTTTACGACAGATCGTTCTGACCACACGCTTAAATAGAAGGACTGATTGGCTCCCCTTCGACCGGCTTATATGCAAGATTGCACGTGAGTTCAGCTACGGTCTTGGCGCAGAACTTCCAGTGCCGCAACATTTCATCAATGAAACTACTCTCAATCAGATGGACATCGGGCCACGACAACGACAAGCCCGACTTGAGGAAAGTGAGGATGAGACAAAGAGTGAAGAGGAAGAGAGTGCAGAAGAAGGTGGAGCTGAAATAGAAGAGGAAGTGAGCGAAGAAGAAGATGAGGCCCAGGATACGGGAGAGAGCTCCTCTCCTACGCCACCAGAGTAGGACACTGATCGGGCTCCTAGGGAATCTCATATAGCTCGACTTGAGGAGGATCAGGCTGTCCTACGACAGGGTTAGGCGGTCCTACGACAGGATATTATGAATCTTCGGGGCCTCGTGAAACACAAGTTCAAGAAAGTGACTCGTACTTTGAAGACTATCCTGTGCTGTCTACAGGATAATGGTGCCCCTCCTTCGTTGCCAGACTTAGATGCCTAGTCATCAGTGTCGTTGTCTCATAGTTTGTTTGTTGCTGTGTTAGGACTTTTGTGTTTTCATGTTGAGATGCTTCGTAATGTGGTAGTTTGGTAGTATGTTTTAGTGTTTGAAGCCTCATGCATCTTCTATCATAGTCCATGTAAGGCTACATCCCATGTATTGTGACGATTTTGGGTTAAATGAAATGCATGAAGCTCCTTTTGTTATCGAATGTGTAGATTGCTCGACAAGTTGGAGTTGTACTTGACAATTGTGAACCCCTTCCACCCCTCCACCATTACTTCTCTAAACCCATCTCTTACTCCTCTTGGCCTCACCATTTCACACTCATATGAGCACAAAACCCAACTTTTGTGTCTCATAACTTTTCAAACCCACAAATCTCATCTCACACTTTCCAACACAAGACTCATTTTTCAAAGCCTATGAAATTGATTTTAATCTCATCCCACCCTCCTTCCAAACATGTCATTCCCAATCCCGAAGTGGGATTAGCAATGCAATCCATTTAATACAACCTAATACCATTGGCCAAACAGGCCCTTCGAGTTTTGGACCTAGAGTTGGTACTCCTAGATTTTGCAAACACATTTGGCAGTATAGGAAATCCAACAAATTAATAATGTGAACCCTAGGACCTTCTTAGCTAGTATAAGCATGTGTGTAGTGCTCGAGAGTAGTTAAATTCAAGTTCAGGCAACTCAATTCTAATCAGACAACGTTTGACCTTAAGCAATAAATAATTTCTTATATTAGAAAGGGTATGAAATCATCTAGCGTATAAGCATAGACCTTGGATTACAACTATTGTTGGTTATATTAAGGAATGTAAAACACTGATTATGTTAAGACAATTGAAAGATAGATTTAGTTAGTTGACTTGATTTGGTTGGAGTGGGATCTCATTCCTTCGTTGAATCCCCCCTAATACTTATAGGCTTATTTAACAACTCTTAGAAAAGTTGTTTTAACTTAGAAACTATTCACACTTAGAGAAAGGTTATATATCCCTCTGATTGCATGTTAGATCAAAACAACACACCCCCTAGGATTGTCTTCTCAAGGGCTTATTACAATCGGGAACACGAAGTAGAGAACTATATATAAGCGAGGTATTCGCGGTTTGAATTGAATTCTCAATCCTAGTAGCTACCAATGAACTCAATGCTCTGATCAAGTAGAAGGTCGGGATCAACTAGGATTAAGAACTGATACGACAATTTTCTGTCCTAGCTAGGCAGAAGGCCTATGTATCCGGCTCAGACCCACTACACAATTGTCCTTCCGTGTTGGCCGAACCACTTACAACCAAAAGTTTGTTACTTCATTTTGAGAAGTGTTAAGAACACAGCCAATAGGGATACTTTGCTCGGGCCTAAGAAATTTCTCAAATGGGCAACAGAGAGTTAGGGATTAGGTACTGAATCACAGACCATTCAGGCATACATATTGTGCATATGGCCTTAGAAAGATTGTCTGCCTGTTAACCTATTTTGTCCAAATTCCTTATGCACTAATAATGTATAGAGTATCTTACAGTATTCAACTAGGTCTAAATTATACCTCGTTCTGACGTACGGAGCGAGACATGGATTCTTGACCCTTAAATAAGTTTTTAAGGGGGGGTAGAAAGGTTATGAATGTGGTTAAGTTAGGGCGCAACGGAAGCTTGGTGGGCCAATAGCCCACTGGCCCAGGATCGAATGGAATTGGACTATACGTAAAGATAGGTCACTAAATAGGATTTGAACCTTTCTTAGAATGTCGATAATAAAGTTACTAGAAGGAAAGTAATTAGGGTTTAAGCATTAAACCAATTCGTATTACAGAAAGGGCCTAACAATGAGTACGAGTGTAACTACTACTATGGACATGAATTAAGATGAGGACTCTCCTAGACCAAGACCCAACGGGCAACCTTATGACTAGGAAATTTGAACCTTTCATTGATGAACGTTCCCTACGTTTTTAGAGTGATCAGACTACGGAGTTACTGAAATATACAACTACGAAGCATTCACGGCTTGACCCAATTCTCAATTCTGGGGACTACCAATGGACTCACTGCTTTAACCGAGCAGAAGACCAGGATCTACCAGGACTAGGAAGGGATACGATGAGCCTTCTACCCTGGTCAGGTAGCCGACGATGTATCGGGATCAAGCCCACTACAACCATCTCTCTGTATTGGTTGACCATTGAAATAAAATATCTTACTCTAAATAAATGGGAATTGTCGTCAAGACGTCAAATAGATAAAGGAATAAATTTTAGCAAACCATCAGGATGTAAGTAAGAGATAAAGAAATAAGTTTTTAAGGGAGGGTAGAGACTAAAATATACCAGATTAGCATGGACAGTATACACATTACCACGCATATAAACTTGAAATAAATAAAATTTAGACAAATGAAATAATCAAATCATTTTTTATTCCACTTAGGCAATTTCAGGGACGAAATTGGTTTTTAAGGGGGGTAGATTGTAACATCCTGGATTTTTTCCAACTTGGCAATGGACGTCCTTAGACGTAGAACTACCTTAGGACCATATTTTGTTGAAATTAAGGCTTAATTTAGTTAAGTAGTAATAGCTTGGATCACTTTCTATACAAACTACAAAGGCCCAAGTACCACTCAGGCAGACATCAAATAGAATCCTTTAGAAATTAAACGAGAATTAACCAAGTGTTAAACTAGATTAGCTGTGAAATCCATTTGAATCACTCTAAATACGATCTGCAAGACCCAAAACTTGTAGAATCATTGACGCTAGGTTACCCAAAAATCTAGGATCAATCTCATTACCCAGTTGCTCTCAGGAGCACATTGAAACTCCGTATCGGATCTGTACCACACGTCGAAAGTCCGATTGCTGCGAAATTATATAATTAGGACCGCATTACTGGGCTTGACAACTATCTCAGAAATCAAGTCTAGATAGTGTTCCAAAGCCATTCGCTAGAGCCCGGAGCGAAGAGTGTGAGAAAATGTGGTTTTCTTTAGAAATTAAATCTCATTTAAGTAATCTGAGACTTGTCACTTGCGGGCCGAATATAAGCAATTAGACCGTCAGAATCTGACACAAATACACCCTCGGATCAGGAAAAATTTTATACACATGGTAGTGTACTTGTAACCCTGATCGAGTTTCGGTGACCGTTGAACTGAAATTGATCTGCCACGTGTGATCTGGGAACCCAACTGGAATGAAAACTTAACTCGACCTAGATCCAAGGTCAGTGAGCTTAAGTCTGACCTTTGGCTCAAGAGGGGGCTCCGGAAGTACTCTGTTGAGCTGAAACTGACGCACTTTGGACATAACCTAAGTATACCTTGGCCCTGGGGCCATTTCCATTAAATTTAGGCCTATATAAGGACCTTGAACCCTCTCCCATTCACTCCATATGAATTTGAGAAAACCCTAGGAGAGAGAAGAGAGGAAAGAGAGAGAAAGTGTGAGAGAGTTGGAGTTCATCCCTGGGATTCAATCCCATCACTCCACGTGCCTATCCATCACTACTGTATCACTTTTCCGGCAATTCTGACTCCATTTTCGGATAAGAAATCCTAACCCTAATCATTTCTAGAGATTCAACTAGTGTAAGTGATAAAATAGCTAACCTATTTCATGTCATAGGTTGTCGTTCTGCCAGTGACAAAGACTACGTGTTTCAAACGAATCCGTTACGTGTTTACCGGCGCAAGGTGCGGACTTTAAATGTATAGGTTATAGTTTTCAAGGCTTTCAATGTCAGTAAATGATATATTACTAACGTGGATGCTATTACACATGTACAAAGTGTTGTCCGTTTCATTTTTCAGATATACGTTAACTATGTTGAATATACTATATTCCTCATATTTATAGAAAATACAAATTTGTGCTTGCCATGATTATTTGTTGTCTATGTATGCTAGATGCATGTGTATCAACTTCTGGGTGAACAGATGAGCCTAAGACCTGTTATATTAACATACGTCGTGTATGTACAAGTTGTAGCCTAAGTGTTTGTGAAAATGTCTAAGTGGGTCTAAACTATGCATTAGTGTACACTACGACTAACCATCGTGGATATGTGATTGTTGTATAAGCGGCAATCCTTTGACGAAAGGACTTGCCCTAATACGTATTCTAACTACTACATACCATGTATGATGTTATGTGCAGATTAAGTGTATGTAAAAATGTCTGTATGAGTAAGTGCTTATAAATTCTTCTCTAATTGGGTGTTGAGATATGATTCTCAACTCATTTAACTATGTGTATGATTTCCTTCATCTACCATATATTATAGTGTTTATTTATCTATGCAATACATATGTTTATGTTGTATTCCATAAAATGCAAAAAAAAAAAAAAAAAAAAAAAAAAAAAAAAGCAAAAAAAATAAATCTGTGATGGGTGATGGGGGAGTGGTGTAACGATTCCGTGCAACAGCCTTGGCAGCCCTAAAGTGGAAATGGTTGCATGATTTGCAATCTTAATCCATTACTGCTTTAACTATCTTCTAAGATATTTTGTTGTAATTGAATGTGATTGGGGCTATTGTATAGTCTAGGCAATCGGTAACAGAGCCTAGATTAGCGGATGATGTTGTTTCACCACACAGGATGTGTTCGACGAATCCGAGCCGTACTTCGGTTATCGATAGTGGTTAGGCCACACGGAGTGCTTACGCACTTCATGTTGATTCACTTGATGTACACTCGTGCTAGTCGAGCTCGTCAAGTAACCCGATTGGCCATATGCATGTTCACCATGTTTGGATGCTACTGCTTGAACCTAAGGTACCAAACTCACCAGTGAAAACCCCGTTAACCTTGGTACCTCGATCCGCTAAGACTCATGAGCCGGACGTGGTGGTATGAGACACTGTAGTCGAGCTGTCGGCCTATGCCGAGGTGACGAGACCACCCGTAGTGACCAATGAGCAACCCAGACTCGTGAGCCAAATACGGTAGTATGGGACACTGTATTTGAGCTGTCAGTCTACACTATTTTAGTGATGAAGCCGTGATGGGTGATGGGAGAGTGGTGTAACGACTCTGTGCAACAGCCCTAGCAGCCCTAGACATGCCCTTTGTAGTGACCTCGAGCATATACAGAACCTGCGTTGAGGCGATGAGCCTTTCCGTTGTAATCAGAGTATAAGCTAGGCCTACCCCATTGCAGCCTGGCCGTGGTCCCTAGTCGGGTCAGTGACGTGCCTTCGAAAATAGACTTCTAGTTAGTTGGGCGTTGGTGGTAGTGTAGTAGAACCGCAACTTCGTATGATATTTACTAGGATTGACGACCCTCAAATGGATCATTGTTTGGGTATTGACATAAGGGCGGTACCTTAGTTTCTCAACCCTGCCACATGAAAAGGACTAATAAGAACTTGGTAATCATATGCATGCACTGTATTACGCGTGTGTTCAGGCATAGCAGGTCAAGCACTGAGGCAGTGTTGTTCATGCACGAACGTGAGATGAAGTCACTGAGGGAGCGTAGTTGAGGGCATACATCATACATTCATACCATTCTTGCATTAACAAGAGTACTTAGGGATGTATGATTTACCGCTTTATCATTACTGCTTGACTGAATTGATGACATGTTAACCTTTGCTTTATTGTTCCACTGAGTTGATCACTCACTCCCACGTTACAGGACGATGTTGTACACACCAACCAGACCCTGTTTGAGTTTCAGATGATGGCGATGCTTATGAAGCTAAGCCAGATTTTTATGACGATGAGGAGGGTTTCTTCTTATACAGCTATCAGGCGGGTCTATGTAGACCATCTTCTGATCGACGGGGTTACTGGGTTGCTGATTAGATGCCATTACACTTTAATTTGCTCTTTTGAAACACCCTTGTATATTCATTTTGTCCATTTTTTTGGAGTATACATTGATATATTTAACCTGGTAACATGTTCACACTCTGGAGATTTACAACAGTTTATATATGTTATATATTTATCACAGTCTTCTGTGGCTTAATTTAACTGTCTTTGGAGTATGATATGCTGTTTTGGCTTAATCCCATTCATTTTTAACGCACTAACATGGAAAACATTCAATCATCATTATTTATGTTGCATAAGTGATGTGTTGGAACTCGGGAGTTGAGTTTATGTTCGACCCCCGATTTTCAGGGCGTTACAGGAGCTGCGTGGTATGCGGCTTACATTTATATTCTTTCTGCTATTTCTTATGTATGAAAATCTTATAATCATTAATGTTGAGACATTGGTTTGTATAAGTCATCATGGGCTGCTTGTATATTTGAATGATAATGAAATTTCCTTTATGTTGATTTGCTCACTCTACACTCATTTGCTTACTCTGATAAAGATATATATATATATGTATGTATATATATATATATATATATATATATATATATATATATATATATATACTCGAATTTGACCATCCTTTAAGGTTAACACTCAGGTTTTTAGGAAACGAGTCATATACTCGGGTCCTGAAAACACAGGGCGTTACACTAAAACCATATATTATACATACCTTGATTGGACTCACTACAAGGGTAATCTTTCAATGATGGCCCACTGCTTCTGATAATCACTACAGGGGTAAAAAATTACAAATAGTATGACTCATGAGATGACATGTGTACAAATAGTACAAGACTAGCTGGTAATGACAGAAGGCTAAGACATCAAATTATTTATGAAGAACAGGAAAAAACAAAGATAAAATAAATAGTTAAAAACTTTACCATTTTAATATTGAACCTTGTAGTGACAACATTGATCTATGGGGCTAAAAACACATCAACCTGAATATAAAAATATCAAGTTAGTTGGGCCTTTGAGGTCCTCAAATGATAGTAGAAGAAGCCAAAAAACTATTGAAATTAACCATCAAGCATTTTAAAAATCCCTCTCAGAAAATGAAGGAAAAGTACACAACTCACCTTGATTCCCATTCTCCCTCCTCCTTTACCCGGGCTTGGGACTGGCAATGCAAGGAGTTGCATTAACGGAGTTAAAAAGGGGCTTAAGCTCCATTTGGTTTGTGACGACCAAATGGAGTCTAATATGTTTAAATATAGAGTATAAAATTCATTCAAAATTACAAAAACCAAACCAAACAACATATAGAGTAACCAAAAAAAAAAAAACGTGTATACCATGAATACGTTGAACTATAAAGTGCCAAATTAGTTCAAAATTAAGGAAAAAATAAGCAAAACATCATATAAAGTAACTAAAAAAAAGCATGCACACCAAGTTCAATTATAGAGAACTAAATTTGTTCAAATCATCGAAATCTCAAAGATTCCTTCCCCCATTGCACAAGTGATCCCGGACCGGCCTCTCCAAGTGTAGATGCAAACCCATCTTCTTTCCACAAATGAGTGTCAGGATGTATAATCTCAGTTAGGATAATAACAAAAGCTCCCTCCTCTAATGGTTCGCAATGGATAACTGCATTTGGATTAACTTCGTGTACTATACCATGAGCAACTATATCACAATTTTCCCAACCAATCAAGTCACATCTCTTACCGATATATATAACATCCGGCTACATGTACACAATTAAAATGACATTAGTATTGTTATCGTTTATAAAATAATTGTAAGTTCAATACTGTAGCAAATTTACACTTGCATACCGACAATGCCTGAGCAGATCCAGCAATTGTTGGTGATGAGAGGTTTTGAGTAGATTGTGCGTGTTGCTGTATCTCCATCCAAGCCTCTATCTTCGCCAATGATTTCTTTATATCAAATATCTCCTGCACTAGGCTATCTCTTTCTTTTATCAAATTCTCTACCTTTGAACGAGCAGAGGCTGACATCTTCAGTCCTGTCTTGGTTATTGAGCAACTTAGACCCCGCATTCGCCCTCTACTGTTAGAACCAACCAACTGTAAAACATTGCAAATCAAGTTATTAGAAAATTCATAATTACCATGAATCTCACTGTAATTTTTAAATTTTATTATTACCTATGAAGGGCATCGTCAACGCCAGTGATCTTAGAAGAAGGATTGCTAAAATAAAGCTCATCTAATTTTTCCTGTGACAAAATACAAATGAATGTAAAATAATTCAAAGTTATACATTGGCATCTCATAAAGGTACTGGTTAGTGGTAGAAGGGGATGTACTTACAACAAGGTCAGGATACTGGATAACTTTATCCTTGCTTATATGGGCTCTTAAGTAAACATCACATCTACCTATCTCAGCATTAGAGGTAAGATTCCTCTCATTCGCCTTTGGCACATTACATATTAATGGAGTTAGATGAGTGATAATTCAAAAGTAAATTCAATATTAAACTATAATACCTATATTTGTAAATAAATAATACATACATCTGATGGCGAATAACAGCCATGTTGTTCCTCTTAAGACACACAGGTTCTTTTAGCTTGGACCGATTGACTTTATTCCTTATACTTGCTCTCTTGAATTCCTCAGTGCTATGTTGATTCACGAAGACTAACCAATCCTCCATAGGGATACCTAGGGGGGCAAGACTATCTCTCACAACTGCAAGATCCTTGTCTTTAATATATTTTGCAGTCAACATTTGCTTGTAATTTTGCCATGTTTCCTTGATGCATTTTGTTACGTAAGTAAGACTCGCATCCCAACTTTGACCCTCAAACTCATAAGCCCGTAACAATGACTCTATGATCATTTGAATGTGTGCATGAGGCACCTGGTGAAAGTCCTGGTATATGATCAGGATATGAGTATGGGTGAGGATACCGATATGCGATGCAAATTGCTTTTGTTCAGGACAATCCTCATTCGGTTGTTCGAATTCATTCGTCTTTAGGACTTTTTTTCTATCAGGTTCCTCATGTAAAAAAGCACCCCTAGTAGGACATCTTTTTCTAGACGAAGAAGAAGAAGCTGGCACAACAACATAAAAAGAATAACAGTTATATATACACATCGTTAATTACCGCCAATATATAAGAAAATTGAAATTTACATATCTAATTAAGGAGAACTATCATATTACCTTTGGTCTTGCTCGCATCTATAGTCTCGGTCAAGTGCACACCTAATGCCTCTGATTGTGAATCCATGTGCCTGTTTAAATTAAAATAAAATAAAAACACTAATGATTAATGCAATAATTTGGACAGTAGATAAAGTACAAATAATTCACTACATTATCCATACCTTGATTGGATTTCCTCCAATAAATATCATTTTGTGACATACTTAGAAAATATAAGCAATTCAAGAGATTCTCCTTGGTCGCTTTCTTTTCTTTGTTTTCTCAACTACAACACTAATGTCTTCAGGTTCATTGAATATCAACTCATCAACAATTTTTAATGAGGTGAGAGTAGGTCCTGCATCGGCATCAGTTACATCCTTAAATCGTTCCGATAGATGACACATCTCTTCTTCGATAAAAATCTTTTTCGGAACCTCCAATACCACATGCCATTCAGGATTTTTTAGATCTCTAGAGTAGAAAACTTGTGTGGCATGCTGCGCAAGAATGAACGGCTCGTCACCCAATTTGTCTGAACTGTAAAGACTAGACAAATTTACTAATCTCAGATTCGCTTCGGCATCAAAAGAAACACCATGATGTGTCACCTTCACCCAATCACACTTAAATAAGATGGGCTTGTACCCTGTTCTGTACTCCAATTGAATAATTCTTCATCCATTGTATTCATATCCTTAGCACTAGATCGGAAGGTGGTCATACCCTCTGTCATAACCCTACTGTTTTGGTTCGTTTTATTCTCCTCATAGTCCTTAATGACAAAGAAAAAAGCATTAATACAATACTTATTATATTGAGTACAAAAAATTAAAGGTCCTCTCACTATATCTTTAAATTCTTTATCGTCAGATTCAATAAACTCTGGTTGCCTCTTCAACCAAGGTATGAATTCATCCTCACTAGGCACCCTGTTAGTCCTCCTATAACATCACTGTAAGAAATTTTTGTGCTTCCTGCACGTTATTTGATACCACTGTTATATTGAAATTGCATAAAGTAAAAAAGATATATACAAATGAGCTAATTGTACATACCCTTCCCACACATCATAGCTGGGATGACTCTTCAGTACCCATGTACGAGTCTGTTCGTATTCGATACCCGCTAAGATAACACTTTGACCCGAACCTATTGGACCAACATCGTCATCATTGTTATCGTCATCAACGACATCTTGCAACTTTTGTAGTCCTGAAATGACTCCATCAAACCGTTTTTCCAATTTTTCCAAGAGGCTTATTTTTTATTTTCCTCTGTATTGGTTGCAATATATAAATGTCTCCTCTTGGATATATTGTTCTGCAATGCAACCCTCAGGTCACGTCTTATTACGGACATAGGCCTTGAATGTCTTCATAAATTGACAAAGATAATGATACATTACAAATACATATAACCGTAGATGCTAAGCCAGATTATTCTTACTAAACTTATAGCGTACCTTTCGAATGGATACATCCATCGATAGTATACAAGACGACATATGCAAGCCTCATAAGCCAAGTGAATCGACAAATGCATCATCACGACAAATATAGATGGAGGACATATAATCTCAAGCTGACATAACATCTTAGCCATACCCCTCTCAAGAGTGAGGAGCATTTGAACGTTTACTGTTGTCGAGCAAAAGGCATTAAAGAAGGTGCAAAAGCTTATAATTATAGGATGAATGACCTTCCTATCCCTGAATGCATGCTGGATGAGAACTGGGAGCAAATGTTACATCAACACATGGTAAGAATGAGACTTCATTCCCTTTAAATCCACACAATCTCCCTTTATGATAGTCTTCCAATTCGCACTAAAACCGATTGGAACACGCAGGTCATGCAAAGTCTAGATGAAAATCTTTTTCTCTTCTTTTCTTAAACAAAAAGGACCTTGTTTCTAAATCATCTTGTCATTGCTCTTTTTTAGCCATAGACGCTTCTTAATTCCCAACCGCTTCAGGTCCCTGCGCGCATTACCATCATCATTAGTCTTGCTAGGTGTGTTCAACAACAAGGCGATAAGGATTTCACATATATTTTTCTCGACATGCATAACATCAAGGTTGTGACGCACTGGAATATCTTTCCAATACTCCAGATCAAATAATATAGACCATTTGAAAAACCACGATGATTCAACATCACCCATTAGCTCTTGTCGGCCTCCATCAATACCCCTCATATTCCTCTTCTTAGTCTTCCCCTGTTGCATATTCAGGTTCGCAGTCTATCTTTTGACCTCAATCCCGTCCAGACGAATGGGTTGACGTCGTATCTTCACCTTCTTATTGAATGTGCTAGCACTTGTATCCTTCCTTGCCTAGTCTAACATTGGCAACCATCGTCTATGACCCATATAAACTTGTTTCTTTCCATATCGGAGTCGCAGGGAATTTGTATTGAGAACACATACAGGACAACTATACTTACCCTTGGTCCTACAACCAGAAACATTACCATATGCTAGAAAGTCGTGGATTGTACAGAGTAAAATGGCACGCATCTTGAATTTGTTTTTATGATTTGCGTCAAGCGTCGTGACCCCTTTATGCCATAAGTTTTGCAATTCATCAATCAATGGCCGTAAATAGACATCAATATCCTTTCATGGTTGTTGTGGTCTCTCAATGAGCAAAGTCAACATAGTAAACTGAGGTTTCATGCAAAGCTTTGGTGGAAGGTTGTACGTCATACACATAACGGGCCATGAACTATAAGCTATAGTCAAAGCATCGAATGAGTTAAACACATCTGTAGCCAGCCCCAATCGAACATTGCGAGGCTCAGCTGAAAAATCCATATAATTCTCATCGAGATTCTTCCTTGCAATAGAATCAGTTGGATGCTCCATCTTTTTAGGTTGCAATTTTCTGGTTGAGTACCAGGACATTTCTTTCTCTAACCATGGCACACTGAACATTCTTTATAGCCTTGGTGTTAATGGAAAATACCTTAACACCTTGACAGGTACTTGAGATTATTTTTTCTCAACATTCATTTCTATCTTGAACCTAGGAGCTTTACAAGTTGGACAACTAGTTTTCATCTCGTTCTCTTTCCAGTACAAGATACAGTCATTTGGACAAGTATGGATCTTCACATAATCAAGACCCAACTTTGTAATGATCTTCTTCACTTGGTAGGTATTAGTAGGGGCCTTGTTACCTGAAGGTAACACCTTCTTTAGTAGTTGAAGGAGCTTTGTAAAGCTTTTTTCGCTCCGTCCATGGTTCACCTTTAATTTAAAAAGTTGTACAATAAAAGTCAACACGGTGAAATCTTGGGCCCCTGGGCATAGCTCAGTCATTGCGTCTCTTAGATTTTCTTCAAACTCATCAGTTTAATTTTCCCCAAAGACACCTTCGACTACAGGGGCCACATTCGGCTCATCCTGTATAACTTTATCTAGGTTATTACTACCGAGTTCTTGGACAATCGCGTTGTGAACCTCATTTAAGTTCAGGACATTGTGGTATTGTTGGGAACTTGATGCATATTCAGTACGCTTAGGTAATACATGCTCACCATGCATGTCCCAAACCCTATAGCTTGAGTCGAATCCATTTTTCATTAGATGTATTTCCAAATCATCATAAGAAACTGGTAATCGTAAACATCTGCAAGTGGCGTATGGACAAAGAATGGTTTCTCTATGAGGAAGGTGTTCTCATGCAAACTTCACAAAGCTTCTGATTCCAGAAATAAAATGAGGGTTCGAAAAACTTAGTGTCATCCACTCCCTATTTGTTATAGCTGGATCCTGATTAACCACGGAGTTCATTTTGAACATGCACCTTACAAAAAAAATTTTATTATTATTATTTTTCACCCATTCACGGATCTAATTCTAAACACATGCATCTATGACTATCATTGAAGTTTAGTCTTTGAATAGCTTTAACTTTTCATGGGCATATCACGAGGGACCTAGATTGCCTACTAACGGTACTGTGTGGGTCACCGCATGATGTATGTGTTTCATCCATGCCATTCATCCATTTTTCTACATCATGTTAGGGCATGAGACCAAAAAAAGGAAGATCCAAATCTTATGTGGATTACATAAGATGAAACAATGATTATTGAGCACCCATTCATTTTTGGGCTCATAACCCGCGATGATATGGAAAAATGAATGGACAATCAAGCTCAGGACCCACATCATGGAAAGTCTAGATTAATAGATTGTTTATAGTATGAACAATATAAACCATTAATTTCCTTAGCCATTGATTGCATAGTTAAGATCATCTAGTCAAAAGTGATTTTTTTGAGAGAGAGGGGCAATCAAGGATGGACCCATTTGAAGGATTGCCCATATTGAGGGTTGGGACCAACCTGGATTTAGGTACAAGGCATGTTCCATTAGTATCGGGCAAGTGCTTGCCATCAATGAGATTTTCGAGAGGAATCCCACCATTGTTGAGAACTAAGGAATTTGTTTGCAGTACCAAAGCAGAATTGGTTACCATAATATGTACAAGGAATACCGAGACACCACTCTTAATGGTGCTGTTGAGGAGATGTATGACGAGATGGCTTCCCACCATAGGGTAAGGGCTCCTTGCATTCAGATCATCAAGACAGCTACCATACCTGACTCGCTTTGCAAGAGAGAGAATACCAAGCAATTTCATGATTCCAAAATCAAGTTCCCGTTGGTGTTCAAGAAGGTTAGGCCACCAACTAGGAAGCTTAAGACAACATTCAAGGCATCGAGGCCTAATTTGTTCATGTAATTCTGATCAATGATGTCTGCGACTTTGTGTTGCCAGATCAGATTCGTTGAAACTATTAGAAAGTTAAGATGCTTCCAAGTTATTTGGGATTTTGGTCTCTATGGCATAAGCATTTCTTTATTGGTTTTTTTATTTTAAAAATTTTAAGTGTAGTTTAAGACATGATGGTGAAGGATATTAACTTGTTTTTTATTTCTAGAAAAAAAAAAAAAAAAAAAGGTACAAGGCATGTTCATGTATATATAGTGCCAGACCTAGCACCAAGCTCATATGTTGGACATACATGCCATTTTGACACATGGGGCAGTTCACCTGTTCAATAGTGGAGATTTAAAGGAGTATATATATATATATATATATATATATATATATATATATATATATATATATATATATATATATATATCTTTTGAAAGACTTGAAGGAGATAATTGCAGAATGATCCATAGCAATCCAGAACTAAATATACAAAAGTTTATTGAGGCAACAAGAAATGCATGAAGATGAAATGAACTGCAGCTTCAGATCTAGAACTCATCAAGAAGATGAGAAACTAAGGTTATATTTGGCTCAAGGCATGAAGAAAATATTATGCAATCTTTGGAATTTATAATCTTAATAGATTTACCAAAAATCATGAGAGATGTTTGTTCCGATGCAAAAGAAACCCCTTTCCAATAAAGACGAAAGAGCCTCATTTTGCCATTTATGTTCAGGGTTGTGACTCAATGAAAAAACCACGATTTAAGGGGGTGGAAATTACCATTGGATAACTGTCAGACAGCACACCTTTCAAAGATCTAGGCCATTCACCAGGTAGGGTACACTGGGAGCATGCCATGAACTAAAATTAATGTTGGTTGGTCCACAGATCAGGTAGGCCACTTGTGTGAGAAAAATGGGTGGTAGAACATGTGTGGCTCACTTAATGATGACGAACTCCACATTCTATTATGAGTTGAAATTCCAAAATCACCGGAAAAAAAAAAAAAAAAAAAAAAAAAAAAAAACCTCTCCTGAAATGGTTGGAGCAAAATGCAGTAATCTTAAGCAATTTTACTAAAATGGAACTAGAAATTCAGGGTTAAGGCGCAACAAATTGGGGTTTTGGATAGAAATCCACTCAGAAGTAATTGAAGTTTGGAGAACTTGAATTTTCAGGTTTTTTATAAGATAATCACGTACAAAAGCAAATAGTATATTTAGCTCTTGAAATCCAGGAAGTTTCACACAGAAGCCAAAGGAAATGCTAAACAAGGAAGTAGAAACTTACATTTTAGATCCAAAAGTCGACTTCAAACAGATCAACTTAAAGGAATCAGGATTTCCATATGTTGAAATACAAGGGTTGGGTAAAAAAATTCAACTAAAAAAAGTACAGAAAACTAAGGTTCCAAATTAACGAAATTTAAAATCAAATTCAGAAAAATACACAGATCTTCAAAATCTAGGTTTCCACAACGAAATCAAAAGAAAAGTTGGGCAAAAAAAAATAAATCCAGATCCGTGAAATGTGGGTTTTCGAAGAATCAAGCCGAAACAGCCATACAAAATGCACAAAAAAACGGAACCGAAACTGATTCACAGAGAATTCAAAGTTGTTCATCGACATTTCAGGAGTCGAGAGTTTTTAGATCTGGATGAAGAAGAAGGAGAAGTATTCGTACAATTTCCTTCAACGGTAGATCTCTTCGCATTGCTGAGATTTCTACTCTCTCCAAAAAAGAAATTACAAAGTAGAAGCAAACCCTAATCAATTATAGAACTTCAAAGAAGAAATCCCGAAAATAAAAAAGAAAGAGAATTTCGTTTCATGAATTTAGTACTATCAAACAATCATGAATATATTAAAGCTGAGAAGATCAAAAGAATATCACCTTCCAGAAGTGGAAACCTTAATCCGTTATATTTGTATGCGATGAGGTGTGGTCGGACCATCATTACAATGTCGTCATAGGGCAGATGGGTTGCGGTAGAACAGAGCTACAACATGTCTGCAAGGAAAATAAGAGAGAGAGAGAGAGAGAGAGAGGGAGAGAGAGAGTGTGTGAAATACAGTGTTTGGGCGGGGCTCTGTTTTGAGGGCGCGCCCAAATTTGGGGCTCTTCTGACGGACGGACCGATTAGGGACTCCGTGGGGCCCACCATGATGTATTTCGTTAATCCATTCCTATCCATAATTTTAATAAATTATTTTACTTTAGGAAACCAAATTTCAGGTATATAGAAGGCCCAACTAGACCACACCATAAGAAGCAACTATAATTTAATATCAATGTTTCCTACCGTGTGGTCCACTTGAGCCTTCGATCTAGCTGATTTTTTTTCAACCTATAAAGTAATATTTACAAATATATAGATGGCTTAGATAGAATGTATAGTTTTTTTTAGGCCTCATAGAGCCCCTTACAACACTATTAATTATTAATGGTGTATCAACTTTTTAGCTACGGATTAAAACCGTAGCAAGTATAGCAAGGTTTATATCCGTAGCATAAAAGTAATGTGGTCTGAATCCTTTGGCCCTTTTTTTGGTAGTGCATGCTTGTCTAGGCCACATAAGCAAGTGGGGCATGAACGTTGTTTGATTCCAGCTTTTAAAAATTTTGATTTAGATATATGCGAGCATTGTATACACAGTAAACAATCCAGATTATCTTTTAAAATTGGAAAACATGTATGTAAGGGAGTGCTTGATTATGTGCACTCTGACATATGGGGGCCATCGCCAGAATTTTCATTGGAGGGTCATCATGATTTGTTTCATTCATTGACGACTACTCCAAGAAAGTTTGGGTTTACTTCATGAAACGTAAATCCGAAGTTTTCACCATATTGAAATAATGGAAGGCCAGTGGAAAAATAGTCAGGGTGGAAAATAAAGGTTTTAAGGACTAACAATGGTGGAGAATTTACTTCCACTGAGTTTAATGAGTATTGCAATGATGAAGGGATCATCAGGCATAACACAGTGCGCCACACACCCGAACAAAACGGTGTGGCTGAGCGAATGAATCAGACTCTCCTAGAGATTGCCAGATGCATGTTAAGTAATGCTACGTTGGACAAGGACCTACGGACAGAGGCTATTAACACGGCTTGTTATTTGGTGAACCGATCTCTTCCAATGGCAATTGAATGTAAAATTCCATGGGAAGTATGGAGTTGTCAGAAAATCGACTACTCAGATCTACGCATATTTGGTTGTGAATCTTACTCTCATGTACCATAAGTTGAGAGAGATAAGCTAGACCATAGATCCAAAAAGTACATCTTTGTTGGCTATGGCATTGGTGTAAAAGGTTACAGATTATTTGACAAGATCACACGCAAGGTCATCACTAGCCGTGACAACAGATTTAATGAAATCTCTCTATTCTGCAAGAATGATCAAGAGGAGCAAAAGGAACTAAAAAGGTTGATCATAGACTTCTAGATTGACCCAGATGATACTCAGACAGAGATAGATGTACAAAAAGAGGTACATGATCAGGTGGAGTAGCCACCTATTAGAAGGAACCCACCACATGATCGCAGATTACCGGCAAGATACAGGGACGACTCTAATATTGCATATGCCCTCATTACAGATGAGGGGGACCCGTCTATTATTCAGGAGGCTCTTGATGAGCTTGATGTCAAAAAGTGGAAGGCAGTTATGGACGATGAGATGGACTCGTTGAACAAAAATCACACATGGGAGCTAGTGGAGCTTCCAGTTGTCCGAAAAGTGATCGAATGCAAGTGGTTATTCAAAAGGAAACAGGATAGATACAAAGTAAGATTGGTAGCGAGGGGTTATGCTCAGAGAGAAGGAATCGACTTCATAGAGATATTCGTGCTGGTGGTTAAGCAGGTATCTATCAGATTCGTGTTGGCACTGGTTGCCCAATACGATCTCGAGCTGGAACAGATGGATGTCAAGACTGCATTCCTTCACGGAGAGTTGGAAGAGTAGATCTATATGAAGCAACCAGAGGGCTACGAAATTAAATGGGGTAGAGAAAAAGGTTTACAGGTTAATGAAGTTTTTGTACGGCATGAAACAGTCACCTAGGGAGTGGTATAAAAAATTTAATTCTTTCATGATGAGTCAAAAATTTACTCAGAGTGAATACGAACATTGTGTCTATTACAAGACACTGAGTTATGAAAAGTTCATCATCCTAGTATTGTATGTTGATGATATGTTGATCGTTTGTCATGATATGTCTGAAATCAACGTACTGAAAACTCAGTTATCAGAGACATTTGAGATGAAAGATCTGGAAGCTACGAAGAGGGTTCTCGGCATAGATATTCATAGAGACAGGAAGAAGAGCAGGCTTTGGCTATCACAGGAAGAATACCTTGAAAATATGTTGATCAAGTATGGGAGGGACCAAGCAAAGCCGGTGAGCGTTCCCACGCAGCTCACTTTAAGCTTTCCTTAGAACAATGTTCTAAATTAGATGAGGAAAAGCATGTTATGTATCATGTGCCTTATTCGAATGTGATCGGCAGTTTAATGTATGTCATGGTCTGTACAAGACCAGACATTTCACAGGCAGTCAATGTTGTGAGCAGATACATGTCAAACCCCGGCAAGCAACAATGGGAAGCGGCGAAATGGGTACTTCGATATATTTGAGGTACGAAAGACTATGTCTTAACTTTTGAGAAGTCATGAACAAAGTTGATAGGGTATGTGAATTCCAACTACGCAGACAGTATAGATTCCAGGAAATCTACTTCAGGATACTCGTTTGTACTAGCGAGTGGAGTAATTAGTTGGATGTCAAAGCTTCAGTCCGTGGCGGCTCTTTCCACGACCAAAGCAGAATATATGGCAGTGACGGAAGCGTTTAAAGAAGGTGTTTGGCTCAGAGGCATGATAAATCAATTGGGACTTCAGCAGGAAGCCATACCGGTTAACTGTGATAGTGAGAGTGCTATCAATTTGGCTAGAAATTCTATTTATCACTCACGCACTAAACACATTGATGTTCGTCACTACTTTATTCAACAGGTACTTGAGGAATTAGGCATAACACTGGAAAAGATTCACACCAGCATGAATCCAGCAGACATGCTCACCAAGGTCGTTTCGACAAAGAAATTCAAGTTTTGTGCAACTTTTCTAGGCTTGACGATGGCGTAAAAGAAGGATGGAGTGTGCACAAGAAGGGTTGATTGAAGCTATGATGCGATGCAGAGATAAGAGAAGAGGTCAAGAAGCTACATGTTGAAGATTGAAGACATGGTGGAGATTGTTGACAGAAGTCGTAAATCTTCTGATTTTTTTTCTCTTCTCAGCACTGCTTGACCTGTCAAGGGTCCACTCGACCAGTCGAGGCCCGCTCGACTCAAAGTCCAGAGAGCACATGTTTTGAGTGTCCATGATGCTCAACCAATCAAGGGTCAAGCTCGACCGGTCGAGTGGGTTGCTCGACCGGTCGAGGCCCTCCTTCGACTAGTCGAGGGTTATGCAGATCCTACACGGATTGCGTAAATTTGAGCGGTTTTCGGACTTTTCAAAGGTCGATGCGTAAGTGGAGTTGCCTAAACTATAAATAGGGGTTCCTAGGGCTATCCTAAAATATATTAAGGCTTTCTATAGAGGTTCCAAGGGTTCTTAAAAGGATTTTTTAGGGTTTCTAAAGGGTGTGTAGCAAGGGTGAGATTCGAGATTGTTCGAATCAGGTAAGTCCTGTCTCTTGTAATTTTTTTCATAGTAGATTTTTGTCGCTTTGTGCCGTGGTTTTTTCCTGCAAGGGTTTTCCACGTTAAATCTTTGTGTTTTCTTGTGATTGCTTGTTGCTCTTGGATTATTATCCTAGATATAGATCTGTGTGATTTCGCAGCACAAATCCCCAACAAAAAATACCATTTCCCACTTTCAATCTTTATAGAAAAATAAATAAACTTATTTTCCCACCTCCACCCCCTAAGAAATGGATTTTTTTTTTTTTACGATGGAAAGAAAATGGGTTGCTCAATGGTTAAAGCTCAAATGTGTTACTATCCATGTTCAATCGCTTTATATGTGCCACATGTGCCAAATGAGACATTTTCCGTCTTTAGTCATGCCCCACACATGTCATTATGGCACATGTTCCACTATCCATATTATCATATGCCCCACGTGTAAAGAGCCCTAATGTGCTAATGTATCACATATCTCACCATCCATCTTCTCTTGTACCCCACGTGTTCTTGTGTCATATGTACCACCATTCATCTTACTTGTGTCACACATGTGCAAAGCACCTCACTTGCACCAATGTGCCACACTTGCCATTGTCCATCTTCAATTCTTCAAATACGCTACACACCAATGGTGCCAATGTGCATAAGTATCATCATCTAGCCTTAGTGCCCGCATGTTAAATGTGCCAATGCATGTCTTATGCCACATGTGTCATTGTACAACTTCAAATACATCACATGTGCCACACGCGTGACAATTCAACTCAAGTGCCTAGATATGTCGTCTATGCCACATGTGTCACTATTCATCTTTAATTATCCCACATGCACCACATGTGCCAATCTAGCACATGCTAATGACTACCAAAAATCTTTTCAAGAAAAGTTTTTTTTGGTTTTTCCAAATAAAAAAATTTGAAAATAGATTATAAATTTTTATAAAAATCTTGTTAAAAACAAACAAGGAAAATAATATTTCCTTTCCCAAATCAGTGTTCCTAAGAAACGCTATTTCTTTTCTCATGCTTTTCATGAATTCAAACGGGAAGGGCTAAGCCATCCAATTTAGAAATAGCCCAAAATCTTAGGAATTATTAAAATAGAAAAAATTAATTTTTTAAAAATATTTTCGGGATATTTTTATTTTTAGAAAAATTAATTAAATAATTCCCTTGTGTTCCATGTGCGATCTTGACGATTTTGATCATTGATATTATGATTTGGTGTGATAACCCATTTGGTGGGAGTTTTTATTGAAAGTTCATGTATGGTGGGGCATGTTGGGCTAGTTGATGGGTGTTGGTGCCACATGTCCAGCCCTCTGTGGTAATTTGTGGTCCCCACTTTGTGGGGTTCCTTCACAATCATGCAATCTCGATCGTTGATTGTTGGATTTCCATTGATCATGTGGTCATAGGCTTGGAAGAGCAATTTGATCAATAGATGGTTGATCTAATGTTGGATACCATAATATGTGGACACCTAATTAGTCTTTTGAATGGATATTTCACAATTCAACTACTATGATACATTAGAACTTGATCAGGCCATTTCTTGCGCGTTTATGGTAGGATTGTCCTCAATTTTCATATGGTGCCTTAAATCTACCTGCTCATGAGAATGGATGGAGTGGATCTAACCATGTTAAATAGAATGAACAGAGTGGATCTAACCATGGGGGTTTGGATCCATTTTAGATTAATCTAGATCATTGATTTATTATTGGATAGATTCATTCATTTGAGATTGGATTGAGTTGAAACTTAACATGTAGCTCAATGGTGATGTGATCTTCACATCAAATAGTTCAGATTATGCAGTGAGAGGCCCGATCTAATGGTATTGATAGGCCATCCCATTATTATACATACGACGGTGTTGGTTGAGTCGATTCGACCCTAGCATGTTTAATCCCATGAATGTGGTTCGAGTTGTACTCTATGGCCTTATTAATGTTTTTTTATTTTTTATTTTTTTTTAAGTGTCCTAGTTATATTCCTTAGAGTCCATAATCAACGCAGGAGGGTGTATGAGATAGTCCAAACAAGTGCCTTGTGGTTGAGCATATGATTATGGTACATGCTTTGTGTTTTACTATAAGTGAACTTGTCATAATCTCTCACCCTTGGATGTGCATTCGCAATATAGCCCTGGTGTGCACCATATAAAAAAAAAAAAAAAAAAAAACTCCATGATTGTGTATTAACAATGATAGTTGATGCATGCTCATATTAATTTCTTATATGCAGTAGGAATTGATGATCCGGTATGGGCTGACCATCTAACTCAAGTGCCGAATTGATTGGCTATTATGTGCATCCAATCACTTAAATCCCACTTGTCGATCCTAGATTTCATCATGAGACATCCAGGACACTTTGCGGCCATGTTCTCACGTACAGAGTTTGATCTAAAAAGTATCAGGCCTATGCATATGCATATTTGTCATCAAGCTGGTAGCAATAACATGTTGTTGTTATACAAACTATCTCCATAGTTTATGACTCTTGATGTATTAACATAAGAGCAACTATACATATGTGCAATTCGCTTGAATTCCTAGTCATGTGTTTAGTTCACACCATTGATGCCATAATTGGTGTGTTGGAATCTTATACTAGCTATGATTTCATGAGGAACAGATTCCTTTAGTTGTCATAGGAAACTGTAAGTTTGGACATAACAACTTCTAATGTGACGCCCCAAACCTGGAAATCGGATTTACGGGAATCTTGATCGCCGAATCCGATGCCGACAGCCTCCTTAGTACCCCATTCTAGGTTCCTAGCGTCCATATGGTAGATTCCGATTCTGGGATCCTACAAGAAGGATTTTTTTTGTACATTTAACTCATAATAAGCATAACTACAAGATTACCCAATTCACAAAGGCAACATCATCATCACATATCCACTAATATAATTATTTCAGTACAATACTAAAAAGGAAATACATAAATCGAAAATCAAGCTCCAGAAGACCACTGTACACTCCAAGCTCAACACTGCTGCAACCTAACATCACCTGCACGCATTTATTGTGCATAAGCTTATAGAAAGCTTAAAGGGTGGTGTAAGTGTGTGCACAAGGTAAGTGTCAAGTGTTCAATACAATGCCATAGTCATACAATGCGGAAAATACTGGTAATCCATAAATCGTACAATGTCGGAATAAGCAGAAATACTACAAGATCAGAAATTATCAGAGTAAACAGAAATATTGACAAGCTCACAAATCATAAGATAACAGAGTAAGCGGAAATACTGACAAGTACATAAGTCATACAATATTAGAATACGCAATATGAATCAACTATACAAATGAGGAGTAATAGAGCGTCAAATATCAGATGCAGAGGATGCAATGCAATATACATTCCTGATGAATAACACAAATAGCGTCAGCCGTACACAGACCATATAAATGCGGAAACACAATAACCCAAATTGTCATATGTCACAGATATAATGCAATATGCGGTGCGAATGTAGTGACCATGCTAGCGTGTGGAGTTGAGATGACAATACGTAGTATCGCAAGCTATGGGGCCCATCACAAGGGACTTCTATCCAAACTAGTCTCATACCTAATTTGGATAGTCAGTCTCAATATGGTAAACTTCTGATCTCAAGTTAGTCGTGCGCCCCAACTGAAATCCTGGCCATTACGAATGTACATGTAACAAATAGTTACGCACCACTAACCCGAGTGGATAGTGAATGAATGAATGAATGAGTATGCAACTCCTGCTCAATAAGTCCACGTATCAATACAGTTCATCTTTGGGATCATCACCGGGGTTTAGTATACTCCAAATGGTACTGCCGCTCTCCTAATCGCATAATCCAAGTGAGCATAAGAAATCTCACTATTCGCCTGACCAATAGTCTGTCAATACCTATTCGGCACGTCGATAGCGGACCCACTCATGAGCTAGTCAAACTTAGCCTAACAATGCCCCCTACGCTCGGACGGGTAAGGCTAGACTGCCTCCCAACTGACCACGATACAGTGGGAGACACGACCTCTTGGTATTCGGCACTCGGGCGCTCATGTGTCCACTTGGTCTCGACATTGAGGCATCCTCTAGTACTAAGAGGGTTTACGGATTTTCACTCAGGACCATCTATGGCAACCCGATGCTAGAACAAATTTTTGGTATCCCGTCTGGCCATCCACAATATGCCTGTGGAGGCTACGACCTTGATGTCGCTAGGGCACACAGTAATCATAGCTCACAATACAAGATGCATGAGTCATACAATCCAGTCATGCATCAATCTTGTGCATGTCGTGCGCTCTTGTGAGATAACCTCCGCCGATCAGGGAATCTCATATCATCCTTCCTAATAACATATGCAATGGCCAATCACATCTCATAACAAACATACAAATGATGTGTATGGGCATGTATCATGATGCTATGCTGTCACATACTCATAATCGGTATCAATAATCGGCATCGACAATCGACCTCGATAATGTGAACATTTAACCTACATTGCCTCCAAGGAATGGCTCATATAGAGCTTAATATACAGTGGACCCATGGCCTCACACAAGGGCCAAATATAAAACACCATGGGCCTCACTCAAGAGCTTAATACACATCATGATCGGCCTCTCACATGGGCCTAATATACAACACCATGGGCTCCATCGCCTAGCCCTCAAATGCACCACAATGAGCCTCATCACATAAGCCTCATACACACCACATTGGGCCTTAAACACGAGTTGAATACACATCACAACGGGCCTCAAATGCGGGCCGCATATATATATATATATATATATATATATATATATATATATATATCACATTGAGCCTCAAACACAGGCCGAATGTACATCACAATGGGCCTCAAATATGGGCCGCATATACATCACATTGGGCCTCAAATACAGGCTGAATGTACATCATAATGGGCCTCAAATATGGACTGCATATATATCACATTGGGCCTCGATAATTAACCTTGATAATCGGAATCGGCAATCAGCCACAACAATCGGAATCGATCAATCATCGGCCTTGATGATCGGAATCGGTAATCGGACACAACAATCGGAATTAATCGATAATTAGCCTCGATAATCAGAATCGATCGATAATCGGAATCGGCAAATCGGTTACGTCAATCGGAATCGGCAATCAATCACGATAATCGGCCTCGATCGCTAATCGGCAATCGGCTACAATAATCGGAATCGATAGAAAATTGAAATCGGCAATCGGTCACAATAATCAGAATCGGCAATCGGTCACAACAATTGGAATCGATCGATAATCGGAATCGGCAAATCGATCACATCAATCGAAATCGACAATCAGTCATGACAATCGAAATTGATCGATAATCGGAATTGACAATCGGTCATAATAATCGGACTCGATCGATAATCAAAATCGGTAAATCGGTTACATCAATCGGAATCGACAATCGGTCACGACAATCGGACTTGACCGATAATCAAAATCGGCAAATTGGTCATGTCAATCGAAATCGGCAATCGGTCACGACAATCAGACTCAATCAATAATCAGAATCAGCAAATCGATCACATCAATCTGAATCGACAATCGGTCATGACAATTGGACTCAATCAATAATCAGAATCGGTAAATCGGTCAAGTCAATCGGAATCGACAATCGGACTCGATCGATAATCAGAATCGGTAATCGGCCTAACAAAGGGCCGAAGGGAAGGTCACAATGTGGACATTTAATCATCATTGCTCTCAAGGAGTGGTTCACATAGAGCCAAAACGTATTGTGGGTCCATGGCCTCATACAATCACCATGGTCGTATCAATGGGCCACACCAATGGGCCTCATATACATCAAGTGAGCCATATCAATCGGCCGCACCAACGGGCCTCATATAGGTCAAGTGGGCCATATCAATGGGCCGCACCAACGGGCCTCGTATACATCAAATGGGCCGTAATACATGGGCCGAAAATACCTCAATGGGCCACAACCCATGGGCCCCAAATGCATTCAACGAGTCGTATCAAATGGGCCACAACAACTACACCATTCATCCATCCAAAGAGATCAAAGCATTATCCAAATAATGAATCATATCAAAAGATCATCTGCACCATACTACAAATAACAGCGGTGATAGTGATCAAAAGGGTCAGTTGAACCACATCACAAATAGCAGTGGAGACAGTGATTTCCACTGTACAAAATTTCACAGGGGCTGTCGTAACATGTATTTTCCATCCAGTCTGTTCATAAGTCACTAGGACCTAAACCAACCCGAGAAATAAATATCATATTGGTCCAAAACTTTTGTGACCCAAAAGGGGTTTCAATGGTAGACGTCCAATCTCCACTATTTTTGATAGTGTGGTCCACTTGATAACCAGATCTATTTTATTTTTATTTTTTTCATCACAAGCCCTAAGACAGGCTGATCAAATGGATGGACGGTTTGGATGATCCATATACATCAGGGGTGGGGTCCACATACGTGGCCCACCAGAGGTGAATATGCTTCAATTTTAATCTTAAGCCTATGACGAGCTCGCCAAAAGAATGGACAGTATTGATGCAGCACATGTGTCATGGTGGGTCCCACCGTCCAAGGTCTAGACGGTGTGGATAAGACCCATACATCACGCTGCGCTCCACAGCAGGTGGTCCACCAGAGATTTGGATCATCCTCACGTCCAGATGGACAGTGAGGAGTACATATATCAAGGTGGGTCCCACACACGTGGCCCATCAGAAAATTATATTAATACATATATATTACACATATATATATATATATATTATATTAATATATATAACATATATTATATATCCACTCCAATGTCCAGATGGACGGCCTGGACGGTTAGATACAATACATACATTGAATACGGGCCTACGTTCATGGATGGTGTGAATAAGACAAACATCAGTGGGTCCCACCAGATGAATGGTCTAATCCACGGATGGACGGCGTGGACATAAGATACATACATCATACGGACCCACATGGCTGCTGATGTCAATACCACAGCTATATATAGTTGTGTGCGGTATACTACCTAATCTGTTTCCACGCAAGTGGGTCCTACGTGGGGACCACCATAACGTTCATCTGTCGTCCAATCTGTTCATAAGGTCACACAGACCCCGACGGAGAGGAAAAACAAATTTCAAATTGATCCAAAACTTCTATGGAACCCAACAGGTTTCAATGGCAGACGTCTTATCCTCACTGTTTCCGGCGATGTGGGCCACCTGAGTCGTGTATACAGCTGAATTTTGGGAGGCCCACTGTCCAAATGGGACCCATCAAATGTACGATGTTAATGTTCAAAACACAACATGGTGGGACCCCTGTTCCCTGCCTCCGTCGCATCCATGGCAGCAGCATCCTACGCTGCTGATGCTGCAGCAGCAGGCGTTGCTGCTAGCTTTGTTAATAATCTTTTTTTTGAAATATGCTTTTTTTTTGTAGATTTTTCAGGTGAGGTCCACATCAGGTGAATCCACTCCAGCCATTAATTTCCATGGCTCAATACAAACCTATCAAGCCCAATATATGATGGGTTTTGGTGTACAAAAACATTAGGGTGTATTTCAATGGTAAAAGTACTATTCTCTATGCTATGGCCCTCCAGAACGTCGGATTGGCTTCATTTTTCGGCTCAACGCCTAAAATGAGCTGGGGAATGGAATGAATGGCGTCGATTGTATACATACATCAAGGTGGGGCCTGTATGAGTGGCCCACCCCTAAAAACTATATCTATATTATATTTTATATATATATATATATATATATATATATGTTAGTTGTTAGTACGCACCCATGTTAGTACACGCACTCCATGTTAGCCGCCTTAGGTCTAGTGTCCAGGGACGCTGGACAGCGTGGATAAACACAGGCTTCATGGTGGGTCCCACATGGACGTGGCCCACATTTCATCAAGGTGGGTCTCACATGAACGTGGCCCACCTGATTTGAATCAATCTAGTACTTGTGTTTTTCCACCACCATAAGGTAGGGTCCACATGATTTGGATGGTTTGGATAAAACATACATCAAGGTGGGGTCCATCCGAGTGGGCCACACATCACACAAAAATGATAAAGAGAGAGAGAGAGAGAGAAGCACCCACTGTTAGATCTTCCCTTCTTCTGCCAATGCATACTAAAACCCCAATGGATGGACTTCAACGGTTGAGATGGATCATGGATGGTGGAGATGAGAGTTAGGAAGGTGGGCCACACTAGCTTCTCCCCTTAGAAGCCATGGACCTGGGTTGCTTGGAGAGAGATGGAGTTTGAAAAATGAGAGAGAGAGAGAGAGAGAGAGGGAGAGGTGTAAGAGAAGTGATGGGAGAGATGGTGAGGTGATGGGAAAGTTGACTTTTGAGATTAGTTTTATACTTGGGAATGGGGAGAGTAATGGGTTTAGTGATGGGTGTACTTTTGACAAGTGAGGTGATTGATGTGACGGATTCTCTCGGAATTTGCAAGGCATGGCATTTTCCTCGAACTGAACCCGGGCCCACATCTCCTGGCCAGGGTACTGCATTGGCGTGCAAGACGCGGTATCGGAACCGCGGCGACGACGCGGTCACACTGGTACAAGTCTCAGGTTGAGCCGACTTAGATATACAGGACACATATCAAGGTCGCGCACAAATGCCGATAACTGATCGCGGGTCGCCGAAATTCGACCGGGATGACCGCGGAAGCCTACGGAACAGTACGTGCTTGGATACGGGTCTTACATCTAATCATGGGAGAGTTATGCTTTATGAGTCTCTATACTTTAAATTCCATAACCAAAGTAACTAAATTAATATCCATGAAAAGTTGAATGGTCATCCTATATGAGAGAACTAGCGATAAGTTGGGACAGAAGGTCATCACCATCATTCTTTCAGCACATTGCCCTACCCTACAAAGGAGAGTAAGTGTATCACGAATGCAAGTTCTTATTTTATCTATGACTAAGAACTTGCATTAGAGGATTACATAAAGTCTTTGATTTAGGAGAACCATCACATGCATATTGAATTGACTTGATCATGTACAAACTTTTACTAATGCTTAGACCCGAGGATGTATGGAAAGTATGAGATCCAATTATTTTGTGCTTTTGCTCACCCTGTGAGGTTATATTCGTAGCTAACAAATGGTTATAGTTTGGTACATAATCATAAATGTGGCCATGGTCTATATGCTCTAACAACTTATCCACTGGTAACCTTAGGCCGACATGGGGTTATTAGTAGCTTATATCTTAGTGATCAAATTTTCCATAGACATATAAAATGTTTTAAATGTTTAGTTGAAGATATTAATCATTGATCTTTAATTTTTACTATTAAATATTTTATTATGCTTGATGGATATCTTATAGTTGAGATCTTATGGTCTATCTCTTAGATCAACATGGGATTATGGTCAAGAGTGGATGCCACTAGAGAGTGGAGGAATTGGGCGAATTTGGTTCAAAATGATATGTATATGCAGGACATAAGTATAAAGCTTGGGATTGCGAAACCCTGGCTAAAGGATTAGCGTCAAATTCATATAGGGATCACATTGAGAAAATGGTTCTTGTGAGCTATTTATGACACTTATGGTTAGACACTTTGAGATTTCATTTATGAATGATTCTAGATTTCCTATTTCCATATGTATACATATGAATGCGGTTGATGAAAGGTTCAACAAATTATCCTTTTATACGTATTATTATAGGCATAATGTGAGAATATGCATGATGTTATAGGCTATATATTTCCTAAATTTAGGTCAAGTTAGGAGGGCCACTATTGTAGTGAGTCATGGAAGAGAGTATGTTATTCATTAATTTATAACCACCATGATCCTTGTCCCATAAAGTCAATGTATTATAATACTTACCTTGTTTGGACCCTAATTAAGAGGTTTTGAAAATCCTGAGCATGTATAAAGGTATTTTGATTGTTTAAGCCAAGTAGTTTTCAAATTTTGGTGAATTTTGAGTGAAATGGTTTTATATGAAATGACCAGTGTTTTTCATGTAGGCTAAGAGTGAGAATTTTATGGTTTTGCTCCCATGGGGTGGCCTACAAGCCCATACATGTGAGTTTTCTTTATTTCAGGACTTTTGTTCTAAAAGGTCTCTCACATCCCAATTATATTGAAAGTGCATGTATGAGGCTAACACTAGGGAATGAAAGCACTAATTAGGGGTGCACATTTAACCGGTAGAACTGTGGAACCAGACCGGAACCGTTGGATCGGTCCGGTTTAGTCCGGTTCTGGACAGCACCGGTTCCGGTTCCGGTTCCAAATTTTCAAGAATCGTTGTATATGGTTCGGTTCCGGTTTAGGGGCAGGTAGAACCGACCCGAACTATGGAACCGTGGTCCCCACCTCTTCTTACACGCTAGTCATTACTACGAAGATGATGAACGAAGTAGATCTCCGAGAATGCCATCAGAAGTGGGCCTCACTTATTTTATTTTTTTCAAAATATCCAAACCATGCAAATGCGTCTACGTGCATGGATTGGGTTTTGACAATGGGCCCTACCTATCATCCCTTTTCGCGATCTGAACCGTCCATCATGTAGGGTGCTCAAAAACATCCTAAGGGACGTTCCCCTTTTCAACAGAAAGCGAGAAAAGATGGGGGTATCTGCCTGTCCATATTTAGGAAACCCAGAACCGTGGAACCAATCCGGAACCGAACCGGTTTTCACAGTCCGGTTCTGGTTCGGTTCTAGTGTGCTAACGGTTCGGTTCCGGTTCCGAAAATCCTAGAACCGTTAGGAACGGTTCGGTTCCGGTTTTACCCCGGAACCGGACCAAACCGACCCGTGTGCACCCCTAGCACTAATAGAGTTTAGTTTTCAAATGGTTAAAAGGGAAGCAATTTTGGCTCTCCCCGTGTGTTCAAGAAGTGAAGTGCATCCCATCATTACCATTATAAATGATTATATATATATATATATATATATATATATATATATATATATATATATATATATATATATGGAAAAGGTACTATGCACTCGACCTCACGATAAACTCCCATGAGGTCGAGCTGTGTGGGCCCCACCGTGATGCGTGTCGACCATCAACACCGTGCATTTGATGGGTCCCTTTTAAATTATGGGATATCCCAAAAATCAACTGTATACGGAACTCAGGTGGGCCATACCATCTAAAATCATGTGAAGACATGCCAAAAACATATAAAAGCACTTGGTGGGGCCCACCGAGTTTTGAATGCTGCTGAAACTTGGTCTGAACCCTCATCCAAGTGGGACACACATAATGGATGGGCTGGATTTGCAAACCACATCTCGGTGGGCCCAAAAAATGATTATGAATGTTTTAATAGTGCATGGCCCCTCTCAACTTCTGTATGTGGTGTGGCCCACTCAAGTCACGGATTGACTTGATTTTTTAGACCTAGGCCCACGATGGAATGGTGCATATGACTAATGGGGTAGATGTTCGAAACGCATCACGGTGGGGCCCACGAAGCTCGACCTCATGGGACGTTCCCATCAGCCATTGGTCACACATTTGATAAGAGATCGGACCACTGGTCACACATTTGATAAGAGATCGGATTTTATATATATATATATATATATATATATATATATATATATATATATATATATATATATATATATATATGGAGTTGTACAAAAAGGAGATTATCACAACCATTGGTCACACATTTGATAAGAGATCGGACCACCTAGTGTCAATGAAAGGGTGTATCCTTGAAGTCATGCACACCTCATAACCTTCATGGTGTAAGTGCCTAATCATCAGGTCATTTCATGATTAGCGGCTTTTCTTGAGAAAGCAATTTGCATGACGAGTGTTTCCCATCCTAGAAAGGTACTCTTATAAAGATCTTAATTTCTATATTATAGTAAAACAGCTTCTACAAGGCCTTAAGAAAAATAGAAAATAAAAAATCATAAACAAGCATGCAAATATGAGGAAATTATGTGTAATTTTTTTTTTTATAGATTTCTTCTGGGTTCAAGCTTGATTGGAAGGCCCATGGCAGGGTATGGCAATGGCTGGCATGAGATCGGTTCATCGGGGATCATCATTGACCAATGGTAGTTTGTGATCAGATGATGAATGATCAATAACACTTCAATACGTGCAAACTCATTGCCGGGGCACATGCGCGGCCCACCTCCAAAAGGAACATATGTGTATGGAGCAAATTTTTTTAAAGAATCATCGAAGCGAGACGGATCGAACTTCTCAGGATCATCAAAGATGTTCTTGTCCATGTGAGTAGCACTTGCCACCCAAAATACCTATCACAAGTTCAATGAGATTACTTCAAAATATCTTAATTATGAATTCATCTTGTGTAAGTCGCCAGACAACCTTTTCCAAGAAGCATCACCCCAAGGGGTCCACTTGAGTAGATGATTGGAGTTGAATGTACGCTATTGATCATGTCCGTTTGGTCACTATTGACTTTAAACTCAACCAACGGATGGCAATCATCCTTTTGTCTAAAACTTTGGGGTCATAATCCATCCCTAATACCACCTAACAGATGGACCATACATTCGATGTTTGCAAGTGGCCTCAAGGGCCAATTCATGCTAATGGAAAGTGAGTGAAAAAATGTGTTCTTTCAATAATATATAAACCTACAAATTGAATAAATGCGTGCATTTGTGTTGGGCATTCAATCCATCCATCAGATACGCCCCACCCCATAGATGATATGGCCAAAAAATTAGGCAGGTCGCTCATCAGGTGGTTCACACATGAACAAAATGATGGACCGCCCTAATGCTCAACACAATGTTACATGGTGGATGATCCCAAGGATGCATGGGTCTGATGCCCAACGCAATAGGCCCGCTTGGAGAGGTCAATTTAGGCATAACAAAAGTGTGCTACCTCCCATCCTTTAGGGATATTAAATCCCCCAAAAGTTATATCTTTAACAGCTTTCCTGAAACCACCGGAGACTGGAGGAGTGAGCCTCATGAGCTCTTGGGCTACTCTCCATGTATACTTCATCTTCTGCATGTCTCCCCATGTAAGCTTTCCATCATCACTCCCTACCTTCTCCATCAGGATTTTCTTTTGCTCTATCAAATGTCACATCTTTAGTTTCATAAGTAATCAAGACCAATGATTGGGATGAGACGTGTCCACTGTCCTCCCAAATTTATGGCATGTTTATGGTGATTTGAACCATTCATTCATGGTAAGGCTACATAGATGGACCATAATTCAAAAACATGATGTTTGGAAAATCCTAGCCAAAGAAATGTCATACAGAACTGACAAGATTTATGTGATTTACATGATTTTTTGGGTCATGTGATCTTTAATCCATGACCCATTCATGGATGTCCCAGATTAATGAATGTTTCAAATCATCATACGTCATAAGTCGTGTGGGGTAGCCTATCATCAATCTTGATTGTCCATTCATTTAATGTCATTATCCGCAGGCCACAGTATAAAAATAACACCCATCAGATAATGGAAACAATATTCTAGTAGTACATGGACAATCAAGATTGAGGAGATAAGAAACCGCTCTAATAATCATCTTAAAACGTTAATTCAATAGGCCCCAGCATCAGCTGCTTATGATTCCAAAGAAGTATTTTGATCAGGTGATGTTAACCATTTGATAGCTCGTAAAAGTGGATTTTTGTAACAAAATAACTAAAGTTTAAAATTTTCAGATTATCGTGAATATACAATTTAGACACTTCATTTCTTGTCACATATGTGATTAAAAATATTGGGGGCATAGCTAACATAGCTACAAGTGTGATGAACATTAGATTTTCCATGTATATGTTTGTTTTTATTTTGAAAGAAAGAATGAAATTTTTAAAGAAAATACCAAAAACAATTCGATTCCAAAAAACTCATTGACAAGATTTCAGCTGCCTTCCGTGCTAAAGTCTAGTGGTTTTGTTGAATGGGTGTTATAATTTTGATATCATTTTTTACTTTTACTCTACTAACATGTTACATACCACCGATTTTTGTTGAAACCGTTATTTATAAGTATTATAGGTGTTTATGCTATGAATAAAAACCTACCAATGCCACTAGGTCTGATAACTACATAAAAAATTTGAGAAATGACCTATTGTGCTAAGTGTATGAAGACCTTCCCGTGCACCTAGTTGCATTTCAAATGGTTGCCCATCCGCATCACCTATCTATACTATCTACATATAGGACTAGTAACTATATACACAAGTTGAGAAATGATCTAGTGGACTAAGTGTATAGAGACCTTCCCATGCACTTAGTTGCATTTCAATCAAATTGGTTGACATCCGTGTCACTTATCTGTATTATATACAAATGGAGACCTTTCCATGTGCCTATTTGTATTTTGATTTGTTGGCATTACATCACTTATCCTTACTATATATATATATATATATATATATATATATATATATATATATATATATATATAGAGAGAGAGAGAGAGAGAGAGAGAGAGAGAGAGAGAGAGAGAGAGAGAGTATAATGGTCTCCTGCGAACCGTACCGCAGGAGAACTTTTGCATACCAAATTACCACCGGCCATGCCAACTTAAACAAGTGTGTTCTAAGTGAGCCTTACAATAATGTTTTCCTGTGACCCATTCCGACAATTCAGTCCATGATATCAATTGAACCGTAGGGTACAAAAAATATGGCCGATTTGTGATTTACTACGCCACAAAATAAAAAAAATTAAGAGAGGAAAATCCCACCTTTGAATTTTTACAGGGCTCACCATGATGTGTAAGTGAAATCCACTCCATCCATTAATTGCCTTGTAGAGGTTAATTCATGGAGACCAAATATTAGACCCATACCTGATTTATGTTGATCACACCAAGTGAAGTGATTTTGATAGTGGGTGTTCCTTACACGGTTTCCACTCATGTGGCCCATAGAATTATAGATGTGGCTGATGTTGGATCAATACCGCTAAATTATCATATTGACCCATTATGGTTGGAGTGGATTTTACATACATGTCAAGGTGGCCCACGTCCAGTTGACCCAGTATTAGTTGGGACTTTGTCCTAGGTTGTGAACTAGATGCCGTGACGGCCATCAGCCACATAACAGTTGGTTGGTGCTAGTTGGCCCAACAATGATGTATGTGTTTAATCCAAGTGGTCCATCTATTTTTCCAGCTGAATGTATGGCATGTTCCAAAAAAATGAGCCAGATCCAAATATTAAGTGGACAATGCCATAAGAAAGATTGCTGGAAAGCCCACCATTCAAAATTCTTTGGGCCCCGCTCCATCCATAATGTGTGTGACAATAATTTAGTCATATGTATAAAATATAGGCCACATTTATAATGTTAGTTAATGTTGGTGTGCCACATGAGCAAAACAGTGTACGGGATGCCAACTATCCAAACGGTTTCACTTGGTGTGACCGATATGAATCACGAATCTATGTAATTTTTAAGATATACGGCTAAATTTCTATCGCAGACCTAATGATTGGGGTGGATGTCATGAATGCATCATGGTGGGGCCTAGTCTCAGCCCATCCTTTTTACTTGTGTTGGTTGGTGCGTAAAATATTTCATGCGGTACAGTGCGCAGGAGACCGGGACTATATATATATATATATATATATATATATATATATATATATATATATATATATATATATATATATATATATATATATATATATATATATATATATAAGTCTAATAACTACATATTTAAGTTGATCAAGAATGATCCAGATGAGTCTAGATAGAGAAGAGAGGAGTGGATTCCGGTAGTAGGTTGGAAACAAAGAAGGGACCATATAGCCTCTTTGCTAGTAACATACCATTCAGCCTATTGTTGAACAATCTAGAAGACGTATTTGGGCAATTTGGGAATATAATTGAGACCACCATCCCAAGAAACCCAGATACAAGGAAGAGCAGGTGTTTTGGCATTAAGAGTCCTCTATGACAAAATGAAGACTTGACAGGAGGTTAGTAGGTGGTCAGCATGTCACGATTAAGGAAGCTCTGTCATGGGTAGAGAATGAAAAGCATTCAAACTGTCAAGGGGTTGAAGACTGATTCAAGGTAGTAATCTTGGTCTTAAAAGGTGTTGATTTATGATAGTCTTGCAGAAGGTCGTGTGGATACACATTCACGGGAGGCTCCTTTTTGTTGTCTACAATGGGGTGTTTTTTTCTTGTAATTGTTATGATTTGATGATTGGCACCACATGCCAAATGTCTTAGAATCTATGATAAGCTGATTACCATATAACTACTTGAGTTAGGAGATAATCCCTCGATTAGAATGACTCTTACGATTGGTCTGTATCTATAAATACCAAGGGCCTTAGTGATGAAGAAGGAAAGGGTTAAGCACCCTTCTTAACCATACAAAGTATGGTGTCTCCTTACGAGATTTAAGGTCTTTTCGAGATTTTGAGCTCTAAGTGATTATTTCCTAACCTATTTATAGACAAGATCCGAAACTAAGAAACATTATTGCTCGAATACTGCCATGACCAAGGATATGATTATTATTCAATTGTAGTCATGATCGAAGAGACGATCAGGACTTAACTTAGCTATAAACAAGATCTAAAATCAATGAGGCTCATTGTTGAACTACGATCACAACCAAAAAGAAGGTTATTGCTCAACTGTGATATAGACGGTTATTATTCCAAATTAAAAGGCAAACGAATCCCTGATTTCTAATGTGTCCAGGATCTGATTGCTTGACAAGACACAGAACATATGTGAGATGATGGAATTAGTAAGAAAAAAATATACAAACATGTAGTGTGTGGGTGTAAGAGAGGAAAGATATCACAATGTATTAGTAAGTAAATAGAAAAAAGCAACATAAAGTGATTTTATAAGGTGAGTATGTTGGGAAAGGAGGAAGAACAGACTCAATACTTTTTGTAGAAGAGATGATCAGATATATTTAGCGAAACCCTACTCTGTAAGATCCGGTCTACTATGATGACTTATATTGTTCATATGTGTGTTTAGGATGGGTTGGATTGGGTTGGATGGTTTATAGGGATGGCTTGGATAGGTTGGATGGGACGACTTCTTGAGATGGGTGGCTTGAACGGTTTGATATGGATGGCTTAAATGAGATAGATGACTTGAAGATGGATGGTAGGGATGGCTAGCTTGGATGACTTGGAGATCTCTCTCTCTCTCTCTCTCTCTCTCTCTCTCTCTCTCTCTCTCTCTCTATTTAAAAGTTAGTATATGCAATTTGTGTTGGGGGCCTTGCACAAAACCTTAGGATCTAGCCCTCCAGAATAAACCAGAATTATGGAATAACAAAGCAATGAAATAAATCAAAGCATCGACCACACACCACACAAGAGATTTTTACGTGGAAAACCCTCAAAGAGGTAAAAACTACGGGACCTCGTCCAGATCAACAATCCACTATAAAGTAGAACGTTACAACCTTCTTCACTCACGCAGGAGTGGATAAACAATGAGAGAAATAAATAAAACAGAGAGATCTCACTGATTACGAGGACATAGAAGCGCTAAGATATAGATTGCACAGTAGATAACCGCCACGAGCATAATCTCCCTTCTATAAGCTTTCTCTCTCTTTTCTTCTCTCTCTCACCTTTGATAGCCCTAAACCCTTTAGCAAATCCCTTGTAAAGCTTTAGGAAACCCTCTTATCGTTCCTAGAAAGCCTTAAGAACTTCCTATTTATAGTTTTAGGAAACTCCTTTCTGCATCCCAATTGCGAAAGGACTTGCAACACGAAATCCGCACAAAATCACGGAACGAATCTGCGTAACTACGACTAGTCGTGACGAACCTTCGACTGGTCGAGCGCCACCCACGACCGGTCGAGTACATCCTTCGACTGGTCAAACGCCCCGGAAATAAATAACCCAAAGTTGCTTGACTTTGAGTCATGTCACGGCTCGACTCCTACGACTGGTCGAGACTAGCCTTCGACCGGTCGAGCAGGGCTCACAACCGGTCGACAACGGGTCAAAAAAATCATCAAATTTCTCCCTTTTTGACTCAGGAGGAATCTACCTCCTTTAAGCCAGCTAGGTTTCTACAAACCTCAAACTTGCCCTTGAACAAAGCCTTGGTCATCATATCTGACCCATTATCGTCCATGTGGACCTTCTCAAGCTGTAACACCTTCTATTCCAAAAAATCCCTGATCCAGTAATACCGTATCTCTATGTGCTTTGACTTAGAATGCTGACTTAGATTCTTACTCAAGTGTATATCACTCTAACTATCGCAATAGACCACGTGCTCCTCCTGCTTCAAGCTAAGTTCTTATAAGAACCTCTTCATCCAAAGCATCTCTTTATATGAAGATGTGACTGCAATGTAATCGGCCTCTGTCGTCGACAATGCTACGACCTTCTGTAGCTTGCTCTGCCAAGAAACCACTCCCCCTGCAAACGTGAACATGAACCCCATTGTAGACTTCCTAAAGTCTATGTCACCTGCCATATCTGCATCTGTGTAGCCCTCTAACACAGGTTTACCATCACCATAGCATAGGCTCAACCTGGATGAGCCTCTTAAATACCGCAATATCCACTTAACCGCTGCCCAATGTTCTTTATCAGGATTGGCAAGATACTGGTTAACAACACCAACCGTATATGCTATGTCTGGGCGTGTACACACCATAGCATAAATCTAACTTCCTACCACTGATGTATAGGGTATCTTCTGCATCTCTTCCTCCTCTGCCTTCGTCTTGGGACACTGCCTGTCGTTCAATCTAAAGTGACTATCTAGTGGAGTACTGACTGGCTTCACTGCATTCATATTGAACCACTCTAGGACTTTCTCAATATACCACTCTTGTGACAGCCAAAACTTCCTACTGCTTCTTCACGGGTTATCTCCATTCATCGTAAAAGACTTGCTCAACTCCTGTTTCAGCCTATCGATCTTCTTGATATCTTTTCCCATGATGAGCATGTCATCAACGTATAAGAGCAGAACTAAGAAATCACCATCTGAGAACTTGCGCATGAACACACGATGGTCCGACTCTGTTCTGTCATACCCATGTTTCAACATAAACGAGTCGAACTTCTTATACCATTGCCTTGGAGCTTGTTTCAGTCCATACAAGCTCTTCCCCAGCCTACACACCATATGCTCTTTGCCCTTGACTTCAAACCCCTCTAGTTGGTGCATGTAAATCTCTTCTTCCACGTCACCATGGAGAAAGGCGGTTTTAACATCTAACTGATCTATCTCCAGATCTATACTAGCTGTTAACCTAAGCAACACCCATATGGATGTCATCTTCACCACTGGTGAGAATATCTCCTCGAAGTCTATGCCTTTCTTCTGACCAAACCCTTTCACCACAATTATGGCCTTGAACCTCGTCTGTGAATTCTTCTACTCAATCTTCTTTCTGAACACCTACTTGTTGCTCAGAGCTTTCTTGCCCTTAGGTAGTTTCACCATATCATATGTGTGGTTCTTATGCAAGGATTCCATCTCCTCTTGCATAGCTTTCAACCACTCATCCTTATGCTCGTCGGCTAGGGCCTCAGAATAATCTTATGGCTCTCCCCCATCAGTCAGCATAATGTACTTATGCGGTGAGTACCTTTTGGACGACTGTCTGTCCCTAGATGACCTCCTCACCTGTGGCTCAACAGGTGGATCAAGTGGGGGCTGCTCCCCTGGTCCATCTTCTGAAGGAACTCCCTCGTCCTTTGCACCTTGCTGTACTCCCCCGTCATCAGGCACCACGGGAGGAATAACAGGATCCATGTCCTCTAGCTCACCTGAACTAAGCTGGTTCTTCTCTAGCTTACCAATGTCTTCTATACACTGATCTTCAAAAAAAACTACATCTTTGCTCCTGACGAGCTTCTTCTCGGTCGGATCTCATAACCTGTAACCGAACTTTTCATCACCATACCCTAAGAACACACACTGCCTGATCTTTATATCGAGCTTGGACCTCTCGCCCTTTGGTATGTGAATGGATGCCCTGCATCCAAACACCCTGAGATGACTGTACGATGGATCATGTCCAATCCACACCTTCTCAGGTACTTCTCCATTCAACGGGGCTGATGGAGACCTGTTTATCAAATACACTGCCGTGTGCATTACTTCTCCCCAAAACATCTTGGGCAACTTCGCATGGGATAACATGCATCGAATTCTCTCTACAATGGTGAGATTCATTCGCTCAGCTACACCATTATGCTGGGGGTCTTAGGAACCGTCAATTCATGTCGTATATCCAGGGACTTACAGTACTCATGAAAGTCACTAATGTATTCACCACCATTGTCAGCACGGATGCACTTCAATGGTCTACCTGTCTCTCTCTCGACCATAGCATGAAACAATTTAAACACACCAAAGACCTCGTCCTTGAATTTCAAAGCATAAACTCAAACCCTCCTAAATGCATCATCTATAAAAGTAACAAAATACAATGCCCCACCCAAGGTTTTTGTCCTCATAGGACCACAAACATCAGAATAAACCAAATCTAATGTATGCACTTTATTAACATGAGAAACAGTTTTAATAAATGAAACTCTATGTTATTTTCCTAATAAATAATCGAGATAAGTTTTGAGAGGTGTACCTGTCACGTCTAAAAGAAGTCGCTTCCTTGCTAATAGCTGAAGCCCTTTTTCACTCATGTGACCTAGACGCCTGTGCCACATGTCAATAGCCGAATCTTCTGCTGCGTTCAACCCACCCTTGCATATACTGACACTTGCCTTGTAAAAGGTACAACACTTCTTTCCTCTGGCCACGATCAATGAACCCTTGATGAGCTTCCATCGCCCACCAGCAAACTGGCTTTCATAGCTATCATCATTTAACCTTCCCGTCGACATCAAGTTGAGGTGAAGGTCTGGGATATGCCTCACATCCCTGAGAACCAATGTGCAGCCCACATCGGTTTTCACACAAATATCACCGGCTCCCACGATTTTTGATACGCCATAATTTCTCATCTTCACACTCTCATAGTCACCTGACTTATAGCTTATGAAGAAGTTCCTGCGTGGAGTCGCATGAAAAGAAGCTCCTGAGTCTATCACCCAGTCGGTGTCTTGACTCGTAGCCGTGAGACATACATCATGATATGCAAAAAGAATAATTACAACGTCGCCATTTGAAGCGACCGCAATGGAATCTGATTCATCTTCCTTCCCTTTTCCTTTCTTGTCGTTCTTCTTACCACAACATTCATGTTTATAGTGGCCCTTCTTGCCATAATTCCAGCAATCAACATCTTTTCTGTTACTCGACTTGCCTCTTGATTTATCTCGGGCTTTCCCGCCCTTTCTGTTCTTTCCTCTCCCCCGTTCCTATGTCACAAGAGCCTCTTGCTGAGTAGACCCTTGAGACTTCCTTCTTGTCTCTTCATTAAAGAGACAGCTAGTTACCTGTTCCATGGATATCTTTCCGTCTAGCGCAGAGTTACTTAAAGACACTACCAGTGTCTCCCAACTGTCGGGCAATTAACTAAGCAAAAGTAAAGCCTGCAATTCATCATCCAGAACCATCTTCATAGAGGCCACCATCCTTGAACTTGAGATTCACAAGTCGCCTTATCAGAAAAATCTTATTACCGGCTGTCTTCCTCTCATACAACCCTTATAATTTCAGCCATAGGCTAGCGGCTGAGGTTTCTATAGACACATGGTGGAATACTGAATCATCTAACCACCTTTCGGTCCATCTTCTTCCAATCATCATCAGACATATCCTTGGATTTTGCTAATATGCCTAAAATTGGAGAATATATGTCCTTGCAATAAAGCAAGTCCTCCATCTTAGCCTTCCATATGGTTCAGTTAGAACCATTGAGGGTGATCATCCTTAATGAGCCACCTTCTATAATTCAAAACCGATCCTACTCGTTCAATGAACTTAACTCTGATACCACTTTGTTGGGGGCCTTGCACAAAACCTTAGGATCTAGCCCTCTAGAACAAACCAGAATTATGGAATAACAAAGCAATGAAATAAATCAAAGCATCAACCACACACCACATAAGAGATTTTTACATGAAAAACCCTTAAAGAGGTAAAAACCACGGGACCTCATCCAGATCAACAATCCACTATGAAGTAGAACGTTACAACCTTCTTCACTCACGCAAGAGTGGATAAACAATGAGAGAAACAAAGAAAACGGAGAGATCTCACCGATTACGAGGACATAGAAGCGCTGAGATATAGATTGCATAGTAGATAACCACCACAAGCATAATCTCCCTTCTATAAGCTTCCTCTCTCTCTCTTTTCTTCTCTCTTTCACCTTTGATAGCCCTAAACCCTTTAGCAAATCCCTTGTAAAGCTTTATGAAACTTTCTTGTCGTTCCTAGAAAGCCCTAGGAACTTCCTATTTATAGTTTTAAGAAACTCCTTTCTGCATCCCAGTTGCGAAAGGACTTACAACACGAAATCCACGCAAAATCGCGGAACGAATCTACGTAACTACGACTAGTCATGACGAACCTTTGACAGATAGAGCGCCACCCACGACTGGTTGAGTACATCCTTCGACCGGTCGAGCACCCTAAAAACAAATAACCCAAAGTCGATGGACTTTGAGTCATGTCACGGCTCGACTCCTACGACTGGTCAAGACCAGCCTTCGACCGGTTGAGTAGGGCTCACGACCGGTCGACGACGGGTCAAAAAAACCCATCAATTTGTTCATCTTGTAGGGGGGCTTTTAGTCTCAAGATTAATACGGGGAGCTTCCTGATAGCTTTAAAAATAAAGATGAAATGATTTCATTCAAATTAAATGGAAGTTTGCATAACGAGATGTCATTGGTGAGAGTGGAACCTTGGTGCCCTACATAAGTGGAAATAAGGAGAGAAGCTTCAGTCCAAATTTTTAGCATACTAGCTAACACTTCTAGCAAAGAGGTGATCATTAAGGTTAGTTCTAGAATGGGTACAATTATGGAAATCAATAACAATATGAGAAATGGATTGTTGAAGTTGTGACCTGAAAAATCAATATGAGCCTTATCCACTAGCCTTATGGAGGAAACATTGATGATCTCAAAGATAGATCATGATGACCAAGTGTCTTAAATGGACAAATTAATATGACTTTTAATGAGGACGAACTTGAAACATTCATGAACATGGGTTAAGTAGAGAAGGTATTCCGCTGGTTGTCCTTAGGAACTTGAGATTAAACACAACGATGCAGACCAAGGGAGAGTTGTAGTCTATAGATCTCAATACCATGTTATATTATAGTTATGTAGAAGGTTTTAGGACCAACATGTACTTATTATCATCATTAGGATGATGGATATGGTCACCCTGTGTGAGTGACTAACAATGAGTTAAGATGGAAAGTCTAAGAAAGATGAGCTACAGATGTCCTAGAGGAGGGTGAATAGGACTAAACCAATTCGTAGTAATAAATAGTGGAAAATATATTCTCAATCGCAAAAAGTATTGAAACCTAATTTCAAATAATGCGTAGGAAGGACAACCTTATTTCATGACGTCTTTAAAATCAATCTTTCAAAATAGTAAAGGCATAGACTAAGATAAACAATCACCACAAATACACAGAGAATTATAGTGGTTCGGTGTTCAACACACACCTACTTCAATCCTAAAATTACTACTCCACGTAATTTTGGCTTTCCACTATTTTCAAGGTTTTCACAGGTTCACTTTAATAGCCTCTTACAGTTTTGTCATTTTCACAGGATTACCACAATAAAATCTCTTAGTGATTTTCACAAGCTAACCACCACTCAACCTGATGAGATTTTCAAGCAATCACCACAAACCCTAATGACAGAAATTTAATCAAATAAATACCTATCTTCAGAGGACAAAACGTCGATGTGAAGATATTTGATGAAGTCGAGGATTCAATTAATGCACCGATCTTATTTCTTGGATGACGATGAATCAATGTATGCTTAACCAGAAAGGATCTAGGGATCTATAGAATTTCAAAGAATAAAATGCTAAAAGTTGCAGATTCTATTTTCTAATCTCAAGTGGAGTAGTGCTTACTCTTAAATGAATTTAAATCTAACTTGAGAAAGGGAATTGAATAAGTTAAAACAAAATAAAAATTACCACACAATTAGCTTTGGAAGGACCTGATTTCTCTCATTGCTTGAGGATGTTTTATCACACTTTTTTGTATCTAAAACAATGAGATAATGTATCTATTTATAGCCAAAGGATTTGGAACTTCAATTAGCCTAAGAATATCTTCAGCTATCTGAATTTAAATGATTATGTTCCAATGGCTATTAGATTTTGCGAGATAAGATATATCAAAAAATCAGCTGGCCTGAGTAAAAATTTGGCTAGCCAAATCCGCATTTCAATCAGCTAAATACAGGTTCGGCTGGCCGAATCCCCTCAAAATATGAAAATTTTTATTACTGGAAACTTGAACCAAGACAGTTTTGGACTGGCCCAAGCCAATTTTGGCTAGCCGAACCTAAGGTCGAGCTAGCCAAACTTGCAACATATATTTTTTTTTTTATGTTGTTGTAAACTTGGCAGAGACTGAGGTTAGGCTAGCTGAATAGAATTTGGCTGGCTGAACCAGAGGTTGGGCTAGACGAATATCAATAAATTCACACAGTAAATTTATACATTTTAAGCATATAAAGGCCATGATAAAAACCTATATCCTATGGTCTTTTCCTAGGGTCATTTTACCTGAAGGTTGGCATACACTTGATCTTTCACTTGCAACTATACCGAATCTTCTATTCTTGTGATGTTAAGTCACTATCCATGAAGTGTCGTAGAGGACTAAAGTGTACTAAAGATCTAACCAGCATTTTGTCTACGAAATTTGACAACTACATGTGTTCTTAGAATACTAGCACTTACAATCTCCACCATCGGGTGGGACTTTGAGTAGTTGTCCTTTCGCTCTACCCCACATGAGAGTGTGAGTGTGTCATAGACACAAGATATTGGTTTGAAACTTTTGGGCACTTGCATTTCGGTACCGAGTTCAAGTCCTTAGTATGGGGCCTATTTGACTAGACCATGATTGACTTGAGGGTGCATAGGAATTTAACTAATCCTTGGACCTGAAGACATGAGGTTTAAGGTATTAATTATATGTTCTTTGGCTTGCTTTATGAGGTCATCAAGTAGCTAATAAAAGTGGGTATGGTTGGGCACATCTATCAGGGTCCATTAATCCCCGCATGGCCCAAAGGGGGTCAACTGGTTTAGGAGCTTGTTTAAAATGTAGATCTAAAATATCAAAGTTTCATCAAGTGGTTTTAACATTGGCATAGTGCTTAAATGGTTTTACAAACATTTTAATCGTTCAAATTCTATTTTGACCTTGAAAAATGTTTTCATCATACGTAATAATATGATGGTCCAAATCTAATAATCCACCACTTGTGTGTGTGTGTATATATATATATATATATATATATATATATATATATATATATATATATATATATAAGCATTGGGGCTTTCATGGATGGTCATGGTTGTGGAAGGATTAGATTAGATATACATGCATAGATAAGGTAGGACCACGAGATTTTAATGATGTGGGGCATATGAAAAACGATAGGGTGGACTACTATAATTGGTGCACCCCTAAAAATCTAAACCCCTCTTTATAAATATATCATATCCCAATAGGGAGAATCATCCTCAAATGCCATAGAACTTAGGACCCACCTCTTAGGCATCACTTGTATAGAGAGAGAGAGAGAGAGAGAGAGAGAGAGAGAGAGTGTGTGTGTGTGTGTGTGTGTGTGTGTTAAAAAGAGGGTGATTTCATCCCTCATCACACGTTTTCACATGTGAGATCCACTTGCATGGACGAGACTAGTCTCCTTGACCCTACATCGAGGCTAACATAAAGGCTTTCAACTCTACTTTAATTGAGATAGATCGGAGAGACAATTCTTGGTTTGGAAGATCACAATCGACAACTTCAAGATTTATGCCGTGTTCTACATTCAAGTAAAATCTAAAGTACTAATTAAAGGGTTTCAAATTTTACAAATTTGAGATTATCAAAATGGGGATCTCAAGGGCTAATAAATAAATCAAAAATTTTGAATAAGTTTAAATTTTGCTATCGTTTGAAAAAATCCAACAAAAGTGGTACAAGAGTGGTCCCATTTTGCGATATAATCAATTTTTTATTTTTTCCATGCCAATTGGGAGATCCAGTCGATTTAAGCTATATACATGTTTAATCATGATTGACAACTCTCCTATGACTCGAGTGTTGAAATTCATGTTTTGTGGTGGAAATCTCCCTTAAGCGTTCACGACAACTCTCCTATGCCTCATCCCAAAGTCACAAGCTCCAAATAAGTTATTTGATTACCGCCCCATTAGCCTTTGTAATTGCATCAATAAAATCTTGTCAAAGGCTATTACTTCTAGGCTCAATGTGCTTCTTCCCATGATCATTTTTTAATAAACAAGGCACTTTCATTCAAGGGAGACCATTTGCCAAAAGCATAGCTCTAGTCTAGGAGCCAATCAGAGATATTGGCAGAAAAGTCAGGGGTAATAATGTTATAGTCAAACTAAACATGGAAAATGCCTATGATAGAGTTGAGCGGTGCTTCCTCAAAGCAGTGCTTAGAAAGTTTGGCTTCTGCGAAGAATGGATTTGTCCTGTTGAAAAGTGTTGGTTTAGTTGTTGGTTTTCAATTCTCCTTGACAAGGAAGCTTGTTGTTTCTTCAAATCATTTAGGGGCCTCCGCTATGGAAATTCACTTTCTCCAAGCCTATTCATCATTGTAGCAAAAGCTTTAAGTGGAGGGTTTAAGAGGTTGATGGCTCAAGGTTTTCTCCATCCTTTCAAAGTCCTGCGAAGCTACCCTTTAATCTCCCATTTACTATTTGCGAATGATACTATTCTATTCACTAATGGTAGCAATAACTCCATCAAAGTGGTGGTCGATTTCCTTCAAAAATATAAAGATATTTCTAAGCAAAAAATCAATTCTGATAAGAGCTTGTACTTCACATCTAGCAAGGCCTCTCCCAACAAGATTTGGTCCTTAGAAAGACACCTAGGCATGTCAGTCTCATCTTCTTCCTTTTATTATTTGGGAGTGTTAATTTTTAAAGGTAGATCCAGAGCGCATTTGCTCCAGCAGATGCTTGATAAAATTAGGAACCAGATTTCAAGATGGAGAGGAAGGTGCCTTGCTCAAGCAGGGAGAACCGTTCTAATTAATCATGTGTTAGGTAGTATTCATATCCACACAATGGTTGTTACTGAACTTCGAAGCAAATTTTTTCGGGGCTTGAAAAGTGTTTCGCATATTTCTTCTAGGGATTGAATAAGGAAAAGAAAAAGCTCCACTGGGTAAATTGGTGTAAGGTTACAACCCCAAAATTCAAAGGTAGGCTAGGTATAAAAAAATGGCTGAAGTGATGAAGTCTTAGCAGTTGAAACTGGCCTGGTCAATCAGATACGGGGAAGGAAAAGGTATTTAGTCAGCTTATTACATAACTAATATAGCTCATATTGTATCACGGATATAGTCATGGCACAAGGAGCAGTGAAATACGTATTTTGGAATGGCATTCGCAGCATATTTCCATTGATGGATAACCACGTCAAATGGCAAGTTCGAAGTGGGGACCTGAACATGCGAACGAATGACTGGTCAAGCCTTGGCAAGTTAAAAGCTAGGGTCGTCGACCAGATTCCTGCCTCCATCCAAGATCTGCAAGTTCGATACATCCTTGGTCCAGCTAGTGTCAAGGTGTCCAATACAATTACCCCATGCTATCAAATAGTGTTTGGGAGTATATCTCCGAAAAAGGGATCTACACATCCTCGGGAAGGGACAAGCAAGTGTATCCTTGCTCATCATCAGGCAACTTCCAGGTGGGATAATCATGGCACTTGATTAGAGAAGAGGAATTGAGGAAATCTTGGGCTCGTGGGTGTGACACTCTAAGATGCCCTCAAAGATTTCGTCGTTCGTGTGGAAGCTCTTGCAACATGTGGAGTCGGTTGATGATAGTATCCGATCCAAGGGAGTTCACTTTGCATCTAAGTGTAGCTATTGTGGTCCCACATTCCCTTTTTCAAAGGAAACACTGGAACATCTCTTCACAATAAGGGAATTGGGAGCTAAGGTGTGGAATTTTTTCTCCAAAAAGTGGGACGTCCCCTTACTTGTGCAACACTCGATCTTGGGTCGAGCCTCTCTTTGGTGGAGGAAGGCTTCAACTGGGGACTGTTTTGGAGCACTATTGATGTAGAGGGGTTCACGAACACTTTCATGTCCAAGATAGACCAGAGAAGGCCCGATCAGAGGCAGAGGTGATCCAAACTGTTAGAACCTTACAATAGGCATATCTCGCAAACCGAAATGAGTTACTCGACATACCATAGTTGATTTTAGGGTGGGAGAAGCTACTTTAGTCAACCAACCTAGCAATGCTAGGTTTGCCATGCCGAATTTGTGAGATTCCATTAGATCGACAGTCGAAAATCCATTTTATTTCCATTTTTACTGTTTATAATAAGTTTTAGTTTGATTATAACTCTTCATCCCTTGAGCTTTAGGAGTTGTGTCCAACATGAAAATTTTTTAGAAAAATTAGGAGAATAACGTGGTTAAGACACATAGGACACTTACTATCAATAGTAAATTTACTCTTTTACTATAAATAGTAAATTTACTATTGATAGTAAGTTAGAATTTTAGGGAGTTTGAGTTGGAGTTTGATTATGAAACTTCTTCTAAGGTTTAGTATCATTATTTAAAGGGTTGTAAATTCATTTTTTATTATCTATCAATCAATTTATGGATTTTCTAGAATTTATTTATATTTTTCTTACTTTTTCCTCATGAATTCGGGAAGTCTCTGTGAGGAGTCCAAAGAAGATCCGTGGATTCGGAGTAGTTATCCTTAAGGAAGACAGTGATCAACCTCATCACATTCATCACTGCGTCAGCTATCAGGTATGCTCCCTACCCTCATTTTTTGGGAGATTTGGAAGGAGTGAACTGAAAGCTTATTCAGTAGTACTCCTACGAATCCAGCTAGAGTTATCTCCCGCATGCTGCATTGGCTAAGGTTGATTGGGGAGTTCCTCCCACAATTTAGGGACATTTTAGTTTTGTGATGGCAATCTCTACAGGCCTTGGCCATTTATTGGGGACAACCTCACTCTCCCTATTTTAGTGTAGTCAAGTGAATCAAGAAAGAGGAGAGTTGGTTCAAAATCAATGTAAATGGTTCCTTCAGAGGTAATCCCAGTTTATCTGGCGGTGGTGGGGTGTGTAGAGATAATAAGGGTGACTATCTTTGCTTTTTTTAGTAGATTGGTTGGGGCTTCAATGGCCAAGCTGAGGCTCATGCTCTAGTGGAGGGGCTCACCTTAGGTGTACGATAGGGGCTCCCCAAGATTCAAATGGAGAGTGACTCCAAGGTTGCTATTGAATTTTTAACTCGGGTGCCCCATCGAAGTGGGTCCTTTGGTATTAGTAAGCCCAGGTCACAAATCTTAAGAGGAAAGCTTTCATTTCCATTGTTTACACTCCCAAGGAAACCAATGGAGTGACAAATGGCCTACCTCACTTGGGAAGTGTGTCGCAATGCAGTGATTTTTTCCTAGTTGTTTCGAATCTTCTTCAAACCTCTTATGGTTCTTTTCTCCTCGTGGGGCTTGGGAGTGTCATGTGTTAAGATGTGGAGCTACATCTGGGACTGTCTTCGACCGGTCGTGACCCATGCTTGACTGGTCGTAGGATCCGGCTCGACCGGTTGTGGACCGGTTCGACTCAAAGTCCAGCAAGCATCATTTTTTATCCTGAGGTGCTCGACCGGTCATGGCCCATTCACGACCAGTCGTAGGGGTCGCTTGACCAGTCGTCCAGTCTGCTCGACTGGTCGTAATTACACAGATTTGTTCCGCGATTTTGCACGAATTTCGTATCACAAGTCCTTTCGCAACTGGGATGCGGAAATGGGAGTTACCTAAACTATAAACAGGGGTTCCTAGGGTTTTTCTAGGTATTGAAAAAGCAAGGGAAAGTTATTCTAAGGTGTGGGCAAAGGGTTTTCTATGTGCTTCTAAGGGAGAGGTTAGTATATTGCCTTGTAATCTTCGTTCTTCATAGTGGAAGTTTGCGTCCGTGGTTTTTTACCCTAGTTTGGAGTTTTTCCACGTATATCTTGTCTTGTGGTTTATTTTTGAATGCTTTAATCTATCTCTAGTTTATATTTCTTCCTGTTTATTGTTTGTGAGTGAGGCCTGAGATTGGATCTAGGCTCACTGCATTGTTGGCGTGCTGAGCAACAATTGGTATCAGAGCTATTGGTTTAGTTCTATTGGAAGCGATGGCGGAAGAAGGGAAAACTAGAATTGAGAAGTTTTATGGTTCAAACTTTACCTTCTGGAAGATGCAGATGGAGGATTATCTGTATCAGAAGGACCTCTATATTCCTCTAGGCGGAAAAGAGAATAAACCAGAAAAGATGACAGATGATGAATGGTTTTTACTGGATAGGAAGGCTTTAGGAACGATCCAACTCTCTTTATCTAAGAGCGTCGCCTTCAATATATCCAAGGTGAAAACTACAAAATAATTAACGGAAGCCCTAGCCACCATGTATGAAAAGCCCTCAATATCCAACAAGGTTTATCTTATGAAACAGCTATTCAAAATGAAGATGTCAGATGGTGGGAGCATGGCTGAACATCTAAATGAGTTCAATACAGTCACGAGCCAGTTGAAATCTGTTGGCATTGTTTTTGAGGATGAGGTCAAGGCGTTATTGATCTTGTCCAGTCTGCCAGATAGTTGGGATGGTTTGGTGATTGCTGTGAGCAATTCTTTAGGGTCAACAAAGCTGAAATTTGATGATGTAGCCGGTCTAATTCTCGACAAAGAATCTAGAAGAAAGGCATCAGGAGTTTCAAGGGACTCAGGGAATGCTCTAAATGTTGAAGGAAGAGGAAAATCGCTGAACAAATGAGGCAATAAACATGGGCGTTCTAAGTTGAGGAAGAAGTCCAAGGAACCGAAAGACAAAGACGGGTGTTGTCATAAAGTCAAGAAGGGGCACATGAAACATGATTGCACGGCGCTCAAGAAACAAGAAGGAAGCTCTCAAGGTGGGAAGGATTCTGTGAATCTATCTGAGGAGAACAACACAGAGGCGTTGATCTTGTCTCTTGATGCAAGGAATGAGTCTTGGGTTATAAACTCGGGTGTTTCATTTCATACCACTTCATGTAAGGAAGTTCTACGTGATTATGTGTCAGGTGACTTTGGGAGAGTCTACCTGGGTGATGATGAGTCGTGCAGTATTATTGGAAAGGGGGACGTTCATGTAAATCAGAAAGATGGAACAGTCTTGAAATTGAAGGATGTCAAACATGTACCGAGTTTGAAACATAACTTGATCTCAGTGGGGCAGTTGGCTGATACCGGTTATGTGACGACATTCACCAGTGATTCCTGGAAGATCACAAAAGGTGCATTTGTGATATCTCGAGGCAAGAATGAAGGTACCTTATATGTGACTTCAAGATCATATAATTTGCTCTCAGTCGCATCAACTGGAGTGAATGGGCAGTTATGGCATCAAAGGATGGAACATATGAGTGAGAAGGGGATGAAAGTGTTATTGTCAAAAGGGAAGCTACTAGGACTGAAGTCAATTGACTTGGAATTCTGCGAGGACTGCGTGTATAGCAAGCAGAAGAGGGTAAGCTTCAAGAAGACGGGACGCACTCCAAAGACGCATCTGTTGGAGCTTATACACACTGATGTGTGGGGACTAGCATAGGTATTATCTCTTGGTGGTTCACGTTATTTTATTTCCTTTATTGATGATGCTAGTAGAAAATTGTGGGTCTATTTCTTAAAGCATAAATCTGATGTATTTGATGTATTTAAGAAGTGAAAAGTTATGGTAGAAAATGAGACAGGCAAAACAATAAAATATCTCAAATCTGATAATGGGGGAGAGTACTGTGATAAGAGATTTGAGGAGTATTGTGCAGCAAATGGAATCAAATATTAGAAAATGATTCTAGGGACACCGCAACAGAATGGTGTGGCTGAGAGCATTAACAGGACCATCCTTGAGCGCGCCAGGAGCATGAGGTTACATGTAGGGTTGCTCAAGACCTTTTGGGCAAATGCTGTGAATACTGTTACATATCTCATCAATAGAAGTCCCTCAGCACCATTGGATGGTGGGCTACCAAAAGAAACGTGGACTGGGAAAGAAGTAAACCTTGCACATCTTAGAGTGTTCGGTTGCACTTCATATGTTTACATTGATGCAGAGCACAGAAACATATTAGATGCAAAGTCTAGGAGGTGCACATTTATAGGCTACGGGCAGCATGATTTTGGCCACAGGTTTTAGGATGCGAAAAATAGGAAAATCATCAGAAGTAAGGACGTAGTCTTCAATGAAAAAGTGATGCATAAGGATGGTGTGCAGGAAAATAAGATCGAGGAGAAATAATTCATATAAATGGAAGAGTTACTGGACACGGGTGTTACAGCGCCACAGGATGATCATGCACAGGAGTATTATGAGGCAGATCCGTATACACCGGTTGTGAGGAGGTTTACTCGGGAGAGGAGACCCATGGTCCGATACTCACCCTCCTTAGATTATCTACTGTTGACAGATAATGGTGAACTAGAGTGTTTTGAAGAGGCATTACAGACGGATACACGGGTTAAATGAGAGCAAGCCATGGATAAGGAGATGGACTCTCTTGAGTCTAATCGTACATGGGAGCTAGTCACACTACCTAAGGGTAAGAAAGCTCTTTATAACAAGTGGGTTTACAGACTGAAGGAGGAGCACGATGGTTCGAAATGGTACAAGGCTAGATTGGTTGTGAAAGGGTTTCAACAAAAGGCAAGTATCGATTTCACTGAAATATTTTCACCTGTAGTGAAATTGTCTACGATTCGCATGGTCTTAAGTATAGTGGCTCCAGAAGACTTACATCTAGAGCAGCTAGATGTTAAGACAACCTTTCTTCATGGGGACCTTGAAGAAGAGATATATATGCATCAGCCAATAGGATACGTGGCACTAGGAAAGGAGAATAAGGTGTACAGACTGAAGAAAAGTCTATATGGCCTAAAGCAGGCCCCGAGGCAGTGGTACAAGAAGTTCGACAATTTCATGTCAGAAAACGGTTACAGGAGATGTCATGCAGACCACTGTTGTTATTTGAAGAAGTCTAATACGCCATACATCATCCTTCTTCTATATGTTGATGATATGCTTGTGGTCGGTTCAAGCATAAAGGACATCTCAGATCTCAAAAGACAACTTTCTAGAGAATTTTTCATGAAGGATTTAGGAGCTGCAAAACAAATCCTAGGCATGAGGATAAAGCGTGACAGGGAAAACAAGAAACGGGTTTTATCACAGGCAGAGTACATAGCCAAGGTACTTGATTGATTCAATATGGGAGGTGCTAAGCCGGTTCGCACTCCATTAGCCAACCACTTCAAGCTATCAAAGGAGTAAGGTACAAAGACGTAGGAGGAATGAGACTACATGTCTAAAGTCCCATACGCATCAGCTATTGGGAGTCTCATGTATATTATGGTGAGCATGAGGCCAGATATTGCTTAAGCAGTGGGAGTTGTTAGCAGGTTCATGAATAACCCCGGGAAGGAACATTGGGAAGCTGTGAAGTGGATCCTCAGATACCTGGTAGGTACTGTGGATATAGGGCTATATTATAGAGGATCGGAAATCAAGCTATAAGGTTACGTAGATTCAGATTTGGCAGGAGATATCGACAGCAGAAGAAGCACTACAGGTTATGTCTTTACTCTGGGCAGTGCTGCAGTCAGTTAGGTCTCTCTGTTACAGAAGATAGTATCTATTAGTACGACGGAAGCTAAATATGTTGTGGCTACAGAAGTATGCAAGGAGATGGTATGGATGCAAGGTTTCATGGAAGAGTTGGGTAAAAAGCAAGCAGATTGTAAGTTGTACAGTGACAGTCAGAGTACAATACACTTGGCTAAGAATTCAGCCTTTCATTCAAGGACCAAGCATATTGACATCAGATATGACTTCATATGTTCGTTACTAGAAGATGGATCGATTGCTCTGGAGAAGATTCATACAAGTGAGAATCCTGCGGACATGGTGACCAAGGCGGTCACACGGGAGAAGCTAAAGCTCTGTTCAGCTTTGATTGGTCTTCAGGCTTGAAGACGAGGAGGTGGTGCACTCTGGATGAAGAAGACAAAGGTTTAAGGTAATGTGTCTCCAAGTGGGAGATTGTTAAGATGTAGAGTTACATCTAGGACCGTTTTCGACCAGTCATGAGCCATGTTAGACCGGTCGTAGGGTCCACCTCAACAAGTCGTGGACCGGTTCGACTCAAAGTCCAGTGAGCATCGTTTTTTATCCCGAGGTGCTCGACCGGTCGTGTCCCATTCACGACCGGTCGTAGGGGTCACTCGACTGGTTGTGCAGTCTGCTCGACCGATCGTATTTACGCAGATTCATTCCGCGATTTTGCACAGATTTCATATCGCAAGTCTTTTCGCAACTTTGATGCGGAAAGGGGAGTTACCTAAACTATAAACAAGGGTTCCTAGGGTTTTTCTAAGTATTGAAAAAGCAAGGAAAAGTTATTCTAAGGTGTGGGCTAAGGGTTTTCTATGTGTTTCCAAGGAAGAGGTTAGTATATTGCCTTCTAATCTTCGTTCTTCATAGTGGAAGTTTGCATCCGTGGTTTTTTAACCTAGTTTGGGGTTTTTCCACATATATCTTATCTTGTGGTTTGTTTTTGAATGCTTTGATCTATTTCTAGTTTATATTTCTTCTTGTTTATCATTTGTAGGTGAGGCCTGAGATTGGATCTAGGCTCACTACGTTGTTGGCATGCTGCGCAAAATCATGGAGTCCAACAACCCATGTTAATATCTAGTGAGATTATTTAAGGATATGATAGGCAAGCATAGGCTCTTTTTTACTGTCCTGGGCCTACCCGAATGTAGTTAGTGACTACAAGGCCTGATTATTAATAAAAAAGAAAAAAAAAATCATGATTGACAACAGTAAATGCAAGGGGTTATTTCACATAATTCTACTGTAGATAATGTGTTATGTGATGTGATATTAATTCATGGCTTCGATGTATTTAATTATGATGATTTAATGGTTATTATTGAAAATTACAAATTTGTGTGGTTATTATTGATTGGTCGAGATTGACCATTGTTCTTCTGTAAAATTTATGTAATGTTTTAATTTTTTTTTTTAAATAAAACTTGTATAATATCTTAGATCACTTAGATTAGCCAAGATCTCGATACAAGTTAGAGATCTTAACTTTTCATTTTGCATTGTCAGTGGAAATATTGACGCAGGGGAGGACGTGAGGTCGAGCACCGTCTTCCTCAAGAGGATAACGATTCTGAATCCACGGAACTTCTCTGGACTCCTCACAGAGACTTCTTGAATCCACGAGAAAAGAGAGCAGAAAATAGAAATAAATTCTAAATAAATTCGAAATAGATTAATGAATAATTGATAATCCTCTAATGCGTCTCCTTACACCATTAATAAAGAAAAAAAATTAAAATTCATAATTACCAAAAATAGTAAAATTCTAACTCTAATAAAAATCCTAATTATAATAAAACTCTTTTAAGGCCTAGTTTCTAAAAATAAAAATTGCAAATAAACTTTCTCTAAAAGAGTCCTAGTATAACTAAAAGTTATTTCTAAAAGGAAAGAAAATCTAAAACTCTAAAAATATTAAAAAATTCGGAATTACTAAAAATAGTAAAATTTTCCTAAAAATTCATATTTGAGCTGAAAGCGCATGCTTTCTGATGAAACGGATAGATGCGACCCACTTTGTGGGTCAGTTCACCTCGGATGGCCTGTTTCAGTAAAGATTGATAGGTTATGCGCCCCATAACGATACCCGGATCAAAAGTTATGGTCAATTTACGATCCATCTTTTGGCCCAACCATGCTAGGAACATATCTGTGACACATTCTACATCAAATATGAGGACATTCGATGAAGCAAGCAAGGATGAGAAGTTAGAAATGAACAAAGTGGTGTGAGGCAAACCATATGGAAATCCTCGATCTTACTGATGGATAACTCCAATCATCAGTCCATTCCTCCTAGGGTGTAGATGCCCTTGGCTCATCTTCTCTCCAATTTTTTCTGTAAGAGTGTGCTAAAAATGGCTAACCCCACACTTTTTTAAGATTGATATGGAAAGAGCCAAGAGTCTCTCTCTTATTTAACTTTTGGTTTTTCTCTCATCATTAAAATTAAGTCCCACTTAAGACTCTCTCCATGTGAGGCCCGTATCTTGGTACCGTACCGTTCCACCAACTCTCGTGATCCTCTCCATCGAATTTCGGTGACCCGCGACCTGTAGATAGCGATTGCATGCGACCCTAAGTCACATCCCAAAGATCGGAGTCGACTCGACTCGAAACGTATACCCTTACGACCGCATCGTCGCCACGGTTCAAATGTCGTATCTTGTGCACCAATGCGATACTCGAGCTAGGAGTAGTGGGCCCACGTATATTTTGAAGAAACACTACGTATTACGAATCCCAAGAGATTCCATTTGGGAGAGAAGAATCTCTACCCATCCTTTCTATCAACTAGTCAAGTACAACCACCATTTCAAACCCATGCCTCTCTTCCCACCATGACAAGCAACTCATTCCCTCTTATCCCAAAGGTCAACTTAACCCATGCTTTCCATGTCACCTCTCTTACACACTCATCATTCCTCCTACACAACCCATCCCTCCTCTCTTATTTCAATCCATCCCATCCCCTTTCTCTCTCATTCTCTACCCATTCCCTAGAAACCCAGAGGAGAGAGAATGACCCAAGCAAGACCCATCTCCCTACCACCCAATCTCACCATCCAACCATCCAATCTTCATCATCCACCATTAAAGTGGAAGTGTAGGAGCTAAGGATTCCAAGGAACTAAGAAGGAGAGCAATAGGTGGGTCATATTAGGTTTAGATGTCGATTTTATCTATAGGATAAGTGGGGCCTACCGGTTAATGGTAGGGATCCCATTTTGGACCAAATGTGTGGCCAATAGCCCACCATAATACATATGTATAAATCCATGATGGGGCCATTCTCCATGGACCACACCATGATGTTTATTTGATAACCAATATGTAGAGGTCACCTAGACCCTTGATTTTATGGTGAGGATGGCATCCTCACCTTGATTTGCTAATTTGAGAGCCCACATATTTTAGGGCCCATCTTGTTGCATGTATTGTATGGTAAGGGAGCTCATAGTGGTGGAGCTCCTCCACCACTCGACTCTCTCTCTCTCTCTCTCTCTCTCTCTCTCTCTCTCTCTCTCTCTCTCTCTCTCTCTCTCTCTCTCTCTCCTATTTGATAGCCCTCCTGATGAATGTATAAGACCCACACCATCTAATTAGTGGGATGCCCCTGCTCTCCAAATCAAGGCCCACCTTGCTAGCACAGTCCAGCAGTCCCCCTAGCTGCCCATTTTCGAGCAGGCCTAGTTGTGGGGAAACTCAAATATCAGCTTGACCCTGATGATGGTGGGCCACCACGTGAACACTACCTTGACATACGCATTTTATCCACACCATCCAGCAAGCAGGCCCACCCTGCCGACTGTCGTGGACAGCCTGTCTGGTGGAAAACACAAATGTCAGCTTGCTCAATTGAGTGGGGTGGCCCACTAACGTGGACCCCACCTTAATGTATGTGTGTTATACCCACTATGACATGTATTCTATCTACACCGTCCATCAAGTGGAGAGATCATGTTAGGACGTGGGCCAGATGGGTTAGGTGCAATCGAATAGGTTGTTGTCTAGCAGCAGGCCTGGACGAAAGGAAAATACTAATATCAGCTTGATTATTGAGCTGGTGGGCCACATACACATGGACCCCACCTTGACGTATGGTGCATCCTTACCATCCATCCAATTTTCATATCATTCCAGGCCATGGGCCTACGAATGAAGCAGATCCAATGCCCAACTGACCGTAGGTAGCAATGGGCTAACGCCCACCATTTGAAACCTTCTTAGGCCCTCTAAGATGTTTGTGGGAGGCCCAGCGGCCGGCCCACTCCCTAGGTGGCCCACATCCACTGAGACCCACCATGTATGTGTTTTAGTCCAGGCTGTCCATTGGCTAGACGCCCAGCTGGGCCAGACATTGCTGGATTGACCGTCCAGCAGCTGGCCATCGTGATGCAGGTGTTATGTAGACACACTGTAATCTGGTGGGGTCCATCTGCAATGTATAGGCCCACTGTGAGGTGTACATTTTATCCAGGCCATCCATCAACAGGACGCCAAGCAGGCCCAGCCGCTAGTGGGCTGGCCGCTCACCAGACAGCCCACCACTGTATGCGTTGTATATCTATGCTGCCCATGGTTTTTATGGGGCCCATTAGTGCCTTGTGAGGCCCACCTTATACTTTTATGTGGACTATCTAGGTCATCCATTCACTGGACGTCCAAAGGCCCAGCTCGTTGGGTGGGCTGGACACCTAGTAAAGGCCCATTGATATGTGTTTTAGGGACATGCTGGCCATTTACGTGGGGCCCATTGTCGATGTGTGGGGTCCCCACACCCTTCTTCGAACTTTCCCAGGGCCCACTCTATGAGGTGGGCTTAGATCTAATAAAATAGATCCATAATTCAGGTGGGAGCCCACCAGCAGCAGCTAGGCTGGGGAGTCCCACCATGTGGCGAAATCGTAAGGCCCGCTATGATGCATGTGTTACGTACACGTTGTCCATTCATACAAGGCCACCATGACGTGTGTGTTGTATACACACTGTTCATCCATTATAGGGTCGCGGGCTGCCCTGAGAGGCCCACCGTGATGTATATGTTATATGCCCAATAAGGGGCTGCCTTGAGAGGCCCACCATGATGTGTGTGTTGTACACACACCATCCATCTATTTTCTAGATAGTATAAGGGCTGTGGGCCCTCATTGTGATTCAGATTCTAATCCCAAGTGGACTGCACACTAGGAGACAATGGTGGTTAAATGTCCACCGTTGTAAACTTCCCTAGGGCCCATTGTTAAGCCCATTTCCACCCTTACCTTATTGGGCTAACCCAAACCGTTGGGCCCCCATTGATGATGGTGCTTTCCACTATGCCTTGTAGGATTATCCACACCTTAGAGCCCAACTTGTGTACGTATTGGGCCCCATAGGAAAGCCCAGTTTATTACATGATAGAGAGGGTGAGGAAGCCCACTTATTGTACTTAGACTCATCCTCTTAAATTACCTTATTGTATACCCATTGACTCACCCCATGAGGCCCATCCATGGTATAAGTATGTCATCTAGACCATCCACTGTCTATAGGAGAATACATCGTGACCTCTTACCATAGATGGAAGAATATGTGATACTAGATTTGGTATATCCACTGTGTGGAGACTACCTTAATGTATGGGTTAGATCCACCATCCTTTCAGTGGACCCCATCCTGGGATATATGATATATTAGTACCTTAGGAAGCTAATGTTAGTGTAACATGGGACATACCACATGGACTCCTATAGATGTAGAAGGGGCATGTCGTTTAGCTCCTATTCCTTGTATGTGATATACTAGTTGAGGCCGATTGTGGTATATTGTTGTCTGATATATATCTGAGAACATGCTTAGTATAACATCATGGCATATGCCCATACACATCATTTGTATGTATGTTGTGAGGGATGATTGATCATAGCATTTGCCATTGGGCTGAGACATTTAGGGGACTCTTTGTAAGACGGAGTTACCCCACATGATCATGCGGTATACGCTGGTTTGATGTATGACTGGATAATATGATTTATATATCTCACACTTTATGTGACATGATCACTTTACTCCCTAGTGACATTAGGGTTGTGACCTTGTAAGACCCGTATTCTAGTTTGTACTGTTCCGATGAATCCTGCGATCATTTTCGTCGAAGTCCGGCAGTCCGCGATTGATAATCGACATTGCGATTGATCGTAAGTTGTATCCTTTAGATTCGAGTTGGTTTAATCCGAGACCTGTATCATTGCAACCGCACCGTCGCCGCGGTTCCAACGCCGTGACTCACGCACCGATCCGATACCCTGACTAGAAGATGTGAGTCGACGTTTATTTCGAAGAAACGCCGCGCTTTCTCGATCCCAAGAGAATCTTTACACAATGTCAAATCAATCCCATCAATCAATCAATCACTTCAATGTCAAGTACAAGCAACCCATGCTTTCTCTCTCCAAAGTCAACTCTTTCTTACCCTCTCTCTTACACCACCATACATGTTAAGTACACATCACACATCACTCACCCTTTCACCTCACATCTCCCATCCCTCTCTCCTTACAACTCTCTCTCTCTCCCTCTTTTCTCACACCATTTCCAAGCAAGAGAGAGAGCCCACACATCCATGGTTTTCATGAGAGAAGAGTGGTTTTTGTGGCCCACCTTTCCTATTCCAAACCCATCATCCTAGTCATCCATTTCCCATCTCCACCATCAAAGAGGAGCACAAGGAGGGTGGCGTTCCAACGGACCGAAGAGATCAACCGGTGGGTGCTCCTATAGGCTAGTTTTTCATATTTTTATGATGGGCCAAGTGAGGCCTACCGATCAATGGTGTGGATCTCACTTTGGACCCTAAGATATGGCCGATGGCCCACCTTGATTATCAATATCATTCCATGATGGGGCCATTCTCTATGGACCCCATCATGATGTTTACTTTCCTAGCTTGAATAGGGGTCATCGTGACCGTCTATTTTAGTGGAGAAGAAATCTCCACCGTTGGATTTTGATTTAATGGGCCCACATATATTGGAACCCACTTGATGTATGTTGTAGATCGTGAAAGAGAGGGCCCATAGTACCGAGGTCCCTCCATCACTCGGTCTTCCATCTCTCTCTTTCTCTCCCTTTCTTTTTCATTATTTTGGTATGATAATATAGCCATGTGGCCCACTTGGACGGACCCCACTTTGAGGTATGTATTGTACCCAAGTCATCCATAGGTGGGGCCCACTTTATGTATGTGTTGTACTCACCCCACCTACCCTTTGGCGGCCCACCTAAACGGGACCCACCTCCATGCTTATGTTACGCCAAACTGTCCAGACGCTGGACGTGGGCTTGGAAAAAAAAAAAGACAACACAAATATTAGCTTGGTTACTAGGCTTGTGGATTGACCACTTGTATGGGCCCCACATAGATGTATGAACCCAATCCATACCGTTCATCCCTTTCCTCAGACCATTTTAGGCGTTGAGCCGAAAATGGGGTCAATCCAGATTTCTGGTGGGCCATAGCATTGAAAACAGTAGTCTCTACCGTTGAAAACCCCCCTTGTTGTTCTTAAGCACAGGAAAATGTCAGATATTGGACTTATTTGATCCGTCCCGGGCCATGGAAACTAGTGGCCGGGGTGGATTAATCCAATGTGGGCCCCACGCATCAAAAACCTCAAAAAAATAAGTTTATTGAAAAAAAAAAAAAAAGAAGAAGGCAACCGCTTTCACTGCTATCGCCTGACACCGACACAGAGGTGACGCCGCCAGGTCGTCAACGTGAAACGGCGAGGGTGCCACGGCTCGGTAGTGGGCCCCACCATGATGTATATTTTGTATCCACACCACCCATTTGGTGGGCCACTGACTGACGTGGGCCCCCTCCAAAAACCAGGCCAATCCAGATCTCGGGTGGCCCACATCACAAGAAACAGTGAAAATTGAACTCTACCGTTGAAACCCATTTGGGGTCCACAAAAGTTTCGATTCAAGCTGAAATTTGTTTTTCCCCTTCTTTCTGACCCGTGTGATCATATGAACAGATTGGATGGAAGATAAACGCTATGGTGGGCCCCATGCGGAATGCACCATTGATGCATGTGTTTTAGTAACACCGTCCACGGCTGTGGACGGTGGAAACCACCACCATGTATGGGTTTTCACCGCACCGTCCAGTGCTGGACAGTGGGGCCCTCCCTGCTGCACGTGTGTGTGCGTGTGTGAGTGCATGTGTGAGCGTGTGTGCGCTTGTGTGAGGAGGTTGTGTGTGTGTGTATATATATACACCTATATATATACATTGTATATTATATATATATATATTATATTTTATATAGTATACCTGTTAGTGGGCCTTTATGGGCCCCACCATGATGCATGGGTTGCATCCAAGTCATTCAACCATATGGCCGTTGTTGAGGCCCACTTCGATGTGTACTTCTGGCCATTGTTGAGGTCCACCTTGATGTGTATTTATGGCCGTTGTTGAGGCCCACTTCGATGTGTACTTGTGGCCGTTGTTGAGGCCCACCTTGATGTGTATTTATGGCCATTGTTGAGGCCCACTTTGATGTGTACTTGTGGCCATTGTTGAGGCCCACCTTGATGTGTATTTATAGCCATTGTTGAGGCCCACTTTGATGTGTACTCGTGGCCGTTGTTGAGGCCCACCTTGATGTGTATTTATGGCTATTGTTGAGGCCCACCTGGATGAGTACTTGTGGCCATTGTTGAGGCCCACCTGTTATGTATTTAAGGCCCATGCGATGGGGCCCATCTGAATGTATTTGTGGTCATTGTTGAGGCCCGCCTTGATATGAATGCAAGGCCCATATTATAAGGCCCATTTGGGTGTATCTTATGGCCCATGGGTCGAGACCCATTGTGATGTATAAAGGCCCGTGGGTTGAGACCCACTGTGGCGTGCATAGGGCCCATGTTATGAGACTCCTTTGACGTATTGGAGGCCCATGGGTCGAGGCCCAGTGGGATGTACATAAGGACCATTGAAGGTGATTCCACCGTGGTTTATGTGTTAACCTTTATGGCGGGCCATGACTTGGGAGCAATGTTGGTTTGACGTCCACATTGTAAGTATAATGTTGGTTAAATGTCCGCATTACGACTCTCCCTAGGGCCATTGGTAGGCCCATACTTGTTATGTGTAGGCCGTCTAGGCCCATCTGCGTTGTAAGGATAGTTCATCACCTTATAACATGCTTAGTGTAGCTTCATGATTCATACCCATACGCATCATATGTATGCTTGATATGAGGAATGTTTGGTTATAACATGAGCCGTTGGGCTGAGACATTTACGAGACTCCATATGAGATGGAGTGCCCGACATGAGTGCATGGTACATGCGAGATTGTTGCATGTTTGTACGGTGTGATTCATGCATCTCGCATACATGTTACTTGATCATTGTACGCCCTAGCGACATCAGGGCCGTGGCCTCCACAGGCATATCGTGGATGGCCAGACGGGACACCGGAAATATTTGGTTCTAGCATACGGGCGCCATAGATGTCCCTGGGTGAAAATCCCTGAACCTCCGTGGCCAGGAGATGACTCCAACGTCGAGACCGAGTGGATATATGAGCGCACGAGGGCCGAATACCAGGAGGCCACGTCTCCCACTGTGTCGTGGTCGGTTGGGAAGGGGTGTGACCTTACCCGCCTGAGTGAGGGGGCAATATCTAGGTTGAGTTTGACCAGCTTGAGGAATGGGTCCGCTATCGACGAGCCGGGCCCGATATTGGCAGGCGGATAGTGAGGTCTCTTCCACTTACCCAGTTGTGCGCTCGGATAGGGGCGGCAAGCTGGCGTAAAGTGTAATAGACCCCGGTGATGATCCCAGAGACGAACCGTACTGATATGTGGACTTATTGAGTAGGAGTTGCATACTTATCCATTCATTCATTCACTATCCACTCGGGCTGGTGGTGCGTAACTATTTGTTACGTGTACCTTCGCGATGGCAAGGATTTCGGTTGGGGCGCGCGACTAACCTGAGATCAGGAGTTTACCACATTGTGTCTGACTATCCAAATTTAGGTATGGGACTGGTTTGGATAGAAGTCCCTTGTGATGGACCCCATAGCCTGTGATACTTCGTACTATCATCCCGACTTCACGTTCCTGCATGGTCATTTCATTCGCACCACATATTACATTGCATCCGCAGTACTTAGCATTTTGGGTTAATATGTTTTTGCACTTATAGGACCTAGATGGGGTTGATGGTATTCGTGGCTCGTCAGGATTTGTATATTGCATTGTATTCTCAGCATCTGTTATTGTCTTATTATGTTTTGCATCGCATTGCCTTGGTACGGCTGATAACATTCCTGGACTTACCAGTATACTTCCGCTTACTCTGATGTCATATGATTCATGATCTTATTAGTATTTCTATTTATCCCAATAATGTATGAATTATGTGCTTTATTGATACTTAGCACTTACCTTACACACACTTCCACTACCCTCTAAGCTTTTGTAAGCTTATGCACGATAGATGCGTGCAGGTGGCGTTAGATTGCAGCAGCGTTGAGCTTGGAGCATGCAGCTGACCTCTGGAGCTTTTGGAGTTTTGATTTCGATATATGTATTTCCCTTTCAGTAGTGTATTCAAACGATTATATTCGTGGATATGTGATGATGATGTTGCCTTTATGATTTGGGTATACTTGTGGTTATGCTTCATTACAAAAAAAAATTATACTGAAAATCCTCCTTGTAGGATCCCAGGATCAGAATCTGGCGTATGGGCGCTGGGAGCTGAGAATGGGGTACTACGGAGGCTGTCATCGCAGGATTTGGCGATCCGGAATTTTGTGAGCCTGGTTTCCGAGTTTGGGGTGTGACAGAAGTTGGTATCAGAGCATAACTTGGGAATACCTGAGGATAACATCACATATCCGCTGATAGCTACCCTTCACTCTATAATTGTTGAGAACTTTGAATGGTTAGATTCCCATGTTCGGAGAACTTAGAGATTTTCTGATATAGCTCCAGACCGTTAAGATTATGAGGCAGCATATTATTTCCATTTCGATCATTTCTGATCGGGATCCGAGGTCCAGTTAGATCATCGTAATGTTGAAGAGGTGTTTTGGGAGCAGGAGGCGGAGGTTCGCGAGCGCTATCCCCATCTTTTCGATGTTTGATTGAATGTTATATTATATTTCGATTATATATGGTGATATATTTCTTATTCCCTTATGAGTTACATTTAGTTGCGATGGTAGTGTAAATTTCGAGGATGAAATTTTTATTAGGTGGGGAGAGCTATAAGACCCGTATCCTAGTTCGTACTGTTCCGATGAATCCTGCGATCATTTCCGTCCAAGTCCGGCAGTCCGCGACTGATAATCGACATTGCGATCGATCGTAAGTCGTATCATTTAGATTCGAGTCGGTTTAATTCGAGACCTGTATCATTGCGACCACACCGTCGCCGCGGTTCCAACGCCGCGACTCACGCACCGATCCGATACCCTGAACAGAAGATGTGAGTCGGCGTTTATTTCGAAGAAACGCCGCACTTTCTCGATCCCAAGAGAATCTTTATACAATGTCAAATCAATCCCATCAATCAATCAATCACATCAATCAATCAATCACTTCAATGTCAAGTACAAGCAACCCATGCTTTCTCTCTCCAAAGTCAACTCTTTCTTACCCTCTCTCTTACACCACCATACATGTCAAGTACACATCACACATCACTCACCCTTTCACCTCACATCTCCCATCCCTCTCTCCTTACAACTCTCTCTCTCCCCCTCTTTTCTCACACCATTTCCAAGCAAGAGAGAGAGCCCACACGTCCATGGTTTTCATGAGAGAAGAGTGGTTTTTGTGGCCCACCTTTCCTATTCCAAACCCATCATCCTAGTCATCCATTTCCCATCTCCACCATCAAAGAGGAGCACAAGGAGGGTGGCGTTCCAACAGACCGAAGAGATCAACCGGTGGGTGCTCCTATAAGCTAGTTTTTCATATTTTTATGATGGGCCAAGTGAGGCCTACCGATCAATGGTGTGGATCTCACTTTGGACCCTAAGATGTGGCCGATGGCCCACCTTGATTATCAATATCATTCCATGATGGGGCCATTCTCCATGGACCCCATCATGATGTTTACTTTCCTAGCTTGAATAGGGGTCATCGTGACCGTCTATTTTAGTGGAGAAGAAATCTCCACCGTTGGATTTTGATTTAATGGGCCCACATATATTGGGACCCACTTGATGTATGTTGTAGATCGTGAAAGGGAGGGCCCATAGTACTGGGGTCCCTCCATCACTTGGTCTTCCATCTCTCTCTTTCTCTCCCTTTCTTTTTCATTATTTTGGTATGATGATATAGCCATGTGGCCCACTTGGACGGACCCCACTTTGAGGTATGTATTGTACCCAAGTCATCCATAGGTGGGGCCCACTTTATGTATGTGTTGTACTCACCCCACCTACCCTTTGGCAGCCCACCTAAACGGGGCCCACCTCCATGCTTATGTTACACCCAAACTGTCCAGACGCTGGACGTGGGCTTGGAAAAAAAAAAAGACAACACAAATATTAGCTTGGTTCCTAGGCTTGTGGATTGACCACTTGTATGGGCCCCACATAGATGTATGAACCCAATCCATACCGTTCATCCCTTTCCTCGACCATTTTAGGCGTTGAGCCGAAAAAATGGGTCAATCCGATTTTCGGTGGGCCATAGCATTGAAAACAAGTAGTCTCTACCATTGAAAACCCCCTTGTTGTTCTTAAGCACGGAAAATGTCAGATATTGGACTTGTTTGATCCGTCCCGGGCCATGGAAACCAGTGGTGGGGTGGATTAATCCAATGTGGGCCCCACGCATCAAAAACCTCAAAAAAAATAAGTTTATTGAAAAAAAAAAAAAGAAGAAGGCGGTGCCGCTTCTACTGCTGCGGAATGACACCGCCAGAGGCCGGTGCGTTTGCCAACGGCGTCGGCGTGAAACGGGCGAGTCTTCGGCTCCGGCCGTGGGCCCCACCATGATGTATATTTTGTATCCACACCGCCCATTTGGTGGGCCACTGACTGACGTGGGCCCCTCCAAAACCAGGCCAATCCAGATCTTGGGTGGCCCACATCACAAGAAACAGTGGAAATTGAACTCTACCGTTGAAACCCATTTGGGGTACACAGAAGTTTCGGTTCAAGCTGAAATTTGTTTTTCCCCTTCTTTCTGACCCGTGTGATCATATGAACAGATTGGATGGAAGATAAACGCTATGGTGGGGCCCATGTGGAATGCACCATTGATGCATGTGTTTTAGTAACACCGCCCACGGTTGTGGACGGTGGAAACCGCCACCGTGTATGGGTTTTCACCGCACCGTCCAGTGCTGGACGGTGGGGCCCTCCCTGCTGCACATGTGTGTGCGTGTGTGAGTGCACGTGTGAGCGTGTGTGCGCTTGTGTGAGGAGGTTGTGTGTGTGTGTATATATATACATTGTATATTATATATATATATATATTATATTTTATATAGTATACCTGTTAGTGGGCCTTTATGGGCCCCACCATGATGCATGTGTTCATCCAAGTCGTTCAACCATATGGCCATTGTTGAGGCCCACTTTGATGTGTACTTCTGGCCGTTGTTGAGGCCCACCTTGATGTGTATTTATGGCCGTTGTTGAGGCCCACTTCGATGTGTACTTGTGGCCGTTGTTGAGGCCCACCTTGATGTGTATTTATGGCCGTTGTTGAGGCCCACTTTGATGTGTACTTGTGGCCGTTGTTGAGGCCCACCTTGATGTGTATTTATGGCCATTGTTGAGGCCCACTTTGATGTGTACTCGTGGCCATTGTTGAGGCCCACCTTGATGTGTATTTATGGCTGTTGTTGAGGCCCACCTGGATGAGTACTTGTGGCCATTGTTGAGGCCCACCTGTTATGTATTTAAGGCCCATGCGATGGGGCCCATCTGAATGTATTTGTGGCCGTTGTTGAGGCCTGTCTTGATATGAATGCAAGGCCCATATTATAAGGCCCATTTGGGTGTATCTTAGGGCCCATGGGTCGAGACCCATTGTGATGTATAAAGGCCCGTGGGTTGAGACCCACTGTGGTGTGCATAGGGCCCATGTTATGAGACCCATTTGACGTATTGGAGGCCCATGGGTCGAGGCCCAGTGGGATGTACATAAGGACCATTGAAGGTGATTCCACCATGGTTTATGTGTTGACCTTTATGGCGGGCCATGACTTGGGAGCATTGTTGGTTTGACGTCCACATTGTAAGTATAATGTTGGTTAAATGTCCGCATTACGACTCTCCCTAGGGCCATTGGTAGGCCCATACTTGTTATGTGTAGGCCGTCTAGGCCTATCTGCATTGTAAGGATAGTTCATCACCTTATAACATGCTTAGTGTAGCTCCATGATTCATACCCATACGCATCATATGTATGCTTGATATGAGGAATGTTTGGTTATAACATGAGTCGTTGGGCTGAGACATTTACAGGACTCCATATGAGATGGAGTGCCCGACATGAGCGCATGGTACGCGCGAGATTGTTGCATGTTTGTACGGTGTGATTCATGCATCTCGCATACATGTTACTTGATCATTGTACGCCCTAGCGACATCAGGGCCATGGCCTCCACAGGCATATCGTGGATGGCCAGACGGGACACCGAAAATGTTTAGTTCTAGTATACGGGCGCCATAAATGTCCCTAGGTGAAAATCCCTGAACCTCCGTGGCCAGGAGATGACTCCAACGTCGAGACCGAGTGGATATATGAGCGCACGAGGGTCGAATACCAGGAGGCCGTGTCTCCCACTGTGTCGTGGTCGGTTGGGAAGGGGTGTGACCTTACCCGCCTGAGTGAGGGGGCAATATCTAGGTTGAGTTTGACCAGCTTGAGGAATGGGTCCGTTATCGACGAGCCGGGCCCGATATTGGCAGGCGGATAGTGAGGTCTCTTCCACTTACCCAGTTGTGCGCTCGGATAGGGGCGGCAAGCTGGCGTAGAGTGTAATAGATCCCGGTGATGATCCCAGAGACGAACTGTACTGATATGTGGACTTATTGAGTAGGAGTTGCATACTTATCTATTCATTCATTCACTATCCACTCGGGCTGGTGGTGCGCAACTATTTGTTATGTATACCTTCGCGATGGCAAGGATTTCGGTTGGGGCGCGCGACTAACCTGAGATCAGGAGTTTACCACATTGTGTCTGACTATCCAAATTTAGGTATGGGACTGGTTTGGATAGAAGTCCCTTGTGATGGACCCCATAGCCTGTGATACTTCGTACTATCATCCCGACTTCACGTTCCTGCATGGTCATTTCATTCGCACCACATATTACATTGCATCCGCAGTACTTAGCATTTTGGGTTAATATGTTTTTGCACTTATAGGACCTAGATGGGGTTGATGGTATTCGTGGCTCGTCAGGATTTGTATATTGCATTGCATTCTCAGCATCTGTTATTGTCTTATTATGTTTTGCATCGCATTGCCTTGGTACGGTTGATAACATTCCTGGACTTACCAGTATACTTCCGCTTACTCTGATGTCATATGATTCATGATCTTATTAGTATTTCTGTTTATCCCAATGATGTATGAATTATGTGCTTTATTGATACTTAGCACTTACCTTACACACACTTCCACCACCCTCTAAGCTTTTGTAAGCTTATGCATGATAGATGCGTGCAGGTGGCGTTAGATTGCAGCAGTGTTGAGCTTGGAGCATGCAACTGACCTCTGGAGCTTTTGGAGTTTTGATTTCGATATATGTATTTCCCTTTCAGCAGTGTATTCAAACGATTATATTAGTGGATATGTGATGATGATGTTGCCTTTATGATTTGGGTATACTTGTGGTTATGCTTCATTACAAAAAAAATTATACTGAAAATCCTCCTTGTAGGATCCCAGGATCGGAATCTGGCGTATGGGCGCTGAGAGCAGAGAATGGGGTACTACGGAGGCTGTCAGCGCAGGATTCGACGATCGAAAATTTTATGAGCCTGGTTTTCGAGTTTGGGGCGTGACAGACCTCCACATGCATATCATGGATGACCATATGGGATACTGAAAATGTTTGGTTCTAGCATATGGGCATTTAGTATGTCCATGGGTAAAAGTCCATAAACCCTCTTGGTACCAGAGGATACTCCAACATCGAGACTGAGTGGATAACATGAATGCCCAAGTGTCGAATACCAGTAGGCGGCGTCTCCCACTGATCGTGGTCGGTTGGAAGGGGGTGTGGCCTTATCTACCTGAGGGTAGGGGGCTGTAAGCTAGGCTGAGTTTGACCAGTTCATAAATGGGTTTGCTATCGATGAACCGGGTAAGTATTAGCAGACTACTGGCCAGGAGGATAGTGAGGTCTTTTTCCACTCACTTGGTTGTGAGACTAGTGATGCAACAGCCAGTGTGGAGTGTACTAGACCCCGGTGTTATCCCAGAGATCATCTATACTGAAATATAGATGTACTGAGTATGGAGTTGCACATTCAACATTTAACTCATTCATTCATTCATTCACTATCCACTCGGGTTGGTGGCGCGCAACTAAATCATTATGTGTACCTTCATAATGGCCATGATTTCGGTTAGGTGCGCAACTAACCTGAGATGAGGAGTTTATCACATTGAGTCTAGTTATCTAAATTCAAGTATGGGACTAGTTTAGATAGAAGACCCTTGTGATGAACCCCACGGCTTGCGATACTATGTACTATCATCCTGACTACACACACCAGCCTTGTCATTTCTTTTGCATCACATAGCCTGGATATGAGTAATTACATTTATGGACTTGTCAGGATTTGCATATTGTATTGCATCCTCAGCATATGACATTTGGCTTACTATATCTTACATCACATAGCCTGTTATGGTTGATAGTATTCATGGACTTGCCAGTATTTCCACTTACTCTAATATTTGTATGTTTGACACATGCATTGCGCACACATGCACCACCCCCTGAGCTTCTTAGTAAGCTTATGCATGACTGTTGCGTGTTAGTGATGTTAAGTCACAGCAGTGTTGAGGCAAGAGCTTGTGGAAGATCGTTTTGGAGAGTTTGTTATTTATGTATTTCCCTTTCAACACTGTAATCTAATATTTATATTAGTGGATATGTGGTGATGATGTTGTTCTCGTGATTTGGGTATACCCATGGTTATGCTTCTTTTTTAAAAAAATCACACTAAAAATCCTCTTTGTAGGATCCAAGGATCAAAATCTGGCATATGGGCGCTGGGAGCCGAGAATGGGGTACTACGGAGGCTGTCGGCACCGGATTCGGTAATCAAAAATTTTGTGAGCCCAGTTCCCGAGTTTGGGGCATGACACTCCTTATTCATACCAACCTCTTTCATGGAGAGCTTCCTAATGTGGCTAGACTTCGATAACCAAGAGCCTAAATTTTCTTTACCCTTTTAACTCCCAAGATAATTAGATACACGCGTGCATGTAGGCTACCGTAACACTTTTCTCTTTCAAATAAAAATTGATACATTGAAAAGATAGGTCTGTATAAAAAATAAAAATTATAAAATTATTTTTTTTAAAAAAAGAATGAGAAAGAAAAAGATCTGTTGGAACCTCATTTTGTTGCCATCTCTTTTACTTTTGTTAAAAGATGTTAAGCATGTGCTCATGCCCAACAAAAGACAGTAAGCATCAGTTGTACAGAAAATTTAATTAATCTCACTATCAATTTTTTGGGCCCTACTTGAATTGCACGTGACTCTCAAGAATCTCATTTAAGTACATCATCCTGACAGTTTCAGCAAAGGTTAGTAGAATGGATGTTTGAGATTCTTTATAAATGAAAAGGAGTAAGCATCCATGGCTATCAAGAATTGTTTTCATTAAATTAGCCATACTAGATCAATGGATAAGAAAATATACAGTTTAGATTTATTGTAGATAGGGTTTGTAATGGGCTGGGTTAGAGTCAGGCCAAGGTTTGCCCTTGGCCCACCCCTTGAGTGTTAAGGCTTGGTCCTAGCCTAGACTAGGCCCTAACGTGCTAAAGAGACCCAGTCCCAGCACTCATCCAAAAGGGGCATTGATGTAGAGCAGGTCATGGACAATTTCATGGCCAAGATGGAGTAGAAGAGGCTCGATCAAAGGTGGAAGTGATCCAGACCGTCAGAACCTTAAAACAGGCATATGTCACAAATCAGAATGAGTTATTAGACGTGCCATATATGATTTTGGGGTAAGACGAGCTAATTCAGCCACCCAACCTGGCTATTCCGTGTTTCCCATGCAAACTTTGCAAGATTCCACCAGATCGATGGTCGAATTTCTGTTTTGTTTTTGTTTTAACTATTTATAGTAACTTTTAGTTTGATTATAACTCTCCATCCGTTGGCTTTAGGAGTTGCGTCCAACATGAAAACTTCTTAGAATAATTAGGAGAATAGCATGGTTGAGCCAAATAGGACACTTACTATTTTTGGCCAAAAACCATGAGGTCTAGTAGAAATCATGACTGTCTATAAATAGTAATTTTACTATTTATAATAAGTCACGATTTCTAGGAGTTTTAGTTGTGGTTTAATTCTAAACCTCCTTCCAAGGTTTAGTATTCCTCTTTAAAGGGTTGTAAACTCGTTTATTTCAATCATCAATTAATTTACGAATTTTCATAAATTATTTTCTATTTTCTTTTTTTCCTCATGGATTCGAGGTATCTCTATGAGGAGTTCAGATAAGCTCCGTGGATTTAGAGTAGTTATCCCCTTGAGGAAGATGGTGATCGACCTCATCACATTCATCCTTTCTTCATATAGGCCTAAGCCATGCCAAACCATGACCAGCCCTGTTAGTTAAAGATAAGTTACATATATGTTGTGTATGATTGATGTACAATTGGTAAATGCATGTCTATGAACTTCATACTTTTTCAAGGAATTAATGTTTTTCGGCACACCTTTGTCAAATAAAATATAAATCAACCAATTTTATGCCCCTCCTAGGTGTCCACCATATTCATAGACTTAAATTAGTGCAGCAATATACTATTTCAATATCGAAAATTACATCCACGATTTGGATAGTCTATAAGTGCTTCTGAATCATCCATCACATTGTACCAAATTACCAATGTTCTTTTATATCACTATATGCAATAGTATAAAGACTTTATGGCCTATGTTACAAATAACTTTATACTTAGTATTCATTATGCAAATTAGCTGGCCCAAGTTGGGCCATTCATCCCTGGCTTTTGCCTAGCCTTGATGGCCCTCGCCTAGCCTAGCTCGAACATTAGACCTAGATTTAGACCTAGATTGAAGCCCTAGTCTAACACTCGGGCCTAGTTTAGTGGCCCAAGCCCTGGTCCTTAAGAGGGTTGGGTCACTCAGGCTAGGCTTAGCAGCCTAGCCCATTGCCACCTCTAATTGTAGGGAAAAGGAAAATGTCTAATACTCTCCTCTAATTTTAGGGAAAACGAAAATGTCTAATACTCTATATGGACTGCTCATCACCTTGTCTTTGGCATGTGTCTCAGGAATCACTTTGATTAGATTATCCTTACCATCTGATCAATGGATGAGAAAACTTACAGTTTAGATCAATTATAGAAAGAAAGGTCTAATACTAGATTTGTACTGATAATTGTGTAAACCTACTCTTGATAGCATGCATCTATCAAGGATCACTTTGAGCAAATCATGCTAACCTTCTCATCAATTACTAACGATATATACCACAATTTATTATGAAAAGGTTATAACATCAATAGGGACCACCCATCATGCAAGCCTCACTTTTAATTACATGTAACTCACAAGAATGATTTTCATCGAATCATCCTAACCATCACATCAATTTCTAAGAAAATGGAAGGTTGTATAGATTGTAGAAAACTGGTCTAAACTCAAGCTAACCTATTCATTAAGTGGGCCTCACTCTTTGGTGCCCCTTACAAGGATCACTTTAATTCGATCATCCTAACCATCCCATGAAATGCAAGGAAAATGGGCAATCCATACTTCCTGTTATAGGTTAAAAAAAATGGACTGACCAGATGTATAAGATAGATGAGTCGAGCAACCAGACTAGATGACTATGGATTGCTTGAGGGCCGGAAGATCACCTCGACCCTTAATGTCGACCAATGACTTTAGAGGTTGGCCTTATTCGCGACTTCAAAAGATGACCTCGACTTCATGTACCTCGGGTACCGACCTCAAGTACTGTAAGACCCGTATCCTAGTTCGTACTGTTCCGATGAATCCTGCGATCCTTCCCATCGAAGTCCGGCAACCCGCGACTGATAACCAACGTTGCGATCGATCGTAAGTCGTATCCTTTAGATTCAAGTCGGTTTAATCCGAGACCTGTATCATTGCGACCGCACCGTCGCCGCGGTTCCAACGCCGCGACTCACGCACCGATCCGATACCCTGACCAGAAGATGTGAGTCGGCGTTTATTTCGAAGAAACGCCGCGCTTTCTCAATCCCAAGAGAATCTCTACACAATGTCAAATCAATCCCATCAATCAATCAATCACTTCAATGTCAAGTACAAGCAACCCATGCTTTCTCTCTCCAAAGTCAACTCTTTCTCACCCTCTCTCTTACACACCCATACCTAGTCAAGTACCACATCCATCACCTCACATCACTCACCTCACATCACTCTCTCTCCCTTACAACCCTCTCTCTCCTTCTCATTTCTTCACATTCCCAAGCAAGGAAAAAAATCCCACGTTCAAGCCTTCCATGAGAGAAAAGTGATTTGTGGCCCACCATTCCCATTCCAAAACCCATCATCCTAGCCATCTATTTTCCATCTCTACCATCAAAGAGGAGCACAAGGAGGGTGGCGTTCCAACGGACCGAAGAGATCAACCGATGGGTGTTTTATTTGTTTGATTTCTACATTTTTTTAGGGCCCACTTGTGGTGGGACCCATCTAGATGTATGTGTTGTGATCATTTGAGGGGCCCATAGTGGCGGGGTCCCTTGGCTACTCCGATCCCTCTCATTCTCTTTCTTTCCCTCTCTTTAAATTGGTGTGTGATGATATAGTTGTGTGGCCCCCCCGGATGGACCCCACCATGATGCATTAATTTTATCCAAACCATCCGTAGGTGTGGCCCACTTTACATGTGTGTTGAATCCGCACCATCCTTCATTTGGTGGCCCACTTGGGAAGGGCTTACCCATGCCAAACCGTCCAGCGTCCCTGACGCTGGACGTGTAGTAAAAAAAAAAACACAATATTAGCTTGGTTTATAAGCTTTTTGGGTGGACCACATGTGTAGGCCCCACCTTGATGTAAGGCTCTAATCCAAGCCGTCCATTTCATTCCTCAGCTCATTTCTGACGTTGAGCCGAGATTTGAGATCAATCTGATTCTCGAGCAGGCCGTACTATAGAAAATAATGACATTACCATTAAAAGCCCATCTTGATCTTTCTATTCGCCAAAAATACGGCATATTAGACTCCTTAGAACGGTCCTGAGCCATAGAAGACAATGGGCGGAATGGATTTCCCGGATGCGGGCCCCACACAGGAAAAACCGTGGAAAAACAAAAAAAAAAAAAAGAGAGAGAGCAAAGAACTGCTTCTTCTTCTTGACGAATGACAGCCGTTGCGCGCCCTGTGGCTAGTGACGGGCGTACGGGCTGGGCCTCACGGCCCAGCTGTGGACCCCACCTTGATGTAAATTTTGTATCCACACCGTCCATGAGGTGGGCCACTCTCTGAAGTGGGCCCCCTCCAAATTTCCGGCCTATCTAGATCTCAGGTGGCCCACACCACATGAAACAGCGGTGATTGAACTCTACCCTTGAAACTCTTTTTTTGGGCCACTGAAGTTTTGAATCAATCTGATAGTTGTTTTCCCTATTCATCCAGGTCTCTGTGACCTTATCAACAGGTTGGATGGAAAATAAGCCATTATGGTGGGCCCCACTTGGGACCCAAGGATGTATGTGTTACATGCCACACCGTCCACGGACGGTGGAACCCACCAAAATGCATGTGTTTCATCACGCCGTCCAGCCATTTTTGTGGTTTCTTTGGACGGCTAGTGGACCCCACCATGATGTGTGTTTTGTACACTCACACCGTCCATTTTGAAGACCCTTAGGGCAGTGGGCCACCCTCCAAGTTTCAGTCACGTCCATGGCTCAGGTAGCCCACATCACAAATAACGGTGTGATTGAATGACTACCATTGAAAGCCCTTTTGGGCATCACAGAAGTTCTGGATCAAGCTGAAATTTATTTCTCCCCTTCGTCAAGACCTGTCTGACCTTATGAACGGATTGGATGGAAGATAAACGCTATGGTGGGCCCCACTTGGGACCCACAATGATGTATGTATTTTTCCTCCACCGTCTAGGCGGACGGTGGAGCCAACCGTGATATATGTGCTGTATTCCCATCGTCCAGGGGACGGTGGGTGTGGCAGTGGGTGTGTGCCCGTGTGTGTGTATGCGTGTGTGTGTGTGTGTGCGGGTGTGTGCATGTGTGTGTGTATATATATATATAATATAATATTGTATTATATTATTGTATATATATATATATATGTTATATATATATATATATATTGTATATAGCATTTGGTGGGCCTCTATGGGCCCCACCATGATGCATGTGTTGCATCCAAGTCGTTCAACCATTTGGCCGTTGTTGAGGCCCACCTGGATGAGTACTTGCGGCCGTTGTTGAGGCCCACTTCGATGTGTACTTGTGGCCATTACTAAGGCCCACCTTGATGTGTAATTATGGCCGTTACTGAGGCCCACCTTGATGTGTAATTGTGGCCGTTATTGAGGCCAAATTGTGGCCGTCACTGAGGCCCACCTTGATGTGTAATTATGGCCGTTACTGAGGCCCACCTTGATGTGTAATTGTGGCCGTTATTGAGGCCAAATTGTGGCCGTCATTGATGCCCACCTTGATGTGTATTTGTGGCAGTCATCGAGGCCCACCTTGATGTGTATTTGTGGCCATTGTTGAGGCCCACCTTGAGCCCATTTGATTAGGCCCATTCGAGGTATTCGTGGCCCATTGTTAAGGCCAGGAGATGACTCCAACGTCGAGACCAAGTGGATATATGAGCGCACGAGGGCCGAATACCAGGAGGCCGCGTCTCCCACTGTATCGTGGTCGGTTGGAAAGGGGTGTGACCTTATCCGCCTGAGTGAGGGGGCAATATCTAGGTTGAGTTTGACCAGCTTGAGGAATAGGTCCGCTATCGATGAGCCGGGCCCGATATTGGCAGGCGAATAGTGAGGTCTCTTTCACTTACTCAGTTGTGCGCTTGGATAGGGGCGGCAAGCTGGCGTAGAGTGTAATAGACCCTGATGATTTTCCCAGAGAGCAACCGTACTGATATTGAGCAGGAATTGCATATCCATTCATTCATTCATTCACTATCCACTTGGGCTGGCGGTGCGTAACTATTTGTTACGTGTACCATCGCATGGCCAGGATTTCGGTTGGGCGCGCAACTAACCTGAGATCGGGAGTTTACCACATTGTATCTGACTATCCAAATTTAGGTATGGGACTGGTTTGGATAGAAGTCCCTTGTGATGGACCCCATAGCTTGTGATACTTTGTACTATCATCCCGACTTCACGTTCCTGCATGGTCATTTCATTCGCACTGTATACTACATTGCATATGTAGTACTTAGCATTTTGGGTTACTATGTTTTTGCACTTATATGGCCTAGATGGGGTTGATGGTATTCGTGGCTCGTCAAGATTTGTATATTACATTACATTCTCAGCATCTGTTATTGTCTTATTATGTTTGCATCGCATTGCCTCGGTACGGCTGATAACATTCATGGACTTACCAGTACACTTCTGCTTACTCTGATGTCATATGTTTCATGATCTTATTAGTATTTCTGTTTATCCCAATGATGTATGATTTATGTGCTTTATTGATACTTAGCACTTACCTTACACACACTTCCACCACCCTCTAAGCTTTCTATAAGCTTATGCACGATAGATGCGTGCAGGTGGCGTTAGGTTGTAGCAACTTTGAGCTTGGAGCGTGCAGCGGTCTTCTGGAGTTTTGATTTTGACATATGTATTTCCCTTTCAGCATTGTACTCAAATATTTGTTCTAGTGGATATGTGATGATGATGTTATTTTGTGACTTGGTTATGCTCCCTTACAAAAAAAAATTCATACTGAAAATCCTCCTTGTAGGATCCCAAGATCGGAATCTGGCGTATGGACGCTGGGAGCCGAGAATGGGGTACTACGGAGGCTGTCGGCACCGGATTCGGCGATCGGGATTCCTGTGAATCCGATTTCCGGGTTTGGGGCGTGACAAGTACCAACCTTGGCCTCACAGGATGACCTCGACTGTCAACTTGAGTACTAGCCTCGACCATAGACCTCGGCCTCAGATATCGACCTCGGTCTCATATTTCAACCACTAGGTAGGAATACAAATATACTTATGATATATTGAGATAAGTTCTCCCTAGATTCTCATCGAAGATTTCGGGTAGATAATGAAGATGTACCAGGAAGGAGATCCCTTCTATAATATGCAATCACCATCCAAGAGGCATTGCCATATATGTCTCTGATATTAAAAGCCTATAAATACACCCGTCGCCATGAGTAAAGGTACACACAACTATCCTCACTCTATTACACCTACTATGAGTCAATATCATGACTTAGTCATCGGAGGGTTACCGGCCTTAACCAGCACCCCCAATGTCCTCTCTTATTTTCCATTAAATTGCAGATACTCAGGCTAGCAGGAGGTGAGGTAGGATCGACCAGATTTCTGCATCAATACTTCCTCTGAAAATTTATCACTAATTATAAGGAAAATGGGCAATCTAGATAATCCATCATGTGGACCCCAATTTGATTGAATGTATTCCTAATAATTGCTTTGATCATTCTAACCATATGATCAATTACTAAGAACAAGGATGATTAATATTGTTTATAGGAAAATGGGTCTAACCATCATTCTAGGTTACCCATCATGTGAGTTGCACTTTTGATTGCATGCATGCGTGCTACACAAGTTACCTAGATGGAACCATCCTAACCATTCAACTGATTGCTAGTAATATGGATGGTCAAAATTCATGGCCAGAAAATGGTTATGATAATCAATTTGGACCTTTGATCATGCCTGCCCCTTTTCTTTCATTCATCAAGATTCACTTTCATTCCTAATAAATTAATAAATTGACAGGAGTATGGATGGTCAATATTGATTGTAGAAAAACAGATGATTGGTAAAAGGAATCTTATTTAAAATGGTGGTTTCTTTTTTTATACCATTTTTTGGTAGTTAAAGGTTAAAATTTTCAAAAAAAAAAAATGCTAATAAAAATTAAAATTAAAATAAAATAAAATAAGAGGGGGGGGGGAGGGTGGGGGTTGTTGAGATTGTTAATTGCATTAGGAAAATGGTAGAAGATATTTGAAGAATATTTAGAGGGAAAAGTCACTCATATGACAAACGTTCATGTTTTAAAGCTTTATAAGGATTAAAACTAAGAAAATTTTAGAAAAATATAAAAAAAAAATTTGTTAAAAATATTGTTGAAAAGTAGTAAGTGAAGCTGAATTTAGGCTTATGATTATCTTTACAATGGATTGAAGATTAAAGAATATGATAAAAATGCTTTTGAATTTGTAACAATGAGAGACCTAGATCATGTAAGATGCATTAAGAGTGAGGATAAAGGATAATAGTCAAGGACAATGAGATTAAACAAAGTTGGAGAAGTTATTTTCAAATTTTATTAAATGACAATACTTTGAGAATATCGTGATAAACCCAATGACTTCAGAACCATAGATATTTTCATAGGATTAAGATATCTAAAATAAAATAAGCTTTGAGAAAGCTGAAAAAAAAATGTCCTTGGACTAAATGGTATACCAATAGATGTTTGAAATTTCATGTGAGTTTCTAGGTTATTTTGGTTCATAAAGTTGTATAACAAGATTATAAATTGAAGAAAATGTCAAACAAATAGAGGAAAACTACCGTAATGGCTATTTATAAGAATAAATAAGACACATAAAACCGCACTAAAGTTGAGATCATTGAGCAAGACAAATTTCAATATCTTGGATCAATATTCAAAGTAGAAAGATTGAAAAGGATATTGCCCAAAATTTTAATCTAAGAGGATGAATTGGATATATGCGTCTAAAGTTTTATTTAATCATTGACCAGTCAAATTGAATAGAAATTTATAGATGATAACTATAAGACTAGATATGCTTTATGAGATAGAATGTTGGGCAATCAAGGACAACATGTCCATAGGATGAGTACTGTTGAAATGAGTATGTGGAGGTGGATGATTGCCAAGATGAGAAAGGATGGAATTAAAAATAAATGAATTCAAAAAAACTTAAGAGTAGCATCAATAGGTAAAGTGATGAAAGAAAATAGACTTAGATGACTAGTCATGTGCAATAGATACCAAAAATTGTATTGGACAAAAGAAGTGTGTTGGTGCAAGTTAAAGTCTCTGAAAAGGAAAGAGGAAGGTCCAAAAGGACTTAGGTGGAGGTAGTAAGAAAGGACTTGATGATTATGGTCTACCTGAAGTTATGGTCCTTAATAAAGAGGAATGGCGTAACAAGTTTATGCAACTAACCTAATTAGCTGGGATAAGGCTTTGATGATGATGATGATGATGATGATGATGATGATGATGATGATAATGATAATGATATAATAAAAGAAAGGTAGTGTAATAAGTGAGAAACTCCTCATGTGAGTGGTGGAATACATGTTATAGATCTATGCATACGTTGGTGGAGATCCTAGTCATTCGTTAGGTAGGGTACACCTTGAACATACCATTGACAAAAGCTAATGTTGGCGGACTAATCATGCAGGTCAAACTTGCATGATAAATTGGTTGGTTAACAAAAATATTCAACAATAAAAACTCAACAAACATGTTTGGCTCACTTAATGAGTGTACTACCTTGAATAATGGTATATGGCATGTACAAAATGCCCCCTACCTAACTAATAGCTCGACTAATTCATATGTTGTAAGCAACTTTTACCAAGTTGTAAATTAAGCAACTTTTAAAATGAGACTTTTTAAGTAGTTTTTATTTTCTTTTTGCTTTTTTGTTTTTTAATTTCCTAACTCAACTCTCAAACCAAGGATGATTAGTTTGACTAACCTTCATATATGTTCATGCAAATAGTCGCATCCCTTGCCAGAAGCCTCATTAGGATGCACAAAAGGATGGCGGTCGTGTCGTGACTGGCAATCATTAGCGTGATGATGTTATCAATGATCTCTTCTTCAGAAATTTTTTCTCCATTTTCATCCCTCAGGTTCAAAAAACAGGAGATCACGTCATCTTGAACTCCTAAGTTCCCTTGCTCCATCTCTTTCTTCTTCCTTTGAATGAGCATTGAGAAGTACCTGCAAATCCTTTGACGAGCTTTTAAACCTCGATAAAAGCCAGTCATAGGAAAATTGAGAGGTAACGCCCACAACCCTCTCAAGGCGGTTGAGAAATCTTCATATAAGGAATCTTCTTGGTTCCCACCGGACAACCCAAATAGCAACGAGCATGTTATCTTGAATGTGATTTTCTTTATCAATGGTACGGCTTGCACAAAATCCTTGCCATTGAACTCCTACAATATATAGCTTAGCCATGGTATGATTCATAAACAATTGAAGGAATTATAATTGTAAAAGATGGTTAGAAGCTTTCAATAAAATTGACCTACTAAAAGTAGCATAAGCAACAATAGCAATATTTATATTAGTAATAACAACAACAGGTAAGAATGTTAGCAATAGAAAAGTAGTAGTGATAGAAGTTATATTAGTAGTGCAGTAGCAATAATAAGGGTTAGAATTACTCTAAGAGGCATGCCATGAAGATGTGGGTCCCAAAACCCGAAGCAATACACGCCAAATAACACAATAACCTTAGAAAAAGAACAATTTCAATCAATTAGGGTTTTATCAAATTATTTTAAATGTTCTTTGATTTTTATTAAATATGTTTTTACTAGGTGTTAGGTTTTATGTAAAAAAATTAAAGTTTAAAATTAATCTAATTAAATCATATGGGTTGCCATCGTGATTTTGCCATATTTTACAAAAATTACACAAGGCATTCATCACATGATTATACATGTACAAAAAAAAAAAAAAAAAAAATCTCTCGATCAAGTCAATTGATCTCCTAATGGAGGGTACGTATCCCCAATCTATCACCAGTGTAGAAGGGTGAGATCTTGCATCACAATCTCTAATAAGGAATAAGTTCTGACGTAGCCATTTGAGAAGTGGACCACATGCCCAGACAAGGGTGTGAATACGTGTGGATGAGAGATGGCACAGCAACCTCTCTCTCTCTCTCTCTCTCTCTCTCTCTCACACACACACACACACAAGGGTGGATGTCCACAAGCTCCTGCACCTAACACCCCCCCCCCCCCCAAAGAACGTAAATGAGGGGATAGGGTTTTAGGATGTACACCCAAAGAGGTACTCCGCCACCCTATAAGCTTTAGTGTATTATGAAGGAAACATATTTACCCTTAATTCATGCACCTGAACTATCCAAATCCTTTTACATTTGTGGTAACTATCCTTGGGCAATCAGATGACGCCCTAAAGGGTGGTTGATCAAATTATAACCATTGGATGTCTATTAAGTAGAGTTCAAAACAAATCAATTATTAAAACTCAAAATTAATAGCTAAAAATTTATGGTTAACTAATCGAAAATCACGAAAGCGGTGACCATCCTTTAAAACATGTAATAGATAACCCAAACCTCAAGATCAACCTACATACTAATGTCCCAGCTAGACTAAGTGGATCCTATGTTCAATTGTGGTAACTTTGACAACGCAAAATGAAACTTTCCAACCACATCCACCTTTAGTATTTTAACACCCTGTACTTTTAGTACTCGAATGTTATCCCTAAAGAGTTAAATTAGTATAAATAGAAATCGAACTTAATTGAGTGTTCACCCACATCTGGCCTAAGTCTAATATCCTACAAGTAATCTCCACCCATTACTCTTCAAGATGAATTATCAAACCATCAGATTCACCGTTTATCGGGACCTAAAACATCAAATCCATCGTCTTTCAAGTTCACAACCCTTGAGTTTACCAATCCACCACCTGATCATCACCATGAGACAAGCCGATTATTAAATCTGTGGTGAGATTCCAATCCATCAATTCTTAAAGACCTGAGAGCTCATGTGGGTCATAATTGGAATGATCTGACGCATGATTCCCCTAGTTTGACTATCGAACAATAAAATCAACATTTGAATTGCTACTACACAACCTTAGGAACCATTAAAACTGTCCAATGTAGACCCTTGGAAGGCCTGATCTCAGGATATCTTAATAATCAAGAGAGAATCGCCAAATTCACAACTCATTAAACCTATAACCCTCAATCTGTCAATCCATCACTTAATCGTCAATATTGGACCATTCAATCACTGAGTTTACTGTTGATTTCCATGAAAGCGGTCCTTAGAATCATTACACCTTTAAGGTTCAAAATTTAAAGTCAATAGAGATCATGAAATGAATTTAAAATCTTATAGTATGGCCCATCTAAGCTTTGAAATTGCCTTAGTTTTAGCCTAATACCTTAAAATGATTTACTAAAACATATTGACGGAGTGGATTAATCAAATACATCACATTGGACCCCACAACCACCGCGAGTGCACGTTAGCGGCGTGCACCAACAGCCCACCAAAATCGGATCCAGGTCAAACCGGATTTAACCTGAAAACTTATGAATTTATGAGAGTTTCTCCTCTTTTTCCCACTCAAAAACCATTCAAACAGACGGCTTTCGTTTCGAGTTGTAGTGGTCCACCATCACGATCAGTTTGGATAATCTGAATTGTCCATCCTATTCATCATGAGATTTCAAATGAAACCCAGAACTTCCATGCGTAAGTGTACCCAAACATACGAACAATCTCAGGAGCAAACAAAGGCTATGCATGGACTATTTCCAAAAATGGAAACCTTGCATCGGTGGCATTACTGGCAAATCCACGTGCTTCCACCACATCTCAACCTTTAATTCCAAAACAATCCTGGCCATTCATCCATCTCTGCGCTTTAGGGCTTCCATTGCTTAACAAGAGCCGCCGCGACTCATAGCTCGAATCCCACCAAGTCTCCATGGTTGTGCATCCAAAAAGAGGGTCCCACAGTGTCTTATGGACTCATCCACACCACTCATACAAATCAGATCTGAGGAATAGCCGTTGAAAGGTAATCCTCTATCATCAACTGCCTCCTCTTCCCCAACCGATCAAGAAACCCATCACTGACGAGTGGGTCTCATCCTCGAATCTGAAGCCTTAATCTAGTGGCCCACAACACCTTATGACCATTCATCACAGCAGATTACGACCATTCAAACTAAGTCTATTAGGATTAACCAATAACTGATAACCTGGTAAAGAAACTGATCATATGACTCGAATTAGAACTAATCTTAAAGAATTAGTGGTTGATGCTTCTAGGCTTCTATATGGCTATAAATAGCCAGTTTTTAGGGCTTCCTTTATAAAGATAGAAAGCCATAAGGATTGGAATGAGAGCGCTGTTTCAGCTGCCGCTATGGGTGGAGCTATCTCAGTCCGAGTTGCTGCACATTCGAGCAAGTCCAGATCCACACTCCCCTTCAACAGAAAGAAAAGGAAAAGAAGAGGAGAAAGAGAAGAGGAAAGAGAGAAAGAAGAAGGGAGAAAGGGAGAAGGAATGCTGCTGGGGTGAGTTTCAGCCGTCCATCCATAGACGGTCCATCTCACTGAGGGCGTTGCTCGAGTCCTCAATCCAACACGCTAGTTCCCTGTTTCACCCAGCTCTTATCCCCACCCTCGGCAAGTAATGAAACTAAAACCCATCCTATCTTAAAGCCATGCCAAACCAGTCCGTATCGAACCCAATCTTCTGCTATGGCAGGTAGTTTCACCTTGAAACGGTGGCCGAGATCGAGCATAGAAGATTAATTCCTGAGTTTCAATGAACTCGGGGCTTAGCACACCACATCTGGACCCTTTCAGCAACCGAAAACCGTCCCTAGTTAGGTACCCACACCATCCTCCCTTTATTTTTTTCGGATTCCACTCACTCGGCCGACTGTGTTCCTAGTCACCTCAACTCGGTCACGAGTTGAGTGACTCAGTTGCACATTCTAGGGTGAAATCTCCGATCTGCCATCATGGCCGTGGTCAGTCTGTCTAGAGCTTGAACTAGCACTTCGAGCAGAGATATGGTTCGCCACAACCAACTTGTAGATGGGCCGTCTAACTCAAGTCACTACTGAGTCAGTGACTCAGGTTCAGTTCATGAAGGAAAACTCTAACTCAATTGGACCTGAGAAGCAGTTCATTACAGTAAGCTTAAGGCCCAATCAAGGGTGGTCCAGTATCGCCCAGTTGTGGGTTGATTTGGCCAGTTTTCCTACTGAGTCAGTCCTATACTCAGTAGTCGGTTGACTCGGCCAATCTCCCAACTGGGTCAAGTTGACTCCATATTAGGAACATCCAAAGAGGATTCAGAAAGCATTTGATCCAAAGGGTCGTTAGCCTAACCCTGTGATTAGCAAATCTCTTAAGATTACTTCACTAGTCGCTAATTGAAGGCCCTATCTAAGTCAACTCAATCATGACTCACTGAAATATTGAAATGCCTCATCCAGGTACTGTTTGCAAACTGACATCCTTGAGAGATACTCTCTTTCAGTCAACCTCAAGTCTAGAGCTCATAGACCCATCTCATGAGAACGTTCCAAATCAGAGAAACCTCCACCTAAGGTGAGGGATGTCCCACATGGCTTCTTTCATTCATTTTAATCCAAATTGGTTTTAAGCCTAATGAGTATAATAATTACTAATTCCGTTCCCTTTTTCCTAGTTGATATTGATAATTACTAATGGATTTTCCAAGGCATATTACTCTAATTCATGTTTATAGGATTTTAGTAATATGCTTCTCTTGCTACATTTAAAATTGTTTGGATATATGTACCTTCCTATTAGTATAATATGAAGTAAAGAATCTTATTTCCACCCATCTTATAAATTGTGTTGTTGCTTCGTAAATATGCTAGACTTCATTTAGTTTAAATCTAATATGTATAGAATAATGTGGATGGTAATTGAACCCTTACATTCATATCTCAATTAGTAACGATAAGAGTAATGAAAATTCATTTCATTCTATGTTACATATTGTATAATGAAGATTGTGAGTGGAATGTTATTTTCTATAACAAACATAGCCAGAACTTACCAACAATTGATCGTACTTGACATGTTACATTTATGGGCCCTCATTTGGACCTAGAAAAATGTAAATGAATCTATGATTGAAATCATGCTTGGATGTTTAATATCTTATGATCTTTGACAATGTCTATGAAAGAAACCTTGTTAATCATATGGAGTATACATGAGTATCATGGTGCATGACATCCACGCATGACACATGAGCTTTTCTGAGTGCTCAATGCAAGCCACACTCTGTTTAATTTATTGTAAGTCCTGTTACTTCAGTTAAACTCCCAGAGCATGTGCATTTGTGCCACTTTGGGTGCTCTTTCTTTACATGAGGCTTTTTGGAATTAGACTCTCCTCTGGCATACCCCGTGTATTTTTTCAGGAGATATCCTTGGGCGCAATCAGCTGCATGGTCTTTTCTGAGTGGCTAGTTCTCCTTGGGGTGTACCTATGAGTATTTTTCCGAGTGACTAGTTCACCTTGGGCGACCCTTTATTTTGACAACTGGATGTGCATCCCCAGATCTGTGACTTGAGCATACATTTATACATCTACACATTTACATTTAAATTCACATTATCCTTAATATGATTGATTTTGTCTGGTTTAAACTATTTTGGAATGACATGGTATGCATGAATCATTGTGGAAAATTTCCACTGAGTTTTCACTCACTCAATCGTGCGGTTGCACCAAATAAATGCAGGAATGAGGACAGGTGGAGACCTCTACGATGGGTTTCCAGGGATGGCTGAGGTGGAGTTTGGCGAGGAAGAGTTCTATGTGAATGTTGTTGAGCCATTAGAGCTCTATGATTTACTTGCTTTGTACTTTAGATTTTATATTTACTTGAATTGTAATAATAATTCCCTACTGTGAGATTTCATTTTTCTTTCCCTTACTTGTATTGAACTCCCTTGTTGTTTCTCATAATATCCTTAGCTCACGTAGCTGTTACCTCAGTTGTGTCATGAGAATTACCATTTATTAGTTGTATGATGGTCCATTTTATAATGTAATACTCGAGTTCTCAATGAGGAGCGGCTATCCTCGGGTTATGAGAACCAGGGTGTTACAAGTATCTTCCAGATAGCCTCGTAAAGTAAGTGGAAGAAGTATCAAATAGAATGTTTCCATCCACACATCTTCCGATTAAAGGAATTTGACAGAGCTAGTGCAACTATAAGTATCTTCCAGTCTAGGCATGGTGAGCCTCTTTGACTAGTTACTTACAAGGTATCATGCTAATGTGAAGGATTATGGTGAGCCTCTTTGACTACTTACTTACAAGGTATCATGCTTGTTTGATTCACGTCTGGGTCACACTTTCACACCAAACACATTATACGTGTCATTTAAAAGGTTGGGGACGTTGCTAATGTCCCGTAAAAGCTGGAATGTTAGTAAAACCCATCTTTAAATTTCTTTGAGAAGATAATTACTTTGAGGGGTGATTTCATTTCAGTGGTGGTCCTAAGGTGCAACGACCCTCCTAATATTCCCCGATGCTTTTCTTTTCTTCCTTTTGTGTTTTTTAAACGAATACGCGGGCATGAATCCAAGACATCGAATTTGAAACCTGCCATGCCGACCATTGAGCCAGGGGCTTGAACCATTAATAATGGATATAGTTCATTAGGTCTGGCCAACTGTTCATAGGCTGCCATGGAAATGTCACATAGATCGGAGGAACTTTTCCATCCAATCAATGTTTTGGGGTCGAATATAGAGTCAGCTTCCGATAACTTGTCTCCAGGTAACAATTTTGATGTGACGTGCCTGTGAAAAGGCCAATGATTGAAAGGTTTGCACCCTGGGTCCCCCCGGAGGTGCTCCGTTTAGCCCCCGACTCCGTTTTGAGCTGTATCGCGGCCAAATTGCAAACCAGAATGATTTTATGTGACGTATAGCATATGATTTTGGGGTGGAGGAGCTAATCTATCCAACTAACCCATTTATTTCATGAGATTCCATAATTTGAATGGTCAAAAGTCTAATTTCTACATATATTTACTATTTATAGCAAAAAAAAAATTGTATTATTCTTCATCATTCGTACGTTAGGATTTATGTCTAGTATGAAAGGACTTAAAAAAAGTTGAAGAATGAGGTGGTGAACAGAGAGAATTTGAAGGAATTGGATAAAAGGGGTTTTAGGCTTTAAGATGAAGTGTAAGGTGTTGTGGTTGACCCATAACCTAAGGACATTCGTTTCTAGGGAACGACTCAAACCTGTCAACTGACGGTCTAGAAGTGATTCGGGATCGTTTCGCGTGATCATGGGTGTGTATGGGCCCAATCTCAGCAGTTGATTTCGGTTGGTTTTGTCGTTCGGGGAATTTAGAAAATTCTAAGTCAGTTTCTATGTTCAGTCGCCCCTTCCTAAGTCAGAGTGCATCAGAGTGTGTCGTGTGACCATAACCCAGGTCCGGTTTAATCCAAATCATGCTCTGATACCATCTTGTAACGCCCTGAAAATCGGGGGTCGAGCATAAACTCAACTCCCGAGTTCCAACGCATCACTTACGCAACAAAATGAATGATGATTGAATGTTGTCTGTATTAGTGTAGTGAACATGAGTGAGATTAAGCCAAACAGCATATCATACTCCAGAGACAAGTAAGATAGTAAGTGAAAGACTGATAGATAAATAAAATATATAAACTGTGATGAGTCTCCAGAGTGTGATAATGTTACCAGGTTAAATAATTATAAGTACAATTCTAAAATATACCAAATGTGTAAGGTCCTCTAGTCAATATCCTAGAAAGTCCCGTCGATCAGGACACGGCTCACAGGAACCCGTGTGAAACTGTATAAAGGAGGAATCCTCCTCATCCTCATAAAAGTCCGGCTCTGCTTCGCAGCATCGCCATCATCTGAAACTCAAATAAGTCTGGTTGGTGTGTACAACACCGTCCCATAACATGGGAGTGAGTGATCAACTCAGTGGAACAATAAAGCATAGGTTAACATGTTATCAATTCAGTCAAGCAGTAATGATAAAGCAGTACAATCAAACACTCCTAACTACTCTTATTAATGCAAGTATAAATGCAGTCATGATGTATGCCCTCACCACACACTCCCTCGTGCGACACCATATTACGTTCGCACCATGCTTGCATTCCTCAGTGCTCCACATCTTCCAGGCACATGCAATGCGATGATGAGTATGATTACCGAGTTGTTATTAGTCCATTTCAAACAGCAGTATTGGGAAACTAAGGTACCTCCCTTGTATCATTCCCAAACATGATCCATTCTAGGGCCATCAGTCTTAGTTAATCTCATACGATGGTGTGTTTCTAGGTCACTGCAAAGGCTGTTAGGGCTGTTACATGCATTCGTTACACCACTCCCCCATCACCCTTTTAACGGTTCATTACTAAATTTGATACAGGCCTAGTTCATACTCTATTCACTGCGGCAAAATTCATCGCCTCACCGCAAATTCAGAGTATGCTCGAGGTCACTACAAAGGGCTGTCAGGGCTGTTGCTCGCAATCGTTGCACCACTGCCCCATCACCTTACCAATGTAGGCCGACAGCACGAATATAGTGTCCCATACCACCATAATCGGCTCACGAGTCTAGTCGCTCACTGGTCACTACGGGGAGGCACGTGGCCCCAATGTAGGCCGACAGCTCGACCACAGTGTCCCATACCACCATGCCCGGCTCATGAGTCTTAGCGGATCGAGGTACCATGGTTAACGGGATTTCACTGGTAAGTTTGGTACCCTAGGTTCAAGCAGTAGCGTCCAAACATGGTGAACATACATAAGACAGATCGGGTTTCTTGACAAGCTCGGCTAGCTCGAGCGCACAACAAGTTGAACGATATGAAGCGCATAAGCACTTCGTGTGGCCAACCACTATCGCCAACCGAAGTACAACTCGGGTTCGTCGAACACATCTCACGTGGCAAATAAATCGCAGCCACGAATTCAATCCCGTTACTGATTGCCTAGACTAGAATCATAGCCCCAAACACAATCAATCCATGACCAGAAGCATGTAGAGTAAAGCAGAATAAACAAAGTAATTCAAGCATATTAAGAAGCATATCATAAAGCATGTAATAGAGCCCGATATAAATAGGAAATACAAACACCTATGTTTCATAAGTAAGCGGTTAAATTAAACAAACAACATGAAGGAAATCATATACATCTCTAAGGTAGCTGAGAATCCTATCTCGATACCCTTATATATTACAATTTACTAACTACTGCTCATTCGGACATTTCAACAAACACTTTAAACTACATACATCAACATACATGATGTATGGTGATCACATAGGTATAAGGCCAAATCCTTTCACTAGGGAGTTGCCCCAATTATAACATATGTGCACCCACGACATATATTCATGGCAAGTAGGAATCCAAGTTTCATGTTCATTTAGTCATTTCCACAAACACTTGGGCTACACGTTTTAGCATATATAGTGTATATTGGTCGTGGTGTGATTTAGGGCAAATCCTTTCGTCAAAGGGGTGCCGCCTACAACAATCATGTATCCATGACAATCAGTCATGGAAAGCACGAATGCGAATTCTATATTCATTCGGTCATTTTCACAAACACTTAGAATACACTATTTTAACATATATAGTGTATATTAGCAAAAGCATGTATTAGGGCGAACCCTTTTGCCAAATAAGTATTTTATCCATATATAATATATTCATACAGCAAATAATCATGGTAAACACATTTCTAAAATTTTCATATATAATATATTCATACAGCAAATAATCATGGCAAACACATTTCTAAAATTTATATGTATACGGTACTTTCTACAAATACCTAGAATATGTAAAATTCCATATTCTTCGTATTTAATCGAAACGGAAAACAGACAACACTTTGTACATGTGCAATTACATGCAGATCATGAATCTATCATTATCTGACATTGAAAGCGTTGAAAATCATAACCTATACACCTAAAGTCCGCACCTTTTGTCGTAGAATCGTAACGGAGTTGATAGATTCGCTAAGCTTTCGTATACGGCAGTTTGGCAACCTATAGAATGAAATAGGTTAACTATTTCATAACCTACAATCTTTACAACTCTAAAACAGATTAGGGTTAAGGTTTCTTACCTAGAAATGACGCCGGAATCACCAGAAAAGCGATGAGAATGGAGTGGTTAAGCTCGTGTAGCGGCAGGGAAGCATGGCAGGGAGATGCTCCCACTTCTCCCACACTTTCTCTCTCTTTCCTCTCTTCTCTCTCTAGGGTTTCTCTCAAATTTGTATGGCTGTAAGAGAGAGGGTTCTAAGGTCCTTACATAGCCTAAAAACACTCCAAAATAGACTTAAGGTCAAGGTATACTTGGGTTATAACCAAAGTGACCCAGTTTTAGCTCAACGAAGGACTTCTGGCAAGCCTCCTTGAGCCAAAGGTCCGACTTAAGCTCACCAACCTTGGATCCAGGTGGAGTTAAGTTTTTGTTTTAGTCGAATTCCCAGATCACGCGTGGCGGACCAGTTTCAGTTCAACGGTCGGCGGATCTCGATCTAAATTTCCAAGTACATGGATATGTTTATGAAATTTTTCCTGATCCGAGGGTGTATTTGGGTCAGATTCTGACGGTCTGATTGCTTACAAAATGTCCGCAAGTAACAATTCTCAGATTACTATTTGAGATATTTATTTATAAAGAAAACCAAGCGTTCTCACACTCCTCGCTCCGGACTCAAGCGAATAGCCGTGGGACACTGTCTGGATTTGATTTCTGAGATGGTTGTCAAGCCCAGCAAGGTGGTCCTAATTCCTTAACTTTGTATTATTTAGACTTTCGATGTGCGGTCCAGATCCGATACGGAGTTTCAATGTGCTCCCGAAAGCAACTGAGTAATGAGATTGATCCTAGATTTTAGGGTAACCTAGCGTCAATGATTCTACAAGTTTTGGGTCTTGCAGAACGTATTTAAAGTGATTCAATCGGATTTTGTAACTAATCTAGTTTAGCACTTAGTTACTTTGTCACATTTCTAAAGGATTTAGTCCTATAAGATTTCTGTCTGAGGTGGTACTTAGTCCTGTAAGATTTTTGTCTGAGGTGGTACCTAGGCCTTTGTAGTTTGTATATAAGGTGATCCAAGTTATATACTTAGCTAGTTTAAGATAGTGTCTAGGGTGAAAGTACTTAGAATAATTGAAAGAACAAGGTGGTGAAGGGTGGGATTTGTGAAGGAAATGGGTTCAAAAGTGGTTTTAGACTTTGGGATTGAGTTCTGACAGGTTAATAAGGTGTTAGGATCGACCCATTGCCTAAGGACGTCTAATTCTAGGTTAGCAAAAATCTGGGATGTTACATTCGATGGGATTGGATGTTATTAGAGTGGATTGCACGGATTTTAAGGTAATGATAGCTTCGTCAATGGATTGGTACAAGATCTATGGGATTGCTATAACCCAGGATTGTAATATCCAGTCTGTTTGGCACGCCCGGCCAATCCCGGGATTAAACCTTCCAATCCCTTTCAATCCCTCAAACCAAACACGTCCCAGGCAATTTTGAAGGGATTAGGGTGGATTGGATGGGATTTAAAGGTAATGATGGTGATGTCAGTGGATTGTCTTAAGATCCATGAGATTATTATATCCTGGGACCAGGATCCCGTGTCCATTTGGCAAGCCTGGCCAATCCCAGGATCTATCTTCCAATCTGTTCCAATCTTATCCAATTTGTCGGGCCAAACAGGCCCTAAGACAATATCTATTTGTCGGTTCACAGAAATCTGTCACTGATACCAACTGAAGTAACCCAAGTTCAAAATGTTGAATCACACGTTTGAATTAATAAACAAAGAGAAGGTGATGTGTAGGGGTGTCAACAAGCTGGGTTAGGGCCAGGCCAAGCCTTGCCAAGCCCGACCCAGCATGTTTATACAGGGCTTCGCCCAAGCCGGTAATAGGGATTGAATGGGAGATGGTTTTTTTGTGTGAATTGGAAGGAGATTTGAAATGAGAATTTTTTTTTCCTAAATTTGAGGGAAAAGAAAAGCTTTTGGAGTTGACTTTGAAAGGGAGAAAGATAGGAGGAAACAACTATTTCGGAAGAGAGAGAGAGAGAGAGAGAGAGAGAGAGAGAGAGAGAGGAGGTGTCACACATCTACATCCAAGCCCGACCTGATTTAGAAACAGGTTCGATTTTTAAGTCCGAACCTGGACCTCGGGCTTATACTCCAACCCAAGTCTAGCCCAAGGTCGACCAAGCCCGAAAGCCCAACAGGCCAACTTAGGCCATTGACACCCCTAGATATCTGAATCCAACCCTTATCTAAAAATTCAAATTCCATAATCAAATCAGATAAACTCCCTGCCAACCAAGGAAGACGAGCTCAACACATTGATTGTAAGTTAAACCTAGTTCTAACCTCTACAGGCCAATTCAACCTGGGAAAAAGAAATTTGAAAGAGAATGTTATAGTCTTTTGCATCATTTGACAGGAGTGGCTCAAAGCAGCTCTAGGTCAAGTACGGAGCTGTAAGGGCCTGTTTAATTTCTGAGAGCTTGTGTAATTACCCCCGTAAATGGGTAATTATTACCATTTCACCCGTTTGATTTTCAAATGAATTTCTGCATTAGAAACCGGTTCAAAAGAGTTAATTAATTTAAATTTGTGGACCCCAATGTGATGTGTATTATATATCCATTGCATCCATCCGTTTTGCCAAAATATTTTGAGGCATAATCCAAAAAATGAGGCAAATCCAACACTCAAGTGGCTCACAACAAAAGAAATAGTGGCCCCAAGAGGTTTTTAACGGTAAGTGTTCAATTTCCTTTTTCCCATGGCGTGGTCCACTTGTGCTTTGGATATGCCTCATTTTTTGGCCCATGCCATAAATTTAACTAGCATAATGGATAAACGATGTGGATAATCAACATGCATCATAGTGGGACCCACAATTATTTTGTGGCCTTCTCGGTTTTTGTGTCTAAAGAGCAGCCCGTCAAATCAAGCATTGGGAATAGTGTTATAAATACAGGTGAAATAATTATTACACCCATTTTCCAGGTATTTACCACTAAATCGAAAATTCAAAAAGGCCCTAAACATTCTTACCCTTGTTTGTTGCAATCATGCCATTTTTTCTCTCTCCTAGACATCTACCGGAGGCACTAATGTCTTGGATATCTAGTAACGAGGTGTATTCTTTCTTTGTTAGCATAAACTATCCTGAGCCATTTATGCATAAGATTGTGATGAAGGGTTTGTTTGGATGCATGCAACTGGAAACATGGAAAGAAGTTCCTATAAAGGAAAGTTTTTCATGTAACAACGCTCTTTGTTTTAGCTAGGAAAGCAAAAATGGACACATTTTTGGAGAGAGAATCCAATTGAGAAGTGGCTCATACAATCTTGGTCGACACAAAACATGAACATTTTACGCTTATGAAGAAATCTATCCATATGTGATGTAGGGATGGACATGATGAGGTTGAACACCGTCTTCCTCAAGGATAATTTACTCCAAATCCATGGAGCTTCTCACTCCTCACAGAGATTCCTCAAATCCTCAAGGAGAGATAGAAATAAATTCTAATAAAATTGAAAATAAATTGATTGATAATTAAAAAAATGAATATATAACCCTTTAAATAGTAATACCAAACCTAGAAAGAAGTTTCAAAATCAAACTCCAACTCAAACTCTCTAAAATTGTAACTTACTATAAATAGTGAACTTACTATCTATAGATGGTCATGATTTCCACTAGACTTCATGGTTTTTGGCCAAAAATAGTAAGTGTCCAAGTTGGCCTAACCACATTTTTCTCCTAATTTTTCTAAGCCCTTTTCATGTTAGGCACAACTCCTAAAACTCAATGGATCAAAAGTTATGATTGAATCAAAACTTATTATAAATAGTAAAACGGAAATAAAATGGATTTTCGACCATCGATCTATGGAATCTCGCAAATTCGGGGGGGGGCAAACCGGTGTAGCGGGTTGGTTAGCCAAAGTATTTCTCATACCCAAAATCATATATGGTATGTCAAATAACTCATTCCAATTTGTGAGATATGCTTGTTTTAAGGTTCTTACAGTCATGATCGCTTCCCCCTTCCATCAGGCCTTCTTTGATCCATCTTGGACATGAAAGTGTCCGCAACCCGCTCTACATCAATACATGATCGCTTCCACCTTCCATCGGGCCTTCTTTGATCCATCTTGGACATGAAAGTGTCTGTAACCCGCTCTACATCAATACATGATCGCTTTAATGCATCTTCAATGTGATTTGGCTCCGCAGAAACAATAACTAGTGGAAAGAGTTTCCATAAATGAGGAAGTTTCTCGCATTTAGATGCACGGAGATATCTGGACGTAGTTTCTCTCTGGAAAGACTTTCCTCCAGAAACAACAAATTCTCTTTCTTTCATAAAAGCTAGTTTGATTTTTTCCACAACATATATTTCCTTCTTAGAAGGTCGTAACCTCTGTTGTCTTTCCTCCTCTTCGAGCCAAATATAAACTCATGATTATATGGAATCTCAATTCCATAATTCAAACATTCAAGAAAGCTCATCTCATGTGTTACGATTCCATGCATTCAAACTATCCATTGAGGGATTCACCATCAAGTGCTTCAAATCCTGTTAGACGATTATGCTTTAAAAATAATAATAATAATAATAATAATAATAATAATAATGGAGATCTCTTGCCATTTCAATTGGTTTGACAAATTTTCGCACATCCTAGAAAAATGCCATTTTCCAATTGAAGTAAGTCGTGTTTAAATAGAGTGCAATTTCCACTTGTACCGTTTTCCAAACATCCCGATGGTAGCATTATAATGGGATTTTTGCCCCAAAATTCCTCTGGGCTGCACTTGAATTTGGATGTTTTTGGGTGGTGTACATTTTTTTATGGTGTGGCTCACTTTTATGATTGAATCGTTCATATTTTATGTTTGTCTAATCATTCTCTTGGTTTGTTGGATGGATTGAATGTCATATACATACCATGTGGGTCCAACAATTCTCACTATTACCACTTTTTAAAGGAATGAAATAAAGGGAGCATTTTGGTCAATTCATCCCTACAAAAACACCTCCCAAAAATAACAATTAGTCAAGGCAATATGATAACACAGTAATTACTTGAGATTTTTTGAAGTAACAAACCCTAGAGTAATTTGTTCATGTCACAAACTATCTAAATGTCTTGAGGTACCATAATGATGTAGAGCGGGTCGCAGACAGTTTCATGGCCAAGATGGATAAAAGAAGGCCCGGTTGGCGACAGAAGTGATCCAGACCATCGGACCTTAAATCGGGCGTATCTCACAATCCGGAATGAGTTACCTGACATAAAATATATGATTTTGAGGTAGAACGAGCTACTTTGTGATGCCCGGAATTGCGAAAAACCCCTGGATCAACTGTCGTTTCCCTGCTTTAATTTCGTTTTTACTATAAATAGTAAGTTTTAGTTTAATTATAACTCTTCATCTGTCGGGCTTTAGGAGTTGCGCCCAACGTGAAAAGATCTTAGAATAATTAGGAGAACGGTTTGGTGAAGCTAAATAGGACACTTACTATTTTTGGCCAAAAACCTTGCACACTAGTTGACATCACGACCGTCTATAAATAGTAAGTTTACTATTTATAGTAAGTCGCGATTTCTAGGAGTTTTAGTTGTAATTTGATTCTGATTTTTTTCCCATTGCTTAGTACCCCTATTTAAAGGGTTGTGAACTCGTTTTTAGTAATCAATTAATCAATTTCAAATTTATTAGAATTTATTTCTATTTTCTACTTTCTTTCCTCGTGGATTCGAGAAGTCTCTGTGAGGAGTCCAGAGAAGCTCTGTGGATTCAGAGTATTTATCCTCATCACGTGCATCCCTGCGTCAATTGGTATCAAAGCGAGGTTTCCCCTCAGGCCGATGGCAAATAATGAAGGTATGAATCAAAATCCCGTGGACGGAGATCTAGGGATTCGTTATCTGTCGGAAAGAATGGAAGCTTTCCACCGGGAGAGTCAGTTGACCATACAAGGGCTGCAGGTAACCCTCGACCGTCTTGCGGATGCACTACTTCTGCCCTGAGTCCTAGGCGGTGCTCCACCACCTATGATTGCTCCACCACTTAGGGTAGCTCCACCACCCGTGGTTGCTATACGATACAACCCCAATTTTCGTAGAGCCCTACCAGTGGTAAACTATAAGACTACACCAGATTATTCAAGTTCCATCGACGAGGACCTTAATGAGGGTTTTACTTGACGACTGATCCATGGAGGCGATCACCTAGATCGTGCTAAAAGAGACTATCGAGGTAAGGCTAAACTTCTTAGTTTTAATGGTTTATTACGTATAGAAGATTTCCTCGATTGGCTAGCCGAAGTAGAGAGATATTTTGATTATATGGACGTGCCAGATCATAAAAGGGTAAAATTGGTAGCATTTAAGTTAAAATCTGGTGCTTCTGCATGGTGGGAACAATTACAACTCTCATGAGCCCGCCAGAACAAGGCGCCCATCTCATCATGGCCACGGATGAGACGTCTTCTTCGATCATGATTTCTCCCCAGTAATTATGAGTAGATATTATTCCAGCAATACTAAAATTGCTGACAAGGGAATCAAACCGTCACAGATTACACTGAAGAATTTTAGCGGTTGGCTACATGAAACGATCTGTCAGAATCTGAGTCCCAGAAGGTGGCATGATTTATAGGTGGGTTGCGACCGACAATTCAGGACCGAGTTCAGATGTACCCAGTCAGGACCGTGGATGAAGCAGTTCAATTGGCGGATAGGGCAGAAACAGAACTTGCAAGAATTCCTGCTCGTCTCTATCCTTCAACTCGACCTCCCATGATGGATCCCATGCAAGATCCAGTACTGGTATGAGGAAAAGATCCAGTAGGAGAACGTCCTCAACCTCCTACAACCGCAAGCCGTGATATGGGGAGCGGTTCATTTAGACCTCAACGTGTAGCACCCATAACAGCGGGCCTGAGTAGGATTCCAAATCCTTATGCTCGGCTAAGATCGAACAATTGTTACCGCTATAGCCAGCCAGGCCACTTATCAAACACATGTCCTAAACGTCCCACAACACACTTGACTATAAAAGAAGGGGGCATTGAAGATGAGGCCGCAGAAGAAGGTCATGGCTATGATGAGCACGAACAAACCACTGAAGAAATAGCAGGTGGCGATGAAGTAACGGACGAGGATCGTGGCGAATTTCTAGTTGTGGGGGGATTACTGTATACCCCACGAAAGGAATTCCATCCACAGCGACACAATATATTTCATACTCGCTACATTGTCAACAGAAAGGTCTGTGATGTTATCATAGACAGTGGTAGTAGCGAGAACATTGTCTCAAGAGTGATGGTGGACAAGTTGCGGCTACCAACGACGAAACATCCTTCCCCGTACTCAATTGGCTGGATAAAAAAGATGAATGAAACCAAGGTAACTGAACAATGCACTATCTCGTTTTCAATTGGTAAAAATTATAAGGATCAGATAGTTTGTGACGTGGTCGACATGGAAGCTTGCCACATACTACTCGGTCGACCCTGGCAGTCGGACCGTGATGCAACCCATCGGGGATGAGACAATGTCTACGTATTTGTCAAGGATAGTCGAAAAATAATCCTTGCCCCTATGGCACCAGAGAACTACCACGAAGCTTCTAAAGTGGAGAGGAGTTCCCTCTTGACCATTTGGAATTTAATGGAGGAATTCAAGAAACCTGGCGAGGTGTATGCCGTAGTGGTGAAAGGCGAGGAAGAGGAACCCTCAAACATTTGTCCAAGTTTAAAACTGTTGCTAAACAAATTCAAAGAAGTCTAGCCCGAGGATTTACCTGATGGATTGCCCCCCATGAGGGACATCCAACATCACATAAACCTCGTCCCTGGGGCTAGCCTGCCTAACCGCCCTCATTATCGGATGAGTCCGAAGGAGTGTGAGATACTTCAGGGGTAAGTGGAGGAATTGATCCGTAAGGGTCTCTTGAGAGAGAGCATGAGCCCATGTGCCGTACCAGCATTATTAACGCCAAAAAAATATGGAAGTTGGCGCATGTGTGTCGACAGCCGGATAATCAATAAAATTACCATCAAGTATCGGTTCCCAATACCACGGTTGGATGACATGCTCAATATGCTAGAAGGGGCTAAGGTGTTCTCAAAACTAAATCTAAGGAGTAGGTACCATCAAATTCGTATCTGACCCGGTGATGAGTGGAAAACGGCATTCAAGACCAATTAAGGGTTGTATGAGTGGTTGGTCATGCCCTTTGGCCTATCGAACGCACCAAGTACTTTTATGAGTTTGATGAATCAAGTTCTAAAACCGTTCACTGGCCAATTTGTGGTAGTATATTTTGATGATATATTGATTTATAGCCAGGATGAGGCGGAGTACAGGAAACATCTCAGGCAGGTGCTGCAGGTCCTACAAATTAATAAGTTATACCTCAACTTGAAGAAGTGTAGTTTTTTAACTGACAGCCTATTATTTATATGATTTGTTGTAACGTCCACAGGCATTCGTGTGGATGATGAAAAGGTGCGAGCTATTAGGGAATGGCCGATCCCGACAAACATTCATAAAGTGAGGAGTTTTCACGAGTTGGCGACTTTCTATCGTCGATTTGTGAGAGATTTTAACACCATAGTCGCGCCTATAAAAGATTGCATGAAAAAAAGACCGTTCTAGTGGACCGAAAAAGCTAACAAGAGCTTTCATGAGATCAAGTATCGTTTGTCTACAACACCGATCTTAGTGCTTCCTAATTTTAACAAATTGTTTGAGGTTAAGTGTGACGCTTCATACGTCGGAATTGAAGGAGTATTATCACAGGAAGGCAGGCCGGTAGCCTTCTACAGCGAGAAGCTCAGCGAAGCCCAAAAGAAGTGGTCGACTCATGAGCTTGAGTTGTACGCAGTTGTTCTGGTGCTGCGACATTGACTGCATTATCTAATTCAAAAAGAATTTGTTCTGTACACTGACTATCAAGCATTAAAGTTTATTAATAGTTAGACTAACGTGAATTGTGTGCATGCTAGATAGGTTACGTTTTTACAAGAATTCACATTCGTTCTGAAGCACAAGTCAGGGCAGCAGAACAAGGTGGCTGATGCACTTAGCCGTCGTGCATCACTACTCGTTACGATGAGCAACAAGGTGGTCGGGTTCGACTGTCTCAAGGAGCTGTATGCCGAGGATGAGGACTTCAAAGATTCTTGGGTGAAGTGCCAAGAAGGTCACCCCAGTGACCTTCATATACAGGGCGATTTTCTCTTCAAAGGAAATCGATTGTGCATCCCCAAAGTTCTCTGAGGGAGCAGATTATTCAAGAGCTACATGGAGGTGGCCTCGGTGGACACCTTGGGCGAGACAAGACGCGAGCTCTTATAGAAGAGCGGTATTACTGGCCGCAATTAGTACGTGATGTGGGAAAAGTCGTACAACGTTGTCATGTTTGTCAGACCTCCAAGGGGCAATCTCAGAATACGGACCTCTACACCCCGTTACCTGTGCCTGACGGTCCTTGGGAGGATTTATCAATAGACTTCGTGCTTAGTCTCCTACGAACACAACGCAGTATGGATTCGAAGTTCATGGTGGTAGATCGTTTCTCTAAGATGGCACACTTTATCCCATGCAAGAAGACCCTCAATGCAACACACGTGGTGAATCTATTCTTTAAGGAGGTCGTACGGCTACACGGGGTCCCCAAGACGATTACTTCTGATCGTGACACGAAGTTCATTAGCCACTTTTGGCGGACTTTGTGGACTCAATTCGATACACGACTTCAATTCAGCAGTGCTTACCACCCACAGACTGATGGGCAGGCCGAAGTTGTGAATCGCATGTTGGGAAACCTCCTTCGCTGTATTTCAGAAAAAAAAACTGAAGCAGTGGGATTTGGCCTTGTCTCAAGCAGAGTTTGCATTCAACAATATGGTGAACCGCTCGACAGGAAAATTCCCGTTTCAGGTTATTTACGGACGAGTACCTCGCCACACACTAGACTTGATCCCCCTGCCCAGGCTCCCAAGCATGAGCATTGCAGTAGAACATATGGTTGACAAGATCATGGGCATTCATGCGGAGGTACAAACCAAGCTACATACCTCGAATGAAAAGTAAAAGGAGCAAGCGGACAAGCATCAGCGACAAAGTGTTCGAGGTAGGCGATCAAGTAATAATCCATCTGCGCAAAGAACGATTTCCAATCGAGACGTACAACAAGTTGAAGAATAAAAAGATTGGACCGGTACCAATCATCCGAAAGATCAATGACAATGCTAATGTTGTTGATCTTCCAGATGACATGGCGATCTCACGGACTTTCAACGTCACGGACCTGACCGAGTATCATGAACCAGCGCAGGATGAGAACTCGAGGACGAGTTTTTTTGAAGTGGAGGGGACTGATGTAGAGCGGGTCGCGGACAGTTTCATGGCCAAGATGGATTTAAAAAAAAGGCCCAGTCGGCGACAGAAGTGATCCCAACCATTGGACCTTAAATTGGGCGTATCTCACAATCCGGAATGAGTTACCTGACGTAAAATATATGATTTTGGGGTAGAACGAGCTACTTTAGCCAACCAACCCTGCTATGCCGGGTTGCGATGCTCGAAATTGTGAAAAACCCCTGGATCGACGATCGTTTCCCTGCTTTAATTTCGTTTTTACTATAAATAGTAAGTTTTAGTTTGATTATAACTCTTCATCCGTCGGGCTTTAGGAGTTGCGCCCAACGTGAAAAGAGCTTAGAATAATTAAGAGAACGGTTTGGTGAAGCCAAATAGGACACTTACTATTTTTGGCCGAAAACCTTGCGCACTAGTAGACATCACGACCATCTATAAATAGTAAGTTTACTATTTATAGTAAGTCGCGATTTCTAGGAGTTTTAGTTGTAGTTTGATCCTGATTTCTTTCCCATTGCTTAGTACCCCTATTTAAAGGGTTGTGAACTCGTTTTTAGTAATCAATTAATCAATTTCGAATTTATTAGAATTTATTTCTATTTTCTACTTTCTTTCCTCGTGGATTCGAGAAGTCTCTGTGAGGAGTCCAGAGAAGCTCCGTGGATTCGGAGTATTTATCCTCATCACGTTCATCCCTGCCTCACATAATCATTACAATAGCAATGACTAGAGTCCATACCTGTAACAAATGTTGCTTTACCAGAGAGCCCATCTCCCCAACAATCCTTTGCAGGCTTTCTGGCTTCAAGAAAGTAAGCATTCCACCCCTGACTAGTTTATGCCTGTTTCCTGCAAGTTCAAAAATGCTATGTTTACCCAAGATAGATACAACCATGGCAGGCTGATTGCTTCTGATGGTGTCGTCCTTGGCATTGAAGATGAACCTGTTACCGGCTTGACCGATAATATGAACCACTGGAGAGCCTAAGATCGAGGTCTTGAAGACCGGTCCATACTTGGCCACCCGACTCTCTACCCATTCCCAGTTCTTGTTTTGCTTCTGAGCCCTCATAAAGCTTATAGTTTCTCCGATGAACGGGAATCCTAATGACCCAGGAGGCAGCTTTTTCCTGTTCAAGTAGGAAATTTTGAATTTGAAATACCCTCCAAAAATAACTAATATCACTAGGACAACAGCAAGAAATATGCTTTGGACATTAGGTGAGGCTTGTACAAGGCGAGTGAAGATAGCATCCATTTCAGGTGCCAAAAGATCTAATTTCTCTTCTCCCTGTATCAACGGACTCGGGAAGCCCAATTCAATAGGAGACTCTGAACGAGAGTGGGGGAGTTATTGTAGAGTTAATACAATCTTAGTCTACATTTGTAGTGAAGATGTTTGGATTGATTCAACACCCCAAATGAGGCCGGCATGGGAATCATAAATCAGCTTGTCCTCTTCATTTGGATGGAGAATCAATTTCTATAGTAGAGAGATCAAGATTCGGTTGGGTTTGAGAAGAATCATCTGATTGTGACTAGATGATACAAAATGGTCTACAGGCCTGGTCGAAACAAAGGTCGTTGGTATCAGTGTTTCAGATCACCAAAGAATAGAATATGCTGTAATTCATTCATTACCAATGTAGGATAGCCTAATTTATATCACACTAGTGAATTTGGTCATTGTTTTATTCGGTCTGTAAACATCCCAAAACGTCATTCATGAGGCATGCAGCATAATGAATGTTCCCCTCAGCCCAAAAATCAAGCCAATCTCTACTCAAAGGTGAGCCTAACATGCACACAAGATTTCAAGGTGGCGCATCTCACCTAGCAGATGGACCAGCATGCTCTGTTGGCTATGATACTAATGGTTTCAGGCTAGGGTATGGATTCCTGTGACTTTTCAAATAGGTTCCTTTGTCACATACACACAAGCAACCCCTGGCAAAGGGGAAATCAAGAATGCTCAACCTAATTGCAATCCTTATGGAGGATTGATGTGAAATCATTCATTCCAAATATACAATGCTCAGCCTAATTGCAATCCTCCTTATGGAGGATTGATCCCAAATCTTTCACTCAGTGTGACCACTGGTGGGTGGGTTGATGCTGTCGAAAGCTCACCCATGTGACAGTCCATCCAACATTGGCTACACATGAACCAAGAGAAGAAAATATAGACTGCAATACTGTGATGAAATTTTTGGTCTCTCACTGGTGCATGCCTGCCTCCAAACAAAATGACACCCAAATGGAAACCTATACGGCTTAAGGCTGACACCAAACAGAAAACACAAACTGGAGGCCTCACACAAGAAATGAGTAAAAACTGATACAGATCCATTCCCAAAAACAAGGCTTACACTCTTCTTCTTTATATCTACAAATGGCCATCTTCTCATTTACATTTTAATGAGTAATAAAAGGGTGGAAGCACCACATCTTTATCATTTATACTATGTTAAATCATAAACACAGAAACCCCCAAAAAAATGAAAATAAGGAAAAATACTATAAACAATCAAAATCCTTCAACCCCAGGCCGCCGAACCATTGGCACCGACGTTTTCTGGCTATCATCTGTTGGACTGTCTTCCATCGATACCATTGAGCATGACCTAGGAGGAAGTGGGATGGGAATAGATGGTGGTCGTGTGGGAGAAACCGAGGGGCGGATTCTAGAAGGTGGGGATGGTGAAAAACTCAATCTGGGTGCTAATGTAACAACCCCATTGAGGCTCGGAGACCGCAGCATATGCTTCCTGCAGATCGTTGCGGGCTCTTGGAGTGGGAACCAACAAGAATACTTCATGTCTTGAATGTTCTTGAGGGATTCCACAATGGTTCTCATGGTTGGCCTTTCTGAGGGGTCCTTCTGAAGGCACTTTAGAGCTAGGTCAGCAACAGTCCGGGCTGCTTTGGTGGGGACACGGCCTTTCAGCCTTGGGTCCATGATCAAGGACAGCCGGGAATCATCTGCTAGAAAAGGCCAGCTCGATTTGACCAGGTTCCGGTCTTCCTTGGGGTGGCGGCTGTCAAGATTCTTCCGGCCAGTGAGCAATTCGAGAAGAACAATTCCGAAGCTCCATACATTGCTCTTGGGAGTGAGTAATCCTCTCTCCAAAGTTTCCACTGAAAGATTTGCAATCGCCTGAATTTCAAACAAAGGCTTCACAAATTATATTAAGTAAACAAGGATTACTGGAGCCAATTCATACAGGAGTCCATCTGCTTTATGACCTAGCCCAAAAATCAGATGGTTATCTCATCAGGTGGGCCACATGCGTAAGATAACAGTGGCTATTGTATAAATTTGCAAATGGTCCACTATCAACATAGAGATGCTGCCACCCGACAAGTGCAACAGCCTAATTTGTTTGCCACATCACCTCAGTGGTGGGGTCTACCTGCTATGCAGCTTGGATCACCAACAATTTGGCACCAGTGGCCATTGTTGGGTGGTGCGGGCTCAGCAGAACTGAATTATAAACCCAGGTTCAGGAAATTCATCCATTCAAATTTGGAGGTTTGCTAGCCCCACATACAACCCTCCACACATGGCTACACATGCCAATCTGGGACAGACACAAGATATTGGAGCTGCATATGAGGTGGAATCCACCATATGGATCATCTAGCCAAATGCTCATCCTTGTCAACTATTAAGTTAGGCCCCGCATACACGAAAACAATGGACTACGTCTGAAGCACCTTAGTTGACTGGCCCCCCAAGTTCCTGGCTGGATGATCTACAAGGTGAGTCCCACTGACAAACAAGTCAGGTGTAAAGCACATATGCGAAGTTGACACATGTACCGTGTGTGCGGCTACCCTTCTCTCAAGATTGAATATAATTCACCACCCTGTCTGTGTTTGGTAATAAAATAGTGTAAAGTTCTATCCTCTTGGCAAAAGTAGAAAAAAAAAAAAAAAAATAGTGTATTTATTAGTGATATGAGGAGGTGATATCAACTCCATTGGTATTATATGATATGTTGATTTAAAGAACTTACTGCAGGGCTATTTGTGATCTCTGGATCTGGACAGTAGCTAACGCAACCATAACCTGAAAGCTTTGCACTAAAATCTTTGTCTATCTGCATACTTGCCGCTGAGAACTCGTTGTACATGGCCTGAAGATATGACAGTATCAATGATACAGTATATGTGAGAATTGCTACACTTTGTAAATGCGACTGCTGAGGTGACAAATTGTGATCAGGCCCAAGGATATTTCTTCAGCATCCTTGTTTAGTATGTACACATAGGGTAATGGAACGCAGTTATAGACGGTTGATCGGGTGGTCCCCACCAAGCATGGGTGATCTCCCTAATTGAAAGATTCTAGCAACCCATAATCTTTCTGCTTTTGCTGTTGAGTGAAAACCATTGTTGTATCTTAATTGTACATTAGCATGCCTGCAGTCTCCATGGATGGAGGAATGATCACATACAACCATAGCTTGCCAAGCATACCATGCAACACTATTTTTATGCATCTGTTCCATATGTGGAACACATGAACTGTGCGAAAGGTGGGAATCATCATGAAGATCACCTGATGTGAAAATCAGAAAGACACTAATCAAGTGGACAACACCTGCGTGTTGGGTCATATTGTCATCCATCCATTGATTTCACTGGTATGATCTTGCCCACCTGATGAGTGGATCGGTCTTGTTTTCATGCAAGGTGAACTTCATGATGGGGCGCCCAAGTTTTACATCACCGGGATGTCCAACATGGGGTACCAAGCATGCTTAGCATGCTACAGTTCTATGATGTCATCTCTCTATTTGGGAATTGCTCATCCACAGTGACCTCATCAGATCAACAATTTTGATGCATTTACATTGGCCCCGCTTGTATAAACTTGTGAAAGAGGATACTATATACATATTCCTGGGCTGAGTATTGCATGCAATTCCACTCACTAAACAGCCAAGTTCTAGTACCTGGAAAGGCCCTTCCTCGTGTAAAAATGCAAGACCTTGTGCAGCACATAGAGCCACTTTCATTCTGGCACCCCAGTCAATGGGAGGCCCATCAGATTGCCCATACAACAGCCGATCTAAGCTTCCATGGAAAAGCCGCTCGTAAACCAACATCCGTTGCTCAGAACCCTCGCGTGCATGAAAACCAAGCAATTTACACAGCTGGGGATGTTGCAGCGTCGCGAGCGTGTTAATCTCATTCACAAATTCCTTAAAACCCTGCAGAAACGCAAGCAATGATATTTTCTTAGCTCTCATGCTCTATTTATATAGATCAGGATATAGGTCCTTAAAGAAAGCCCACTGTGCCAATGCCAGTAACTCATCAGGTGTATCAAAGAGTTAAAAAATAATAACAATTCAACAAACATCAACGGCACACACACACACTCTAGATGAATGATACTTGCATGCCTTGCACACATAATCTCCCACTGCCATTTCAAAATGGGACCTGCTGAGAGTGGATCTAGATCTTGAGTATGTCTGCCATGTGTTCCCATGGTAAGTTGGTAACTTACGTGTGAAAAGGTGTGTGATAAGCCATGTGCAATTGCCACTCATACACTTTGGGATCTTTTTTATAGGGCCGCGCTACTCCATAGGCATATGAACGGGTATCACTTGAGCTAATGGAGCACTGTGGGTGAACAACTTTGTGGAGAATGGCTAGACTCCTATGTTACTTTTGCACCATTAAAAAAATGGTGGTGACTCATCCTCCTCACATGTAGCACAAACATGCAGCTACCGAGACCATCCAAATTGTGTAGCCCATTGTGAATGGAGTGGGTTCCATTTAGGCACGTATATCTAAAATCACACTGTCAATCAATCCTAACCATCCAATTAATACCCAGTGGTTGGTTAAAGGGTATAAATATTATGTGGTCCAAATCTAAAGGGACAAATCAGATGGTTAACATTATCTTCTTAGTGCAATCTTTCACAGTTGGGTACGATTTAGGTATGGATTTGGGTACCATTATGCCAAGTGCACATTTGAAGAGTCACCAACATTTTTTTAAATGGAGTAGAACCAAGATTGGACCCTAGCACAAGCCACCCCCCATTTAGGACTCGGTTAGCAAAAGTTACCCTAACCACATACCTACATGTGTAATGCCAGCATTTTCTATTTTTTAAGCATTTTGACATAATATGCACATGCAAGTCAAACACTATCTTGCATAAGCAGGAGGAATAAACAAGAAATACACTGTATGGGGCCAGTTGTGAAACAGAGGAACTTCATTTTAATAAGAAATTGGCCAACAAAAGGCATATGGAAAACTGTTCGACTTCAACGATACAGAGGAACAGTGAATCAGTTGTACCCTTGTCATGCATACCAACCATTGATCAATTTTGGCATTATGTCAGCTGATTGATAAGTGCTTCAACTGCAAGAAGGTGGACAATAAATATAGAAGCACACCATGCTAGAAAGCAACCCAAGAATGAGGGCATCAAAGGACCAGGGTTAGGCCCAGGCTAAGCATTAAAAATAATAATAATAATAATAATAATAATAATAATAATAATAATAATAATAATAATAATAATAGGACTAATCTGAACCGTTCAGAATACAGGCCCAATCCAACCACGAGGTGATGAGCCCACCAGGCAAAAACAAGCATAACGTGCACACAAGAGTGGTTCAAATTATCACTCTAAAGCTAGGTGTTCCGCGTCCGTTACGATACAGCCGTAAAGGGCGATACATATAGGTAACTACATATAGGTAACGGCCGTGACCGTTACACGATACAAGAGTGAAACGGGGCAGTTGGTTTTTTGGGGCCATAACGGCCATTACAGGCATAACGACTGTTAACCCCATAACAGTCAAAAAATGACCACTTTTTTCCCAATTTAAATCCATTTTCACCTTATTTTTTCATTTCTTTTCATTCCAAAAACTTTTCTAAATTATTCTACAACAAATTTCAACCACTCTTACTATAGTTTTTTGGATTAAAACTGTATATTGAAGCGATTTGAACGAATAGAAGATTCGAGGGCCATTCTTTCAAAAAATTGAAAAAAGTGGTATTTATTTTTTCCCCTGATTTCTAATTCTAATGCTTGATTGTAATGTGTAAATATTAGAGACACATAACTATATTCATAAATTCACCAAACAACCAAATACAACACTCACCAAAGAGTGGACGGTCATGCTACCATAAAAATGTTCAAAACAAAAATAAATAAAATGAATACATAGTTGGAATATTTACATTATTCTAAATTTTCTAAATATTTTCTAAAATTTTTTGGATTAAAAAGAATTCAACTGTTACAGGGGTCGTAACAGTCGTTATGCCCCTGTATCGGCCGTTACAGTTGATACCCGTATCAGTAACAGTTGTGACCGTTATGTTACGGCCAATACCCGTATCGGTAATGATGGTGACCGTTACGGCTACCGTTACCGATATGGAATACCTTACTCTAAAGGTAAATCTAAAAAGTTACATGCCCCAAAAGACAGAAACACATAGGGTCAACTTGTGCTAGCAAATCATAGGTTAACTATGCTTTTTCAGAACACAGTACCTTGGGGTTTTAGCCGCCTTCTGATAGAGAGACAGAATGCCAAAACAACACCAAATAGATAGAAGATGGCTGAGATGCCATTGTGTTTTCACAAAAGATTATTTGTCACATTGATTTGTTCTTTCCCTTTGCTAGACTAAATTTTGGAGTCCATTCACTATAATAAGCTAGTTTCGGATGTTAGGATTTCAAATCCCACTTTTCCCACCCATGTATTTATGCACGAGATCTGGGATATTCATCACATGGCCCCATCATGCATATGACATGGCCTGACAAGAGAATGACCTGATGACCGGTCCACTATCTGAGCAACATGTGCACATTGAATTCAGACCACCAATTAATCTCTTTAACCGCCCATTTTCTGTACACATATGGCTGATCTGATGACCGGTCCAGCCCGATTTTTCAGGTCACAGCACAAACACAGAGGATCCCACCAATGAATAGCCTGAGCATTGGCACATGCAGGGACTGACTCAAACAAGTAGCCTTCCCATTCCTTAACCAAGCACAAGTACATGATTGACACAACGGAGGCATGGGAACAACGTAGTACCTGAGTAGAAGGATGAAGGCGAGTAACGGTGGCCTCGAGCTTCTTGGAACCTGATGCATCATCTCCAAAAGAAGCTCTGTAAACCATGGATGAAAGACCCTCGGACATCCATCGCTCTGGTGAGAAATGTTGGCAAGCAGCAGCAATTTCTTCGTAGGAGAAGTTTCTAAGACCTGTCAATGGAGGCAAAGGCAGAGGACCAGATGCGAAAATAGGTCCACTGGCAGTGCTTGACTTGAAGCTTCCCATATTCCTCAAAACAGCAGTACTTTGAGGTGATGGAAGAGGGAGAGGTTGTGGGCTTGGGGCCCGTTGTTCCTTCGCTAATCCACCTCGACCCTTGGATTCTTCCTGTTCATCATATTCCATGGCTGCGAGGGCATCCCTCTCAGCCACATGCAGGCTTGAAGGAGCAGATAATGCACGGGTTCTACTATTGGTGGTACGGTGATTAACTGATTGGACAGGCTTAGCTCTAGTTCTGAAGCTTGGAGGGGCAGATTGGAGAGATCGTCCTTGGGTTTGTGGTTCGGGAAGTGTGGTGGGTGCAATCTCATGGGGGTTGACAGTTTTGCTGATGATGCAAGTGGGCTGCTCGCATTTCTTCTTCTTGCTTTTCAAGACTGTGAAACAGCCCATCTTTAGTTGGGTTTTAGTTCAGTTTCCCTCCGTTACGATAGATTCAATTTATTCCTGCAAAAAGAGATGGCAGAATATAAATCAGTGAAAACCACAAATTTTTCAAGAACCGTGAGGGCACCAAGAAGGCATCAAAATTAAACAAAGAACACAGACTTTTATACAAGCGAGCAATTGAAAGATCAAAACACTGCCAGAACTTAAAGGACCCAAAGAAGAAGAAAAAGAAAGAAGAAGAAAGAAAGAAAGATAAGGAAAGGATCAAGTCAAAGCACACCTCAATAGAGAGAGAGAAGGAAAACCTTCAATTCAAGCAAACCTAAAAAAGAGTTTCAAACTTTCCAAAAGAAATTCAAAGCTCGCCTCACCATCGAAAATATAAATATCACAGAAACATAAAACAATTACAAAAAAAAAAAACTGCAGATTCTTTTCTTTTCTTTTTTAATTTTTCCTTTGTAAAAACCTAGCAATAGGATCGAACACCCTGATAAACTGCTCAATTCACGGAAATCACTGCCCAATTCACATGGCTTCATCTAAATTATTCAAAGGAAAACATGCCGAGAAATCAATTCACAATATAAGAGAAGAACGGAATCCATATGAGTCCTTGCCAAAGATCCAAAGTCCAACCAATAACTGATTCAGTTCAAGAACGGAATCCATATGAATCCTTACCAAGGATCCAAAGTCCAACCAATAACTGATTCAGTTCCTACAATAACTATCGAACTCACACAAATCCATCTGATCTTTTTTTCCAAATAGAACCTCTGCCTGGCAATCAAACCCTTGTAAATAATCAAAATAGCTGGAAAAAAAAAAAATACTAATGAATTCCATAGGAAATCTGCTTGTGCCGCTAGTAAACAATTCACGATTTTTGGGGTTTCTACTTTCAGTACAACTCCCAAAAACCATGAAACGGTACTTGTGTGGATTTAAAAGGTCTCTTTCTATATATATATATATATATATATATATGGGAGAAAGCAGAAATTGCAGAATCATATATTACTTTCCGCCACTCTAGATAAATAAAAAATAAAAGATAATAATAAATAATAAAAGCTTGATTTCCTCGAAGTTTGTATTCATCAAACTCCAATAAAATTCATGAATTTCTGTGTTGAAAGCCGAAGAACGAAAAAACTATTTTACTTTGAAAGGATCCAAATTACAATTAGAAGTCAAAAGAATACCACAAATAACCACCTTAAAATAGCAAAAAGATAATATCGTCCTGAGTAGAATATATGTCGAACAGAACAGGAAAAAAAAGAAGAAGAAGAAGAAGAAGAAGAAAGAATTTGGAATTCCAATGAAATAATGGAAATAAGAGGACCGCAGAAATGAACAAATTTCGCATTTAAAGCCCCATTCCAACTAACCTGGCAGTAAATCAATTCCTGCAATAGTTCCAAACAGAAAATCTATTCTGAATCCTTCCCCCCCCCCAAAAAAAAAAAACTTCGAAAATTACCAAAAGTGACATCCAATAACCGAAACAGATCATGAAATTCTGCATCTCAGGAATAAATAAATAAACATGAAGGATGAAAAAGATTGAACAAAACAGCATTAACGAATTTCTAAGAAAATTACAAGAATTCAATTAACAAAAAAAATGATTCTTTCAGAAAATTATTGAAAACGAAAAGGAGCAGAATTTAACCTCAGAGAATCTTTGCAACTCGATACAAAACATCGATTCCATAAAATGGAAAAAAAAAAAAAAAAAGAATTTTTAAGAAGCCCATCAAAGCAGGACATCAATTTCCTCAAACAGGGATAATTTCACAAATATTCCCAAGACCTCAACATCATACGCCAAAAAAATAATAATAATAATAATAATAATAATAATAATAATAATAATAATTCTGAGAAAATTACCAAAAGAGCACCTCAAATTCGTCAAAACAAGCACCAAATTCTAGCAAAATTTTGGAAAAAGTGCAAAACAAAAAACTGACAAATCTAACCTCCAAAGAATCCATTCAGCTCACTCCAATCTCCGATTCAACAAAAATCGAAAAAAAAAAAAAAAAAAAAAAGTACAAAATAGACAAATCTTTTATGAAATCACCATAAAATATGACCTCAAAATTCCAAAATAATAATAATAATAATAATCTCCAAATTCCATTCCAATACTCTCAGAATCTCCATCTCCCAAATAAAAGAAAAAAAAAAAAAAAGTAGGAAACGAAAAATGACGATTCTAACCTTGAAAGAATCGCTGCAACTCACCGTCTCCGATTATCTTTTTCTCTGTCTCTCTCTCTCTCTATCTCTGTGGGAGCAGATTCAACAGGGAAGAAAAATCAAAGGAAGAAAACAAAAGAAAGCCCTCGTTTTGTTCGATCCCTCGAAAGCAATAAGAGAGAAATAAATTGAAAAAGCTAAAACCCTAACAAATAATAACTTTTGTACTCGCGCGCGTGAAATTTAACTAAGCTCCTCGCGTTTCATACGAAGAAATTCCCTAATTTTCTAACATCTGGTCCATTGATTAACTACGAATTCCTTGATAATTTTCTACTCTGGTTCATTTTATCAAGATAGTTAGAATGAAACATATATCAATACTCTTATCCACATTATGTTCTTCTTACGAAATTAAGAAACTACCTTTTGGTTTATTAATGGGTTGGATATTTTATATGTATTTTAATTTTACAAGTGTGACATGAATTTATTCAATCATCTCAAGCGAGCGAATACATTCAGATTTCTAAAGAGAGAAAGAGGGCTGCAGCAGTCAAACCTATTTAAAGGAGATGACGTTGAAAAAAGCAGCGGAAACGGTTTTATATTCCGACTACGATGGAAATACCCCTGCTTTTTGAATAAATAGCATAAGAGAGGACTCGGTTGCATACAGTGCGGGAGCAACTTGTTGGTACTGTTGTCTCATGATCAGAACCGTTTAAAAGGTGGGCCTCACAAAGGATAAGTCAGCAATAGCTCATGGTGTGTCCATTGGGACCTGCCTCTTGAACGGTTCTGCTCGCTCCTGCATATGTCCAACTTTCCAACGGTTCTCCACAAACGCGCCCCGGTTTTCTGGTGGCCCCGAGATCCGGTCCGTCCACTTATTTTGTTCGAATGGAAAAATAAAAATGATGCTTTTAAATGATCAGCCGTGGGTCCGCATTCAACTGAACCACTGAGCAGTTGGTCTAATTTTGGTTAGCACGTTAGGACACATACCTCACTGTTGGGGCCGCACCCTACTTGGGAATCGATGTCAGTGTTAAAACAGATGTTATCTTAACTCAGTCCACTTAGGAGGCTTGTTTTGATTGCAAGTTGCTTCGCAGGGTTATTAATATGCTTAGGTAATTTATTTTACTTTTATATATATATATATATATATATATATATATATATATATAAAGTGAGGAACTGAGGATAAACTCCTTTCTTATTTAGCCATGGCAGAAGCCCGAAAAGTTGAAAAAAAAAATTAAAAATTAAAAATTAAAAATTAAAAAATTAAAAAATTAAAATAGTAAGCTTTTAAGGAAAATAAAAAAATGCCTACAACTTAAGAAAGTCATCAAACAAAGAAAGTAGAAAAGTAAAGAAACAATACATCGGCTAATAAGCTGACACATGGCAGCACAGCTGAATAAAATATCCAGATGAATTTAACATAGCAAATGTGATCTGCATTATGAGGTCTCGAAGAACAGGGAACATGGCTACCATGAAGACACGTGTCATCGTGCTGGGAAGACGTTGCGTGATGTGTGGCAAAATGAAGGAGGATATAGGCCCGTAACGGGTAAAAATGATGGGCTAAGGAAGAAAGGTCAGCTTAGACCTTTGTGATCGTCATGCGATTAGCCAGCACCAGTTACGCAATTAGCCAGCACCAGTTACGACTGAGAGCCTTCAACAGCCAGAAAATAATAATTCATTATCAGATAAACAACTTACTCCTCGAACTCGGTCATTAGGAGAAGAAGTATCTAAACTCCCATCAGATGTCGAGCCTTTCCACGGTCCTATCTATTTTCGAGTTGCTCCTCGAAACATCTCTTGGTGAGGGCCTTTGAAGTATGACCCCGCACCAGGCAAGAGTCTAAGCAGCTATACTTAGGGAAACTCTGTCCCATGCGGTAAGATGAAGGGGATGATTATCCCCGATCCTGTCTATATTCTACTAAGGAAAGGATCTCGATCTCAGTGCTCAGACACGAATCCCAAGGACAGGTCGGCAAGTTAACAATCTACTCGATACCAAAGGAAAACTCGACCACGGCTTACTAAAGAATTCAGGTCGACAAACTACCCTTTGTTGCATAGCACGCCAACAATGCAGTGAGACGAGATCCAATTTCGAACCTCACCCACAAATGATAAACAAGAAGAAATATAAACTAGAAACATATCAAAGCAATCCAAACAAACCACAAGACAAGATATACATGGAAAAACCCCAACAAGGGTAAAAAACCACGGATGTAATCTTCCACTATGAAGAAAAACAGAGATTACAAAGCGATATACTAACCTCTCCCTTGGAAATATAGAGAAAACCCTTTGCCCATACCTGAAAATTATTTCTTAATGCTTTCCAATTCCCTAGAAAAGCCCTAGGGATACCTATATATAGTTTAGGCAACTCCCCTTTTTGCACCCTTGTGAAAGGCGACATAGAAATCTGCAGTCCGCATCAGATTCAAAAACGAATCTGCGTAACCATGACCGGTTGAGTAGACTGTACGACCGGTCGAGCGGACCCCACGACCGGTCGAGCACCTTGGAACTAAAAACCTTATGCTTGTTGGACTTTGAGTTATGTCAGTCCAAACCTGGTCACGATCGGTCGAACAGGGGCCACGACTGGTCGTGCGCTGCTACAGATGTGGCTCCACTTCTCAACAATCTCCCACTTGGAGACACATCGCCATAACCCTTCTCTTCTTCATCTGGAGTGCATCGCCTCCCCGTCTTCAAGCCTGAAGACCAATCAAAGTTGAACAGAGCTTCAGATTCTCCCATCTGACCGCCTTGGTCAGCATATCCGTAGGATTCTCACTTGTATGAATTTTCTCCAGAGTAATCGATCCATCTTCCAATAGCGAACATATGAAGTGATATCTGATGGCAATATGCTTGGTCCTTGAATGAAAGGCTGAATTCTTAGCCAAGTGTATTGCACTCTGACTATCACTGTACAGCTTGCAATCTGCTTGCTTCTTACCCAACTCCTCCATGAAACCTTGCATCTACATCATCTCCTTGCATGCTTCTGTAGCCGCAATATATTCTGCTTCTGTCGTACTGATAGATACTATTTTTTGTAACTGAGAGACCCAACTAACTACAGCACTATCCAGAGTAAAGACATAACCTGTAGTGCTTCTTCTGCAATCGATATCTCCTGCCAAATCTGAATCCATGTAGCCTTGTAGCTTGATTTTCGATCCACCATAGCACAGCCCTACATCCTTAGTACTTACCAAGTATCTAAGGATTCACTTCACAGCTTCCCAATGTTCCTTCCCGGGGGTTATCATAAACCTGCTAACAACTCCCACTGCATGAACAATGTCTCACCTCGTACTCACCATAGCATACATGAGACTCCCAATAGCTGACGTGTATAGGACTTTAGCTATGTAGTCCCGTTCCTCTTGCGTCTTTGCACCTTGCTCCTTAGATAGCTTGAAGTGATTGGCTAATGGAGTACCAATCGGCTTAGCACCTCCCATATTGAATCGATCAAGTACCTTGGCTATGTACTCTACCTGTGACAAAATCAGTTTCTTGTTTTCCCTGTCACGCTTTATCCTCATACCTAGGATTTATTTTGCAGCTCCCAAATCCTTCGTGGAAAATTCTCTAGACAGTTGTCTTTTGAAATCTGAGATGTCCTTCATGCTTGAACCGACTACAAGCATATCATCAACGTACAGAAGAAAGATGATATACGACGTATCAAACTTCTTTAAATAACAACAGTGGTTAACATGACATCTCCTGTAACCGTTTCCCAACAAGAAACTGTCGAACTTCTTGTACCACTGCCTCAGGGCCTACTTCAGGCCATATAGACTCTTCTTCAGTCTGCACACCTTGTTCTCCTTTCTTGGTGTCACGTATCCTGTCAGCTGATGCATATATATATATATCTTCTTCAAGGTCCCATGAAGAAATGTTGTCTTAACATCTAGCTACTCTAAATGTAAGTCCTCTGTAGCCACTATACTCAATATCATGCGAATCGTAAACATTTTCACCACAGGTGAAAATATTTCAGTGAAATCGATACCTGCCTTTTGTTGAAACCCTTTCACAACCAATCTGGCCTTGTACCGTTTCGAACCATCGTGCTCCTTCAGTTTGTAAACTCACTTGTTATGAAGAGCTTTCTTTCTCTTGGGTAGAGTGACTAGCTCCCATGTACGATTAGACTCAAGAGAGTTCATCTCCTCATCCATGGCCTGCTCCCACTTAACCCTTGTATCTGACTGTAATGCCTCTTCAAAACACTCTGGCTCACCATTATTTGTCAACAGTAGATAAGGTAAGGAGGGTGAGTATTGGACCGTGGGTCTCCTCTCCCGAGTAGACCTCCTCACAACCGGTGTATGCGGCTTTGCCTCATAATGCTTTTGTGCATGATCATCCTAAGGCGTTGTAACACCTGTGTCCGGTAACTCTTCTATCTCTACGAATTCTTTCTCTTTGGCCTTATTTTCTGTCACACTGTCCTTATGCATCACTTTTTTATTGAAGACTACATCCCTGCTTCTGATGATTTTCATGTTTTCTATATCCTAAAACCTGTAGCCAAAATCATGCTGCCGATAGCCTATAAACGTGCACCTCCTGGACTTCGCATCCAGCTTATTTCAGTGCTCTGCATCAATGTGAACATATGAAGTGCAACTGAACACTCTGAGATGTACAAGGTTCACTTCTTTCCGAGTCCACGCTTTTTCTGGTAGCCCATCATCCAATGGTACTGAGGGACTTCTATTGATGAGATATGCGGCAGTTTTCACAGCATATGCCCAAAACGTGTTGGGCAACCCTGCATGTAACCTCATGCTCCTGCCGCGCTCAAGTATTGTCCTGTTAATGCGCTTAACCACATCATTCTGCCGCGGTGTCCCTGGAATCTTTTTCCAATGTTTGATTCCATTTGCTGCATAATACTCTTCAAGCCTCTTATCACAGTACTCTCCCCCATTATCAGATTTGAGACATTTTACTATTTTACCTGTCTCGTTTTCTACCATAACTTTTCACTTCTTAAATACATCAAATACATCAGATTTATGCTTTAAGAAATAGACCCACAGTTTTCTACTAGCATCATCAATAAAAGAAACAAAATAATGTGAGCCACCAAGAGATAATACCTGTGTCGGTCCCCACACATCAGTGTGTACAAGCTCCAATAGATGCATCTTTGCGCGTCCCGTCTTCTTGAAGCTTACCCTATTCTGCTTGTCATGCACGCAGTCCTCGCAGAATTCCAAGTCAATAGACTTTAGCCCTGGTAGCTTCCCTTTAGACAATACCACTTTTATCCCCTTCTCACTCATATGTCCCAACCTCTGATGCCATAACTGCCCATTCACTCCAGTTGATGCGACTGAAATTGAACTGTATGATCCTAAAGTCGCGTACAAAGTATCTTCCTTTTTACCTCGAGATATTACCAAGGTACCTTTTGTGATCTTCCAGGAATCACTAGTAAATGTCATCACATAACTAGTATCAGCCAACTGCCCCACTGAGATCAGATTACGTTTCAAACTCGATACATGTCTTACATCCTTTAATTTCAAAATCGTTTCATCTTTCTGATTGACATGAACGTCTCCCTTTCCAACAATATTGCATGGCTCATCATCACCCAGGTAGACTCTTTCAAAGTCACCTGACACATAATCACGCAGAACTTCCTTATATGAGGTGGCATGAAACAAAGCACCTGAGTCTATAAACCAAGACTCAGTCATCGCATCAAGAGATAAGATCAACGCCTCTGTGTCACTCTCTTCAGATAGATTCACTGAATCCTTCCCGCTTTGAGAACTTCCTTCTTGTTTCTTGAGCGCCCTGCAATCACGTTTCATATGTCCATTCTTGTTGCAATGCCAACACCTGTCTTTGTCTTTTGGTCCCTTGGACTTCTTCCTCGATTTAGAACGTCCGTGTTTATTGTCTTCTTTGTTCAGTGATGTTCATCTTCCTTCAACGTTTAGAGCATTCCCTGAAACTCTTGATGCCTTTCTTCTAGATTCTTCGCTAAGAATTAATCCAGCCACATCATCAAATTTCAGCTTTGTTGACCCTTAAGAATTACTCACAGTAATCACCAAACCATCCCAACTATCTGGTAAATTGGATAAGATCAATAACGCCCTGACCTCATCCTCAAAAATAATGTTAACGGATTCCAACTGGCTCGTGTTTGTATCGAACTCGTTTAGATGTTTAGCCATGCTCCCACCATCTGGCATCTTCATGTTGAATAGCTGTTTCATAAGATGAACCTTGTTGGTTGTTGAAGGCTTTTCATATATGGTGGTTAAGGCTTCCATTAATTCTTTTGTAGTTTTCACCTTAGATATATTAAAGGCGATGCTCTTAGACAAAGAGAGTTAGATCGTTCCTAAAGCTTTCCTATCCAATAAAAATCATTCATCATCTGTCATCTTTTCTGGTTTATTCTCTTTTCCTCCTAGAGGAATATAAAGGTCCTTCTAATACAGACAATCATTCATTTGCATCTTCCAGAAGGCAAAGTTTGGACCATCAAACTTCTCAATTCTAGTTTTCTCTTCTTCTGTCATCGCTCCTAATAAAACTAAACCAATAGCTCTGATACCAGTTATTGTGCAACACGCCAACAACGCAGTGAGCCAAGATCCAATCTCATGCCTCACCCACAAATGATAAACAAGAAGAAATATAAACTAGAAATAGATCAAAGCAATCCAAACAAACCACAAGACAAGATATACGTGGAAAAACCCCAACAAGGGTAAAAAACCACGAATGCAATCTTCCACTATGAAGAAAAACATAGATTACAAAGCAATATACTAACATCTCCCTTAAAAATATAGAGAAAACCATTTGCCCACACCTTGGAATTATTTCCTAATGCTTTCTAATTCTCCCTAGAAAAGCCCTAGGGACACCTATATATAGTTTAGGCAACTCCCATTTCGCACCCTTGCGAAAGGCGACACAGAAATCTGCAATCCACATCAAATTCAGAAACGAATCTGCATAACCACGACTAGTCGAGCAGACTGCACGACCAGTTGAGCGGACCCCACGACCGGTCGAGCACCTCGGAACCAAAAACTTTATGCTCGCTAAACTTTGAGTTGTGCCAGTCCACGACTAGTCACGACCGGTCTAGTGGGCTCCACGACCGGTCGTGTACGGCCCCAGATGTGACTCCACTTCTCAACACCCTTCAGAATGGTCGTGTAAGTCATCTCGGACTCTCCACTTGGCCTCCAACTACGTGTTTCTACTGGTTCTCATTATCCAGATATTATCAAAGATACCTACTCGAGATCTCAGCCAAGGATCTCGGGACACGACCGCAACACGCTTGAGATCTCGGGAGATATTCTCGATATACTTGAGATACGATTTCCTCTAAACACGCCCCTGCTAAATAGGGAGATCGCCCTCTAACCATGGCCTCCTTTCAATTATAAATAGAAGCATCCTTAATGGTGAAAGGTATACAACCAAACGCAGAAAATACTTCCAAAAGCCTTACGTTCTACTAAGACCTAGTTTGCCTATCTGACTTTGGCATTGGAGGGTCCCCTGCTGCAGCCAGGGTCTCCATCTTTATCTTCTCTTGCAGGCATCAAGTGGTCAAAGGAGGACATCCAGATTTCTGCATTAACAAGCTTCGTGATGGCATAAAAAGAAGTCACAACTATTATTTTAGCTGGTAGTGACGCTTCTCATAACATATGACAAAAGTTGAGTGATCGCACACACGTAAAGCCATAAGCATAGTGCTTTAATTAGCATGATTAGCTAAGTCATTGATCAATGGAGATAACGCAACGTGATTAGCCAAACGCATCCACAAGTAAGCTTTTTACCGAAAATCATGAAGGATTATTCTAAGTTAGAAACACAATCAACTATGTTTGTTGGGTGATTGGATGATCAAAAGAAAACCTTATAAACTCATCTTGAATTAGGAGTGTAATCGGTCACATTTCTAAATTAGTCAATCAATTAAGAGAAGATCTCAGGAGGCGATTTCAATACGAGTCACCAGCAAATTGTCGTACGTATCTATAAATTCAGCAGAGAATGAGGAGCTCATGGCCTCACGCCACTCCAATACAACAAAATACTACTTTTTTATCACAATGTCGCCTATTCTTTATTTTTCATAGACACTTATCATCATCATCATTATTATTCAATTTAATTCATCCAATGTCAAAGCAGTGCAATGTTGTAAAAATAGCCTAGATTAAGTATGTTAGAACAAGATAGCTAGGCACCCTACATCTGCGATCATGTTGGTGGACTTAAGAAGATCTCTAGAACTTTGCCACAAAGTTCGACCAAGCTACAAACATGTCACTGTTTTACTATTGTTGCTTTGTCACGGAGTCCAATGAACGATGAACAGGTACTCATTTCATGTCCACGAAGCCAATATTTAAGCAACGAATGAATAGTCGTTCCCACAACTATCTCACCACAAAATGAGGAGCTGAAGTGATAACAAAAAATTATCACCCCCATTGACTTTCCTATCATAAAGTAATGTGGTTGAGTGCCAAACAGTCGATCATCTAAACAACAACTAAATTGCCAATGAAGTTCTGCCATGTGGGGGTAATGAATGGATTGTCATTTCCCGCAACCATCTTGTCACAAAACCCGATTATATGACGAAAGTTCCATTGAAGAATTGCCTATCATCGGTCGTCTAGCCATTGAACGCGGTCTTATGCGACGAACAAAAAATTGCCACAAAGACTATCCAGCCATGAAGTCAGCCATGTGACGAACAAACATCCACCCCTTCCTATGAACCACAATTGTCTCACATAATAAAGCATAGCCAGCAATGAATGGATTGTCATTCAAATGACTATCCAGCCATGAAGCTACTTAAGCAGGTAATCCAACTTTCATGCCTAACAACCTTCTTACTAAGAATAGAAAATCATTTTCGACAATCATCTCATTACGAACAAATTGTCATTAGTTATACTTTTTTTCTTTTTTCTTTTTATTATTCTCATTTTCAACTGAGTGTAGTTAAAACTCATTTATTTAATTGATCAGGTTCAGTCTAGTTTATTATACGGTGAAAATAATCACATGCTTATTTGAAAAATCATTTTTTGAAAGCATCATTAGAAGAAGGACAAACATTCTCCTTCACAAATCACTTAATTCTGAGAGTGGTGGCTAAGTAGCCTAAGCTAATATTACAATGCCTCGTGTCTTAAGGCATTCAGTTTGAGTTGAGCTAGTCCAAGCTCTAGTACACGCCCGACACATATATAAAATATACGATCAAATTTGAAACCAACAAATTTCTACTTATTTAATATATTTATTAGCAACCAAAAAAAAGTATAAAAGTATGTTTCATTTCTGACATCACATGAGCACTTATCCCTCAATTTTATTTTGTCCTCATAAATATCCAATGTCCATCATAAAGGACCAACCTTAATCTTCGATGCAACTTAGCCATATCTTTAATGTGAACCATCCATCATGTAGGGCCTACCTTCAATGTGGATCATCCACCTTGTGAGGCCCGCATTTGATGTGAACTATCCATCATGTGAGCCATCCATCATGTCAAACATTAGATGTGGGTCGTCCATCATGTGGGGCCTAACTTTGAAGTGGGTCATCGATTACGTAGGGCCCACCTTAGATGTGGGTCATTCATCATTAGGGGTCGACCTTCGATGTGAACTATCCTCATATAGGGCTTACCTTGATATAAGTCATCCATCATGTGGGGCCCACCATTAATGTTATTATCCATCACGTGGGCTCACCTTCAACATCCACTGCCCATTATGTGGAGCCCACCTTTAATGTCGATCATCCATCGAGTGGGTCTAATCTTTAATGTGGGTTATCCACCGTGCAGGGCCCACCTTGTATGTGAGTCATTCGTCATTAGGGGTCAAACTTTGGTGTAGGTCATCCATCATGTGGGCCCAACTTCAATGTCCACTACCCATCTTGTGGACCCCAACTTTAATGTGGACCATCCATTATGTGGGCCCCACTTTCAATGCGAGTCATCCATCATGCAAGGTTCGCTTTGGATGTGGGTCATTCATCGTTAGGGATTGACCTTTGATGTAGAATGCCCATTATATGGAGCCCACTTTGATGTGGGCACCATTAAGTTAATTATCCATCATGTAGGGCTCACCTTCAACATCCACTACCCATTATATAGAACCCACCTTTGATGTGGGTGTCCATTGTGTGGGCCACACCTTCGATTTGGGTCGTCCATCGTACTAGGCCACCTTTAATATGGAGGGATGTGAGAATGGTTTTTTGTGGAAGGCTAAGCAGCTCTAAGGTGTTTAGGGTGAGTTTGGCACATTGGTTTATCTAGTTTTAAGAGGGATGGGATTGGGAGATCCACTGTTCCATAAAGCTACGGCGTTTGGCTCAATGGACCAAGCATCCACTGTCATCCAACTATCTTCAATCCTGGATTTAAAGATGTCCTTTGGGAAACCCGTTGTCCAGTGTCTCAGTTCCTCGAGCCCATCCTCGGATAAGAAAGAGGGATTTAGGCGGATTTTAAAATCCTACCACCTCTATTCGATGGATTCAATCATACGGTCGCTTAAAAGACGTGCCTTGGAGGAGGTCCTCCACCATCTTCATGTACGTTCGACTGACATCGTCCAATACATCCCCTATATAAGGATGATCGATTCTACCTTGCAGGGCAGGATTCAGAGTTGTGAGCAACGGGAAGGGGATTTTGTCATGTGGGCCTACGGCGTGCAGGTGTGCATGGTGGCTTTCTCAATATGATTGTCATTTCATGTAATTTAAGTTTTTAAGTAAAAGATGGTAGGACCTGTGTTTTCTATGCTTACAAACTACCATGGAGGAAAATCAATCCTCATCCTAGTTTTAAATCCATTTTGATAGGTTTGTTAATGATACCACCATCTGCTTTCCTACCATAACGAAAGTGCACTAATAGAGAGGAATTTGTAAGGGGTATTGTCTCCTGAGGATGTCATGATAAACATATAATGAAGTGGTTCTGAGAAGACACTGGCTGCAAAACCTTTTACCATCCAATACATGCATACATCCCATATGGGTTCCTTCCTAGATTTTATTTTACATCCCAAGAAACCCTGTTACCAAAATTGATTTTAGGAGCTAGGAATGACAACTTTGGGTTTAACGAGATCTAATTTTAATTAGTCTAAAGGAGGTATTGGATGTAATCCTAAACGATATCATTATGGATAGAGCATATGCCATCGCTAAATGTATTGTAGAATTTATACACCTCTTTTAGTAGGGTTAAGACCCATCACATAGTCATTTTATGTGTTTTCTTGGGATGGGTCATCAATTGTTGCTCATCTTGAAGATGTATGCAGTTCTTATTTATATACCCTATCCAATTCCCCGTCTGTTATATTCGATATCCTAAATGTGAGGTAAGCTCTTAATCTTTTTCCTTTTCAGAGTATGATAGTAGACTAATTTTTGTAAATAAATTTTAAAGAGATTTGATGATCATGAGTAGATTGAGGGAATCCGAGATTTGGGTTGTTTTTGTTGTTTTGATCGGGTTTCTTGTTATATTGTATGCTTGTTTGGGTAATTTTCGATGCTTTGAATTGTAATGTTCTAGATTTTTTTCCTTTCTAATGGGAGAATGCAAGTCAAATTCAGGGAAACAAAAAATGTGTTGTATTATTTTTACATTTATTTAGTTTTTTATTATTGCTTGTAGAGGCCTTTTTTAATACATTGAATTATAATATCTCAAATTTCTCTCTATGGATTTAATTGAGGGAAGTCAATGGGAACATGACATTTGGGTTCATGTTTGATGTCTTTTTCCTTTGGCTGATCTCTTGTGCTCCTTTTAATGGGTCTGGTGAGATTTGTATTTTAATGGAAATAGAATAACTATACTTTAACAATCGCAAAAAATTGACCAGTACAAAGAATTACGCGCCATCTATTTGATTATTGACACATGGCCTATTATCAAGATATGTATTCTATTAACTAGTCATTTTTTTGCAAATGATTAGGGAGTAGGTGTGAACAATTTAAGTTCAATCCATAATTTGTACTATGAGTAGAGGACTTAGTAACCATGACTTATTTCATATCGAAATGTAATACCCAACTTCACATCTCCAACCATGGTAAATTCAATATATATTAATCTTCATCATGTAAGAAGTTATGTATATGTGTTGTTGCTTTCATAACATGCTCAACTAATGGAAATGTTTTATATGCAAATCCTTCAACGAATATCTCTGTCGGGAAGTTTTCCCCTGAAATTATCTTATTCTACAATTACTAGGTATGTTTTAAATCTTTTTACTATTCAGATTAATCATACGCAAGTAGTATTAAGTAGTTTCCATCTTACAAGTTCTAATTTTAACACCCATTTTTTAGGCTTTGGTGGCAATCAATGTTAGAGCCATGTTCAAATATTGATGTACACTTGGGTGATGTCTTAAGCAATAGCCATCCATGGTACAATCCACTGTTTTAAGGGTTCTAATCTAAAGCCTACCCTACCACTTATTGGGAAGAGAGAGCTCTGTCACATGTTGTGGAGAATTTTTCAATAATATTGTGGATGTGGATGAAATTCATCCGCAATATCCATTTTAAACAATGAATAAGACACCCGAGCTATGGGATTCACCATGTTGTACATTTAACTCCACTATTTTCATCATGTGGGAGCCCTTGGATGACCAACTGTGCATACATACCATCATTTATATTTCTGATGTGGGCAAAAAAAAAAAAATGTATTGTGCTACAACTTTGATCAAACTGGAATGTATGGTTCTTCTCTTCATCTAATGATGTACAGGTTAGATGAATAATGCACATGATGGTGACCCCATACATACGACTATGAATGGTATCCTATTCCTCGAGCTTGGCCTCTGAACTGTTGATGATCTGATTTTTATTCACTATTCGGTGACATACAAGTGTTATAGACAATTCAAAATGTGATTTTCTATGTACAGCATAATCTAATTAACCGGACATGTTAAGCAATCCACTTATGCAACTGGTAACATGGTCGTTGGGGATGTAGGAAAACTGAACAATTCAGCAAGTGTGGGCCCTCCCTGTTGAATTAAATATTTAAAAATTGTTCCAATAGGACAAGTCATTTATTTATTATTGCTAAATTGAAATATATGAGCCTATTGATTTTATCAAAAGTCTATCCATAGATTAATTATGGTACATTTTGTTGCAACTTCAATTGTTAAATCCCACTATTATGAAATGCTTCTATCCATTGTTTATTTATGCATAGAAAATGGTTATAAAATTAAACACTAAGATTAGTTAGCTTTTAAGAGTTCTAAAATAAAAATTAAGAAAAACTAGTTTAATCTAAGCATATCCAAATCTCAGGTGGACCACACCATATGATGTAAGGGAAGATTGAATGTCCACCATTCAAAATTTCCAGGCACTTGCACCATGTCTATTTTTCTATCTAAGTCATTAATAAGCTCAGGAAGAAAATTTTAAAGATTGGTGTGATTCAAAAATGTCCAAATCTCAAAAAATGTTTTTAATCACTGACACAGTAATGAAGGTGGGCCATCTGATTTACTGTCTTGTCTGTCCATCTCCTCTGCCATTCACAGCTTCTATTGTGGATAGGCCGCACTCCAAAATTGATAGTATCAACCATTTATTATTGGAATTTCATATGCTTGATGTATTGAGTAAACTCTGTGGCGCCATCGTGAGATGTATGTGTCTTATCCAAAGGTGTCCATCCTTTTTATGAGATCATTTTAAAGTCTTTCACTTTCATAAGTGTAAGTAATAGATAGGTGATTGATAGCGAGGATGATGAAGAGATGACCAAGTCCGTTGTTGTTCTCACAATGTTTGCATACGTTGTTGTCGTGGGGGAATATTGTCATCACTACATGTTGAGAGAATCGGCGCATCAAGGGGATGACGAGCGGGCAAGATTTATCAACTCTATCATTCATGCAAGTGACAAGGATTGTGTTACTCAGCTTAGGATGAAACGAGAAGCAATCCTCCAATTATATAATGTAGTGCATGAGAGGACACACCTACGCGATACTCATAATGTTATTCTGGAGGAATAACTAGTCATTTTTCTGTTACAGTTGGACATAACGTGAGTAATCATGTGATAGGACATAGGTTCATACGTTCAAGTGAAACAGTAAGCCGTCACTTTCACCAAGTTCTAGACGCAATAGTCTCTCTCTACCCTGAATATATTAAGCAGGTCGACACTGAAACCCCGGTTGAGATTCAATCAAATCCTTATTGGGCCACTTACTTCCAGGTACCATTTTCTATGTAGGGCTCTTTCTTCATTAGATCAAAATTTTTTAATGTTTTTTATATTGTCTTATAAATTTATTTCGATAAAATCCACATAGGATTGTATTGGTGCAATTGACGGGACGCATATTTCTGCTCATGTGGAAGCATCCTACACCCAAGCTTCCGCAACAAGAAGGGTATCTTGTCTCAAAATGTACTTGCTATTTGTTCGTTTGATATGACAATATTATACATGTTAGACAGATGGGAAGGTTCTGCTTCGGATGCAAGGGGTTTTACATAACGCTTTAACACGAAGTGATGATCCACTAATTGTGTCACATGATAATTGCTTTTCTTCAACGTCTGGTTATCATTTTCTTCATAACATACTTGCTGAATAGTCACTAAAAAAATAATCCCTCCTTGCACTATGTAGGAAAATATTTCATTGTTGACGCAAGTTTCACTCATTCATCAGGCTTCATGGCTCCTTACCGTGGTGTTTGATATCATTTGTAAGAGTATCGAACTAGGAGAGCGCCTATGAATATGAATGAGTTATTCAATTACCGACATGCACAACTGCGAAACTCAATTGAGCGTTGTTTTAATGTAATGAAGGGTAAATTTTCAATTTTGAAGAAAGCTGTGCAATATCCATTCCAAACACAAGTCAAAACTATGGTTGCTTGTTGTGTGTTACATAATTTCATATGTCAAGAACATGAATCAAACTAAGATTTACGTGATGTTGGTATACCTGTGAGGGACAGAGAGTAATCCAACACCAAATGAGGTAACCACAAACAATGAGAGGCAATGGCTAGTTCAAGTCACTCAATGGGAGAAAGATGCCTAGATTAGAGCTCATGATGAGATTGTGGAGCGCATGTGGGTAGACGCCTAAAATAATAGTAGGAATAGATAAGCATATTCTATTTTATAAGTACTTTGACTCTTAACATAGATAATAAAACCACTTTGTAATATGTATAAGTATGCTTTAATTAGGGACTTTTATGCAGATATTATAATTTTACTTCAAACGATTATTTAGCTCATGATCATATTTGCTGCTTGAACTATACACTTTACACTGTCTTTTTTCATAATTGTTTGTCCATGTATACATAAGTGGGATATTGGACAACTGGACAAGTGCTACACCTACACCGACGCAGTCCCCAGTGAGAACTCTGGTTCTTCCAATGCGTTTTCTCTCCTCGTGAAAAGTCTATGAAATCCCTTGCTGAGCCTCCATCCTGAGCCGCAAAAATCAAATGGACTAGAACTATGGATCAGGTACTGTTTTACACCTTACTTGAGCAAATTGCGTTAAGTTGAAAGGCTGATAATGGATTCAAGAGAGAAGTGTATTAAATGGCCGCTGATGGGGTGTTCAAACAAACTGAAATTTTGGTCAATTAGTAAAATGTGTAAAACCGATTACGCTATGATAAGAGATAGTACAGCGATGTAAGGGACATGCTGGTTGCTAGCAGATTTGGGTGGGATAACGAGCGTATGGTCGTCACGGCCTCATACGAGGTTTGGGAAGAGTTCCTAAGGGTAAAGATAGTTCAAAGCCTGATTTAAGAACATTGAAGTTAATCTGTCAAATTATATCTCATTCTATTATTATTTTCATATAACGACTAGTCGCATCTACTAACAAACTCCCTTCCTTGTATGTAGTCCCATTCGAGAGTAAAAAGATTGCGTGGCAAGCAGATCGAAAGAATGGATGATTTAGCGGTGATCGTAGGTTCTGACCAAACTATAGGATGCTACACACAAGGAAGTAAGAACATGTCCACATCTTTATATCGTATTCAACGAGATCTTAACGAAGCATGGACAAATCTGGATGATGACACTGATGCTACTATTGACCTTTCTGAGAAAAATATTGCCGATTCAATTGGAAATTTTCAATATTTAACTAACAGCCATTCAAGGAAAAATCGATCATTCTGAAACACTCCCAATCGTACAACTGAATCTGATACTAATCGTGTTGAGAGTACGACAATGAAACGGATACGACCTGCTCTTCTCTGTGATGTACTTGGCATTTCTCTAAAAAAATATAGCAGAGGCAATGCGTAATTTTAGACTTGGCAAGGAGGTCAATCAAACAAGTAAAGTCTGAACTAACTCTGAGTTCATCGATGTTGGTTAGCTCCTAAGTAGGGATGAGAAGCTTGCATCCTTCTTTGTTAGTCTTCGATCAGAACATTGTGTTGATTGGTTGAAAAAAATTATGTCCGATTTTAACGACAATGTTGGTGGTAGTTCCAATTGATGGATAAAATTAGAGGACTGTGAAACTTTCATATTTACGCTACAATTTGGATAAGTACTTAGTAAGAAGGTGATTTACTTAAATGGATTTGAAGGACATGTAATAACTTTAAACGCATATGTGTTTGTCTCGGGTCCTAATGGACCTTTCACATAATACTTTCATATACTATGCCACATGCATGACAAGTATATGAGCCTATACTATAGTGGCACTTAAATTTCAACTGGCAGGGGGAGTAATTTGCACTGTGGATGTGTTCCACCCATCTTTCATTTCGTACTATAGTCATCACTTTTACTGACAATCTTTGATCAATCAAAATTATACACTTACGTGTATGTGGTTTATATACAATCATATTTTCAAATATTCTGTCGATAATGTGAATGCAACTAGGTTCAAGCAAATATTATGCGGTACTCATTGGCCGTCGACCTGGCATATACCTTTCTTGGGATGAGGTAAGGTTGTAAGTTGAAGGATTCAGCAGTTCTAGACATCGATCCTTCAAATCAATAAAAGATGCAAGTGCATGGCGGAGTTCCAACCATACAAATAAGCCTGAATTTACAGCCACGTGTTGTGATGAGGTTGTGAGACCGACTTCATCCTGCATTTCAATCCAATTTATGTCCAAAACCATGGTTTGCAGGGATACATCAACGGATGATACCCCCATGTCTGTTGGGGATAGACTAAATGCATTAGTAACTAGCATATTGGTTATATTTATTGTTTTGTATATTATCATTAAGCTCTAGGTTGCCCATGGAATTATTTATACTAACTCTAATTAATTTCTGTGGTTTTCTAAGATATGTTATATTGTGCATGATGGCGGATTGATCACTGTATGGAAAAGTTCTAAAATTATGCAACTTCATTTCTCTTGATATTATGTTATCAATTATGAAGATGATAAATTTTGTATCTAATTGTTTTATAATCCTTCCTTTACTCCATATAGATTTCGTAAGTACTCTTCAGTAAGCATATTATCCTAACATATCTTTACCTAGCCTGAAAGAAATCGCTTTTCATTCTTTTGAACTCGTAATATGTCGGATGATGCGGTGGTTTGCATTCTGAATTTCAGACGGGTCATATCGAAAATGAGGTATGTCTCATTAAACTGTACTATTTGGAGTACAATTATAACTTCTCATGGTTTGCTTATGGTATGTTTAGTATGGCAGTCGAATTAAATACCTGAAGATGCTGGGTCTCACTTGTAGGTTCTGCCATATGATGATGTTTTAATGGTTTGAAATCCCTTTAAGTCTGGGTCGATAGTATCCATTTGATTTTAACCCAATTAGTTTGGACAAGATAGTAACTTGAAGACAATGCTAAAACGAGCAATTGTAATTTAATGCTACTTGTTTGTCAAAAGAAATCGTTCGATCATGAGGCATTTGTTTCACTGTACAATACTTTTACCCTCACTTGTCAAATGAAATTACATTACCAGGTTTAGATGTATTGGTACTGTCTAACTTAGTGAGCCTATCAATTCATGACAAGGAATGACTTTTTCGGAATTAAGGATCAACGTAGAAAGGACCGACTTTCTATAGTCAAGAATCTCATGTACGTAGGGATAAATGATTAGGTTTGGTACCTACTGTTATGAGATCATTTTTATGTTTACGGTTACTAAAGTAACATCTTACTTCATTTCTTTTTCATTTGTTGCCCCCTATAGTTCACCAAAATGACCATGAGTTGTGGGGGTTGAATATACGTATTTTATAGTAAATTAAATTTGTTGAACATGATCATATGGAGAAACGACGTTTCATGCCCTCAATTACTCCATCACTATAAGATTAGGTGGAGCGAAAATTTTCAAAGATGCATTGTACACTTAGGTGAGAAATCTATACCCAAGCTTCTCGTATAAATTCAATTTGACGTTGAGAAATGCATTGACCGTCGCTAACTGTGTGGGCATAACATACAATGATGCAGGTGTTGTAATCTTCAAAATGAGGACTAACTTTCATAGGGTTACTCGTCTAAGATATCCATGCAGTATGTATGTATGGGCTCACCAGTGATATTACAATCGATTCTAACCGGTTGCAATTGAAGCACAGTTTGGACTGCTAGTGAAGTTTTTGACTGCCTGACCCCATCATAACATGTGTAGCTACTTGGATGAGGGGCCAACAATCAAAGATTACCATAATTATGATGTTTATCTTCTTTGATTCCTTGTAGTGCATAAATACGTTAATAGTCTGAAGGTTTCATTAGCTCCTGATTGTTTCTACGCAAATATTTCTCTGCATGAATTGCGAACATGAAATCTTGAAGAAAACTATTTCTTTTGCATCACACTAAAGCAAAATACAGGGTGTAATGGAGAACTGTTTTCAAAGTATCTGAGCATGTCCATAGATGCTAGGATTAGTAGTGTATCATGGGATAATTTAATAGACCCAATCGTGTATGAAAATTGGACGGGTTTTAATCCATATTTGGAGACAAGGATGCAGATTCGCAGTGGGACCCATTGAGAAAAATGGAGTTAGCTGCATTCCATGTGGAGAGACACCTTTTTAATGTCCTAGACTACCAATCCTTCCAAACAATCATATCCATATCCATGAGATTCGACTGAAACCCACATCCACGCCAAACATGTACATTCCCCGAGCTAATAGGATTCGTGAAATCCTATGAGCAATCCAAACGTGGCATGGCAATGAAATCCCTAGATCTCTCTAAATACTTCACTGATCCAAATAAGTCAATTACAAATCAATGTTTTCAGCACTCCTGGGACATCCCGTGACATCTTGCAATAATTTTGTTTAAGTAATTCCATCCCTTCGAATTCCATGGAATTGAACTTGTCAAACACGCCCTTAGTTAACAAACTTGAAAAAAAATAACTATTTTGCTACTACCGATGACAGGTTCAAGGATGGTACCCACCCATGTAATTAACTTTGATATTGATGTGCCAACGATGATGGCCCATCAGAGGTAGAGTTGGGCATCGAGTCAAGTCAAATCGAGTTAGGGTTGACTCGACTCGATCCGGTTTTAAAATAGGCCTGATACGAACTCAATCCGACTTGATACCGAGTCTGGCGTGCCTGAATTGATCTGAGTTTGGTCTGGCTTGGACTAATCCAGACCGAATCCGATCCGGTTAGAAGTACTAAGTTAGGTCGAGTTGGTACCAAGTCGGATTGAGAGATGAGGGAGGAAGGCAGTGGAGAGGAGAGAGAGGAGGAGGAGGAGGAGGATGGTGGTGGGTGGTTGCCGGGCTTGGAAGAGGATGAGGGAGGGAGGGAGGGAGGAAGTGGAGAGAGAGAGAGAGAGAGAGAGAGAGAGAGAGAGAGGAGGAGGAGGAGGAGGAGGAGGAGGAGGAGGGTGATGGTGGTGGGTGGTTGTAACACCCTGAAAATCGGGGGTCGAGCATAAACTCAACTCCCGAATTCCAGAACATCACTTATGCAACAAAATGAATGATGATTGAATGTTGACTGTATTCGTGCATTGAACATGAGTGAGATTAAGCCAAAACAGCATATCATACTCCAGAGACAGTTAATTTTGCAAGCGGAAGACTATGTTAGATAGATAAAATATATAAACTATGATGAGTCTCCAGAGTGTGATAACATTACCAGGTTAAATAAATACAAGTACAGTTCTAAAATATACCAAATATGTAAGTTTAATGTCTTCTATCCCCAGTACCACAGCCCCGTCAATAATACACAAGACTGTGTCTTCGAGACCCGTCGAGAGGGTTACATGATAGGAGAACTCCTCCTCATCACCATAGAAATAGTCCGGCTCGCTTCATAAGCATCGCCATCATCTGAAATTCAACAATTCTGTTTGGTGTGTACAACACCGTCCCGTAACGTGGGAGTGAGTAGCTAACTCAGTGAAACAATAAAGCATAAGTTAACATGTTATCGATGCGATCAAGCAGTAATGATAAAGCAAGAAATCAAGCACTCCTAGTTACTCTGATTAATGCAAGTATGAATGCAGGTATGATGGATGCCCTCACCGACATACACCCTCATGCGACACCATCTCACGTTCGAGCATGCTTACATCCCACAGTGCTCCACATCTTCCAGGCACATGCGATGCATGATGAGCATGATTACCGAGTTTTTAATTAGTCCATTTCAAACAGCAGGATTGGGAAACTAAGGTACCTCCCTTGTATCATTCCCAAACATGATCCATTCTAGGGTCGTCGAGTCCCTAGTTAATATCGACGATGGTGTATTTTCTAGGTCACTTGCAGAGAGGCACGCCGTGGTCATTACGCACAAAAGGTTGCACCACTCCCCCATCACCCCTTAAACGATTCATCACTATACGAAAAAGGCCTAGTTCATACTCTATATATCGCGGCGAACCCTAAGGCACGCCGCAACTTGAATATGCTCGCGGTCACTACAAAGGGCCGCTGTGGTCATTACGCACAAAGGTTGCACCACTCCCCATCACCTTATCAATGTAGGCCGACAACGCGAATATAGTGTCCCATACCACCATAATCGGCTCACGAGTTAAGTTGCTCACCGGTCACTACGGGAGGCACGTAGCCCCAGCCGTAGGCCGGCACGGCTCGACCACGGTGTCCCATACCACCATGCCTGGCTCATGAGTCTTAGCGGATCGAGGTACCATGGTTAACGGGATTATCACTGGTAAGTTTGGTACCCTAGGTTCAAGCATTAGCGACCAAACATGGTGAACATACATAAGACACACGGTTTACTTGACGTGTTCGGCTGGCTCGAGCACACAACAAGTTGGACGATATGAAGTGTAGAAGCACCTCGTGTGGCCAACCACTATCGCCAACCGAAGTACGACACGGGTTCGCCAACACATCATGCGTGGCGGAATGAATCCCAACCACATCTTCAAGTCTGATACCGGATGCCTGGACTATGAACATAGTCCCAAGCTCAGTCAAATCCTAACCATAGCATGTGAAATACGACATAATAACATGGTAATTCAAGAACACTAGCAATCATATTATAAAGCATATCATGAAGCATGTTAATAAACAAGTCACAAAGCATGTTCAAAAGCATGTTATAAAGCATTATGCAAATAGGGATACAAATACTTATATTTCATAGGCGAGTGGTTAGAGTGAACAACCACATGGTGAATGTCATATGTGACTCTAAGGTAGCTGAGAATCTCATCTCAGCACCTACCTAAGGTTCTAACACTTAAGCACTTACACTCACAAGTGATTTCACCAACACTTGGAATGCACTATTTCAACATACATGACGTATGCTAGAGAAATGTGTTCTAGGGTTGTCCCTTTGCCAAACTAATATTTTATACATATACCTCATATTCATACAGCAAATAAACCTGACAATCATGTCAGCAAAATTTATACGCATGGGGTACTTCCTAGTGTACCCAACTTCGACATACATAGTGTTTACAAGGGAGTTTGTAATACGGCGATTCCTTTCGCCGAGCTAGTATTTTATTCATATATTGTATAATCATATATTAAATAAGTATGTCAAACATTATTCCAAAAGAAATACGTATACGGTATTTCTAACATACACAATTTCAACATACGTCGCATTTACAAGTGAACATGTATTTTGGCGATTCCTTTCGCCAAACTAGTATTTTATTCATATATTATATAATCATACATTAAATAAACATGTCAAACATTTATCCAAGAAAAATACGTATACGGTATTTCTACGTATACCTAGAATATGTGAAATTCCATATTTCACAACGTTAATCGAAACAGGAAACGGAAAGCACTTTGTACATGTGCAATTGCATGCAGATCATGAATCTACCATTATCTGACATTGAAAGCATTGAAAACCGCAACTTATACACTTAAAGTCCTCACCTTTGCCTTTGGAAACGAAACGAATCAGCAAGGGTAGTAGAACTTCCGTATACGGGAGTTTGGCAACCTATGGAACGAAATACGTTAGCTATTTCATAACCTACAACCTAAACAACCCTAAAACATGTTAGGGTTAGGGTTTCTTACCTAGAAACGACGCCGGGATCGCTGGGAAAGCGACAAGAATCAGGCGGTGGAGCCCGAATAGCGGCAGGGAACAGCAGCAGGGAATTCCTCCCACATCTCCCTCATTTTCTTTCTCTTTTCCCTCTCTCAAATCCAAATTCGTATGGCTGGAATGGGAGAGGGTTTAAGGTCCTTTTATAGCCTAAAATATTCCGAAAATAGACTCAGGTTCAAGGGTTACTGCTAATATAGGATATTCGTCACTTTTCCAGCTCAAAAGAGAGGTTCTGGTAGCCCTCCTTGAGCCAAACGTCAGACTTAAGCTCACCACCTATGGATCTATATGGGATTACGTTTTCGACTCGATCGGATTCCCAGATCGCACGTGGCGGACCACTTTCAGTTCAACGGTCAGTGGGCCACGATCCGAAATTCCAAGTACATGTAAATGTTCCTGAAATTTTTCTTAATCCGAGGGTGTAATTTGATTCGATTCGACGGTCGGGTTGCTTAATACTGACGCGTCAACGAATGATGCCAGATCACTATTCCAGATATTTATTTTGGATGGGAATAGTGTTTTTCACACTCCCTCGCTCCGAATCGAAACGAATGGCCATGGAACATCGGATGGAGCTGATTTTTGACATGATTGTTAAGCCCAGTGAGGCGGTCTTAGTTCCTTAGCTTCGTGTTAATCGGACTTCCGATGTGCGATCTAGACCTAATACGAAGTTTCGTTTCATTCCCGAGAGCAGCCGGGAAATGAGTTTGGTTCTAAACTTTAGGGTAACATAGCGTCAATGATTTTACAAGTTTTGGGTCTTGCAGATCGTATTTAAAGCGATTCAAACGGATTTCGTAGCTAATCTGGTTTTGCACTTAGTTACTTTGTCTCATTTCTAAAGGATTTAGTTCTAAGTGAATTCTGGTCAAGGTGGTACTCAGGCCTTTGGAGTTTGTATATAAAGTGATCTAAGTTATACTACTTAGCTAGTTTAAGATAGTGTCTAGGGTGAAAGTTCTTAGAAAAATTGGAAGATCAAGGTGATGAAGGGTGAGATTTGTGAAGGAAATGAGTTCAAAGGCGGCTTTAGACTTTGGGATTCAGTTCTGACAAGTTAATGAGGTATTAGGATCGACCCATTGCCTAAGGACATCTAATCCCAGGTTGGCAAAAATCCGGGGCGTTACAGTGGTTGTCGGGCTTGGAAGAGGAGGGGGATGAGGGAGGGAGAAAGAGAGGTTGGGATCGGGTCGGAGTAGGGTTAGAGAGTCAAGTCGAGTCAGGTTTCAGATCAAGTCAGGTCTAGTCGGATTGAGTTTCGGGTTGAGTTACTGGGTAACTCGAACTCGACTTGGTTTGAGTTCAGATTGGGATAAGCTTACTTGGTTCGGACGGACTCACCCATTTGGTTCGGGTCAAGTCAGATCGGAATGAGTCGGATGAGTCGAGTTAGCCGGATCAAGTCGTCCTGTGCCCACCTTTAATCAGAGGGATTTTCCAACCGTCGAATCATGTGAATCCTATGCATAGATGCATATATCATCATCCGACGGGCTACCATCAAAAGGATAATTCAAAAGAATGGTCAATGATCTAGACAGAAGTGGAATTTTCGTGGTGTGTTCTGGAAATGGGTCACACACACTATGTAGGTGGTCCGGATTGAATTCCATCAAGTGCGTGAGTATGATTCACCATATGCTGTCAGAGTGCTAGATCCAAATCCTAACTCCTTAAACGTGTGGGTCGTTCCGTAATTTGGTAAAAAGAGAAGGGTAGTTATGATTCCATTTAGGGCCTTGTTTGAAGTGACAATCCAGTCAAAGTTGGAAAATATTCTTTATTAGAGTTTTTAAGTATAGTCAAAGGAAGCGATATGATTTGTTCTGACCGAATGACGTCCCTTGGATTAGCGGGTGGGGGAGAAAGCGACCGTCAGGATTGTCGTTCAAACAGTTTCTGCGTCCCACATGACACCGACGTTTGCACCGCAAGTTACAACACTTCGGGAACACCTGGAACCGTGTTCCGTAAGCCACGTAGACCGAACTAGAACCTATCAAGAGGTGGACCACGACTACGCGTTTTGGGTGATCAGATCCATTCAACCAATTGACTACTGTCTGAATGTAAATCATGGCTGTTTTATTATTTTATTTTTATTTTTCCTCTGGACATTGTTTTTCTTTCTAGTGGTTAGGATCGTCCCAATGGCAAGGGATCGGAATTGTCCACAACACCTATTTTAGTGAGCCCTTCGAGCATTGGGACTCTAGTCAACGATGTATACGTGGAATCAGTCCGTCCATTAAGTTAGAAGATCAGCCAGGTTAAAAACTAAAATGACACCTTGGGCTGTCAATGGGCCAGGCCTTGGGGCGTGACCCGCCTCAGGTCCTACGGCAGGCTTCGGGCTCAATCCTAAGTCCGTTTAAAAAACAAGCTAGGCTTGAACCCTGTAAAACAGCCCATTAATGCAGTCGGCTTATTAGGTTACGATAATATGGGAGGAATTGTAGCTAAAAACCACTAACCTGCAAGACAAATTTAAGAACAAGATCGAGAGCTGAAATCTGAACAAGACCGGATTTCAATTGCTTTCTTTCTAAGGTTTAGAAGGAGGGAAAATTCAGAAATGTGAGTTTCAAGAATTGAATTTTAAGTTAAAATAGAAAGGAAATGACAATCGCAACCTAAAAATAGAAAGGAAATGACAATCTCGACCTCTCCCAAGTATGCTCTCGCTCATGCCAGCGTAAATAATAAACCCTAATCAATAGCTCGAGTGGTAGACTGGGTGAAAGATAACTTGTTTCAACATTGAAGTCTTGGTATCGATCCCGAATGAGGGTGGCCAGCAGTGAAGTGTGATCTGACAGTGGGGGTGTACTAACAAGCTAACAAACAAAAAAAAAAGAAAAAAAAAAAAAAGAAAAGGAAGAGGCCAGCGGAAATACTTCACTCTGGGAGGCTCGGGCTACATTAAATATTGTGGGCTGGGCTTAGAAAGTAGTTAGCATGGTCAGTTGATACCCCTAATACATCAAGGGAAACAATTTTAAAAACCTATAAATTCATGCAGTGTGGCCCACCTGGGTTATAGATGAGGCTAACTTTTGTACGTTCATCCCTTTAGTCACACCCGATGAAGGGACGAAGAGGCTTGATGCAAGATATAGGCCACAGTCACCCCCGGCCCGGTGGCTGGTGGTCGGTGCTCTGTGGGCCCCACCATAATGTATGTGTTTCATTCATTTTTACATATCATTTTAGGGCTTGATCCCAAAAATGAGAGGGATATAAATCTCAGGTGGACCACATCACAGGAAAACAATAGTGATTGGATATCCACCATTAAAATCCTCCTAAGGCCCACTGTACTGTTTATTTGACATCCAATAGGTCGTACAGATGAAGGGAAAAAACAAAGATTATCTTGATCCAAAACTTTTATAGCCCCCAAAAGTTTTTAATGGTTGACGTCATTCAACACTCTTTCCTTTAATGTGGCCAGTTGAGATTGGGATATACCTCATTTTTGGTCTCATGTCATAAAATTATCTTTAAAAAAAATAAATAGACGGAATGGATGAACACATACATCATGATGGCCCCACAAGCACTGACCATCAGGCATTGGCTGGTGGCAGAGGGAGTAGCCAATCCGTTTCCCACATACCTATGGATGACATCACATTACCATTGTACCCTATGGTGTGACTCATCTGTTGAGTTGTGCATCTGGCTGCATTTCTGCCATACGCCTTAGCACCCACCGAAGAAAGCACCAATCATGGACCAAGTGGATTTCACACGAGCAACATGATAGCCCTCAAAGCTTTATAGTTGTTACAGCTGCCTAAAACAAATATTTTAGAGAATTCTTGTGTGATGTCAAGCGTTACTTTCTATTTTGTCCCACGCCATATCTTCCTAAGGCCTCATTGGATAGGTTCCGATAACTGTTCCTAGCCTTGTGGTACTTCTGATGGACCACAAATATTAATTTTATTAAGTTTATTTAATCTTTTTACACGTGTGAATCTAAACCACTCAAAATCTCCGTTCCCATTAATCGACCTTTCCCGAAAGTACACGCACAAATTTACAGTCCGATTCACTATCTGATTTTATTATAACAAATTGGAGAGCTCACTATTTTCCTTTAACAATTCATTTGATGTCACCTTTAGAATGATTGGGATCATCTGATTAGTACACTTTTCTGCCTGTACTCCACTCATTCGGTTGGTTCTAAATTACATGGGATGCACTATAAAATAAAGATTTGATGGCCGATAATAAAATAAAATTAAATGGGAGAGCCGAGATGCTATGGAAAAAAGATGGGCCGATCCATAAAAGAAGGTCAGACCAACAACCAACATGAACCAATGGGCCAATAGCGAGGAAAGAGCCAAACCATTCGACGTATACTTAAGGTCAATGCCGACACGATCACGGGTTGGCACGAGCATAGGTCGGACTCTCATGAGGAATGGCTTAGTAGAGCTATCAAGCCCCCGTGAAGCCAATGAAGCTAAGGACTACTGAAGCCAGTGATCACAATGACATCATTTTTCAGTTTTTTCAATGAGACCACCGGAATCATTTTTTGGTTGTGTGAACGTAAAAATATGCATATTTTCTTTCGAAATGAAATATTTAAATAAATATAAGGCATCGATCTGTCAAATCTTCTGGATCATCTTCTGGAATCGTATAATTGTCAAAAGTGAGTGACTGTTCATCGAAGCATCCTTTGTTGGTTTTATTATCGGAACGACGTTGACCTTTTGGTAGTTTGACTAGCTTATCTTTGAGGCGCCATACCTCCATCGTCCGACCTTATCTATAGGATGGACGGGGTTACTGACTGATGGCTAGCCTTTATACAAGGAAACGACTCGAAATTCTCTCCGAGGATCCTAGGAGGATAGATTTAGGATCCCAAGGATCTCGGGAAGATCCCTGACATGTTAGGAGTTTTAATTCGACTACGATGCTTACTTGTTAAATAGAAAATATCATTCGACGGTGTGACCTTCCCTCTACTATAAATAGGGAGAACCCCCAATGGTGAAAGGTACACAGACTCTTACACCTTTAACCTTTTACACTATATCATCCCTACAAAGACCTGGATTCCTTACTTTGGCATCGGAGGGTCCCCTGCATTAGCCAGAGTCTTTCCCTTTTTTGTTTTCTGTGCAGGCATGCAAGGATGAGAGAAGGGTCTACCGGAAAACTACATCAATAGTTTGGAGCTGTCTGTGAGAAGCGACATCGAAAGTCATTCTCACCACTTTGTTAAATAATCGCCAGAGGGAAAAAGAAAGCTTGAGCCTCTCCTATTGCGCATGATCTTACCTAGCCGGAGCAGCCTGATAGTCATCGAGACTCCACCTCCCAACAACTGGCTGACTCCGATCCTACAAGGCAAGCACAACGGTCTTGCAATAGAGGCAGACGACTGCATTCTCTTTAGTAATAAGTTGAAGCACTGAATAATAACATGAATTCTATGAGGCGGTTACTAGAATAAATACAGTCCCGACAAGTACAAGGGATCGCTCAGGAAGCTGAGCAACTAGTCCACGATCTTCCTCAACCCTCCGACACACCTGCCGCTTCTAAAGAAGCCGACAACTTGGTTCAATAAGGCCGACCCCTTCTCATGTATCTGTGACCGTGGCTCTACCCGCTTCCGATCTATGCGACGAGCTGGACAGGAAAAAGCGAGGCAAAGCTCCCGTCGAATTCGTGGCCGAGAGCGGCGAACCATGGGAAACCGAACTAAAGGACTTGCGTGGTCAGATCGGGGACATATGACAAGTCTACCGTACAAATGCTCCGACCCTAATGGAAGCAATGATGGAGGAAACCGAGCCTCCATTCACTACCGACATTATGCAGGTGCAATTGCCGAACAGGTTCCGTATGCTAGAAATCACCCCCTTCTTAGGAACTATCGACCCGTCCGAGCATATGGAGTCATTCAGGGTCTGGACGGAGCTCCATAATGCGTCCACTGCAGTAATGTGTCATGCATTTTCACTGACCCTAATTGGAGCTGCTCGGAAATGGTTCAGACAGTTGAAGCCACACTCGATTAGCTCATTCTCCCAGCTCGGTCAAGTTTTCTTCACAAACTTTATCGAGGGAAAGGAGAGGCTCAAACTGGCCTCCCACCTTCTCAATGTCGTTCAAAAAGAAGGAGAACTACTAGAAGGCTATATCAAGTGCTTCAATCTTGAAGCATTACAAGTATGGAAGCATTCTGAGGAAACTGCTCTCACCGCAATAATGGGAGGCTTAAGAGATCCCAAGTTCCTATTCTCGCTAGACAAAAACCCCCCGATGACGATGGCTGATTGTTGTTCAGAGATCCCAAAAGAAGTATTCTAATGTCGAGGAAGTCTCAACCTTATGAAAGGCCGTCCAGAGTAAAGGAACAGTGGCCAAAGAACTGCCACTGAAAGTAGAGTCCAGCTCGGCTAACGGGAGTAAGGAAAGGAATGACGACCAATCACGAGATAATCAACGTCCGATCAAGCGGTCCGACAGTAAGTTCAAGTCATACATTCCCCTTAACAAGACACCCGAGCAAGTCTTAATGGAGATTCAGGACAAGCGCATCCTTAAATGGTTGAACAAGATGAAATATGATCCTGGCAAAAAGAATAAAAATAAATACTGTCATTTTCATTGGGATCACAGCCATTTGATGAGTGATTGCTTCGACCTTAAGGAGGTGATCGAAGCGCTCATCTGCAACAGGCACCTTGGGGAATACGTTAACTGAAGGGCAGATCGGACTATTTCAAAGGATGAACAGTCCATCGACAATGAGCCAATTGGAGAAATCCGCACCATCTTTAGAGGTTGAAAAGGCCAACTATATGTCCTAGAGGGGGGGGGGGGGGGGGTGAATAGGACTATGGCAAATTAAAATAAAATCAGCGGAATAAATTTAAACAATAGCCTTACAATTATAAATCAATAATCAATGCTGAAATCAAATCACCTTAATACATAAGTATTGAGAGGTTGATACAAATTCAGTTCTAAGGACAACCTTACACCATAATAAACAAGGGCTTATGGAACGACAACCTTATTTCTAGAACTTCTTTTGAATCAAGAACTCAATTTTAATAAAGATAAATGAATAGCAGAGAATTGAAATTAAATGCAGAAATGTAAATCTAATTTATTACAACAATCTCCACACTTGCTTGAAATGTAAATTGTTACAACATTCACATCCACATGTACATTCCACACAACTAAATGATAAAGGATATGAAAATTAAGCAAGCACTCAATCCACAAGATAAAGAGTTATAGTGGTTCACCTGTGTGTACACCAACTGTTCTTAAACAGCCACACAGAATGCTACTCCACTCCTAATATCCTCACACAGGGGATATTAACGTTCACTATCAAATAGGTTTTCACAGGTTCACCCAAAACCTTTACAATTGTGTCTTTTTAACTTGGGCTTACACAATCCAAAAACCCATACTTTTGAGTTTTCTGGCTCTCCTCAGAAAACCACACAATTTGAGATTTTTCTGGCGAATCCCAAACAAAAACCAAAAAGAAAAGGAATTTACAGAATTGTAAAATACCTGGATTTCTCCTCTTGTAGCTGCCCGGAAGAACCAATTGGAGTAGACGTTTGAATATAGAAGTTTAATGTCCACAACTCACTTTAATATGGTTCTAAGTTCTAATTGATTTTAGATTTAACCCAATTGGGCATAGCTATATTTGATTTTGATTCCAAGAAGAAGGAATAAGTCAATTCCTCTTTTCAAATCAGATTGGAATACAGAAACAAAATCAAATTAAATAAGCTATTAAAAAGAGAAAGAAATTATGCACAAAAATAGCTTGAAAATAAACACTAACTTATCTCAGAGTAGAGCCTTGAATTCACAAAAAAATTCAATGAAAAACTCTGAAATTCGTGTGCTATTTATAGCAGAAAAAATTCATCTTCGACTGGTCGTAGGGTCACCACGACTGGTCTTGAAATAAACTGATTTTTGAATTTTTGAGCGCGATTGCATCAGACCGTTTTACGACCGGTCGTAGGAAGTCCACGACTGGTCAAAGGCAGTCCACGACCGATCGAGACCCCTCAACGACTGGTCGTGCGACCCTTGATTTAGTCACTGGAGTTTGAGTCAAAGCATTACGACTGGTCGAAGGTTGAGTTGAGACCATCTCATGACCGGTCGAGCAGACTCCAGGACTGGTCGTAGGCGCAATAAAAAATTCGATAAATTACAACCATCTTAGGACTGGTCTTAGAATTTTTTAGACTGGTCGAGGCAGTACTAGGACTGGTCGAACAGGGTCTAGGACTGGTCTTAGAGTAGACCAAAATCTTGTAATAATATTCATTTGGATTATGTATCCAAAGTGACCTACCCTAAGGTCAATCTAATGGTTTATCAAACCTGGAACATCAAGTATGGACATTGAACACTTCAATTGCTTAGACCTTGATCTTTACGAAGCTTGATTTCTTCTCGATGTAGCTTGACTACTTCAGAAGCTTCAATGTAACTTTAAGTTGTATTTGAGTCCCGCATTTGAATCTTGAGCATGCACTTGAACTTGAGTCTTGACTTGGAGTTCTCTCTTCATATTGTAGCTTGAATTATCATGAAGCTTGAAGAATTCTTTGAGCTAGACATCAAGTGTTGATGATGTGTCTCAAATAAATTTATCAAAATACAAACACACAACATACGGAGGCGTTTTGACACACAAAATTTGACAATCAAAGAGGAATCAAATCATAGCACTTACAATCTCCCCCTTTGTCAAATTTGTGACAAAACACATCCCATACTTCAATAAGATAAGCATCACTTATACAATAACGAATCATGCACCAGTTGTTAACGTAGACAACATAAGCATCAATTATACAATAACAAATCATGCACCAGTTGTTAACGGAGACAACATAAGCATAATTATACAATAACGAATCATGTACCAGTTGTTAACGGAGACAACTCATACTCCCCCTGTCAACACAAACTCAACTCCCCCTGAGTTAATACACCTCAACTCCCTCTGAGAAGGTATCAATCATATAAGAATGCACACAGTCTTCCCCTTTTTGTCAAAATATGACAAAGGAAGAAACAAAGATAGGTCATGAAAAAATAGAAGTAGATATATCAACTCAGAATAATAAAAAGTTTGCTAGGTGAGTCAGAGTACATAATAAAAGAAGTAGCAAGTGAAGTTTTAAGATAGTAATCCACACAAACAAGAAATGAAACTTGTTAAACTTGATACAAACCAAAGATTAAACATTCTCAATCGGAACCAGATGATGGAGCAGGAATGTTAGGATCACTTTGGTGAAGGCTCTTCTGTAAGCGCCTAAAATATTTGCGCATATTTTTAAATTGTTGATTGTGCCCAACATTCATCTGTTCTACTTTTTCCTCTAATGCAGTAAGACGTGCATTGAAATCAGATGGTTCAAAGTCTGGATCATTTCCAGAATCAGAATCAATTTCATTAAAAATATCATCCATGTCAATATCATCGGCCGACAACTCATCACCTTCGACACCCATCTCAGCTTCAGCAGCAGCATCACCCGCATCAACATCAACTTGACCAGGAAAAAGTTCCAACTTCATCTTATTCAGGTTGGAATTGTTAAATATGAGGTGTCTGATAGGAGCCTCACCGACGGGCATAGCGATTAACATGTGAGTGGCTAATACATTTAACAGATATCCAAAAGGAATATCACCATGACCAGGATTACTACGAATTTGTATGATAGAGGAACAAATCAAGGAGGGCAGACAGATGTTAGCACCAGTAATGATCGAATAAAGAATATGAACCATAAGCAAAGTTAACTCAGTTTTGTTTCCAGAGCGGGGATACAGATTGGAAGTGAAGATACGATGCAAAACTCTGTATTTGGGTAACAAGTATCTGGTTTTAAGGGCATTTCCATTCGCAGTCCATGGAGCATTCATGTTGCACAATGCTCGAGTAAAAATACGTTTTTCAGATTTTGACACTCTCTCAGCAAGTGCACTAGGATGAACACCATCATCATTTACTTGAATATCCATAAGGCTGGAAATTAAGTGTCGATCAACATGAAATGGCCCTTTTCTAGTGTCAATAGTAAAAGTTAGTTGCTTAGATGAGAAGTCAGATATGCAAGCAACCATAGCTTGTGCTATGGATTGATATGCTGGTCCACCCCAGCGTAAAATGTTTTCCCAGCCTACAGATTGAAGGAGAGGAAGGATACCATATGGAGTAATATGATTTAAATCAACTGCTTTTTTAACAATAATATTGCGCATACGCAAGTCACGTACATGCGGAGGATCATCTTCAAGATCCCTAAGATGACGTCTAGTGATTGCATTTGAACGAGAAGACGATGCACCTCTATGAATTTTCTTTTTACCTCTAGATTCCATATTCTTGAAGAAATGAAAGAAATTTCAAGAAAAAAGAGATGGGTTTCTCTAGATTTAACAACAAGGAAGAAGAACCCAACAAGTTGAAGATTTATATGATATAGACACCAATAATCAAGAAAATTAAGAGTTAAGATTAAGATTCTTCAAGAAAAATCACTCTAACCTGGAGGAATCGAACACAAGGGTTCGACTAGTCGAAGCTCGGCTCGTCGGTGAGGAGGGTTAGAATGAAGAAGAAATAGATTTTTTCCAATTTAAAAAGGGCATCACACGCATGACCGGTCTTGGGATATACTCGACCGGTCGTAGCAAGACTAGTCGAGCACGTTCTCGACCGGTCTTAGACCAGAAAAAAAAATGTAATTTTTACACAATTTTAAAATTTAAACATATTAACAATATATATAATATGATACAAATATGCATAATCAATCATTTAAAATTGCACATACCAAGATCAAATTTCAATTTGTTAAACCTGCTTTTGTCGAGCGGTTTAGTGAAAATGTCAGCAAGCTGAGTCTCGGTTGGAATATATTCCAAAGATATTATTTTTTCTTCTACTAATTCACGAATGTAATGAAATCGAATGTCAATGTGCTTAGTACATGAATGCTAGATTGGGTTTTTTAAAAATGTTTATCGCACTGGAATTATCACAGTATAAAATCATAGTCTTGTGCGATTCCATAATCACTCAGCATACGTTTCATCCAAACCAACTGAGTACAAGCATTTCCTGCTACAATATATTCGGCCTCAGCAGTTGAGAGTGATATGGAACTTTTTTTCTTGCTAAACCAAGAAACTAGACAGTTTCCAATGTAGAAACAACCACCGCTGGTTGATTTTCTATTATCTATATTTTCTGCCCAATCAGCATCCGAATACCCAGCCAATTGAACACTAGAATCATAGGGATACCAAAGACCTAGATTAACTGAACTTGCGATATATCGAATAATTCGTTTAACAGCAGTTAAGTGAGATTCTTTAGGATTAGACTGATATCTAGTACAAATTCCAATACTTAAAGCAATATCAAGTCTACTTGCAGTTAGGTAAAGTAGGCTACCTAACATACTACGATACAATTTAGGATCTACATCTTTACCTGTAGAGTCTTTTGAGAGTCTTAGAGTTGTACTCATAGGAGTATCAAAGTTCTTACCATTTTCAAATCTGAATATTTTAATCAAGTTTAATGCATACTTAGTTTGTGAAATAAAAATTCCATCAGATTGCTGTTTTACTTGCAACCCTAGGAAATAATTTAATTCACCAACCATGCTCATTTCAATTTTAGATTTCATCAGATCTGCAAACTCAACAGTCATGTTAGTACAAGTTGATCTATAAATTATATCATCAACATAGATTTGAACCATTAAGATATCATCGTTATGTTTCTTAATAAAAAGCGTCTTATCGACACTACTCATCTGAAACTTGTGACTTAGTAGGAACTTAGTTAATTTTTCATACCATGCTCTAGGAGCTTGTTTCAGACCATAGAGAGCCTTTTTAAGGTGGTATACATGATTGGTAAGCTTAGGGTCTTCAAACCCAGTCGGTTGTTCAACATATACCTCTTCATGTAGATCGCCATTCAGAAAGGTGCTCTTTACATCCATTTGAAAAATTCTAAACTTTCTAAAACATGCAATAGATATGAAAAGTCTGATCGATTCAAGGCGAGCAACTGGGGCAAAAGTTTCATCATAATCAATCCCTTCAATTTGGGTGTATCCTTGCACAACTAGTCTTACCTTGTTTCGAATGATATTTCCTAATTCATCAGACTTGTTTTTGAAAATCCATTTTGTTCCAATAATATGTTTATCTTTAGGTCTAGGAACAAGGTGCCAGACATCATTTCTGACAAACTGATTAAGTTCTTCTTGCATAGCAACTATCCAATTTTCATCGAAAAGTGCTTCTTTCACGTTAACTGGTTCTATCTGGGATTTAAAGCATATGTAGTTACATATGTCCTCTAATTGTCTACGAGTGTGTATACCAGTGAGAGGGTTTCCAAGTATTTGATCAGTTGGATGATCTTTAACAGTTCTTAATTCAGAATTAGTTTTACTTGATGAAGTATCTAGATTTTCATATATAAGAACTTCATCATTATCTGAACTAGGGGTAGGTGTGTTCAAGTGATCGTCAATTACTACATTTATTGACTCTTGAATCACGCCGGTCCTGTTATTCAAAACACGATATGCACGACTGTTTAAGGAGTATCCTAAAAAGATCCCTTCATCAGTTTTAGTGTCGAACTTTTCCAGATTTTTATGATCACGTAAAATATAGTACTTGCTGCCAAAAATTCGAAAGTATTTGACAGTGAATTTTTTCTTAAACCACATTTCATAAGCCATTTTATTATTAGATTTGCAGATATAAACACAGTTAATAATGTAGCAGGCGGTATTCACTGCTTCAGCCCATAAATTTCGAGGGAGCTTCATGCTATTTAACATAACACTTCCCATTTCTTGAAGCACTCTATTTTTTCTTTCCACAATACTATTTTGTTGTGGTGTTTTGGGAGCAGAGAATTCATGTGATATTCCCTAATCACTATAGAGTTTTTCAAAACTGCTATTTTCAAACTCGGATCCATGATCAGTACGGATCTTACTAACTTGAGAACATTTTTCAGTTTGGATCCGATTTATAATCTTTTTTACTTCATCAAGGGTTTCTGAGTTGTCCCTCAAGAATGAAACCCAAGTGTATCTTGTATAATCATCTACAATAACCAAGATGTATTTTTTACCGCCTCGACTTTCCATTCTGGTTGGTCCTATAAGATCCATATGAAGAAGCTCGAGTGGTCTAGATGTGGTATTGGAGTTCACCTTTTTGTGATAGCTCCTTGTTTGTTTACCATACTGGCATTCACCACATATTTTGTCTACTTTTGCACTTTAGGTAGACCTCTAATTAGTTCTCCTTTGCTCAATCTGTACAAATTTCGATAGTGTACATGTCCAAGGCGTTTATGCCATAATTCTGTCTTATCAGTATGGACCATGTAACATGTTTGATTAAATGAGCTTCCATTGCTAACTATATAGGCTTTTCGAAGTTCTCATGACCAGCTAATATTACGTAAACCCTTTTATCTATAATCTCACAACCTTGATTAGAAAATTTAACACTATGGTTGTTGTCACATATTTGAGATATGCTTAACAGGTTGTGTTTTAATCCCTCAACATATAAAACATTCTTAAATAAGGGAAGATTATAAAGTTGAACCATACCTTGGCCAATAATCTTGCAGTTGCTACCATCACCAAATGTGACTGATCCATCAGTCATATCTTTTAGATCGGTGAATAAAGCCTTGTCACCTGTCATGTGTCTGGAACATCCACTGTCTAGGTACCATTTTGAATGACTTGTTGCTTTGAACGCAGTGTGGGCAACCAAGCAGGTAACTTTAGGAACTCATTTCAAAACTGTTTTGAGTTTAGGAACATGGTTGGTCTTCTTTTGTCTGATGCTATAAGAATGACCTACTGAGTTAGATTTTAAGAGCTCCTTAAGTAAATCAATTATTTTTTCAGCAAGAGGATTTCTGTTCTGATTTTTAAAATTTGTATAACTGCTTTTAGGTTTATGAAAAGTTTTTATATTTTTAGAAAAAACTTGACTAGTACCTTTTCCTTTTGAGTTAGAAGTTTCTCCTTTCACAAAGTTGGAAGAAGTATACTTCTATTTAGGAGATGTATTTTTCTCATAGCCCAACCCGGATCTATCGCCACATTTTCTTGATCCGGATAATAATTTTTCTAACTTGGGATCACCCTGGGCATATCTCCATGTATCCTTCAAACTCAGAAGAGAAGATACTTCATTTTTAAGTTTCTCATTTTCAGATTTCAAATCATCAATTAACGAGGTTTTGAATTCTAAATCACATTTTGATTTTTCCAAACAATCTGAAATATGCGATTTTTCTAAAACAAGAGTTTCAAAACATTCTTTGAGTTTAGAAAACTTTTCTTTTTGAAGCTTAAGTTTGACAGCAATTTTACAACTTTCCTTATATAAGGCATTATAAGCATCTTGAAGATCTTCTTCATTTTCATAATCACTATTCAAATTTTCTTCACTTGTTGAATCATCGTGATCTGAAAAAGTAAACTTGGCTAGAGTCATTAGGGCTTTAACTTCACTACCCGACTCGGTTTTAGAATTTTCTGATTCAGAAGATGCTTCATAATCAGACAATTCATCCCAAGTAGCCAACATACCCTTCCTTCTGGGTCTGTCCTTTTTAGGACATTTGTTTGCTAGATGCCCATACTCTTGGCAGTTGTAACACTGACTGTCTTTTAATGACTTCCAAGTCTTGGACTTAGGTTTAGATCGTTTCTTTTCATTTCCCTTTTGAAAGTTGACTCTTTTTTTACTTTTGAAAATTTTGTAAAACTTTTTCGCTAAAAGAGCTATATCGTCTTCAGAATTTTCTAAATCTAAGTTTTCTTGGGAAATACCTTTAGAAGATTTCAAAGCTATAGATTTACCTTTCGGAGCTTTAAAATTTAATTCATAGGTTTGTAAAGAACCAACTAGTTCTTCTACCCTCATATTATCCGTATCATGAAGTTCCTGGATCGCGGTTACTTGAGAATTGAACCGTTCAGCAAGTGAGCGTAGTATCTTTGCACATACTTTACTTTCTGAAATTTTATCGCCAAGACCCCACATAGAGTTTACAATGTCATTTAGTCTAGTGTAAAAGTCCATAAACATTTCATTTTCCTCCATATGAATTTCTTTAAATTTGATTGTGAAGAGTTGGACTTTAGACTTTTTGACAATTGATGTACCCTCATGTGTCATTTCTAGTATATCCCAGGTTTGCTTTGTAGTATCACAGGATATAATTCTTTTGAACTCATCCGGTGATAGTGTGCAAGTGATTGCATTTAGTACTTTAGCATTAGCATTATACTCACTTTTCTGAAGGGTGGTCCATAAATAATAAGCAGGTACAGATACAGTTTTTGAACCATTAGATTCAGTTACTTCAATGGTAGGAGAATTCCATTCGGTCACTGTAGCTTGCCACACACTCTCATCCATTGATTTGAGGAAGATCCTCATTCTGGCTTTCCAATAGGCATAGTTGGAGCCATCAAAGGATGGATGCCTAGTGACTGATAGGCTATCAAAATTTGACATCTTATTAATATAGCTTAGATCGTTAGCTCAGGAAATAAATCCAAAACAATAAGAATGAGCTATTAGGCTTTGATACCACTTGAAAAGGCCAAGCTATATGTCCTAGAGGGGGGGGGGGGGGGGGTGAATAGGACTATGCCAAATTAAAATAAAATCAGTGGAATAAATTTAAACAATAGCCTTACAATTATAAATCAATAATCAATGCTAAAATCAAATCACCTTAATACATAAGTATTGAGAGGTTGATACAAATTCAGTTCTAAGGACAACCTTACACCATAATAAACAAGGGCTTATGGTAGGACAACTTTATTTCTAGAACTTCTTTTGAATCAAGAACTCAATTTTAATAAAGATAAATGAATAGCAGAGAATTGAAATTAAATGCAGAAATGTAAATCTAATTTATTACAACAATCTCCACTTTTGCTTGAAATGTAAATTGTTACAACATTCACATCCACATGTACATTCCACACAACTAAATGATAAAAGATATGAAAATTAAGCAAGCACTCAATCCACAAGACAAAGAGTTATAGTGGTTCGCCTGTGTGTACACCAACTGTTCTTGAATAACCACACAGAATGCTACTCCACTCCTAATATCCTTACACAGGAGATATTAACGTTCACTATCAAATAGGTTTTCACAGGTTCACCCAAAACCTTTACAATTGTGTCTTTTTAACTTGGGTTTACACAATCCAAAAACCCACACTTCTGAGTTTTCTGGCTCTCCTCAGATAACCACACAATTTGAGATTTTTCTGGCGAATCCCAAACAAAAACCAAAAAGGAAAGGAATTTACAGAAATGTAAAATACCTGGATTTCTCCTCTTGTAGCTGCCCGGAAGAACCAATTGGAGTAGACGTTTGAATATAGAAGTTTAATGTCCACAACTCACTTTAATATAGTTCTAAGTTCTAATTGATTTTAGATTTAAACCAGTTGGGCATAGCTATATTTGATTTTGATTCCAATAAGAAGGAATATGTCAATTCCCCTTTTCAAATCAGATTGAAATACAGAAACAAAATCAAATTAAATAAGCTATTAAAAAGAGAAAGAAATTATGCACAAAAATAGCTTGAAAATAAACACTAACTTATCTCAGAGTGGAGCCTTGAATTCATAAAAAATTTAATGAAAAACTCTGAAATTCGTGTGCTATTTATAGCAGAAAAAATTCATCTTTGACTGGTCCTAGGGTCACCACGACTGGTCTTGAAATAAACTAATTTTTGAATTTTTGAGCGCGATCGCATCAGACCGTTTTACGACTGGTCATAGGAAGTCCACGACTGGTGAAAGGCAGTCCACGACTGGTCAAGACCCCTCTACGACTGGTCGTGGGACCCTTGATTTAGTCGCTGGAGTTTGAGTCGAAGCATTACGACTGGTCGAAGGTTGAGTCGAGACCATCTCACGACCGGTCGAGTAGACTCCAGGACTGGTCGTAGGCGCAACAAAAAATCTGATAAATTGCAACCATCTTAGGACTGGTCTTGAAATTTCTTAGACTGGTTGAGGCAGTACTAGGACTGGTCAAACAGGGTCTAGGATTGGTCTTAGAGTAGACCAAAATCTTGTAATAATATTCATTTGGATTATGTATCCAAAGTGACCTACCCTAAGGTCAATCTAATGGTCTATCAAACCTGGAACATCAAGTATGGACATTGAACACTTCAATTGCTTAGACCTTGATTTTTACGAAGCTTGATTTCTTCTCGATGTAGCTTGACTACTTCAGAAGCTTCAATGTAACTTTAAGTTGTACTTGAGTCCCGCATTTGAATCTTGAGCATGCACTTGAACTTGAGTCTTGACCCGAAGTTCTCTCTTCATATTGTAGCTTGAATTATCATGAAGCTTGAAGAATTCTTTGAGCTAGACATCAAGTGTTGACGATGTGTCTCAAACAAATTTATCAAGATACAAACACACAACATACGGAGGCGTTTTGACACACAAAATTTGACAATCAAAGAGGAATCAAATCATAGCACTTACAGAGGTTCTGCTGGTGGAGGAGATTCGAACCAAGCTCGAAGAGCCCACGTAAGGAGCATCGATCATTCCGACTCAGAACGAGAAATCCTTACCACAAGCAGACCTTCGAAAGAACAAAAGATAGCAACGTACAGCCCGACCTTCACCGAAGAGGATGCTCGAGGAGTCCATCATCCACACGACGATGCGCTTGTGGTTACGATGACCATAACTAATTGCAAGGTGTTCTGAATCCTTGTGGATATTGGATCCTCGGCCGACATCCTCTTCGCTCATGCATTTGACAAAATGAGGGTCAGACGATCTCGACTCCGAGCCGTCAAGACTCCTTTGCTTGGATTCTTAAGAGGCAAAGTTATTCCCGAAGGATTAATACATCTTCCGCTCACTGCCAGAGATGGACAGAACTAAGTAACCACAATGATAAACTTTTTGGTGGTAGACTGCCCGTCTGTCTACAATGTGATCCTCGGCCGACCCTCCCTTAACACCTTGTGTAACATCTCAGAAAAATCTGTACAAAGACCCGAGTACCACCTCAGGCAGAACCACCTAAGGACCGTGTCCTGTCGTAACTTAGACAGAAATTAATTAAGTACTAAACTAAATAATCAGTGGATTTAGATCAAGCCATCATTTTCATAAATGAGATGGCATAAAACCATTAATTCCACTGACTCAACGTCACTTAAAGACCTAGGAGAAATCACAAGAGCTTGTCGCTCTCGGGAGTACATGAAAAGTCCGTATCGGACCTAGAGCGCACGTTGAGAGTCCAATGACTGCGAAACTATAGGATTATGTCCGTCCTACTAGGCTTGACAACCATCGGGGGAATCAAGCCTAGATGGTGTCCAAAAATGCACAACATGAGCCCTGAGCGAAGTGTGTGAGAAACACAAATATCTTTAGAAAATGTAATGTGACTTAAGTGAATTGGGTCATTCGCTCACATGTGAAATTGGGATTTCGGGCCGTCGGTTTCTGACCAAACTTCACCTATGGAAAAGGAAAATTTTTCTACACATATCCGTATAACTGTGGCCCTGATCGAGTAAGCATGATCGTCAATCTGACATAGATCCTTTACGGTCTATCAGCTTATCCGTTCGCACCGAAATCACATCCTGGCATAGATCCATTGTCAGCAAACTTACCTTGTGATTTAAGTGAGTAGTGGGCCTCCCTGTGAGTCCTGTTTATTAAAAATAACTGCCTAAAGGGTATAACCCTTGTATATAGTGGCCATTTGCATAATTTCTAGGCCTATAAATAGCCCTTATACCACCCCACCTCTCTCATATACGAATTTTTCCAAAACCCTAAGGGAGAGAGAGAGAGAGAGAGAGAGAGAGAGAGAGAGAGAAAAGAAGAGAAAAGAGGAAGGAGAGAAGAAAGCTTTTTGGGAGATCGTTGCAGTGATTCTCTCCCACGACTCCACGCATTGAATCACCTCCTCGTTACACTACACAACATATTTCGGCTACGATTTGGGTAAGAAAACCTAACCCTAATCTTGTTATAGAGATCCAGATTGACTCATCAACAAACTAGCTAACCTATTTCGTTATTTAGGTGCCCGACGTTCCAATTTCGGGAACGTAGAATTCGAACCGAGTCTGAATCGAGTATTCCAACGAAAGGTGCGGACTATAAACATTTAGATTATGGTTATCAATGCTTTCAATGTCAGCTAATGATTTATGTCTGACTTGATTACTGCCATATTGTCTTAGATACGTCACTTTCGATATAATATACATGTGTGAACTATGTTGATCAAAATATGCCTCTCATGTGTTTGTTGAAATATTTGAATGAACATGTAAATATGATTCATGCTTGCCATGACTACTAATTTAGGATTCATCGTTGTCATATGCATGCTGACCTCTCTGTATAAGGATTTGCTAAAATACACATTGTAACTAACCTAGTCTATATATTTGATGAAGTGTAGTCTAAGTGTTTGATGAATTGTCTGAATGAGAAATTGTAGATGATTTGTATTTATTAAGAGTATTAAGATAGGATTCTTAAATACCTTATTCATATGTATAGTTTCATTCATGAAATCATATCTGCTGCTACATAATTTATGGATAAAAATTCAAGTGTTTGGTGACATGTTCAATGTGTTTGGTAAAATGCTCAAATGAGGAATTCATTTGAATTGTTTGTTAAATGCTGAAGTGATTGTTACATGTGTTTACTTACTGCGTCTGAGTAAGATTGGGGCTACAACGTAGACCAGGCAATCGGTAACAGTCCTTATTTAGGTGGCTGAATTAGTCTCACCACATTGGGTAACTCGACGAATCTGGGTTGCATGATGATTTTTGACAGCGGTTAGGCCATAAGGGGTGCTTATATGCTCCATGTCGATTAAGTCAGCATGTGCCCGTACCAATCGAACTTGCCTATCAAGATGATTGGCCTATTATATGTTTACCATGTATGGACACCACTGCTTGAATCTAAGGTACCCCTTTCCAATGTAAAGGCTCACTCTAACCATGATACCATGATCCGCTAAGACTCATGAGCCGGGCATGATGGTATGGGACACCGTATTCGAGCTGTCGGCCTACGTTGGGGCGATGAGCCTCCCCATGGTGACTAGTGAGCAACTAAGACTCGTGAGCTGGGCATGGTGGTATGGGACACCGTGTTCGTGTTGTTGGCCTATGCTGAGGTGACGAGCCTCTCCTTAGTGACCGCGAGTATAAACTTTTGAATTTGCCTATCAACTGCTTTTCATTGGGAGTGATGACCCTATAACTTGCCTATCGTATGTGCTTGACTAGGAGTGATGAACCTAGATGGATCATTTGGTTTAGGTCAATGATATAAAGAGGAGTATCTTAGCTTTCCGAGCTTGTTGTATGAATAAGCTTAACTAAGTACTTGGATAATACGATCATGTATCGCATTGCATTAGTTAAGATGTGCTTTTGGGGATGAAGCTGCACTGTTTTTGAGGGAGTGCTGTCATATGCGAAATTAGTTGTCGGAGTCATTTTTTGAGGGAGCTTTGATGCAAGGGCATATATCATTACTTGCATTCCATTCCTGCATTAACAAAAGTAGTTAGGAAGTGATTGTTAAGTTGCTTTATCATTACTGTTTGATTGACTTGATAACATGTTAACCTTTACCTTCTAGTATCACTGAGTTGATCACTCACTCCCACCCTGGGACAGTGTTTTAAAATACCAACCAGAGCCTGGTTTAGATGCGGGTGTTGATGAAGTCTATATGATGGAGCAGGACTTTATGGATAAGGAGGAGTTCTCCTACTTTCAGCTCTCGGGCGGGTCCATGTAGACCTCGTGCATATATGTGGGAACACTGGGATACTTGGCTTAGTTGGATACCTCACACTTCCACATTTTGTATATTTTGAAACAATATATGTATATATTCATCCAGGTTACATACTCATACTCTGGTGGTTGTGAAACACTTACATGTTTTAATATATATGTTTCAGACTTCCGCTTGCTTAATTTAATTATATCCAAAGTATGATATGTCGTTTTTGTATAATCTCACCATTTTGACTCATTAATATGGGTGAAATATGAATATCATTATCCATATTGCATAAGTGATGTGCTGGATCTCGGGAGTAGAACTTTGCTCGACCCTCGAAATTTAGGGCGTTACAAGTTGGTATCAAAGCATGATTTAGATTAAACTGGACTTGGGTTATAGGAAACACGATGCACACTGACGCACTTTGACTTAGAAAAGGAGCGATGAAATTTAAAGACAACATTAGGATCTCAATATTTCACCGATAGGCGAGATCAAATGTTGTAATGGAGTTCCCAACATATACCTGAGGGACTTGGACTACGTGCATTGACCCAAGTCACCTCTAGGCCATCAGTCGACGGGTTTAGGTCGTTAGTTGACCTTTTCCAAACCTAACATAGATCTAATAAGGCGAGAAAACGTGCGCATAGAGTTATGAAAATGTACCATGTGGGCCTAAGACCCTAAAGCATGAAACTTGGTGGGGCCCAGGGGGTCCCACGCATCAAAACAGGACCCTGGGAGGGGGTGGCCATCGCGTCAGGGTAGATCCACCACTGGACACCCCAGAGGGGCGTGATGGCACAGCCCGATCGGTCGAGAGGGGGGCGGCGGTGCCTCGGGATTGGTGGTGCATCGCTGTTGGCGGACGTAGGTGTGTCCCTCCCACATATGGGGGGCCCCCTTTAAACCCTCCAAACACTCTCCCTTGCTCAGTTTACCCTATTCCTACCCCACAAACACCCCCAAACCCTCCAAAAACTATCTTTCTCTCTCAAATCCTCTTTCCCATACACTTAAATCTCTCATTTCCTTTACATCCTCCACCCCTCCACCACTATCTCTCTAAAACCATCCTTCACATCTCCTAATCTCCCTTATTCTCACCCGTTTGAGCACAAACCCTCTTTTTGTGTCTCATAGCTTTCATACTTTCAAACCCACTTCATTCCCAAAGCCTTTCCACCTCAATGGCTCTCTTTGAGCTCGTCACCACAATCTTCTTCATTTCAACACTCCTCTCTCTTATGGGAAAGAAGAGAGTGGCCCAGGATGAGGCCGGGCCTAGCCGTCTAAGCCGTTCTAAGAAAAAGATGAGTGTCGAGAAGAGTGCAAGCATCGAATGAAGGTCAAAATGGGACTTCGACCCTCGAATCCTGATAGAGAGATCTTTACCGGTGGGTGCCGAACTTGGTAAGTTCCATGATCGCAAGGTTGTGTTTGAGGCTCACGTTGATGAGAAGTTATTTGGATTATATCCAGTGATTGACATCCTTCTGGAGAATGGGTGGGGTCTCATATTTGAGGAAAAAACACATGCTAGTGAAGGCGTCGTACGAGCCTTCTATGCACACATACGGGACCCAACTCTTGAGCCTCTCTAGTTAACCATACCCTTGGGAAGAACTCAAGCCAGAATCGATGTGGATGTCATAACCTGTATCATGGGAATAGAGTATGGTGTGGTGCATGCCAGCTATACTAACCTCACTAGTGGATGGGAGAAAAATCACCGCACATGTTTACTTTGCGGCCAACTTGTTGATTGGAGGCGAGGGAATAGCCTCGCATCGACAAGTATGATGGAAAATTTCCACCTGCTCCACCATATATGCACGTACAACATGTATCTTAGGTGGAGTAACCACACAGAATGTACTCGATTTATGGTAGACTTCTTATTTAGGGTTGGACAGGGAGAAAAAGTGTGCCTGCCTGCTCTCACCTTGACTCAGATAGTCAATACAACACGATCTACTCGGGGGGATGCATCCCTCTCATTCGGCTAAATCATCTACAAGATCACCCACAATTTTGTGTTTAGGCTTCACATGGACAACCTCGCGCCTATCCACTTCATCAATGAGACTACACTCAACAATATGAAGATAGGCCCCAGGCAACACCAAGCTAAAATTAATGAGTACGGGGATGAGATAGAAGAAGAGATTGAAGATGAGGAAGGCAGTGAAGAGGAGGAAGGCAGTGAAGAAGAGGAAGTTAGTGAAGAAGAGGAAGGCAGTAGAGAAGAGGGACATGAAGAAGAAGGGGAGGCCCAGGATTCAGACGGGGGACCTCCTACTACGCCTGAGGACCGCATGACTGGGCCACCCTAGAAGCCCGCATGGCCAGGATTGAGGAAAATCAGGCTTACTTAAAGCAGAGCTCGAGGAGAACCAGGCCTACCTGAAGCAAAAGTTTAAGAAAATTTCTCGCACCCTAAAGGCCCTCTTGTGCTGTATGTAGGATAAGGGCACACCTCCGCCTTCGCCAGAATCGGAGCACTAGTCGTATATTTGTAGTCATTTTTCTTGCCTTTTATAATAGCCTTGAATAGGCTTAGTTGGATGTTAGATTAGTAAATGTTAAAGCCTTTGTTAATTAGCTTACATGCATCCTCTGTCATAGTGCATGAAGTACCACATCATATGTATTTGTGACAAATTTTGTTAAATGAAATGCATGAAGCTTCTTTTGTTTAAAAATGTGTACAATGTTTAGAAAGAGTGGATGATGTTATCCTAATCGTATGAATGTTGCACCTTATGTTGTATATAGGGAATGCCTCCTAAAACTCCTCGGAACATGGCACGTCTCCCACTTGACAGAATGATTGACAAGGCCCCTCACCCGAGTGGTAGTCAAGCGGACCCCAGTTTGGGTCCGAGTAGCGAGACGTTGCTGGATTCACAACCGGCCACTGGCCCCACCAATGGGTCAACACAGAGTGCACCACCGGTTCTCGGATAGAACTGTGCGTCTTCGTCGACGTCACACATGCCTCAGACGACCTCTCCCCCTAATAGGTTGGAGCAAATGATGCTCCTAATGCAACAACAACAACAGGTTTTGGCCACTATAGCGAGGGTAATGTTTTATTTAAACCAACATGATTTAAATGATTTTTAAACTTGCAAGTATACGAATCAGATGTAGATATGGTACGTATTACGAGATCGTTCCCATGAGGACTGGTCGTCACAATTTAAATCTATGACTCTCCTTAACTAATCCAACAAATAATGGAATGAACTACTAAGCACAATTCTAGAAAAAAAAAACAATTAAGAACAGGGAAGAAAATTCAATCAGAGAAAGAGCACTAGGACTTTCGAATCCACCCCTAATTATCCTAACCCTTGTTTTGTCTGTTGATTCACCTTGATCTAGATTGATACCACTTATATAGAGGAAGCACAATCTGTGTCCTTAATCGGGCATACAGAATGTCTAATTCCTTTAAGCAATGCCATGAATAACATATCCCATGTCCTTGATCGGGTACATGGAATGTGTAGTTCATTAAAGCACCCTGTTTCTTCCTCTATAGGAAACCTGTTCTTGATCAGACACAAGCACCTATAATAAGCATCCAAACAACATCCATATATATACTTTGGTCAAGTTCATAGATGGAGAAGTATAGAATTTAAACCAATCAAGCCCACTTAGAGAAAGAAATAAATTAATTAATATTCAAAGTAAATTCAACCAATACAAGAGCTAATCAAATTAGGGGCTTCATCTCAGCCCTAGCTGAGAGATTAGTGACCCATAAAATCCATTAAAAGGATGAATAAACACAATTTATAAAAAAGGAACATCAAACCAATCAATCTCTCTCTCTTCTTTCTTCTCTTTCTTCTCTCCCTTGCTCCGGATCTGGAATTCTCTGTTTTTGAATGCCTTTCCCACGTCCAAAATTCCTCTTTTATAGTTGCTGGAGGGCTGGAGTCAGTGGCAGAGTTGTAGCAGGACATGGAGTATAACTTTTCGCAGCCATGATCGGTGGGCCCCACAAAAGTATTTTCTGAAAAATCCACCTCATCCATTGGATTCAGAACGAAATTTCAGTCAAGAATGGGTGGTTTTGAATGTCAATTGACGCGGCCCATAGAAGAAATCACAAAGAGATCAGTTTTGAACATTGCAGAGCAGTTCGTTTGTGGCCTCTGTATCATGCACGTGTGCATGCATGAGAGCAGAATATCAGTATGGTTTTGAAGCTCTCGAAGCCCTCTACACGATGAATGGCTTGGATCGGCCGGACAGACTTTGTACGGGGCCCACTGTCTTCCGCAAAAACGGACAGCGTCCGTTCGTTACGCTAGAGCGAAAACCGACGGCTGCGATGATGGTGGGGTCCGTGATCAAAGTCTTCAGCGAAATCCACTCCGTTCACCGAATTTCTATCGAAATTTCGGTTGAAAATATATAATTTTCCTCCGTTTTGGTCTGGGCCACAGAAGATCTCATTACACCGTCCATTCCATGTTTGAATGGCTAGATTTCACTCATGATGATGATTTACAATTCTTCCACCTAGGTAGTGTTAATATGCTTCACTTGGATGTGATGGACGGTCAGGATTATCTCTATAGACAACAGGTGGGACCCACAACTGCGAACCGACGGCCGGTTCGCAGACGCTGTATAAGAAACAGAGGTTTCTGTTTTAAGAAGCTCGAGCGCGGGTCAGCGGTCGGTTTGACCGAGATGATGGTGCGGTGCGCAGCTAGTGCAAGTGTGCATGATGCACACTCTATTTGGTTGGGGTCCACTACAATGTAAATGAGAAATCGGTACCATCCATTCGTTTTGTCTCTCCAATTAAAGGGTTGATACCAAAGTTGAAGCATATCCCGCTATCAGGTGGGCCCCACTTACTGAATTAAGGGGCTGATCTGGCCGTTGGAACACTTCCCGAGATATCCAGAGGTTAAAATTTAATATGTACGGTTAATTTATGGCCTCCATCTCATGTATGAAGTTTTGAATCAATCGGATGGCGGGAACCATGTGATCTTGCATTTTGGACTCTTTTCGGGCCCCTTTAATGTGCTTTCCTCAGATCCCAGGCGTGTAAAATCTTCATTATTGGTTCTCTGGAGTCCATCCCGTGCTCTAGTGACTTTGGATCATCAAATCCATGCTTTTAATTCTCTTTTCAGTCTAACGCTCATTATTATGTCCTGCGAGGAAAACACGATTAAAACACTCCATTAAGACTTATCATGAACGTAAATTTAGGCAATTACTGGGTCTGATATGCAATATTCGACCCTGATCAGAGGGCCATCGCACAAAATATGAATGTAGCCCCGCCGATGCCACTAGTATAGCTTACTGGGGCTATGACTACGAGTGGCCCATTCGAGCGCTTTCAGCATCTCCGTCCTCCCACTTTTGCGGGTACTCATAGACCTAAGGAGGTCGAACACTGGTTGGATCGCATTTCCAAGATGTTGAGGCCATTGCACTGTATCGAGGCGGAACAGGTTGAGCTAGTCACATATATGTTTGAAAAGGTGGCTAGTCTTTGGTGGGATAGCATCCTACGAACCGTTCCCGCAGGATTTGCGTGGACGTGGGATGAGTTCGAAACCTGTTTTCATGGAAAGTACTTCCCCCTCACTTACTGTAATGAGGAGGGTGAATTTCTCCACCTCCGACAAGGGGGAATGACAGTGGTAGAATACGAAAACTGGTTCATGGAGCTAACCAGATATGCACCTTTGATTTTAGTAAATGAGCTGATGAGAATGCGGCGACTTTTAGAAGGGTTACAGGCTAATATTCGCACCAAGATGTGTTGTACTAACATTCCCAACTATGCTGAGTTAGTGAACATGTCCCTACGAGCTGTGCAGGATGGTGAAAGAGTGTCTCGGACAGGCATGCTAATGGGCCCAAGGCCTCCGCCTGAATTACAGAACCGGCCATTTCTCGGCAAGAGGCCAGGTATGAATTCGCCTCCTAGACTAATGACTCTACCGACTCAGCAGAGGCAATTTGATCTTTGGTGTATCTATTGTAACAAGGCGGGCCATACAGAACTCTTTTGTTTCACCAAGATGAAGGACAACAGCTTTATGCCGCCTCAGAAGGTCAACCGTCAGCCACCACATGTTATTTCAGCTCCACCCCTATGATCTGCACACCAGCACAACTATTCTACTGAACTCCCATACCTCGAAATAGGCCGCCTGAACGACCTATGACAGCGTAACCTAATTGTCCGTAGTAAGCTTGAGTACATGCACTCACCGCCGAAGCGTCTAAATCTGTGGTTGCAGTACTGCTAGCCTTTGAAGTCACTGCCCACATCCAACGTAAACTAGTGTTTTTATTGGTGGACACCGGGTCCACTATTTCAATGATAGCATACTCTACAGTCAAGCGATTAGGGCTGAGCACTACCCCTATGGTTGGGGTGAGAGTCATCACAGCAGAAGGAACCCTCACAGACGCCACTAAGCTTTGTAAGAATTGCCCGATAGACTTATGAAGCAGAGTGGTGTGCATTGACCTAATTGTCACCATGATATATCATTACGATATCATCCTCAGCATGGATTGGCTCACCAAAATGAAGGTAGAGATTGACTGTGAAACCAGATTGGTGATAGCTCATGTGCCCGAGGGCACGACCTTCACTTTTCTAGTTCAGGTCAGTAATTCCTTCTGCATCCATTGTTACGCTTCCTTATTAGAAAATGCTGATGGTCCGTCACTTGAGGACACGCCAGTAGTCTAAGATTTCACGGACGTGTTTAGAACAATCCCTGGACTACCTACTCAGCGCGAGATCAACTTTACCATTGACCTTGTGCCGGGCACGACTCCTTTTTCTTTACTAACGTACCGTATGCCTTTGTGTGAAATGGAGGAACTGAGGAAGCATATTGATGATTTATTATATTCGGGTTTCATATGGCCGAACGTATCTCCTTGGGGAGCACCCATGTTGTTTGTGAAAAAGAAGGATAGATCGCTGCGGTTGTGTATAGATTATCGCAGGTTAAATCATGTCACGGTGAAGAACAAGTATCTTCTGCCTAGGATAGATGATCTATTTGACCAGTTGAAGGGGGCACATTATTTCTCTAAAATAGACTTACAGTCTGGGTATCATCAGTTGTGCATCAGAAATGAAGACATGCAGAAAACAACTTTCAGAACCAGTTTTGGGCACTATGAGTTACTCATGATGCCGTTTGGACTTACAAATGCACCGGCCGTATTCATGGATCTCATGAACTGGGTATTTCGGCCATATCTGTACTGATTCGTCATCGTATTTATACATGACATCTTGATATACTCAAAGATTCAGAAAGATCACAAAGAACACCTGCGATCAGTCCTTGAAACTCTTAGGAAGAACCAATTGTTTGCATAGTACCGAAAATGAGACTTCTAGAAGGAAGAAGTCAAGTTCTTAGGGCATGTGGTTTCCAAGGGAGCAATAGTTGTAGACCTTGCCAAGGTGATCGTGGTGCAAGACTGGGAGCAGCCCGGTTCGGTCACAGAAGTGAGGAGTTTCCTCGGACTTGCCGGCTATTATCGTCGATTCATTAAGGACTTCTCCAAGATAGCCTGACCGTTGTCTCAATTCACTCAAAAAGATCTTAAGTTTGCTTGGAATGAGAAAGCAGAAGCAGCCTTTCAGGAATTAAAGGACAAGCTGACGTCTGCATCTGTGCTAGTACTGCCAGAGCAAGGGATCAAATATACCATTTACACTGACACCTCTCGAGTCGGTTTGGGTTGTGTACTTATGCAGAAGAATAGGGTGATCGCCTGTGCCTCACGACAGTTGAGGAAACACGAAGAAAACTACCCCATTCATGACCTAGAATTGGCGACAACCATTTTCGCATTAAAGCTTTAGAGACATTACCTCTACAGAGAGGAGTTCGAGCTCTTTTGTGACTATAAGATCCTTAAATACATCTTTATACAGAGGGACCTGAATATGAGGCAACGATGTTGGATGGAGACCTTAAAAGACTTTAAGTTTGACGTCTCCTATCATCCTGAAAAGGCTAACCTTGTGGCCGATGCAATGACCTGTAAGAAAATCATTGAATTTGCAGCCCCAATGATGATAAAAGAGTGGAATATGGTGGAATTCATGCGAGACTTTGAACAGAAGCTGACAGTGGAGGAGCCATTCGAGAGCATCGCACACTTCCACGTGTAGCCACTTTTCGATGACCGAATCATTGTGGCTCAAAAAGAAGATGAACTATTGGTAAAGATGAGAGAGTGTGCAAGTGACGGCGAAGAGTCTGAATGGAGGATTAACTTAGATGAAGGTTTGAGATATCACAGCCGCTTATGCGTCCCGAACCTCCATGACTTGAGGAGAGAAGTTCTGGAGGCCGCCCACAATTCAAAGTTGGCGATGCATCCGGGTAGTATAAAGATGTATCGAGACGTGAAGTGTTCGTACTTGTGGGACAACATGAAGGCCCAGATAATAGATTTTGTATCCCGATGTCTCACGTGTCAGCAAGTTAAGGCTAAACATCGTCGATCCCCTGAGTTACTTCAGCCCATGCCCATAGCTGAGTGGAAGTGGGATTTCATATCTATGGATTTCATTTCTGGGTTACCAAAGACGAGAAAGGGGCATAACTCCATTTGGATGATTGTGGACCGGTTGACGAAATTGGCTCATTTCCTCCCGATTAGAGTTTTTAATTCAACAGATGAGCTGGTGAAGCTGTACATTAAGGAGATAGTACGACTGCACGGGGTTCCTATAGAGATTGTGTCGGACCGAGACACATGATTCACGTCTATTTTCTGGACTCGAATCTAAGAAGTAATGGGAGTGAAACTGAAATTTAGTACCGCATTCCACCAATAGACTAATGGGCAGACGAAACAGGTAAATTAAATACTCGAGGACATGTTGTGAACATGTGTACTTGACTTTAAGGACAACTGGGATGACTGTCTCCTTTATGCCAAGTTTGCTTATAACAACTGCTTCTAAGCAAGCATTGGCATGGCTCCTTACAAAACCTTATATGGGCGCCCTTGCCAAGCTCTACATTGTTGGGCGGAAGTTGGCGAGGAGAGCTTAGTTGGCCCAGACTTGGTTTAGGAGACCTCAGAAAAGATTGATATTATCAGGCCCCGACTCCTTACATCCCAGAGTAGACAGAAGAGTTACGCAGATACGAGGCAGAGATAGTTAGAATTTGAAGTTAGGGACCATGTATTCCTTAAAGTTTTCCCAATAAATGGAGTACTTCATTTTGGTAAGAAGGGGAACTCACGCCGAGATTCATTGGCCCGTTTTAGATTTTAGACTGAGTAGGTGTGGTAGCATACTGTCTCGCCTTGCCCACACCACTCGCAGGCATACACAACGTGTTTTATATGTTGAGGCTGAAGAAATATGTTCCTGACCCTACCCATATTATCAAATGGGAGCAAGTACAGCTAAGTGAAGATGCTACTTATGTATTGCGGCCAACGCGTGTTCTAAATAGGAAGGAACAAGTGTTACACAATAAGGTTATCTCACTCATGAAAGTATTATGGACACACTACACTGAGGAAGAGGTTACTTGGGAATCGGAAGTCGAAGTCCGTAAGAACTGCTATAAGATCCTCGAGGAGTACGAAAAGGTACTAATTTCGGGGGTGAAATTTTTCTTTAAGGGGGGTATATTGTAATATCTTAAAAAAATTCATACAAAGACCTGAGTACCACCTCAGGTAGAACCACCTAAGGACCATGTCTTGCCGTAACTTAGACAAAAATTAATTAAGTACTAAACTAAATAATCAGTGGATTTAGTTCAAGCCATCATTTCCACAAACGAGATGGCCTAAAACCATTAATTCCACTGACTCAGCGTCACTTAAAGACTTAGGAGAAATTCCAAGAGCCCGTTGCTCTCGGGAGTACATGAAAACTCTGTATCGGACCTAGACAGCACGTCAAGAGTCCGATGACCGCAAAACTATAGGATTAAGTCTATCCTACTGGGCTTGACAATCATCCCGGGAATCAAGCCCAGATGGTGCCTAGAAACGCACAACTTAAACCCTGAGCGAAGTGTGTGAGAAACGTGAATATCTTTAAAAAATGTAATGAGACTTAAGCAAATTGGGCCATTTGCTCACACACGAAATTGAGGATTTTGGGCCGTCAGTTTCTGACCAAACTTCACTCATGTAAAAGGAAAATTTCCCTGCACATATCCGTATAACTGTGGCCCCGATCGAGTACGCATGACCGTCGATCTGACACAGGTCTTCCACGGTCGATCAACTTATCCGATCGCATCGAAATCACATCCTGGCATAGATCCATTGTCAGAGAACTTACCTCATGACATGAGTAGTGGGCCTCCCTGTGAGCCTTGTTTGTTAAAAACAGTTGCCCAAAGGGTATAACCCATGTATATAGTGGCCCTGGGGTCATTTACATCACTTATGAGCTTATAAATAACCCTTATACCACCCCACCTCTCTCATATACGAATTTCCCCAAAACCCTAAGGGAGAGAGAGAGAAAAGAAGAGAAAAGAGGAAGGAGAGAAGAAAGCTTTTTGGGAGATCGTTGCAGTGATTCTCTCCCACGACTCTATGCACTGAATCACCTCCCTGTTACGCTACACAACCTGTTTTATCTACGATTTGGGTAAGGAAACCTAACCCTAATGTTGTTATAAAGATCCAGATTGACTCATCAGCAAACTCATCAGCAAACTAGCTAACCTATTTCATTATTTAGGTGCCTGACATTCCATTTTCGGGAACGTAGAATACGAACCGAGTGCGAATCGAGTATTCTGACAAAAGGTGTGGACTATAAACGTTTAGGTTATGGTTATCAATGCTTTCAATGTTAGCTAATGATTTATGTCTGACTTGATTGGTGTCATATTGTCGTAGATACGCTGTTTTCGATATAATATACATGTGTGAACTATGTTGAATGAAATATGACTCTCATGTATTTGTTGAAATGTTTGAATGAACATGTAAATATGATTCGTGCTTGCCTTGACTACTAATTTAGGATTCATCATCATCATATGCATGCTGACCTCTCTGTATAAGGATTTGCTAAAATACACGTTGTAACTAACCTAGTCTATATATTTGATGAAGTGTAGTCTAAGTGTTTGATGAATTGTCTGAATGTGAAATTGTTGATGATTTGTATTTATTAAGAGTATTAAGATAGGATTCTTAAGTATCTTATTCATATGTATAGTTTCTTTCATGAAATCATATCTGCCGCTACGTAATTTATGGATAAAAATGTAAGTGTTTGGTGACATGTTCAATGTGTTTGGTAAAATGCTCAAATGAGGAATTCATTTGAATTGTTTGTTAAATGCTGAAGTGATTGTCACATGTGTTTACTTACTGCGTCTGAGTAAGATTGGGGCTACAACATAGCCCAGGCAATCGGTAACAGTCCTTGTTCGGGTGGCCGAATTAGTCTCACCATATTGGGTAACTCGACAAATCTAGGTTGCACGACGATTGTCGACAGTGGTTAGGCCACAAGGGGTGCTCTTGTGCTCCATGTCGATTAAGTCAGCATGTGCTCATACTAATCGAACTTGCCTATCGAACTGATTGGTCTATTGTATGTTTACCATGTATGGACACCACTACTTGAATCTAAGGTACCCCTTTCCAATGTAAAGGCCCACTCTAACCATGGTACCACGATTCGCTAAGATTCATTAGCATGGTGGTATGGGACACAGTGTTCGAGCTGTTGGCCTACGCTGGGGCGACGAGCCTCCCCGTAGTGACCAGTGAGCAACTAAGACTCGTGAGCCGGGTATGGTGGTATGGGACACCGTGTTCGTGCTGTCAGCTTACACTAAGGTAAGGAGCCTCCCCGTAGTGACCGCGAGTATAAAATTTTGAATTTGCTTATCAACTGCTCTTTCATTGGGAGTGATGACCCTATAACTTGCCTATCGTATGTGCTTGACTAGGAGTGACGAACTTAGATAGATCATTCGGTTTGTGTCAATGATATAAATGGAGGTACCTTAGCTTCCCAAACTTGCTGTATGTATAAGCTTAACTAAGTACTTGGCTAACATGACCATGTATCGCATTGCATTAGTTAGGATGTGCTTTTGGCTATGAAGTTGTAGTGTTTTTGAGGGAGTGCTGTCATATGCGAAATTGGTTGTCGGAGTCACTTTTTGAGGGAGCTTTGATGCGAGGGCATACATCAATACTTGCACTCCATTCCTGCATTAACAAGAGTAGTTAGAAAGTGATTGTTAAGTTGCTTTATCATTACTGCTTGATTGACTTGATAACATTTTAACCTTTGCCTCATAGTACCACTGAGTTGATTACTCACTCCCACCCTGGGACGATGTTTTAAAACACCAACCAGACCCTGGTTTATGGACAAGGAGGAGGAGTTCTATTAACCGGCAATGAAATTTTCGACTAAGCAGGGCACTGGATTGGTCAGGGGAGACCAACATGAAGCTCAACAGTACTACACGATGGCATTGAGGGCTGAACATCAGACGATGACCATCGCCTCTCTGGACCCCGATAAGATTCTGGAGAGAGGGGTCGTCCCGTGGAGGACCTCATCTCCGTTCCACTCGATAGCTTTGATCCATCTAGAACGGTCCAGGTCGGGTCATCCTTAACATCTTCGCTACAGGACAAGATCACGAACCTCCTTCAAAAATATGCAAACGTCTTCGCATGGTCCCATGAAGATATGCCCAACATCGACCCAAAGATCATTGTTCATCAATTGAATGTTGACCCCGACTACCAACCGATTAGACAGAAGCACAGACCGCTCAGCCCCGAGCGATACGCAGTGATCGGAGAAGCGGTCGACGAGCTCATTAAAGATGGGTTTATAGAGGAGATCTATTATCCGGACTGGATAGCTAATATTGTCTTGGTTAGAAGTCCAATTGGGAAGTGGCGGGTGTGTGTTGATTACACTGAATTAAACAAAACCTACCCGAATAATAGTTTTTCTCTTCCAAGAATTGACCAGCTCATCGATAGTATGACAGGGCATAAGCTACTGAGCTTTATGTATGCCTATTTTGTTATAACCAGATTGTGATGCATCCATATGATAAGTCAAAAACAACCTTTGTCACTGATAAGGGTCTCTACTATTACAGGGTCATGCCCTTTGGACTGAAGAATGCCGGAGCTACCTATCAGTCAATGGAAGTCTAGATGGACAATATGCTCGTCAAAAATATTAGAGCCATAGATCATGTGCCTGATCTCAAGGAAATGTTCCTAATTCTTTGGGAATATCAAATGAAGTAGAATCCGAACAAATGTGCTTTTGGGGTTAGCTCGGAAAAATTCCTCGGCTTCTTGGTTAGCCAATAGGGAATTAAAGCAGACCTTGAAATGATCAAAGCTCTGCTCGACATGAATTCACCAAAAATGACTAAAGATGTCCAATGTCTTACAGGAAGAATCGCCGCTCTCAATTGCTTTGTATCTCAGGCTACGGATAAGTGCCTCCCCTTTTTTAAACAATTGAAGGGGAAGAAGGTCATAGACTGGACAGAGGAATGCGAGATGACTTTTCAACAACTTAAGTGGTACCTGGGGTCGCCGCCATTACTTTCTAAACCCGAGCAAGGAGAACCACTGTTGTTGTATTTGGTAGTTTCGAATGCAGCAATCAACTCGGCCTTGATTAGGGAACATGGAGGGAAGTAACTCTCAGTGTACTACGTAAGAAAGGCCTTGATCTCAGCCGAAAGGAGGTATTCAAGCTTGGAGAAACTGACATTGGAATTGGTCATTTTGTCTCGTCGGTTACGACCGTACTTTTAGGCCCACACCATCATCGTCCCGACAGATCAGCCTCTCCGCCAAGTATTGCAAAAACCTAAAGCTTCAGGAAGACTGACTAAGTGGGCAATCGAGCTAAGTGATTCGACATCAAATACTGACCCGGAATAGTGATTAAGGGTCAAGAGGTGGCCAACTTTATTGTCAAACTCATCTCCGCTAACATCTGAGCCAAGCTTATATCCGACTATTCAGGTCGACTCGAACGTTTAATCCGAGCTAGAGTTGATCCCGAGCATTCCACCTAAGCTAACATCCGATTCGGTCTATTTGTCTCAGCTGACCTCCATCCCCGATCATTAGGTCGATCCCTGTCTGCCGATGTGGATGTTATATGTTGATGGCTCATCCAACCCTAAAGCCAGTGGGGCTGGGATAGTCTTGGAGACTCTAGATCGAGTATGTGTCTATTATGCCTTAAGATTTGGATTTCAAGCTTCTAACAATGTAGCAAAATATGAAGTTCTGCTTGTCGAACTTAGGTTGGCGGCCGTCATGGCAACCCAACACCTTGAAGTTTTTAGTGATTCACAGTTGATCGTTAATCAAATAGCCGATGAATATCTAGCGCATGAAAGCATATCTACTGAAGGCTAAGGAACTAATTGGCAAGTTTTGGAGGGTTCCACAAGTGCAACGTCGGCTTGATCCCCTGAGCAGAGAATTTCAAAGCTGATATGTTAGCTAAATCGGCCACTATAGACGAAGATGAGATCCCAAGGTCAACTTTGATTGAATTCCTTACCAAACCAAGCATCAGTGAATCCGACCTAGCCATGACTCTTTTGATAAGCTTGGACCCAACTTGGATGATGATTGGATCAATGAGGATAAACTAACCGAAGATCGCTTGGAAGCGCGCAGGCTATGGACTAAGGCAGCTCGTTATACCATGGTCAACGACATCCTATACAAAAAAGGATTCTTTCTCCCCTATCTCAAATGTCTCTGACCGGATGAAGCCAAGTATGTCCTAAGGGAAATCCATGAAGGTATCCGTGGGAACCATTCTAGCGGCCGAGCCTTATCTCACAAGGTCATTCAATAAGGGTATTATTGGTTGTCCATCCAGGCTGATGCTTGCCAGTATACCCAAAAGTGTGATAAATGCCAACGCTTCGCAAACATACCTCGGCAACTGCCTGAAGAGTTGATCCTATAGTTGGGCCATGGCCATTCGCTCAATGGGGAATCGACATCATCGGTCCTTGTCCACAACCCCAAGTGTAGGGTTGCGATGCAGTAATAATCTCAGTAAGACCGAGGTTGAATTCAAAGGGACTAATCTCGTACGTTTTTGAAAGTAACTAGAAGTAGAACTAGAAGAAGATCTAAAACTAAATCTGAATATTTGGAAAGAGTAATTATGATTATTATAATTAAAACTTGTAAATTTAAAGGTGGAAACTAGCCAAGGATCCACTCATAGCAATTGGGATGTTACCTTGATTCAAGAGATCAAATTGGACTCATAGTTCTATCTTATCCAATTGGAGAGAGAGAGAGAGAGATGATCAGATCTATGTTGAGTGTGAAATATTGCATATTTCTCCCTATTTATACCTTAGTTTTATAAACATGATGGTGTTTAATCTATTTAAATATGCATGTTTTCATGTGCGAGGTGATTTTGAGAGCTTAAGGTGAAATCGATGCCAAAAGGAAGATTTATGCTCACAAGATAACTAAATGAAGATTTGGGGATTTAGAAGTCATTAATGAAGAATTCACATGCTAAAGATCTAAGAAAACTAAGGGAGGAATGAAGAGAATCAAAGATTTGAAGTGAAGAAAAGGAATCCTGAAATTGTCTGAAAAACAAACATATTCGTGAAATTGTCCTGAAAAGCATATTCTGAAACTCTGAGTATATTTTTGGAAACCGCACAAAGTGCTAAATTTGAGGCGGTTTAAACCCCAAGTCTATTTTGTAAAACTGCGCAGAGTGCGTAAATTTGAGGCGGTTTATAGATTTTTCCAACTCAGTGCGAAAGTTGGAGTTCCACAACTATAAATAGGACTCCCTAGGATGCTCCAAGGCATTTTCTAGGGTTTGAAAAGGTCTCAATGTAACACTCCGAACTCTTAGTACTTGGGTCTCACCCTGAAATCCTAGTTCATTATACCATCCACATACACTCTAGTCAAAATCTAACCATCGGAATGATCTTCATTTATAGCTCGAGCTATCCAACCGTTGATTTTAAAAATAAACCATCACATCTGTAACAACCTGTTTAACCAACCACACCTAAACCATACTATCCTGCTAACTAACTCTAAATTAATAGTTATATTCTCCTTAAATGACCTTGGAGACCTAAGGGTTCATGGACTACTAGTTTTAGTACAGTGTAGAAGTTAAACCAATGGGTAAACACACAGTTTGACGCACAAAGTCACCATGTGATCCACCTGAGCCTTGGATTGACATCATCTTTGGTCAGAATCCCTGGTGGGAACATACAAAGTAAATGAACAGAGCAGATTCGTCAATTACATCATGGTGGACCCCACATTAGTGTGAGTGTGGACCAAGGGCAGTGCACCCATGGTGCATTGGATCGTCAACACAGTCAATCTGGTGTTGACTCATGAAAATTTCAAAAGAAAGAAATCACTCTCTTTCCTTCGTTTTTACCAGTGATGGATGGTGTCCGTTTCATTGATTAGGGCCCGCCATCATGGACCATTACAATGATCCGAACCATCCATCTTGACAAGCTCTCGAAACTGGCCAAAACTCAGCAATTCACACCCATCACTATGCACCTGTGTGCACCCAAAATCCACGCAAACTGAGTGGTGCGCACGAATAATTTCCAAAAATAGAAACATTCCATGGCCGGTAAGCTGGCAATCCTTATATGGGAAGGCTCTCACAATCTAGACCTTCTATTCCGGTACATCCTAGCCCTCCATCCATTTCATTTTAGGGCTTCCACAGCTGTAAAAGTGGTGGAAAGAATCTTTCCGTTTGGAATGCTAGCACGATCCCAACTGCTCACTTCCATCTATGAACTGCCTAACACCTTTCAGACGTCGATTTTAGGGCAGCCAACAAGGCTATCTCGCGCCGATCTGGATTTCTCACGAAAAACTCGCAAGTGTACAAGTTTGTGGTCACAGCTGAAAATCTTGAAGCCCACCAAGAAATGGTGGGTCCCACAAAGTTCCGTGGTTTAATCCAAACCCTCCGGGTGACTTAAAGTAGAGGATTATCCCTCCATCAGCATTTCACCATTATCATTCTCGTCATATTCTCCAACGGCTGGGAAAACCCATCACACTCAAGTGGACCCCTCTTTCTAATCTAAGCTATTTGTTAGGTGGGCCAGAGTCCCAAAAATCCATCTATGTAGTCTGATCACAACCATGCAAGCATGATTCAGATATATTGTTACAAAATGACACGAATTATATAACTAAAGACCGTAACTAATTTTTTGATTAGTTACAATTCGAACCATCTGGAATGGATTAATAGAGCCTATTTAAGCTTGCCATTTAGGGCAACCGTTTCCAGAAAAGGAAAGCAAGAAAGAGAAAATAAAAAGGGCGCTGCATCAAGCTACTACACCTAGTCGAGTCGACTCGATTCGAGTCATTGTTGAGTGAAGTCTGAGTCAATGCTCCTCTAGTCATATGGAGAGTGAAAATGGGAGAAGGAAGAGGGAGAAAGATAGGTGAAGAAAGAAAGTAAGAAGAAGGAGAGTGAGAGGGTGGGTGCGTTGTTGCACCAGCTCAAACCGAGTCGAGTCCACTGGTGAGTGTGGATCGAGTTAGCTAGGTTCTGAGGTAGGTCATTACGTGTCTGGTGAGTTGGCTTGAGGCTAGGCTCTTTGCTGACCGATTCAATAAGTAGAAGAGCGAAGTAGGAAAGAAAGAGGAAAAAGAAGAAGTGAGAGAGCGAACCGGGTCACCCACCAGCTGCACCATTGTTGCCGAATCCATCCGTTCAAGCTTGTACAAGATAGGGTGAGTTGCATCGAGTCCAGTTGCTGCACAATGACAATAGAAGAAGGAAGAAAAAAAATAAGAAAATGAGAGAGAGAGAGAGAGAGAGAGAGAGAGCCCGAGTCTAGCCGCGCCAGGCCAACTTGTCCGAGTTGCTAGCCTGATCCTGTCTGATTCTGGTTTGCAACAAAGACGTTGCTGGATGTTCTAGCAAGAAGAGAAATAGAAGGAAGAAAAAGGAAGGAAAGGAGAGGAAGAAGAAGAAGAAAGAAGGCTAGGATAGAATCATGTGGATTGCTAAGTCGACTCAGCGACTTGCTGAGTTCGGATTGGCCTGGTTCGAGTGAATACTCGAATTGACACAAGTTGATCTTGGTAGAGGTTGATCAAGTTAAGCTAACTTAGTTGGACAATGTATCCCTCGTTTAGACCGAATTGAAGCTAAGTGGGGTTGATCGAGTCGAATCGTGGTTCAAATGACTGGTAGGTGAGTCGACTCATTAATACATTCTAGTTTGCAATTAAATAAAATTAATTTAGTATATCAATTTCCTTATTTGATTAATGGTAGGATTTTCCAATTTTTCTCAGTTAAATCTACCATGTGGAATACAATCAGGAACGCATTCGAAAATAAAGCTAATTGGGGATTGAGTTTGAGTTGAGTCGAGAGGTTTTGATTTCCTTATTCAAGGTTGGAATGCTTAGGGACTTGATTAAATTTTAGGTGGAGTCGAAGCAATTGGTGGAGAGGTTGACCTTAAAGTGCGCATACAAGAATTTGCAACATTGTAAGCCAATTCAATTCTTGATAGGTGAGGATCACCCTTCAAGCTTTTCTACATCTTGATAATTAGCTTGGATTATTTATCTCTGTACATTTATTTCATTAATTGCTTAAATGGTGAATTTCTCTTGTTGATTTTGGTCCTTTATAGATGATTGATGGATTGGATTTAAATTTAAACATTTGAAAGTGCAATGAAATTTAATTACCTCTGTTCTAAGTTAAGATGAACATTTTACATATGTAAGTGCCATTGAGATTATACATGACTCATTTTACCACTTGCGAATACTTGATGGTAACTTTGGAAGTCCTTGAACTAGTAGCCACTTTATCTAATAGATTAAATGGAATGTCTGTTGTAGAATTACCATCTGTGCCTATGTGGCTTTTGGGGGTAATCCCATTTTTATCGTGTCCTTGGGACGGATTATTTGCCCTTGCAGTTTTGATGGAATATTTGCCCATGTAGCTTTGACGGACCATTTTTGTACCTCTTTGTGATGGTAAGTTCCACTTTTTGGACAATGATTGGCCACTAATTGGAGAGATTCCCTTTGAAAATCATACTTGTTAGATCTCACTAAGTTGTTAGCCTATACTGGATGCCAAAATCTTATAGTGTTCTTAAGTTTACATAAATTGGCTGGTTGCAACCAGAATAATAATGGTTGGGCTAATCATATATTTTATGGCATGCGGGCTTTACCGGGTTGTCGATACAAGGCGCGGGATTTTCTTAGGCCACTACGGGCTGTACCATAGAGTATTTTACCTAGTGATCCTAAGTTTTCATTGGTGCATTCGATTACCATGGGCTGTCCTTTTTGCATAAGCTTTTTCGGGTGTCTAGTTTTTCTTTGACGTACATAGTACTCTTCTAGGAAGCTAGGCCACCTTGGGTGTTCTCGTTGTATGGTCTTTTACGAATGGCTAGTCCTCCTTAGAATGCACCTTTGAGTACTTTTACAGGGGCTAGTTCTCCTTGGGTGACCTTTTGCCAGCTGGATGCGTATCCCTGGGTCTGTGAGCATATACATGCATTCATGCATTTAAAAAAGATTATTTTGTGTAATTTATTTAATGAATGCGTATTTGTTGAACCTTATCTGATTACCATGATAATGATTGTGTAATATTTGTTATACACTGTTCTTGACAACTACGCTTAACTATTTTGATGATACGATAAATCTCGAGAGTTATACCTCACTGGGATAGCCATTGATGCTATCAAACCGTATTCAGTGTGCAGGATATGTTGATGATGTATGGGTTGACTCTTGTGCGTCACAGGGAGAGATCGATGGCTATGTGGCTCTAATCTCTAGTCTACTTTTATTATTTGGTTGTTAAATATTTAGTTATGAGACATAGGTTTGTATAATTTTTTGGGCAACCACGAGAATATTTGGTTATATATATTTGGACTCCCTCTTATACTTGATTTGTTTTTATTTTGCTAGTTTACCAACTCTAATAAAGAAAAAAAATGTATATAAAATTTGGACTGTCTCTAAAGGTTAATGCTCGGGTTTTCGAAAAATGAATAGTGTACTTGTGTTTCGGGAACTGGGGTGTTACACTCCAGGAGCATAGCACAAGGGTGGAGCAGTCGCCAAAGAGTTTTTCTTCTTCCCTAGTTTATTTTTCATGCTTTGTTTAAGAGATTTGGTTTCAATCATGTCTATGGTTAGCTAAACCTCTTAGCTAGGGATAAGAAGTGAAGCTTGTAACATGTTGGGATGTTTATTTTGCTTTGATTCTTATTCTTATTGATCTTCATTGATTTCTAGTTTGATATTAAAGGAATATTTTTAGTTTTCTATCATTTATTGTAACTCAAATTACAATAGATGTTGTGATAGCTTTGGATATCTTCTTTTCCTATTTTGAGATAGTGAGATTGGTAAATCCCATTGTTCACCATCGTCTCCTGGGCATAGTAGAGTGATGGAATCCCTTCCAATCTTCACAATTCCCCTCTATTGAGAATTAGGTCAATGAAAAGTTCAGATTTGATTTAAATTCATTTATCTTCCAATTGGATAGGGTAGGGCTCCGATTCTAATTGTGTTTATTGAATCAAGCAAGGTAGCATCTTAATAGCTACAAGCGGATCATTGACACCCTGGTTCCCACCTTTAATTGATAGTTTAAACATTATTCATAATTACTCTCTTTTATTCCAGAATTCAGATTTAGATCTTCTTCTAATTCTAGTTCTAGTTCTTTTCAGAATACGTAAGACCTGTATCCTATCCTGTATTGTTCCGTAGGCTTCCGTGGTCCTCCCGGTCGAATTGCGGCAATTCAAGATGCGTAGACAACAATTGCATGTGATCCTGAGTTGTATCCCACATTCTAAAGTCAGCTCAACCCGAAACTTATACCCTAGCGACTGCGTTGTCACCGCAGTTACGACGCCACGTATTACGCACCGAGACGATACCCAGGCCAGGAGATATGGGCTCGCGTTCAGTTCAAGGAAAACGCCGCGTGTTGCGAATTCCGAGGGAATCTTTACAATCCCTCACATCAATCAATCAAAGTACAAGCAAGTACCTAGCCCATCACTTTCCCACTAACAAAGCATGACACCCCTCTCTCTCCTATCCCCAAAGTCAACCCTTCCTTACAACAACCCATTCCTCCCCTCCTTCTCTCCGTACATCTTCTCTCTCTCTCTCTCTCTCTCTCTCTCTCTCTCTCTCATTTTTTAGTCATTCTCCCAAGCAACCCAAGCACCCAACGTCCATGGCTTCCATGGAGAAGCTAGGTGTGGCCCACCTCCCTACCACCCAATCCCACCATCCAAAGATTATCTTCACCATTGAAATGCATCCCCAGGAGCTCTAAGATGCGTTTGATGGAAGAAGAAGTCTAAGAAGATCAAAGGTGGGTGATTTTTGTATGATTTTTATGATTAGAGGGCTCACGTATTGTGGGACCCACTTGATGTATGGATTGTATAAGAGAGGGACCCATAGTGGCGGGGTCCCTCCATCTCACTCTCTCTCTCTCTCTCTCTCTCTCTCTCTCTCTCTCTCTCCCTCCCTTATGTCGTGGACCCCACTATGATGTATTATCCACGTTGTTCCATCCGTGGGGCCCACCCCGCTGGCATGTCTACTGGGACAGATCTAGATGAAGGAAAATACAAAATCAATTGATGTGGAACGTGGACCCACCTTGATGGCATGTGTGGTCCACACATACGTGGGACCCACCTTGATGGCACGTGTGGCCCACACATACGTGGGACCCACCTTGAATGTATGTGCTTTTCATCCACTGTCAGTCCAGCACGTTTAGAAGATCTGGACGCTGGACTAGATGGTGTGATATTATATTATAAATATTATATATATATATATATATATATATATATATATATATATATATATATATATATATATATATATATTTGGGTGGGCCACTTCCACGTGGGACCCACCTCTAATATGTAAATCCGCACCGTCCAGATTCATCTGGATGGTGGGTTCTAGGCAGTCTCCTGCCATTTTTTAAAATGTATTTATGTATAATATATAATATTATATTTAAATAAATGTGATGGTGGGGCCCACCCCACATTGGGGCCGTACTTGATGTATGCAGATGCTGCTGCATGTTAAAAAAATAAAAAGGATAATAATATAATAATAAAAAGTGAATGAATAGTGTATATATATTACATTATATAATATAATATATATTCTTATACAGATGTATATCTGGGTGGCCCATCCACGTGGGACCCACCTGATGTGTTGATCTCACCCATACTGTCCATCTTTCATATCCAGACCGTCCGTTTGTTTGATGGACTGTGGGCCAGCTCACCCAGCAATATAGCTGTTGTGCGACATCAGCAAATTCCGTAGGACTGCATGATGTATGTGTTTCATCCACACCGTCCAACATTTGGGACGGGTGGGACCCACTTTTATGTATTGTGTACGCCACGCCATCCATGTGTGTATGGACCACTAGCTTCATAGCTGATGTATTAACGTCATCAAATCTATGGTCCGCATGATGCATGTGTTGTATCCATACCATTCACGTTAGCAAGTGTGGGCCTGATCATGAGTTATTTGTTAGATCCAAACTGTCCGTCTGTTGGGTGAGCTTAAGGTTTGAGACTATAAATGAGGTAGATCCTGGTATCAGGTGGACCACACTGCAATAAATAGTGGAGGGTTGAACGGCTACCCTTGAAACCCTCTTGGGTGCACAGAAGCTTTGGGTCAATATAATATTTGTTTTTCCACTTAAACTAGGTCTTTGTGACCTTATGAATAGACTAGATGGAAAATAAATGTGATGGTGGGCCCTGTGTAGTTTTGACGGTGGAAGTCATTATCACCACTGTTATTGGTGGTATGGTCCAAATGATCTTTCAATATGATTCATTTTTGGGGAATGCTCTAAAATGATCCCTAGCTATAGATGAATGGTGTGGTTGGTTTGGGCCCATTCGACGTGGCCCATTTGTATCGGCCCATATGATTCGGCCCATTTGACTTAGCTCATATGATTCGGCCCATTTGATGTATTTGAAGCCGATGGGATAGGGACCCGTTATGATGGAATTGCGGCCCAGATGGAGAGGCCCATTGTGATGTATATTGGGCCCATGAGTGAGGCCCGATGTGATATATACAAGGCCCATATGATGGGGCCAATCTGCTTGAATCTGAGGCCCATTGAGCGGCCCATTGTGATGTATTTCTGACCCATTTGGAAAGGCTCATTGTGATGTATTTGTGGCCCATTTGATAAGGCCCATTGTGATGCATTTGTGGCCCGTATGGCGAGGCCCGATGTGGTGTATATGTGGCCCTTGAATGAGGCCCAATGCGATGAATGTGTGAACTGATGTAACGTGTGATTTCACCATAATGTATGTAATGATGTTTATGTGGACCTCCACTTGGGAGCGATGTTGGTTAAATGTCCACATTGATGGACAATGATGGTTAAATGTCCACATTGTGAGGTTTCCTTAGGCCCTTTGTTAGGCTGATTGCCGATTCTGATTGTCAAGGCCGATTGCGATTGTCGAGGCCGATTCCGATTGTAGAGGCCAATTCCTATTGTCAAGGCTGATTATTAAGGCCAATTGTCAAGGCCGATTTCGATTGTCGAGGCTGATTTCGATTGTCGAGGCCGATTCTGATTGTTGAGGCCGATTCCGATTATCGAAGCCAATTGTCGAGGGCGATTCCGATTGTCGAGGCCGATTCGATTGTTGAGGCCGATTGTCGAGACCCATATGATGTATATATGGCTCGTAGTTGAGGCCCATTATGATGTGTATTCATCCCGTGTTTAAGGCCTAATGTGATGAACATGAGGTCTATGTGATGAGGCTCATTGTGATGCATTTAAAGGCCAGGCGATGAAGCCCATTGTGATGTGTATTAGGCCCATGTGAGAGGCTCATTGTGATGTGTATTAAGTTCTTAAATGAGGCCCATGGTGTTGTATATTAGGCCCTTATGTGAGGCCATGGGTCCGCTATATGTTAGGCTCTATGTGGGCCATTCCTTGGGGGCAATGTTGGTTAAATGTCCACATCGTCGAGGCCAATTGTTGATGCCGGTTATTGATACCGATTATGAGTATGTGACAGCATAACATCATGATACATGCCCATACACATCATCTGCATGTTTGTTATGAGATGTGATGGACCATTGCATATGTCTTTGGGCAGGTTGTTATGAGACTCCCTGATAGGCGGAGATTATCTCACATGAGTGTACGGTATGCGCAAGATTGATGCATGACTGGATTGTATGATTCATGCATCTTATATTATGTGTTGTGATTACTGTACGCTCTAGCGACATCAGGGTCGTAGCCTCCATAGGCATATCGTGGATGGACAGATGGGACACTAGAAATCTATTATTATCATCGGGCTGTCATAGATGGCCCTGGGTGAAAATCCCTAAACCCTCTTAGTACTAGAGGATGCCCTAACGTCGAGACCGAGTGGATGTATATGAGCGAATGAGGGCTGTATACCACTAGGCCACGTCTCCCACTGTGTCGTGGTTGGTTGGGAGGGGGTGTGTCGTTACTCGCCTGAGGGAGTAGGCAATGCTAGGCTGAGTCTGACCAGCTCGTAAATGGGTTCGCTATCGACGAGCCTGACCGATATTGGTAGGCAGATAGTGACGTCTCTTCCACTTACCCAGTTGTGCGCTTAAAGGGGCGGTAAGCTGGTGTGGAGTGTATTAAACCCCGGTGATGATCCCAGAGATGTACAGTAGTGATTTGTGGAGCAAGAGTTGCATACTCATTCATTCACTATCCACTCGGGCTGATGGTGTGTAACTATTTGTTACGTGTAACTTCACAATGACCAGGATTTCGGTTGGGGCACGACTAATCTGAGATCAGGAGCTTACCATATTGGGTCTATCTATCCAAATTTAAGTATGGGACTGGTTTGGATAGAAGCCCTTTGTGATAGGCCCCATAGCCTGTGATACCACTTACTATCATCCCGACTTTACACTATAGCTTGGTCATTTCATTCGCACCACATATTGCATATTGCATTACATCCTCAGCATATGGCATTTTGGGATGCTATGTTTCTATATTTATATGACCTAGATGAGGCTGATGGTATTCGTAGCTCTTCCGAATTGCATATTGTATTACATCCTCGATATCTGATATCTGGTTCATTAGGTTTCCACATTACATAGCCGATTTAAATTACTTTCTTAGTATATGACATTAACTTACTATGTCTTTTCATCGTATATCCTGGATGAGGTTGATGATATTTTTATGGACTTGTTAGTATTTTCGCTTACTTTGATATCTTATGATTCATGACCCTGTCAGTATTTCTGCTTATTCCGATATTGTATAATTTATGGCACTGTAATGCATACTTGACACTTACCTTGTGCACACACTTTCACTACCCTATAAGCTTTCTATAAGCTTATGCACGATAGATGCATGCAGGTGGCATTTGGTCGCAGTAGTATTGAGCTTGGAGCGTGCAGTAGACTTTTAGAGCTTTGATTATTGATATATGTATTTCCCTTTCAACATTATATTCAAAATTTTATATTAGTAGATATGTGATCATGATGTTGTTCTTATGATTTGGGTATACTTGTGGTTATGCTTCTTATGAGATGAATGTATGTTGGAAAATCCTCCTTGTAGGATCCTATGATCGAAAATCTGGTGCTTGCGCACTGGGAGCCTAAAATGGGGTACTACAGAGGCTGTCGGCACCAGATTCAGCGATCGAGAATTTTATGAGCCTGATTTCTGAGTTTGGGGCATGACAGAACACATACGAGTTTAGTCCCTGTGGATTCGACCTCGTTGTCACGAGTTATTACTACATCACGACCCTACACTTGGGGTTGTGAACAAGTTTTTGGCGCCGTTGTCGAGGACTACGGCTACATTTTTCTGAAATTAATTGGTATTAGAATTAGGTTAAGATTAGGATTTATTTTTCTGTTATGTTTTTAGGTTAGGATTTTTTTCTGAAATTATTTTTAGAAACTAACATTGTTTTCTATTTTGTAGGATTCCTAACATAGCAACTCTTATTTGATAATTTTGTTCCAACCCTCTCTTATTTTTTTTTAGATCTCTTATTTGTTTTAGTTTTTCTAGTTTTCTTTTTTAAGTTCAATTGTTTAGTTACTTGAGGGTTGTGCGTGTTTCATGCCCAAGTGGGTTCATAAGAACACTCAATGTCGCTTGAGTGAAGGAGGATTAGTCGAAGGGTTGCCTATCCATCAAAGGATTAGACACCACTTAAAATCCTCTCAGTTAATTGAAGTGATGGCTACAAATCAACCTCAACCTCAACCTCGACCACCGGTTGAGGAAGTTTAAGATAAAAATGATGTGCATAATGCACCCCCGCCTCATACTCTACGCGATTATTTATAACCGATGGGGGTTAGTACACCTTCCTACATTATCTTTCCACTTAATGCAAGAAACGTGGATATCAAACTTGAAGTGATGCAACTCCTTCCTAAGTTTCATGGACTAGATTCTGAAAGTCCATATTTGCACATCAAGGAGTTAGATGAGATAGTCACTATATTACACTTTCTAAACGTGTCTGAGGACACAGTGCGACTTAAATTGTTTCCTTTTTCATTGAATGAGAAGCTTAAGGCATGGATGCACTCCTTAAAGCCAAGATCCATCGCACATGGGTCAAGAGGACCAGGGAATTTCTCAAAACGGTTTTCTTATTTCATAAAACTAACACTTTAAGGAAGGTAATCATGAACTTTGCCTAAAAAGAGGAAGAGGCCTTCTCCAATGTTGGGAAAGGTGATCTCACGAATTCCTGTCCACATCATGGCTATGAAGTATGGTGAACAATAAGCTTTTTTTTTTTTTATAGCAGATTAATTTTACCAATGCATCGGTTTGTAGAGATGATGTGTAATGGTGAATTCATGAACAAAAAGGCCGATGATGCGTGGGATTACCTTGATCAATTGGCAAAAAACGTGCAATCATGGGACACCTCTCCAAGACTCACCACTTCTAAGCCTACTCAATCAAAGGAAATGGGTGGAATTTATATTCTAAAAGAGGAAGATGATATGAATGCAAGAGTGGCCAATCTCATAAGAAAAGTTGAGGCCATGGAACTTAAGAAGGCAGAACCAATCAAATCTGATAAGGCTGCAGAAGTTGTTTGTGGTATTTGTGCTTGTAACAAATATACAATTGAGAATTGCCCAACAATTCATGCTTTTTAAGAGATATTGAATGAGCAATCGAATGTCGTAAACAATTACCAAAGACCTTTTAGAGGACTCACCTCAAATATATATAATTCCAGCTGGAGAAACCATCCAAATTTCAGTTGGAGGAATGGACAAATGGATAACCGACAAGAGGCCCTTACTCAAATTTTAAGTCAGAAGAGGTCTCAGGAGGATACAGTTAAAAAATTCATGCAAAATTAAGAGCTATTCAACTAGAATATGGTACAAACATTTCAGGATATCAAAATAATAATGGGAATATTTGCATCGTCCATTCAAAGGATTGAGTCACACTTAGCGAGTGAGGAAAAAGGGATGCTTCCAACCCAGCTTCTCTCCAATCCAAAGCCACAATATGAAATTAGTGACCCAAACTCTTCAAATCAAATGGAGCAAGCCAAGTCTATCACCACTCTTAGGAGTAGAAAGATAATTGACAAATCTGTTCTAGTAAGGGCTGAAAAGCCTAAGGACCCGGAAGAAGATAAAAATGATAGACCTATAATTACTCCACATGGGTTAGAACCGGAACCTCGAAGTAAGCCGATTGCGCCATTCCCTTAACGGTTGATTGTAACAAAACCTCTATCTAATTTTCAGGATATTCTAGAGGTGCTTAAACAAGTGAAGGTCAACATCCCTCTACTGGATGCCATTAAACAAATTCCTTCATATGCCAAATTTCTAAAAGATCTGTGCCCAACCAAAAGACGGCAAAACATATAAAAGAAAATCTTTTTGATAGAAAAAGTAAGTGTTATACTCAAGCAAGATGTGTCATAAAAATATAAAGATCACGGTAGCCCGACCATCACTTGTGTAATTGGAAACTATCAGATTGAGCACACACTTCTTGACTTGGGGGCGAGTGTGAACTTGATCCCTTACTTGGTTTATGAACAATTGGGTTTAGGTAAATTAAAACCCACCCAGACCACATTAAAACTTACTGATCGCTTGGTTCGTGTACCGAGAGAGATGATTAAAGATGTGTTGGTCCAAGTTGATAAATTCTACTATCTAATAGATTTTATTATCTTGGATACTCAACCCATCATAGATGTGAATACTCAAATTCCCATCATTCTTGGTCGCCCATTCCTTGCTACATCAAATGCAATCATTAATTGCAGGAATGGAATTATGAATTTTTCTTTCGAAAATATGACATTGGAGTTCAATATCTTTTTCAACATTAGCAAACAGTCAGAGGATGTTGATGATATCCACGACATTAACTTGATAGATTTTTTCGTGGAAGATAGAGAAATCCTGACTCTATACTCTAACACTCTAGAGACGTGCTTGGCCCACTCCCCTGATTTGGATAATGACACGATTAGGAAGATGGATGCCATGCTTGATATTATGCCAGTACTTGAAGTTAACCGGTGAAGGCTACAATTTGAAGAATTAACCCAAACTAATGTAGTGCCTATACCGTTTAGCCTCAAAGCACTGAAGCTTGACCTAAAACCTTTGGCCTCTAATCTTAAATAATATGTCTATTTAGGTCAAGATGAGACATACCCGATAGTGATTTCTTCCCACCTTAAGTAAGAACAGGAGAGTATGCTTATCTCTACTCTCATTGAGTATAAAGGAGCCCTTGGATGGTCGATTGCAGACCTCAAGGGAATTGACCTTTTGATTTGTACTCACCACATTCATCTTGAGGATAATACGAAGACCTCCCAACAACCACAACGCCGATTAAATCCAAATATGAAGGAAGTGGTTAAGGTCGAGGTACTTAAGTTATTGGATGTGGGTATCATATACCCCATATCCAATAGGCAATGGGTGAGTCCAACTCAGGTGGTTCCTAAGAAGTCCGGAATCACCATCGTATCTAATGCCGATAATGGACTCATGCCAACTAAAGTTACTACTAGTTGGAGAATGTGCATTGACTATAGAAAGTTGAATACCATCATCATGAGGAATGACCACTTTCCTTTGCCCTTTATTGATCAAATCTTGGAAAGGCTAGCTGGTCACTCTTACTATTACTAACTTGACAGATATTCAGGCTACAATCAGATAGAGATAGCCCTTGAAGATCAAGAAAAGACTACATTCACATACCCCTTTGGCACCTTTGCTTACCAAAAGATGTCATTCGGACTGTGCAATGCCCCCGCCGCTTTTTAGCGATGTATGTTGAGTATATTTTCTGACATGGTAGGGCAATATTTAAAGGTCTTCATGGATAACTTCTCTCTCTTTGGTCCATCCTTCAGCGAGTGTTTGAAAAATCTAAAAAGTGTGCTGAAGCAATGTGAGGAAAATAATTTGGTACTAAATTAGAAGTGTCATTTCATGATTTGTAAGGGAATTGTTCTTAGACATATCATCTCGTCCAAGGGAATTAAGGTAGATAAGGCTAAAATTAATCTTATCTCTAACCTACCTCCACCCAAGAGCATACGAGACGTGCGATCCTTCTTAGGATACACCAGATTTTACAGATGATTCATAAAGGAATTTAGTCACCTCTCTCATCCTTTATGCAATCTACTTCAAAAGGATGTACTATATGAGTGGACTGAGCAATGCCAGGAGACTTTCACTAAGCTTAAGGGCATGCTAACTACCGCACCTATCATGTAGCCACCCGATTGGAGCATTTCTTTTGAGATATGCGTCTGACTATGCTATTGGGGCAGTGTTAGGCCAGAGAAAAGAAAAGAAGCCCTACGTTATTCACTATGCAAGTAAAACTTTAAATCCTTCCCAAGTGAATTACTCTATTACAGAGAAGGAACTCTTAGCCGTAGTGTTCGCTTTGGACAAATTTAGGTTCTACTTGATTGGATCCAAGATCATCATCTACACTGATCATGCGGCATTGAAGTACCTTCTCTTTAAGAATGATGCTAAGCCCCACTTGATAAGATGGATCCTCCTACTCCAGGAATTTAATTTGGAAATACGGGACAAAAAAGGAGTAGAGAACGTAGTAGCTGACCATCTTTCAAGACTTAATCTCCCTAATTCCCTTGAAACACCATCTATAAACGATATGGTCCCTGATGAACAATTGTTTAAACTCTCCCAATTACCTTGGTTTGCTGACATTGCTAATTATCTTACCACATGTTTCACATCGACTCATTAGTATGCGCAAGATAAGAAAAAATTTCTCGTCAAGCTTTATAAGTTCTTCTGTGATGACTCGTATTTATTTAAATATTGCCTAGATCAAATTCTAAGGCGATGTGTGCCATGCAATGTACACCAAAGTGTCATCTCCTTGTATCATTCGCAGGCTTATGGTGGTCACTTTTCTGTTAAAAAGACCACAGCCAAAATTCTGTAGTGCGGATCTTACTGGCCCACTATGTTCAAGGACACTCATGAGTTTTGCAAAGCTTGTGAGCGTTGTCAGAAATTGGGTGCATTGTCCTATCGAAATATGATGCCTTTGAACCCCATTCTTATCATTGAAGCATTTGATTGTTGGGGCATCGATTTCATGGTGCCATTCCCCTAATCCTTTGGAAATTCGTATATTTTGCTAGCAATAGATGTGACGTTTCGGAAAAATCCATACAAAGACCCGAGTACCACCTCAGGTAGAAGTCCCTAAGGGCCGTACTCTATAGAAATTTATGCAAAAATTAATTAAGTACTAAACTAAATTAATCGGTGGATTTAGCTAAACCACTATTCATATAAATGGCAAGACCCAAAACCATCAAAATCACTGACTAGACACTACTCAAAAACCTAGGAGAAATCTCAAAAGCCGGTTGCTCTCGGGAGCACATTGAAACTCCGTATTAGACCTGGACTGAACGTTGAAAGTCTGATGACCTCGAAACTATAAGGTTACATCCGCCTTATTGGGCTTGACAACCATCGCGAGAATCGAGCCCAAATAGTACTCAGAAATGCACAACTTGAGCCCTAAGCGAAGTGTGTGGGAAATGCGAATATCATTAGAAAATGTAATGAAACTTAAGCGAATTGGGCCATTCACTCATAGGCAAAATTGAAGATTTCAGACCGTTAGTTTTGGACCGAACTTCACCCATGGATCAGAGAAATTTCCCTACACATATCGGTATACTTGTGGCCCTAATCGTGTGACAACGACCGTTGATCTGATACAGGTCCTTCACAGTCGATCAGCTAATCTGATCATACTGAAATCATAACTTGGCTTAGATCTATGGTCAGGAAACTTGCTCCATGCTGTAGGTGAGTAATGGACCTCCCCGTCTGCCTGAAACAGACACCCTTTGGCTATAACCTAAGTATATCATGGCCATAGGGCCATGACATCAGTTCTGGGCCTATTTAAAGGCCTTAAACCACCCCACCTCTCTCTCATATGAATTTCTCCAAACCCTAGGAGAGAGAAGAGAGAAAAGAGGAGAAAAGAGTGAGGAGAGAAGAGAGAGTTCGGGAGATCGTTGCCGGGATTTCTTCCCACAACCCCACACACTAAATTGCCTCCCCACCATCGCTACACGAACCATTTCAACTATGATTTGGGTAAGAAATCCAAACCCTAATGCTATAGTTAAGACTTAGAATGTTTGTTTGTCAACCTAGCTAACAGATTTCATGATTTAGGTACCCGTTATTGCATTTTCAGGAACGTAGGATTCGAACCGAGTTCGAAAAGAGAATTCCAACGAAAGGTGCGGACTATAAATGTTTAGGTTATGGTTTTCAAGGCTTTTAATGTCAGCTAATGAGTTATGTCTGACTTGATTGATACCATATTATCTTAGACACGTTGATTTCGATGTATTACATATGTATGAACTATGTTGAATAACTATGTATCCTATGTGTTTGTGGAAATGTTTGAATGAACATGTAAACATGATTTATGCTTGTTATGACTACTAAGCTAGGATTCATGATTTTTATTTGCATGATGACATCCTTGTAGAAGGAATTGCTAAAATACTCGTTGTAACTAGCCTAGTTTACGTATTTTCTTATGTGTAGCCTAAGTGTTTGATTAAATGTCTGAGTGAGAAAATGTTGATGAATTCTATTTATTAAGAGTATTAAGATAGTATTCTTATTTACCTTGCTCATATGTATTGTTCCTTTCATGTAACCATATTTGTCGCTATGAAATTTATGAATAAAATGTAGTGTTTGGTAACATGTTCAATGTGTTTGATAAAATGCTCAAATGAGGATTTAATTTGGATTGTTTGTCGAATGTTGATATGATTATCACATGTATCTACCTATTGCATCTGAGTAAGATTGGGGCTACAGTGTGGCCCAAGCATTCGGTAACGGTTCATGTATAGGTGGTCGAACTAGTTTCACCGTGGGTAATTTGATGAATTCGGGTCGCACAACGACTGTCAACAGTGGTTAGGCCACAAGGTGTGCTTATGCGCTCCATGTCGATTAAGTCAATGTGTGCTCATACCAATCGAACTTGCTAAACAAATCGATTGGCCTATTGTGTGTTTACCATGTATGGACATCACTGCTTGAATCTAAGGTCCCACTTACCAATGTAAAGAGCCGTCTTAACCATGGTACCACAATCCGCTAAGACTCATGAGCCGGGCATGGCGGTATGGGACACTGTGGTCGAGCTGTCGGCCTATGCTGGGGTGGCGAGCCTCCCCGTAGTGACAAATGAGCAACCTAAAAATTATTAGCTGAATACGGTGGTATGGGACACTGTATTCGAGTTCTCAGCCTACGCTGAGGTGACGAGCCTCCCCGTAGTGTCCTCGAGTATAAACTCTTGAATTTGTCTATCCACTACTTTTCATAAGGGATGATGCCTTATAACTTGCCTATCGTATGTGATTAACTAAGATTGACGACCCTATATGGATCCTTTGGTTTGGGTTAATGATATAAAGGGAGGTATCTTAGCTTCCCGAATCTGCTGTATGAATAAGCCTAATTAAGTACTTGACTAACATGACTATGCACTGCATTGCATGTGCTTTGGCATGGAAGGACACGTTTAAGGAGTTTGTCATGTGCGAACGGTTGATGGAGTCGCTTGTGAGAGAGCTTCGTGCGAGGGTATGCATCATTACAGCATACCATTCCTGCATTAACAAGAGTACTTAGGATATGATTGTTGTACTGCTTGATCATTACTGCTTGATTGAATTGATAACATGTTAACCTTTGCCTTATAGTACCTCTGAGTTGATCACTGACTCCCACTCTGGGACGGTGTTTTAAAACACCAACCAGACCCTATTGTAGATCCAAGTAGCAATGATGCTTATGCAGCTGATTTGGATTTCATAGACAAGGAGGGAGGAGTTCTCCTATGTACAGCTATCAGGCGGGTTATGTACTGATCGACGGGATTACAGGGTTACATGGATTAGTGGAACATCTACATTTTGACATGTACTGATTGACGGGATTACAGGGTTACATGGATTAGTGGAACATCTACATTTTGACGTTTTGTATATTTTGAAACAAAATATGTATATATATTCAACTCGGTAATACACTCATACTCTAGAGGTTATGAAACACGTATATACTTTATATATCCATCTCAGTATTCTGCTTGCTTAATTACATTAACTCTGGAGTATGATATACTGATTTAGTATAATCTCTCTCATGTTTAATGCACTAATATGGACAACATTTAAAAATCATTATCTATATTGCATAAGTGATGCGCTGGATCTCGGGAGTTGAGCTTTGCTCGACCCTCAAAATTCAGGGCATTATAAGTTGGTATCAAAGCATGATTTAAATTAAACTGAACCTGGGTTATGGTAACACGATGCACTCTACTGCACTTTGACTTAAGAGGGGGCGATAAAATGTAGAAATGATCGTAGGATTCTAAAGTTCCGCCGACGGGCGAGATTGAATATTGTAATGTAGCCCGTACGCGTCTGAGATCATGAGAAATGATCTTAATCCCTTTAAGGCCATCAATAGGAGGGTTTGGACTAAAATTCGGCGAACCCTAAACTTGGAACAAATCAAAAAGCATGAATACGCGCTTCTTAGATCGAGAAAACACCTCACACAGGCGTAGGAGCCCATTGCATGATTTTCGGTGGGACCCAGGGGGTCCCCCACGTGTTTTTGGCTTACCGGGAAGAGGTGGCCACTGCCGGCAACCCAGGGGGGTGCGGCGCCACAGCCTGAGTGGTGGCGCGTTGTCTGCCTTCATAGCGGGCCATGACGAGCCAGTGGTTCCGGCGGCTTACCGCCCTCCACACATACATGTGGGACCCTCCCACCCCTTTTTGCTATCCTCTATTCCCCCTAAAACCCATTTTACCCTATTTCAAACCCTCTAAACCTCCCAAAACTCCATTTGCTCTTGCAAATCCACTCTCCCATACACTCCATCTTTCATCTTCTTCCACACCTTGCATCTATCTCCACCATTTTCTCAAAACCTGTCTCTTACAACTCTCTACCTTCCTTATTTCAAATCTATTGAGCACAAAAACCCATCTTTGTGTCTCATAATCTTTAAAACCCATAAACCCATCTCACCCTTCAAGTTTCTTCACTTCCATGGCTCTTTTTGAGCTAGTTACCACTATTTTCTCCATCTCTGCACTCCTTTCCCTTATGGAAAAGAGAAGAGGGGCCCCGGATGAGGCCGGGCATAGCCGTCCAACCTGCACGAGGAAGTGGCAAGCGTCGTGGTTACTACAAGTGTCGAGCGAGAGCGAAGGATGAAACGGGACCTCGATCCTCAAATTCCGTTGGAGAGATAGCTACCAGCGGGTGCTGAACTAGGTAGGTTTTGTAACCGTCGAGTTGTATTTGAGGCACATGTTGATGAGAAATTATTTGGACTGTATCCAGTGATGGACCTTTTGTTGGAGGCTGGGTAGGGTCCTATATTTGAAAGCAAGTCTCATGTAAGTGAAGGCACTGTCTGAGCCTTCTATGGCCACATACGGAACCCACTACTGGAGCCTCTTCGGTTTACAATTCCCTTGGGGAGGCAGGAAGCTATAGTCGATGTTGATGTGATGGCCCATATCATGGGAATTGAGCGTGGTGTGGTACATGCTAGTGCATCTCGTATCACTAGTGTACGAGGAGAAATTGCCACACGCGATTTCTTTATGGCAGACTGGCTCATTAGAGGCGAGGCAATAGCTTCCCATCGACAAAAATGGTGGCAGTCTTCCGCCTAATTCACCACATATGTATGTACAATGTGTATCCTAGGTGGATCAACCGTACCGAATGCACTCGTTTGATGGTGGACTTCCTGTATAGAGATAGACAGGGAGACAAGCTGTGTCTGCCTACTTTTGTCCTATCACAGATAATCAGGAGCGCATGCTCTACTAGGGGAGACACTTCACTCCCATTTGGCCGACTTATCTGCAAGATTGCTCGTAACTTCGGTTTCAGGCTTAATATGGATAATCTTGCACCTATCCACTTTATCAGTGAAACTACGCTCAACAATATGGGGATTGGCCCTAGACAACGCCAAGCCCATCTTAATGAGTATGGAATGAGATAGAAGAGGAAAGTGAAGAGGAAGAAAGTAGTGAAGAAGAGGAAGGGAATGAAATAAAGGAAGGCGGTAAGGAAGAAGGAAGTGAGGAAGAAGGCAGTGATGAAGAGGGAGGTGAGGAAGAAGAGCAGGAAGAGGGAGAGGAGGCCTAAGATTCTGATAGGGGCCCTCCTACTACTACACGTGAGGACTGCCAGGATCGGTCTGCCTTAGAAGCTCGTACTACCAAGATAAAAGAAAACTAGGCTGCCCTGAGACTATAATTCAAGGAGAACCAGGCCTAACTAAAACAGAAATTCAAGAGAATGTCTCACACTCTGTAGACCCTCCTATGCTGCATGTAGGATAAAGGTGCGCCTCCACCTTCACCAGAGTCGGAGGACTAGATATATGTTGTAATCATCTTTTGATTTTCTTTGTTTCTTACTTTTCTTTGTAATAGCCCTTGTTGGCTTAGTGGGATGTTAGAATAGTTTGTGATAAAACTTTTACTAAATTAGCTCACATGCATCTTCTGTCATGATTTCTGTAATGTTACATCATATGTATCATGACAATTTTAGTTAAATGAAATGCATGAAACTTCTTTTGTTATGGAATGTGTAGAATGCTTGGAATAGTGTGTGTTATTATTCTAAATCTGACACATGTTGCACCCTATGTTGTATATAGGGGATGCCTCTTAAAAACACTTGAAATAATGTACGTCTCGCACTTGGCGGATCGATTGATGGGGCACCTCCCCTGAGCGATAGCCATACGGACCCCAGTTTGGGCTGGATAGTGACAGAATGCTGGATTCACAGTCGGCGACTGACCCCACAAATGGGCTAACACAGAATGCACCACCTGTTTGATGGACCCATTTAATCGTGTTTGTGATGCAGGATGTATTTAGGAGCTTGAATTGAAAATGGGTATTAGAAGCATGGTTTTAGCGCTCAAGATTCACCAAGGCAAGGGACGGACTCCATGAGACCACGATTGACGGAATTACTCACTAAAGATTCGCGGAAATCGAGAAACTGAAGCTCAAGTGGCCTGAAAGTCAGACAGAATGCAAGATCACAAGGTTTCCGCCATCCGATCAACACGAGACTTCATACATGGGATAAGGGCCACAGATTAACCGTACACGTAAAATTTCAGCCATTGGATCGCTGTGAAAGTGGCCCAACGGTCAGATCAGCCCCTTAAATCCTTATGTGGGGCCCACCTGATCTCTGGTTATGCTTCGATTTCGGTCTTTACGCCTTAAATAAGGTGGCACAACGAGTGGACGGAGCAGATTTTGTATATACTTAACGAGTGGACCCCACTGCAGTGCCAGTGCACGAGTACACGAGTGCACTCGCCATGCACTGAACCAACAAGATCGGTCAAACACGCTTACCCGATCCTCTTCCAAATTCTGGTTTCTTTTTCTCAACAGCGTCCGCACGGACGACGACGGATTCTGCTAATGGGCCCCACTCATCGTCCGGATCGGTGATCTGGACCGTCCATTCACTCAGGAAGATGACCATGTCCCTTGCCAAGCTTTTCTTTTCGCCCCATGCACGCGTACGCACGTGGATCGTGATTAAACGCAAGATTGACGGCGGAATGAAGAGTCTGGTGGTCCACACCGAAATCAGCTCGGCCTTGGCCTCTCTAAAGGATTTTTCATTGTGAATACAGTGGACGGCATGGATTTTACAAGAAACTGCGTCCTGGGGCCCACCGATCATCACAGTCGGCGTCCAAAGGCTCTGTTACGCAACAAAGCCTGCGGTCCTCACTTGTGGGCCATCATCACGGTTTGAAAGTCCCATCCGAACCGTCAGTTGGAATTATAGGGTCCACATTACTAGGTCCTAGGTGTCGGAACTTCAAGAAGATAGCCAGAACGGTCTCCCAATCATTCCAACGCAGAATTAACGGCTGTAAGATGGATCAAATGGGCCACACCGAATGCAAGAAAAATTCACACTCCTGGCTAGTTTTTCGTTCTGCATCGAATAGACGGATTGGATTTCTTTGGCGACATCAATTTTGCGTCCCACAGTTAACGCAGATCAAGATTTTTTTTTTTTAAAAAAAACTTACGCAGGACCATGCATATTCTAGAGTCCGGTTCTGTTACGGACGAGCTGCGAGAAGCTGTTATAAAAGGAAGAGAGAAGGAGGGGGGAGAAGGGACGGCTGGAGCAGGGGAGAGAGAGGAAGACAAGGAGATGAGGGAGTAGATTTCTTTTCTTTTCTTTTTCTATTTTTTTATTTTCTTTTGTTTAAGAGCTATCCGCATCATGTGTGGCTAAACCTCTTAGCTAGGGCTAAGAGGTGAAGCTTGTAGCGTGATGGGAGGCCTCTTTGCTTGTGCCTTTGTTTAAGACTGATCTGATTTTGATTTAATTTTATTAAGGGAATGTTTTCAGTCTTTAATGGTCTTGTAGACCGAAATTACAATGGGTCTGCAATGGCTTTGAGCATGTTCTTTTTCTTTTATGTTTATGACGTCGGGAAGCCCCGTTGTTCACCATCGTCTCTGGGCATGGTTGGATGTCGGTACCCTTCCTAACCTTCATACATTGATTGGTTAGTAATTAGTTTTATTCTCGTTGTTTGCTTTGTCTCCTGGGCATGGTTTGGTGATGGAATCCATTCTAATTCATATACCTTTCATCTTATCAAAATTACATTAAAGGCGATTCGCTAATTTCCTAAACTGTAATACAGGCATAAGATCTCCCTGATCCCTACAAGTGGATCCTCTGAATCCCTAGTTTCCTTCTCTCGATTTTTCTAAAGTTTTAGATTAATTATTTCACCATTATTCCTCAAATCATAATTGGTTTAGCTTTCATCTCATTCTAGTTCTATTTCTACTTAGTTTCAGATAAGCGTACAAGTTCCAGTCCCTTGGGATTCGACCTCGGTCTTACCGAGTTATTACTACATCACAACCCTGCACTTGGGGAGTGAACAAGTTTTTGGCGCCGTTGCCGGGGACTGACGGCTACGATTTTCTGAAATTAATTGGATTTAGAGTTAGTTTAAGATTAGGATTTTACTAATTTTAATTTTTAATTTTGTTTTCTATTTTTAGAACTAACCTATTTCCTATTCTGTAGGTTGTTAGGATAGAACTTCTAATTTGGTAAACTCTTTCTAAATTTCTAGATTTTCTAACTCTTTAGATTTGGTTTACTTCAGAAACTGACTTGTTTTGGTTTGTTTTGCAGGTTTTTAACATAGGAACTTCTAGTCTGGTAACATCTTTCTAACTTCTCATTTACTTTCTGTATTGCTGTAGGATTTTGCTTTCTTCTAGGATTAGATTCAGAGTTAGTGTTTCACCATGTATATGCACGAGTGGGAACGTCAGTATGCTGAGAAGAATAATCTATATTGGGATGATGATTATGATAGAAATCCACCAATGTCTCAAAACTTTTCTGAAACTATCATCGAGAATCGACCGGAATACAAAGAGCCACCAGTTAAGAAGTCCTTACGCGATCATATACGGGAGAACAATTCCACCCCACAGACCGTACGTGAATGTTGGGGTTATCATAACTATGGGAGTGAGAATTACTATCACCCATCTGAGAAAAAGAAAACAATGCGTGATTATATTATGAGTGATAATAAGTATTACCAACCATCAGATTCTCCCACCTATGATCCGTATGACTATAATCAGTGGAACCATCAAAACTGGGAAGATGAACCAACAACATGTAATGATTATTCTCTTGGATCCCATACCTTTGAGATCCAACCAGAAACGATCCAAGAGGATTCATGTTTTAATCTAGAACAATTCAACCAACATGTTGCGGAAGCGATGAAAGCAATGGAAGCACTGAATTCGCGCCTGGAAAGGATAGAAGAAGCTCGTGCATCCCAACTACAATCCAATCCAGAAATACAATGCCAGGAAAGTGATCCTCACTCGCTTTTGACGAAATCTGGAATTTGGAATAAGGAGTTGGATTCCATTAACGAGCACGTGGTTCAATTTCCCAATGAGCCGATCTCGATGACTGTTCAAAAGAATGGTGGAGATACATGGGTGTCTTTCAAATACAGTGATGATGACACATCTCCCTTACTTGACACACATGAATTCAATGATGAGGTAGAGGTTAGTTCATTCGAACCTCAACCGAATTTAGGAATAGATTGTGAGGAAAGCGATCCCATCTCAAGTGTGTACTGCACTGAATTAGAAGCTGAGAAATATTGGGATGAGATTCATGAGAGCACGACCCAAATTCCCCTGGAATCAATCTCAAGTATGGTCCAGGTCAATGCTCAAGAAGCACATGAAGTGATCGGTCATACTGAGCTACTCCACTCACCTAACATGTCTGATTTAAAAGTGGAAGATGAGCTCATTAGAACCGACCTTTCCAACTTTTGTGAGACATGTTTGGACCACTCTCTTGAATTGAATGATATGATTTGGGAGATGGATGACCTACTTGATACGACTCTAGAATTTGAAACTACCCAGTCGAGGCCACCATCTGAATTGTTGAATCTTGACGAGTCCAGGCCTCTTCTCGAGTAGTATCAATGAACAGTCCGCACTTCAATACTTCGTCTACTGACCCTCTATCTGTCTGTACAGGGCTGAAGCAAGAGAGTACACCTCTATTTACCTTTAAAGACGATGGATTCCTGGGGCAGATCATCACGAGCTCTAATGTGGAAAATGAGTCACTCTCAGCTGAATGTCCCAACTCTTTAGATGATTGCTTGGCACACTTTGCAGATTCAAATGATCCCAAGATAAGAGACATAGTGAATGCCTTGCAAGATGATATCTCGGTAGTCATCACTGACCGAGAGAACCCTTACTCTGAAGCCCCTCCTTCCACAGATCCTGAATGTTTACCATTAAAGGAGGAGGAGCTGAAAATTGAACCGAAGATTGACACTTCGAAATGTGTTGAGGCTACATCACTTTTTGCGAAGTTTTCTAAACTTTATCTACTTGTAGTCTCTGATTCACCATGGGATACTAACATTGAAACTTCTTCTGTCACAGGTGAATCGTACATACTCTGGTTACCTCAAGCAATGCAATGGAAAATTTCTTATGAGGTACATAAATTTCTCTGGAAAGTCAAGCTCCAGGGTGTCCAAGCCTATTGCAAAAAGGGCTTTTGGATGATCCTGTTAAGAAACCTACTGAGAAATTTATCACGATACTGGCCAGAAGATGAACTTTGCAGCATGAGTAGTGAGTTCAATGTTTGTGGGTAACATTGCTGTAAACCCTCACGAGACTATAACTCGTCCACTAGGGGCAACCTAGGGGTTTAAAGGCTTGTTGCATATGCTAAATGCAATCGAGAGCACCTGCGAAAGTGGTATAGGTAGGATTTTATTTCTTGTTATTTTTGTGTTTTTTTTTTTCTCTCGTGCTCACCCGCTCTCATGTTGAGATCTCTTGGAAAGTCTCTCACAATTCATCATTCAGGTACTATCTTCCCATCATTTTTTTTACTTTCGTTGTCCCATGTGCATTCCATGCTCACATCTTTTACATTGAGGACAATGTAGATTTTAGGTTGGGGGTGGGGAGATTAGGTTACCTAATCAGTGTTTTCTTCGTCTTGAGCAAAAATTGTGAAAATTTTTAAATTTTTTCTGGAAATTCTTGTGAATTTGAAGTGATTTTGACGACCATCTTGGATTTAGAATTTCAAGATACGTTATGTTGGTGATTTACTACTCTTGGATTCAGTTGCTCGGTAGATTTCACAGTTAAGTTTGAATTATTAATCCATGATTAGAAGTTGTAAACATTGATTGAGTCATGATTTCACATGTCACATCTCGCTTACACATTGAGATTTCAGTTTGATATTGAATGATTAATTTGGTGATCACTTAGCATGAAAGAAACCAGCCTAAAAGATTTGGCCACCAGGGTACAAAAAAGAATTGCACCATGGGTTTGCTCCCTATAGGTGTGGTTTCGTTTTCCCATGATCAACAGTTGGAAAGAGTTGGGCGACTAGTTTCACCATAGGTTTGCTCCCTATGAGTGAAAATTTGATTCCCATGTTTTTTATTTTTATTTTTTTTAAAAAAAAAAACTAGAAAATAAAAGAATGATCTGTGAGGCAAAGTACTGGTTTAGGTGATGGTTCTGATTCAAAAACTTGTTCACTCCCCAAGTGCAGGGTTGTGATGTAGTAATAACTCGGTAAGACCGAGGTCGAATCCCAAGGGACTGGAACTTGTACGCTTATCTGAAACTAAGTAGAAATAGAACTAGAATGAGATGAAAGCTAAACCAATTATGATTTGAGGAATAATGGTGAAATAATTAATCTAAAACTTTAGAAAAAATCAGAGAAGGGAAACTAGGGATTCAGAGGATCCACTTGTAGGGATCAGGGAGATCTTATGCCTGTATTACAGTTTAGGAAATTAACTGAACTGCCTTTAATGTAATTTTGATAAGATGAAAGGTATATGAATTAGAATGGATTCCATCACCAAACCATGCCCAGGAGACAAAGCAAACAACAGAATAAAACTAATTACTAACCAATCAATGTATGAAGGTTAGGAAGGGTACCGACATCCAACCATGCCCAGGAGACGATGGTGAACAACGTGGCTTCCCGACGTCATAAACATGAAAGAAAAAGAACATGCTCAAAGCCATTGCGACCCATTGTAATTTCGGTCTATGACCATTAAAGATCCGAAAACATTCCCTTAATAAAATTAAATCAAAATCAGATCAGTCTTAAACAAAGGCACAAGCAAAGAGACCTCCCATCACGCTACAAGCTTCACCTCTTAGCCCTAGCTAAGAGGTTTAGCCACACATGATGCGGCTAGCTCTTAAACAAAAGAAAATAAAAAAAAATAAAAAAGAAAAAGAAAAGAAAAGAAATCTACTCCCTCATCTCCTTGTCTTCCTCTCTCTCCCCTGCTCCAGCCGTCCGTACCCCCCCTCCTTCTCTCTTCCTTTTATAACAGCTTCTCGCAGCTCGTCCGTAACAGAACCGGACTCTAGAATATGCATGGTCCTGCGTAAGTTTTTTTTTTTAAAAAAAATCTTGATCTGCGTTAACTGTGGGACGTAAAATTGATGTCGCCAAAGAAATCCAATCCGTCTATTCGATGCAGAACGAAAAACTAGCCAGGAGTGTGAATTTTTCTTGCATTCGGTGTGGCCCATTTGATCCATCTTACAGCCGTTAATTCTGCGTTGGAATGATTGGGAGACCGTTCTGGCTATCTTCTTGAAGTTCCGACACCTAGGACCTAGTAATGTGGACCCTATAATTCCAACTGACGGTTCGGATGGGACTTTCGAACCGTGATGATGGCCCACAAGTGAGGACCGCAGGCTTTGTTGCGTAACAGAGCCTTTGGACGCCGACTGTGATGATCGGTGGGCCCCAGGACGCAGTTTCTTGTAAAATCCATGCCATCCACTGTATTCACAATGAAAAACCCTTTAGAGAGGCCAAGGCCGAGCTGATTTCGGTGTGGACCACCAGACTCTTCATTCCGCCGTCAATCTTGCGTTTAATCACGATCCACGTGCGTACGCGTGCATGGGGCGAAAAGAAAAGCTTGGCAAGGGACATGGTCATCTTCCTGAGTGAATGGACGGTCCAGATCACCGATCCGGACGATGAGTGGGGCCCATTAGCAGAATCCGTCGTCGTCCGTGCGGACGCTGTTGAGAAAAAGAAACCAGAATTTGGAAGAGGATCGGGTAAGCGTGTTTGACCGATCTTGTTGGTTCAGTGCATGGCGAGTGCACTCGTGTACTCGTGCACTGACACTGCAGTGGGGTCCACTCGTTAGGTATATACAAAATCTGCTCCGTCCACTCGTTGTGCCACCTTATTTAAGGCGTAAAGACCGAAATCGAAGCATAACCAGATATCAGGTGGGCCCCACTTAAGGATTTAAGGGGCTGATCTGACCGTTGGGCCACTTTCACAGCGATCCAATGGCTGAAATTTTACGTGTACGGTTAATCTGTGGCCCTTATCCCATGTATGAAGTCTTGTGTCGATCGGATGGCGGAAACCTTGTGATCTTGGATTCTGTCTGACTTTCAGGCCACTTGAGCTTCAGTTTCTCGATTTCCGCGAATCTTTGGCGAGTAATTCCGTCAATCGTGGTCTCATGGAGTCCGTCCCTTGCCTTGGTGAATCTTGAGCGCTAAAACCATGCTTCTAATACCCATTTTCAATTCAAGCTCCTAAATACATCCTGCATCACAAACACGATTAAATGGGTCCATCAAACAGTATAAGTTCGTAAATCCAGGCAATAACTGGGGTCTGATATGCAATATTTGACCCTCAACACTTTACAAGCACTCACCAACCCGAGGAGGCAGAGTATTGGTTGGATCATATATCCAAGATGTTAAAGCCGTTGCACTGTACTGAGGTAGAGCAAGTTGAACTGGTTACATATATGTTTGAGAAAGAGGCCAGCCTTTAATGGGACAACATCCTACGGACCGTCCCTGAGGGATATGTGTAGACGTGGACACATTTGAAACTCGCTTCCATGGAAAGTACTTCCCCCTGACTTACCATAATGAAAAGGAGGGTGAGTTTCTTCGCCTTTGACAGGGAGGAATGACTGTTTCAGAATATGAGAACAGATTTATGGAGATAGCCAGATACGCTCTTTTGATCATAGCAGACGAGTGGATGAAAATGTGACATTTTTCAGATGGGCTGTGGCCTGATATCTGCACAAAGATGTGTTGCGCTAGCATCCTTAACTATGTTGAGCTAGTGAACATGTCCCAGCGAGCTGAGCAGGATGGAGACAGATTGTCCCGGACACGTGTGCCCATGGGCCCAAGGACTCTACCTGATTTGTAGAACTGACCATTCCTTGGCGAGAGGCCACGTGCAGATTCGCCTCCCAGGCTGATGGATCCACCGACCCAACAGAGGCGATTGAATCTTTGGTGCACCTACTATTAGAAAATGGGCCATAATGAGCCCTTTTGGTTTACCAAGATGAGGGACAATGGTTTTATGCTGCCTCAGAAGATCAATCGTCAGTTGCCACAGGTTATTTCGACTCCACCTCTATGATCTGCACCACCAGCACAACCATTCTACCGACCTCCTGTATCCTGATATAGGCCACCTCAACGACCTATGGCAGCGTAACCAAATCGTCCTTAACAAGCACGTGTACATGCACTAGTAGTTGGAGCATCTGAGACAACAAGTATAGTGCCCTTAGCCTTTGAAGTCACTGCCACATTCAAGGTACACTTGTATTCCTATTGGTGGACACCGGGTCCACTATTTCGATAGTATCATGCTCTGCAGTTAAGCATTTTGGGTTGAACACTACCCCTATGAGTGTGGTGAGAGTCCTTACCACGACAGGGACCTTCTCCGACACTACCAAGCTTTGTAAGGATTGCCCAATAGACTTAGGAAGCAGAACAGTGCGCATTGACCTGATTGTCAACTCGCTGTATCATTACAACCTCATCCTCGGCATGGACTGGCTCATCGAAATGAAAGCCGAGATTGACTGCGATACCAGATTAGTGATAGCACACGGGCCCGAAGGTATGACCTTCACTTTTCCAGTTCAGGTCAGTTGGCCCTACCACATTAGTTGTTACGCTTCCTTGTTGAAAAATGTTGATGGTCCAACACTTGGGGACACTCCTGTAGTCCAAGATTTTATAAATGTGTTCAACACGATACTTGGACTACCTCCTCAGCACGAGATCGTTTTACTATTGACCTTGTGCCTGGTGCGACGTCCATTTCCTTACCAACATACCACATGCCTCCATATGAAATGGATGAATTGAGGAGACAGATAGATGATCTGCTGGATTTAGGTTTTATACAGCTTGGCGTATCTCCTTGGGGAGCACCTGTATTGTTTGTAAAGAAGAAAGACGGATCGTTGCAGTTGTGTATTGATTATCGCAGATTGAATCACGTCACGGTCAAGAATAAGTATCCTCTGCCTAGGATAGATAACCTGTTGGACCACTTGAAAGGGGCACAGTATTTCTTAAAAATTGACTTGTAGTCCAGATATCATCAGTTGCGTGTCAGGAATGAAGAGGTGCAGAAAACAATATTCAGAACCAGTTTTGGGCACTATGAATTCCTCGCGATGTCGTTTGGGCTCATGAACGCGCGGGCCGTATTCATGGACCTCATGAATAGGGTGTTTCAGCCGTATCTATATCGATTCATCATTGTGTTTATAGATGACATTTTGATATACTCCAAGAGTCAAAAAATCATGAGGAGCACCTGCGAGCAGTCTTCGATACCCTCAAGCAGAATCAGTTGTTTGCACAATATTAGAAATGTGACTTTTGGAAAGAAGAAGTCAAGTTCCTGAGACACATAGTTTCTAAGGAAGGAATAGTCGTGGACCTTGTCAAGGTGACCACGGTACAAGACTAGGAATAGCTTGGTTCAGTTACAGAAGTGAGGAGCTTCCTCGGACTTGCTGGCTACTATCACCGATTAATTAAAGATTTTTTTAAAGATAGCCAGACTGTTGTCTCAGCTCACTCGGAAGGATCTTAAGTTTTCTTGGAATGAGAAGGCAGAAGTATCCTTTCTGGAATTAAAGGACAAGCTGACGTCCGCACCCATGCTATATTGTCGAAGCTAGGGGTCAGATATATTATATACACCGATGCATCTCGTGTTGGTTTGGGTTGTGTTCTTATGTAAAAGGACAGAGTGATTACCTATGCATTGTGACAGTTGAGGAAACATGAAGAAAACTACCCCATGCATAACCTAGAAATGGGCAGCAGCCATCTTTGCTTTAAAGCTCTAAAGACATTACCTTTACGGAGAGGAGTTCGAGCTCTTTTGTGACCACAAAAGCCTCAAGTACATTTTCACACAGCGAGACCTGAACATGAGGCAACGACGTTGGATGGAGACCTTAAAAGACTTCGAGTTTGAGGTCTCCTACCATCCTGGAAAGGCCAATCTTGTGGCCAATGCGTTGAGCTGCAAGAAGACAATAAAATTTGTAGCTCCGCTAGTGATAGAAGAATGGAATATGGTAGAGTTCGTGCGAGACTTCGAACAGAAGCTTATAGTAGAGGAGTCATTTGAGAGCGTCGCACACCTCCGTGTGCAGCCACTTATTAATGACCAAATCATTGTGTCACAGAAAGAAGATGAACTGTTGGTGAAAATGAGAGAGCGAGCAAGTGACATTGAAGAATTCGAGTGGAGAGTTGGCTTGAATGGAGGTTTGAGGTATCGTGGCCGCCTATGCGTCCCGAACCCCCATGACTTGAGGAGAGAGGTTCTGAAAGCCGCACACAATTCAAAATTGGCAATGCATGTCGATAGTACAAAGATGTATTGGGATTTGAAGCGTTCATACTGGTGGGACAACATGAAAGCCCAGATAGCAGATTATGTAACCCATTGTCTTACTTGCCAGCAGGTTAAGGCCGAACATCGCCGACCTCCTGGTTTACTTCAACCCATGCCCATAGTCGAGTGGAAGTGGGATTTCATATCTATGAATTTCATTTTTGGGTTACCGAAGACGAGGAAGGGACATGACTCCATTTGGGTGATTGTGGATCGATTGACGAAATTGGCCTATTTCCTCTCGATTAGAGTTTCAAACTCAGCAGATGATTTAGCCAAGCTATACATTAAGGAGATAGTACGTCTGTATGGAGTTCGTATGGAGATTGTATCGGACCGATACACGCGATTCACGTTCATTTTCTAAATTCGAATCTAGGAAGCAATGGGAGTGAAACTGAAGTTCAATTCCATGTTCCACCCACAGACTGATGGGCAGATGGAACGGGTAAATCAGATATTAGAAGGACTTCAAGTTTGAGGTCTCCTACCATCCTGGCAAGGCTAACCTTGTGGCAGATGCTTTGAGCCGTAAGAAGACTATAGCATTTGCGGCTCCACTGATGATCGATGAGTGAAACATGGTCAAGTTTTTACGAGACTTTGAGTAGAAGCTTACGGTAGAAGAACCGTTCGAGAGCGTGTACATATTCGTGTGCGGCTACTTATTGATGATCGTATCATAGTGGCTCAGGGGGAAAATGAAGGGTTAGTAGAAGTGAGAAAGCGAGCTAGCGATGATGTTGACTCTGAATGGAGAGTTGGTACGGATGGGGGTTTACATTATCGTGGTTGCCTATGCGTCCCAAATCTTCATGACTTGAGAAAGAAAGTTCTCGAAGCTGCTCACAATTCAAAGATGATGATGCATCCTGGTAGTACGAAGATGTATCGAGATAAGAAGAGGTCATACTGGTGGGACAACATGAAGGTCCACATAGCAGATTATGTGTCCCGTTGTCTCACGTGCCAGTAGGTCAAGGCTGAACATCGCCGACCTCCTGGTTTACTTCAGCCTATGCCCATAGCTAAATGGAAATGGGATTTCATCTCTATGGATTTTATCTCAAGGCTACCGAAGACGAGGAAGGGACATGACTCTATATGGGTGATTGTGGACCGGTTGATGAAATCGGCTCATTTTCTCCCTATTAGAGTCTCAAACACAGCAGACGATTTGGCCAGATTGTACATCAAGGAGATAGTACGTCTGTATGGAGTGTCTATGGAGATTGTGTCGGACCGAGACACGAAATTCACATCTATCTTCTGAACTTGTATCTAGGAAGCAATGGGTGTGAAACTGAAGTTCAGCACTGCGTTCTACCCACAGACGGATGGGCAAATGGAACGGGTGAATCAGGTGTTGGAAGATATGCTGCGAGCTTGTGTGCTTAATTTCAAGGACAGTTGGGATGACTGTCTTCCTTATGCTAAGTTCGCTTATAACAATAGCTTTCAGGCGAGCATCGGTATGACCCCCTATGAAACACTGTATGGGTGTCCTTGTAGAACACCGCATTGCTGGGTGGAGGTTGGTGAAAAGAGCTTGGTAGGCCCAGAGTTAGTACAGGTGACCTCAGAGAGGATTGACATTATCAGGCGTTGACTTCTTGCAGCACAGAGCAGACAGAAGAGCTACACTGATATGAGACAGCGACCGCTAGAGTTTGAGGTTGGGGACTATATATTGCTGAAAGTTTTTCCGATGAAGGGAGTCCTTCTGTTTGGAAAGAAGGGAAAGCTCACGTTGAGATTCATTGGCCTATTCCAAATACTAGACCAAGTGGGTGTGGTACCGTACCGCTTTGCTTTACCAACACCACTTACAGGCATGCACAACATATTTCATGTATCGATGTTGAAGAAATACGTTCCTGACCCTTCCCATGTTATCAGATGGGAGCACGTACAGTTGAGTGAGGATGCTACTTATGTACTGCGATCGACGCGTATTCTAGACCGGAAGGAGCAGGTGCTGTGCAGTAAGGTGATTCCACTTGTGAAGGTGTTGTGGACACATCACACTGAGGAAGAGGCTACTTGGGAAACAGAAGCCGAGGTTCGCAAGAACTACCATCAGATTCTCAAGGAGTACGAAAAGGTACTAATTTTGAGGACATAATTTTTCTTTAAGGAGGGTAGATTGTAATGTCTTGGAAAATTCCGTATAAAGACCCGAGTACCACCTCAGGCAGAAATCACTAAGGATCGAATCCTTTAGAAATTAGACAAAAATTAACTAAGTGTGAAACTAAATCATCTGTCAAATTAGCTTGAACTGCTTTTTATACAAACTGCAAGACCCAAAACCAGTAAAATCGCCAATGCTACATTACCTAAAAGCTTAGGATTAATCTCTAAACCTAGTTGCTCTCGGGAGCATCTTGAAACCCCGTATCGGACCTGGACCTCACGTTGAAGGTCCGATGACCTTGTAGCTATACGGTTATGATCGCCTTACTGGGCTTGACAACCATCTCAGAAATCAAGTCCAAAGAGTACCCAGAAATGCACAACTTGAGCCCGGAGCGAAGTGTGTGAGAAACGCAAATATCTTTCGACAATAAACTCAGATTTAAGTGAATTGGGTTGTTCGCTTGCAGGCCAAATTTAAGGTTTCAGACCGTCAGATTCTGACCTAAATACACACTCGGATCAGGGAAATTTTCTTTCACAGGTCAATGTACTTGTGGCCCTAATCAAGTGATGATGACTGTTGAACTGAAACAGGTCCTCCGCGGTTGATCCATTGATCCTCCGCGGTTGATCCACTAAACTGAAACTCTTTGGTGGGTCTATGTAGACTTGGAATTGCGTATTGGGGCTACAAGGATATGGATAGATGACATTACACATTTTGTATATTTTGGAATTTTACATGTAATTAATTGACCTGGTAACATGATCATACTTAGGAGATTTACAATCACTTATATGCTTTATATGCTTATCACAGTCTTCCGCTTGTGTAATTTAATTGTCCCTGGAGTATGATATGCTGATTTGGTATAATCTCATTCATGTTTAATGCACTAATACAAACAACATTTAATCGTCATTATCTATGTTGCATAAGTGATGCATTAGAACTCGGGAGTTGGGCATCTACTCAACCCTCGATTTTCAGGGTGTTACATAATGACACTGGATCTTAACCTTCTTGAGGAGAGAAGAGAACAAGCTCAGATCAGGACTACAATCCGACAACAACAGGTGTCTCGCTTCTACAACACAAGGGTAAAAGTTAGGAGGTTCTGAGCTGAGGACTTAGTTTTTTCAAGAACCTTCGAAAACACTAAAGAAATCGACTTAGGAACCTTGGGCCCTAACTGGGAATGACCCTATGTGGTAACAAGTACAAGTCGACCTGGATCGTATCGACTTGAAGATCTCGAACGTCAGCTCCTACCTTATCTGTGGAATGCTGAACACCTCAAGATTTACCATTCCTAAAGAACCGATCTACCTCAATTGCTTAGTTTGTCGTGTACTGGTCACGTCTAAAGTTAGTGCAATAAAATCCTATAGTTTGTTTCCTACTTCCATGCCTATAAATGATCATTCACTGAAAAATCTACAGAGGGCTTTCCATGACGACTGGGAAGAATAACCCCTATCAATATACCAACCCCTTAAGAGGAGGGTGGGCGCTACACTACTGGCATTCACATGCATAAAAAGTAGGGAACTACTAAGGGTTCTCCTTATAAGGAGGAAAAAACCCTTGTCAACTGGTTAGATCCTGAAAGAAGGAGCAGATTTTTGACAACTATTACGACTGAGTTATGAACAAACTAACCCTCCTTTTAGAATCTGACCTTTCTACTTAAAAAAATTTAGCATATAAAAACTGCGCTAATAGAAAAGTTTGAATTGTATTAATGAAGCCCCAAAGGGCGCATTACATTAAGTTACAAAAAAAAAAAAAAAACAAAAAAGAGAAATTTTTTAAGTCCGAGCAACACTAACCTGGTACAATGAAAGAAGTGAGGACCCAAGCACGGCTGGGGATCGGTCATGGTACTTCCCAACCCCTCGAAACCCAGAACCATTGGTTCTTCCAATTTTTATTGAAGGTTGGGAAGTCTGCTACCATGCCCTTTCCAGTCCCTCTCTGAGAAAAAAAATTAGTACCAACTGTCGTGGAGAGGATTGATCTTCACTTGGTACAAGTTAAGAAACTCTACAGTGAGTTTGGGCTAGTCAAGCTCGGATCAGAGGACATAATAGCAGACCAATGACTTCCATGCATTTGGAATCAACTGCCCCGGAGCCATCTTCAGATGTGCAAGCACCCATCTCACAATTCTCTCGAGGGGAAGTCTTAGGCCACACTGGAGAGTGACCTAGAAGATAGCCACCTCTCCCTCTAGAGGACTGTTCGGAAGTTCACCCGATGAGGGAGCTCGGAGAATCACAAAATCAGGTATATGGTACCCCATCCAGATTCTCAATAGGTCGGCTTCTCCAAGGATTGATTCCATGAGACCTCTGTCTGCTTCCTCATCCCCATCATCCGAAGACCCGACCAATCCGTCCTCATCAAATTGGTCTTCCATGGCCTTCGTCAGACGCTTCGTTGGGGAAAACTGTGACGCCCATGATGTCTGCAATGCCCATCAGCGGGGACAGCGGGTTAGACATTGGATGGAGTTCGTTCGTCCCACTGTCAGTGCCGGAGGCCCCCTCTCGAGAACTTGGCGCTTCTGGCATGGCAGTAGGCCCGAAAATGTTGAAAATGTTCAAAATAAAAGAAAGAAGAAGGAAATGGAGGAGGTGTAATGGAATGCGGAGCTCACTGGACCGCCCTGATGCCGGTGCACCGGGCCTTAGCAGATCGCCAGAACTGCCGAAAATCGCTCCTATGAAATTTACTTGCACCAGGAGCAGGAGACGCACGAAGGGGAAGAAAGGCAAATGAGTCAGCCCTCTTCGCTAGGGTTTCACTTATATAAGGAGGACATGTGGATGGGCATTAAGGCCCTCATTGATACATGGCCGTACAAACGCCCCCTCGATTACCCCATCTTGACATGTGGCGCGACCCTGCTCGTTGTTCGACTCTATTCTCGAGAAATGACCACGTGTCACCTCTTCATTGGGCTAGTACTAAAAAGGCGGCCTGACAAGTCACATGGCCTCGAGCCACCACACGCCACCCCAGCCGCACCATACATGATTACCGACATGCCTCGACTCTCGTGCTGGCCACCATACTCAGCATTTATGGTTGAGTAGTCTAACCTAGGAACATCTGACCTACTTTCTAAGCCCGTGCTACCGACTCGAAAGCAGGGGGGTTTACCGTTATGGAAAAAATGGGTCGATCCATTAGAGAAGGTCAGACTAGCAACCAACATGAACTAATGGGCCAATGGCGAGGAAAGAGCCAAACCATTCAACTTATACTTAAGGTCAAAGTCGTCACGACCACAGGTCATCATGACCACAGATCGGCACTACCACAGGTCAGACTCTCCTGAGGAATAGATTAGTAGAGCTATCAAGCCCCGTGAAGGCAACGAAGCTAAGGACTACTGAAGCCAGTGATCACATGGACATCACAAGCATGCTTTGTCAGTTTTATTATCGGAGCAATGCGAACCTTCCAGTAACTTGGCAAGATTATCTCTGAGGCGCCATACCTCTAAGATGGAAAAGGTTACTGACTGATGGCTAGCCTTATCCAAGGAAAAGACCCGAAGTTCTGTCCAAGGATCCTAGGAGGACAGATTCAGGATCCCAAGGATCTCGGGAAGATCTCTGACACGTTAGGAGTTTTAATTCAACTACAATGCTTACCTGTCAAATAGAAAAGATCGCTCGATGGTGTGATCTTCCCTCTACTATAAATAGGGAGAACCCCCAATGGTGAAAGGTATATAGACTCTTACACCTTTAACCTTTTACGCTTTATCATCCATACAAAGACCCGGATTTCTAACTTTGGCATCGAAGGGTCCCCTGCATTAGCTAGGTCTTCCCCTTTTTTGTTTTCTGTGCAGGCATGCATGGACGAGATAAGAGTCTTCCGAAAAATTGCATCAACAATTATAGTCACTACCTTAAAAACAAATTTACCCCCATATGGAAAAATTTTTTAATGCACTAGATCTTAAGAGCTTTATCTTTGGAATACAACAACTCTACTTAAAGATGAACGGTGAATGACCCCTTCAATGTTCCTTCTTATTTTTACTCATCAATGCATTGTACTCATCATGTTCTCTTTTGCAACTACCATCTGCTCGAGTCTAACCTAGGTGAGATATTGTGATCTTCATGGTGTTAGTTCGAGTGAGTAGTAGTTTGCTAGTCAATTTTTTACATTGTCAGTAACTAGGTAGTTAGTCAACATACGACCATCTGGAATCCCAAAAAATCATAAATATTGTAAAGTAGAGATTGTACATAAGTGCAAATGGAGAAGGGTGCCTAGTCCCTTCATTCTCCATCACCAAGGTCCATATCTAGAATTCTTAATCATAAACCTTGTCTAGGAGTCATCTTAGTTGGAGAGTTTCTAATTCCCCAATCCAAGGTTGCATTAATATTGGTGCGGTTTCTGATTAAAGATCAATACTGAAATCTACTTCTCTTCATGGCAGCAATCATGGTATATTTTAAAAAATCTGTGGATAATCTTTCACTATCGCAATTTACTTCAATGATGACTCCTGCAATTCTTCATTCTTCAGCACCATAATGCATTCCATCTTTTTATTCTTCTTCTACCCTTAGATTTAGAAAGGCTCTGTCCCTGGGATAGAAAAAGTAACCATCTTTGCATGCCAGTCAATCTTGGAGTTATAAGAAGTAAGAAAATCCATCTCTAGGATAACATCATACCCCATCATGTCCATCACTACTATGTCTACTGGCATTAGGATACCTTCTATTCTAATTTCACAGTATTTATATATCTTGTCTAAATCAACAATTTTCCCCATAGGTGACTCTACTTAAATTAACTTGCCAAGAGCTATTGATTCTTAGGGAATAGTAACGCTAGTTGATAGGACGATATTGCGTAAGCTGCGCATCTTCTTCAGGCCATCACGTCCTATAAAAAGAGACTATGGTTTAACATTAGCAATCTTTGTTGTCCATTTCTTTTCAACAGTACATTATGGACTATAGTAACATACATCAATCAGAGGATTATATAGAGTGTTGGCGGTGCCTAAACTTGGTTTCTAAGTTCTTTGTCATCCATCACAATTAAGGGTAAATCCTAAGAATAAAGTTTCTAATTTCAAGGATCTAGAAATTATATAAGTGGGTATGGGAACATAACCTACAGGTCACAATAGGTTTAAAGAAAGCCTCTCTCAGATACCATTCTTTCACGTCACACAATTCGGATACAGAGTGTGCACCCCCAGACCTGAGTTACGGTTAATGACTTATACACCAAGTATTAATAGATGAACTAATTGTAGGTTGCTTGGAGGCGTAGTTTAATGTAATCTAAGTACATCTAAGTTTCCACAAATTTACATTCATACATCTACACATGCCACACAATCTCACACTTCATCACTACCACTATCACATTCTCAAACCACATTATTTAATAATTAATTCAGTCCAACCATGTAACGATCCTCAATTTTGACAATTAGTTGTTACATTTGTACACCCAAACATATTTCGAAGGGAAAGTAGTGAATGAGTAGAAATACTGTAAAATGGATATTCTCATTCCTATTAATAGTATGAGTGTGGAACCTTGAGGATGAGATTTTTCTTAAGGGGGGTAGATTGTAACACCCATACTTTCTAGTACTTGGGTGTTACCTTGTAACCTAACTTAGTATAAATACAAATCTAGCCTATTTGAACATTTACCTTCATTATAACCTAATTAACCATTAAGAGTAATCTTCATACAAAGATTATGCCATCTGATCGTTAATTTGGGAGATCCATCGTAGATCATCATCTCAGTAGTTACAAAGTCTTGTGAGCCACTCGAATAACAAATTTTAAGGTTACCAGATTGTTATCATTGAATAAGAAAAAAATCTAAATGATCAAATAGAAATTAAGTGGTAGGTTGGGACTTATCTAATGAAGGTTAATAACGTAGGTTATTTGTATCGTCACATCCAACCATTAATCTAAAATAAAATAAAATAAGTGTAATAAATAAATAAATAGATAAATTAGTTTGAAAAAGCCTATAATACAACTCCTAAGGAGAGAACCATTGGATTAAATATAAATAAATGATGATTAAAAATATAATAACAATTTTAATAATAATTAGGATATTAAAAACATGTAAAAAAATTATATGTAATGTTATAAATGTATATTAGGCCACCTGATCCATAATCCATCCATTGATTTCTTGTTAAAGTGGTCCCTTGGACCCTTTTAATCATTGATGTTTAGATTTAGAAATGATCCAACCATTAAATTACTAAAGATCAATGGAACAACTCAAATTGACTAAGTATGGCCCACCTGATTATAGATTTCTCCCATTTTTGGCCAGGGGTCCTAATTGGACCCATGGAGTCGAGTGGATGGAGTGGATTCGTCGAATACATCGTGGTGGGCCCCATAACTATGCATGTGTACAACAACGTCCATACACTCGCAACTACGAGTCCTAACCAGGTCGGGTTTGACCCGCTGACCCGAACAAAAGAGGAAACTTCCTCTTTTCCTTTCTCTTTCCCGCATGTAGATGTAGTTAAACAGACGCCATCCGTTCGTAGCCGTAATGGTCCACCATCTGAGATCAGATGTATGATCCGAACCGTTCATCTTGGAGAACACATGGGTCGAACGAAAAACATACTCATCTTGCACACTACTACACGTGTGTACATGCGAGCTCATGCTCAAGAATGCCACATGTGGCTGTTGTTTTGGGAAATGGGAGTTTCGTTACAATCCTAACTGTACACTAGGAGCAATCTCAGCTGTTCATTTCATTGAACCCCAGCTGCGCTTATGAATACTTAAGGCAACTAGCGTTCTTTCTCTCCACCGCTAGGAAAGATTCGAGGGAATATTTTTGGTTAAGACAGCTGTTGAGATCGCGACCGTGGGAGTTTAGGGCATTCTCATAACCTCTAAGAGCATCCTAGGCGTCAATCTTAGGGCATTCTCATAACCTTACTCGCAGTGAGTTGAAGATCTCACATGAGAACGAATATCTCGGGACCCATTGAGATAACGTCCATCACTGTCCGAAAGGTAGGTCTCACAATGATCCCTGAACCCATCTAGACCATCCAGGTGCTTCAACATGAAGGATGGCACACTAGATCAAAATCCACCATGATCGGTGGATCATCTTCCTCAAAGTGACTGGAAAAAAACCACGTCAGTCGGTGGACCCCATCTCTTGATCAGAGACGACCATCAGGTGGCCCATAGTACCAAAAATCTACTAGAATGACTAGAATACAGCCATGCTATCAGGCCTGTATCCTAGATCGTACCATTCCGTAGGCTTCCGCGGTCCTCCTGGTCAAATTCCGGCGACTCGTGAGGCGTAAATAGCAGTTGCACATGACCCTGAGTCATATCCCATATTCCAGAGTCAGCTCGACCCGAGACTTGTATCCTTACGACCGCGTCGTTGCCGCAGTTCCAACGCTATGTCTTGCACGCCGAGGCGATACCCGGGCCAGGAGATGTGAGCCCGCGTTCAGTTCGAGGTAAACACCACGCTTTGTAATCCCAAGAGAATCCATCACATCAATCACCTCACTTCTCAAAGTACACCCATCACTCAACCCATTATTTTATCCCATCCCTAAGTATAAAAGCAACCCAAAAAGTCAAACTTTCCATCACTTCACCCATCCCTCTCTCCCATCCATCACTTCATTCCATCTCCTCTCTCCCTCCGTCTTTCTTTCTTCACTCTCAAGCAAAACACGTCCAAGCCTTTCCATGGAAGAAGAGAGAAAGCTACGTGTGTTCCACTCCCAACCACCCAATCCCACCGTCTAAAGATCATCTCTACCATTGAATCGCATCCCTTGGAGCTCTAGAACGCGTTGGTGGAAAAAGGAAGAGGAGATCAAAGGTGGGTGTTCACAGTACCTTTTATTTTGATGTAGGGCCTACATATGGTGGGACCCATCTTGATGTATGATTTGTATTAAAGAGGGACCCATAGTGGCGGGGTCCCTCCGCTATTCCGATCTCTCTCTATTTTTTTTGTGGAGTGTGTCCCACTTGATCCATGCCATCCACGAGATGGACCCCACCTATGAGGTACGTGTTTCATCCAGCCACCCATCTACTGCAGCAATGTAGATCAGCTACGTCCAAACCACTGACTGTCTGGACGCAAGAATAGCACAAATATCAATTTGATCCAGTGGGTGGGCCACGCTGACATGGACCCACCTTGGTGAATATGCCATCCTCACCGTTTGATCTCTGGATAATGGGAGTGGGATTAGCTGGAGTACCACTCACGTATGATGTTAACAAGTTCCTTGGGCCTGATCTTGAGGCAGGTGTTCCATCTACACCATCCATCCATGTCTGGGTGTGGTGTCCTCACCATCTAGCAGGTTAGGCGGCTAGACGGTGAGACCCACCCACACGCGTGAAGCCTACCTTGACATATGTATTTTACATCCACACCGTCCATGGTATGGACGATGGGGGCCACCTTGATATATGTGTTTTACATCCATGCCGTTTGTCCAAGCCTGGATGCTGGACGTTGGTAAAAAAAAGAAGAATATAATATAATATACATATTATATATATACACAATACATATATGTGTGATGGTGGGCCCCACGTGGGACCCACCAGATATAAGCAATCCATATTATATAATATAATATTTTATATATAGTTGGTGGGTCCACATGGGACCCACCAGATGCATCTGGCTCATCTCCCATCCTCACTGTCCATTGAATTGGATGGTGGGAATCCACCTTTAATACGTGGGACCACCACATTATGTGTATCATCCACGCCGTTCGTCCGTAGAACGGTGGGACCCACTGAAATGCATTTCATCCAGCCGTCCATCCAGTTTTCCAGATTATTCAAGGGCTGGCCCACCTTGATTGTATGTGTTTTATCTAGCCGGTCCATCTGGCTAAGGTGGATTGGTGAGCTGGCTTTTCTCCTGGGAGGCCCACACCTTGGTGGGACCCTCCTTGCTGTATATGCTTTATGTCCACACCGTCTATCTGGATGGGTGGTGTGTAGCCACCATGATATATGTATTTCATCCTTGCTGCCCGTCCATTTTTAGATGTGTGGGGCCCACCCCACACGTGTGGCACGTGTGGGATGGGACCCACCTTGATGTATGTAATCTATATGCACACCGTCCATCTGCCCCTGGACGGTGGGGCCCCCTATTGTGTATGTGTTTTATACACACCATCCACCAATGTGTGGGGCCCACCATAATGAATGTATTTCAGCCACGTCGTCCATTTATTTTCTGGGATGAGGTCCACCTTAATGTATGCATTGTACATTAGCACCATCCATTTGGACATGCCGTGGGACCCACCGTGATGTATGTATTGTATGTTTATGCTGTCCGTTTGTGCAGCCTGTTGTGATGTAATTGTGGGCCATTTGGTGAGGCCCATTGTTACGTATATTAAGCCCATTAGTGTGGCCCGTTGATGCAGCCCACTTGATGTTTATTAGCCCTATTGTTAAGCCCATTCCCATCTTCTCTTATTAGGCCCCCCATTGATAATGACGCTTTCCACCATACTCTGTAGAACTACTCAAACCTTGGAGCCCATCTTGTGATGGTATGAGGCCCATTGTAATTGTATGAGGCCAGGCCCACTGTGATTGTATGAGGTCCCCTTATGATTGTATGTGATCCGCTGTGATTGTATGAGGCCTATTGTGATATGTGAGGCCCATATGGCAAGGCCCATTATGATTGTATGAGGCCCGTTGAGATTGTATGCGGCCCATGGCATTGTATATTATTATTAGGCCCTTGTATGAGGCCATGGGCCCACAATATGATTGGCCCTATGTGGGCCACTCCTTAGGAACAATGTTGGTTAAATGTCCACATTGATGGACAGTAATGGTTAAATGTCCACATCGTGACCTTCCATTAGGCCTGGTTAGGCCCATTCTCATCATTCTCTAGTGGGTTAACCCAAACGATTAGGCCCCATTGTTATTGCTTGGCCCATCATCGGCCGCCCATCTATGGACACCACATTGTATCAAGGCCGATTCCGATTGTCGAGGCCGATATCGAGGCCGATTCCGATTATTGAGGCTGATTGTATGTGCCGATTATCGAGGTCGATTCTGATTGTCGAGGCCGATTCCGATCATCGAGGCCGATTTCGATTGTCGAGGCCGATTCCGACCGATTGTCGAGGTTGATTCTGATTGTCGAGGCCGATTCCAATTGTCGAGGCCGATTCTGATTATTGAAGCCGATTTCAACCGATTGTCGAGGCCGATTATCGAGGCCAATTTCAATTATTGAGGCCAATTTTTGAGGTTGATTATCGAGGCCGATTGTATAAGCCAATTATTGATGCTGATTATCAGTGTCGGTTGTCGATACTGATTATGAGTATGTGACAATATAGCATCATGATACATGCTCATATGCATCACCTGCATGTTTGTTATGAGATGTGATTGACCATTGATATGCCATAGAGCAGGTTATTTATGGGACTCCCTGAGAGATGGAGTTGCCCCACATCAGTGCATGGTATGCATATGATTGATGCATGATTGGACTATGTGATGCATCTTGTATTTTGTGATATGACCACTATACGCCCTAACGACATCAGGGTCGTGGCTTCCATAGGAATGGCATGGATGGCCAGATGGGACACCGAAAATGTTTGGTTCTAGCATCGGGCTGTCATAGATGGCCCTGGATGAAAATCTCAAAACCTTCTTGGTACCTGAGGACGCCCCAACGTCTAGACCGAGTGGATACATGAGTGCCTGAGTTCGAATACCAGTAGGTCATGTTTCCCACTGTGTCGTGGTCGGTTGGGAGGGGGTGTGACCTTACCCACCTGAGGGAGTAAGCAATGTTAGGCTGAGTCTGAACAACTTAAGGAATGGATCCGCTATCGACGAGTCCGACTCGATATTGGCAGGCGGATAGTGAGGTCTCTTTCACTTACTCAGTTGTACGCTCGGATAGGGGCGGCAGCTAGTGTGGAGTGTAATAAACCCTGGTGATGATCCTAGAGATGTACGGTACTGATATGTGGATTTATTGAGCAGGAGTTGCATATTCATTCATTTATTCACTATCCACTTGGGCTGGTGGTGTGCAATTATTTGTTATATGTACCTTCACAATGGCTAGGATTTCGGTTGGGGCGCGAGACTAACCTGAGATCAGGAGTTTACCACATGGAGTCTGACTATCCAAATTTAGGTATGGGACTGGTTTGGATAGAAGTCCCTTGTGGTGGACCCCGTGGTCTGCGATGTTACGTACTATCATCCCGACTTCACACTCCAGCTTGGTCATTTCATTCGTATTGTATATCGCATTGCATCCTCAGCATATAACACTTAGTTTACTGTGCTTCTGTATTACATAACCTGATTTAGGTTGATGGTATTCGTGGACTCGGTATCTGTTATTTGGCTTGCTATGTCTCCGTATTGCATAGCTGATATACATTTCTTCCTCAGTGATTAATATTGGCTTATTATGTTTTTACATCGCATAGTCTGGATAAGCTGATGGTATTTATGAACTTGTCAGCATGTTTCCGCATTACTCTGATATTGTACGATTTATGGATTACCAGTATTTCCACTTACTCTGATAATTATTACTTGGCACGTGCATCGCACACACTTACACCACCCCCTAAGCTTTCTATAAGCTAATGCACGATAGATGCATGCAGGTGGCGTTAGGTTGCAGCGGCTTTGAGCTTGGAGCATGCAACTATCTTCTGGAGCTTTGATTATTGATATATGTATTTCCCTTTTAGCATTGTATTCAACTATTTATATTAGTGGATATGTGATGATGATGTTGCCTTTGTGGTTTGGGTAAACTTGTGGTTATGCTTCTTACAAGATAAATGTACGTTGAAAAATCCTCCTTGTAGGATCCCAGGATCAGAATTTAGCGTATGCGTGCTAGGAGCCGAGAATGGGGTACTACGAAGGCTGTCGGCACCAGATTCGGCGATTGGGAATTTTGTGAGCCCGGTTTCCGAGTTTAGGGCATGATTCATGCAATTGAATTTCCTCTATAGGCATTAACGATTAAACCATCAAGTCATTAGTGAATGTAATTAATCCTTTGATTAGTTACTCCGAAACCTCTATAATGAGGTTAATAGAGCCTTTTAAAAGGCCATTTTTAGGGCACCCTTTCCCAAAAAAGAAAAGCTAGAAAGAGAGGAATGGGCGCCGCTCTTAGAGCTGTAATGAGTTGAGTTAACTCAGTTTCGAGTCACCGCGAATTTGGGCCAAGTCCAACTCCTCTCCTGATATCCCTACCAGAGAAAGAAAGAAATGGAAGGAGCAAGGAAGGGAGAAGAAGTGAAAGTAGAGAGAGAGAGAGAGACAAGACGAATCGTGTGCTGGTTTCCCATTGCCGCTCTTATGCCCAAGTCAAGCCAAGTTCTAGGCCAAGTCAGAATGATCTGATGTCCATTGCTGGACCATCAGAGAAAAACAGAAAGAAGAAATGAAGAGAGAAGAAGAGAATGGAGAAGGAAGCACAAAGAAAGAAGAAAGGAGAAAGAAAGAGGAGAGATTGTCGTCCGGATGAGTTAGGTTGTCGAACTAACTTAAATCTGAGTCGGTCGAGTCGAGATCATCAGTCCAACTACTGGACATTAAAGATAGAGAAGCAGGAGGAGGAAGGAAAGAGAGGAGAAGAGAGAAAAGAAAAAGAGATAGAGAGGGAAAGTGAATCAAGCTGAGTTGACTCAGTGAGTCAACCCACCATTTCAACGACGAGTCGCGCTGCTGGGTCCGAGTCTGCTTGAATTCAGACCTTGTAGAAGGCTAAAGAAAAGGGAAGAAGGAAAGAAAGATGAGGAAGAAGAAGAAATGAGGAGAGTGGTGCATCCGGTTTAAAATCATGATCAATCTAAGCATTTTCGAGTTGACTTAGTCGGGTTTACTGAGTCTATCATTCAAGGAAACCCGAAGTGGGGTTGTTTAAGGCTTGCAAACTCCAAGGGTTAGTATTGAAGGCGAGTTCGTGGTTCTACTGAGTTAGGTCGAGTTAGGCCGAGTCAGGTTGAGTCAATGACTAGTCTTAATGTAGGATAACATGTTCCCTCAACTTGGAATCTACCTCTTTCGATCGACCGAGTCAAGCTGGGAGTGCAAGTTGAGTTGAGGATTCAATTCTAGAATGAGTATGCACGAATCTATCAAACCCGAGAGTGGGGTCTGACCCGAAGGTGAGGATTACCTTCAAGCTTTTCTACATCATGATAGTTATCTTAGTTCATTAATTGCTTAATTTGATATTTAGTTATGAATGCTAGTTTATACTTGAGTAGATCGTTTGTATTTGATTGATCATCGGATTTAATTCAAGTATCTGAACATACTATAGATCGCAAATTCTCTATCCTGGGTTAAATGAAATATTTCATATGGATGAGCTTATGATTATCGTATGGTGTATGTAAAGGTCCTCAAATTAGTGGCCATTTGTGAAATGATTAAATGAAATTATATGGTGGGCTTACTACCTTATGAATCATTTGTTGCTTGAGTGGCTTTTGGGAAAATTCCTTTTTTTTTTATCACATCCTTGGGGTGGATTGTTTACCTATGCGGCTTGATGTAATATCTACCTTATGTGGCTTTAATGAACCGTCTTTGTATAACCTTGCGATGGTAAGTTCCACTCGTATAACCAGAATTGGCCACTAGTTGAGTAGGTTACCTTTAAACACCCTATTTGTGAGTCTCATGAGCCAGGGATGGTGGAATGGAACACTATGCCTGAGCTGTCGGCCTATGCTAGGTGACAAATCCCCCATAATAACTTTTGAGCTTTACTAAATTGATTGTTTGAAATTAGAATAATAATGCTTGGGCTAATCATACATTTTCATGGCATGTGGTCTTTTTCGGGTGACTAGTTCTCCTTGGGGGTATCTTGGGTACTTTTCCAGGTTACTAGATCTCCTTGGGCGATCTGTATATTTTGGTCTTTTTTGGGTGGTTAGTTCTCCTTGGGCGTACCTTTGTGTACTTTTTTGGGTGACTAGTCCTCCTTGGGCGATCTATATATTATTATGGTCTTTTTCGAGTGGTTAGTTCACTTTGGGCGTACCTTTATGTACTTTTCCAGGTGACTTGTTCTCCTTGGGCGATCTATATATCATAGTCTTTTCCGGGTGGCTGCTTCTGCTTGGGTGACTTTGTACTAGTTGGATGTGCATCCCTATGTCTGTGAGCATGTGTATGCATTCATACATTCAAACAAGATTATCTTTATGGAATATTTGTTATACATTGTTCTTGATTACTATGCTTAATTATCTTGACGATACAGCAAATCTTGGGGGTTATACCTTACTGGATAGCCATTGATGTTATCAAATCATACTCAGTGTGCAGGAGATACAGATGATGCGTATGCAGATGCTTATGGAGACTTTGGGAACCTAGATGATCTTGCGGCTCTCCATTTTAGATTTCCTTTATGTTTAGTTTCTACTTTCATGTATAATAAGACATGAGACATTATGTTGTATAAGTTTTTGGGTAACCACTTGAAATCTTCATTATGTATATTTGGACTCCCTCTTATACTTGATATAATCACATTTTACTAGTTTATGAACTCTGATAATGAAAAGAAAAAAAATGTACGGGAAATTTGTACCACTGTTAAAGGTTAACACTCGGGTTTTTGGAAACCAAGTAGTGTACTTGGGTTTCGGGAACCAGGGTGTTACATACCAATTAAGACTTTATTCAACCATAAAATCAATTATCATTCAACATAACACGTTCATAAAAAATATTGAATAAAGGCTAACTATTAAAACTAAAATGAAGAAACTAAATCTCCTAAACAGTAAATCATATGAACAATCCACCAATTAAGTGCAACCAGTTTGTCTTATGCTAAATACAACCATTGATCTAGGGATTCATCCACCAACTGGGCCTCATTCCTCAGCATTTGATTTATGTTTCTTGTCTCGATCACCTCTATACGGTTATCATTCCACAACGTTAGCTAGTTAAGTTAGTGAGTGAACCCACCATGATTCATATATAACACAAATAAGATAGTACAAGTAACATCCTATATATATACATACGTATATATATATATATACATATATATATATATATATATATATATATATATATATATATATAGGAATGCTCCCCGGCTCACCTTCTTACATGAGCACTTGTGGGCACCTTTGCACACATCTGCTAGGCACAAAATCTGAATGGTCCACATGATGCGGCACCCCTTAAAACCTCATAAGCCTAACTTTCAGCCCGATACAAAACTCTAATGGGCCATGAGAAAAGGAAACAGTTTCTGTCATGCCCCAAACTTAGAAACTGGACTCACAAAATTTTCGATCACCGAATCCGGCTCCGACATCCTCCGTAGTACCCCGTTCTTAGCTCCCGGCACCCATATACTGGATTCCGATCCTGGGATCCTATAAGGAGGATTTTCATTAAATAAATTTTGTAAAGCATAACTAAGTCACAAAACAACATCATCACATATTCACTAATAAAATCATTCGAGTACAATGCTGAAAGTGAAATACATATATGAAACAAAAACTCCAAAGCTCTAGCACATGCTCCTGTCTCAATGTTGCTGCGACCTAATGTCACCTGCATGCAACGGTCATGCATAAACTTACAAGAAGCTTAGATTGTGGCGTATGTGTGTGCAATGCATGTGCCAATCAAACAGATATCAGAGTAAGCGAAAATACTGGCAAGTCCATAAATATCATCAACCTTATACAAGTTATGTGATGCAAAGACATAATAAGCTAATGTCATATACTGAGAAAGCAATGTAGATCGGCTATGCAATGCAGAGACATAGTAAGCCAAATGTCATATACTGAGGATGTGATGCAATATGAAATCTTGACGAGTCCACAAATACCATTAATCTTATCTAGGCCATGTAATGCAAAAACATAGTAAGCCAAATGTCATATGCTGAGGATGCAATGTTATATGCATTGTAAAAGAAACGACAAAGCTGGAGTGTGTAGTCAGGATGATAGTACATGGTATGGCAATCTGTGGAGTTCATCACAAGGGATTTTTATCCAAACTAGTCCCATACCTAAATTTGGATAGCTAGACTCAATGTGGTAAACTCCTGGTCTCAGGTTGGTCGCATACCCAACCGAAATCATAGCCATAGTGAATGTTCACATAACGATTTAGTTGCGCACTACCAGCCCGAGTGGATAGTGAATGAATGAATGGATGAGTCAAATGCTGAGTATGCAACTCCTACTCAGAAAGTCCACTTTTAACCGCCACAGTGCTTTCGATGTGGGACAAGGTTCCGCCTCCACTGTATGCACAGTAGCCTGCCAACCACTGGTAGCTCGCCCATGTCCTCAGGCCCCACCCATATCAGCGTCCGCCCACGTGTGGCCGCCCACGTATGCAACAATGACGGGGCATCACAATATCAGTACCTTACATCTTTGGGATATCACCGAGGTCTAGTACACTTTACACCAGATTGCCGCCCGAACTGGACGCGCAACCATGTAAGTGGAAAGACCTCACTACCCGCCTGGCCAGTAGTCTGCCAATATCTACCCAGCTCGTCGATAGCGGACCCATTTATGAGTTGGTCAAACTCAGCCTAGCTTACCCCTACCCTCTAGCTGATAAGGCCACACCCCCTTCCAACTAATTACGACACAGTGGGAGACACGACCTACTAGTATTCAGTACTCAGGTGATCATGTATCCACTCAGTCTTGATGTTGGAGCATCCCCTGGCCACGGGGGTGTAGGGGCTTTCACCCACAGACATCGAACGTACCCATATACTGAGTCTCAAATATTTTTGGTGTCCCATCTGGCCATCCACGATATGCTTGTGGAGGCCACAGCCCTGATGTCGCTAGGGCACAAAGTGATCATGCCACACAAAATGCAAGATGCATGAGTCATACCCTCCAGTCATGCATCAAACCTGCGTGTACCGCGCTATCATGTGGGGCAACTCTGTCTCGCAAGGAGTCCCCTAAACATCTCAGCCCAATGGCATATGCTATGATCAGTCACTCCTCATAACAGGCATACAAATGATGCATATGGGCATGTATTTATGATGTAATACTAAGCATGTTCTCAGTGCATTCCACTAGGCTAAGTATACTAGCATGATTATTAGATGCAAACAGACAATAACTGGTCTTAACTGGTATATCACATACGAAGAGTAGGGGTGAAATGATACGCCCCACTAGGCATGAAGCAGTCTATATGGTACGACCCATGTTAGACTATCTTAACCCACTCAAGGTACCTATGTATCATGTATCCTAAGGTGGGGTCCACTGAAAGGATGGTGGATCTATCCCATGAATTAAGATAAACTACAACAGTGGATATACCAAATCTGGTACCACATATTCTTCCATCTATGGTAAGGGATGGTGATGTACTCTCCTACAAACAATGGATGGCTTAGGTGACACACTAATGTCAAGGAGGGGCCTCATACTCGTCCAAAAAGGTAAATGGACGGTGTGGATGATACATACATTACATCAAGGTCCTAGTAACTAATTATAAAGGTAGGACATATCTTATGGGGTGAGTCAAGCGGGTATATAACAATGTGAGTTAAGAGGACGAGCCTATGCACAACAAGAGGGCTTCCTCACCCTCTTTATCATACAATAAACTGTGCTTCCCTATGGGGCCCCAATAGGTACACAAGGTGGGCTTCAAGGTTGGGTAATCTTACAAGGTGTAGTGGAAAGCAACGGCATCAATGGGCGTCCAATGGTTTGGGTTAACCCAACATGGTATAGGCTAAACAATGGGCCCTAGAGAGGTCTATCGCTACATCAATGGGGGGCCCAATGGTTTGGGTTAGCCCAATAAAGGTAGGATGGATATTTCTAATACCAATGGGAGCCCAATGATTTGGGTTAGCCCAACAAAGAAGGACGGGTATCATTAACACCAATGGGGGCCCAATGGATTTGGGTTAGCCTGGTAGGGTGAGATGGGTATCATCAATGGGGGCCCAGTGGATTGGGATAGCCCAATAAGGGAATGTGGGTAATACAATCATCAATGGGGCCCAATGATTTGGTATAGCCTAATAAGGAAGATGGGGACTGGGTTTACAATGGGCTCAAGGGAGATTTGCAACGGTGGGCCTTTAACCACTATTGCTCCTAAGGTGCGGTCCATTTAGGACTTGGGTTTGACTAACAATGGGGCCCACGACCCTTATACAAATCTAGAAAAAGGATGGAAAGCGTGTGTATACAACACATACAGCAAGGTGGGCCTCACAAGGCAGCCCACTGTGGGCGTATAACACATACATCACACATCATGGTGGGCTGCACAAGGCAGTGGGGCCCACGTCCCTGAAATGGATGGGCAGTGTGTATATCACACATACATCATGGTGGACCTCATAGACAACCCATGGTGGACGTCCCAGCCCGACTAGTTGCTGGTGGGCGCCCACCAGAACTTTGGATCTGATTCATATAGTCTGGGCCTCCACCTAAGAGTGGACCCAGAAGAATTTGCTGGAGGGTGTGGGGGCCCTAGACATCATCAATGGGCCCCATAATGGATGGACAACAAGATTATACAACGCATACAGCAAGGTGGGCTGTCACTGGATGGTTAACCCACCCGCTGCTAGCCCAGTTTAGGCGTCTAAACAGCTGGACAACATGGATGGAATACATCTATACATGGTGGGCCTCACACATCACCAATGGGCCCCACACAGATGGCCAGCATGGATATAGAATACATACAGCACAGTGGGCCAGCAACTGGGCGTCTAGCCCATCTGCACGCTGGACTTGATGGACCTCCAACAGCTGGACGACCTAAATAGAACACATACATATGGTGGGCCCCATCTGGGGATGGTCCACCAAAGGCGTGAGACCCGTCTAGGTGGGCCTGGAACACAAGGACGATGTGGATAAACATCGCAGCAAGCCCATCTGTTGCTGGATGCCAATCCAACAGGCAGTGGGTCTGCCTAATTTGTGGGCTAACCCTAAGGGCAGTGTGGATCCAATACAATCATCACAGTGGGTACCACATGGGCGTGGGCCACCTAGGAGGTGGGCCGGACCTAAAAAACCCACCCAGTCAAATGGACTGAGCAGATATAAAACACATACATCTCAGTGGGCCTGGTTGGGTGCTACTGCTCGGTGGGCCTGCCCTAACCTTGGGCTCACACTCAAATGATCTCTCCAAATGGACGGTGTGGCTACATCGTACATCAAGGTGGGGTCCACGTGAGTGGGCCACCCCACAAAAGGATCAAGCTGCTATTTTTTATTTCCCTTTAACTAAGCCTACATCACCGATCAGTTATGCAAGGCCTAGAACGGGTAGCAGGGTGGGCCTGTTCACTAGACAGCTTGGATAAAATACATGCATATGAGTGGGGTCCATGCATGTGGCCCAGTAAGCTTGGGATCAAGTTGATATCCATGTTACCCCTTCCATTTGGGCCAGTGTGGCCAACCGGCCATGCTGGCCCAAACAGACCAGCAAGGTGGGCCATTGGTGGATAGCAGAGTTGTTACCACTTGATGGACAGCGTGGTAAAATACATTCATCATCAAGGTGGGCTACAAACAGGGACAAGAGAGAGAGAGAGAGGGAGAAACAAGTGGTGAAGAGAGGGGCTCTGCCACTATGAGCCCATCCTTAGAAATACAATACATACATCAAATGGGTCCCAATCCTTGTGGGCCCACAAATATAAATCAATGGTGGAAATCCCTTTCCTACCAACAAATGCAAGGTCTAGATGACATTCTTTAACGGAAATCAAATAAACATCATGATTAGGTCCATGGAGAGTGGCCCCATCATGGGATGAACATATGAATCATGGTGAGCCATTAGCCACACTTAGGGTCCAAAATGGAGTCTCTACCATCAACCGGTAGGCCCCACTTGTCCCATGAACAAAAGTCCTAAGATCACCCACCTATTTCACTTCTTCTTGGTTCTTTGGCTTCCTTAGCTCCTAGGCTTCTTCTTTGATGGAGGATGATGAAGGTTGAAGGGTTGGGATGAGAGATTAGGGGTAGGAAGTGGGCCACACACTTGGTTCTCCTTAGAGCTTCTCTCCTTGGACGGTTCTCTCTCTTAGGTTGCTTGGGGAATGGGTAGAGAATGAGAGAGAGAGGGTAGTTGTTGTGTAAGGGAGATGGGATGGAGTGATTGGTGGAGTGACATGAGGGTTGACTTGGGGTAGGTTGCTTATCTTGGGGAGAAAGAAAGCATGGGTTTGAAGTGATAGGGATGGGTTGTGTACTTGACTAATTGATGTGAAAGGTACGTAGAGATTCTCTGGAATCTCTTGAAATTCGCAAGGCACGACGTTTTCCTCGAGATATACACTGGCCCACAACTCCTAGCCTGGGCATCGCATTAGTGCACAAGATGCGGTGTTAGAACCGCGGTGACAACGCGGTCACTAGGGTATAAGTCTCAAGTTGAGTCGACTCAAATCTACGAGATACAACTTAGGGTCGTGCGCAAATGCTGTCTACAAGTCGCGGGTTGCGAGAATTCAACGGGGAGGATTGCGGGAGTCTAAGGAATGATACGAAATAGGATACGGGCCTCACAGTTTCATCCCTTAATTTGTATTTCTATTTGATATGGCCCACTAGAGTTTTGGATCAGGCTAGAAATTAAGCCCATAGAGTTTTAAGGCGTGCTGCATCACGTGGACCGTTCTCTTGGGTTTCGCATGCGCGGCATTTTCCTCGTACTGAATGCTGGCCCACATCTCCTAGCCAGAGTATCGCCTCGGCCCGCAAGTCACGGCATCGGAACCGCAGCGACGACACGGTCGCTAAGGTACTAGTCTTAGGTTGAGTTGATTCGGGTTGACGACATGTGAATCAGGGTCGCGCACAAATGCCAGTTAAGGGTCGAAGGTTGTCAGAATTTGACCGGGAAGATCGCGAAAGTCTATGGAATGGTACAGTCTAGGATACGGGTCTTACAACACCGACTGCCACCGACGAACAATGTTCGGTGCCACCGAAATGGACATATTTTGAACATCAACTTGAGGAATTTAATTCAGTGCTACCGAAGCGAGTTTGGTGGTACCAAGGTCACTTCGGTAATACTGTAAAATAACCATTTTATAGTCATTTTCTATCCGTTGAAAGCTTTTATCTATAAAATGGTTTGTGGGAACTTATAAAATTAGTGGAAATAGGCACCATAGAGTCTCTAGCGTATCTCAAGCTTATCCTAACCTACCTAAACTCTATCCATACGAGTTCATGTTCTCTTTATTGTGATCCTTCACTCTTATGAGCACTCAAAGCTCCTAATTAATGAAGAACGTGAACTCGTGCCTTCTCTAGAGTACAAAGACCAAACCAATAGGAATATCCTTAGTTCTTTGGTACTCTAGAGCGTCCATAGGTTAAATCTCTTAGAAAATCCACTCATTATCCTAAAAAGGAGATTCAACCAACTCTCATAACCTTGGTCACCTTTTAGGTACATCTTATGCAAGGTTCTTGATCGTGAAGCTGAGCTAATAAGCAAATCCAAGCTACGCGATCACGGGAGCACCAGGAATCTAATTCAAGCTCGAGAGCACGAAGATCCAGCAACCCGAGACAAGCTAAAAGAGAGAACTCAATTCGACAAGTTAGTGTCATTTTAAGAGTTCAAAAGTTTAGCCTTATTCCTCGTGTAGGATTGAGACTAAGAGTTTGTTATCAACAAACTCGATTAGCTTCCTAATGTAGGACCTTAGCCAATGGGCCTAAACTGTTGGTGCCTTGTGTGGGACCTTAGCCAGTGGGCCTAAATGGTAGGTGCCATGTGTGGGACCTTAGCCGGTGGGCCTAAACGTGGGTTCTAGGTGTAGAACATTTGCTCTTGCAGAGAGCATAAATTGTGTCATTAATGTTGGACTGTAAAGGTTATTGGTGAACCTATTTAAAACCATTGATAGTGAAATCTGGTGCACTCTGGGATTGAGTGTGGATGCCGGGAGTGGAGTAAGCATATAGCCGAACCACTATAAATACTTGTGTTTGGAATGATCATTTGCGCATATGTTTAATCATCCTTATATATGCTTAAAAGTTTAATTTTGTATACATGATTGGGTGAATGCTATTCATTGATAGGAATCACATTTCACACACAAGCGCACATCACCAGGCTAGCTATTATATATGCATATCTTCAATAGCCTTTGTGATTGGATCCTCTAATTGGCTTGGAAGCCGTTAGAGTTATATTGCCTTACTTGCTTTAAATTCAATGATTATTTAAGTTAGGCAATCAAGTTTTTAAATAAGGAAAATAATAGAAAAAGTCCTATTCACCCCCCTCGAGGACATCGCTTCATATTCACACTTCAGTATTATCGGTGTAAACCGTAATTTCACTCTCCATATGAGAGGAAACTTATGATATCATAATTTTGATGATGTACATGTTCACATATTCAGTTCACGATAATGATTGTTCAAAGCATGAAATCATACGTCAAGAATCAACTTAGCATGGCAATACAACAAATATATCAATCATGGCAATCATGACCATCTATCCTAATCATACAGATATGAAACATGTTAGGATTCACTCACCTATACTTAATAAAGATAAATTTATCGAATGGTTGTACTGGTTTGAGTTTAGGATGCTTATTAAGATAGTTTAAACAAATCATGATTTCAATCTAACTATTTCATCTAGTGGGGCCCAAGTTTGATTAATTCAAGATGTTCCACTACCATTAATTTATTTAATAATTAAGTAAAGAAAATTATATGTATTATGGTCTTCTTGATCTAAGTATCTCAATTTGGAAATCTGACAATCAATTCAAGGAACTATCAATCAATCCAGCCGATCAATCGAGCCAGCTCGAAGGCCCTCAATCAATCCCTTTAATCAATTGATCATAGATCGAGGAAATTGAATTTTGTAGTTTAAGTCTTCGGACACTTTTGGTCACTTTCAATCGATCAAAACTACCCAACATTAAATCAATTTGGTCGTTGGACTATTTTACCAATTTCGGTCAATACCTTCAATTGATCGAGACTGCTCGAGAAAACTCTTGATCGATCAAAACTAGATTTCGATCAATCAAGCGAAATTTTAAATTTCAACTTTTGCTTGCTAGACAAAAATCGATATGTTCGATTGATCAAAAGTCTAACTTTGATCGATCAATCGAAGCTGAACAAGTTATGTTATACAATCCGGTTTTGTGAAATTTTAATAAATTTTTCTCCATCTCCTTAACATTCATGGATTTATCAGATTCATAGGTTAGGGTGAAACCATCCAATTATTTCTCCATCACCAAGTTTGGAAAAATCAAAGGATTGCTCAGATATGAACTATCTAAGATGTATAATCATCCTACGGCATGATTTATTGTTATTGTTATCCATAGATCATTGTGGACAACCCAAAAATCAGAACACTCTAGAATTTGAGGCTGTGGTATGTTTTAGCCTTAGGAAATCTCTGAATCAAACTAATTTGGACTAACGTTGTTAAATGGTCCAAAGCTGATCTCTACGACAAGAGATCTCATGCAAGGTCGTCTTTCTTCAAACCCTCCCGTAGATCTAAATAATGGACGTAAAGTTGATCTGCCCTATTTATGATGTAGATTTATAGGTTTTTATGAAAAAATTTATAGGAGTTTTAAAAAGAATAGAATTGGGAACTTATCGGTGAAAGTTTTCTCCACAGGCCTTCTCTCTCTCTCTCTTTGCCTTAGGGTTTTTATAGGAGGCTTCTCTACAATCCCCATTTTTATAGAGAGAGAAGCCTTAGATTTTGAAGGTTCCTCTGAAGTTTTGTAAGTTTGTGCAAAAAGTTATATACCGCAACAATAGGAATCAATCCTTTGATCTTATTACCTACCGAGAGTGCCTTTACCAATGTGCTAATTGTTTTGCTTTTGTTATTAATTATAAAAATTAAAATAAATTAAAAATTTTATCTAGTTAATCTAGGTTTTACATGGATAAATTTTTTAGGGACATTACATTTGGCATGTACAACAACTTCCGCAAGATTAGATTAGTAGCTTGCGATTCATCATTACTGGATGGTGGCTTGTGTTTCATCACTAGTGTTGCACCACAAACATGATGACCGTGAGCTCTATCATCGATCTCATGTTGGTCATTATTATTAGCACGGGTTACTCTAAGGCTCTCATTAAACAATTAATCGATGCCTACATCCTTGCATGTCACTACAAGAAATAACGTTTTTGCTGACGAAAAAAATTTCGTCGGTAAAAGTACAGTTTTACTGACAAAATTTTTTTTCATCGGTAAAATTGCACTTTTACCGACGCAATTTTTTTCGTCGGTAATAATATTTTTACCGACAAAAATTTACGTTGGGAAAAGTATTTTGATTTTTAAGGTAAAAAATTTTGGCGCTATTTTGAAATTTTCATGGTAAGACTTTTACCAACGAAATTTAATTTCGTCGGTAAAAGTGTTATCTATTTAACTTAGAAAATTTTCGCCCTAACTTTTACTGAAGAACAAAAATAGTCGGGAATAATATTTTTACCGACGAAAATGTTCGTCAATAAAAGTGTTGTCTATTTAACTTAGAAAATTTCTGCATGACTTTTACTGACGAACCAAAACCGTTGGGAATAAAATTATTACCGACAAAACTTTTCGTTGGTAAAAGTGGTCTAGTTTACTTTTGGCAATGAAATTGCAAATTCGTAGCTAAAAGACACCTTTACCGATGAAAATTTTCATCACTAAAGGTTGTTTTAGGTTTTTAACCTAAATTCGAAAAATTACTTTTAGCTACGAAAATTTTCGTAGTTAAAAAACGTGGATGAGTCTTTTAGCGACAAACGGTTTCGTCGCTAAAGACTGTAAACTATTTCTCCAAAAAATCGATAGGTTTACTTTTAACTACGACAATTTTCGTAGCTAAAAAACATGGATGAGACTTTTAGCGTCAAAAACTTCATCGCTAAAGGCTGTAAACAATTTTTCACATATTCGAAAGGATTACTTTTAGCTACGAATTGTTTCGTAGCTAAAAAATGTGGATGTGTCTTTTAGCGACGAATATTTTTGTCGCTAAAGGCTGTAAACGATTTTTCAAAAAAATTGAAAGGATTACTTTTAGCTACAAATGTTTTCATAGCTAAAAAATGAGGATGAGTCTTTTAGCGACGAAAAATGTCGCTAAAGGCTATAGACAATTTATCAAGGATTACTTTTAGCTACGAAAATTTTCGTAGCTAAAAAAATGTGTATGAGTCTTTTAGCGACGAAACGTTTTGTCGCTAAAGGCTGTAAACAATTTTTTTAAAATATCGAAAGGATTACTTTTAGCTACGAGAGTGGATAAGTCTTTTAGCGACAAAAATTTTCGTCGCTAACGGCTTTACACAATTTATCAAAAGATTTCTTTTAGCTACGAAGAGTTTCGTAGGTAAAAACCGTGGATGAGTCTTATAGCGACGAAAATGTTCGTTGCTAAATGCTTTTTATAAAATTCAAACTTTTAGCTACGAAAATTTTCATAGCTAAAAAATGTTAATGAGTCTTTTACCTACGAAATGTTTCGTAGGTAAAAGTGTCTTTAAAAAAAATATTCCATCTCAAATTTCCTGATACACACCTGTTAGAATATAATTCATCATATTCTTCCTGATATACACCTGTTATATAATATATTTCATCATATTCACATTCACATTCACATCCATCTAAACCCAAACTACGTAAATTCATCCAGACATAAACTACATTCATCCAAACATAAACTGCATCCATCCAAACACAAACAATCTTATGGAAAAAAAATAAATGAAAAGAGAGAGAACATATGAGAGGTGATCCAAACAAATGAAAAGAAAAACAACCTTAACCTAAACCTAAACCTATAACCTACACTTATAGGTTTAGGTTATCGATTTAGGTTTAGGTTTTAGGTTTAGATTAAGGTTAGGTTATAGGTTATAAGTTTAGGTTATAGGTTATGGGTTATAGGTTATAGGCTAAGGTTTAGGTTATAGGCTAAGGTTTAGGTCAAGGTTTAGGTTATAGGTTTAGTTTTAGGTTTAGGTTTTAGGTTACAGGTTATAGGTTATAGCTTTAGGGAATTGAGAATAGGTAAAGGTTTAGGTTTAAGAAACCAGGTTTTGGTTCGGGTTCGATGTCGGGTTTAGTTTCAGTTTTCAAGTTTAGGTTTATGTTTAGGTTAGGGAGTTGAGATTAGGATTAGGTGTAGGTTTAGGTTTAGGGATTTGAGATTACATTTAGGTTTTAGGTTTAGGTTTAAGTTAGGTTATAGGTTAAGGTTTAGGGAATTGAGAATAGGTTAAGGTTTAGGTTTAGGAAATCGAGTTCGGGTTTGGATTTAGGTTTGGGGTTTCAAGTTTACGTTTAGGTTAAGGAGTTGAGATTAGGATTAGGTGTAGGTGTAGGTTTAGGGATTTGAGAATACATTTAGGTTATAGGTTTAGGTTTAGGTTATAAGTGTCAATTATAGGTTTAGGTTTAAGTTAGGTTATAGGTTATAGCTTTAGGGAATTGAGAATAGGTTAAGGTCTAGGTTTAGAAAATCGGGTTTGGGTTCGGGATCAGGTTTAGGTTTAGGTTTTCAAGTTTAGGTTTAGGTTTAGGTTAGGGAGTTGAGATTAGGATTAGGTGTAGGTGTAGGTTTAGGTTTAGGTTTAGGTTTGGGGATTTGAGAATACATTTAGGTTTTAGGTTTAGGTTTAGGTTTAGGTTTTAGGTTTAGGTTAAGGTTATAGGTTTAGGTTAGGTATAACTTATAGGTATAGGTTATAGCTTTAGGGAATTGAGAATAGGTTAAGGTTTAGGAAATCGGGTTCGGGTTTAGGTTTGGGTTTTCAAGTTTAGGTTTAGGTTTAGGTTAGAGAGTGGAGGTTAGGATTAGGTGTAGGTTTAGGTTTAGGGATTTGAGAATACATTTAGGTTTTAGGTTTAGGTTTAGGTTTAGGTTTTAGTTTATAGGTTTAGGTTATGGTTTTAGGTTTAGGTTAAGGTTATAAGTTTAGGTTATTGGGTTATAGGTTATAGGTTAAGGTTTAGGTTAAGGTTATAGGTTTTGGTTTAGGTTTAGGTTTAGGTTTTAGGTTTAGGTTAAGGTTATAGGTTTAGGTTAGGTTTAGGTTTAGGTTATTGGTTATAGGTTATAGCTTTAGGGAATTGAAAATAGGTTAAGGTTTAGGTTTAGGAAATCGGGTTCGAGTTCTGGGATCGTTTAGGTTTGGGTTTTCAAGTTTAGGTTTAGGTTTAGGTTAGGGAGTTGAGATTAGGATTAGGTGTCGGTTTAGGTTTAGGGATTTGAGAATACATTTAGGTTTAGGTTTAGGTTTAGGTTTTAGTTTATAGGTTTAGGTTATATGTTTAGGTTTTGGTTTTAGGTTTAGGTTATTGGGTTATAGGTTATAGGTTGAGGATTAGGTTAAGGTTATAGGTTTAAGTTTAGGTTACTGAGTTTAGGCTAGGTTTAGGTTTTGGTTATAGGTTATAGGTTTAGGGAATTGAGAATAGGTTAAGGTTTAGGTTTAGGAAATTGGGTTCGGGTTTGGGTTTAGGTTTGGGTTTTGAAGTTTATGTTTAGGCTAAGGAGTTGAGATTAGGATTAGGTGTAGGTTTAGGTTTAGGGATTTGAGAATACATTTAGGTTTTAGGTTTAGATTTAGGTTTTAGTTTATAGGTTTAGGTTATAGGTTTAGGTTTAGGTTAAGGTTAAGGTTAAGGTTAGGTTATAGGTTATAAGTTTAGGTTATAGGTTTAGGTTTAGGTTTAGGTTATAGGTTTTGGTTAAGGTTTAGGTTTAGGTTTAGGTTATAGATTTAGGGAATTGAGAATAGGTTAAGGTTTAGGTTCAAGAAATCGGGTTCAGGTTCGAGTTTAGGTTTGGGTTTTGAAGTTTATGTTTAGGCTAAGGAGTTGAGATTAGGATTAGGTGTAGGTTTAGGTTTAGGGATTTGAGTATACATTTAGGTTTAAGGTTTAAGTTTAGGTTTCAGTTTATAGGTTATAAGTGTCGGTTATAGGTTAAGGTTTAGGGAATTGAGAATAGGTTAAGGTTTAGGTTTAGGAAATCGGGTTCGGGACCGGGTTTAGGTTTGGGGTTTCAAGTCTAGGTGTAGGTTAAGAAGTTGAGATTAGGATTAGGTGTATGTAACATCTCATATTTTTACCAACCTGGAATTAGACGTCCTTAGGCAATGGGTCGCTCCTGACACTTATTAACTTGTCAGAACTCAATCCCACAGTCTAAAATCGCTTCTTAACCCATTTCCTTCACAAATCTCACATTTCACCACCTCGTTCTTTAAATCCTTCTAAGTACTTTCACATTAAGCACTATCTTAAAGTTTAGGTGATGAAGAAGAATACTTAAACCAAACATAACTATAAAGGCCCAAGTACCACCTCAGACAGAAATCTTACAGGACTAAATCTTTTAGAAATTTGACTAAGTTAACTAAGTGCTAAACTAGATTAGCCATGAAATCCGCTAGAATCACTTTAAATACAATCTGCAAGACCCAAAACTTGTAGAATCATTGACGCTAGGTTACCCTAAAATCTAGGATCAAACTCATTACTCGACTGCTCTCGGGAGCACATTGAAACTCCGTATCAGATCTGGACTGCACATCGGAAGTCCGAATAATACCAAGTTAAGGAATTAGGGCCGCCTTGCTGGGCTTGACAACCATCTCGGAAATTAAATCCAGATAGTGTCCCAGCACTATTCGCTTGAGCTTGGAGCGGAGAGTGTGAGAAATGTGAAAATATTTCTAAATTAAATTCAAAATAAATAAATCTGAGACTTGTCGCTTGCAGGTTAGTATTAAGCAACCTGACCGTTAGAATCAGACCAAATTACACCCTCGGATCAGGGATATTTCTCCAAAAATATCCATGTACTCTAAATCCCCGATCGAGATCCGCTAACCGTCGAACTGAAACTAGTCCGCCATGCGTGATCTGAAAATTTGACTAAAATAAAAACTTAACTTCACCTAAATCCAGAGTCTATGAGCTTAAGTCTGACTTTTGGCTCAGGGAGGCCCGCCAGAAGTCCTCCGTTGAGCTGAAACTAGGTCGCTTTGGTTATAACCTAAGTATACCTGGACCATAAGTCTAATTTGGTGACTTTTTAGGCTATATAAGGACCTTAAAACCCTCTCTCTATCAGCCATACGAATTTGAGAAAACCCTATGAGAGAAAGACAGAAAAGAGAGAGAAAGTGAGAGAGAAGTGGGAGCATCTCCCTGTCATGCTTCCCTGCCGCTACACAAGCTTAACCACTCATTTCTAATCACTTTTCCGGCGATTCTGGAATCATTTCTAAGTAAGAAACCCTAACCCTAATCTGTTTTAGGGTTTTGACAGTTGTAGGTTATGAAATAGCTAACCTATTTCGTTCTATAGGTTGCCAAACTGCCGTATTCGAAAGCTTAGTGAATCTATCGACTCCATTACGATTCTATGACAAAAGGTGCGGACTTTAGGTGTATAGGTTATGGTTTTCAACGCTTTCAATGTCAGATAATGATAGATTCATGATCTGCATGCAATTACACATGTACAAAGTGCTGTCTGTTTTCTGTTTCGATTAAAGACGTAGAATATGGAATTTTACATACTCTAGGTATTTGTAGAAAGTACCGTATATGTATAAATTTTAAAAATGTGTTTGCCACGATTATTTGTTGTATGAATATATTGGATATGGATAAAATACTTGTTTGGCGAAAGGACTCGCCCTAATATATGTTTTGCTAATATACACTATGTATATGAAAATAGTGTATTCTAAGTGTTTGTGAAAATGATTGAATGAGTATAGAATTCTCATTCATGCTCGGCATGACTAATTGTCATGGATATATGATTGTTGTATTGGCAATACCCCTTTGACGAAATGATTTGCCCTAAATCACGCCACGACCAATATACACTATATATGTTACAATGTGAAGCCCAAGTATTCGTGGAAATGACTGAATGAATATGGAACTTAGATTCATGCTTGCCATAATTATCCGTTGTGGGTGCAGCGTGTTATAATTGGGGCAACTCCCTAGTGAAAGGATTTGGCCTAATGCCTATGTGATCAACATATGTCATGTATGTTGATGTATGTAGTTTAAAGTGTTTGTTGAAATGTCTGAATAAGTAGTAGTTAGTAAATTGTAATGTATAAGGGTGTTGAGATATGATTCTCAACTTCTTTAACTATGTGTATGATTTCTTTAGATATCTGTGTGATTAGGAATTGAATATGTACAAACTCATGCTTATGTTATACTTCATAAGATGCTCAACTGATTGTATGATTTTTATCTGTGTAATGCATATGTTTAAATTCATGTTTATGTTGTATTCCATAAGTGCCGTGAAGGGTGATGGGGGAGTGGTGTAACAAGTGCGTGCAACAGCCCTGGCAGCCCTAAGCGGATGTTATCAGACTTTGATTGTATGATTTGAATCTTGATCCATTACTGCTTTACCCATCTGCAATTGAATGTGATTGGGGCTATTGTGTAGTCCAGGCAGTCGGTAATGGGATCGAATTCGTGGCTAAGATTCATTCGCTACGTAGGACGTATTTGACGAACCCGAGTTGTGTGTTGGCAGTGGTTAGGCCACACAAAGTGCTTATGCACTTCATGTTGTACAACTCAACTGGCACTTGTGCTAGTTGAGCTCGTCAAGTAACCCGATCTGTCTTATGTATGTTCACCATGTTTAGACGCTACTGCTTGAACCTAAGGTACCAAACTTACCAATGAAATCCCGTTAACCATGGTACCTCGATCCGTTAAGACTCATGAGCCGGGCATAGTGGTATGGGATACCGTGGTCGAGCTATTGGCCTACGCTGGGGCCACGTGCCTCCCCATAGTGACCAGTGAGCAACCAGACTTGTGAGCTAATTATGGTGGTATGAGACACTATATTGGTGCTGTCGGCCTACATTGATAAGGTGATAGGGGAGTGGTGTAACCTTTGTGCGTAACAGCCCTGGCAGCCCTTTGTAGTGACCTCGAGTATACTCTGAATTTGCGGTGAGGCGATGAGTTTTGCCGCAGTGTATAGAGTATGAACTAGGCTGTATCAGCTTAGTGATGAACCGTTAAAGAGGTGATGGGGGAGTGGTGTAACCATTGTGCGTAATAGCCTTGACAGCCTTTGTAGTGACCTAGAAATATACTATCGTATGAGATTATCTAGGATTGACGACCCTAGAATGGATCATGTTTGGGAATGATACAAGGGAGGTACCCTAGTTTTCCAATCCTACTGTTTGAAAGGACTAATAACTACTCGGTAATCATGCTCATTATCGCACTGCATGTGCCTGGTAGATGTAGAGCACTGAGGGATGAACGCATATCGCGAACGTAAGATGGTGTCGCATGAGGGTGGTTTGGCAAGGGCATACATCATGACTGCATTTATACTTGCATTAATAAGAGTAGTTAGGAGTGTTTGATTATACTGCTTTATCATTACTGCTTGACTGCATTGATAACATGTTAACCTATGCTTTATTGTTCCACTGAGTTAGCTATTCACTCCCACGTTATGGGACGGTGCTTGTAACACCAACCAGATTGTCTTAGCTACAGGTGATGACGATGCTTATGAAGCAGAGCCGGACTACTATTATGATGTTGAGGAGGAGTTCTCCTACATATAACTCTCTGACAGGTCTATGAAGACCTGGAATTGCATTGACGGGGCTATGGTATTTGGGATAGAAGACATCACACTTCTACAACTTGGTATATTTTGAAATTATGCTTGTAATTCATTAACCTGGTAACCTTATCACACTCTGGAGACTTACTATAGTTTGTATATTTTTCTATCTATCACTGTCTTTCGCTTACAATTTAACTGTCTCTGGAGTATGATATGCTATTTTGGCTTAATCTCACTCATGTTCACCACACTAATACAGACAACAGTCAATCATCATTCATTTTGTTTGCATAAGTGATACGTTGGAACTCGAGAGTTGAGTTTATGCTTGACCCCCGATTTTCAGGGCGTTACAGTGTAGGTTTAAGTTTAGGGATTCGAGAATACATTTAGGTTTTAGGTTATAAGTGTAGGTTATAGGTTTAGGTTTAAGTTAGGTTATAGGTTAAGGTTTAGGGAATTGAGAATAGCTTAAGGTTTAGGTTTAGGGATTTGAGAATACATTTAGGTTTTAGGTTTAGGTTAACGTTATAGGTTTAGGTTATAGGTTCTAGCTTTAGGGAATTGAGAATAGGTGAAGGTTTAGGTTTAGGAAATCGGGTTCAGGTTCGGGTTCAGGATAGTGTTTAGGTTTGGGTTTTCAAGTTTAGGTTTAGGTTTAGGTTAGGGAGTTGAGATTAAGATTAGGTGTAGGTTTAGGTTTAGGGATTCGAGAATACATTTAGGTTTTAGGTTTAGGTATAGGTTTTAGGTTATAGGTTTAGGTTTAGGTTATAAGTTATAGCTTTAGGGAATTGAGAATAGGTTAAGGTTTACGTTTTGAAAATTCGGTTTGGGTTCGGATCAGGTTTAGGTTTGGGTTTTCAAGTTTAGGTTTAGGTTAAGGAGTTGATATTAGGATTAGGTATAGGTTTAGGTTTAGGTTATAGGTTATAGCTATAGGGAATTAAAAATAGCTTAAGGTTTAGGTTATAGGTTTAGGAAATTGGGTTCGGGTTCGGGTTCGGGATCGGGTTTAGGTTTGGGTTAGGTTTTAGGTTATAGGTTTAGGTTATAGGTTAAGGTTTAGGTTAAGGTTAAGGTTTAGGTTTAGGTTTAGGTTATAGATTTAGGGAATTGAGAATAGGTTAAGGTTTAGGTTTAAGAAATCAAGTTCGGGTTCGGATCGGGTTTAGGTTTGGGTTTTCAAGTTTAGGTTTAGGTTTAGGTAAGGGAGTTGAGATTAGGATTAGGTGTAGGTTTAGGTTTAAGGATTTGAGAATACATTTAGATTTTAGGTTTAGGTTTAGGCTTTAGGTTTAGGTTAAGGTTATAGGTTTAGGTTAGGTTTAGGTTTAGGTTATAGGTTATAGGTTATAGCTTTAGGGAATTGAAAATAGGTTAAGGTTTAGGTTTAGGAAATCAGGTTCAGGTTCAGGATCGGGTTTAGGTTTGGGTTTTCAAGTTTAGGTTTAAGTTATAGGTTTAGGTTTAGGTTTAGGTTTTAGGTTTTAGGTTTAGGTATAGGCTTAGGTTATAGGTTATAGGTTATATGTTTAGGTTAATGTTTAGGAATTCGAGTTCGGGTTCGGGTTTAGGTTATAGGTTTCGGTTTAGGTTATAGGTTATAGGTTTAGGTTAAGGTTTAGGTTTAGGTTATGGGTTTTGGGAATTGAGAATAGGTTTAGGTTAAAAGTATAGGTTTAGGTTGGGTTATAGGTTAAGGTTTAGGTTTAGGTTATAGGTTTTGGGATTTGAGAATAGGTTTAGGTTATAAGTTTAGGTTATAGGTTTAGGTTAAGGTTATAAGTATATGTTATAAGTTAAGGTTAAGGTCTAGGTTTAGGTTATAAGTATAAGATTTGGGATTTGAGAATAGGTTTAGGTTAAGGTTGTAAGTATAGGTTATAGGTTAAGGTTTAGGTTTCGGCTATAAGTATAGGTTTTGGGATTTGAGAATAGGTTTAGGTTCAGATTATAAGTTTAGGTTAAGGTTAAAGGTTATAGGTTATAGGTTTAGGTTAAGGTTTAGGTTTAGGTTTTGGTTATAGGTTATAAGTATAGGTTTATGTTTAGGTTAAGGTCTAGGCTTAAGTTATAGGTATAGGTTTTGGGATTTGAGAATAGGTTTAGGTTTATGAAATCGGGTTCGGGTTCGGGATCGGGTTTAGGTTTGGGTTTTCAAGTTTAGGTTATAGGTTATAGGTTATAGGTTTAGGTCTAGGTTTATGTTATAAGTATAGATTTTGGGATTTTAGAATAGATTTAGGTTAAGGTTATAAGTTTAGGTTAAGGTCATAAGTATAGGTTATAGGTTAAGGTTATAGTTTAGGTTAAGGTTATAAGTATAGGTTATAGGTTTAGGTTTAGGTTTATGTTTAGGTTAAGGTTTAGGTTATAGGTTTTAGTTTAGGGTTAGGTTTGGGTTATAGGTTATAACTTTAGGGAATTGAGAATAGGTTTAGGTTATAGGTTTAGGGTGTGGTTTAGGTTAAGGGTGTGGTCCCTGTAAATACAGATATAAACACAGCCTGCTCCAATTGGCCAGGCCCCTCCAATGCTGTCCATAGGAAATGGACAGCTTTATCAAGGTCATAACAGCGATTCCCACCTTTCAGAGACTTCCGCTCATCCGGATAGCTTTGACACACATCCGGGTCTGCTCTATTAATTTCGAGCAAATACATAAACACGGCCTGTCCAAATGGCCAAGTCACTCCAATGTTGTCCATAGGAAATGAACAGCTTTATCATGGTCATAATAGCGGTTCCCACCTTCCAGGGACCTCCGCTCATCCGGATAGCTTCGACGCACATCCGGGTCTGCTCCATCAATTCTAAGCTAATACAATTAAATCCTAAAGATAAGAAACTGTAATATGAATAATTTATGATAAGAAAATGATATATGAATAATTTATCCTAAAAATATTCTGCTACAAGAAATACATTATTCATATCAACAATAGCCTAATGAAAAATAATGTAAATTCAAATTTAGATGCAAGGCAAATCCATATTAGTCAATTTAAAAAATCAATTTCGAACTACGTCACAAGTTGGTATTAGAAAACATATCTCATGCCAAACGCAAATGCTAAGTTAGTTATTAAGTATTCAATATTTATACATCCAATGCATGCATGACTCGAAATTTTTCCCTTCAAATAAACATCATGGTTGGCCCTAGGATTCAACGGTGAGCATTGTTTCTCAACTATTTCTTGGGTTAGAATCCTGTTCCTACCCGCTAGCCATAAGAATGGAAAGAAATTTTCATGGTGGATGAGTAGGTATTTGTTGTTGGGGGGAGATTAAAGCTGCCATGTCTAGATAAACATAATTCAAAATCTAACCATGTAGAATCACAACAATTAACCATGTAGAAGCATATGTTGATAACAACCCATTTATAGAGCTAGGTCATATATGATTCAAATTGTTGGAAGCAACTGGCCCACTTTTATATAAACATATCGACATTTCTTTTTGGGTGTTCCCCATCTACAATTAGACATGTGCATTTTTTTTAGCACCACATTCCAATGGCTAAGGTCCCTATGAATCATATTGCAATACTTTTGGGTGCACTCTAATAAACTTCCATGATTTTGGGATTTGTTGCAAGGAAATGTAAGGAGGGAAGAGAAAATAGGCCTCAATGAAACTCTCTTTCCCACATAAAGGTTTAGCCAGTGGTAGTCAATGAAGTATGGTTTCCTTGAATTTTCCTTTTCAAGAACTTTCGGCTATGGTTGGTGTTTGGAAGAAAATTTCATAGAAAGATATTCTATGGAGCCACAAAAATATAATGACTTGTCGTTAGCCACGTTGTGGGCCACTTCGTACAGCCCTATATAATGATGTTGGCAAAAGTATAATGTTGATTTTCTGAGTCTTTTAGGGACAGAGAATACACCAAAAACCTCCACAACCTTTCGTGGATAGGAAGCAATGGTGATAATGATGCTCACGGCCTTATATAAGGTTTCAACTCTTGAGCTTCAAATCTGCTTCTTTGAGCTAAAAAAATAGGTGGATGTTGTGGATGTTAGATACATCACCTTAGCCCAAAATTGCCCAAGACATCAACACACTACCTTTGAGTATGGTGTTGCCAACACCACCTAATTCACTTACCATCTCAACCTTCCAAAAGTGGACACGGTTTGGCTAGTGACCCCAATTCCATCATGATGAATCTAATTTATATCCACAATGTCCATCCATTTTTCTAGCTAAGTTTATAATATGAGCCAAAAGACCCCAATTCCATCATGATGTATCTAATTTATATCCACAATGTCCATCCAATTTTCGAGCTAAGTCTATAGCATGAGCCAAAAGACCCCAATTCCATCATGATGTATCTAATTTATATCCACAATGTCCATCCATTTTTCCAGCTCAGTTCATAACATGAGCTAAAAGATGAGTCAAATCCAAATCTTAACTGACAATTTGAATCCAAGGTCATATTTCAATAATCCAAGCTGTTCATATAATGGACCTGTTTGTAGCTGTGGAATGTTTTTTTTAATCATTTACAATGGGATTTTTAACTTGTTAATCATTTAAATCATTTTATTTTGGTTATGAACTCCAACAATTTGAATCATATATGGTACTACTTTTATAAAAACATAAATGGACAATCCACCCTAAAATTCCACACCACAAGAATCAGTGAAAATGACAATATTCACTCTCTAGAAACATTTCCAGGACCCACGGTGAAGTTTACTTATCATCCAAACCATTCATATTATCACAAAGACATGAATAAAGGAAACATGCATATCAGCTTGATCCAAGACTTCTAGGGCTCACGAGAAGTTTTTCAACGGTAGAGGATCATTTCACACTGTTACCTGTGGTGTGGTCCACTTGAGCTTTGAATATGCTTCATTTTTTGGCTTAAGCCATAAAATTATCTTGTAAAATGGGTGGACAGGGATGATAAAATACATAAATCAAGGTGGACCCCACAGAGATTACTCAATACACAATCTGATTCCCATCCAAAACTCCTGTGGCATGCAGGAAATTGTCATTGGTGGGGATTCAATCTCCACTGTTTCCTATAGTGCAATGGGCTTCATTTTTAGGGCCATTACCTAAAATGGGCTGGCAAAACAGAGATGACATGGATATACAACATAAACATCAAGGTGGACCGCATGAAACAGTGGAGATAGAAATGCCCACCTAAAATCCCCAAATCCCCAAATCTATAAATCCCCAAATCCATAAATCCCCAAATCCCTAAATCCTAAAATCCCCAAATCCCCATATCCCTAAATCCCTAAAACCGTAAATCCCTAAATCATTTCAATCGGTATTGAGATTGACAAAGATTGAGAGAGAGAGAGAGATACCTGTTTGAGTTGGAGCCCCGATCACGGTCCACTGAGAGAAACAGAGAGAGAGAGAGAGAGATGCGCGAGAGAGAGGGAGAGCACTGAGAGAGACAGAGAGAGACAAAGAGACAGAGAGAGAGAGAGGGACCGAGAGAGAGAGAGAGAGAGAGAGAGGGTGCATGAGAGTGAGAGACTGAGAGAGGTTGAGAGATTGAGAGACTGAGAGAGGTTGAGAGTGAGAGAGAGAGAGAGGGAGAGAGAGTTCTCAGCTCTCTCACGGGCACGGGCGCAGTTTATTACCAGGTTGAATAGTGAGTTGGCTACTGAAGTGACGTCGCCAAGTTTTATGGGCCCCACTATGTTATATCCATGCCATCTACACGTAGGGCCCATCTTGATGACGTCCAGCGGACAAGCCACTGCCTGTCTGCCTAGACAGATATGGATGAAGGAAAAATATAAAAATCAGCTTTATTCCAAAAGCTGTGGTGGGTCACACGTGTGGACCCACCTCTGACACATGTGTTTCATCTACACCATCCACACCGTCCACATAAGGACGGTGGGGCCGTGATGTGGTGGTCGTTCATGTTGGACGTGACCCCACAATAATGTATGCATAATAGATCCTCCACCGTCCAGATGCATGGGACGGTGGGGATTACTGTGATGTACGTGCCATCCACACATGGGACGCACCTTGATGGAGGTGATGTGTCTACACCGTCCACACGTGTGGACCATACACCAGTAAAGAACTGATGTATTGACGTCAGCAAATCCTGAGGCCCACCATGTTGTATCTGTTTCACCCGCACCGTCCAGCAAAGGATAGTGCTGGATGCACCCACCCACACGTGATGTTATATATCTACAGCCGTCCGTCCATTTGGACAGAACTATGGGGCCCTGATGTATGTTTCCCATTAACACCATCCATCCAAAGGGGCCCCACGTGATGTATATCTAGACCTCCCGTCCAGGGCTGGAGGGCTGGACGCTGGGTCTGATATAGTGATAATATTATATTATTATATATATAAAGTTAGGTATGATATAATGATAATATTATATTAGTATATATATATAAAGTTGGGTCTGATATAACGATAATATTATATTATATATATATATATTATAATATATATATACATGTATATGTTGTGGGTCCCACCTGGGGACCATAGTGATGTATTTATTTCATCCACACCGTCCAGACTATCTGGACGGTGCTGGACAATATTTGGACGGTGTTGATGAGATGGACAATGTCCAGATGGTGCTGATTTACTCGGACAATGTTTGGGCAGTGTTGATTTACATAGACGATGTTTGGGCGGTGTTGATCATTATTAGTGTGCTGTGTGGAACCCACCATTGATGAATTTATTCTATGTCCACACTGTCTATTAGGTGGACCACACTGAAAATATTGGTGGAGATTGAACGTCCATCATTGAAACCCTTCTTGGGGTTACAGAAATTTTGGATCTATATGAAATTTGTTTTCCCTCTTAATCCAGGTCTTTGTGACCTTATGACTAGATTGTATGGAAAAGATGGTGGGCCCTTCCTTGATGTATTTATGTCCCATCCATGAGGCCCACCTTGATGTATCTTTGGCCCATCCATGAGGCCCACCTTAATGTATCTATGGCCCATACATGGGGCCCACCCGGATGTATTTGCGGCTTATTGATGCAACCCACTTAATGTGTATGAGGCCCATTAGTGTGGCACATTGATGCAGCCCACTTGATGTGTATGAGGCCCATTAGTGCGGCCCATTGATGTGGCCCACTTGGTGTATATGAGGCTCATATGATGAGGCCCAACTTGATGTACACGAGGCCCATTACGATGTGTATTAGGCCCTTATCGTACAACCCATTGTGACGTATATTAGGCCCATGACGTGTGGCCCATTTGATGTATTCGAGACCCAGATATGTGGCCCATTTGATGCATACAAGACCCATGTGTGGGGCCCACCTATTGTGTATTTGAGGCCCACGGGTTGTGGCCCATTGTGATGTATTTGAGGCCCATGGGGGAGGCCCAATGTGATGTATGTGTGGCCGTTACGTTGCGTATGAATCCCTTATGTGGCCCAGTCCTTGGGAGTAATGTTGGTTAGATGTCCACATTGATGGGCAATGATGGTTAGATGTCCTCATTATGACCTTTCCATAGGCCTTGTTAAGCCCATTCTTACTGATTTTAATTGTCATGACCGATTACCGATTCTAATTGACGTGACCGATTTATCGATTTCGATTATCGATTGATTTTGATTGTCATGACCAATTGCTGATTTCGATTGACGTGACAGAGTTACCGATTTTAATTATCGATTGATTCCGATCGTCATGACCGATTGCCGATTCTGATTGATGTGACCGATTTGTCAATTTTGATTATCGATTGATTTCGATTGTCGTGATTGATTACCGATTTCGATTGACATGACCGATTTGCCGATTCTGATTATCGATTGATTCCGATTGTCATGACCGATTGCCGATTCTAATTGACGTGACTGATTTACCGATTTTGATAATCGATCGATTCCGATTGTCATGACCGATTACTGATTCTGATTGATGTGACTGATTTGCCGATTCTGATTATCGATTGATTTTGATTGTCATGACCAATTACAGATTTCGATTGACGTGACCGATTTGTCAATTCTGATTATCAATCGATTCTGGTTGTCATGACCAATTGGCGATTCTGATTGACGTGACTGATTTGCCAATTTCGATTGTCGATACAGATTTTGATTGTCAAGGCCGAGTATCGGGGCCGATTCCGATTGTCGAGGCTGATTGTATAGGCTGATTCCGATTGTCGAGGCCAAGTATTGAGGGCTATTCTGATTTGTCGAAGCCGATTGTATAGGTCGATTCCGATTGTCGAGGCCGATTCTGATTTGTCGAAGCCAGTTGTATAGGTCGATTCTGATTGTCGAGACTGAGTATCGAGGCCAATTTCGAGTGTCGTTTCCGATCGTTGAGGCCGATTTCGTTTGCCGAGGCCGATTATCGAGGCTTATGTGATGAGGCCCATTGTGATACATTTGAGGTCTAGGCGATGGAGCCCATTATAATGTATGTTAGGCCCATGTGAAAGGCCCATCATGATGTGTATTAAGCTCTTGAGTGAGGCCCATGGTATTTTATATTAGGCCCTTTGTGAGGCCATGGGTTTACTATATGTTAGCCTCTATGTGGGCCACTCCTTGGGGGTAATGTTAGTTAAATGTCCACATTATCGAGGTCGATTGTCGATGCCAGTTATTGACATAAATTATGAGTATGTGACAGCATAGCATTACAATACATGCCCATATGCATCATTTACATGTTTGTTATGAGATATGGTTGACCGTTGCATATGACATTGGGCATATTGTTATGAGACTCCCTAATAGGCGGAGATTGTCTCACATGAGTACACGATATGTGTAGGATTGATGCATGACTGTATTGTATGACTCATGCATCTTATATTGTGTGTTGTGATTACTATACACCCTAGTGACATAAGGGCTGTAGCCTCTACAGGCATATCGTGGATGGCCAGATGGGACACCAGAAATCTGTTCTATATAGGGTGCTATAGATATCCTTAGGTGAAAGTCCCAGAACCCTTTTGGTTCTAGAGGTTGCTCCAACATCTAGACCGAGTAGATGCATGAGCGCATGAGCGCCGTATACCATTAGGCCGCGTCTCTCACTGTGTCGTGGTTAGTTGGAAGGGGGTACGGCCTTACCTGCCCAAGAGGAGGGGGCAATGCTAGGCTGAGTCTAACCAGCTCGAGGAATGGGTCCACTATCGATGAGTCAGGCCTGATATTGGCAGGCGGATAGTGAGGTCTCTTCCACTTACTTTGTTGCGCGTGATGGGGCGGCAATCTGGTTTGGAGTGTAATAGACCCTGGTGATTTTCCAGAAAGAGGAACCATACTGATATGTGGACTTATTGAGTAAGAGTCACATGCTCATTCATTCATTCATTCACTATCCACTCAGACTAGTGGTGCGCAACTAATTGTTGTGTACCTTCGTTATGGCAAGGATTTCGGTTGGGCGTGCGACTAACCTGAGATTATGAGTCTATTACATTGAGTCTGGCTATCCAAATTTAGGTATGGGACTGGTTTGGATAAAAGTCCCTTGTGATGGACCCCGTAGCCTGTGATACTATGTACTATCATCCCGACTTCACACTCCAGCTTGGTCATTTCATTCGCATCATATATTGCATTGCATCCTCATCACATAGTATTTGGCTTACTATCTCTGTATTGCATAGTTGCTGTACATTGCTTCCTCAGTATATGATATTGGTTTATTATATTTTGGCATGCATAGCCTGGATAAGGCTGATGGTATTATGGGCCTATCAGCATGTTCTCTCATTATTCTGATATTGTATGATTATGGGCTTGTCAATATTTTCGCTTACTCTAATTACTCTGATATTGCTTACTTGACACTTACCTTGTGCACACACTTTCACCACCCACTAAGCTTTCTATAACCTTATGCATGATAGATGCGTGCAGGTGGCATTAGATTGCAGCAGCGTTGAGCTTGGAGCATGTAGCGGATCTCTGGAGCTTTGATTTTTAATATATGTATTTCCCTTTCAGCATTGTATTCAAATGATTATATTAGTGGATATGTGATGATGATGCTGCCTTTGTGATTTGGGTATACTTTTGGTTATGCTTATTACGAGATAAATGTACAAATAAAAACCCTCCTTGTAGGATCCCAGGATCAAAATCTGGAGTATAGGTGCTGAGAGCGGAGAATGGGGTACTACGAAGGCTGTCGGCACCAGATTCGGCGATCAGGGTTCTTGTGAATCCGATCTCCAGGTTTGAGGCATGACAAAAGGGGTCTCCCTGGTTGATGTCCGTGCTATAGTTCGGTAGGCCCATAGGATGTGCAGGAGCTCCTCGGCCCAGGCCCCTTTGGATATCTCAAGATTAGTTTTATGGTGATTCTTGATGATCTTATTGACCACCTCAACTTGGTCGTTAGCTTGAGGATATCGAGCTAATGAATAGGCATTTTGAATTCCTAGCCTCTCACACATGCCTTGGAATCGCTCATTATCAAACTGCTTGTCATTGTCTGAGATGATAGTGTGTGGGATCCTATATTTTTAGATGATATCTTTTCAGATGAAATCGATGATCTTCTACTTGGTGATTTTGGCCAATAGTTCGGCCTCAGCCCATTTGGTAAAGTAGTCGACTGTGATGACAACAAACTTGGTCTGAACTTTATCCATTGGTAATGGGCTGATAATGTCAATTCCCCACTGAGCGAATGACCACGGTCCAGTCATGGGGGTCAGCTATTCGGGTGGTTGATAAGGAATTGCTGTGAATCTTTGACAATTATCGCATTTTCGTGTATACTGCTTGACATCTTCTTGAATGGTCGGCCAAAAGTATCATTGTCGGATGACCTTGTGGGTTAGAGTTCGGCCATCAGAGTGGTTATTGTAGTTTCCTGCTTGGACTTCTTTCAAGACGTACTCAGCCCCCTCGGGTCAGAGTCATCTTAAGGAAAACCCTTTCTTGTAAAGGATATCTTCCACCATAGTGTACTGTGCTGACCTAGCCCGAATCCTACATGCTTTGAGTTTGTCTTCGGGTTACTTGCCCTCTCAAAGATACTCGGCAATCAGGTCCATCCAGCTCGAAATTGAGATGACACGAAGAATTGTTTTGAAGTCAGGTTCACTAATGCCAAGGTTTGCTAGAAACTCGATTGGGATTGACTTTGTTAAGTGCTTTTATGTTTAGCACGCATGGATTGTTAAATTTCGTAAGAGAAAAGTGTTACAAGTCAGATCGCAAGTTTCAAATCACAATGGAATCTCAATTGCTCTACATGCCTTAAGATCAATTCAAGATTGGTTGATGATCAGCTCAAGATCGACATATCTTCTCAAGTAGTTATCGCCCAATTCCAAGATAAGATCAAGTCAAAGTTCAAAACAAGTTGTCCCATATATTTGTTAAAACACAAGTGTTATAACCCTAAAAGGACCTTAGGTTAGGATCTTTCAAAAAGTCATTAAACTTGGGTTTTAATAGTATTTTTGCTCTAGATTTCGTCCAGCCTAACTTCTGATTCTGCCAGCCTAACTTCACCGGTTAACCTAACTTCAAGTCCGGGTAAAATAACAAATTCTATTGAAAATTCGGCCAGCTTAAGTTTTGGTTTGGCTAACCTAAGCTTGAAATTCGGCTAGCCCAAGTAGGCTCGGGTCAAATTCCAACAATGCGAACTTTTAGTTTTTGTGGAAATTTAGCTAGCCGAATTTGACCTTGGGCCAACCGAATTTTAGATAAATCTTATCCCGTGTGATCCGATAGCCGTTGGAACAAATCCGGTGGAATTCGGCTTGCCGAAGCCATTCTTAGGCTAGCCGAAGTTCCAATATCTTTGGCTATAAATAGAGGCTTTCTCTCATTCTAAAGTACAATGAAAAATCACTCAACCTTGTGCAAGAGAGAGAAGTTCAAGTCCTTGGAAAGCTATTTGTGTGGTATTTATAATTTAATTTTTATCTTATTCAATTCCCTTTTCTCAATATCATTTAATCTTATTTTAAAGAGTATTTTATACTCTCTTTGAGATCTAAAGAGAATTAAATCAAGTAGCATTTGGGTTTTTCATTTTAAAAAATTTATAGAACCCTCAACTCTTTCTTTTGAGCGAATACTGCCTCCTCTACATTCAAGTTAGAAATTCTCCACTTGGTTTCCTTGAATCTTGGAGTCTTGAAATCTTCAATCTTGGTCTCGTAAGATTCATCCTTTGATTCTTGAGCATCAAATCTATGCTTTTAACATTCTTTTCAATCCAAGGTCTCGTATTCACCTCGCAATACAAAATGTATAAAATATACCCATTAAGCATTATCATGTTCATAAAACTAAGATATAAATAGGGGAAAATATACAATATTTGACACTCAACACACACCCCAACTAGCATTTTGCTAGTCTCAAGCAAAACATGTGTGATGTTCAAACCTCTTTCAGAAAACAATCTTTTGTGCAAGCAAGTATGAATGAGTATAATTCAACGAAGCAAGAGTGAAAATTTGAAAACTAAGAGCCGAATCACCCGAGCGATTAATCCAATAGGTTCTTTATTAATTACTTAGGAGCATAAGTTCATGTATCAAGTTTTTCAATTCAGTGAATTTCAACTTACTTTCCATAAGAATACTATCATTTTATAATGTTAGTCATGCTCATCACCTCAGATTAATTAAATAATCAAGTGTTGATTCTAAACTTATCCCCTTTTTTTCTTTTTCCAGTTTTTTATTTTATACCGACGGTCCATTTTTATTTACTATTTTTTTTCATTCTTTTCAGAGTTTTCATTCTTTTCCAGTATTTTCATCATACATGACCTTTTTATCGATCTCTTTATTTTTTTTAACTGGTTTTTTTTCACCTTTTTAAGGTGGATAAAATTCTCCAGACTTAATTCTCAATATCTATCAATGGTTCACATACTAATAATCATAAATTCTAGCACAATTCACAGGAAGTAAATTGAATGTGCCTTGTGATTTAGATCAACATGATATTCAAACTTCCTCTTAGCCAATTAGATGAGAGAACTTAAGTGATAGGCCACTCGGTTGATCAAACTCCAACAATTCAAAATTAAATCTCTATTTTATCATCATACTCAAAGCATTCTTAATTACTCAAACTTTTATTTTCCAAATAGTTATTTTCTTGAAAAATTGAAAATTTTCAAACTTTTTGCTGAGAAACTAAGAAAACAATGATTAGTTACCTAATCCACACCCCAACCTAAAATCTACATTGTCTTCAATGTAAAAGATATAAGCATGTAATGCACATGAGACAACAAAAAGAAAGGAGTAGTGATGGAAATGTTTTACTTGAAGAGTAGAATTGAAACTTTTTCAAAGTTCTTAACATGTAAATGGGTTAGTACGAAGACTAAACAAACTAAAATCAAATTATCCTAATCTTATGAAAGCAGTAAACCTAACTACACCTCCATCAGACTAGGAAATCAATCCTGATATACAGGATCAATTAGAGGCATGAACATATCCTCTTAATCAAATTTCTTAACAAATGGCTTTAGACGATGTCCATTTACTTTGAAAACATTGTCATTTGTCAGATTCTTTATCTCGACGGTCCCATGAGGATAGACATTAGTAACAGTGAAAGGTTTAGTCCAACAAGATCGAAGTTTACCTAGAAAAAGATGGAATCAAGAATTATACAAGAAGACTTTTTGACCTGTTATAAATGATTTTCGAATGATGTTCTTGTCGTGAAACACCTTCATCCTGTCCTTGTAAATTCTCGAGTTCTCATAAGCGTTGTCCTGAATTTCTTTAAGTACGTTCAATTGAAGTTTGCATAACGAGCCAGCGCTGTCTAAGTTAAAATTCAGATTTTTGATAGCCCAGTAAGCTCTATGTTCCAACTCCATAGGTAAGTGGTAAACTTTCCCATAAATGAGTTTAAAGGGAGACATTCCAATGGGGGTCTTAAAAGTTGTACAGTAAGCCCATAAAGCATCAGTAAAGTGAATTGACCAATCTTTATGATCAGGGTTAACCGTTTTTTCTAGAATTTGTTTAATTTTCTAGTTGGAAATCTCAGCTTGCCCACTTGTCTGCAGGTGGTATGGAGTCCTCACTTTATGAGAGATGCCATATTTCTTCATTAAGTTCTTGAATGGCCTATTACAAAAGTGCAACCCTCCATCACCAATGATGGCTCAAGGCGTTCCGAACCAAGAAAGGATGTTTTCTTTTAAAAATCTAATGACCGTTTGATGATCATTATTCTAACACGGGATCGCTTTAACCCACTTAGTGACATAGTCTAGTACCAATACAATATAATTATTTTCAAAGGATTGGGGGAATGGTACCATGAAATCGATGCCCCATCAATCAAATGCTTCAATAATAAAAATTAGGTTCATATTTCAATGAGACAATCCTCTCAATTTCTGACAGCGCTCACAAGCTTTGCAAAACTCATAAGTATTTCTAAACTTAGTGGGGTAGTAAAAGCCGCACTACAGAATTTTGGCCATGGTCTTTTTAGCAAAAAAGTTACCACCACAGGCTTGAGAGTGACAAAATGAGATAACACTCTGATGTTCATTGTCTGGCACACATCTCCTTGGAATTTGATTTGGGCAAAATTTAAATAGATAAGGATCATCCCAGAAAAACTTACGTACCTCAACAAAGAATTTTTTCTTATCTTGCACAATCCAATATGTTGGCATGAAACCTGTGGCAAGATAATATGTAATGTTAGCAAACCAAAGTAATTGGGTGAGTTTAAACAAATTTTCATCAAGTAACATGTCATTTATTGGTGTCGGCTCAAGGGAATCGGGAAGATCAAGCCTAGAGAGATGGTCAACTACTACGTTCTCTACTCAATTTGTATCTCGTATTTCCGTGTCCAATTATTGGAGTAGGAGGATCTATCTTGCAAAATGAGGCTTAACATCCATCTTAGAAAGAAGATACTTTAGCGCCACATGGTCTGTGTAGATGATGATCTTGGATTCAATCAAGTAGAACCTAAATTTGTCCAAAGCGGCTAAGAGTTCATTCTCTGTAGTATAGTATTTTACTTGGGTAGAATTTAAAGTTCTACTTGCATAGTGAATCACATAGGGCTTCTTCTATTTTCTCTAACCTAATACTACCCCAATAGCATAGTCAGACGCATCGCACATGATTTCAAAAGGGATGCTTCGATCGGGTGGCTACATGAGAGGTGTGGTAGTCAACATACCCCTAAGCTTAGTGAAAGCTTCTTGGCATTTTCAGTCCACTTGTATTATGCATTCTTTTAAAGTAGATTGCATAAAGGACAAGACAGATGACTAAAGTCCTTTATGAATCGTTTATAAAATTCAGCGTGTTCTAAGAAGGATCGCACATCACATATGCTCTTGGGTGGAGGTAGGTTAGAGATAAGATATATTTTTACCTTGTTTACCTTAATTCCCTTAGATGAAATTATATGTTCAAGCACTATTCCCTTGGGAACCATGAAATGCAATTTTCCTAATTTAGAACCAAATTCTTTTCTTCACATCGCTTCAACACACTTTTGAGATTTTCCAAACACTCGCTGAAAGATGGACCAAAAACAGAGAAGTCATCCATGAAGACCTCTAAATATTGCCCCGGTAAGTAAGAAAATATACTTAACATGCATAGTTGAAAAGTGACATGGGCATTATATAGTCTGAATGACATCATTTGGTCTTTAAGGGCTATCTCTATTTGATTATAGCCTGAATACCTGTCAAGGAAGCAGTAGTAAGAATGACCGACTAACCTTTCAAAGATTTGGTTAATGAAGGGCAAAGGAAAGTAGTCCTTCCTGATTACAATATTTAATTTTCTGTAGTCAATGTACATTCTTCAACCAGTGGTAACTCTAGTTAACATAATTTCTTTGTCAGCATTGGAAATGATGGTGATTCCGGACTTCTTGGGAACCACCTAAGTTGGACTCACCCATTGACTATTGGATATATGGTATATAATACCCTCATCGAACAACTTAAGTACCTCACCTTTAACCACTTCATGTTTGGATTTAATCGACATTGTGGTTGTTGGGAAGTCTTCGCATTATCCTCAAGATGAATGCAGTGAACACAAATCAAAGGATCAATTACCTTGAGGTCCGCAATCGACCATCCAAGGGCTCCTTTACACTTAATGAGAGTGGAAATAAGCACACTCTTATCGAGAGTCAAATATTGCATATTGGACCTCATTTATATCTTGGTTTTATGAACATAATACTGCATAATGTCCTATTTTACTCATGTTTATGTTGCAAGGTGAATTTGAGAGCTTGGATTGGAAAATGTGCTAAAACATGGATTTGATGCTCAAAGATCACCAAAGCAATGAATGAATATTAGGAGACAAAGATTGAAGATTTCAAGGTCCCAAGATTCACGAAAACTAAGTGGAGAAGGAATAAAGCTGAAAGAATAAGTGCAGAATACACATTGACAATGTCATTGAGCATCGTTTGATAACATCGAGGAAACATTCGATGACATCGAATACATAACGATCACATAGAATTTATGAAGGAAAATCAAGTTAGTCGCTGGACAATTTGAAGATGTTTTTCGATGACTCAAAGTTTTGCTTGATGACATCGAAGACCTACTCAATGACATCAAGTTTTATGTGGAATTTTGAAAAAACTCGTAGGACATATTGGGCACCATTTTTTATTACTCGAAGCACTCCTCGATGACATTGAAGATCTGCTCGATGACATCGAAGGTCTATTTGATGACATCTAATTTATTGAAGAAATTGGAATAACTCTCTGGACTGTTTTGGACACATTATCGATTCCTCAAATGATGCTCGATGACATAGAAGGTAGGTTCGATGATATTGAAGGTTGTAGAGTCCGGATGAAGCTACAAAAGCATGAAAAAAGCATGTATAAAAGACAACCTTCAATGACATCGAAGCCTATTCGATGTCATCGAACGGATCGCGCAAAGTTACCTAGAGTTACGTAGAGTGCATAAATTTTAGGCAATTTCTGGATTTTTCAAAGAGGTGTGAAAGGAGGTGTTGCACAACTATAAATAAGAGTCTCCATGCCATCCCTAGACATCTATCTAATCAATTATCTAGGGTTTGAGGAGTGAAGCAAAAGCGTGAAGAGTCGTCGCCAAGCGTTCTTCTTCTTCCTTAGTTTTTCATGCTTTCTTTTAGGGTTTTAGATCCAATCATGTCTATGGTTGGTTAAACCTCTTAGCTAGGGCTAAGAGGTGAAGCTTGTTGCGTGATTGGATGTTTTCTATTACTTTGATTCATGTTTAAGTTAAACTCTTTTTTATTTTAGTTTAATTATAAGGATTTTTTTAGTTTTTAATGGTTTGTTGTGAATCAAATTACAATAGATTTGCTATAGCTTTGAGTATGTTCTTTTCATGTATTAAGATTGTGAAATTAGAAAATCCTGTTGTTCACCATCGTCCCTTGGGCATGGTTGGATGATGGAATCCCTTCTAATCTTCATGATTCTCTTATGTTTGGTTATGAGATTGGTATATCCTATTGTGAGCCATTGTCTCCTAGGCATAGTTTTGTGATGGAATCACTTCCAGTTCTCACAACTCTCATCCATTGAGAATTAGGTCAAAGGAAGTTCAGATTTGGTTTTACTAAGATATCTTCCAATTGGATAGGATGAGACCTGATTCCAATGGTGTCTTTGAATTAAGCATAGATCTCCCTGATCTCTACAAGTGGATCCTTGGAAACCCTAGTTCCCACCTTTGAATTTCTTAAGTTTTAGTTAAATAATTCACAACTACTCTCTCTACACTTCCAGATTTAGGTTTACATCTTCTTCTAGTTCTACTTCTAGTTGTTTCAGAATTACTCACAAGATTAGTCCATGTGGATTCGACCTCAGTCTTATCAATATTATTACAACATTGTGACCCTACACTTGGGGTTGTGAACAAGTTTTTGGCGGCGTTGCCGGGGATTAACGGTTGCATTTTTTTGAGATTAACTAGTTTTGTAATTAGTTTAAGATTAAGGTTTTTCTATTTTCTATTTTTAGGATTAAGGTTTTCTAAATTATTTTAGAAACTAACTTTGCTTTCTAATTCTAGGTTTAGAAATTTTCCTTTTTTGTTTTTAAAAACTACTTTCTAATTCTAGGATAAAAACTTTCCTACCTTAATTATTTTTTTTAAAACTTTCTATTTTCTGTTTTTAGAAACTTTCCTTTTTCATTTTTTTAGAAACTAGGTTGCTTCCCTTATTTCCTTTTTAGAAACTAACTCACTTTCTTTTATCTTTTTTTCTTTTCTTTTTTTCTTTTGCAAGATCCTAACATAGAACCTTTTAATTTAGTAACTTCTTTCTATTTCTAGATTTCTATTTCCCTTCTTTCTTTTAGGTTTAGGTTAGATTCTGAAATAGAGGGCTGAGAGTGTTTCATGCCCAAGTGGGTACGTGACAACACTTGACGTCTTTTGAGTGAAGGAGGATTAGTTGAGGGGTTATCTGTCCATCACAGTGTTAGACACCACTTGCGATACTCAGAGTTAATTGAGGTTTTGGCTGCAAATCAACTTATAAATCAATCGGTGAATCAATCGCAACTTCGAGTTGCGGAAGTCCAGGATGAGAACGAGGTGCACCATGCACCCCCACTTCGTACTTTATGAGATTACTTACAACCGATGGGGGTGAGCACCCCTTCTTATATGGTTTTTCCATGAAACACAAGAAACATGGATATCAAGCCTGGAGTGATCTAACTCCTTCCAAAGTTCCTTGGACTTGAATCTAAAAGTCCATACCTACACTTGCAAGAGATTGATGAAGTTATAACTACTTTATACTTTCCTAATGTGTCTAAGGACATGATCAGGCTGAAACTCTTTCCTTTCTCCTTAAAAGAAAAAGCTAAGACGTGGTTGCACTCACTACGTCCATGATCTATTGGCACATGGAATGATATGATGGAGTTCATAAAAAATTCTTCCCATACCATAAGATGAACACCATTAGGAAGTCAATCATGAACTTCGCCCAAAAGGAAGACGAAACATTCTTTCAATGTTGGGAGCGGTTCAAGGATCTCGTCAGATCATGCCCATAAGACGGTTTTGAAATGTGGCACATAACAACTTTCTTCCATGATAGACTAACATCTTCCATGCGCCAATTTGTTGAGATGATGTGCAATGGAGAATTCATGAACAAAAATGTCAATGGGGTGTGGGATTACTTTGACAAACTCGCTGAAACCGCACAATCATTAGACATCTCCCCAAACTCTAGAACCACATCTAAGCTTACTCAAGCAAGGGAGAGAGGTAGGATATACTTGTTGAAAGAGGATGATGATATAAATGCTAAAGTGGCCAGTCTCACAAGGAAGGCCAAGGCCATGGAACTTAAGAAGGATAAGGCTAAGGAAGTTGTTTGCGGTATCTGTGCTTGCAACATGCATATAACTAAAAATTTCCCAACAATACCTGCTTTTCAAGAAGCACTGAACGAGTAATTGAATGCCTTGAACAACTACCAAAGACCTTTTAGTGGACCCATCTCTAACACGTACAATCCTAGTTAGAGAAATCATCCAAACTTTAGTTGGAGGAATGGATAAACTGCTACTTCTCAAGCAATCCCTAACCAATTCTTGAATTAAGGGAAACTTCAAGAGGATCCGGTTTAGAAACATATTCAAAATCAAGAGCTTATCAATCAGAGTATATTGCAAACCCTTCTAGACCTTTCAAAGGCCATATAAGGGCGTGAGACAAAAAATTCAATTGGGGAAAAAGAGATTCTTCCAGCCCAACCTTTCCCCAATCCTAAACCACAATACGAAATAAGTGATCAAAGCTCTTCAAATCAAATGGAGCAAGCTAAGTCGATCACCACTCTTAGGAGTGGGAAGATAATTGACAAATCTATTCCGATAAGGGCTGAAAAGTCCAATGACCCGGAAGTAGATGAAACTGATAGACCTAGCAACACTCCACATGGATTAGAATTGGAACCTCTGAGCAAGCCAATTTCCCCATTTCCCTAACGGTTGATTGCACCAAGATCTCTCTCTAACTCTTAGGACATTCTAGAGGTGTTGAAACAAGTGAAGGTTAATATTCCTTTGTTGGATGCAGTTAAACAATTTTCTGAAAAACTTGTGCACGAGTAAGAGGCGGCAAAGTATCAAAAAGAAAATTTTTCTGATAGAAAAGGTGAGTGTCATCCTTAAGCTAGATGTGCCACAAAAATATAAAGATCCCAGTAGCCCAACCATCTCTTGTGTAATTGGGAATTACTGGATTGAGCACGCACTTCTTGACTTAGGAGCAAGCATAAATTTGATTATATACTCGGTCTACAAACAACTAGGTTTATGTGAATTGAAACCCACCTAAACCACATTACAGCTTGCTGATCGCTCAGTTCGTGTACCGAGAGTGGTAATTGAGGATGTGTTGGTCCAGATTGACAAATTCTACTACCCGGTAGATTTTATCATCCTGGATACTCAACACATCGTGGACATGAGCACTCATATTCCTTTCATTCTTGGTCACCCATTCCTTACTACATCAAATGCAATCATTAATTGAAGGAATGGAGTCATGAGTTTGTCTTTTGAAAATATGACATTGGAGTTAAATATCTTTTTCAATACGAGTAAATGGGTAGAGGTTGATGATGATGCCTACGATGTTAAGTTGATTGATTCTTTTGTGGAGGATAGAACTCTGATGACCTTATCCTCTGACCCTCTAGAGACATGCCTGACCCACTCCCATGATTTGGATGATGATATGATTAGGGAGATGGGTGTCATGCTGGATACTGTGTCGATGCTTGAAGTTAACCGGTGGAGGCCACAATTTAAATAATTAACCCAAACTGATGTAGTATCTCTACCATCTAACCTCAAGGCACCGAAGCTTGACCTAAAACCTTCGCCCTCTAATTTGAAATATGTCTATTTAGGTCAAGATGAGACATACCCGGTAGTGATTTCTTCCCACCTTGAGCAAGACAAGAGAGTATGCTCATATATACTCTCATTGAGCATAAGGGAGTCCTTGCATGGTTGATTGCGGACCTCAAGGGAATTGACCCTTCAATTTGTACTTACCGCATTTATTTAGAGGATAATGTGAAGACCTCTCAGAAACCATAATGTAGATTAAATCCAAACATGAAGGAAGTGGTTAAGGCCGAGGTTCTTAAGCTATTGGATGTAGGTATCATATACCCTATATCTGATAGTCAATGAGTGAGTCCAACTAAAGTGGTTCCTAAGAAGTCCGGAGTCACCATCGTAGCCAATGCTAAAAATGAACTCGTGCCAACTAGAATCACTACTGGTTGGAGAATGTGCATTGAGTGCAAGAAATTGAATACCATCTTGAGGAAAGACCACTTTCCTTTGCCCTTCATCGATCAAATTTTGAAAAGGCAAGCTGGTCATTCTTATTGCTGTTTCCTTGACGGATATTCGGGGTATAATCATATCCAAATAGCCCTTGAAGACAAGAAAAGACCATGTTCACATGTCCGTTTCGCACCTTTGTTTATCAAAGGATGCCATTCAGACTGTGTAATGCCCCCGCCACTTTTCAGTGATGCATGATGAGTAATTTTTTCTAATATAGTGGGGCAATATTTAGAGGTCTTCATGGATGATTTCTTAGTTTTTGGTCCATCCTTCAGCAAATGCTTGAAAATTTTGAAAAATGTGTTGAAGTGATGTGAGGAAAAGAATTTGGTACTAAATTGGGAGAAGTGCCATTTCATGGTTCGTAAGGTAAATATCCTTAGACATATCATCTCGTCCAAGGGAATTGAGGTAGATAAGGCTAAGATTGATCTTATCTCTAACTTACCTTCGCCCAAGAACATACGAGACATGCGATCCTTTTTAAGACACGTTGGATTTTACAGAAGATTCATAAAAGACTTTAGTCACCTCTCTCATCCTTTATGAAATCTACTTCAAAAGGATGTGCCATATAAGTGGATTGAGCAATGTCAGGAAGCTGTTACTAAGCTCAAGGGCATGTTAACCACTGCACCTATCATGCAGCCACCCGACTGAGGCCTTCCTCTTGAACTTATGTGCGATGCTTTTGACTGTGCTCTTAGGGTAATTTTAGGTTAGAGAAAAGATAAGAAGCCCTATGTTATTCATTATGCAAGTAGAACTTTAAATCCTGCCCAAGTGAACTACTCCACTACAGAAAATGAATTCTTAACCGTAGTGTTCGTTTTGGACAAATTTAAGTCCTACTTAATCAAATCCAAGATTGTTATTTACCAGATCATGTGGCACTCAAGTATCTCCTTTCTAAGAATGATTCTTAGCCCCACCTGATAAGATGGATCCTCCTACTCTAAGAATTCGATTTTGAAATAAAAGATACAAAGGGAGTAGAGAATGTAGCGGGGGACCATCTTTCCCACCTTGATCTCTCTGATTCCCTTGAGACGACACATATAAATGATATGTTCCTTGACGAACAATTATTCAAAGTCTCCCACTCAGCTTGGTTTGCAGATATTGGCAATTATCTTGCTACAGGTTTCACACCGACACGTTAGACTGTGCCAGATAAGAAGAAATTATTTACCGAGGTACGCAAATTCTTCTAGGATGATCTATATTTATTTAAATATTAGCTAGAACAAATCTTAAGGAGATGTGTGCTAGGTAATGAACACCAAAGTGTCATCTCCTTCTATCATTCTCAAGCCTGTGGTGGTCACTTTTCTATCAAAAAAACTACGACCAAAATTCTACAGTGTGGCTTTTACTGGCCCACAATGTTCAAGGACACTCATGAGTTTTGTAAAGCTTGTGAGCATTGTCAGAAATTGGGAGCATTGTCTCGTCGAAACATGATGCCTTTGAACCCCATTCTGATCATTAAAGCATTTGATTGCTAGAGGGCATCTATTTCATGGGACCATTCCTCCAATCTTTTGGGAATTTATATATTTTACTCGTCATAGACTATGTCACTAAATTAGTTGAAGCGATTCCATGCCGGAACCATGATCATCAAACGGTCATTAAATTTTTAAAAGAGAACATCCTTCCCCGGTTCAGAACGCCTCGAGCCATCATTAGTGATGGAGGTTCACATTTTTGTAATAGGCCATTTGTAAACTTAATGAAAAAATATGGCATCTCCCTCGAAGTGAGCACTCCATATAATAGGAAAATTAAACACATCTTGGAAAGGACGGTTAACCCTGACTGATGCCTTATAGGCTTACTGTACTGCATTCAAAACCTCTATTGGCGTGTCGCCCTTTAGACTTGTCTATGGGAAGGCACTTACCTATGGAGTTGGAACATAGAGCCTACTGGGCTATAAAAAATTTGAACTTCAATTTGGATAACGCTGGTTCACTACGCAAACTTTCGTTGAATGAACTTAAAGAAATCTGGAATGATGCATACGAGAACTCGATAATTTACAAGGATAAGATGAAGGTGTTTCATGACCAACGTATTCTTCGAAAATCATTCACATCAGGTCAAAAAGTCATCTTGTACAATTCTCGGTTACATCTCTTTCCAGGTAAGCTCCGATCTCGTTGGACCGACCTCTTCACTATTACTAATGTTTATCCTCATGGGGTTGTTAAGATAAAGAATCTAAACAATGGCAATGAATTTAAAGTAAATAGACATTGATTAAAGCTATTTGTTAAGAAATTTAATTCAAAGGACATGTCCATACCTCTAACTGATCTTTTGTACCAAGATTGATCTCTTAGTCTGATGGAGGTATAGGTAGGTTTATCACTTTCATAGGATTAGGGTAGTTTGCTTATGCTATTTTAGGATAGTTTTCTTATACTTTGTTGAGTTTTGTTTGGTGTTAACCTATCTTCACACTAAGATTATTGGGAACGCCTCAGAATTTCTTCTTCAGGTATTACCTTTCCATCACTTCCCTTTTCTTTTCATTGCCTCGTTTGCATTGCATGCTCATTCTTTTACATTGAGGACAATGTCGATTTTTTGTTTGGGGTTGGGGGATTAGGTAAGCTAATCAGTGTTTTCTCAGTTTTGAGCAAAAAATTTGAAAATTTTCAATGTTTTAAGTTAAAATCTATTTGGGAAGCGATGACTTGTGTACTTAAAAATGCTTTAAGTATGATAAGATAGAGATGAAATCTTGAATTGTCGGAGTCTAATCATCTAAGTAACTTATCACCTAAGTGCTTGCGCTCAACTAATTAAAAGGTAGTTTGAATATCATGTTAATTTAAATTATAAGACACATTACACTCAATCTACCTTCTGTAAGATGTGCTAGAATTTCTGATTGTTAGTATGCGAATCATTGATAGATGGTGAGAATCCAGTCTGGAGAATTTTATCCACCCTAAAAGAAGGAAAGAACCAGTTAAAAAAAAATACAGGAGATCGACAAAGAGGTCAGGAAAAAGAATGAAAAGACCAGAAAAGAATGCAAAAATAAAAAGAATGAATAAAAACTGACCATCGATATAAAATCAAAAAGTGGAATAAGAAGGAAAGGGGATAAGTTCGGAATCAGTACATGAGGTTCAAACTGATCTGGAAGTGATGAGCATAGCTAACATGATGAAATGATAGTATTCGTATGGGAAGTAAGTTGACTTTCACTAAGCACATTTGAAAAACTTGATATATAAATTATGCTTTAATTTAATGAACAAAGAACATATTTGATCGGTTGCTTATGTGATTTGGTTCTAGGGGTTCAAAATCACACTTCCATACCGTATTTCTACCCATTCCTCCTTGAGTGCACAAAAGACTGTTTCTTGAAAAAGATTTCTGACATTAAGCATTGAGATTTATTTTTCGCATACTTTGCTCGGGACTAGCAAAATGCTAGTTGGGAATTGTGTCAAGGGTCAAATATTACATATTAGACCCCATTTATATCTTGGTTTTGTGAACATAATACTGCTTAATGTCCTATTTTACTCATGTTTGTGTTTTAAGGTGAATTTGAAAGCTTGGATTGGAAAAGGTGTTAAAAGTATGGATTTGACGCTTAAAGATCACCAAGGCAAAGAATGATTTTTAAGAGACAAAGATTGAAGATTTCAAGGTCCCAAAATTCAAGAAAACTAAGTGGAGAAGGAATGAAGCTGAAAGAACAAGTGCAGAATACACATTGACTGTGTCATGAAGCACCGTTCTATGACATCGAGGACACATTCAATGACATTGAACACAAGACAATGACATCAAATTTATGAAGGAAAATCAAGTTGGTCACTCAACAAATTGAAGTCATTTTTCAAAGACACGAGAACTTGTTTGATGACTTGAAGCTTTGCTTGATGACATCAAAGACCTGCTCGATAACATCAAATTTTCTGTAGAATTTCAGCAAAACTTGCTGGACATATTGGGCACCATTTTTTATTACTCGAAGCACTCCTCGATAACATCAAAGATCTTCTTGATGACATCAAAGGTCTCTTCAATGACATCAAATTTATTGAAGAAATTGGAATAACTCTCTAAACTGTTTTGGACACATTATCAATTCCTCGAACGATGTTCGATGAAATCGAAGGGCTCTTCGATGACATCGAAGGTAGGTTCGATGACATTAAAGGTTGCAGAGTCCGAATGAAGCTACAAAAGCGCAGAAAAAGCACGTATAGAAGACACCTTTGATGACATTGAAGCCTGTTCGATGTCATCGAATGGATTGCGCAAAGTTACGTAGAGTTACACAGAGTGTGTAAATATGAGGCAGTTTTTGGATTTTTTGAAAGAGGTGCAAAAGGAGGTGTTGCACATCTATAAATAGGAGCCCCTTAGGCATCCCTGGACATCTATCTAATCAATTATCTATGGTTTGAGGAGTGGAGCAAAAGCATGGAGAGTCGTTGCCAAGTGTTCTTCTTTTTCCTTATTTTTTCATGCTTTCTTCTAGAGTTTTAGATCCAATCATGTCTATGGTCGGCTAAACCTCTTAGCTAGGGCTAAGAGGTGAAGCTTGTAGCATGATGGGATGTTTTCTATTGCTTTGATTCATATTTAAGTTGAACTCTCTTTGATTCTAAGGATTACTTTCAGTTTTTAATGGTTTTTTGTGACTTAAATTACAATAGATCTTGTCATGTATTAAGATTGTGAAATTAGAAAATCTTGTTATTTACCATTGTCCTTGGGCATGGTTAGATGATGGAATCTCTTCTAATCTTCATGATTCTCTTATATTTGGTTATGAGATTGGTATATCCTATTGTGAGACATTGTCTCCTGGGCATGGTTTTGTGATGGAATCACTTCCAGTTCTCACAACTCTCATCTATTGAGAATTAGGTCAAAGGAAGTTCAGATTTGGTTTTATTGAGATATCTTCCAATTGGATAGGATGGGACTCTGATTCCAGTTGTGTCCTTGAATCAAGCATTGATCTCCCTGATCTCTACAAGTGGATCCTTGGAAACCCTATTTCACACCTTTGAATTTATTAAGTTTTAGTTAAATAATTCACAATTACCCTCTCTACACTTCCCGATTTAGGTTTACATCTTCTTCTAGTTATACTTCTAGTTGCTTCATAATTACTCACGAGATTAATCCATGTGGATTCGACCTCAGTCTTACCGAGATTATTACTACATTGCGACCTTACACTTGGGGTTGTGAACAACTCTCTAGTTCTTTATCAAGGTGGAAAGAAATCACCACCAAGTATTTCTCATCTTGACCTAAGTAAACATATTTAAGATCGGCAGGCAAAGGTTTTAGGTTAAGCTTCGGTGCCTTGAGACTAGATGGTAGAGGCACTACATCGGTTTGGGGCAAAGTCTCAAATTGTGGTCTCCACTAGTTAATTTCAAGTACTGATGCATAATCAAGCAAGACATCCATCTCCCTAATCATGTCATCATCGAAATTGGGTGAGTTAACCAAGCATGTCTCTAGAGTGCTAGAGTATAGAGTCAGAAGTGCTCTATCTTCCATGAAAGAATCGATCATATTAATGTCGACGATATCATCAACATCTTCTGGCTGTTTGCTCATGTTGAAAAAGATGTTGAGCTCCAATATCATATTTCTAAAAGATAAAGTCATAATTCCATTCATATAATTAATGATGACATTTTATGTAGTAAGGAATGGGCGACCAAGACTGACAGGTATTTGAGTGCTCACATCAATGATGGGTTAGGTATCCAGGACAATAAAATCTACTGGATAGTAGAATTTATCAACTTGAACCAATACATCCTCAAAGCTAACAACCCTAAGCAAGTGCCTCGGCCAAGTGAATATACTTAGTGATTTGTAGAGCTCTCACGTATAAAAGAAAATGTCAGATCTACATCAACAGAAATGTTGTATGTTCTTGATCATCTACTTCATCCTGAGACTTGTGCTAAAGAGCCATGGAAGTATAATATGTCCTACTGGTCTTGTTTAGGAGAACGAAAGGATGATGATTTTTCAGACCAAAGCCCAAGTAAACAAGCCCGCTAAAGGGAAGAAGGTGAATGAATGCACATACATCTATGACTGATGGACCCATGGGGGCACATCTGAAATGGAATGTATTGGTAGATCGACTATAGAAGGTCGATGCTGTTGCAGAAGGAAAGCATTGGCTGGAAATTCATGTAGAGAGAATTTAATCCACTCATAAATTCATGCTTGCTTCCATGTGTCACCTGTTGTGCTTCCACGCGAGTAAACCACTCAGCCCAACCATTCATCGGTTTCGACCATGCTCTCGGAGACTTGAATGCATTGGAGGAATCTAGAAGACTGTCTGATTAAATAAGCGGAACTTCATCAGGGCACTTTGAGAAGTTATGCTTGATTTTACGAAGGTGTTCGTAGGTGACTGCCATATGGAAAGTAGGACTAAGTGTCAATATTAAAGTGTTGGATCAGTTGGGGTGTTGAAGAGGAGATCATTAATCACTCCAGTTGATAAGACGTCAAGGTCCTTAATAAGGGATTCCAAAAAGAAATCTGGAACATAAGAGAAAGAAAATGCAGTCATGACGATGATTTGAAGAGGGGAAATAGGTAAGCACTTATGCCAAAGAAGAAAGAATGAGAGGGTTAAAGCACCGACTTCAACATTACTTATATATTGGCCATGGTATGTATGCATTAATGAAGAGGAAATCATGACTCCATGTATGATACACTTTTATGCGACATGTTGCATAAACAGCCTAGAAGAGTGAGGCAAAGAATATCTTTTGATATGGCATTGGTCACGTGGAATCAATGGGGAGGCAATATGTGGATTACGACTGATTGCATTTATGGTATTAAACAGCGGACCAACGTCATTGTCACCTTTTCACAAAAGGCAAAGCGATGTCGTGGGCAATGTTGTACCCTAATTTTGACAATTCTAATAAAGCCAATAGGGGAGTGACATTTGGCATTGTATAAGAAATAGGAAGTGGATAAAAACTCTTTAAAGATTTGGAGCGCTTTTGTGGATTTACAACTGACGTAAGTTTACTCTTACATGTCAGAGGATGGTAAACAAAATGTATAAAGGAAAGCATGGTCAAGTTGTTTAAGATATAAAAGGCGACCGATGGTAGTAAAAAAAAACTTTGGCCAACAAAAGTGAAGTAAGCGGCCGAAAGGCGTTGGAAGAGGAATATACGTAAAAGAGAAATGTAACAACAGAATGATCTCAAAAGAGACTTTTTTTACTACTATAACCATTGTAATAAATAAGAAGAAGGATCTGGAGATATAAGCTATAGTGGAAATCTATAAATACTAGGTGAATTAAATAAAGGAAAGCATCTCACACCAATCAAACCAAGTAAATCTATAAATTTACTTTATCTCAGCTTATCTTAAGAGTAATAGTAATCATAGGAAAGCATCTCACACCAATCAAACCAAAAAAATCTTCAATTTACTTTATCTCAGCTTATTTTAAGGGTAATAATAATCAAGTAGCGGTAATTCATGACTATAATATTTAGTTGTAATCCAAGTCTACGCTCATACACTGGATTTATTCTTTATTCGATATCAAACCAGTTCTTTCAAGAGATGCATTCTTACAGTCACTCTTAATGACTGATTGTGAGTTTTTCCTTTTGTTTGATTTGCACTAGTATTCTAAAAGTCCTTTCTTGTGGAAGGCTCAAAGTAAACTATCTTTGGAGGAACAACCCCACCCTCCAATTATCGCTTGATCATTATAAACTTTCGTAGGTGGCTGAGTAAGCGATCGATCTTCTTAGAATTTGATCATATATGTTCATATTAGACGTAGCTACTTATTTTGGCGATTGGGTCAAAGTTGATCTATTTGGATTAAGCCAATGTATCGATTCTGGCATGTTGCATGATTAAAATCAAACCGAGTGACCAACGGTAGCATTGCGTTCTCCACTTCCACCCCCATGTTGAGCTATAATAAATTCCAGAATACTTGTCTGTAGTCGACTAGCTAATAAAATAACATTAGAACTTGTTAATCCCTTAAAATCCCACTAATCCCATAAAGTATACACCACAGTTTAATGTAGCAGAGAAGGTTTCTAACCCTCTATTCTTTATCACTGAGGTCTCTTACTTGGAATGTCCAATTTGAAGACCAATCGCAGGGGTTATTATACAACAAAGAGTCTCAGAATTCTCTAATCTCCACAATTCTACAAAGTTAGCTAACTATGGAATTCTAAGTTAACTGGCTAGTTGCAACTCTAAATTAAAATTCTTAAGTCGATTTCCTCCTGAAGCAAGCTAACACGAGGTTCATGGCCACAATTCCCATATTCCTAAGATTGTAAATTATAGTCTAATATATTGGACTTTTATGTGTACGCATGTAGTGTTTTGTTAATGTTATGGGTGAAAATGAGATGGTCATAAGTATGAGGTCAGCTCAGACATCTGTGATCATCGTGTGGTCAACTAATGCCAGTCACAACTGAGGAGCTCCTCAACGGTCAGAAAGCAATAATCCATTGTTGAGGAAAGAGCCTACTCCTCGAGCTTGGCCCCTAGAAGATAAAGTATCTCCATTTCCATTAGATGTCGAGCTCCTCCATGATCCCATCCATTTTCAAGCTACTGCTCAGAACAGCTCTTGGTAAAGGCTCCCGACTTGCAACCTAGCACGAGGTAAGGCTTCGAGCTGCTACACTCAAAGAACCCCTGCACCGTGCGATAAAGATGAAGAGGATGGTCATCCCAGATTTCATCTTGTATTCTACTGAGGAAGGGAGCTCGGTCTCGATGCTCGGACACAATACCTAGAGGCAGGTTGACAGGCTGACAATCTATTCATCAAGCCTAACCACGGCACATAAGAAAATCCAATACAGCGGATTAGTCTTTAGAATGGTTAGGTGGACCGCATCGGCTGTTCGACCTCAACCTCATACAAAAAGTTTCTCCTGATTCTGACCAATCTAATTTTGTCGAGGAAGATCTGCCTAAGATATCCGTCAAAGATCCTGAAAGATAATCACGATACGTTCAGGATACAATTCCCTCTATAATACACACCTACTAAACAGGGAGATTGCCATCTACACCACTACCTCTCTTCAACTATAAATAGGAGCACTCCCAACAGTAAAAAGGTACACACAACTCTATGCACAAAAACCCTACGCTTTACTAAACCTAAATTCCCTAACTTAGGCAAGGGAGGGTCCCCTACTGTAGCCAATAAAATTGTGGTAGAACCGCTATTACTGAAGTATGTAAGTATGTCCAAATGTCCTAGAGGGGGGTGAATAGGACTTTTCAAAATTTATTTTCCTATAAGAACATCCAATGCCTAAGTTAAATCAAGATGAGTAAGGCAAAGTAACTCTATGGCATCTGGGCCAATAAAGGGTCCAAAACACAGGCTTACACAAGATTTACATGTAAAGAGCAGCCTATAAGGATAGTGTATGTGATAGTGTGTGGGATGTGATTCCTATCAATACTTATACTGTAACATCCCAGATTTTTACCAAGCTGGAATTAGACGTCCTTAGGCAATGGGTCTATCCTAACGCCTTATTAACTTGTCAGAATTGAATCCCATAGTCTAAAATTGCTTCTTAACCCATTTCCTTCAAAATCTCACATTTCACTACCTTGTTCTTTAAATGTCTCTAAGTACTTTCACATTAGACATTATCTTAAAGTTTAGGTGATGAAGAACAATTCTTAAACTAAACATTACTGAAAACAGTAAATACATAAATAAAATGGGCTTTTAACCATTAACCTTATAGAATCATCGACGAATAGGTTATTTAGAAACATCAGCCTCTCTTGCTCAAGGATCTTCTTCTGTTGTAATTAGGGTGTGCTTTAGTAAGTATTAGTAACTTGGATCACTGTATGTACAAACTATAAAGGCCCAAGTACCACCTCAGACAAAAAGTTTACAAGACTAAATCCTTTAGAAATTAGACAAAGTTAACTAAGCGTTGCACTAGATCACATACGAAATCCGCACTAATCACTTTAAATCAGATCTGCAAGACCTAAAACTTGTAGAATCATTGACGCTAGGTTACCTAAAATGTAGGATTGATCTCATTACCTGGTTGCTCTCGGGAGCATCACGAAACTCTGTATCAGATCTGGACCGCACGTCGAAAGTCTGATTAATGTGAAGTTAAACGGTTAGGACCACCTTGCTGGGCTTGACAACCATCTCGGAAGTCAAATCCAGATAATGTCCCACGGCTATTCGCTTGAGCCCGGAGTGAAGAGTGTGAGAAAATGTAGATTTCTTTAGAAATCAAATCTCATTTAAGTAATTTGAGACTTGTCACTTGCAGGCCTGATATAAGTAATCATACCGTCAGAATATGACCCAAATACACCCTCGGATTAGGGAAAATTTCATACACATGTCACTTGTAACCCTGATCTAGTTCCAGTGACCGTTGAACTGGAACTGGTCTGCCACGTGTGATCTGGGAACCCGACTGGAACGAAAACGTAACTCGACCTAGATCCAATGTTTGTGAGCTTAAGTCCGACCTTTGGCTCAAGGGGGGCTTCCGGAAGTGCTCTGTTGAGAAGGAACAACTTCACCTTGGTTATAATCTAAGTACACCTTGACTTGGAGTCTATTTTGGTGATGTTTTAGCCTATATAAGGACCTTAAAACCTCTCTCATTCAGCCCATACGAATTTGGAGAAACCCTAGGAGAGAGAAGAGAGAAAAGAGAGAGGAAGTGTGAGAGATGTGGGAGAATCCTCCTGCCATTCTACCTTGCTGTTATCCGTGCTTAACCATCTCTTTCTAATCGCCTTTCCGGCGATTTCGACTTCATCTCTAGGTAAGAAAACCTAACCCTAAGCTATTTTAGAGTTTCCAAGAGCGTGGGTGATGTAATAGCTAACCTGTTTCATGATTCAGGTTGCCTAATCACCGTAGACGAAGGCTTAGAGATTCTAGCATATTCGTTACGATTCTACAACAAAAGGTGCGGACTTTAGATGTATAGGTTATGGTTTTCAACGCTTTCAATGTCAGATAATGATAGATTCATGATCTACATGCAATTGCACATGTACAAAGTGCTGTCCATTTTATTTTTCGGTTAGACGTTAACTATGTTGAATATACTGTATTCCTCGTATTTGTAGAAAAATACCGTATACATACAAATTTTGAAAGTATTTTAGCCATGATTAATTACTATATGAACATGCTATATATATGTATAATACTCACTCGGTGAAAGGATTCGCCCTAATACATGTTTTTGCTAGTATATGTTATGTATGTTAAAAGAGTGTATTCTAAGTGTTTGTGAAAATGACCGAATGAGTATAGAATTTGCATTCGTGCTCGCCATGACTAATCGTCATGGATATATGATTGTTGTATAGGCGATACCCCTTTAAGGAAAGGATTTGCCCTAAATCACGCCACGGCCAATATACGCTATATATGTTGAATTGTGTAGCCCAAGTTTTTGTGAAAATGTTCAAATGAATATGGAACTTAGATTCATACTTGTCATGAATATCCATCATGGGTGCATGCGTGTTTTAAATGGGGCAGCTCCCTAGTGAAAGGATTTGACCTAATACCTATGTGATCAACATACGTCATGTATGTTGATGTATGTAGTCTAAAGTGTTTGTTGAAATGTCTGAATGAGTAGTAGTTAGTAAATTGTAATGTATAAGGTTGTTGAGATAGGATTCTCAACTACCTTAGTGATGTGTATGATTTCCTTCATGTAAGTGTTTAGTTTAATCACTTACTAGTTTATGAAACGTATGTGTTTGGATTTCCTGTTTGCATTGTGTTTTATAACATGCTTGTTCATATGTTGAATTACTTATTTATTTAATTCTATTCTGACTACTTCACATGTTTAAGTTGTATTTCCAAAAAATCCGTGAAGGGTGATGGGGGAGTGGTGTAACGATTCCGTGCAACAGCCTTGGCAGCCTTAAGCGGACAATATTGGATATTTGATTGTATGATTTGAACTCTTGAGCCATTACTACTTTAACTATTCCGTAATTGAATGTCATTGGGGCTATTGTATAGTCCAGGCAATCGGTAACAGGCTTTGAGTTTGGGGCTGAGATTCATTTGCCATGTGAGATGTGTTCGACGAACCCGAGTCGTACTTCAGTTGGCGATAGTGGTTGGCCACGTGAAGTGCTTATGCACTTCATGTCATTCAACTTGTCAATCGCTCGAGCTAGCTGAACTCATCAAGTAACCCGATTTGTCTCATGTATGTTCACCATGTTTGGACGCTACTGTTTGAACCTGAGGTACTAACCTTACCAGTGGAATCCCGTTAACTGTGGTACCTCGATCCGCTAAGACTCATGAGCCGGGCATGGTGGTATGGGACACCGTGGTCTAGCTGTCGGCCTACGCTGGGGCCACGAGCCTCCCCGTAGTGACCATTGAGCAACCAGACTCGTGAGCCGATTATGGTGGTATGGGACACTATATTCGAGCTGTCAGCCTACACTACTTTGATGGGTGATGCAGGAGTGGTGCAACGATTCCGTGTAACAGCCCTGACAGCCCTGACCGTACCCGGTGTAGTGACCTCGAGTATACTTTAAATCTGCGGTGAGGCAACGAGCCTTCCCATAGTAACTGAGTATAAACTAGGCCTGTATTGATAAGGTGATGAGGGAGTGGTGTAATGATTCCGTGTAACAGCCCTGACAGCCCTTGCAACAACTTAAAAATACACCATCGTATGAGATTGTCTAGGACTGACGACCCTAGAATGGATCATTGTTTGGGAATAATATAAGGAAGGTACCTTAGTTTCCCAATACTGCTATTTGAAATGGACTAATAACAACTTGGTAATCATGCTCATCATCGCATTGCATGTGCCTAGAATATATGAAGCACTGAGGGTGACAGCATGCTGCGAACGTAAGATGGTGCCGCACGAGGGAGTATGTTAGCGAGGGCATGCATCATAATCGCATCTCATCCTTGCATTAATTACAGTACTTAGGAATGTTGATTGTACTGCTTTATCATTACTGCTTGACTGAATTGATAACATGTTAACCTATGCTTTATTGTTCCACTGAGTTGATCACTCACTCCCACGTTATGGGACTGTGTTCCGGACACCCACTAGACTTTATCTGATTGCAGATGGCGATGCTACTCCTGAGGCAGAGCTGGACTTTGTGACGACGAGAATGCTTTCTCATATATGCTATTTTCTGGCGACTTCATGTGAGCCGTGTCTTGATCGATGGAGTTACAGGGATGTTGACTAGAGGACCTTACACATTTTGTATATTTTTAAATTGTACTTGTCATTCATTAACCTGGTAGCCTTATCACACTCTGGAGACTTACCATAGTTTATATATTTTATACATCTATCACAGTCTTCCGCTTGCAATTTAACTGTCTCTGGAGTATGATATGTTGTTTTAGTATAATCTCATTCATGTTGCAATGCTCTCATCATAATCATCATTATCTATGTTGCATAAGTGATGCGTTGGAACTCGGGAGCTGAGCTTTGCTCGACCCCCGATTTTCAGGGCGTTACATGATGGTATCAGAGCATGATTTGGATTAAACCGGACCTGGGTTATGGTCACACGATACACTCTGACGCACTCTGACTTAGGTGGGTCCGAGAAAGACGTAGGAACAGTCATAGGTATCCCGGTTTCGCCAATCGGCAAAGTTCACTGAAAAAGGTTGCCAAGTTCGGGTCCGTACTCATCTGTGATCGCATGAGTCGATCCCGAATCACCTCTAGGCCATCAAACGACCGGTTTAGATCACAACTCACCCCATCCCAACCGTTGAAAACTGCTAAATGTAAGTAGACATCAGAAACTTACTCAAATGGTCCCGAAACGACTTGAAACGAGCCGTGGACCAAAGGATGCAATCTGGGGGGACCCACGGTGGACCCGGGGTACCATTGGCACCTTGGGAGGGGGGTGGCCACTGCCCTACCATAGCGGTACCGCGCCTAGTCAGGAGGACAGCGGTGGCACTGCGCTCACCTCGGTCGACCGCAGTCCCCTTTAGCCGGGCTGGTCGGGCCGGTGCGAGTCGGTATTGGCCCAACCCCTGGACATGTGTGGGGCCCGCGAAATTACATGGGGGCCCCTATTTCACGTCCTTTTTTCCCCCTCTCTCTCAAACACTCCTCCAAGCTCTCCCTTTGCTTCAATATTTTCTATTTTCTCTCTCAAACCGTCCCTCCAATTGCCCATTCCGTTGTTTACTGTCACAACCTATACCCCTCTATCTTTCGCAGCAATAGCTATCCCCCTACCCTCTCCATTCTCTCTCATTTGAGCTCTCATACCCCCCTACTTAAGGCTCAAATTCGTGTAGTACCCATTAGCCATCCCATCCTTTCATATTTCCTTCTTCAACCCCTTCATATGAGCTACACATCCCCTTTTGTAGCTCAAGATTTCAAAACCCAACAATCCCTCTTCTAATCTTCTTCATTTCTTCAATTCTTTGTATTCCTCCTTGTTTGTGAACACACACATACTATAGTGTGCTTCAACGATCTTGTGCCCCATAACCTTCACAACCTCCAAATGTTTGGGACATTTAGGGCCCGTTCGATCAACTGCATTAGGTGAGTTTAAGGTGAATAGAACTGTAAAGGTAACAATAAATGCATGTGTAAGGTATTGTCCTTGGATTAGGTGTATCCCATGTTTCCAATGACATGTTTGGAATGTACGCAGTTAAACGTAAATCCTGGAATTTTCTTTCAAATTACACTTAGAAATTCATCATCATGGGATTTGGAAATCCCATCTCATACTTTCCAACACAAAGCTCATTTTCCAAAACTTATAAAATTAATTTTAATCCCCTCCCACCCTCTTACCAAACATGTCATTCCCAATCCCGAGGAGGGATTAGCAATGCAAGCCCATTTAATACAACTTAAGACCACTAGCCAAATAGGCCCTTGGAATTTTAGACCTAGAGTGGTGTTCCTAGATACAAATGACCTAACAGTAGGGGAAATTCAATAAATTAGTAACGTGAACCCTAGGACCTTCTTAGCTAGTATGAACATGTGTGTGGTGCTCGAGCACAGATACATTCAAGTTCGGGCAACTCAATTCCGATCAGACAACTTTGACCCTAAGCGATAAGACAATTTCTTATATTAGAAAGGGTATAAAATCATCTAGTGTATAAGCATAGACTTTGGATTATAACTAGTGATTACCGCTACTCCTAAATTAAGACTAGACTATTGGTTAGGCTAAGGAAGATAAAGGACTAATTAGTTATGCTAAGCTAATTGAATAATAGACTTAGTTATTCGGCTTAACTGACTCAGACCCACTACACAACTTCCCTTCCATGTTGGCTCGACCACTTACAACTAAAAGTTTATAACGTTGTCTTTGAGAAGTGTTAGGAATATATAGCCGTTAAAGACTTTGTCTTTTTAGACCTAAGGAATTTCCCAAATGGGCAACCGATAGTTAAGAATTAGGTCCCAAATCACTTGCCATGTCGGCATACATATTGTGCATATGAACGTAGAAAGATAGCCTGCCTGTTAAGCTAGACATGATTAAATAGGATAAGTCTGGACTGTGACAAAACTCCTTGGCAGAATTAGGCATCTTGCCTCAAACTCACACCTGCCCCTGAAATCAACCACAATACCCATCATCTTTAGTTCCTCTTTATAATTATAGGTACCAATGCCATAATACGCATCATCGGTGAAAAGAAGACCAATGTATTACTAAATCGCTTCCCATGTCATACCAAAGATAGGTTTCAAATTTCAACTCGTTCTGACATACAGATCGATGTACAAATTCTTGAACCCTGAGAATAGAAACAATTTTAAGGGGGGTAGACATGTTATGAACCCAGTTGAGTTAAGTAGGTATACACGTCTACCTGTTCATGGGCACAACGAAAGCATGGTTGGCCCTTACCCCACTGGCCCAGGATCGAAAGAAATCACTCCCAGTACGTAAGGTTAGGTCATTAAATAGGATCTTAATCTTCCTTATACTGAAGTCCTCGAAGGAAATCAATTAGGGTTCAAGTATTAAACAAATTCATAGTACAGAATAGGCCGGGTGTGAACTGAATTACAATAGCCAAGGTCAACGTATCTACAACTGTGCTCGTTGAATACGAACATAATAGAAGCTTGTTCTACTATGAGAAACCGTTTTAGGATGATCTAGTAAGATTTAACTCACCATTTCCTTGGACATAGATAATAACGAGGACTCTCTTAGACCAAGACCTAAAGGGCAACTCGAGAAATAGGACATTTGAACCTTTCTGTGATGGGTATTCCCTAAGTTTTTAGAGTGATCGGTCTACGGAGTTACTGAAATATAAACTGCGAAGCATTCGCGGCTTGACCCAATTCTCAATCTTGGGCGACTACCAATGGACTCATTGCTTGGCCAAGCAGAAGACCAGGAGCCACCAGGACTAGGAAGGGATACGATGAGCCTTCTACCCTGGCCAGGTAGATGATCAATGTATCGGGATCAAGCCCACTATAACCGTCTCTCCGTGTTGGTCAAACATTGAAAACAGCTATCTTACTCTAAATTGTTGGGAATCGTCGTCAAGACTCCAAATAGATAAAAAAATCCATTATAGCAAACCATCAGGATATAAGTAAGGGATAAAGAAACAAATTTTTAAGGGGGGGTTGTGCCTAAAATGTACTAGACTAGCATGCATAATATACACCCTACCGCGCATATAAACTTAAAATCAATAAGTCTTAGGCAAATGAAATAATAGAATTCTTACTTATTACCTTTAGCCAATTTTGGAGATGAAATTATTTTTAAGGGGGGTAGATTGTAACATCCCAGATTTTTACCAACCTGGAATTAGACGTCCTTAGGCAATGGGTCTATCCTAACGCCTTATTAATTTGTCAAAACTGAATCCCACAGTCTAAAATCGTTTCTTAACCCATTTCCTTCAAAATCTCACCTTTCACTGCCTTGTTCTTTAAATGTCTCTAAGTACTTTCACATTAGACATTATCTTAAAGTTTAGGTGATGAAGAACAATACTTAAACTAAACATTACTAAAATAGTAAATACATAAATAAAACGGGCTTTCAACCATTAACCTTATAGAATCATCGACGAATAGGTTATTTAGAAACATCAGCCTCTCCTGCCCTAGAATCTTCTTTTGTTCTAATTAGGGTATTCTTTAGTAAGTATTAATAACTTGGATCACTGTATGTACAAACTACAAAGGCCCAAGTACCACCTCAAACAGAAAGCTTACAGGACTAAATCCTTTAGAAATTAGACAAAGTTAACTAAGCGCTGCACTAGATCACATACGAAATCTGCACTAATCACTTTAAGTCCGATCTGCAAGACCCAAAACTTGTAGAATCATTGACACTAGGTTACCCTAAAATTTAGGATTAATCTCATTACCTGGTTGCTCTCGAGGGCATCACGAAACTCCGTATCAGATCTGGACCTCACGTCGAAAGTCCGATTAACGTGAAGTTAAACGGTTAGGATTGCCTTGCTGGGCTTGACAACCATCTCGGAAGTCAAATCCAGATAATGTCCCACGGCTATTCGCTTGAGCCCGGAGTGAAGAGTGTGAGAAAATGTAGATTTCTTTAGAAATCAAATCTCATTTAAATAATCTGAAACTTGTCACTTGCGGGCCTGATATAAGCAATCATACCGTCAGAATCTGACCCAAATACACCCTCGGATCAGGGGAAATTTCATACACATGTCCATGTACTTGTAACCCTAATCGAGTTCCAGTGACCGTTGAACTGAAACTAGTCCGCCAAGTGTGATCTGGGAACCCAACTAGAATGAAAACGTAACTCGACCTAGATCTAATGTCTGTGAGCATAAGTCTGACCTTTGGCTCAAGGGGGGCTTCCGGAAGTTGTCCGTTGAGACGGAACAACCTCACTTTGGTTATAATCTTAGTATACCTTGACCTCGAGCCTATTTTGGTGATGTTTTAGCCTATATAAGAACCTTAAAACCTCTTTCATTCAGCCCATACAAATTTGAGAGAAACCCTAGGAGAGAGAAGAGAGAAAAGAGAGAGGAATTGTGAGAGATGTGGGAGAATCCTCCTGTCATTCTACCTTGCTGCTATCTGTGCTTAACCATCTCTTTCTAATCGCCTTTTTGGTGATTCCGACTTCATTTCTAGGTAAGAAAACCTAACCCTAAGCTGTTTTAGAGTTTCTAAGAGTGTAGGTGATGTAATAGCTGACCTGTTTCATGATTCAGGTTGCCTAATCACTGTAGGCGAAGGCTTAGAGATTCTAGCGTATTCATTATGATTCTACGACAAAAGGTGCGGATTTTAGATGTATAGGTTATGGTTTTCAATGCTTTCAATGTTAGATAATGATAGATTCATGATCTGCATGCAATTGCACATGTACAAAGTGTTGTCCGTTTCGTTTTTCGGTTAGACGTTAATTATGTTGAATATACTGTATTCCTCGTATTTGTAGAAAATATCGTATACGTACAAATTTTGAAAGTATGTTAGCCATGATTAATTACTATATGAACATGCTATATATATATATATATATATGTATGTATAATACTCACTCGGCGAAAGGATTCGCCCTAATACATGTTTTTGCTAGTATACGTTATGTATGTTAAAAGAGTGTATTCTAAGTGTTTGTGAAAATGACCGAATGAGTATAGAATTCGCATTCGTGCTCGCCATGACTAATCGTCATGGATATATGATTGTTGTATAGGCGATACCCCTTTGACGAAAGGATTTGCCCTAAATCACGCCACGGCCAATATACGCTATATATGTTGAATTGTGTAGCCCAAGTGTTTGTGAAAATGTTCAAATAAATATGGAACTTGAATTCATGCTTGTCATGAATATCCATCGTGGGTGCACGCGTGTTATAAATGGGGCAGCTCCTTAGTGAAAGGATTTAGCCTAATATCTATGTGATCAACATACGTTATGTATGTTGATTTATGTAGTCTAAAGTGTTTGTTGAAATATCTGAATGAGTAGTAGTTAGTAAATTGTAATGTATAAGGGTGTTGAGATAGGATTCTCAACTACCTTAGTGATGCGTATGATTTCCTTCATGTAAGTGTTTAGTTTAATCACTTACTGGTTTATGAAACGTATGTGTTTGGATTTCCTGTTTCCATTGTGTTTTATAATATGCTTGCTCATATGTTGAATTACTTGTTTATTTAATTCTGTTCTGACTACTTCACATGTTTAAGTTGTATTTCCAAAAAAATCCGTGAAGGGTGATGGGGGAGTGGTGTAACGATTCCATGCAACAGCCCTGACAGCCCTAAGCGGACAATATTGGATATTTGATTGTATATTTTGAACTCTTGATCTATTACTGCTTTAACCGTTCCGTAATTGAATTTCATTGGGGCTATTGTATAGTCTAAGTAATCGGTAACAAGCCTTGAGTTCGTGGCTGAGATTCATTTGCCACGTGAGATGTGTTCGTTGAACTCGAGTCGTACTTCGGTTAACGATAGTGGTTGGCCATGTGAAGTGCTTATGCACTTCATGTCATTCAACCTATCGTGTGCTCGAGCTAGCCTAACTCATCAACTAACCCGATTTGTCTCATGTATGTTCACCTTGTTTGGACGCTACTATTTGAACCTGAGGTACTAACCTTACCAGTGGAATCCCGTTAACCGTGGTACCTCGATCCGCTAAGACTCATGAGCCGGGCATGGTGGTATGGGACACCGTGGTCGAGCTGTCGGCCTGCGTTGGGGCCACAAGCCTTCCCGTAGTGACCATTGAGCAACCAGACTTGTGAGCCGATTATGGTGGTATGGGACACTATATTCGAGCTGTCGGCCTACACTGCTTTGATGGGTGATGGGGGAGTGGTGCAACGATTCCGTGTAACAGCCCTGGCAGCCCTGACCGTACTCGGTGTAGTGACCTCGAGCATATTCTAAATCTGCGGTGAGGCGACGAGCCTTCCCGTAGTAACTGAGTATAAACTAGGCCTGTATTGATAAGGTGACGGGGGAGTGGTGTAACGATTCCATGTAACAACCCTGGCAGCCCTTGCAGCAACCTAGAAATACACCATCGTATGAGATTGTGTACAACTGACGACCCTAAAATGGATCATTGTTTGAGAATGATATAAGGAAGGTACCTTAGTTTCCCAATACTACTGTTTGAAATGGACTAATAACAACTCGGTAATCATGCTCATCATCGCATTGCATGTGCCTGGAAGATGTGGAGCACTGAGGGTGACAGCATGCCGCGGACGTAAGATGGTGCCGCACGAGGGAGTATGTTGGCGAGGGCATGCATCATAATCGCATCTCATCCTTGCATTAATTACAGTACTTATGAATATTGATTGTACTGCTTTATCATTACTGCTTGACTGAATTGATAACATGTTAACCTATGCTTCATTGTTCCACTGAGTTGATCACTCACTCCCATGATACGAGACGGTATTTCGGACACCCACCAGACTTTGTCTGATTGTAGATGGCGACACTACTCCTGAGGCGGAGCCAGACTTTGTGACAACGAGGATGCTTTCTGTATATGCTGTTTTCTGGCGGGTTCATGTGAGTCGTGTCTTAATCGACGGGGTTATAGGAATGTTGACTAGAGGACCTTACACATTTTGTATATTTTTGAATTGTACTTGTCATTCATTAACCTGGTAACATTATTACACTCTGGAGACTTACCATAGTTTATATATTTTATGCATCTATCACAGTCTTCCGCTAGCAATTTTACTATCTCTGGAGTATGATATGCTGTTTTGGTATAATCTCATTCATGTTTCAATGCTCTCATCATAATCATCATTATTTATGTTGCATAAGTGATGCGTTGGAACTCGGGAGCTGAGCTTTACTCGACCCCTGATTTTCAGGGCGTTACATATACATTTACTAAATCATGCATCATAGTAATCATTTGATAGACAAGCATAATTAGATTAATGTACAAAAAATAATCCCAAACACAATCATATATAGTGGTTTGGCTACTTACCTACTCCACTCCGAGCCAATAGAGGGTTTAAAACACATAGACTTACACAAAAAAAAAAAAAAACAATCCGAGCCAATAGAGGGTTCAAAACAAATAGGCTTACACAATATTTACATGTAAAGAGCAAGCCTATAAGGATAGTGTATGTGATAGTGTGTGGGATGTGATTCCTATCAATACTTATACATTTACTAAATCATGCATTATAGTAATCATTTGATAGACATAAGCATAATTAGATCAATGTACAAAAAACACTTACAAACATAATCATATATAGTGGTTCGGCTACTTGGCTACTCCACTCCGGGCCAATAGAGGGTCCAAAACACATAGGCTTACACAAGATTTACATGTAAAGAGCAAGCCTATAAGGATAGTGTATGTGATAGTGTGTGGGATGTGATTCCTATCAATACATATACATTTACTAAATCATGGATTGTAGTAATCATTTGATAAACATAAGCATAATTAGATGAATGCACAAAAAATAATCCCAAACACAATCATATGTAGTGGTTCGGCTACTTGCCTCCTCCACTCCCGATGGACGCGCTCTCTCCTAAAGTGTACTGGATTTCACTATCCAATGGTTTTAAATCAGGCTAACCATGAACCTTCACAACCTGCACAAAGTTAGCTAAGGGACCTACACAAGGTTGCCTTAGGTGCCTACACAAGGCGACAAGTCCTACACAAGGACACAACTATGAGCTTACATAAGGCAACCTAGGCCTACACAAGGCAACACATCCTTCACATGGGCAACACGTCCTACACAAGGACAACGTATTCTCCCATCGGAGGCCTATAAAGAGGTCTTGGCGAGTTTGTCACTCAAACTCTGAATCTCAATCCTACACAAGGAAAAGGCTTCAGACTCAATGGACTTCTTATACTTATAGATAAGTAAGTGAGTCCCTTTCTCACATAATCTGAAGATCTTTAATGTTGACAAAGAGTCTTCAGTTCCCTTGAACCATAACCGCTTTGATGCTTCGATAAATGCTCTGAGGTTGTGAGGTTTAGGGTTTTATTATTCTTCTCTATTTAATTGGTATGATTTAAATACTTAGAGAAGATTCCCATGAGTTATGCATTGAAGAGTTCCAACATAAGGATTTGCCTATGATGAGGACTGTTGGAAACTCACTGAATGCTAGAGTTCATAATTTAATCCAAGCAATGAAGATGTTGAGTAAATGCTTATGCCAAAGATTGAATGATGAACTCTAATGGGAAAAAGGGAATGAGAAAGAGTGTATTAACTATTGAAGTAGCGCTCTCAAAGGCTCTTAGATTCTAGCTCATTTTGCTAAGAAGTAACCTATGGTATATATAAAGGCAGAATCCCAATGGTAAAAAAAATGGGTAGAAATTTATCATTGTCGATTCAATCGAGTAGTCTTTGATTCCATGGAAATTTGAAATTCGATGTTATTGAGCCTACTTCGATTGCATCCATTTCCTACACACATATATTCATTTTCATCTTCGATTGTATCGACATGCACTTCGATGTGATCAAGAGAAAATTTGATCCCATCGGATTCTCTTCAGAAAATTACCTTTGGTTGTTGGAAGATTCTTTCTCGATATTCGATGTTATCATCGTAATTCAATGCTATCGAATTTTGAAGTTTGATATAATTGAGGAGTTGTATATTCCTAGATGGTTTGTTGGACAAAACGTTCCTGATTTTTTATGTAATCGAGCGGCCTTCGACTCTATCGAGAACTTACTCTCGATGTGATCGAATGTGACTCGATTATATCAATGAACACTTAGAGAATGTTTTCTCTGTAGAGGGAGTGCCCTAAGTTGATGCCATCAAAGATGGTTTGATTATATTGAACTTTGAATTTCTATATCATCGAACTCTATTCGATATAATTGATATTTCTCAACGGATGGTCATTTTGTTGTTGGACAAAATGGGCTTATTTCTCAATGCAATCGAGCCATGTTCGATAGAATCGAAAATGTCTTCGATTGCAAATCGATGCAATCGATATTTCCTATATAGTTCATATTTTACTCCTCTAACATTCTAAGTGTTCAACACTTAAACTTACAAAAGATGATTTACAATGAATTGGAGGTAAGACTAAGTTAAATGGAGTCATATACCTCAAGGGTTTGGTTAGGGAAGTGAGGCTTCATTTATCTATTTGGAGCACTCGAGTTTCTTCTTGGTTGATGTCTTTATCTTGTAATCTTCATTTTGTGGCTTACTTGAAGACTGACTCAACACTCACATAATTTGACAAACCAGGGCACTTTCAGCCAGCGTCTCCTTTGTCTTCACCCTGTAAAGGTACTCAAAGGTCTAAGAAGGATTGGCCAGATTTGTGTATCGACAATTTGGCACCATCTATGGGAACGACATCAAAAGTCCATCGCCTACAGTGATTCAACGATGGCAAAGGGGATAAAGAAAGACCAAACCACTACTGTTGTGCACAACCTCTGGCAACCAGAATAATCTATAGATCATCGGGACTCATCTTCCCAACCTCAGGCTGATTCTGCTCTCACAGGCCTGGTGTAGTGTAGTGTCCTGATTTCATGCAATACACCTAAACATATATATTTACCTCACGAAGAATACAGTGAAAACTTAAGCATAATGAATCAGTGCAAATGATAGAAGTAATTAAATTTTAGAGATGAAATTTTATTTAAGGGGGGTAAATTGTAACACCCTAAAATTTTTAATATCCGAGAATTGAAAGTTCTCGAGTGTTATTATGAAATTTAATTTAGTATGTACACATGTATGATACCAATTTAGCAAATCATAACCTTACATCTAGATGACCATTGAAAATAATCTTCATCTATAGATGAAGTCATCCGACTATTGATTTTTAAAACAGAATCATCATATATCCAAGTATTCTCACCTATCCATCATAACTAACCGTTCAGTCAGCTAATCACCAATAGGTAAAAATATCTTACCGTCCATCATGTTGGTTAATATATGCACCTTCCCTTAATTAATTTTGTGAATAATTTTTTATTCATAATGATTTAGATATAAGGTATTTTGTAAAAATCGCTTTAAAACATGCCTATAATGATGTAGAATCATTAGATTTTCCAAAACTCTCAAATCAGCAATAATTATGAAAATGTCATTAACCTAGACCCTTCAATTCTAGATTACATGGTTCTCATGATCCGTTTGATGTGAAATTTTATATCATGCCTATGTAATATAAACTAACCATACACGTCGAATTTCGGCCGTTACATCATTGTAGAAGTGGCCCAATTGACAAATCAGCCCTTGACTATTGATTTTGGTCTCCATCAAGTGAGGAAAGCTCATAGTTAGTCATAGTAGGATATTTCCATTCATATGAACAACTTAAATTGTCCATTATATGGACTAAGTGTGAAATATGAAGAACCCACTTTGGTAAGCTTTTACTTAGTCACGAAGTTATCCTTTTAAGGTTTACCAACTCTTTATAAATCTAGATCTTCTGATTTAACCACTTCTTACCGTTCATCGCAACTCAAATTTGGACCACACTTTGGCCTCATATGAATACAAAATTATACGAAATTTAGACCTCGATCTATGATCCTATACCATTGAATGTTAAAGCCAATTCTTTCATTTTGGCGCAAAGGGTGAAATTTCATATGTAGACTTCTCCCACCATCAATCAACCACCAAAATTTGTCCAACCATTCACCTATCTTGACTACACATTTTCTCCAAAACTGGGCCCCCATCATTGAACGTGGACCATTAATCAATATCATATTTAGTCTCGTGGCCCAACACGACCTGCTTAAACTAATTAATGAATGGAATATATTCCTCATAATACATCTTGATGGACCCCAATTAGCCCTGCATATATGTTACGTCCGCAAGTGGAAACCTTCTCCACAAATAAATCACGCTCAAACTAGGAAATCCTTATTTTCTCTCTTACTCAAGAGTTGAAATACAAGCTAACCAGCGTGAAGTTCTCCCAATCTAAGAAATCTGCACCATACAGACCCTACACTAGGATGATCTCAGCCGTCCATCTAAGCATCATCCATCCTCTGTAAACCATGCAATGTGTGACATTCAAACCGCATTTTTCGCATTTGTAAGCGGCAACCAAATCAGAGTTTTCCAACTAAACCAGCACCAAAACCCAATTTGGTCAAACTTTATACATCTAATTTCATATGACCGAATGTTCCTGGGAGGATTTCGACCCCCTCTAAACAATGTCAAGAGGGGATAAACACGACACCTCTATCGCTTCTCCCGGAACTGAACCGCACCATGCAGAAACTCTCTTTGCGCAAACCACCAAGCAAAGACCTTCAAACCTTCAATTTCATGGTCCAGTGAGCATTTATGGACCAATTCGAACGATCTAGGATAAATGATTTGAAGAAAGATGGGCCAGAATGAAATTTGCCATTAAAGCGGGTCATCTTCCCCGTCAAAACCATGATAGCCATTGAGACTTGTCTGACCATTGTTTCTGAATTCCATCTGATCACAATGTGGCCCATATGATGAGCATATGATCAATGAGATGTGAAGAGAAAATATAGCACCCTGATCGGTATAGATGAACCAAAACGTCCCAGTATATTTATGCACGTCAAGTACATATGAGATTCCTACGCACGTAGGATAAGTCGAGTCGGGCTCTCTGCATATACGGGAGCACCTCCCGAAATTTGTATATAACTCCCTACCAACAGCAGATGTCCAGCAGAGAGAGAGAAAGAGAGAGAGAGAGAGAGAGAGGAGGAGGAGGAGGAGGAGGAGGAGAGAAAGATGTGACCCCGTTGAACCGAGTCGACTCAGTTGGGTCTAGCTTGGTAGAAATTCTGACTTTTTCCTAATCCGTTGCATGGCCTTCCAAAGAAAGTGGGCAGAAGAAATAAAGAAAGAAGAAGAAGAAGAGAGCTTTCTGGTCAACTCAGTCCAGCAACGAGTTGGGTCTGAGTTGAAGTGATTCTAGCTAACCACTTTAGCAGGTAAGATCTATGTGCCAATTTTCCTTCAACTTTGTATTATGCATAAGCATTCCACTATGATTTGAGTTCATGACTAAGTATATTGATTAGTCAGTGAGTCAAATCTAGTCGACTCAGTGTGGAAATTCATTGAACCACAAATTGTTGAATTAAGAACATTCGCTGATTAAGGTAGGTGAATATTTATGATTCAATCAAATTGAAACTCTCAATTAGATTGGAAACTACTTCAAACCTAGCCTAAATCTTCGTCTATACTAAATCATAGCTTGATATTGATCCTAACTGTATAATCTATACAATGTAATGATCTAACCATATGAATCATGTTAATTATGCTAGAGTTGGATACGACAATGCATATATTCAAATCTAGCAATGTTAGAGTGTGATCAAGTCTAAGAGGTGAGGGTTTTCGTGATAATTTGATTTGATTATCTTATTCTTACATACTTCGAGTTTTATTATTGTGAATCATCACCCTATGTATGACTAGTACATAATTTAAATCATTATATTATTACCTTGTCACGCAAGTATCATGTTGGAAATCCCACTTTTAGCGATCGGTATAATATTGTGGACGTAATGCATTTCAGATAGCAGCCCTCTTAGCCGGTACGTAATCTCATGAGTTGGTAAGTAGTGCATAATCGATGTAAGTAAATCGCCATGCATAGTACATCACTTCTCGGGATTGGATGTCGCAAATAGTCGCTCCATAAACACATCATATCACATAAATCTTTCAATCGCATTGTTATGTCACCTTGAGACATTCGCATAAATCCACGTTAATATTGGACACGCCGATGAATATCCATAGTATGGGATGTGGGGCAAGCCGGATATCTTTACACTACTTTCCACATTGTGATTATGATCGCCGAGTGTGATGGACCACATATACTTTGCTAGGCATGTATCTCATATAGAATGTTTGCGCATACCAATACCACTTGTATTTGTGGAGTATAAGACGTATCAAGACACTTCTATTATTCTTATGAATCACTTGAATCATTGTAAACTTTAAAGGACAACCACCACTATGAGTAAGGCATTCACCCTCTCCAACTGTACAGATGTTGCAGGTGAATCATAGGTCGATGTAACAGACGATGACTGCTCTATAGAAGATGGGTTCGAATAAAGAGGAAGAGTATTGCACGATTAGTTTTATTTATTTTTCACTGCAAACTTTGATAATGTAATAAGCTCTCTTTGAGAGGGCATTTAATAATTTGTTGAATTCTTTTACTCTAATGGAATGATAAATACAGTTGATTTTACTCTCATGGATGGTTACCTTCGTGAATGTAACTGGATGTGATCTAAATGGAAAAAAAAAAAAAAGCAAGGTGCGATTTTGAAGCATCTAATTTTTACATTATTAACACTCAAAATTCTCGGGCACGAGTATATACTCGGGCCGCGAAAATTCAGGATGTTACATGAAGTGATCCCGAAAATGGGGAGGTCGGCTCATCTCTCTGAAGCATCAAGTTAAAGCCCTAATTAACAACATTAATCAGATAAGGAAAATGTTAGAGCAACAAATCCCTCCTCCCGACCATGGGGCTGAGGAGGTTATTGTTTGGGCAGCCACTTAAGTCTCATCACCCTCTCAAGCACCTTTTGGCTCTCGACGAAGCAAACTGGCCTGTGAAACACCAAGACATGCACCCTCCCATGACTCAGGAATTGCCGCAGTGGTTGCCTCTGACCTGCATCATGAGTTGGAGAAGAAAAGGCATGGCAAAGCTCCTGAGATAGTTACCGAACACAATGACCCCTGTGAGGCCAAGGTCAATGAACTACTAGGTCAAATTGGTGATATATGATAGGCCTATCACGCACACGCTCCAACCTTGATAAAAACCATGTTTGAGGAAACAGAGCCACTGTTCAACATTGACATCATGCATGCTCAGCTCCCATCCATATTATGGATGCCCAAACCCCTTATTCCGGGGCCACCACCAACCTAGCCGAGCATCTAGAGTCTTTCAAGGATTGGATGGATCTTCATGGTGCATCGACTACGGTGATGTGCCGAGCATTCTCCTTAAATTTGTCAAGGGCAGCTCGGAAATGGTTTCGACAATTAAAACCATAGTCTATCAGCTCATTCACATAGCTCAGTAAGGCCTTATTACCAACTTCATCGGAGGAAAAGAAAGGCTAAAGTCAATGACTCACCTCCTCACCATCATCCAGAAAGAAGATGAGTTATTGAAGGATTACATCAAACGATTCAACCTGAAAGTGATGCAAGTAGAGGGCTATTCGAATCAGATCACCCTGGCCGCTATGATGGGCTGCCTGAGGGAGGGGAGATTTCTCTTCTCACTCAGTAAGAATCCCTTGACGACATTGGCCGATCTCCTCAACCAAGCCCAAAAATAGTCCAACACCCAAGAGCTTTTCAGTTCACAAAAAGCTACTCAAAACAAGGGAAGCTCAACCAAGGAGAAATGACCTAAAGAAGAACAAGAAACATTAGCTCCCAATAATAAGCGAAGAAGAGACGATGATCCGATCAGAGGTTAATGTCTGAACAGACAACTTGAGAGCAAATTCAGCTCTTACACTCCCCTCAACGTGATGCCCAAGCAAGTCGTCATGTAAGTTCAAGATAAATGACTCATCAAATGGCCGAACCGGATGAAGAACGATGCCAATAAGTGAGATAAATGGAAGAAATGTCACTTCCATTATAACCACGGCCACTCCACCAGCGATTGTTTCAACATTAAGGAAGAAATTAAGGTCCTCATCCGTAATGGACATCTGCAAGAGTACGTCAATAGTAAGGAAGAATGGCCGGAGTGGAAGAACAAGCAACCCAGCAATGGAAACAACAACGAGGTTATAAGAGAAATCAGCACCATCTTCGATGGACCTGCCGGAGGAGGAGACTTGAACAGAGCACGCAGATCTCATGCCCAGAGCATTAGCCATAGCGGCTCGGAACATCAAGTCTACCTCAACTACAAACCTTCAAAAGAATAAAAAGTGGCCTCCTGCGAACTGACCTTCACCGAAGAGGACGCCCGAGGTGTCCACCACCCCCATGATGATGCATTAGTGGAGGCCATGATCATAGTTAACTGCAAAGTGTTTCGAATCTTAGTGGACATCGGTAGCTCGGTTGACATCCTCTTCATCGATGCCTTCGATAAAATGGGAGTCGGTAGGTCCCGACTACGACCTGTCAAAACTCTCATGCTCGAATTTATAGGGGACAAAGTCACCTTTGAGTGATCCATACAGCTTCTAATCACAACGGGAAAAGGGCAAAACTAGACGATGACCATGATCGACTTTCTTATAGTCGACTGCCCTTCCGTCTACAATTTCATCCTCGAATGACCGTCTCCTCAATGCCCTATGAGCGATGGTATCAACTTACCATCTCATAATGAAATTTTTGATCGATCACGGTGTCGGGTAGGTTATAGGAGATTTGCAAGAAGCTCGACAGTGCTACTCCATAGCACTAATGACGCAACATCATACGATGGCCATCACCTCCCTTGATCCTCATGAAGAGTCGGTCGAAAGAGGGTCTCCAGTGGAAGACCTTGTAACCATCCCTCTCAACGGATTTGACCCGATCTGAAGGGTATAGGTCAGCTCATCACTAGCTCTAACTATGTGGGATGAGATCATGGACCTCCTCCTCCAACACGTCGACATATTCACCTGGTCCCATCAGGACATGCCCAGCAGCAGCCCAAAAGGTCCCACAAACTAAATATTAACCTCGACCACTAACCAGTGATGCAAAAGCGATGAGTATTTAAATCAGAATGCTACACCATCATCGGTGAAGAGGTCAACAAGCTCCTCAAAGAAAGTTTTATTGAAGAGATCTATTATCCCAACTGGATCGCCAACGTCATCTTGGTGAAAAAGTCTAATGAGAAGTGGCGAGTCTGTGTTAATTACACTAACCTGAACAAAGCTTGCCCCGAGGATAATTTTTTCCCTCCACGGATCAACTAGTTGGTCGACAGTACGACTGGGCATGAGCTCTTAAGCTTCATGATGCTTATTTGAGCTATAACCAGATCGTCATGCATCCCCACGACAAGCAGAAGATGACCTTTGTCACCAACAAGGGGCTCTACTGTTACAAGGTCATGCCTTTCGGGCTAAAGAACGTTGGGGCCACATACCAGTGACTCATCAATAGAATGTTCGCTCAATAGATCGGACGCTCTATGGAGGTTATGTCGATGACATGCTCGTCAAGAGTATCAAAGCTACAGGCCACACCACTGACCTCGAGATGTTATCCTGCAAAAATATCAAATGAAGCCGAATCCAAGCAAATGCGCATTCAGCGTCAGCTCAGGAAAAATCTTTGACTTTCTAGTCAGCCAAAGGGAGATAGAGGTGAACCCCAATAAGATCTGAGCTCTGCTGGACATGAACTCGCCCAGGACAATGAAAGAAATTCAGTGCCTCACTGGGAGAGTTGCCGCCCTCAACCATTTCATCTCCTGACCCACTAACAAGTGTCTCCCTTTCTTCAAACAGTTAAAAGGAAAACAAAAGATAGAGTGGACCGAGGATTGCGAACTGGCTTTTCAACAACTCAAATAGTACTTATGTTCACCCCCGCTACTCTCAAAACCCAAACAAGGAGAGACACTACTATTATACTTAGTAGTCTCGACCACAGCGATCAGCTTGGCCCTTGTCTAAGAGCAAGAAGGGAAACAACTACCAGTGTACTACGTCAGTAAAGCCTTGGTCCTAGCCAACACCAGGTATCTAGACATTGAGAAGCTCCCCCTGGCTTTGGTCATGTCATACCGTCATCTCCGACCTTACTTCCAGGCCCATACAATTATAGTCCCAACCAACCAACCTCTCCATCAAGTGCTACAGAAGCCCAAGGTGTCGGGGAGACTCACGAAATGGGCAATCGAGCTCAGTGAATTTGACATCAAATATCAGCGCTAGACCGTCATTAAAGGCCAAGTTATGGCTAATTTTATTATCGAGCTTGCATGTGGACATGACCTGAAAGCCAGTTCAAGCAGCGAAACTGACCAAATGGCCGATCAGGCGGTCAAGCCTGATCCACTGACCTGAGCATTCCACGTCGATGGTTCATCCAATTCTCAAGGCAGCGGGGCCGGGATAGTCCTTGAGGCTCCCGACCAGACCTACACACAATATGCCTTAAAATTTGGATTTAAAACATCAGACAATGCGGCAGAGTATGAAGCATTACTGTTAGGCTCAAGCCAGCAGCAACACTGGGAGCTCATATTCTAGAAGTTCACAGTGAGTCCAGCTTATTGTTACCAAGTCACCAACGAGTATCAAGCTAAGGGAGAAAAAATGATCGTTTACCTTCAGAAGGCTCGTGAACTCATCAGCAAATTCTAAAAATGTGAGGTCATCATCCTTGTCCACAAAGTAGAGAATTACAAAGCTAACGCACTGGTAAAGTTGGATACGACAACCGAGGACGACATCCCAAACTCAATTCCCATCGAGTTCCAATCCAACCCGAGCATCGGTGAGTCTGACTTGGAAGTCACCTACCTCGCCAGTTCAGCCCCAAGTTAGATGGATCTGATCGTTGAATATCTTCAGGAAGGCAAGCTACCTGAAGATTGACTCAAAGCACGCAGGCTTTGATCTAGGTCAATTCAGTACACCATGATCGGAGACACCCTGTACAAGAAAGGGTTCTCCCTATCTTATCTCAGGTGTCTTTAACCCAAAGAGGTTGAGTACGTTCTGAAGGAAATACGTGAAGGAGTTTGTGGCAACCACTCCGACAGTCGTGCCTTTGCCCATAAGGTTATCCGATAGGGGTACTTTTGGCCAAGCATCTAGAAAGATGTCAAACAGTACCAAATGTTAGAAGTTCGCAGCAATACCTTATCAACCTCTGGAGCGGCTAACCCCCATGACCGGACCATGGTCATTTACCTAATGGGGAATCGACATCATCAACCCACTACGAACGGGTAAACGTCAGACCAAGTACACCATTGTCACCATCGACTACTTCATCAAATAGGCCGAGGCCGAACCACTGGCCAAAATTATTGAGCAGAAAATCACCGACTTTGTTTGAAAAAATATCATATGCCAATACAAGATCCCACAGATCGTATTGGATAATGGAAAGTAGGTCGATAACGACTGATTCCAAGGCATGCATGGGAACCTCGGAATTCGAAACACTTATTCATCACCTCAGCATCCTTAAGTTAATGGCCAGGTATTGTCACACCCTAAACTCAAAAACTGGGCTCACAAAATTCCTGATCACTGAATCCGGCGCCGATAGCCTCCGTAGTACCCCATTCTTGGCTCCCAGCACCCATATGTTAGATTCCGATCATGGGATTTTACAAGGAGAATTTTTAGTATGAGTTATTTTTTTGTAATGGATAATAACCACTAGCATAACTAAGTCGTAAAAACATCATCACCACATATCTACCAATAAAATTATTTAGGTAGAATGTTAAAAGGGAAACACATATATAAAATAAGAACTCCAAGGCTCTAGCATACACTCCTGCCTCAATGCTGCTGTGACCTAACGTCACCTGTACGCAACAGTCGTACATAAGCTTACAAGAAGCTTAGAGGGTGGTGTATGTGTGTGCAATGCACGTGTCAAGCATATAAATATCGAAGTAAGCGGAAAATACTAGCAAGTCCATAATCGTTCAAGTACAGGGACATAATAAACCAAATGTCATACGTTGAGGATGCAATGCAGTATGCAATGCAAAAGAAATGACAAAGCTGGAGTGTATAGTCGGGATGACAGTACATGGTATCATAAGTTGTGGGGTTCATCACAAGGGACTTCTATCCAAACCAGTCTCATACCTAAATTTGGATAGCTAGACTCAATGTGGTAAACTCTTAATCTCAGGTTGGTCATGTACCCAATCGAAATCGTGTCCATTACGAAGGTACACATAATGATTTAGTTGCTCACCACCAACTCGAGTGGATAGTGAATGAATGAATGAATGAGTCAAATGTTGATTACACAACTCCTACTCGGTAAGTCCACATATCAGTACCGTACATCTCTGGGATATCATCGGGGTCTAGTATGCTCTATACTAGATTACCGCCCTATCGCGCGCAACCAGGTGAATGAAAGAGACCTCACTACCCGCCTGGCCAGTAGTCTGCCAATATCTACCTGGCACATCAATAGTGGACACATTTATGAGCTGATCAAACTCAACCTAACCTTGACCCCTACCCTCGAGTGGATAAGGCCACACCCTCTTCCGACCGACCACGACACAGTGGGAGATGCATCCGACTGGTATTCGGCACTCGAGCGCTCATGTATCCACTCGGTCTAGACGTTGGAGCATCCCCTAGCCACGGGGGTTTAGGGACTTTCACCCATGGACATCCAAAAGTGCCTATATGCTGAGTCTCAAACATTTCTGGTGTCCCATCTGATCATCCATGATATGCCTATGAAGGCTAAAGCCCTGGTGTCGCTAAGGTGTACAGTGATCATGTGATACAAAATGTGAGATGCATGAGTCATACTATCCAGTCATGCATTAACCTGCGCATACACTGCACAATCATGTAGGGCAACTCCGTCTCGCAAGGAGTCCCATAAACATCTCAGCCCAATGACATATGCTATGATCAATCACTCCTCATAACAGGCATACAAATGATGTGTATGGGCATATGCTATGACATTATGTTAACCATGCTCTCAGTGTGACCTACTAAACAAGGTATGCTAGCATGTTATCAAATATAAATAGCAGAAAACAATGGACCACAATCGGCCTAAACCAATATATCACATATCAAGAATAGGAGCTAAACGACATACTCCTTCTACAACTATAGGAGTCCATGTGGTATGTCCCATGTTAGGCTAACGTTAGCCTCTCAAGACACTACTATAACGAATATCCCAAGGCGGAGTCCACTAGGGGGAAAACGATGGATCTAACCCCTACATCGAGATAGGCTCTATATAGTGGATATCACATATTCTTCCATCTACGGTGAGAGGTTATGACATATTCTCTTACAAACAACGGATGGCCTAGATGGCATACCTTCATCAAGGATGGGCCTCATGGGGTGAGTCTAATGGGTATACAACAAGGTGAGTTAAGAGGGTGAAACTATGTACAATGAGTGGCTTCCTCACCCTCTCTATCATGAAATAAACTGGGCTTTCTTATGGGGGCCCGGTATGAATACAAGGTGGCTTTGGTGGGGTCCATACATCTAGGACTACATGTCCTTACAAACACATCGGGTAGTCTGCTCATAATTTAAGTGGACCTTAGATTTGGTCACTAAGCTTGGGCAAACACATATACCTAGATGGTCATATTTCCTATGGAAGGCTCGATATGAACACAGGATAAGCTCCAAGGTTTGGGTAGTCCTACAGGGTATGGTGGAAAGCGTCATTATCAATGGGGGCCCAACGTTTGGATTAGCCCAATGGGTATTGCTATCATCAGTGGGGGCCCAACAGTTTGGGTTAGCCCAATAAGGTAAGGGTGGAAGTGAGTTTGACAATGGGCCCTAGGGAAGTTTACAATGGTGGACATTTAACCACTATTGTCCTATGGTGCGGTCCATTTGGGATCAAAATCAAAATCATAATGGGGCCCTTGGCCCTCAAAATATCTAAAAAACGGATGGTCAAAGTGTGCACCTCACTATACATGGTGGGCCTACTTAAGGTGGTGGGGCCCACGGCCTAAAAATGGATGAACTGTGTGTATTAACACATACATCATGGTGGGCCTCACACATCACAATGGGCCTCTCATATTAAATGGGCCTTACACATCATAATGGGCCTCACATATTAAATGGGCCTCATCACATGGGCTTCATATAGCAAGTTGGCCTCATACCATCACAATGGGCCTCATACAATTACAATGGGCCTCATACAATCACAATGGGCCTCGTATAATCACAATGGGCCTCATCACATCATAGCAGGCGGACCCTACACATATAGCAAGTGGGCCCTGCACATACAGCAAGTGGGACCTGCATACAACAGGTGGGCCTCACCAGACGGGTAGTATAGATATAATACATACATCACAGTTGGGCCAGTCAAGTGTCCAACCAATGGATGATCTGGATCAAACATAGACGCTTAGTGGGTCTCACCATCCCAGTTGGACGTTGAGGATAAAACATATACATCAGGTGGATCCCACCATCCACATGCTGGACAGTGAGGATATAACACATCAAGTGGGTCCCACCGTCCCAGCTTGCTGGACGGTGATGGATTCAGTACATATATCATGTGGGTCCCACCGTCCCAGCTGGACGATGCTGGATACAACACATCGTCCACGTGCTAGACGGTGTGGATATCACACATACACACGCGGGTCCCACGTCCAGCTACTGGATGGTGTGGATATCACACATACATCATGTGGGTCCCACGTGGGTGGGCCACCCCACTTTTATATATATATATATATATATATATATATATAATCAAGCTCATACTTGTGTTTTCCATTCAAACAAGCCTATCCAAAATGGACGGCCAGGGTGGGCCATCTGGATGGTCAGTCCAGCAACAAGTGGGCTCGGCTTGCTGGACGGACGGTGTGGATGGGGTACACGCACGGTATGGTCCACGGATCAAGCTGATATTTGCATTTTCCCCCTTCATCCAAGTCTGCCTGAAAATGAGCAGTAAGGTTGACCCCTTTGGGTGGACAGCAGGTTAGCCTGCTAAATGGATAGCATGGACAAATTTTGCATCATCAGGTGGGGATACCAAAACATACATCAAGATGGGACCCAAAATAGAAAAGAGCCCTGCCACTATGAGCTCCCTTTCGAGCTATCATACATACATCAAGATAGGTCTCAAAACATGTGGGCCCTCAAATAAGAAAATCAAGGTGGGGATACCATCTCCACCACAAATCCAAGGTCCAGATGACCTCTACATGTTAAGCATCAAATAAACATCATGGTGGGGTCCATGGAGAATGACCCCATCATGGATTTACATATATGAATCATGGTGGGCCATTGGCCACACCTTGGGTCCAAAATTGGATCCATACCATCCATCGGTAGGCCCCACTTGGCCCATCATCAAAATCACAATCTAGTCCTATAAACACCCACCTATGGTCTTCTTCTTTAGCTCATTGGACTCCTTAACTCCTAAGCTTTCTCTTTAATGGAGGATGATGAAGATTGAAGGGTTGGATTGTGAGATTTGGGGTAGGGAAGTGGGTCTTGATCTTGGGCTCCTTTCTGTCCTTGGGATTTTTTCTCTTGGTTGCTTGGAATTTGGGTAGAGAAATGAGATAGGATGGAGTGAAATGAGAGAGGAGTGGTGTTATGTAAGAGGGATGGGATAAGAGGAATGAGTGTGTAAGATGAGTGACATGAGAGGTATGGGTTGTGTTGGCTTTTGGGGCCATGAGGTGGCATGAGGTATGGGTTACCTTGTCTTGTTGGTAAGAGAGGGATGGGTTAGGTATGGGCTGTAATGGCTTGTACTTGATTGATTGATGTGATAGGTTAAGTAGAGATTCCTCTCTCGGGATTCGCAATGCGCAGCATTTCATCGAAATATATGCAGGCCCACAACTCCTAGTTTGGGTATTGCATTAGTGCGCAAGACGCGACATTGAAACCGCAACAATGGCGTGGTTGCTAGGGTATAGGTTTCGAGTTAAGTCGACTCAGATCTTTGGAATGTGACATAGGGTCTCACGCAATTGCTGATTACAGGTCGTCGGTTGTCGAAATTCGATGGAGAGGATCGTGGGAGTTGGTGGAACGATACGGTACTAGGATACAAGCCTTACAGGTAGAGGTAGTCTATAAAATCATCAAAAACCACTTCAAAACCAAGCTCAAGAAAGCCAAAGGGGCATGGGTCAAGGAGCTCCCTTTCGTGCTCTGGGCATATCGAACTACCACTCGAACATCCAAAGGATAAACCCCTTTCTCCCTAGCTTTCGAAGCTGAGGCAGTCATTCCAGTCAAAATAGAGCTCTCCACGGCACGTGTTCGATCTTACAACAAAGGTCAGAATGCTGAACATATAGCTCTAGACCTTGACCTGCTCGAAGAGAGGAGGGAACAAGCTCTACTTAGGGTTGTAACTCGGCAACAACAGGTCACCTAGTTCTACAATTCTCGAGTAAATGCGAGAAAGTTCTGAGCAGGAAATTTGGTCCTCTGCATAACCTTCTAAAACACCTGGGAGCCCGATTTAAGAACCCTAGAGCTGAATTGGGAAGGACCCTACAAGGTGAGGGGCACAACCCAACCTGGGACCTATCAACTCGAAGATATGGAGGGACAATCCCTGCTACATTCATGGAAGACCAAACACCTAAAGATTTATTATTCGTGAAGACCGACCAAACCTCAGGTCAGAATTTACATATGTACTGCTCAAAATCAACATGCCTACAATGACCGACGTACTAGGTCATAGCCTACATTTCTATTATTCAGAATCTTTAATAAAAATCCCAAGGTTGGGAAATTTCAAATTCTATTATCTACAATGTTCAGTCTACATAGTCTACCAAGGACTTCCCTTAAGTACAAGAGAAAACAACCCTCTCACCAATCATCTGACCCTTAGAAAAGAGGTCGGATCATTAATTGACTCTATAACATGGTATACACGGTCTACATAGTCTATCGAGGACTTCCCTTAAGTACAAGAGAAAATAGCCCACTCACCAATCGTCCTACCCTTAGAAAAGAGGTCGGATCATTAATTGACTCTACTACATGGTCTACCGAAGACTTCTCTTAGTGCAAGGGAAAAACAGTCCTCACCAGTCATCCGACCCTTAAAGAAGATGTTGGACCACTAATTAGTAACGTTACTTGAATTATGCGATCCACAATGAGGATCTCTTACTGCAAGGGAAAACAATCCTCGTAAGTAAACTACTTGGCCCTTAATAAATGAGTCACTGTAGCTAATCTGCCCGTTCTACAAGGATGAAATTCCCTTAAACTAAAGGAAGAGCTCAAGAGCTTGCCCCAACGCTCCTACTCGAGTAATATGTTTGACCTACCACTGTGTCCAATGTGTGATTATCCGACTTGCTAAATCTACTTAAACACTCCATGCATGACAATTACTACAAAAAATAAATTATCTTTTCATTGATATAAGAAGGCAATACAAAAATATTTACACAAGTATAAGGGGGTGGTGATGCTCTGTCGACTTAAGAAGGGGGGTGCTTGGCTTCGGCTAGGGCAAGGTCCGTTGAGGCAGAGTCTGTAGGTACCTCGTCGCCGAGGCTGTTGAGGTTCAGCTCGGGGTACAATCCCTTGACATCCTTTATGCAATGTTCATAGCCACAATTGTAGATCACCTCCACCTCGTCAACTCACTCCTTCGAGGATTTGTACTCCTCTATAGCTACAGCCTTGATTACTAGGATGGCCGACGTAGCCTCGGACAACTGAGCAACCAAAGTCGCCTCAACTTGAGCCAACTTGGCTGTTTAACTCTCCCTCTCCCTTATTAGCTCGGCCTTTAGTTCCACAACCTAGGCCTTTAACACCACGGCCTCAGTTGCCACTTCAGATCGCTCCTTCTCGGTTAAAGAAAGGCATGACTTCGTCCCCTCCAACTCGGCCAACACCGAGCTATCTTTCTGATAGGCTTCACTCAACTGGATATTCAGAGCAGCACACTCCTCCCCAGTCAAGTCCAAAGCCCATCGAAGGGCCTTAACCTCAGCATTCTTGCCCTAGAGCAATGCCTCTACTAACTCACACTCATCCGCCACTTGCTTCATTTCCTGGCAAGTAGAAAGAAGTGTAGGGACAAGCCACAGAAAAAGAAAGCACGTTAGCAATAAGACGTAAAATGGACAAGGACAATGATGAGGGAAAAATGTACCTTATAACAAAACATCATTGCGCCCCTCAGAAGAACCTCTAGATGAGTATTGATGAGGTCGGATCTGATCCTCTGGAGCATATATTTGGTCGCCTAGTTGGTTAAGCCACTCATATGGCGGTCAGGAGGGAGGGGGCCTGACTCCTCAGCTTTGGCTGCTCGAAGCCCCAAGGTATCGCCTTCTTCGGCCGCTCGAGGGCCCGAGGAATCACCCTCTTCGGCCTAAGCCTGGTCGGCTGTGGGTTGGGGTTCCTTGGCTTCCTGAAGCTCCCTAACTGGAGAATTACCCTCCAGATCAACCACCTCCACTGTTGCCTAGTGTGGGGGGATAGCTAAGGAAGGAGCGTCCCATGCCCCTTCACCTGATGTGGTCGGAAGCGACCGCTCTACCAAGAACCTCTTGACGTCAGACTCTGGCCTCACCTCTGCCACGGCAGAGGCCCTGGCCAATACGGTCAGAGGGATTGTCACCTTCCTCCTCATGGTCGACTTCTGTCAGACCATTTCAATGATAGGAGGAGGGCGGACCCTTTTTCTCGATCTTGATGACTCGGCCATGTCTGCATAGTAAAACACCTATAGTTAGTTAAAAAAAAGTAATCTACTTCACTAAAGCATGTCCACAGTTCGCTACCTACCAGAAGGAGCAGCGAAAGGAGTGGGTCGAAAGAGCCTAAACTAATAGAGGAGATCTGAGGTGATCAGTGTGCTCCAAAGGCAAAGCTCCTCCAACAACGCCTTCGCCTTGTTCACCTGCCTGAGTTACAGGTTGGAAAGAAAAGGCGAAGCCTTGGAAAAACCTGCGAAGGTAACCAATGATTAGTGAATGTAACTATAAAATATATGAAGAAAATTCCTTAGTTCAATGCCTTGGTAGTGTCCGACCTAGAGTGCCAAACTTGGTAGGAACTTGAGCTCGCAGCGGGGCCTATAACACTGTGAAAATCGGGGGTTGAGCATAAACTCAACTCCCAAGTTCTAATGCATCACTTATGCAACAAAATGAATGATGATTGAATGTTGTCTGTATTAGTGTAGTGAACATGAGTGAGATTAAGCCAAAACAGCATATCATACTCCAGAGACAGTTAAATTGTAAGCAGAAGACTGTGATAGATAGAAAAATATATAAACTATAGTAAGTCTCTAGAGTGTGATAAGGTTACCAGGTTAATGAATTACAAGTACAATTTCAAAATGTACCTAAGGTGTAGTGTCATCTAGACATCTCTGTAATCCCGTCGATCAAGACACGGCTCACATGAAGCCACCAGAAAATAGCATACACGAGGAAGCCTCCTTGTCGTCACAAAAGTTTAGCTCTGCCTCAGAAGTGGCATCGCCATCTGCAATCAGACAATGTCTGGTGGGTGATCGGAACACCGTCCCTTAACGTGTGAGTAATAGCTAACTCAGTGAAACAATAAAGCATAGGTTAACATGTTATCAATGCAGCCAAGCAGTAACGATAAAGCAGTATAATCAAACACTCCTAACTACTCTTCTTAATGCAAGTATGAATGCAGTCATGATGGATGCCCTCACCACACACTCCCTCGTGTGACACCATCTTATGTTCGCGGCATGCTTGCATTCCTCAGTGCTCCACATCTTCCAGGCACATACAATGCATGATGAGCATGATTACCGAGTTGTTATTAGTTCATTTCAAATAGCAGGATTGGGAAACTAAGGTACCTCCCTTGTATCATTCCCAAACATGATCCATTCTAAGGTCGTCAGTCCTAGTTAATCTTATACGATAATGTGTTTCTAGGTCGCTACAAAGGCTGTCAGGGCTGTTACGCACAAAGGTTACACCACTCCCTCATCACCTCTTTAACGATTCATCACTATACAGATACAGGCCTAGTTCATACTCTATACACCACGACAAAACTTGTCACCTCACCGCAAATTCAAAGTATGCTCAAGGTCACTACAAAGGGCTATCAGGGCTGTTACGCACAAAGGTTACACCACTCCCCCATCACCTTATCAATGTAGGCCGACAGCACGAATATAGTGTCCCATACCACCGTAATCGGCTCACGAGTATGGTTGCTCACTAGTCAGTACGGGGAGGCACGTGGCCCCAGTGTAGGCCAACAGCTCGACCATGGTGTCCCATACCACCATGCCTAGCTCATGAGTCTTAGCGGATCGAGGTACCATGGTTAACGAGATTTCACTGGTAAGTTTGGTACCCTAGGTTCAAGCAGTAGCGTCCAAACATGGTGAACATACATCAGACATATCGGGTTACTTGACGGGCCTGACTAGCTCGAGCGCACAATCAACTGAACGACATGAAGTGCATAAACACTTCGCGTGGCCTAACCACTGTCGCCAATTGAAGTACGACTTGGGTTCGTCAAACACATCTTACGTGGCGAAATGAATCTCAACCATGATCTCAAGTCTGGTACCGATTGTCTGGACTATAAGCATAGTCTCAAACTCAACCAATCCTTATTTAGAGCATGTAGAGTAAAGCATATTAAACAAAGTAATTCAAGCAAGTTAACAAGCACGTCATAAAGCATGTTATAAAGCATGTTATAAAGCATGTTATAAACAAGAATACAAACACACATATTTCATAAGTGGTTAAAGTAAACAACTAACATGGAGGAAATCATACACATCTCTAAGGTAGTTGAGAATCCCATCTCAACACCTACCTAAGACACTATCATCCAAACACTTACTCTCACAAGCATTTTCACAAACACTTAGAATACACTATTACAATATACATAGTGTATATTAGTAAAACATGTATTAGGGCGAGTCCTTTCGCTAAGCAAGTATTGTACGCATATATAATATATTCACACGGCAAATAATCCTGGCAAACACATCTCCAAAATTTATACGTATACAGTACTTTCTAGAATACACTATTTCTACATACATAGTGTATTTTAGCAAATAATCTATTATGGCGAGTCCTTTCGCCAACTAAGTATTTTATCTATATTTATTATATCTATACAACAAATAACCATGGCAAACACATTTCTAAAATTTATACGTATACGGTATTTTCTAGAATACACTATTTCTACATACATAGTGTATATTAGCAAATCATGTATTATGTCAAGTCCTTTCTCCAACTAAGTATTTTATCCATATTTATTCTATTCATACAACAAATAATCATGGCAAACACATTTCCAAAATTTATACGTATACGGTATTTTCTACGCATACCTAGAATATGTAAAATTCCATATTCTACGTCTTTAATCGAAACGGAAAATAGAAAGCACTTTGTACATGTGCAATTGCATGCAGATCATGAATCTATCATTATCTGACATTGAAGGTATTGAAAACCATAACCTATACACCTAAAGTCCTCACCTTTTACCCTAGAATCGCAACGAATACGATAGGTTTGCCAAGCTTCCGTATTCGGCAGTTTGGTAGCCTATATAATGAAATAGGTTAGCTATTTCATAACCTACAACTTACACAACCCTAAAACATATTAGGGTTAGGGTTTCTTACCTAGAAACGAAGTCAGATTCGCCGAGAAAGCGACAAAAATGGAGTGGTGAAGCTTGTGTAGCGGCAGGGGATACTAGTAGGGAGATTCTCCCACTTCTCACACTCTTTCTCTCTCTTTTCTCTCTAAGGTTTCTCTCAAATTCGTATGGCTGTGAGAGAGAGGGTTCTAAGGTCCTTATATAGCCTAAAAACTCACTAAAATAGACTTATGGTCAAGGTATACTTAGGTTATAACCAAAGTGACCCTTTTCCAGCTCAACAGAGGACTTCTGGTGTCCCCCCTTGAGCCAAAGGTCAGACTTAAGCTCACTGACATTGGATCAAGGTTTAGTTAAGTTTTCATTTCGGTTGGATTCCCAGATCACGCGTGGTGAACCAGTTTCAGTTCAACGGTCAGTGGATCACGATCGGAGATTTCGAGTACATGGATATGTTTGGGGAAATATTCAAAATCTGAGGGTGTAATTTGGGCTGATTCTGACGGTCAGGTTGCTTAATACTGACCCGTAAGCGACAAGTCTCAGATTTCATTATTTTAAATTTAATTTAGAAATATTTTCACATTTCTCACACTCTCCACTCCGAGCTCAAGCGAATAGCGCTGGGACATTATCTGGATTTGATTTTCGAGAAGGTTGTTAAGCCCAGCAAGGCGGTCCTAATTCCTTAACTTCATGTTAATCAGACTTCCGACGTGCGGTCCAAATCTGATACGGAGTTTCGATGTGCTCCCGAGAGCAGTCGGATAATGAGTTTGATCCGAGATTTTAGGGTAACCTAGCGTCAATGATTCTACAAGTTTTGGGTCTTGCAGATCGTATTTAAAGCGATTCTAGCTGATTTCATGGCTAATCTAGTTTAGCACTTAGTTAACTTTGTCAAATTTCTAAAGGATTTAGTCCTGTAAGATTTCTGTCTGAGGTGGTACCTGGGCCTTTGTAGTTTGTATATAGAGTAATCCAAGTTATAATACTTAGCTAGTTTAAGATAGTGTCTAAGGTGAAAGTACTTGGAATAATTGAAAAAATAAGGTGGTGAAGGGTGGGATTTGTGAAGGAAATAGGTTAAGAAGCAATTTTAGACTATGGGATTGAGTTCTGACAAGTTAATAAGGTGTCATGAGTGACCCATTGCCTAAGGACGTCTAATTTCAGGTTGGCAAAAATCTGGGATGTTACAGGGCCAGTTTAGCAGCAGGTGCATCCCACTCTCCAAACGTCCAGAACCACTTATTCTTCAAATTTTTATTGGAAGTTAGGTTGCTACTGACGAGGGTCTTGCCCTTTTTTGCCCATGCCAAGAAGTAGTACCAACTCAACTCCTTTGGATGAGCCTTGAGCTGGTACAGGTACATGAACATCTCCCTGTTCCCGAGCTAGAACCAGAGTACGTAGGTCCTCAACAACGCCCTCCAGGCATTCGGAATAATCTGGCTCAGGGCCAGTCTCAAGCATGAGCTATCTTCCCTCACGATCCGATGTAGGGGGAGGCAAAGCCCGCATTGTAATGTGACTAAGAAGATAGCCACCTCGCCCTCACGTGGGTCATCAAGGACTTTGCCAGGCACGGGGACTCTGAGTCCTACAGAGTCTGGAATCCAGTACTCAGACCTGATTTAAACCATATTGGCCTCCGTCAATGTCGACCCAACAGGACCAACATAGACCAGTTGTTCGGCAGAGGTCCGAGAGTTGTCCTTTCCAATGGAATGGATTCTACCACCCAACCATGGTCAAGAGATATCGGAAACGGCAGGCCTTTTAGACCCCAACCGCGAATCTACACTTTCAAGGTCTGAATCACCCCGAAAAGCCATTGGTTTAGGATCCTCGCCGAAAAAATCAAACATTTCAAACAGTACAGAGAAATGAAAGAAGAAAAAAGGATAGAGAAGGGTGGTCGAAGGAAGAACTCAAACGTATTAAAAATCGCTCGATTCAGGAAGCTTAAGATAGCAGCGACAGGAGACAAAGCAAATGGCCAAAGCAGCTAGGGCTCTCTCCCTTTTTATAAAGGTCCCAACTACAGGCATTAAATGCCACAGCCAAAAGAGCACTGCGGCACCGGCACTCAGCCATGTGGAGACCCCTCACTCTCCCGATGACTTGACTTCCCAAGTAGTGTCATGCGTCTGAGCCCTATAATTCGGGAAGCAAAAAGGCACCTTGCTAGCGCACTCCTCCTCGAGTGCGTCGTACCATCATCATGAATCTCCCTTGATCTCCTCACCTGCCGCTTATGTAATACCCCGTACTTTCCAATACTCGAGTGTTACCATGTAGATTAATTTAACATAAAAAAAAGTATATATAACCTAAATATATGCACTATGAAATATATATATATATGTAACATCCCGAAAAAATCTGTATTGAGACCCGAGTATCACCTCAGGCAGAAATCACTAAGGACCAAATCCTTTAGAAAATAGACAAAAATTAATTAAGTGTTAAACTGAATTAAACACTAGATTAGCTTGAACAACTTTCTATACGATCTGTAAGACCCAAAACTAGTAGAATTACCGACACTACATTGCCTAAAAACTTAGGAACAATCTCAAAACCCAGCTGCTCTCGAGAGCACACTGAAACTCCGTATCGGACCTGGACTGCACGTCGAAAGTCTGATTACTACAAAACTATACGGTTATGACTACCTTACTGGGCTTGATAACCATCTTCGAAATCAAATCTAAATAGCGTCCTGAAACGCACAACTTGAGCCCAGAGCAAAGTGTGTGAGAAATGCGAATATCTCTAGAAAATGAACTCAGATTTAAGTAAATTTGGCCATTCGCTTGCAAGTCAAATTTAAGGTTTCAGACCATCAGAATCTAACTCAAATACACTCTCGGATCAGGAAAATTTCCCTACACAAGTTAGTGTACTTGTGGCCCTGATTGAGTGATGACGACCGTTGAACTGAAACTGGTCCGCCACTGTCGATCCACAAATCCAATCAAATTGAAAACTTAACTTGGCATAGATCCATTGTCAGGGAACTTTTCTTGTACCGTATGCAGAAAAGGGGCCTCCAGATGAGCTCCGTTGGCCTAAAACAGCCGACTTTTGGCTATAACCTAAGTATACCATAGCCCTGGGGCCATCGAGATCAGTTCTAGGCCTATATAAAGACCTAAATCCACCCCTCTCTCATTCCAAATGAACTTTAAACCCTATGAGAGAGAAGAGAGAAGAAAAGAGAGAGGAGAAGAGAGAGAGAGAGAGAGAGAGAGAGTTAGGGATCGTTGTTGGGATTCAATCCCACCGCTCCATGTGTTAAATCAACCTTCACGTATTGCTATTCCGGTGATTCCAATTCCGTTCTTGGGTAAGAAATCCTAACCCTAACCTGTTTTAAGGATCCAAATAGAGAGAGTGATGAAATAGGTAACCTATTTCATGCTATAAGTTGCCGTTGTGCGGTAGATAAAGACATTGTGTTCGAACTGAGTTCGATACGAGTCTACCGGCGAAAGGTGTGGACTATAAATGTTTAGGTTATGGTTTTCAAGGCTTTCAATGTCAGTTAATGATTTATGACTGACTTGATTGCTGTCACATGCACTTAGATGCGATGTTTTCCGCATATTACACATATATGAACTATGTTAAATATAATGCATTCCATATGTTTGTTGAAATGTTTGAATGAATTTATTATCATGATTTGTACTTGTCATGACTATTAATCTTAAATACACGCTTGTTGTATGTATAACAACTCCTTTGTGAAAGGATTTGCTATAATATATGTTACAACTATATTAGGGTATGTACGTAGTAATGTGTATGCTGTGTTTGATAAAATGCCTAAATAAGTAATTGTTCGTTGGATTGGGATTATTAAGGGTGGTGAGATAGGTTTCTCACTACCTTATCTACGTGTATAAATTCTTTCATGTAATCTACCTTACTACTACGTGATCTGTGAATGAAATACATATGTATGGTAATATACTCACTACGTGTTTGTTAAAATGCTCGAATGAGATTTTGTCGATGGATTGTACTTACTACGTGCATTAAGATGGGATCCTTAGTTCCCTTAGTCATATGAATAAGTTTTCTTCATGTATTGTAAATCATCACTATATGATTCATGTATAGCATGCCTATGTGTGATAACATGTTCTATGAGTTTTGATAAAATGCTTATATGAATGTCATGTTTTGATTGTTTGTTAAATGCCTATATGATTATCACATGTCTCCATGTGCTGCACTTGAGTGTGATTGGGACTACTACATAGTCCAGGCAATTGGTAACAATTCCTGTTGAGTGGCCGAATTAGTCTTGCCATATTTAATGCGTTCAGTGAATCCGAGTCATACGATGATTGTCGACAATGGTACCATGTCGATTAATTCAGCGTATGCTCATACCAGTCGAACTTGTCTAATAAACCGATTGGCCTATTGTGTGTTTACCATGTATGGACATTATTGCTTGAATCTAAGGTACCCCTTACCAATGCAAACTCATTTCAACCATAGTACCAAGATCTGCTAAGACTCATGAGTCGAGCATGGTGGTATAGGACACCATGGTCAAGCTGTCGGCCTACACTGGGGTGACAAGCCTCCCCATAGTGACCAGTGAGCAACCCAAACTCATGAGCCGAATACGGTGGTATGAGACACTATATTTGAGTTGTCGGCCTACGCTAAGGTGACAAGCCTTCCCGTAGTGACCTGGAGTACATACGAGGCCTACCCCGAGGCAGCCTTCCTGTGGTCCCTAGTCGGGTTGGTGACGAGCCTTCAAAAATAGACTGTCAGTCGGTAAGGCGTTGGTGGTCGTAACCTTGAGTATAAACTAAGGCCTATACCGAGGTGATGAGCCTCTTCGTAGTAACCTGAACTTGCCTATCCACTGCTTTTAAATCAGGGGTGACGTTGCCCTATAACTTGCATATCGTATATGATTAACTAGGATTGACGACCCTAGATGGATCATTGTTTGGGTTAATGATATAAAGGGAGGTACCTTAGCTTCCTGAACCTTCTGTATGAATAAGTCTAATTAAGAACTTCGCTAATCACGCACATGCACTGCATCGCATGTGCCTTTAGCGTTGGAGTTGAGCACAAAGGAAGGGGTGCAACCCACGATCGTGAGATGATGTCGCAGAGGGAGTGTAGGCGAGAGCATGCATCATTAACACATATCATCCTTGCATTAATCAAAGTACCTAGGAATGCTTGTTGTATTGCTTTATCATTACTGCTTGACTGAATTGATAACATGTTAACCTTTGCCTTATAGGTCCACTGAGTTGATCACTCACACCCACTCTAGGATGGTGTTTTAAAACACCAACCCGACCTTGTTATAGTTGCAGATGATGATGAGGCTTATGTAACGGAGCCTGACTTCTATGATGACGAGGAGGAGTTCTCCTACATGCAACAGCTATAAGGCGAGTCTATGTAGACCATGTTCTGATCGACGAGGTTACAGAGATGCTGACTAGATGCCACTACACTTGTTATTTTGTATTTTAGAATACACATGTATATTCATTTTGTCCATTTTGGGAGTATACATGTATATATTTAACCTGATAATGTTCACACTCTAGAGACCTATAACAAGGTATATGGTATATATATCTATCACAGTCTTCCGCTGCTTAAATTTAATCATCTCTGGAGTATGATATGCTAATTTAGCTTAATCCCATTCATGTTTAAGGTGCTAATACAGATAACATTTAATCATCATTATCTATGTTGCATAAGTGATGCGTTAGAACTCGGGAGTTGGGCTCCTGCTCGACCCTCGATTTTCAGGGCATTACAATATACCTTGTAAAGATTTAAAATTTCATGCTAAAATGATATGTACGTATTTAATGTATATAAGATATTATGAAAATAATATTATATTAAATAAACATAATGAATAAAAATTTCACAACATAAAATCAAATTATAAATAATAACATAGCATTGAATATCTCTTATGAGTATGTATACAAAAAATCATTAGACACTTTAATAGAATTATATATTATTTAACAATGTTATCAAATACAAATAAAATTTTAATTTTATGACATTGTACAATCTTCATTTCATTTATATGATAATATGATATTGTATATTATAAATTATATATATTAATGAATGTTGAACGACAGCATGTAATTAGTACTATGTTAATATTAATATTATATTTATACATATGTATGAGATTTTAAACATTGTAATTATAAGTAATACATGAAAATAATGAAAATTATATTAATATTGGTATCGGTTAGTAATATATGACGAAAGCCTTATAAATGGCCCATTAGGAACTTTTAACCGTTGATGTTTGATTTTGGGAAGATCCGGCCGTCAGATCAACGAAAGCCTACCACCAGAACTAGAAATCAATTTGCATGGCCCACCTGAGTTTTAGATTAGCCATATCCCTGGGCCCAAGGCCAAAAATGAGAGAACTAAAGAGATGGATGGAGTGGATTTATCATAAACATCACCATGGGCCCCACAAGGGCATGCATGTACACCAGTGCAATAGCACCTAAGGTGCACTAGATCGTCAGCTCGGGCAACACGGGTCGGACCCGCAGTTTCCAAGAATAGAGAGACACCTCTCTCCCGCTCGGCTTCAATTGAAACGGACGTCGTCCATGTGATTCGCAAATGGCCCACCACGACCATCCTCTTGGGTGATCAATCCATCCATCATGTTAGGGCATGGCCCCTACCAAAACCTAACCATTTTGGCACGTTGAAACCTGCAAACGTGCACACAATTTCAACTAAACGTGGCTGAGAGAGTGGACATGTTTGTGCTTCCAGTCATCCCAAAACCCGTTCGTCATGATCAGGGTGAGCCACTTTCAACCAATCCAAATCGTCCATTGGGTAGAGGACTCCCATTTGACCAAACCCACATCGTTCGTACGTGCCTGTGCACACGCGCACGCGCGCAAACAGAGCCCAACAGAGCCATGCAGCACTTCCGAAAAATGGAAAAACTTCCATTTCCATTTTTGTTTACCAGCAGGCGATCCGCGTGAACGGGAACCTCTCAATCCCAACCGTTTATCCTAGCACATCTCGAACCTCCATTGCTGCCACACAGACCATGGTTTTTAAAAAAAAAAAAAAAACCAATGGCCGCTTTCAGTTTTAGGAGTGTACTTAGCAGTTTTAGGCAGATTTAATCAGGGTCGTTCGTTGCCCATCTAAGGGTTGAGAGATAGTTAGGGAATGCCTAAAAGGCCTGAGGGTGAGCAACAGGAACTCACCCTCCATTGTTACAGCAGCATTGAGAAAAACAGGGAGAAAGAGAGAGAGAGAGAGAGAGAGAGAGAGAGAGAAAACAGGGGGTGCGGCTCGAGTGGGCTGTGTTGCCGCACCACCTCCTAGCTAACAAAGCTGGCTCGGTCTGAGCCTCTGATAGAGAAAGGAAGAAGAAAGAAACGGAAAGGGAGAAGAAGGAAGGAAAGAAGGAGAAGAAGATTTGCTAGAGAGAGAGAAGAAGAGGATGTGGCTGTCGCTCCACCTGCGGCTCAAGCCAAATTTGAGCAGGCCGATCGACTCGCTAATTGGGCTGAGGCCGGTCGTCCAGTGGTTTTGCTGGACCTATAACAGATGAAAGAAAGGGAGAAACAAGAAGTGAAAGAAGAAGTAGAGAGAGAAGGGGAGGAAGGAAAACAGGGGGAAGGAAGGAGTAAGCGGACGCTGGCTCAACCCAAACCGGGTTAACTCACCAGCCAGCGTCGAGTCAAGCTGGATTCAGGTCGGGTAAGGCCCAGCTGTTGCCAACCAATGGCTATCAAAGCCTACACCCGATAGCGGAAGTAAGCACGCTTGAATCTTGTATTCTAAAGACTCCTTACCAATTCAACTCAACTAGTTTCGTTAGCTACCATGTAGGTGAGTTCAGGTCCAGCTTTCACATGTTTAGGATAGTCAGGATAAGTCCCTGTACTTACCACCTACCTTTGATGGCCAAGAAACGTTATGGGCCACACCTTATGTGAGACCCATATCCTAGCCCGTACCATTTTGTAGGCTTCCGCGGTCCTCCCGGTCAAATTCCAGTGACCTGCGATCTATTATCAGCATTTGCACGCGATCCTAAGTCATGTCTCATATATTAGAGTCGGCTCAACTTGAAACTTGTACCCTTGCGACTATGTCGTCGCCACGGTTCTGATGCCACATCTCGCGCACTGATCCGATACTCGGGCTAGGAGATGTGGGCCCACATTCAATTAGAGGAAAACGCCGCGCATTGCAAAACCCAAGAGAAATGTCTTATCAATCACATCGATCAATCAAGTACCATATCACATTATGTCATGTACCAACACCCATTCATATCTCACGTAAAGTCAACTCTCTCTTACAAACAAGTATACCCATCACTCACTCACCCATCACACCTCATCACTCACCCATCCCTCTCTCTCTCTTACAATCTCTCTCTCTCTCATCTCTCTCTCTTATTTCTCCCAAGCACCATGAGAGCAACCGTCCAAGCTTCCATGGAGAAGCTAGTGTGGCACACCTTCCTACCTTCCATCTCCACCATCCAAGTCCAATCTCAATCGTTGAAAATGCACCCCTTAGAGCTCTAGATCGCATCAGTGGAAGGAAGAGTCTAAGATCTAACGGTGGGTGATTCTATTATTTGATTTTATGATTTAAGGGCCACATATGTGGGACCCATCTTGATGTATGCATTGTTTAAAGAGGGACCCAAAGTGGCAGGGTCCCTCCATCACTCGTCTCTTTCTTTCTCTCTCTCCCTCTCTTTCATCTTTTTGTGATGATGTGGCCATTGGCCCACCCAAATGGACCCCACCATGAAGTATGTATTTTATCCAAGCCATCTAGTAAGTGGGCCCACCTTTTTACCATTTTGGTTGAAAGGAAAACACTAATATCAGCTGGATCCTTAAGTGGGGCGGCCCACATGCGTAAACCCCACCTTGATGTATGGCTTATCCACACCACTCAGTCATTTGGTGGCCCACTTGGGCAGGGCCCACCCCCTGGTAGCACGCCCATAGGTGGGGCCCACCTTAAATATGTGTTTTATCCAAACCATCCAGCATCCAGGGACGTTGGACATAGTAATACAGTGAGGTGTAAACTGACAGTGAGGTGTACTCACCGGCTTTAAATATATCAATATATTAATATAATATATTTTATATAAATATATGTTATGGTGGGCCCTACATGGGACCCACTGTCTTTACTTTGAAACAAGAAGAATCGCTTTACTGCCTATATAGCTACTTTATTGACGTCAGCAGGGTCTGTGGGACCCAGCTGTGTGGACGTCATCCACACCATCCGTCTGTCCATTTACATGGACCCACTAGATTCATGTATTATATGTTACACTGCCAATTTACTGTTGTGGGGCCCACCTTGCACATGTGACACATGCGAGGTGGGAACCACCTTAATGTAAGTGTTTTTAATCCACACCGTCCGTCCTAGGCGTTCCGAGCCTCTGGACGTTGCTTTTTTAAAATATAATATTATATATAATTATATTATATTATATCTGGTGGCCCCAGGTGGGAAACACCTATGATATGTATTATATATAATATACATCTATGTGTATATCTGGTGGGCCCCACGTGGGATCCACCTGAGATATGTATTATAATATATATATATAATATAATATAATATAATACATATCTATATGTATATCTGGTAGGCCCCACGTGGGACCCACCTTGGTGTAAGTATCTTATATCCACACCATCCGTATTTGGATGGTGGTAAGTGCAGCACACCATGATGTATGTGTAATCCATTCCGTCCATCCATTCACCTGGACTAGTGGGCCACACGTGTGGACCTACCTTAGGATGGAAGCTGACTGGCTGGTGTACTTTACATCAGCTATATGGCTGATGTATTGACGTCAGCAAGTTATGTGGGTCCCATCTGAACCGTGGACACCACCTTGATGTATTCATTTCATCCACACCGTCTAGATAGTGTTGGACGGTGTTGGACAATGTTTGAATGGTGCAGATTTACATGGACAATGTTTGGACAGTGCTGATCATCATTAGTGGGCCATGTGCCCCATAAAATGATAGTGTGCAATGATACACATGTTACACCTACAACTATTGAAATGACTTTTGGTGTAGCCCATGTGATGAGGCCCACCTTGATGTATTTGTGGCCATCCATGAGGCCCGCCTTGATTGTATGTATTTTGTATCAACCATCCATTTGACAAGCTATGTGGGGTGCACCGCGATGCATTTATGATCCACACCATCCAGCTATTAGGTGGACCACACAGTAGAAAACAGTGGTGAATTGAACAGCTACCCTTGAAACCCCTTTTAGGTCACAGAAGCTTTGGATCTGTATGAAATTTATTTTACCTCTTATTCAGGTCTTTGTGACCTTATAATCAGATTGGATGGAGAGTATATGGTGGGCCCTACCTTAATGTATTTATGGCCCATCCGTGGGGCCCACCCGGATGTATTTGTGGCCTATCCATGAGGCCCACCTTGATGTATTGGTGGCCCATCCGTTAAGGCCCGCCTTAATTGCAATTGTGGCCCATTTAATGCAGCCCATTATGATGTATTTCTGGTCCATTTGGTGCTGCCCATTTGATATATTTGAGGCCCACATGATGCGGCACATTTGATGTATTTAAGGCCCACATGATGCGGCCCATTGATGTATATGAGGCCCATTAATGCTGCCCGTTGATACGGCCCACTTGATGTATATGGGCCCATTGATGCCGCCCACTTGATGTATATGAGGCCCATTGAGATGTATTTGCGGCTCATGGGTTGAGGCCCAATGTAATGTATATAAGGACCATGAGTGAGCTCAATGGGACGTATGTGAGGCCTTTGTGTGGGCCGAAAGTGATGTATATGAGGCCCATTGTGATGTAAGATTCCACTATGATGTATGTAATGATGTTTATGGCGGCCACTGCTTGGGACTGATGTTGGTTGAATGTCCACATTGATGGGCAATGATGGTTAGATGTCTATATTGTGACCTTCCCTTAGGCCTTGTTAGGCCCACTCTCACTGATTCCGATTGTCGATACCGATTTCGATTTCGAGGCCGATTATCAAGGTTAATTTCTATTGTTGATTCTGAATCCGATTGTCGAGGCCAATTCTGATTATCGAGGCCGATTCCGATTGTCGATGACAATTCCGATTCCAATTGTTGAGGCCAATTATCTAGGTCAATTCTGAGTCTGATTCCAATTGTCAAGGCTGATTATCTAGGTCGATTCTGATTCTGATTGTCGAGGTCGATTCCGATTGTCGAGGCCGATTATCGAGGTCAATTTCAATTATCGATACTAATTCCGATTGTCGAGGCCAATTTCGATTGTCGAGGACGATTCCGATTGTCGAGGTTGATTCTGATTCTGAATGTCGAGGCCGATTCCGATTCTGATTGTCGAGGCTGATTATTGAGGTCGATTCCGATTATCCATACCGATTTCGATTATCGAGGCCGATTGTTGAGGCCGATTCCCATTCCAATTGTCGAGGTTGATTGTTGAGGCTGATTCCTATTGTTGAGGCCAATTGCATAGGCCGATTGTCGAGGTCAATTATCGAGGCTGATTCTGATTGTCGAGGCTGGATATCGAGGCCGATTGTCGAGGCCCAATGTGATATATATGCAGCCCATATTTGAATCTCGTTGTGATGTGTATTCAGCCCGTGTTTAAGGCCCAATGTGATGTATATGAGGCTTATGTGATGAGGACCATTGTGATGCATTTAGAGGCCAAGCGATAGAGCCCATTGTGATGTATGTTAGGCCCATCATGATGTGTATTAAGCCCTTGAGTGAAGCCCATGATGTTGTATATTTGGCCCTTGTGTGAGGTCATGGGTCCACTATATGTTAGGCTCTATGTGGGTCATTCCTTGGGAGCAATGTTGGTTAAATGTCCACATTGTCGAGGTCGATTGTCGATGCCGGATATTGATACAGATATATGAGTATGTGACAGCATGGCATCATGATACATCCCCATACGCTTCATCTGCATGTTTGTTATGAGATATGGTTGACCATTGCATATGTCATTGGGCAGGTTGTTATGAGACTCCCTGATAGGCGGAGGTTATCTCATATGAGCACACGGTATGTGTAGGATTCTTGCATGACTAAATTGTATGACTCATGTACCTTACATTATGTGTTGTGATTACTGTATGCCCTAGCGACATCAGGGTCGTATCCTCTACAGGCATATCATGGATGGCCAGATGGGACACCGAAAATCTATTATTAGCATTAGGCTACCATAGATGGCCCTGGGTGAAAATTCCTAAACCCTCTTGGTACCAAAAGATGCCCTAACATGGAGACCGAGTTTATACATGAGCGCCCGAGTGTCAAATACCAAGAGGTCGCATCTCCCACTGTGTAGTGGTCGGTTGGGAGGGGGTGTGGCCTTACCCGCCTGAGGGAGTAAGCATAGCTAGGCTGAGTTTGACCAACTCCTAAATTGGTCCGCTATCAACGAGCCAGGTAGGCATTGGTATACTGCTGGTAAGCGGGTAGTGAGGTCTTTTTCACTCGCTGGTTTGCGCGGCCTACAAGGGTGGTAGCCAGTTTGGAGTGTACTAGACTCCAGTAATGATCCCAGAGATGTATAGTATTATTATGTGGACTTATTGAGCAGGAGTTGCACATTCATTCATTCATTCATTCACTATCCACTCGAGCTGGTGGTGCGCAACTATTTATTACGTGTACCTTCGTAATGGCCAGGATTTTGGTTGGGGCGCGCGACTAACCTGAGATCAGGAGTTTACCACATTGAGTCTGACTATCCAAATTTAGGTATGAGACTGGTTTGGATAGAAGTTCCTTGTGGTGGACCCCATAGCCTTCGATACTACATACTATCATCCCGACTTCACACTCTAGCTTGATCATTTCATTCGCATCACATATTGCATTGCATCCTCAGCACATAGTATTCGTCTTACTGTCTCCATATTGCATAGCTGATCTACATTGGTTTATTATATTTTTGCATCGCATAGCCTGGATAAGGCTGATGGTATTTATGGGCCTACCAGCATGTTTTCGCGTTATTTTGATATTGTATGATCTATAGGCTTGTTAGTATTTTCGTTTACTCTGATTACTCTAATATTGCTTACTTGGCACTTATGTTGTGCACACTTTCACCACCCACTAAGTTTTCTATAAGCTTATGCACGATAGATGCGTGCAGGTGGTGTTAGGTTGCAGCAGCGTTGAGCTTGAAGCATGCAACGGACCTTTGGAGCTTTGATTTTCAATATATGTATTTCCCTTTCAGCATTGTATTCAAATGATTATATTAGTGGATATGTGATGATGATGTTGCCTTTGTGATTTGGGTAAACTTGTGGTTATGCTCCTTACGAGATAAATGTACGTTAAAAAATCCTCCTTGTAGGATCTCAGGATCAGAATCTGGTGTATGGGTGCTGGGAGCCGAGAATGGGGTACTACGGAGGCAGTCGGCACCAGATTCAGCAATCGGGATTCCTGTGAGTTCGATCTTCTGGTTTGGGGCGTGACAGAAGATGGTATCAGAGTATAACTTGGTAATACCTGAAGATAACATCACATATCTACTAATAGCTACCCTGCACTCTATGATTGTTGAGAACCTAAAATGGTTAAATCCCCAAGCTCGAATAACTTAGAGATTTTCTGACATAGCTCCCTACCGTTGAGATTATGAGGCTGCATAGTTTCGATCATTGCTGATCGGGGATCCGAGGTTCAATGGGATCATCGTAGTGTTAATGAGGTGTCCTGAGAACGGGAGACTGTGATTCGCGAGCGTTATTCTCATCTCTTCGATGTTTGATTATGCATAGAATTGTATTTCGAATGCCATGTTTCCTCATTCTTTTGAGTTTTGCATATACTAAAAATTTTGAGGACAAAATTTTTTTAGGTGGGGAGAGCTGTAAGACCTGTATCCTAGCTCGTACCGTTTCGTAGGCTTTCGCGGTCCTCCCAGTCGAATTCCGGTGACCTATGATCTGTTATCGGGGTTTACACGTGATCCTGAGTCATGTCTTATATATCAGAGTTGGCTCAACTTGAAACTTATACCCTTGTGACCGTGTCGTCGCCGCGGTTCTGATGTCACGTCTTGCGCGCCGATCCGATACCCGAGCTAGGAGATGTGGGCTCGCGTTCAGTTCGAAGAAAATGCCACGCATGCAAAACCCAAGAGAAATGTCCCATCAATCACATAATTAATGAAGTACCATATCACATCATGTCAAGTACAAACACTCATCCCTCTCTCATCTAAAGTCAACTCTCTCTTACAACCAAGTACACCCATCACACCCCATCACTCACCCATCCCTCTCTCTCTCTCATTTCTCCCAAGCACCATGAGAGCAACCGTCCAAGCTTCTATGGAGAAGCTAGTGTGGCCCACCTTCCTACCTTCCATCTCCACCATCCAAGTCCAATCTCGACCATTGAAAATGCACCCCTTGAAGCTTTAGATCGCATCGGTGGAAGGAAGAGTCCAAGATCAAACTGTGGGTGATTCTATTATTTGATTTTGTGATTTAAGGGCCACATATGTGGGACCTATCTTGATGTATGCTGTTTCAAACAAGAAACAAATGCATTCGATTTGGGGATTATCTTATCTAAATATAATAAAGAAAAAGTTCATTTAGAATAATCATCGTATTATTAATACTAAGTTCATTTACATCCTCAAGCATCCCTTGATTCTAAGATAGATTATTCGATAATACAAAAATCAATAAAGTTCAAATGTCCAAGTCAGATGTCAAATCCGGCAGCACTTCGACTTGTGATTTGATCATCTCTTTAAGAGGAATATGGCATAAATCTCTTCAACTGATTTCTTCTCTTAAAGCTTAGACAAAAGAAAATTTGGAGACTTTAATCATTTCAGCAGCATGTCGGCATCATAGCATCATAGACTACAGGGCAGTCTGGTTGCGCGGACCCACGCAACCAATATGGTTTGCCCAGACCCGTGCCAGCCACCGGCTTCTCATCTTCTCTACTTCTCCAAAATCTTCGATCCCCATAAATGAAGGGGGGAGGGGTATTTATAGGCCTTCACACATGTGAAACCTCGATTTTGGTGTCATTGGCCCACTTTCCACTACTTTGGATCTTTTTCAGAGAACAAGCCCTGAAAATCAGTTGAGCAAACCTGCGCAACTAATATTTTGGTTGCGCGGTCTTGCGCAACGGATATCGTTTGCGCGGACCCGCGCTAACCACTCTAAAGTCATTTTGTTCTTCTTCTTTTTCTGTTTTCTTTCTTCTTTTCAATTTTCTGTTGCTTCAATCCTTTCTTCATTTTTATGCCTCAACAGATGCCCCCTTGATCCTTTCTTTGTTTCCCCAAAATCAAAGAAAAAGGATCAATTTCTTCATCATGAAAGTGTTTGTGCGGACCCGCGCAACTGACAGTCGTGTACCATACTCAACCTCATATAGCATAAATACCCTAGACTTCATTTGTTCTTCACTTGCTTCAGACTGTGACAAACCTTTGTCGCTCCGAATCTTTCCCGCGCAACCTATTTTGTTTGTGCAAACCCGCGCAACTGGTTTCTCGTTCACGCAAGACATCCAGTTGCTGCGCTGCCTCACGTAAGGGACTTCATCTGTGCGAACTCACGCAACCTAATCTCGCTACAAATTTTCTTTACTTAGAAATTTTCTGAACTCTGAGACCCTTCTGGTCTTAGCATCCTCTAGACTTTGACACTCTTTTTTGCAAATCTAACTCCTTCCAACATGCATCGCTCTTAAACCCCTTCTCAAAAAAGGAAGAACCATCCATCCTCCTCAGAACCCGAAAAACTTCTTCACCACTCTTGGAAGTACATAGAAATTAATGAAGAAACTTTAGATCTTCATAACCCTTTCACCAGCGATCAAACTATTATTCCTATCAATCTGCAACATCATTGGTCAATCTTACATAGTGAACCTTTCGATCGTCAGAATATCTTTGTCTCTCTAGACAATTGGGTTAGAAAAGAGCCTAAGATCTTGACAGGATGTTTGGAAGGAAATGGACACTACCAAAGAGAAGGCAGAATTCATAAGATGAGATTTTTGTGCCCATATTATGCTCCTCAACAACCTTCCCCCACCCATTATTTTGAGACAACTCAACAACTATACTTCTCCAAGAGATGCCTTGGAATACGGAGAACTTCTCAGCTACAGGACTCGTGTCTCTTCGCAGTTTCTATAGTGCCTGGGCTCGTGCTGTTGTTCAGAAGCATACTGCCATTCTGGAGCAGATTTCTCTTTCCAATGCCATCATAGCCACATCTGAACATTTCCATGCGGATGCTGCTATTTTCAGGGGCTTTCTCAACCATTGGTCTCCGATCACCAATTCATTTCATCTTCCTTCAGGTGAAATGAGCATCACTCTCTGGGATCTATTTTGCATAGTAGGTCTCCCCATTATGGGTGACATTTTCGATGCATATGTGCCTTCTAATGGAGAGTTTACTCTAGCATTGGTGGGAGGGGATACATCCAAGATCTTTGGAACCACCCTTGAACTCTTCAGTACATTAGCCAACTTTCCTCATCCTGATCGCATTACTTCTCTCGAATGGTTGGCTTATTTTTCTCGAAAGTTGTGGTACATTATTCTCCTTTCGATCTCTATTTCTGTAATTTTAATATCGAATGATTTTAGCCTGATCATCATATCTTCATCTTGACAGCTTCACAGATCATAACCTTTCAGAGCTCAAGGCCATTCACAAGAATATCAAGCATACTACGGAATATAGTCCCTCTTACGAACTAGCCGCCTTTTTAGCTTATTGGTTAAGCTTGGTGATATTCCCGGATTCTGATCAAATGGACATCATCGGCCTTCCTTCTTTGTAGTCGCAAGCGCAATGGCAGAAGGTCGTAAATATTCGTTAGCTCCTTTAGTTCTATGCTCCCTTTATCGCGCTTTTGGAGATGTCATTCTTGGTCCAAAGGATCCTGCCTCTAAATCTTTTCCTGTCTACACTCCATGGCATTTCTTTGTAGGCTGGCTAGGGGTATACTTTCCTTGCACATTTGCTGATTCTGAAAGAGCATACTTGAACCCTAACCAGCTTCCTCTTCAACATTACCAATCGAGAGATATGATTAGGAAATCAAATGGATGGGTCTCCAGAAGAATAGAAAGCAATGATCCCATCGACTTTCATCAATTCATAATGTTTAGCTATCCTGAAGACGTATAAGCTATCGACGATGATTTTATCTCATTCGGTGAACATTCTTTCCTTATTTCTATCAGATCCAGTACCCTTCCTCTGAGAGAGAATAGCGCATTCTGGCGTGAACCATATTATCCAAATAGATTCGCCCACCAGTTCAGGTTTGATCAAACTGTACCAAAGACTTGTGATGTCGTCACCAGAGCAATGAGGAGTTATGGCATTGGGCCATATAATTGGGCCCTAATATGGAAGCAACTTTTGAACGTTCACACTAGATCACATTTCCTCATTCCTAGTTACGACTATCCAGTTAGGGCTTCTTACTGTTAGATGCGTTGGTGGGTCCATCAATATTACTTGGTAAATCAATGTTACCTAGTGAATCATGCTATATGGATCCCTCCTCCTCAGTTGAAAGATTACCAGAAGGACCAAGGTATCGGCTATTTTGAAGAAGTGAATAATGCTCCCTCCTCAGGCCAGCTTTGCATAAGAATCTCTTTGGATGATGACGCTCATGAAGTAAAGCCTGCTGATACTCTTGAAGGATGGATAGCTTTTGGCACTCCTTTAAGGGACACCCACAAATCTCCAACAGTGACTAATGATTCTTTACAATTCTTCCCTCAAAAAGGAAAAAAGCGGAGGAGCATCGTTCCACACCTCAGAAAGATAAACATATTGTTATTGAAGACTCGTCCTCTTCAGAAAAATAAGCATATTTTGGGACATTTGATTCAGTACAGAAAGTTTTGAATATTGAACATTTTGATTCAAACTTAACGTAATCATGGTTTATGTTGCGTGCTTGTTTGTTCTAAACATGAATATCTCATGATTTTTGTAATTACATCAAATAATCAGCATATTTGAGAACATTTCATCTAGTCATGTATCCTCTTCAGAAAGTATCGCAATATTTTGAGACGGTCTATGTCATTATTTATTGCAAGCATATTTATTTTCTCTCATATGAAATATTCTGGAAGCACTGCGAGATATTTTAATGGAGCATAACAAAATAAAATAAATATCAACATATTACGACCGTTAGTTTAGAGTTGTCTATGTGATTCTTGTTTTAATAGGCGGTACTAAGTTTCAATTTAGTTAAATGATCACACACAGTTTAAGCTCTTGAGTAGTGGAGCCACCCAGTTTTTTAGACTCTTGAGTAGTGGAGTCGGGTCTCACGTGATAGTCTCTGTAACTCTTATGAGTTCACTGAACTTCTCACTGCTTGGTGAGTTCACAAACCGCGATCCATCAAAGGGGCCCAGTGAAGGTACCAGGGCCGTGAACTCGGTTGGATTTACGCATAGGGTTGGCCGCAGTAACTCTCTAGAGTTCACAGGGCACACAAGGCGACCTTTGGGGTACTAAATCCAGGGTCGCCAGTCCATCAATGAGTAGGCTTAGGCCCTTCCTCATAAGTTACTACTAAAACCAAGCCAAGGATTTGGGGGGTCTTATGCATGGTTGCCCTATCTATGGTTAACGACCAAAGAGCACACACTACAGCCCGCTTTTTCTTCATCTGTAAGGTCGAGCCCATTCAAGGGAGAGCAATTTCATCTGTTCCCTATGATGCTACCGGAAAGCTATATAGACGACATGGGTGTTGTGCGTGATTAGTCATCGATGACTTTTTGGCCCTTTAAGACTTTTAGTCACTAGCTTCATCCACTGCCCTCATGGGGTATGTGTACGATGGCCTTCATGGGCTTTTTAAGACCACTGGCTTCTCGCCGCTGCCCAAATGGCGATGGAGACAGGCTTTATGCGTAGTTGGTCGTATAGGGCTTGGCTACGTTGCCTCAAGAAGTAAGCTGTTATCCCTGTCATTAGCTTTATATGTGGTTGGCTATATAGTTTATTCCACTGCCAAAATTGGTGAATCAATAATTGATATTTTTCCATTGTTGACAATGTTCAAAGAACACCCATATTATGTTTAAAATAGTGTATCAGCTTGACGATGATAGAAATTTTGAGTGACTAATAATGACAGTGATAGTTACTCAGCGATAGTCATCGATGCTTCGCGAATTCGACAATAATTGTCAGTGTTGTCGATGTCGGCAACAATCAGTAGTAATTATCAATAGCGGCGATCATCAATGCTTTTGATACATTTGAGAGACTTTTTCTTGAAAACCTGCACCTTTTATTCATTTACATGAGGGAAATACATGACTTCTATCTTTCACAGCTCCTTAACCCCCTTTTGATGTAGAGGCATTATGGCAACAGTCCTCTAGATCAAAATCAGAGCTATCTTTAGGGATAATACTTCTTGATGAAGCGCGCGTTGACCGGTATATTAATACCCCGTCCATCTTGATCAATCACTCTGTATGCTCCATTCGAATATACTTCCCTTATAATGTATGGCTCATCCCATTTAGGCTCAAACTTGCCCCCTGTTATACGGGTCACCACTACTGGTTTTTTCAACATTAGCACCATATTTCCTTTGTTAAAAGAGCGATACTTCACTTGTTTATCAAAAGCAGCTAATATTCTTGCTTGATACGACTGTAACCGTTGCTGAGCTGCCAAGCGCTTCTCATCGAGTAAGTCCAATTCTCTTAGTCTTATCTTTGCATTTTCATCATCTGTGATTGACTGATGTACGGCTACTCTGAGTGACGCGACTTGTGTTTCGATTGGGACAACTACCTCAACACCATAAACAAGTAGTATGGTGTTGCACTTGTCGTCGTTCGGTGGGTGGTTCTATACGCCCATAATGCTTCTTGCAACCTTTCATCCCAATCTCGCTTGTTTCCTGTCACTGTTTTCTTCAGTATCTTGACTATCATTTTATTAAACGCCTCTGCTAATCCATTGGTCGGTGGATAGTAAGGTGTTGAAAACGAATGACGAATGCTGAATTTCTGACATAGCCTCCCCAGCAGAGTTGTCATTTTATTTTGAACAAGAAACAAATGCATTCGATTTAGGGATTATCTTATCTAAATATAATAAAGAAAAAGTTCATCTAGAACAATCATCATATTATTAATACTGAGTTCATTTACTTCCTCAAGCATCCCTTAATTCTAAGATAGATAATTCGATAATACAAAAAATCAACGAAGTTCAAATGTCCAAGTCAGATGTCAAATCCGGCAGCACTTCAACTTGTGATTTGATCATCTCTTTAAGAGGAATATGACATAGATCTCTTCAACTGATTTCTCCTCTTGAAGCTTGGACAGAAGAAAATTTGGAGACTTTAATCATTTCAGCAGCATGTCGGCATCATAGCATCATAAACTACAGGGCAATCTAGTTGTGTGGACACGCGTAAGCCACCGGCTTTTCCTCACTCCTACCTTCAGTCTTCTCTACTTCTCTACTTCTTCTCCAAAATCTTCGATGCCCGTAAATGAAGGGGGGAGGGGGTATTTATAGGCCTTCACACATGTGAAACCTCGATTTTGGTGCCATGGGGCCCACTTTCCACTACTTTGGATATTTTTTAGAGAACAAGCCTGAAAATCAGTTGAACGAACCCGCGCAACTAATATTTTGGTTGCGCGGTCTCGTGCAACGGATATCGTTTGTGTGGACCCACGCAAACCACTCTAAAGTCATTTTGTTCTTCTTCTTTTTCTGTTTTCTTTCTTCTTTTCAATCTTCTTTTGCTTCAATCCTTTCTTCATTTTTTTGCCTCAACATATGCATTGTTTAAAAAGGGACCCATAGTGGTGGGGTCCCTCCATCACTCGCCTCTTTCTTTCTCTCTCTCCCTCTCTTTCATCTTTTTGTGATGATGTGGCCATGTGGCCCACCCAGATGGACCCCACCATGAAGTATGTATTTTATCCAAGCCATCTAGTAAGTGGGCCCACCTTACTGCCGTTTTGGTTGAAAGGAAAACACTAATATCAGCTGGATCCTTACGGCCCACATGTGTGGACCCCACCTTGATATATGTCTTATCCGCACCACTCAGCCATTTGGTGGCCCACCTGGGCAGGGCCCACCCCCCCTGGTAGCACGTCTGTAAGTGGGGCCCACCTTAAATATGTGTTATATCCAAACCGTCCAGCGTCCAGGGACGCTGGACGTAGTAATACAGTGAGGTGTAAACTGACAGTGGGGTGTACTCACTAGCTTTAAATATATTAATATATTAATATAATGTATTTTATATAAATATATGTTATGGTGGGCCCTACGTGGGACCCACCTGTGCTGCCTTGAAACAGTAGTTGCTGCTATACGCAGCTATATAGCTGCTTTAGTGACGTCATCAGGGTCTGTGGGACCCAGCTGTGTGGACGTCATCCACACCATTCGTCCGTCCATTTACATGGACCCACTAGATGTATGTATTATATCTTACACCGCCCATCTACTACTGTGAGGCCCACCTTGCACATGTGACACATGTGAGGTGGGAACCACCTTGATGTAAGTGTTTTTAATCCACACCGTCCGTCCTAGGTGTTCCGAGCCTCTGGATGTGCTTTTTTTAAAAATATAATATTATATATAATTATATTATATTATATCTGGTGGCCCCATGTGGGAACCACCGTGATATGTATTATATATAATATATAATATATATAATATACATCTATGTGTATATCTGGTGGGCCCCACGTGGGACCCACCTGAGATATGTATTATATGTAATATATAATATATATGTATATCTGGTAGGCCCCACGTGGTACCCACCTTGATGTAAGTATCTTATATCCACACCATCCGTATTTGGACGGTGGCAGGTGCAGCACCCCGTGATGTATGTGTAATCCACTCCGTCCATCCATTCACCTAGACTGGTGGGCCACACGTGTGGACCCACCTTGGGATAGAAGCTGACTGGCTGGTGTACTTTACATCAGCTATATGGCTGATGTATTGACGTCAACAAGTTATGTGGGTCCCATCTGAACCGTGGACACCTCCTTAATGTATTCATTTCATCCACACCATCCAGATAGTGTTGGACGGTGCAGATTTACATGGACAATGTTTGGACAGTGTTGATCATCATTAGTGGGCCATGTGCCCCATAGGATGATAGTGTGCGGTGATACACATGTTACACCTACAACTATTGAAATGATTTTTGGTGCAGCCCATGTGATGAGGCCCACCTTGATGTATTTGTGGCCATCCATGAGGCCCCACCTTGATTGTATGCATTTTGTATCATCCGTCCATCTCACAGGCTATGTGGGGCGCACCGTGATGCATTTATGATCCACACCATCCAGCTATCAGGTGGACCACATAGTAGAAAACAGTGGTGAATTGAACAACTACCCTTGAAACCCCTTTTAGGTCACAGAAGCTTTGGATCTGTATAAAATTTGTTTTACCTCTTATTCAGGTCTTTATGACCTTATAATCAGATTGGATGAAGAGTAAACGGTGTGCCCTACCTTAATGTATTTATGGCCCATCCGTGGGGCCCACCCGGATGTATTTGTGGCCGATCCATGAGGCCCACCTTAATGTATTGGTGGCCCATCCGTTAAGGCCCGCCTTGATTGCAATTGCGGCCCATTTGATGTGGCCCATTATAATACATTTCTGGTCCATTTAGTCTGCCCGTTAGATGTATTTGAGGCCCACATGATGTGGCCCATTTGATGTATATAAGGCCCATTGGTGCGGCCCATTGGTGCGGCCCATTGATATAGCCCACTTGATGTATATGGGCCCACTGATGCGGCCCACTTGATGTATATGAGGCCCATTGAAACGTATTTGAGGCCCATGGGTTGAGGCCCAATGTAATGTATATAAGGACCATGAGTGGGCCTAATGGGACGTATGTGAGGCCTTTGTGTGAGCCGAATGTGATGTATATGAGGCCCATTGCAATGTGAGATTCCACCATGATGTATGTAATGATGTTTATGACGGCCACTGCTTGGGAGCGATGTTGGTTGAATGTCCACATTGATGGGCGATGATGGTTAGATGTCCACATTGTGACCTTCCCTTAGGCCTTGTTAGGCCCATTCTCACTAATTCTAATTGTTAATACCGATTCTGATTCTGATTGTCTATGCCGATTATCGAGGTTAATTCCGATTGTCGATACCGATTCTGATTGTCGAGACCAATTGTTGAGGCCGATTCCGATTGTTAAGGCTAATTATCGAGGTCGATTCTGATGTTCATACCAATTCTGATTGTCGAGGCCGATTGTTGAGGCCAATTCCGATTTCGATTGTCGAGGCCAATTGTTGAGGTCGTTCCGATTGTTGAGGCCGATTACGATTGTTGAGGCCAATTGTATAGGCCAATTGTCGAGGTCAATTATCGAGGCTGATTCTGATTGTTGAGGCCGATTGTCGAGGCCCAATGTGATATATATGCAGCCCGTATTTGAGTCTCATCGTGATGTGTATTCAACCCGTGTTTAAGGCCCATTGTGACGTATATGAGGCCTATGTGATGAGGCCCATTGTGATGCATTTGAGGGTCAGGCAATGGGGCCCATTGTGATGTATGTTAGGCCCATCATGATGTGTATTAAGCCCTTGAGTGAGGCCCATACTGTTGTATATTTGGCCCTTATGTGAGGTCATGGGTGCACTATATATTAGGCTCTATGTGGGCCATTCCTTGGGGGCAATGTTGGTTAAGTATCCACATTGTCGAGGTCGATTGTCGATGTTGGTTATTATACCAATATATGAGTATGTGACAGCATAGCATCATGATGCATGCTCATACGCATCATCTACATGTTTGTTATGAGATGTGGTTGACCATTGCATATGTCAATGGGCAAGTTGTTATAAGAGTCCCTGATAGGCAAAGGTTATCTCGCATGAGTCCACGATATGTGCAAGATTGTTGCATGACTAGATTGTATGACTCATGCACCTTACATTGTGTGTTGTGATTACTGTACGCCCTAGCAACATCAGGGTCATATCTTCCACAGGCATATCATGGATGGCCAGACGGGACACCGAAAATCTGTTATCAGCATCGGGTTGCCATAGATGGCCCTGGGTGAAAATTCTTAAGCCCTCTTAGTACCAAAGGACGCCCCAACATCGGGACCGAGTTGATGCATGAGCACCCGAGTGCTGACTACCAGGAAGCCGCGTCTCCCACTGTGTCGTGGTCCATTGGGAGGGGGTGTAGCCTTACCCGCCTGAGGGAGTAGGCATAGCTAGGTTGAGTCTGACCAGCTCCTAAATAGGTCCGCTATCAATGAGCTAGGTAGGCATGGTATAATACTAGTAGGCGGGTAGTGAGGTCTTTTCAACTCCACTGCGCATCCTGCAAGGGCGATAGCCAATTTGGAGTGTACTAGATCTCAGTATGATCCCAGAGATGTACAGTATTATTATATGGACTTATTGAGCAGGAGTTGCACATTCATTCATTCATTCACTATCCACTCGGGCTGGTGGTGCGTAGCTATTTGTTACGTATACCTTCATAATGGCGAGTATTTCGGTTGCTGTGTGCGACTAACCTGAGATCAGGAGTTTACCACATTGAGTCTGACTATCCAAATTTAGGTATGAGACTGGTTTAGATAGAAGTTCCTTGTGGTGGACCCCGTAGCCTGTGATACTACGTACCATCATCCCGACTTCACATTCCGGCTTGATCATTTCATTCGCATCACATATTGCATTGCATCCTCAGCATATAGTATTTCGCTTACTATCTCTACATTGCATAGCTGATCTACATTGCTTCATCAGTATATGATATTGGTTTATTATATTTTTACATCGCATAGCCTGGATAAGGCTGATGGTATCTATGGGCCTATCAGCATGTTTTCGCATTATTTTGATATTGTATGATCTATGGGCTTGTTAGTATTTTTGTTTACTCTGATTACTCTGATATTACTTACTTAGCACTTACATTGTGCACACACTTTCACCACCCACTAAGCTTTTTATAAGCTTATGCACGATAGATGCATGCAGGTGGCATTAGGTTACAGCAGCGTTGAGCTTGGAGCATGCAGCAGACCTTTGGAACTTTGATTTTCGATATATGTATTTCCTTTTCAGCATTATATTCAAATGATTATATTAGTGGATATGTGATGATGATGTTGTCTTTGTGATTTGGGTAAACTTGTGGTTATGTTCCTTACGAGATAAATGTACGTTGAAAAATCCTCCTTGTAGGATCCCAGAATTGGAATCTGGAGTATGGGCGCTGGGAGCCAAGAATGGGGTACTATGGAGGCTGTCGGCACCAGATTCGATAATCGGGATTCCTATGAGTCCGATCTCCGGGTTTGGGGCGTGACACCTTAACTCATAGTAGCCCTCACTGAGCCACATACTCAGTGGGCCACGACACATGTCATAGGATGGGCCGCACCTGAGATAAATCTCAGTGGGCTACATCAAACGTCCAATGCAGTGGGCCCTGGGGTTTGGATCAACCAGCTAGACTAAAGCAGGCCCAGCTCAGCCCCACCCTTAAAACCTTTAAGCTGGGCCGAGACCGATCCGGCCCAGACAGTTTTCTGGGCCCCACCATGAAGTTTGAAAACATCTAACCCGTCCAACATGTGGGTTTTGGTTTGAGCCCGATTGTAGGCCTAATCTACCTTTGCCTAGATAGCTTAGATGTGCATAATCCCATCATTGGGTAGATGGGCTTGGAGAAGTTGCACTTTGGAGAGTGCATACATGATCCAATCAGTTTCATTTGGGAACTTTCCAAAACAAAACCTATGACCCATGTAACCACACTATCAGCTTTTGTACATGAGGTTACTGATCAATGCATGTAATTGCCTTGGCCACAAGTGTTGGGCCTAACCCCATAGGCGCAGGCCCAGTTCAGGCCTTAGCTTTGGCCCATTTAGGCCTAGCCCAGGTAACGTTGATTGGGCCGTCCGTTGGTGGGCCAGGGTCGGCCAGCCAGCCCAATTAATGGGTATCCATTGGGTCTAAAAAGCTAGGTCAGTTTTAATGAAATCCCGATCCATTCAACTTAAACATGTCAACTTCAAATTTCTCCAAATGTTAAAATGGTCAAGTCAAATTATCACTAATTCACTATTGTAGGAAATTTTCATTAGACGCTATTAATCCCACTATTTAATTATTAGCATTTGATACTAACACAAATGCTACTCTTATTTCGTCGTTAGCAGATTATTGGTTATAAGGTTAGTGTTATTAGTACTAACTGACAATTATTACATGTTCCCACTTCACTTCTAATATTATTATAAAATAATTATATGAATTAGATTTCAACTCTATAATAAGCCTAAAATTAAATTAGTGGATAAAGACCCTAGATCTAAGTAACCCAAACCATAGGCTATGATCCTAAGCATAGGTAGCTTATAAACATGGATCTAACCATACAACTTACAATTCATGATAGGATCCAAGTCTAAGGGCTTGCGCTCTTCTTAATAACATTGAAAGGTGAGTCAAAAATAAGGTCAGATGTCATATGCAATGGTCAACCACATCTCATAACAAACATGTAGATGATGCGTATGGGCATGTATTATGATGTTATGCTATCACATACTCATAATCGGTTTCAATAACCGGCATCAACAATCTGCCTCGATTAATAATCGGTCAATCAACCACGACAAGTAGAATTGACAATCGGCCACGTCAATCGATAATCGGCCATGATCGGTAATTAGTCAGGATAATCGGCCTCGATCGGTAATCGGTCAATCGGTCATGACAAACAGAATCGACAATCGGCCACGTCAATCGATAATCAGCCACGATTGGTAATCGGTCACGATAATCGACCTCAATCGGTAATCGGCCAACCGACCACGTATAGCAGAATCGGCAATCGACCACGTCAATCGATAATCAGCTACGATCGGTAATCAGTCACGATAATCGGCCTAGACGATGTAGACATTTAACCAACATTGTCCTCGAGGAATGACCCTCATAAATCCTAACATATAGTGGACTCGTGACCTCACACAAGGGCTAAATATACAATACCATGGGCCTCACTCAAGAGCTTAATACACATCACGATGGGCCTTCACATGGGCCTAACATACATCACAATGGCTCCATCGTTTAACCCTCAAATGCATCACAATGAGCCTCAACTACGAGTCACATATACACCATATAGGTCACGACAATCAGATCGATCAATAAACAAAGTCGGCAAATCGGTCACGACAATCGGATCAATCAACAATCAGAATAGGCAAATTGGTCATAACAATTGGATCAATCGATAGTCAGAATTGGCAAATCGGTCACGTCAATAGGAATCGATCAATGACTGGCCTCGACAATTGGTATCAATGAGAATGGGCCTAATAAGGCCTAAGGGAAGGTCACAATGTGGACATTCAACCATCCTTGCCCATCAATGTGGACATTCAACTAACATTGCTCCCAAGGAGTGGCCCATGTAGGGTTAAACATATAGTGGGCCCATAGCCTCACACAAAGGCCTAATACACATCGCTATGGGCCGCATCACATAGACCTCGAATTCATCACAATGGGCCTTACCTATGGGCCTCGAATACATCACATTGGGCCTCGCCCATGGGCCTTGTACATATCAAGTGGGCCACATCAATGGACTGCACCAGTGGGCCATAAATACACAACAGGTGGGCCTACTCACTACAAGAATGGGCCTATCAGTAGGCCTTAAGGAGAGTGATAATGCAGACATTTAACCAACATTATCCTTACAATGTAGACGTCAAACCAACATTGCTCCCAAGGTATAGCCCGCTATAAAGATCAACCCGTATACCATGGTGGAATCACACTAAATGGGCCTTATGTACGTCTTATTGGGCCTTGACCCATGGGCCTTGAATACATCATAATGGGCCTCATAATATGGGTTTCATATATATCAAGGTGGGCTTCAACAACGGCTACAAATACATCAAGACGGGCCTAGTCACATGGGCCTCATCAGTATATCAAGTGGGCTACACCAATGGGCTCCTAAGTATATGAAATGGGCCACACCCAATTATAAGTGATGATAATGATTCCCACCATCAAAATTCCCAAGGCCCCCCCAATAATATATATTCCCCATCCAATATGCTCATAAGGTCACACAGACATGGATCTAAAGGAAAAACACATATCATTTTGGTCCAAATCTGGTGGCCCTAAGAATTTTAATAGTAGACATTCAAACCCACTAGTTCTTATAATGTGGTCTATCTGATCTTAGATCTGACTTATTTTTAGTCTCAAGCCTTAAAAATATCTTCAAAATTGGTTGGACAGATTGGATGTAATACGTGCATCATGGTGGGTCCCATAGGGATGGAAGGGATGGACGGCATAGATGAAGTACATACCTCATGGTGGGGCCCACACTAATGGAGGGTGTGGATTACAATGCATACATCAGTGGGTCCCATGTGGGGTCCACCACAATGTTTATTTTCCAACCAACTGGTGGATGAGGTCACACAGACCTGGGTCCACCATAAAGTTTATTTTCCACCCAACCAGTCCCACCGTAATGTTTATTTGCCACCTAAACTATTGATAAGGTCACACAGTCATGGGGCCCACATAATGTTTATTTTTCATCCAGCCCCTTGATTGGGTCATGGGGGCCCACCCTAATATTTATTTCCATCCAAGCTGTTCATAAGGTCAGTCAGACACTGGGTGGCCTAGGGCCCACCGAATATTTGTTTGACATCCAACCTATTGGTGGGGTCACACGTACCAGAGGTGGGACTGAGGCCCACCGTAATATTTATTAACCACCCAACCTGTTTACAAGGTCACATGGACCAGGGAGCCCACCGTGATGTTTATTTTTCACCCAACCGTTCATTGGGTCACACGGTCAGGGGTCCACTGCAATGTGGTTCACAAATCCAGACCACCCATTAGTGTGTCCCACTTGGTGAGGGTTCGACTCAAGTTTCACCAAGCATCCAAATTTAAGGTAGGCCCCACCAAGTGATTTTATATGTTTTAGGCATGTCTTCACATGGTTTTTAGATGGTATGGCCCACCTGAGTTCCGTATACGGTTGATTTTTGGGATATCCCATAATTTAAAGGGGATGCCTCAAATGCATGGTGTTGATGTTTGAAACACATCACGGTGGGGCCCACAGCTGGGCCGTGAGGGTCAGCCCAACGTCAACGGCAGCAGCAGGCGCTGCTGCCTTAGTGTTTTTTTTTTTTTTTAAACACAATGTTTTTATGGTTTTTCTGTGTTAGGGCCCACACCACATGGATCCATCCTAGCCATTGGTTTCTGTGGCCCAATACCAACCTGTCAAGCCCAATATTGTATGGGTTTTAGCGCACCAAAAAATTAAGGAGTATTTCAATGGTAGAAATACTATTTGATATACTATGATCCGCCCGATGATCAGACTACCCTCATTTTTCGGCTCAACGCCTAAAATAATCTAGAAAATTGAATCTACGGCGTGGATTATGTATATACATCAAGGTGGGGCCCGCATGAGCGGCCCACCCCAAACAAAACAAAAAAACCAATCCTTCTTTTTTTGTCAGCACGTTAGCACACACCCATGCCAGTTGCACTTCACGTCCAGCGTCTAAGGATGCTGGACCGTGTGGGTACACACAGACATCTTGGTGGGTCCCACATGAACGTGGCCCACCATCAAAATATATATGTGTGTGTGTGTTTGTGTGTGTGTATATATATATACACACACACACACACACACATTTCAGTATGTGGGACTTCCCACCGGGCAGTGGATTTCGCCTAAAATGTGGTGGGCCACACTTCATTCTAGGGAGAGGAAAGAGAGAGAGAGAGAGAGAGAGAGAGAGAGAGAGAGAGAGAGAGAGAGATACAGTGATAGAGGAACCCCGCCACTATGAGCCCCTCATGGATACATCACATACATCAAAATGGGTCTCACCAACAAGTGGGCCCTCAAATCATGAAATCAACAGTAGAAATTCAAAGATCACCCACCTCTAGGCCTTCTCCTTGCTCCCTTAGCCTCCTTAGCTCCTTGCCTACACTTTTGATGGAGGTTGATGGGGTTTTGATGGTGTGGATGAGAGATTAAAGGGTAGGGAAAGTGGGCCACACTTGGTGTTTGGGAGAGGGAGCTTGAAATGTTGGACGTGTGATGGTGTGTTGCTTGGAGAGATTTTGAGAAATGAGTGAAAGAAAATAATAAAATGGATGGATGGAGTGGTGGGTGTAATTAATGAGGTATGGTTAGGTTTAAAAATTGATAAAGGATAGATAGTGAGAGGAGAGAGAGAGTTGACTTTTGAAAAGGGAGGGATGTGTTGCATGTACTTGGGTAAGGCTTGTACTTGACATTGATGGATGGGACATCTCATAGAAATTCCCTCGTAATTCGCAACGCGCGGTGTTTCTTCGGAATGAACACAGACCGACATCTTCCAGCCTAAGTATTGGTTCGATATGCGAGTCACGGCGTTAGAACCGCGGCGACGGCACGATCGCCAAGGTACAGATTTCGGTTCGAGCCGACTTTGGTATGCAGGACTCGGCTTAGGTTCGTGCGCAAGCATCGGATACAGGTCGAGGGTTGCCGGAATTCGACCAGGAGAACCGTGGAAGCCTACGAAACGGTACGGTCTAGGATACGGGCCTTACTGGTAAGCCCTCTTGTGTATGTGAACTCATACTTAGGATGTAACATAATGGAGTGTGGAATAGAATGGACCCTCGATTGGAGGTTATGTGGGACATGAAATATTAATGTGGGATTTACCATCCATAGGTTATACGGTTTGAATGGCCTAGAAACGATTTCTTTAACCGTCCTGGTTTAATCTTATCTGACCCCTTGCTGTTTCAATTTGATGTATCAAGCACCATTTTTCCACTGCGATTTAACTTTTGTCCTATGTTTTGGTAATTGTCTTGTATGCCTTCGATAACTTATACCATCCGATGGAAATCCCTACTTATTGAATTTGATTGGCCACTGATCAATGGGTTCCATTAAGTATCCTAAGGTGGGGGAATCTCATGAGCCGGGGATGGTGGTCATAGGACACTATGCTTGAGCTATCGGCCTACACTGGATGACGAGCCTCCCGTAGTGACCACTAAGTTACTTAATTTGGCTGATTGTAACTGGATTAGTAATGGTTAGCTAATCATGCATTCATAGCATATTAGCGATGACGGGTGGCTAATTCTGGATGCTATAGCACGTGCCCTAAAGTTGTTGGGGTATCGTTTCGCTAGCTCTCAGACCACCGACTATCGGTCCCTTTGTTCTGACCGGATGATCATTCCCAAATCGATGATTGCATGGGTGACGAGCACAAGTCCGACTAGATGTGCATCCTCAGCTTGATGTGCATTCACGCATCCATGCATATAAAAAGACTGCATCATGTATTGTTTTGATTGCCTTGTTGTTTTAACTATGCTTAGCTAAGGCGGCGATGTGTAATCTTGAGGTGAATTCACACTGAGTTGGCCACTCATCCATCAAATATATAACCGTACAGGTAGCACAGGTAGCTTAAGTGATATGCAGGTTCAGACTGATGAGGAGCCGTTATGACGGTCAAGGATACATAGTTGTACCTATCAAGGAAGCTGCGCGATCTTACAGCTTTCGTTTATATGCTTTTATATATTTCTCATGTATGTAAATATTAACGTGGAGACATTGGTTTGTATAAGTCATATGGGCAACCTCTTGTATATTCTAAATATAAATGAAAATTTTCATTTATGTTGACTTATCTATTCTACGCTTATCTGCTAACTCTGATAGAATATATATATATATATATATATATATATATATATATGGAATTTGGTTCTCCATAAGTTAACACTCGGGTTTTTGAGAAACGGGTCATGTAATCAGGTCCTGAAAACACGGGAACCTGACTTCCTGCATGCCTGAGCTCATTACACTACCTTACTTCTTGAGCTCACCATGGTCAAATCGGAAGTAGGGGGCTACTGTTATAGGTGAAAATGAGTTGGTCATAAGTATGAGATCAACTTGGACATCTATGCTCGTCGTGTGGTCAATCAGCACCAATCGCGACCAAGGAGCTTCTCAACGGCCAGAAAGTAGTAATCCATTGCTGAGGAAAGTGCCTACTCCTCGAGCTCAGCCCCAAGAAGATGACGTATCTCCGCTTCTATCAAATATCGAGCTCCTCCATGGTCCCATCCATTTCCAAGCATGAGGCAGGGCTCTGAGCTGCAACCCAGCATGATGCAAGGCTCCAAGGTGCTACACTCAAAGAACCCTTGCACCATACAATCAAGATGAAGAGGATGGTCATCCCAAATATCGTCTTGTATTCTACTAAGTGAGTTCGGCCACGATGCTCAAACACGACACCCAGAGGTAAGTCGAAAGGCTGACAATCTATTCATCAAGCCTAACCATGACACATAAGAGAATTCAATATGGCGGATTACACTTCGGAATGGTTACATTGACCACATCGGCCTCCTACTATAAGTTTCTCCCGATTCCGACTACTCCGATCTCGTCGAGGAAGATCTACCTAGGATCTCCGCCGAAGATTTCGGAAGATAATCGCAATACGTTTGAGATACGATTTCCTCTACAAAATGCACCTACTAAATAGGGAGATCGCCATTTACACCACCACCCCTCTTCAACTATAAATAGGAGCACTCCCAATGGTGAAAGGTACATATAAATCTACCCACTAAAATCCTACGCTTTACCAAACTTAGATTCACTTAGGCATTGGAGGATCCCCTACTGTAGCCAAGATCTCCTTTGTCTTCACCCTCCGCAAGTACTCAAAGGTCTAATATCAGATTTTTCCATCAACAGTTAATGTCTCCACCTTTGTGGGAAACTTTAGCTTCATCTCCAAAGTTTTTAGATGCCACATGTGATGGACGATCATCAATCAGGACGGTTAAATTAATAATACTATTGGGATCAAGCCATGGTGCACGAAGGACACCAATCCAATGATCCTAACCCTTTGAATGGACCCAATTTGTTACAACTATGAATCATAAATTATACAAAATGAGATCTATTGAACAGATGTTTTAAGATGATGATTGGACTTTTTTTTTTCTCAGCTCAATCTGGATGGTCCAGTTTTCGTGCTATTGATCAGATGTTTAGGATCACCCGATTGATGTGCGCACATGCACACATACATATGTACACATATAAATATGTGTATACATATACATTATATACGCACCCACAATGCACACAGGAGTTAAGGGGCACACCATATTCACGATTCGCTGGATCCAGGCCTAGCAAACCATCTAACCCATTTAATTTCGGGTTGACAAAACACAATGCAAATACATGCATGGATGAAGAGAAATGTACAGGAATGTGTCAAAATGTTTGCCAACTTAATTTATTTAAATTTTGGGTTGACTAAACACAACTTGAACCCCCATCCATGTAGAAAATGGGTCGACCTGACCCCAACTTTTCCTGGTTGGATCCAGGTCAGGTTGGCAAGTCCGGTCCATTTTTACCACCCCCAACAGTACATTACTTCAACCTTGAGTACCATTTGCTTGGGGACATGGATGAAGGGGAACATAGCATGCGTGTGCAAGAATGCTTGCCAGAAATCTGGTGGGGCCCATTGGTTTAGTCCCGAATATAAGGAGGTCAATGGATTTATCAGGTGGGCCACACAAATGAAAAACGGATGATTAGGGGAAAAGAAATATAAACCAACCAACAGGTATCATCACTTTGATTTTTGTTAACAGTTAAAAAGAAATGACCAACAGGTCTCGTCACTTTGATTTTTGTACGTAGTGCGCCATACCTGATGAACGGCCTGGATCTTGTCACGTTTATACTGATGATCACGATTACATGGAAAACTCAAGTTGCTAAATATGGGGCCACCAAGTGGGCCATCTCTTTCACCAAGCAGTGTGCTGAAGACATGAAGATTGCTAGTGTCTTGGGGTCCCTAGGGTTTTCAAGCTGCCACAAATGGACAGAAACGCTTAATACAACATAATAAAAACATGGAAAATGGTTTGAAAGACTTTTGCTAAACCACTTGCATGACCCAAGCCTCTCTCATCAGGTGGGCCCGGAGACTGATGCCTTAGAACCAAAGCTTAGGCTGGTTCACTCATTAGGTCGGTCACGCATTACATGGGCTCACTCATTAGGTCGTCCATTCATGGGCCGGAATGGTCTATACACTACAGCACCTGTTGTACTCAGCTGCGTAAAACACCTAAGCTCTGTGGCCCACCATGTTCCATATGTAAAAATCCGCTCTATCCATCAGGTGAGAAACATTATTTGAACCATACATCTAAAAGATCAATCATCCTGTTAAAAATCTCTGATGGAGCAGACCAATGAGAACAATGGTGTGGCCTGGCTTATATTTGGGTTAGGCTGATTTTTTGTATTTCACTACATCATGCTGGGTTACGCCTAATTCATGGGTTTGATGAAAGATAAACACTAAACCATGGTAGCCCTACCCACAAATTTATTTATTTATTTATTTATTTATTTGCACAGACGCGCACACACTCACACCATAGTGGGATATCACCACCGATGGGTACTCAACCCTTGACCAAGTGTTGGGATTAGATGGGATTAAGTGGGATGGGATTAGCAGAACGTAATAATTATGCCGTGTCAGGGATTGTCTGTTATCCCATGGCTTGGAGCCCCACCTCGTGTTTGGAAGTGAAGGCCTCTCGAACGGAAACGGATTGGCTACTCACCTTACCACTACTGGTTGGTGCTTTGTGGGCCCCACCATGATGTATGTGTCCTGTTCACCCATTCTTTCAGATCATTTTATGGTATGAGCTCAAAAATGAGTTTGATCCAAATCTCAAGTGGACCGCACAGTGTTGATTGAATGCCCACCATTAAAATCTTTTTGGGAGCAACAAAAGTTTTGGATCCAGCTGATGACTGTTTTTTCCCTTCATCCAAGTCTTTATGACCTAATCAACAGGTTAGATGTCAATTAACCATTATAGTTGGCCCTAGGAGATTTTTAATGGTGTAATTCAATCACTACTGTTTTCCCATGGTGTGGTCCACCTGAGATTTATATTTACATCAATTTTGTGATTAAGCCCTAAAATTATATTTCAAAATGGATGGACGGCATACATAAAACACATACATCATGGTGGGCCCCACATAGCACCAACTACTAGGCACACGAAATCGAACGCTGGACTTCTGAAATCCCTTGCTCCAGCTCAGATTCCAAGTAGGGGTTTCACAGCCCATGCCGATGTGAGTCCAAACACACCTTGCAAACCATAGGTTGGCATACCATCCCCACTGTTCCTTGTGCTGTGGCCAACCTAATCTGTATATTTTGCAGATATTTTGTTTCAGGCCCTAGAATTGAGGATAGAACCTGATGCATGATCAGATTTTACATTTACAACATGGTGGGCCCCACAAGCTTGGGTGGTTTTACACCCCGTTGAAGCGGGTGTCATGGAGGATTCCTGTCCGGTCCTCCATTCATGTACACACGTATGTTGACCAATGGAATTTCTTTTAAGGGAATTTTACCAGAAACTACCTGCTTAATATAGAATTTAAGCTACTTTTGCCAAATGGTTTCCAATGACCAATTCCATTAATTAAGTAATTATTACTGTACCTTCCATCAGCTTTCTCAACGTATGGTAAGACAAGCATAGGGTGGTTAGTGACTTCGGGTGGGGCCAACCATGACGTAGCAGGTGCTTCAACCCATGTTAAGTACCATGGTTAAAAATCAGTCCCACCCGTAATTCAGGTGGTCACCAAGATTGGAAACAATGCACAGGACAATGCTCAGCATCCAAACTTTAGTGCAGCCCACGCCAATCACAGGTAGACCTATCATTGAGCCTAAAGGCATAAATTTTAGTGTTGCATTTAATGATTGGAATGTATTTTATATAATTATCATGGCGGGCCCTGTATAAATCAAGGGTGAACATCTCTCTCCCAACTATATACAAGGTGGACATCTCTCTTCCACCCGTTTACTTTGATGTTGTCCGCCGGCATCACAGGTCACCAACGGAATCATCTATCTAGCAAAGTGCATTTCACATGCACATGACTTAGGCTCCTTAAAAAATCTCCCTCTCCCAACTGATGGGAGCCCAGTTCTGATGTTTAGAGGGGCCACCATGATTTGTAGTGAGATCCACTTTGACTCTTAGACTCGGAGATGTGTAATCACTTGTAAGGCCTAGGGTGAAAATCAGAATCAGGACGACATGTGATTCCGGTGGGCCAAGAATTAGGAGAGACGTCAATTCTTGAATTTTTTAAAGCCCACCATCATGAATATATGAAATCTACTCTTAACCATCACAATTTAGGGCTAGGACGGTGTGAAATTAAACAATTTAAAAGGTGAGTGTTGCTTTGTACAATCATGCGGTCCATCAAAATCATGGATGGACCTGATTCTCGTCCCCGTCGGTGGATGACAGACCTGCTGATCAAAGTGAATTTCACATAATACACATCACGATGGGGCCATGCCATTACACATCCTTTGCTCACGGGAAGCGGATTGCGTACTGAGTAACTCAGTACACGAGTAAAACCTATGGGGCCCACTATGATTTATGTATTTTATCCACTCCATCCATCCATTTTAATAGATAATTTTATTGCATGAGATAAAAAATGAAGCATATATAAATGCTGAAGTGGACCACACCATAGGAAACGGTATGAATTGAACATCTACCATTGAAAAAATTTTAGAGGCCACAGAAATTTTGGATCAAGCTGGTATTTTTGTTTTCCCTTCATTCATGTATTTGTGATCTTATGAACAGGATGGATGATAAACAAACATCACTGTGGGCCATCAGAAGGTTTCAATGGTGGAAATCATTATTCCTACTATTTCCTGTGATATGGTATACTTGAGCTTTTGATATGCTTCGATTTTGGGCTCAAGCACTAAAATAATATGTAAAAAGGGATGAACAGCGTGGATAAATCAAATACATTCAATGTGGGCCAACTGAGTTTACTCAATAGGATGGGAGCCTAACGCAATCCGAATCCTTGCTCACGATACAACAATGACAATTACTTAAATTAATTACGTATTTACTGAGAACTATTATAAAAAAGAAACCGGAATGTAAAATCTATATTATGTAATTTTATTTTTTATTTTTGTAAAATTTCTTTTTAAAACCTTAACCATTCATCTTGTCCGGTGAGTGGAGAGGCGTGATCTGTGGATGTGGCCCCTTGTGGCTTATGTTGACATGTGGGCCTACGGTGCGTGTGGACTTAATAGTGAAGTTATTTAAAAAAGAAAGGGTTTGCAGTTTGCATGGCTCACCACATGAAAGAAGGTTTGGCACGCAATAAGTAGGTTTGCCGTCCACGTCGGTGCCGCCTCTATTGCATGATTCCTACCTTTGGATGGCCCACCCCAATCTGGCTGCAAATTAAAACACTGTGAGTTACAGATACATGCATTTTGTTTAGGGTTGTGCTCCGGTGGTAACTGCTCAAGTGATGTATGCACAACATCCAACCCCTCAATCAGATGTGTCACTTCACGTAAACCCCAGGCCCCAAAACTCAGCCTAAATGAAAATCCAGGTGGGCCACAGAAAATGGGACAAGTTGAGAGGGGACCACTCACCCTTGGTTTGTGTGGGGGCCCATCATATTGTTTATACGGAATCCAGACCGTCCAGACCCTTCATCTGCCATGGATGAAGAGTTGAGAATCAACTGTGGGCTTCTCCCATCTTGTTCCCTGTGTCAGAGTTTTGGATGGAGCTTATTTTCACGCTCTGGTGATAACATGGTGAGATGCATCCAATGGATGGACGATAGAATACATACACCTCTTGATTTTATACATGATTAGACATGCCCAGGTGGTGGGAGAAATTGTAAATGTGGGTGATTACGGCCCACCTTCTAGTGATTCAAACTTCTCCATTTTGATCCTAATACTTACTACCCAAGTTGGCCCCAGGTCCACCACAAATGGCCTACATACAGATGACTAGTTCACCAAAACGTGTGTCCCACCCGAACCAATGCTGGACCGTCCATCATATCAGGATGATAACTGCAACTAAATGTATCAGAACTTCTTAAGAGTTCCTATCATTCAACCACCCTTTATTGACAATCTAAGTAGGGAATGGGCCAAAAACATTGATACGTGGATGAGAAAAAAGTCCACATTTGAAAAAACAATAAAGTAAGGAAAAGAAAGTTTCACCTAAAGTCCTTTCCACATTTGCTTGTATCAGAATTTCCAATGGGAACACATCCGCTCCTCTGGTATGGTTTGGAACGCTGAAAGCTTCTTTCACGCATTCATATCACAGTCAAGTAGGAAAATTACAGGACCCTCCGCATCTACAACCATATTTAGATTGACAACGATCGGTGATCCAAACCGTTGATCTAAAAGAGCCCAGGCCCGATTGGGTGATCTACTGGAAATCTCCGAAATTGGTGGTACCAATAGACAGGAATTGGGAGACCATGAGCTCATAGAAAAATTATAAATTTTCTTCTCAAGAAAAAAAAACCTCAACTTGACCTCCAACTTAGCGTGGCTGGGAGATAATAGATGAAGTCCCCTAATCACGATTTGAATCGTGTTCAATCCGTCGGATGAATCTACATTTGTCTATAATCATGCGTTGAATACTTTTATGTGGCCAAGAAGATTAAAACGGTCGATCAGTTTAATAATGGCAGCTGTTGTTGAACATTTGGAGTAACTCAATATTTCAAAATAATATAAAATAAAATGTCAAAAACATCCCTCTAATTCTAAATTAGAGTAGGCCCTCTTCTAGTTAATATTCTAAAAGCTAATGTAACCTCTAGTGTTAAAATAGGCTTTTGCGGCGCCAACTTCATTCCACAGTGGATAATAAATACTGGCTAATATCAACTTATAATGATGAAGTGTTTGTATTCAAGTATTTTATTAAAAGAAAAAAAGAGTCGTGGGTTCTCTGTTAACGACTAATAAGGAACTCATGAAGTTCTCATGTGGAGGGGCTGAAATTGGCTTATCCAAGGCATTGATTGATGATGGCCCCATCCATGAATTGACCATACCCCCAAAATCTTCCAAATTTGAAGATCCTCACCGTCCAATCATTGGCCCTTTTTCCCTTGAAGGAGGATTGTTGCTTCTTAAACATGTTTGTTGCATACCAAGAAACTAAAGGTTATAGAGTTGTCTGATTGAGAGGAATTTTTGTGCATGATCCATTGATGATGAGAGACACGAGGTTAATAGTCTGGATCACCACACCATTGGTCCCACATGTACAAGCATAATAAGGAACTTCCTCACTAACAAGAACTGGGATTCTATTAAATATTAGAATGCAATTTGTATAATTACTTGTACATGAGATTTTATATGCAATCTCGGTTAGTTTTTGAAGTAGAGATATAGTACAAGTAGTAAACACTTTTGTTAAACAATGGGCACTCTTGTTAAAGAAATTATAGCTTCCTAATCCATTAGGACGAGAACATGTCCCTGATTTGTTCATCTGATTAGTGACGAACATGGTCTGAATCACCAAACCATGGTCCCACGTATACAAATTCCCCAAACTGAAGGGAAGTTCCCTGCTAGTCACTGACAAAGAACTCAAGACTCCAATATTAAAAAGTAATATAATATATATATATATATATATATATATATATATATATATATATATATATATATATATATATATATATATATATATATAATCATTTGTACATGGGATTTAAGATACAACCTCAGTTAGTTGTAAATGTTTGTTAAAACAATGGACATTTTGTTAAAGAAATTATAAGTTCTAATGCATTAACACATGAACATTGTCCTCCATGGATTGTTGATCTAGATCCTTGAACTAATGGGAATATGAGTGAGGAATTCCAATGTAGCTTCCAAATTGGAATATCTATGTATCTAATCTTGTCTCTTTTCTTCGGATAGCTATTGAAATTTATTCCTAACTCTCTAATTTTATGCCAATAATTGAATAGGGTTAAGATCCTTGGATTGGAAGAACTTTAGGGCATCCCCCATCTTCAGTGGGGCCCATCAAATCAATAACCTACTTTGCAAACCATGAGCTGATCATATAGTTTCTAGTGCAAAAGTCTATAGTTTCTCTTTTGGTCATCAATGGCCAAAATAGATCGTGCTCAAACATTCATTTTATAGGAATCATAAACTACAAAAGAACGAGGGTTTTTTTTTTTTTTTTTGTTAAAAAAAAAAAAAAAAAACTCTCTCTAAATGTAGTTGAAATGATTTTTATGCCCTAGCTTAAAAAGCTAAGAACATGAATTGAAAAGCTTTCACACAAGACATTACAATGACAAATGCTTTTATTTAAAAAATAAAAAGAAAAAAGCTAATATCCAGAACTCTCTAATAACTTAAATTTCTCCCTAAAATGAGTATCAATTATTAGATGGCCCACTAGATCAATTATTTCGAATGAATAAGATTCTAGTTCATTCTCCAATGGAGACAAGTAGTTGTGCACTGGTTAATCTAGACACCTATTAACCCCAGCTTAATAAGCTAATAAGAGTAACAGATATTAAGAAGCTTTTGCACAAAGAGATGCTTTTTATAAGGGTTCCTTTCGTTACAACAAATATCATGAAATTCCAAAATATTCATGATTAATTGGCCTAATTATATGATGAAATTCATGGAATTTGGTGCAGCCAAACACACCCTAAATAAACTAGAGAAATTTTAATATCCAGTATCAATTTTTAGAGAATCCACTTGACCCATTATTGTTATTATTGTTATTTTTATGAGGAAGTTTCAAGTTCCTTCTGCAATGCAATCATTGTTCCTTGCCTTGCAGTATAAGTCTTTGTACACTGGTTGATCTTTACACTTTTTAAGCTCTAGTTTAATAAACTAAGAGAAACCAAGATGGGAAGTTTTTGTAATTACAAAGCTCGAAGTTATTATTATTATTATTATTATTATTATTAAATAAAGAGAGAGATCTAATATCCAATACTCTCTAATACTTGTGGTTTCTCCCTACAATGAGTATCAATTATTGTGCTATGGAGTAAGTGTTCTGTTGCCTTGTAATAGTAGTCTAACACTGGTCATTATGTACCAATACTCTCCCACACTTGTAATTTCTCCCTTCAATGAGTAACAATTATTGTGCTACGGAGTCATATGTCTCTTGCCTTGTAATAAAAGTAGTCGTACACTGGTCATTATGGACCATCCATCTGGTGGGCCCTTCTGCTGACAGCCTTGGTACAAAGATCAACACCCCATTTGAATATGATAAATAGATTTTTAGCTTTTCACTATGGTAAAGAAACCACTCTGACTTAAGAACACTAACCACTTCATACCTGCCATGATTCTTCCAACCGTAGGTCATGCACAGTGGGGACTCATCAGACGGACTGTCCATATTCGCCAACTGTGCAACCATCTGTGTATTTAGAGTGGACACAAACCATAAATGGTTTTACACAGTCAAGCTCATTTCCAATGGCTATCGGCAAGTTCCTGACATCGGATACTTTTGGAAATTTGGCAACAAGCCCACCTTTCAGCAAATGGGTCATTGAAAGACATTGATCAAGGAGCTTAGAGCATCCATCATTGGGAATTTTGTCCATGAACCACCTATTCTGGGTCCCACCAGGTTGGGTGAGGTACCAATTTAAAGTAGTAAATCCAAGCATTATATTTGAAGCAAAGGTCTTACCATATGCAGTAAAAAAGCCGAAATAACAAATCCAAGTAATTTGTTTCTTTCAATAGAGAGTGAAATCCTTGAAATTATAACCTGAAAAATAAAAAAATAAAAAAATAAAAAAATAATAAAAAAAACCATTATCACTTCTCCCATTAATCAATCAAAAGATGCCATACAAACATACAAACAGAAGATTTGGGAAATTCGTTTTCCAATTTGAGAAATCCACAAGATAGTGATTTCTCACTTTTCTTTACTGAAGTTATAATTGGCTTCATTTTCAAACATGGTGCAGAAGTCTACAACATCCAATTCAATCATCGGGCAGGCTTTAACTTGGATGGGCCATGTCCTAAAAGTCACACCACTCAAAAAATCCCAAGTATTCCATTGGAGGACTTTGGGGAAATAATTTGTGGATGGTTACAAAAAGAATTTGCGGTGTGGCCCATCCAAGGCAGGGCAAACGTGATTTCTGATTACAGTCACTTAAATTTTGGACACATTCATGAAAAGCAAATACTATCATTAGAATTTCTAGGTGACAAACATTAGCAAAATAATGAGCTAGACTAGTAGAGTAAAAACTACATTTGGCATGATTCACTATGGGGGTGTTTGGTTTTCCAATTTCCCATGTAATGCAAAGTAAATGAGCCATCATTATAATTTCAAGGTGTTTGTTTAAACAACAATTATGGCTCGTAAATCGAGAGTCAAATGCACTTGTAAAGTAAACAGGTAAAGGAAATTGTAATCATTGATTTCTTCATTATAAACTAGCATTTTTACAGTGGTTTCTGAGTGAAAAACAATGGGAGCAAACTCATCATTGCAGTTAAATGTAGGTTATGTCACCATACAATTATAGGAGTAATCATTACCCATTTCCACCCATTTACCGTTGTAATTTGAAAACAAACACGCCTTAAGATTCTCTCAGCTCATCATGAGACATGGGGCATACATGCATACCAATCCAGGCTACCCAAATTGTGGGCCCACTATAGGGATCATACACCAAGAATGGAATCATTGATTTCTTCATTATAAACTAGCATTTTTACAGTGGTTTCTGAGTGAAAAACAATGGGAGCAAACTCATCATTGCAGTTAAATGTAGGTTATGTCACCATACAATTATAGAAGTAATCATTACCCATTTCCACCCATTTACCATTGTAATTTGAAAACAAACACACCCTAAGATTCTCTCACCTCATCATGAGACATGGGGCATACATGCATACCAATCCAGGCTACCCAAATTGTGGGCCTACTATAGGGATCATACACCAAGAATGGAATCGGATGGAGTAACCGTAACCATGCAACTATTTGAAGACCCAAATTCGATATGGATGGTCAAATTATTCTAATTTTTGGGCTAATGCTCCGTCAACAATGTGCCCATCTAAGATTGAATTCGCATGCACATGCTACATGTGCTCCATTTTGATTAGTTGCAACATTTTAGTAAAATAGTGGTGAAGACACATTGTAGTATGTAGAGAAAAGTAATAGCAGAGTGATTACTAACCTGAGTAAGAACATATAAACACCCAAAAGAAATGAGTTGGTTCCATGCTTTCCAAACAGCCACTGAAACACGGCCTTTGTAATTCAAATAATTCAAAGAAAACCCGATTGATGAAGCGAAAGTTGCAAGCAAAGGCGCCAGAAAATGAATTTTTCTGGTTAAGAAGTTCTTGAATAATAAGATTAGGTACAGAAATATGGTAGAAGCATGGATGGTAATTCCTCCATAATTCATCTGAGACACTGAACTAGAAAGGAGGGCCAGATTTCCTGTTATCGCGGCCATCGGCTCCTGCAAACCATCCAATAGATTCTATTACAATAAGATAATTCTCCACAAAGTAGGAAAAAATAACTAGAATGTGAATATTATCTATAAGTTAGTTATCAAGCATTGAATATCCATGTGTGGTACCCAGTTAGATGAGATCTGGACCTTCCATCTCTGTTGGACCCTGTCATGGATAGGGGTAAAACCCTGTAATTTACACCAGTTGGATGAACCTAGCTGATCATTGGTGGACTGCTGCAGATTAAGAAAAGCTAACCAGCTGTTGATGTAGAATGGGCAAAACTGGGGCGTTAAGGGTCCATGGTTTAAGGTTTAGGGTTTATGGTCATTTGATTATTGTGATTTCTAAGTAAAATTGATCACCTGCAGCTAGATATATGCTAACTTAGCATGCAATGTCATCATTCTTGAAGATGTGTCACTTTTGCAGGACATCTGATCAATATAATGGTGGTTGTAACAAAGTAGATCACCTCACAAAGAAAATCAGGCCAATCCAACCATCAGGCATATCAAACTGTCAAAATCATATGAATCGCTGATGGTTTGACTCAAAGTATAGTGGCCCAACTAGAGAGTGGAGCCCACTGCTTACGTGGCTCGAACGAAGGGAAAGGGCATGGTAATGCATGCTAAATTTTTATTCCTGCAAGCATACACAATTGAATCTCATTTCTGTGGTCAATCAATGCTGTGAAAATGGGTGGTTAAGAGAACAGTCTGACCAACAGTTGACTTTGAATGATAAAAAGGCTTCTAGACCTAGAAATCAACAGCTAGGATCATTGGACTGTTGTAATTTTAACATATGGCCTCTATGCCAAGGGAATGGTCTACACGAACGAGGTCTGGCTATGAATTTGTCCTATCGGAAGTAGCCCAGATTGGTGGATAGAGGCCAGATTTGTAGGAAAAAAACCCAAAATCCCTTGTGTCATCCTGCACTTTTTGAAGTATGAAAATAAATAAATACAACGAAACTTTAGCATTTCTTTTTGTAAATAAACATTCTTTTAAACCGTGTTGAAAAAAAATTGCTACATTAAGATATTAATGTTTTTGCGATGGTCGAATGTGGCATGTTGTAGCCAACACCATGCTTTAAAATATATATACACGTAAAAATAAAAATAATAAAAAATAATTAAATCCTCTTTTTACATCTTTTGATATTTTCACGTGTTTTGTTATAAATTGCACTAATACAAGTCCAATATGGTGTAGTATGCTTGCTTAAGAAAAAACCATATTTGGAGCGTATGTATTGGAGTGATGCACATAATGCTACCCCAGGCATACCGCGTATTGGAGGAAGTAGCATACCGCGTACCCATTCCCATACCACGTGCCAAAGTGACCCACGATCCAAGTATCCTTGCCCATGCCTACAACAGAGTACTATTGTGTCAATGTTTGAGTATCCCTGGCCATGCCTACAACAAAGTACTATTGTGTTCTTGTTTGAATCCTACAAGCTTGTAGACTCTAATGGAGTGTCAATATGGCCAATCTTCCTCCCGTGCCTACTACAGAGTACTTTTATGTTCTTGTTTGAGTTCTACATGATTGTAGACTCTAATGGTGTCAAGATGGACAATCTTCATCATGCACTATTCCCACTCAACACATTTTTGTTCTAGTACACCAAACTGCATAAAGCTTTAGACATTTACACATTGTTCACATTTTATGTCCCTTTGATGGAATGCCATTTTGTTCTTGTTTGTTGAGCCCGCACACCCGTAGACTTGTAAATTTTATGAGTGTCATCCATTACACTCAACCTGTTCCAACACACAGCGATGCAACAACATGCACACAAGCCCCATGCAGGAGCTCTAATCCATCTATGATCATCTGTTCATCCAACCATAATTAAACTGATTATGCATTGTTCACCTTCCCAGTATAGTAAATACTTTGGTTTTTAATTTTAATATCAATGGTTTTCCCGTGAGATATATATGTAACACTTTGTGTTATTATACATTAGCCAACTACACATTCTACACCCTCTTACAAATAGGATCTACTTTGGGTTTTCCTTTTAATCAAGGGTTTCCCCCAGGAGATGAATATAACCTCTTGTGGTGATTCGCCACAAATCAATAAAATCCCTTAAAAGTGGAAATTTGTTCAGTTCCATGTGTTTTCTAATCATGGGTGACAAATTCCTGTATTCCATGGAGGACATAGTATCCAAAATTTGGTGAATGTTCCTAAGATGCCCTCTCCGTGGTGAGCATTCCCTAGCCTATAAATTCTCCATACATTTCAGGTCACACATGTATGGAGAATGATAGCCAACAATCTACATTTGGAGGCAGATGGTTTGCTCTCCTAATGAATGGGCTGTCTTGAAGTTCAGGAATAGGACATGCATTTTGAGACCGCCTATGAACTTCCCATATGTCCCACATGTTAGCACGTATGGAGTGTTTTTGAGTGGCACGTATAGAATGTGACTCTAGAATTAGCATTCCTCAGTTGTGATCCCATCACAACGAAATCAGATGTGCCAAAGCTGACATTAGCGTGCAGCATGCTTTTTTTTTTTTTTTTTTGCCACAAGCACTTACAAAAAAATATCAAGCCAATTTTGCATCATAACATGCGGCCACATGCTAATTGTCTACTATATTTGACACGTGTGGCAAGTTTTTATTTGGACTTGAGAATGGAGCTCTAGAACTAATATAACTATATATATATATATATATATATATATATATATATATATATATATATATATATATATATATATATATATATATATATACATAACTAACTTCAAAATTGTTTTTAAAAAATAGACAAAAGATTGTTAGTATCCACTTTCCCAAACAAGCGCATCCTGAATGAGAAGGCACCATTTCACTTGTGTTTTAGAAGTCTCACCAATGCTTGCAACCCTTCCTAGAAGGGATATGCAAAACAAACTCCTAATTACTGAAAAAAATAAGAAATTCATTCCTCACAAGAGATTCATACTCCAACAATAACAAAGGCTCCATTTACTGGGAGATTATGCAAAATTAGGTTTAAGCTTAATAACGATTTTGGGCCTCATATCCTCCATTCACATCTCTAGAGTGATTCTTTCTTACATTTAAATCGCAACTTTAGATAAATGTTTACTTCTTTTTTCTTTTTTCTTTTTTTCCCTTAGAACTTCCAAAATTGTTATTAAGTGAAAGAATGCTTTTCCTTTTAGAAAAATGAATTCAAAATATATTGAATATTGACATCTAATTTTGATTTAATCACACATTCACAATTTCGCTAAAAGTGTCTCTCTTCTCTCTTTGTGATTCAACTGCGTATTGACTCCTCTAGGACCATTATTACACAAGCATGACCAAGAATATATCATTTTTTGTACTTTTGACATTTGTTCGAAGGTGTATCGGCCCATTCTTTAGTAAGAATGTTGCTTTATCAACCTGACCTTTATAAAGCAAGTTTTTGGGTCTTTGGCCTCAAAATTTGGTATTAAACCATTTGGGGATTGAGCATTTATAATGCATAAACTATTATCTTCATCTGTAAAGTTATCAACCTGACCTTTATAAAGCTAGGTTTTTGGGTCTTTGGCCTCAAATTTTGGTATTAAACCATTTGGGAATTGAGCATTTGTAATGCATAAACTATTATCTTCATCTATAAAGTTATGGACTCACTATTATGGTACTAAACACGTTGATTGAAATCAGCCTATGTTATAGACTACTAAATAGTGCTTGATTTAATCAACCTATGCAATAGTCTATTATACTTTACCTGTGTGAGCTTTTTTCTCTCATTCTCGGTCCCCAGTTGGGATAAAGGAGCAGAGTTGCATCAGGTTGGCAGCTGTCTTATGCCACAACCTCCAATATGAAACCAAACAATATGACTATTCCAAACTCATGCTAGGGCTTTCCCTGTAAGCAACGCACTGAATCGGAATACGAGTGAAAAAATAAATGGGCAAGGGTTGGCTAGCACATTCCCTACAAGCAACACGTCACAATAGCACCCAATTGTGAGAAGTAGGCAACGTGTTCTTGTGCCAATCTGGAATATAGGAAAATTGACAGGTAAGAGTATGGAGTTCGTATATAAGATGAAACAACGGAGTGTTAACATAGTTAGCATTAAGGAGACCAAGTGGAGAAGGGCCAAAGATTTTATTATAAACCTTGTGTTAGGAAAGGAAACCAATGATCTTACTATAAACTCATAACCAATGTTTACAATATTGATAGTATCGACCGATACAGGTATCGCATGGATCTTTTATGAAATAAAGGGAGGAACTTTAAGATTCTCCTGTATGGAGCAAGCCAGATTAGGAGAGTCACTTCTATAAAAACCCTAGCCAACCGAATCCTTAACCTTTTAGATAGGTTGCTAAATCGGGTGTTCTAAACGTTAAGGAATCAGGTGGCTAGGGTTTTTGTGAGAAGTCACCCTCCTGAATCTGTCATGATCGACTGATCTACTGTTAGGTGGAGTGTACACAGTATTGTGTGATATATTGTTGATAGCTCGATAGGCAAAATTTCTCACGACACGTTTATAAATATTCCTAATATCATCAATACTTTGCCGACAAGGAGGCAACACACCTATCTTTTTTGTGGATATTCGTGCCAAAATTTTTTTTAAATTCCAAAAACTCTACTCTTTTCCCCCTTTATTTTTTAAAATCTCTTCATGGTAGGATCTAGATGACTCTTTTAAGTTGTTTAGAAAGAAATCAAGGCTTGGGTATTGCAATAGAAGAGCGAAAACAAGTTAGAACCATTTAGTAAGATTTTTTGTAACTTTGTTTTTCCTTAATTCTTTTGCTTAGAATTGGTAGAAATTCATCACTATGCTCTTTTTTCATGCAAAGTCATGGATTTGAAGCTCCAATTTTCGAATTTGGGAAAATCTTCCTTATTCGCCCATTTAATATGTAAGTGGAATGTCAAAAAATCAATGGACACTATTTTGTATGCTGATTTACGAATTGCAAATGATTTCTTGAATTTTAAATAAAATAATAGGGAAAATTTTAAAGATCATTATTTTAAAAATAATCTACAAATTACCACACTCTTTTGTTTTTTCAAAATAAACTTTTTTATTAAAAATAAACTTATTTCTTTTTTTATTTTTTATTACAAAATGCAATCTTCTGTTTTGTTACTTGTACTATATAATTTATGAATCACATGAACTCTTTTTTGTTATAAGTGCACTTTTGTCAAACAACACAGTTTAGAACTATATACAAGGGAAACTTATTATGCTTACTTGGTTTCTAATAATGTTTTAAGTGTGGAATCATGTCTCTTTTAATCTCTCATGAAGTTTCACTGAAAAATTCCATCATTTTCCCAACGTTTTCCCAAAATTTCCTTAAACAGCGATACTTTCCATGATACGTGCGATATTTCCCTTATGATATGACTATGTTTCTATACCACAGACATAACATAAGTTAACCTTAGCCTTAGAATTAAAAGACAATTGCATAAGTGAATCACTTTTTCATTACCTGTTAGCGGATTTTTGAAAGACAAAATCATAAAAAAAATTTTAAAAATAATCCAGATTTAGAAATTTTACTATCACTGTCTAGATAATAACAAGTTCCAAAAATTAGGAAAAAACCAATGATAGGATCTTACTCAGATTTGTAGCATGTGATTATTGTTGTAGCTTGACGTTAATCTTCCAACTTTGGAAGTCTCTCCTCAATCTATCCCAGAAAAGAGATGCAAATGCCACATGCACACCTTCAATAGGGCTCAGGACACACACTTGAGAGTAGTCGTGGACCCCACATGTATGAAGTCTGTTAGAGGGAGATCTCATTTTCCCTTTTCTTCTTATTTTCTTTCTTTCTCTGACACACAGACGTCCCTAGGGGACGGGGACTGATTGGATCTATTTATAAGGTGTCAGGGTTTTAGAGAGTGCACTTGTTATGATGCTCCTCACACCTACAAACTTTAGTGTGCCCTACGTCATCAAAAGTCCATATACCTAAATTGACCAAAGCCCTCCACTATCTAGTGGCGTCTACACTTAACCAAAATCCCATGCTAGCCTAAGAAGTGGACTATAAGATCTTAACCATCAGACATCCATTAAGCATGATAAAACACTTTTAATAGTTAGAAAGAAAATTTAAGCTTAAAAAACCTTTAATGAAACATTTAAAACTTTTAAGCATTGCGTCCCATTAGAAAACCGCCGCTTAATGGACGATCCAATCACTAAGATCCAAGCCACATTTAAGTTCCTTGAGGTAACAATATGATCCCATGTTGGGACGTATGGACCAATGTTAAGCCCCAGACTCGGTAACCGGATTCACGAGGAACCCGATGGCCGGTTCTAGCTGCAACGGTCTCCGTAGTACCCCATTCTGGGCTCTTAAGGCAGGTTCCGATCCTAGGATCCTACAAGGAAGATTTTGATAACAGTATAATCATTACCAATACGAGTATACCCAAGATGACAATAAGTAAATCTGAGAATAACAAAGGCACACATCACAAAATCCACTAATAATTTGAACTTTTACAAGCTTACAATGATGCACATGGGCCATGAAGATGGGTTTAGACGCATTATGCGGCGATATACAAAGTAGTACACTCCTCCTATCCAAGAAGGGACCAAGACTAGGTATTTAGACAATATCCATAAGGAATCCCACCTCTAGTGGGGGCCCATTTACCTGGGGTAGCCCACAAGACTAAGCATACAACTACGTGTCTAAGTAACACAGAAGTGAGTCTAGCAAGAGTTTAAGATGAGCATCTAATCACATTTAGATACAAACGGGCCTAGAGGGGTCCATAATGGGGACATTTAACCACCATTCCCCAAGAGGCATCTCAACCACAAACTATATGGATACAAGGCCCAAGGCCCTACATTCAAGATAAGAACACAGGTAACCACATACATATATCCCTCATAATAGGCCATGAGAAAAGGATATAATACTACCTTTAACAACATGGGCCCCAAAATGAAAATTAAGGCCCAAGGCTCAATTTCCAATGGCCATAGAATCTATGCATTAAGTTGGACTTGGTGGGCAGTCTGCGTGCACAATATACAGCCCAAAAAAATAAGTTTAAGTATGGATGAAATGGGCCCCACTACATCAGCCCAATAACTAACAATTTAAGTGGGCAACCAAGAGCCCAATACTATCCTTACCTCAGCCCACAAGTCCATCAAAATGGTGGAAGTCGGCCCAATGTATGGTTGGGCCAAGCTTGAAATTCTGAAATTTATTAAAATACTTTTGGGTGTCTAGAAATTCTAAAAATTTACAGGGAGGTATGGTCCACCTCAGTGGGCCCCACAAATATCCAGACCTGATCCATACCATAAAATCCATTACATGTGTCAAAAAAGGAGCAAATGGGGCACCTATGTTCATAGAGTGGATAGACATGGGCGTCCACTCTCTTTGGATGGTCTAGATACTTCCAGGCCACAAGGTGGGCCACACACATCTGAAAATAATAGATCAACAAAAGAAGGAGTAAAAATCGGCCACAAGGGAAGAGGCTCCACCACATTGAGGCCCTTTCCTTTATCACAAACCACACATATCACTATATTGATGGGATTACAAGATCTACCCATGCATACATCTTCTAATCAAAATCCAATGGTGGAGATGCCATCTCTACCAAGGATTAAGGGTCTAAATGACCTAAGGATCCTTCTAACTAAGAAAAGAAACCATGGTGGGGTCCATGGAGAATAACCCCTCCCATGAATTATGCATGCACAAAACGATGGGCCAATGGCAACATCCAAGAAGACATGGGGCCTCCATCATCATTTGGTGGGCCCCACATGCTTCAAACATAAGGTGAAGAAGAGAAATAAGGGGAAAGAATGTAGATCCTAAGATTCTAAGTACATGCACACCCACCTACCAGGTCTTCAAGTAAACACCTCCAAGATAGTCTTCAAGTTCCAAGGTACATGGATCTAAGGTTGAGATCTTATTCCAATGGTTAGATGGGGGAATATATGTTGAAAAAATGGAGGAAAGTTGCTGGAGAAGAAGAGAAGAGAGAGGGAGAGAGAGAGAGAGAGAGAGAGAGAGAGAGAGAGAGAGAGAGAGAGAGAGGGAAAAAGAGAGAAAAAGATTTTTAGGGCAAGCAATCATCTCTCTCTTGCCTTGGATAGAGAAGAATAGTCATTGTAATAGGAAGTTAGAAATAATATTGTAGGGTTAGTAAGCTTTTTAGGTTAGTGGGTAGTGTTTTAGAGATGGGTGGTGTAGGGATAGGGCCTAGGTAGTGTGTGTGTGTAGTGTGTGTTGGAAATAGTTCCAAGAGATGGGACCTACCAAGAAATCCGTGCACACCACCCCTAAGTGGGCCACATGATCATGATCAAGGGCTTAGAAAATGAAATGCACCCAACTTACGATCTACACGCCGGATGGATGCACAAGACGCGGCGACGATGCGGTCGCAATGGCATAGGTCTCAACTCGATTCGAGTCGGGTCTTCATGACTAGACTCACGGATGACCGGAAACACTATCCAAGGGTCACGGGTCGCCGGGATTCGACTGGTAGGACCGCGGGACCAAGATGGACGGAATGTATACTTACCCACACATGCACACAAGCGAAGTCGGTTCGGGTCTCACAACCATGACCACTCTTCATCTCTTCTCCTTTCTTCTTTTTGCCTTTCTTTCTCACACATCATATGTTCCTAGGGGGTGAGGACTTCTAAGGCTCTCTCTAGCTCTAAGCCCTTGAGATAGGATCAATTAATAAAAAGGAATAACGTTTTAGAGGGTGCAAATGTTATGGTGCTCCTCACACCTATGGACTTTGGTAATGCCCTATCCCATCAGAAGTACATACACCCAAATTGACCTAATCTCTCCAATATCCAGTGGCATCCACTCTCGACCAAAATCCCATGTCAGCCTACAAGGTGGACTATATGATCTAAACCATTAGATGTCTAAAACTTTTAACGGTTAGAAAATATTAAGGTTTAGAAACCTTCAATGAAACATTTAAAAACTTTTAAGCGTTGGGTCCAATTAAAAAACCACCCGATGGATAGTCCAATCACTAAGATCTAAGCCACAAATAAGTTCCTTGAGATAAGAAACAATAGGATTCCATGTTGGAACATACGGACCATGACCGCTCTTCTTCTCTTCTCCTTTCTTCTTATTTTCTTTCTCTCTCACACATCAGGCGTCCTCTCTTCTTCTCCTTCTGTCTTCTTTTTTTTTTTTCTCTCACACATCAGATGTTCCTAGGGGGTGTGGATGTCCAAGGCGTTCTCACTTCTTCTCCTTTTGTCTTTTTTTTTTTCTCTCACACATCAGATGTTCCTAAGGGGTGTGGATGTAGGCTCTCTTTATCTCTATCCGCCCAGATAGGATCTATTTATAAAAAGGAATAAGGTTTTAGAGGGTGCACCTATCATGGTGCTCCTCACACCTATAAGACTTTGGTAATGCCCTATCCCGTCAAAAGTACGTACACTCAAACTGACCCAATGTGAGACCCGACCCAACTTTGCTTGTGTGCATGTGTGTGTAAGTATGCATTCCGTCCATCTTGGTCCCGCGGTCCTACCGGTCGAATCCCGGTGACCCGTGACCCTTGGATAGTGTTTGCAATCATCTGTGAGTCCAATCATGAAGATCCGACTCGGATCGAGTTGAGACCTATGCCATTGGGACTGCATCGTCACCGCGGTTCCAACACCGCGTCTTGTGTGTCCATCCGTTGTGTAGATCGTAAGTTAGGTGCATTTCATTTTCTAAGCCATTGATCATGATCATGTGGTCCACCTAGGGGTGGTGGGCACGGATTTCTAGGTAGGTCCCATCTCTTGGAACTATTTCCAATACACACTACACACACACTACCTAGACCCTATCCCTATACCACCCATCTCTAAAACACCACCCACTAACCTAAAAAGCTTACGAACCCTACAACATTGTTTCTAACTCCCTATTGCAATGATTACTCTTCTCTATCCAAGGTAAGAGAGAGATGATTGCTTGCTTTAAAAATCTTTCTCTTTTTTCCTTTCTCTCTCTCTCTCTCTCTCTCTCTCTCTCTCTCTCTCTCTCTCTCTCTCTCTTCTCTTCTTCTCCAACAACTTTCCTCCATTTTTCCAACATATATTCCCCCATCTAACCATTGGAATGAGATCTCAACCTTAGATCCATGTACCTTGGAGCTTGAAGAGTATCTTGGAGGTGTTTGCTTGAAGACCTTGTAGGTGGGGTGTGCATGTACTTAAAATCTTAGGATCTACATTCCTTCCCCTTATTTCTCTTCTTCACCTCATGTTTGAAGCATGTGGGGCCTACCAAATGATGGTGGAGGCCCCATGTCTTCTTGGATGTGGTCATTGGCCCATCATTTTGTGCATGCATAACTCATGGGAGGGGCCATTCTCTATGGACCCCACCATGGTCTCTTTTCCTAGTTAGAAGGATCCTTTGGTCATCTAGACCCTTAATCCTTGGTGGAGATGGCATCTCCACCATTGGATTTTGATTATAAGATGTATGCATGGGTAGATCTTGTAATCCCATCAATATTGTGATATGTGTGGTTTGTGATAAAGGGAAGGGCCTCAATGTGGCGGAGCCTCTTCCCTTGTGGCCGATTCTTACTCTTATTTTGTTGATCTATTATTCTCAGATGTGTGTGGCCCACCTTGTGGCCTGGATGGCCTGGAAGTATCCAGACCATCCAAAGAGAGTGGATGCCCATGTCTGTCCACTCTATGAACATAAGTGCCTCATTTGCTCCTTTTTGGACACATGCAATGGATTTTATGGTATGGATTAGGTCTGGATATTTGTGGGACCCACTGAGGTGGACCACAACTCAAATTCCATGGGGTGATTTCCCCTTATTTTGGTTCCTATGCTTATTTTATTTCATGTGCATGTTGCTGCCCAGAAATTTTCTAGATCGATTTTTGTTGGACTTTGGGCTTGAATTTGGGACTGATTGGGGGACCTTTTATACCCATCAAATATATTTTTTTGAAAGGTGTGGATCTCATTTTGATGTCCCCTAAATTTCAGCCCCGTATGACTCATTAGGGTCCCAAAGGTGTGGTCCAAGTGAGGTGGATGTGATGATTTTCTGCATTCAAAGAACATTCCACCCAGACGAGTTGGAATTCTGAAATTTATTAAAATACTTTTGGATGTCTAAAAATTTAAAATTTTATAAGGAGGTGTGGTCCACTCATGGTAGGACCCACCTACCAAATTTCAGGGTTAATAGACCACTGTGCACACCGTGGCAAGGGCCGGACTGGCTCACCACGTTGGGATGTCCAGGTCTGTCCAATTTTCTGGACAGACTATTTTATTTAAATTAATTAAAATACTTAGGAATATCCAAAAATTTTAAAATTTTGTGGGGGTGTGGCCCACCTATAGAAGTGTCTATAAAATTTCAGACCTAACGGACATTTGATTTGGCCGTGGTGCGGGGAGTGTACCAGTGGCGCCACTAGGTGGGGCATCCAACTGCTGCCATGGGGCCCACCTTGATGTGTTGTATATCCCACCACCCATCCACGTGGGGTCCTTAAGGGATTGATCATCCTCTATTTTTTTTTGGTATTCAATTTGGGGCCCATTGGGTGGATTTTGGGCCGATACCCCTGGGCCCATAGGGTCGCCACACACATGGAACATCCTCGCTTAAAGCTACTCAAGGGGATCAGCATTCCAAATGGCCTAGCCCATTTGATATATGTGTTGCATATCTTCTCTCATCTGGTGGGGCCCACAGTGATGTATGTGGGCCATCAAGGATTAAATATACTAAGAAATACTATTATTGTTGGACTTCAACCAACCTAGAAATTTGGGTGGGCTGGAATTTAGCATTGAGCCCAATAATTGTTGCCTATAGATGTTCTTTTGGGGCAATATGGCCCACTAGATCTGAGGAGGACTTAAGATAGTTATCTACTTATCTTACCATCTTAATTTTAATTTTTGGGTTTAATTAGTGCATGATTAAAGGCCCATTCCAATTGGATTCTTCTCAGGCTAGTCTCCTAGTTAAGTATAGGCCTTATAGCCTTGGTTGGGCTAGAACTATTGAACCCTTGGGTCCTATATTAACCATGCCATTGTGATGGGTCTTATGGGCCAAATACTCAAGTAGTTAGGCCCTTGTTTGCCCACTATAGTAAATCCATACTTGGGTCGAGATGTGAGGCCCAACTTACTTGTGTTAAAAATAAGGATTTCCATATAATTGGGATAATGGGCTGCCCATTAGGCCCACCACAATGAGTGAACCCATGACCTTTATCATTGGGCCTTAACCTTACTTAAAGGGCCCACCAGGTTGCCTATGTATTGGGCTCAGTGTATGGCCCACTAGGCCATGGATTGTTTCAGCCTTGGGCCTTATTTCATGCTCGCATAGTGGCGGGCTACCTCTTGGAAACCAGTTGAGGTTGAATGTCCTCCTGGGTGATCCTAAGGTAGGCCCATGGGTTTCTTTATGGATGGTTAAAGGCCCACCATAGACCCTGGGCCGTTTATTTGAGGTTAAATATGGATGTATGTGGAGCCTACCTCAACGTGTGTTGGTCCAGGCCATTCAGGCCTTGGATCGCCCAATCATGGAAGCACTCCCTGCCTTAGGTTGCTGCTGGACTCACAATCCAGTAATAGACCCACTTGATCTTTTCATGATATATACACACTCTCCATCTGGTGGGGTCCCCCAGTGAGTATAGTTGGCCTTCATGAGATTATTCCCAAATAATTAACTAATTTCTGGACCTTAGCCGATCTAGGAAGTCAAATAAGCCAAAAGTTTATCAAAGGGCCTTAAATGTAAAATTGTATGGTTAAAACTTTATTTTGCTGTGGGGCCCACCATATTGAGAACTTGTGTACGTATTACATGCTTATATTTTCTTATAATCTTTGGACTTAATCAGTGCATTCTTTTGGGTCACCTTTAGTGATCACATGAGGACCCCATCTTAGATCAGATTTTTGGGACATCCCTTACGCCCAGAGTGGGCTAGGACGTCCTAGCTTGGCCCAACCATGCATTGGGCCGACTTCCACCATTTTGATGGACTTGTGGGCTAAGGTAAGGATAGTATTGGGCTCTTGGTTGTCTACTTAAATTGCTAGTTATTTGGCTGATGTAGTGGGGCCTATTTCATCCAGACTTAAACTTATTTTTTTGGGCTGTATGTTGTGCACGCAAACTGCCCACCAAGTCCAACTTAATGTATGGATTCTATGGCCATTGGAAATTGAGCCTTGGGCCTTAATTTCCCTCTTAGGGCCCATGTTGTTAAAGGTGGTATTATATCCTTTTCTCATGGCCTATTATGAGGGATATATGTATGTGGTTACCTGTGTTCTTATCTTGAATGTAGGGCCTTGGGCCTTGTATCCATATAGTTCGTGATTGAGATGCCTCTTGGGGAATGGTGGTTAAATGTCCTCATTATGGACCCCTCTAGGCCCGTTTGTATCTAAATGTGATTAGATGCTCATCTTAAACTCTTCTGACTCATACGTGTTACTTAGACACTTAGTTGTATGCTTAGTCTCGTATACCCTGTAAATGGGCCCCCACTAGAGGTGGGATTCCTTATGGATATTGTTTAAATACCTAGTCTTGGTCCCTTCTTGGATAGGAGTGTACTACTTCGTATATCGCCGCATAATACGTCTAGACCCATCTTCATGGCCCATGTGCATCATTGTAAACTTGTAAAAGTAGTGGATTTTGTGATGTGTGCCTTTGTTATTCTCAGATTTACTTGTTGTGATCTTTGGTATGCTCGTATTTGTAATGATTATACTATTATGAAAATCTTCCTTGTAGGATCTCAGGATCGGAACCTGCCTCAGGAGCCGAGAATAGGGTACTATGGAGGCTATTGTGGCCAGAACTGGCCATCGGGTTCCTTGTTAGTCCTGTTACCGAGTCTGGGGCGTGACACCCAATCTCTCCACTATCCAATGACATCCACTCTTGACCAAAATTCCATGCCAGCCTACAAGGTAGACTAACTATTAGATGTCTATCAATCACAGCAAAAAAACTTTTAATAGTTGAAAGAAAGGGTCAATAGTTAAAAACCTTCTATTAAAAATTTAAACCTTTTAAGTATAGAGAATGCTAGTGTATTGTATTGTGGGCTCTTTTTGTGTAAGTGCATGTGCACACTTCCCTATTCTCCTGTAGTGTATTATATGCTTTATCATAATAAAATAGTATGTGTTAGGGCAAGCAAGCCCAACACATCAACTCTCCCAAACTCTTCTTCTTCTTCTTCTTCTCTCTCAATATTCTCATCCCTTCTTCACATTATCCTCACCAAATCCTTCTCTACTTGGTATCAGCGAAGATCCAGGCATTCCATCCAACAGGTTGAGAGGCGACACGTCACTCCGGCTTGTGTCGACAGAACCGTCTGGTGACGTCGGGCCGTTATGTATGGACGTATGGCCTCCATTTGAGTGAAAGTTTAGGGTTTGATAGATCTTGATTTTAGAAGATTTGTCATGATTTTTCCGAATTTATTAGACCTCTTTTCATGGTTTTTTGGGCGAAATAGAGAAATTCGAAAATCGGTTCCAGATTTCGTTTTTCTTCGATCTACGCAAATCGATAGCTTTTCTTTGGTTTCTTTGCTTGAGATGGACCGAAATCTTCCTCCTAAGCTATCCATGGTGGATTTTTACTCAAGATCAATGTTTGAGAGGTTTTAAACCTCAATGGGCGTGCATGGCTGTTTTTCACTGGACAGCCTCTTTTGATCTGGCTTGGTTTTGTGATGATTGATGTTTGTTTGAAGTTTATCTCTTGTTATCTTGAAGGATTGAGGGAGATAGAGTTGTTTGAATCAGATCCTTCTTGGCATAGGGGTCTCTTGGCATAGTTTTCTTTCTCTTGACTCTACTATGGCCGACAAAGGGCCCTCATCTCTTGGCATAGGGTCTCTTGAACCCAACCCCTTGTTGATTACCTCCATTAGGTTGAATGGTGACAACTATCTTCAATGGGCACAATCTGTAAAAGTATTTTTAGAGCCCGTGACAAGTTGTCGTATATTTTGGATGATCCCCAAGCTCTACAAATGTTACTTACAAGTCTTGGACAAAGGAGAATTATCAAGTTATCAGTATGCATGGTTGTTGAATAGCATGGATTCCTCGATTAGCCACTCAAGGTGATGTTTTTATCCTCATTAAAAGGCATTTGGGATTCACTTCATGATATGTTCTCGGAATCTCAAAATTTTTCACGGGTATTCCACTATTCAAGAAATTGGTCGATTTCAACAAAACTCCAGATCCTTAAAAGACTACTACTCGACGCTTTATGTGGGACGAGTTGGATATGTATCACCTCTTCCTTCCAAATGTAAGGAGGATCATGACATTGCTCATAAGCAACGGATGATACTCGTATCATGCGCCTCAACTTGAGTTCGATTATCTACACGTTCGCGATCGTTGTTATGCAGGGGATCCTCTTCCCCCATTGACGACGCTTTATGCCATGTGTCGGCGTCTATGGCCTCTACTCTTCCTTCTCATTCATTTGTGCCACCCGAGCGTTAGGCGCATCTTCGCCGCGATCAGTCCTCCCTTGGTCTACGAGTACCATCCTTAAGCTCAGGGCGCACTCCTGGTTTTGCTGGTCGTGGTAGAAGCTGCGAGGGAGATCGCGGTCGTGGCGCCCATAGTCTTCGTGGTCGTGGTGGACGTGGACGTGGACGTGGACGTGATGGTTCCCGCATTTGTTCACATTGCGGTGGAACTAATCACACTGTTGATTATTGTTGCGCCTACATGGTCGCCCCACGTATCTTTCGCTTCGTTGAACCACCGTTACTTCGAGATACGCGCCTTCCATCCCAACAGCTGAGCAGACTACTTCAGGGGAGTCTCTTATCATTTCTCGGGCGGCATATGATGCCCTTATGCGGCTTCGCATTCGGGATCTTCCTGAGCCTTCTCATGCACTTCGGCCCGGTCAGTCGCCCTTCAAGGTCATCCTCTCTACCTCCTCGGGTCATTGACTCGAGCTTCCTCCCATATGACCGGTAAGTTGCAATTCTTTTCTTCTTATTCTCCTTCATCTACCGCTCAAGATGTTATATAAGCGCAGATGGAACCCAATCTCCCATCTCTCGGGATTGGTTCCATCCCTCTCTCTTCTTCCTTGTCTTTGTCCTCCGTATTACATGTGCCTCGCTTTCCATTAAACTTATTGTCATGAGCTCTCTTTACTAAATCACTCAATTGTTCCATCACCTTCTTTCCTTCTTATTGTTTGTTTCAGGACCTACAAACGAAGAGAGTGATTGGTGGGGGCATGAGCGATCGATGATACACCCGTATTCTAGTACCTTTCTCTGATCGAGAGTCCATGACTCAATTGCCACTTAGCCACCCATCCATCGTTATTGAGACTTTTGTTTCCTCCTTATCCGTCACTAAACCATTATGTTGTGATATTTGTGAATTGTCTAAACATCATCGTGCTACGTTTCCTCTTAGCTCTTCAGGAAATCTCAACCTTTTCTTTTGGTTCACTTCGGATGTTTGGGGACCTATCTTGCTACCTGACTTTGGATTTAAATATTTTGTTACCTTTATTAATGATTATTCCCGCATGACTTGGATTTATCTTTTGAAATCTAAAAGTGAAGTGTTTGATGCGTTTAAAATGTTTTATCATGAAGTGCGCACTCAATTTCATTGTTCCATCAAATCCTCCATTCGATAATGGGGAGAATACATGTCTCATCGCCTTCTCTCCTTCTTGCACTAGAACGTGGTGTTTTGTTTAGACGTCATGTGCTCGCACTCCACAACAAAATGGTATTGCGTAACGAAAGAATCGTCATCTTCTTGAAGTTGCTCGCACTCTTCTGCTTGTATGCATCTACCCAAACATTTTTGGGGTGATGCTCTTTAATCTATTTTCTTATTAATCGTATACCATCACGTATTCTATCTTACAAATCTTCATTTACTATATTGTATCCTCATGATAATCCATTTCCTCTACCACCTAAAGTTTTTGGTTGTACATGCTTTGTTCAAATTTTGGATGGGAGTAATGATAAACTTAGTCCACTAAGCGATTAAATGTGTCTTTATAGGGTATACTCGAGTCAGAAAGGGTATAAATGTTTGACCCATTGACTCGCAAGAAATATGTCTCTGGCCGATGTCACTTTCTTTGAGGATCTTTCTTTTTCTCCTCTCATGGCCGTTCCTTTCTCGATCCTTCTGCAGTCGTGGGGTATGACTTTATCCTCTTTCCACTAGTGATCATGGGAAAACTCCTCTCCCCTCTATTCAAATCCCGTGGTGATATGGGTGAGCCTGCCTCTGGGGTGTATCATCGTCGAGATAAATCTTCACAAGTCCCATCCACCCTTTCGCTCACTTTGGATGTTGTTCGTGTGATTCTCCTAACTCGAGTTTAGACCTTCCCATTGCCTTGCGCAAAGGGTCACGATTTGTACTCAACACCCCATTAGTAATTTCGTTTCATATGATCATCTTTCACCGTCTTTTCGAATAGCTTTCCCTTTCATCACGTAGACTATTCCTAGATCTCTCTCACATGCTCTTCGAGTCCCGATTGGACAAAGGCGATGAAGGAAGAAATGTCTCGCTTTGAGAAGAATCATACTTGGGATCTTGTGCCACTTCCCGTAGGGCCATAAACTCCAGTTGGTCGTCGATGGGTTTATACAATCAAGTTTCTTCCAGATGGCTCAATTGATCGCTATAAAGCCCGTCTTGTTTAAAGGTTACACACGACTCATGGTGTGGATTACTTCGAGACATTCTCTCCCAGGGCTAAGCTTAATTCCATTCGCGTTGTGCTCTCCTTGTGTTAATTTATCATGGCTCTTGTTTCACTTGATGTTAAGAATGCATTTCTCCATGGGGACCTTGCAGAGGAAGTTTACATGCATCAACCCCTCTTGTTGCTTCTCACAACCCCGCACTTGTATGTCGGTTGAAGAAGGCTCTTTATGGACTCAAACAATCTCCACGTGCATGGTTCGAAAAATTTAGTCGTGCTCTCTCGAGTTTGGCTTTGTTCGTAGTCATGCCGATCATTCTCTCTTTATATGTCGTCGATCGACGGCATCATGGTTCTCATTGTCTATGTGGATGATATTGTTTTGTCTGGTAGTGATTCTACTTTGAGGGAGATCAAAGAATTTTTAAGACCAAGTTTGAGATCAAGGATCTTGGTCATCTTCGCTACTTCCTCGGAATGATTGCTCGCTCATCCTCCAAGTTGGTCTTGTCACAACGGAAATATGCACTGATCCGCTATGGAGACCGGCATGTTAGGGTGCAAGCCTGCTACCCACTCCCATGGATACTTCACAGTGAAGCTTCGACCGTATGTTTCTCTTCTCGATCCCGAGATGTATCGATGACTTGTAGGCCTATTTTATTTACTCGACTATTACTCGCCCGCATCTCTCTTTTTGCGGTGGGGGTTGTTAGCCAATTCATGCAAGCTCCCGCACTTCTCATCTCACGGCTTGTCTACCGCATACTTCGTATTTAAAATCGCCCGGTCTTGGCCTCCGCTTTCAGGCCGCATGGTCATCTTCATCTTTCGGTTATTCCGATGCCGATTGTGCAGTAGTACTTTTGATCGCCGCTCTACATCCGGCTTCGTACCTTCCTAGGTGGTAATCTTATAACCTGGAAGAGCAAAAGGCCATTTGTTGCCCTAGCCTCTACCGCTGACATCGTGTTATGGCTCATGCGACGTGTGAACTCGTGTGGCTTCACAATCTTCTTAAAGAACTCCATCCTCCTTCTGGATCCTATTCCTCTTCACCGTGACAATCAAGCGGCCATCCATATTGCTCGTAAACCCGCTTTTCCACGAGCGAACCAAGCATATCAAAGTTAGATCACTTTATTCTACTCAAATTGTCACTCCTTTTATTCGATCTGGGGATCAACTTGCTGATGTTCTTACAAAATCCTTGAGTCGAGATGCTCTTCATCGTGTTCGTGACAAGTTGGGCATGATCAACATCTATGCTCCAAGTTGAGGGGGAGTATAGAGAATGCTAGTGTATTGTATTGTGGGCTCTTTTTGTGTAAGTGCATGTGCACACTTCCCTATTCTCCTGTAGTGTATTATATGCTTTATCATAATAAAATAGTATGTGTTAGGGCAAGTAAGCCCAACACACCAGGCCTAGCTAGAAAACCACTTGATGGATGCTTTGATCATTAAGATCTAAGCCACAAACTGACCTAATCTCTCCACTATCCAATGGCATCCATTCTTGACCAAAATTCCATGCCAGCCTACAAGGTGGACTAACTATTAGATGTCTATCAATCACAACAAAAAAAACTTTTAACAGTTGAAAGAAAGGATCAATAGTTAAAAACCTTCTATTAAAAATTTAAAACTTTTAAGCACCAGGCCTAGCTAGAAAACCACTTGATGGATGCTTTGATCATTAAGATCTAAGCCACAAATAAGTTCCTCAAGGTAGCAGTAAGATCTTATGTTGGAATATATGGACCACGACTGCATCCATGTGCATGTGCCAAAACCACACTCATGTGTCTGCCACTAATGTAAACTTGCAAGGTGAGCCAAAGCACACACTAGTACCTCACATTCTGCATATGTCCTCGGGTCGAAGGACTAGTCAAAGCTAGTGCATGATCAAGTCAATCCAATTCAAGCATGATGGGTCTCCTAGATGAGAGACTTGATTTGATCCCTAAAGGCAAGTGCTCGGCTAGGCCTAAACACAAGAACCTAAATTTCGCAAACATTCACATTCCTATGTGTGGTAGGGCCATGGCACGGTTATCCCGACAGTGGAGACCTTCCACCCCAACACGCAGCTAGTTCCCTCAAAAGGATGAACAATTAACCTTTCACGGATTACTTAATCTCGTTACTATGGCCATTGAATTTAGGGTATTGAGATCCATGAAACACAACTCTCCCTTAAAGGAGAAGAAGGAGAAATTGCTCATGACAGCTTAAAGATAATTGCAATTACATGAAGATCCTTGCAAATGGATGAAGGTCCCTTGAAGTTGTATGAGGATCCTTATAGCTGGATAAAGGTCCTTTGAGATTGGACGAAGATTGAGCCATTAAAGCTTAGCTTGTGGAAGATCAATTCATCTCAAATCAGTTTATTATAAGTTGGATTCTTGCAGATCTACTTGTTGTAGATCTGATCAATGTTTTTCGTAGCGCTCATACGCTATGTAGTGTAGCATGTAGCATACGCTATGTAGCATGTAGAGTATACTTCAGAGCATGTAGCATAGAGTGTAGCGTATACCACATCAAATTTCCTTTCTTCAAGTTTTTCTTCTAATGGTAGCTTAACACCTATTTTAAAATGGTGTTGACTCATCCCCATCACACATGGCACTACATTAGATCAATCTAGACCATTCAAATTGTAGTCCATATTGTGGATAGAGCACTTAGATCAACCCAGACCATCCAGATTGTAGTCCATTTTGTGAATTTATGATGTTTCAATAAATAAATAAATAAGAGGTCACACATAGAGATGTCTAAAGGCAAAGAGATGGAGAGATTTTGCATGGAAATATGTGGTTGATGATCCAAATTTGTAGTTAAGAACTCATAGAAATTATGCATTTTGTAAAGTGTATCATATTTTCTATTGTTGGACTAGGATACGGGCCTTACATGTAGTGTTTGCTTCGGACAATTTTATGTCCTACTTGATAGAATCCAAGATCATTATATTCACTGACCATGCGATGCTAAAGTACCTTTTTTGAAAGAATCCCTATTTGTTAAGATGGATCCTTCTACTCCAAGAGTTTGACTTAGAAATCCGAGATAAGAAACAAGTGGAGAACGTAGTGGCTGACCATCTCTCTCGGCTTGTTCTATCAGATTCCATAGAGACAATACCTATTAATGACATGTTCCCCGATGAACAACTTTTTAAAGTCTCCCAATTACCTTGGTATGTTGATATTTTTAATTATCTAACCATAGGTAGATTTCTTACTCATTAGACTACGCAAGATAAGAAAAAATTCTATGTCGAGGTACACACGTTCTTCTAGGATGATACACATCTTTTAAATATTGCCCAGATCAAATCATTAGGAGATGTGTGCCTAATAATGAACAACAAAGTATCATCTCCTTTTACCATTCTCACACATGTGTGCCACTTTTTGGCTAAGAAGACCATAATAAAATGTTTATAGTGCGGCTTTCATTATCCCACTATGTTCAAGGACACATGAAATTTGCAAAGCATGTGAGTGTTGTAAAAAAATTGGAAGGACTATCCTGTAGAAATATGATGCCACTGAACTTTATTCTCATCATTGAAGCATTTGATTGCTGGGGCGTCGATTTCATGGGACCATTCCCCAAATCATTTAGAAATATTTATATTTTACTCATTGTTGATTATGTCTCCAAGTGGGTCAAGGCAATTTCATGTCGAAATAATGACCATCGCATGATCATTAAGTTCTTAAAGGAAAAAATCTTATCCCGGTTTGGAACATCTTGAGTCATTATAAGTGATAGTGGAACTCACTTTTGTAATTGACCATTTTAAGCATTGATGAAGAAATACGACATTTCATATAAAGTGAGTACCCCCTATCACCCTCAAATAAGCGGCCAAGTGAAATATAAAATAGGGAGATAAAATAAATTCTTGAGAAAACGATTAACCTAGATCGTAAGGATTGGTCACTTCAACTGACCGATGCATTGTGGGCCTATCGTACAACATACAAAACCCCTATTGGTATATGATCCTTTAGATTTGTCTATGGGAAGGCTTGTCACTTGCTTGTGGAGTTGGAACATAAACCGTATTAGGCTATAAAGAATTTCAACTTCAATCTTGACAAAGTTGGCTCGCTGCGTAAATTACAATTGAATGAACTTAAAGAAATTCAAAATGTTGCTTATGAGAATTCTAGGATATACACAAACATAATGAAAGTGTTCCATGATAGGAACATTCTGTGAATTTATTTATTTTTTAACTCAAATTGGAAAGTCTTATTGTATAATTCTAGAATTCATCTTTTTTTTTTTATCAAAAAAATAAGATCTCGTTGGACTGACCCCTTTAGAGTCAAAACGGTCTATCCTGATGGGGTTGTCGAGATAGAAAACCTAATGAATGGTAACATCTTCAAAGTGAACGATCATTGTCTCAAACCATTCATTGAGAAATTTGATTTAAAGGATATGTCCATCCCTCTGATTGATCCTATCTATCAAGTCTGACCTTCTAGTCTAATGAGGTCCATTTATCAATTTATTACTTTCTTAGGATTAAGATTAGAATAGTAAAGTTTGTTTTAGTTTTGTTTTTGTGTAGTACTAATTAAAAAATATTAAGTATCTTGTAGATTACGCTACATGCTATAGAGTACCATACGCAACGTTATACGCTACATGCTGTTTAAAATTGATCTGATTATAAAAGTTCTAATTGTAGAATTGAAGTGGAAATCTCATATTTGAGATGGAAGAAGGGAAGGAAGAGGAAGAAAAGCAAGGGGGGATCCCTATGTTTTGTAGCTTACGCTGCACTCTATAAAGGGCCAAATGCTACGTTATATGCTACACGCTATTTAAAATGTTGGATCTGATTATAAAAGTTCTTATTGTAGAATTGAAGTGGAAATCTCATATCTGAGATGGAAGACGGTGGGAAGAGGAAGAAAGGAGAGGGAGGGAGGGAGAGAGAGAGAGAGAGAGAGAGAGAGAGAGAGAGAGAGAGAGAGAGAGAGAGAGAGAGAGAGAGAGAGAGAGAGAGAGGGAATCCCTGATTTTTGTGGTGTTTAAAATGAAGATGTTGCTACATGCCACGTGGCACAATTCAATTGGCTAAGTCAGATGGCCACTTGTTTCCAGCGTCTTTTTCGTTTTTCATTGTGCAACTCTAGGAAAAAAGTCATAACTCCTTGTTACCAATCGAATTAGGGAAATCTTGTACTCGTTAGAAAGATAATTTCATGTTTTCATTCAAGCTTGGAATTAGGTTCATCAAACACTGCTTGGCCCTTCAAACATGGCCCACAAGTTAATTGAGGCTCCTCAACTATCACCTGCAGATCAACAACGTGTATCTTCAGTAATTGGGACGGATCTCTCTCAATACAGTTCGAAGCGAAGTGAAATGAATTTCGGATGAAAGCTTCTTCGATATACTTTTCAACGACTCAGGAATCACTTCAATCAGACATTGTTTACCCCTTCATACGTTGTCTCGAAGTCAAACCAAGCAAGTTGTCTAGTTTTCAAAAAAGTGTGCAACGTGTATCTTCAGTAATTGGGACGGATCTCTCTCAAAACAGTTCGAAGCGAAGTGAAATAAATTTCGGATGAAAGCTTCTTCAATATACTTTTCAACGACTCAGGAATCACTTCGATCGGACATTGTTTATCGCTTCATATGTTGACTCGAAGTTAAACCAAGCAAGTTGTCTAGTTTTCAGCAAAGTGTGCAAAAGTAATTTTCCCAATGTTAGCAGATGGCCCCGTCTAGTCTCAATAGGCGATCACGGTAAGACCCAATTGCAGCAAGCGATACAATTATCACTACTCCAAAAGCCCACTATTTAGTGTAATGCACAAGGATTCGAACATATGTGATCGCAGAACTCAAAGGAAACCAACGTGCATGCCCCATGCATGTCATATGACCTCTTCTGTTAAACTGTAGTGCTGTCAAGCCGAAGAGTCAAGTCAACTATATTGGCGACCCAATATCAAATCATTTGTAATGATAAGAATGCGACGACAGTGTCAACTGTAGAAGTTCTTGTATAAATTCAAAGAGTCGGCCCGACTATAATGATAAGCATGCCCCATGCATGTCATATGAAGTCTTTTGTTAAACTGTACTACTATCAAGACAGAGAGTCAGGTCAAGTATACTGAGAGCGACCCAATATCAAACCATTTGTAATGATAAGAATGCAATAGCAGTGTCATATATAGAAGTTCTTGTATAAACTCGAAGAGTCAATGCATCTGAGTGATAATAATAATCATGACTCAACCTTGTTGACTACTCTTTAAATAAATAATAGTGATAAAGGAGAAATCTAATAAAATATTGTAGATAATGGCAATGAATGTCAACTGCGAAACGTTGCTAATAACTAGAGAACCCGATCTAACACTTTCTTTGACAAAATTGGATCCGGAGGAGAGTAGTAGAATCTCTCAATTGCAGTTGTTGATCTGTCTTATGCAGTCGTGCTTTTAACCAAATTAATATTTCATATGATGATGATAAGAAAGATGGCATTGCCCCTAGTAGATAATCATATTGGTAATATTTCTTCAACTGGTGTCAATCTAGAAGATAAAAAAGGCACACTTATAATCTCAGAAAGATGAAAATAAAGAGCTCATGACTCTGATCATAGAAGTCTCATGTATATACATATGTGTGCACATACATACATATATACATACATACATAAATATATGTTTATACACACACACACACACACACGTGTGTGTGGGAAACGATACTATGAGGTCTCACAAGAAGCTTCCCATGAGGTCGAGTTTTGTGGGCCCCAACATGATGTGTGACGAACATCCACCCCATCAATCAAATGCACCCTTCCATGATGGGCCACATGTATAAAAATTAAGCCAATTCATGACTTAGGTGGGCCACACCATAGACAAAAGTTGAGAGTGGATATCCTACCCATCGAAATCTTCATGATCGTTTGTAGGGCCCACTAAGATGTGGTTTAGAAATCCAACCCATCCATTGTGTGTGTCCCACTTGGATGAGAGGTCGAAAGAAGTTTCAGTTGTAGCCAAAACTCAGGTGAGCCCCAACAACTAATTTTAGATATTTTAGGCATGATTTCACAGTGCTTCAGATGGGGTGGCCCAGTTGAGTTCCGGATATGGCTGATTTTTGGGATATTTCATAACGTGGAGGGACCCAGCAAATACAAGGTGTAGATATCTAGTACACATCATGGTGGGGCCCACACAACTCAACCTCATGGGAAGCTCCCATGAGGTTGACCTCATAGCACCATTTCCCTATATATGTATACACACACACACACACACACACACACAGATACATATACATATACATATACATATACATATGTATATGTGTATATATGGTATTATGTATGTATATATGTATATATATGCCAGAAAAATCACAAAAAATTTCAAGAGTCTGTTTGTTCTCCATAGTTAAAGTCTAAAGCCTTTCTTCATAATAAAAAAATGGCAACAAAACATTTCGATGCTCTCTACTTCCATATCACCCAAGGTGAGTCTAGAGACACTGTGTCAAAGATTTCCGCGACCATGACTTCTTTGGCCCAACCTTCTCTCTAATCCCTCAGTTTAGGCCGAAAGAAACATATGAAAAATAATAAGTAGATGAAGCATTTCCAATGGAGTATTTCTTAAAATGGGGAGCCTATTATATGAGTGTGGATTGTAGCGATCTATGTGCGTTATTTGAGCTTGCCTTCCAAGAAGACGGGAAAGTGAAAGCTTCCTTCTACAAGATAAAAGAAACAAATGCTTAGTTTACTCGCTGGGAAATCTATAAAAAATTAAAGCAAGAAATCTTCCAAACATTCCCCAAATACGATGCACCAGATGAATTTCTTCCTTCAAAACTGAAAACATCTCTCTTCACAAACACCACCAAGAAAGCACAACATAAATCCAACCCTAAAGACAAGCAAGCTCCAACAAATGCTTCAAAAATAGTTGTGCATCTAGAACAAGAAAACTCTCTAGCTAAGGAACCATTGCCAATCATAAAGATGATGTAATCGGTACTCAGCAGTGATGAGGAAAGACAATCAATCCAAATGCGAAGCTAGTGAATGTCATCAACCTCCTCATTAAAAGCATCAGATAGCGGAGAAATCTTTTCTGTTGAAGAATTGCCTCAAAACTGGCAATACCAACATTTAAAGGATATTACAAAGTAGACTTCAAAAACATCTTTCAATCCATTTTGCAAATTAATCCTTCTCCTCCATAAATATCTTATTCACCCAATAAAGGACTCTGCTCAAATATGTATGATGTGTGCATCTGATGGGAAAACCTATGTCAAAGACAGAGATTGGCCACCGAAAGCAACATGCAACACAGCAACACCAAAACAGTTGGAAGGTCACCCAGAAGGACCTCAGAAGAGAGAAGATGTGAGCTATTTATTAATTCATGATGCCAAGTCTCAATAACAACAAAAGGATGTGATAAGATAGCTAACTCATCTTATCCATTAGACAACTTTTGTTGAACAACATATTTTAAGTATTAAAAAATATTTGAGGCAAATGCAGCATAGCCTCAACAAAATTATAGAAGTTCAAGAAAGAAAAAGAAAAGGATTGTCAAGTATTTAGTCTTGATGAGTGTAGTTCTTCTGTGTGCAGAGTGGGTGGCAAGGTAGTCCTGAAGAGAGGGAATGAGGGGCACCCACTTTTTCCAATGATTGAAGTGACCACAAAACAAGATGAAAGAAGCAACTGAAATCCATAATCAGCACATGAAGTTCTTAGATGAAAACAAGAAAAAGTTTAAAAGGCAAAAAATGGAATATGCCAAATCGCTCTTCATAAACCCAAAAGAGAATCATTGTCTAGGGAAGAAATCAAAGATAGCACAGCTTCTCAAGTAAAATGATGCGATCCCTCACAAAGGCTGATGTTATAAAAGGAGGAATTATATCCACTAGCATAGACATTCTGATCAACAACCTCGACGACACTCAAAATCGTGATCTTGAAGATGTTATAGTTGTCTAGGTAAAATGACTTTACATGCTGCATTCCCTGAAACAAGTGGACAATCAAATGTTCTTTGAACATATTGATGCATGTATGGTTGGAAAAGTGCGATATTGGTGGAGCTATTTGACACTTGAGCAAAAGGAAGCCATAGTTGCTGCCGAAGTTTTCGAACTCATAAACAAATTACTCTAGGAATTCAGCACATCCAAGTTTCATCTATAGACCATTGATCTACTTCTTCTATACAAAAGAAAACTGAACAATCTTGAATTTTTTGAAGAACATGCCAAAAGCTACACTAAAAAAGTATATTATCTTGGTCTGCATCGGACATTGACGATAAACATGACATTTTTTTCCTCATTACTAGAGGGAATAAGTTAGTTGGTAATAGAGACTTTATCTTCAAAAAGATATTTAAGCAGACGCTCTTATTTTCTTAGATGTTGTGGAATATGTTCAGTAATAAATCAAAAAGTTATGCTATATGCATGCTAAAAAAAGAAATTCCACAAATTGGCCCAAAAGTCTACAACAACATTCCTAGAGAAAAATGTCATCAAGTACCGAAAAAGTTAAAATTTCACAAAACTCATCAGAGATGAAGGTTTCAACCTTACAAGTTCTATCGGAAAAGCAAACTCCAAATAATTCAGTCAAGGAAGAAGCGTGTTTCTCTTGTAGCAAACAAGGGAATTAAGCAGATGAATGCCCCACCAAAGCTCCCAAACAAGTCCGAATGATGTTCCAAAATCGACAAATCCAAGAGTAATGGGAGTTAATCGCTTATGAAGAAAGTATGATGCAAGCATATGACAAGCATGACGACATCTTTTGCTCTGGATGAAGATTAAGAAGAGCCCATAATTGAAGAAGTGAAAGGAGATAACAGTTTGTCCCTTTCTATGAGGTGCCATAAGAATCATGAGTCACTTTTATGTGTGAGTCATGTCCTTTAAGGTATAAGTAATGTCCTTTAAAGAATGAGTTGTGTCCTTAAAAATATGAGTCATGTCCTTTTTAAGTGAAGTGTTAAAAGTTGTTATGGGAAAAACGAACTGACCAATAATAAGAGGTCAGGTCGGAACTTCGTGCATTCCACCAGGTCGGATAGCAAAGTTGATCAGCCCGACGCCAAAAGGCTCGACTATTCGTCGAAGAAGTCAGGTCGGTATAACTCCAGGTTGGCATATTATCTCCAAGTCAGGTCGGCATAACCTCACCTCGGACTTCTACTGCATGCCCCTGCTGACTCCGAATAATCAGATACTATCTAAGGGAGATCCTCCCAAAATCCTCTCCAAAGATCCCATAGGACATCCGCAACACGATTGGGATCCCAAGATCTTCGCCAAGGATCTCGGGAAATTCCCCTACGTGTTCGGGACACGAATCCTACTACAACACGTCCCTACTAAGCAGGGAGATCTCCTCTACACCATGATCTCTCCTCATCTATAAAGGGGAGCACCTCCAATGGTGAAAGGTACACACAATCTCTAGCCTAAAACCTCGTTTATGACCAGACGTAGATTCCCTACCTGACTTAGGCATCGGAGGGTTCCCTGTACTGGCCAGGGTCTCCTTTGTCCATTCCTTGTGCAAGTACACGAAGGTCTAGGGAAGGCTAACAAGAGTTCTGTATCAACAAAAGTCATCATGTCATGCAAATGAGTCATGTCTTTTTAAAGTCATCTGAGTCATTATGTAGCAAGGAGAGGCAAATCAAGGGAGGAAACTGTTTCCTTTCGCTATGGCCCACCAAAGTTTTAGATTAGTGTAAAAGTTGGGCCCAAGGGTTTCATGGGGTTGCATCATGTGGACCATTCATATTTTGGGCACATATCACGGGAGATGAGTTCTCAAAAAGTTCACGAGTTCTTGTGAGAACTGGTGCTCAGGTGAGCATTCCATATATATATATATATATATATATATATATATATATATATATATATATATATATATATATATATATATATATATATATATATATATATATATATAGCCCCTAAAACTTATAGTCGGGCAATGAGCTCGGGACTTGGTATATGGGCATCAAGTGTCGAACTCGGAGTTCGACAAGTCATGCTCCAGGTTCAGGACTATGTAGTGGCAATACATAATGCTGGATTTGGGGCGCGACATAAAGAATGGTCAAATAACGACTTGGATTTTGTATTTAGTTGAGAAATCTATTGTCGTTGGGTTGATTCGACATTGCACAACTAAGGCTATGTGGGATCATTTACGGATGATATAGCAACAGAGCAATGAAGCATGTCTCTATCATTTAGAGCAGGATTTGGTTCATCTTTTCTAAGGTGATAAAAGTATTTTGGCCAAATGGCAGTGATGGATCCGTAGTTTCCCAATGACTTTCAGATTTATCAGGATTTGTCAGAGCAGACACGTGTTTGGTAATTTCTAATGAAACTGCACCCAGAGTACGAGCATTATCGGGCTGCTCTCTTGAACCACGGTCCTCTTCCATCCATGAATGTTGTGATCAATGATTTGTTGGGGGAAGAACAATTTCTTAAGGTTCTTTCCTCGATTCCTCTTATACAACTTTGGTGTCTTCAACTGGTAGCATTATACTCGCATTGTGACGTGCTTTGGCTGCAACAAGGTGGGACATCTGGTCTCACAATGCAAGGAGTGTGGTGCGCTCTCGCCAGATTGGTCATGGCATTTATGAATGTAAAGCAAAGGAATTTATTGTTATTTCCCGAGGTCGAGGACATGGTGATCGTGGCCGTGGATGCAATCATGGTCGTGCCTTTGTTGCTGCCCCTCCCTACTCCTCCTGAGCCTGCACCTGCTTCCAATGACTCTACTAACCTTGTCTTTGTTCTCCTCTAACTCTTGAGATAATTTAGCAGATCGTACAAGTCCTTTCTGTTGCAAGCCTGTCATGTATATCCTTGTCATATCCTTGGGATATTGATTTTGGTGCATCAAATCATATGATCAATAGTTCTTCTCACCTTCGTGATATTAGTCCTTATACTGGTCATCAAGTTATTTATACGACTGATGGTGTATTACTGTCCATTATGTCGATTGGTACTTTATAGTTGTCCCCTACTGATAATCGGTCCTTTATTTTGAAAAATGTGTTTGTTTCATGTTCCTAATTTGTCTTCTAATTTGATTTTTGTGGGTCAGATTACTTAAAATAACTGTTTGGTTCTTTTCCTTAGTGAATTTTTTGTTGTGCAGGGCAACGGGGAAAGTAGTTGGGAGGGGTAGGAGGAATGGTCGCCTCTTCATGCTGGAGTTCCCTTCTAATGTCACTTCAGCCTCTTATTTTTTTTGTCCCATCTGCTTTGGATATTTCTTATGATAATAAATCGTGGCGACTTTGGCATTGTCACCTTGGTCATCCACATTGTGATAGGCTTTACACCATTTATTTTCCTTTGGTTTATTAAATAAATTGAACATTAATAAATATGCTTTGAATTTGCCTTGTTCTGCATATTGTTTATCAAAAGGTAAAGCTGCTTCTTTTTCTTTGAGTTCTTCTCGTACTTCTACTATATTTGATTTGGTGCATACTGTTGTCTGGGTTCCTTCCTCCATTTTATCTAAAGCTGGATTGCAATATTATGTTATATTCAGAGATGATTTTACTGAGTTTACGTGGATTTATTTCATGCATTCCGGGTTGCAAGTTTTTTACATTTACTAGCAGTTTTCCTCCATGGTGGATACTTAGTTTGGTAAGAAAATTAAAGTGTTGTGTTCTGATTCGGGGGGGGGATTGGAATTTGCTGCATATTTACATGATCGTGGGGTTATTCAACAAAAGACCTATTATGACACTCTTGAGCAAAATAGGGTGGCTGAAAGGAAGAACCATCAGATTGTGGAGACTGCAAATACATTAATGTCTGATATGTTGGCTCTCAGACTCAGTGCATTCTAGGTCGAGGCTATGTTACATTTGGTATATCTTGTTAATCATATGCCAACACCCCTTCTTCATAATGTCTTTCCCTATTTTATTCTCTTTGGCTCTTTACCTAATTATTCATCACTTTATGTGTTTGGGTGTGTTTGTTATGTTCACATTGCTGCTCAAGAACGTAACAAATTATCCCCCAAGTCCACTTGGAGTATGTATTTAGGCTTTGGCAATACCCTAAAGGGGTTTTATTGGTATGATGCTACTTGCAAACAGGTACGTATTTCTTGTAATGTAGTTTTTTTCTGGAGCATGTACCTTTTTATTCTCAGTCCTTTACTACTATTGCTCCACCGGGTTTTTCTTCCTCTGAGCTAACTGATTTTTCAGATATTCTAGTTGCTTCTTTTGTTCCTCGTCCCTTGTAAATTTATCAGCGTCGGCCCAAAGCACCACCTCTGCCTCCTCCTCTGGCTACTTCACTTGCTACAGATCCTCACTCTCCTTACTACTGATTCGGTTCCCTCGCCTGTACATCGCTCTAATCGGCCCCATAATTCTCCGGATCATTTGATTTACTCCATGTCTACTATGTGTTCCACGTTGGATTTTGTTTTTGTCCCTACCTCCTCTAGTCACGGGCATGCTTATCAGAGTTGTTAGCGATAGTAGATGAGCTTAAAGCATTGGCTAAGAACCACGCATGGGACCTTGTTCCATGTCCTCCAGGGCAACAAGTTATCTGCAGCAAATGGGTTTATTCCATGAAGTTGAAATCTAATGGATCTCTTGATCGGTACAAAGCACAACTAATTGCTCAAGTATACAAGTACGATTATGTGACCGATTATGATGAGATATTTTTCCTAGTAGCGAAAATAAAGACGAGATAGACTTAACTATAATCCATTTTAGACATACACACAAAACGAGTTTCTCTCTCTCTCCACCTCTTGAAAAGTCTCTTGTTCATTGTTTTTTCTACAACTAAGTTCATCGTCGAGTCAATTCATTTCAGGTTTGAGTTCTTCATGTTGGTTCAAGCCCATGTACAATGAGTGTACTGCTAGGACTGGGTCATAGTCGTTGTATCTTGGGGACCAATTGCCCATGACTCTCGTTGCACTTGGAACAGGGTTCAAGGAGGACAAATTTGGTTTCAAGCCAAGTGACTCAGTCACACCTCAACTCAAAACAAATAAATCTTTCTTTACTACCTTTTATCTTTTGTTTCATTTCAGTTTTCTACTTTTCAGAAAATCTGTCTACTGTTTTCAACACTAATATCCGAGTTCTAAAGGTGTATGGGACAGTCTAGGGCCAAAATAATTCGAACTCCAATAGAAGATGTTTGGACCTCATAATTTGTCCCAAAATAAACAAGGCACAATCAGCCCATTATGGTCCAAAACTAAAGCCCAATTGAGAGGCCTCCTTCACGTTAACCACGTTGTACAAGCATGAGGTGAGCAGATCTCGTCACTAAGAAATGTCTTGCATTCTACAAATTAGGGTGAAGTGTTTGGACGAATTACATAACCTACGCGTGCACAATACTTTAACAAAGAGCAAGTAACAAGAGCTCTCTCCGCCTTCAAACTTCCAAATTGTCCCTTTATTTCTTTCTTTCTTTCTTTCTTTCTTTTCTTTCTTTTCTTTTTTTATATGGACAAATTCATTTCATTTGCACATCTGTTTTGACAGTTTCCCTGTCGATATAACATTACAGAGTTGTGTAACACCTATAGCTTTGTTATATTCTGGAGAAAGAATCATTGCAAACCTTCCCCAATGTACATTTTCAAATGTAGAACCACTAGTGAGTTAACGAAAGCAATTGATCCATGATTCAAAGCCTAATTATTTATTTCACTCACCTATCTCCTAGTGTCTTTTCCTAATAAAGGACTAGATTCACACATCCAAAGGCAAGGTAGTTTTGTGCCTCCACATCATTTCCACACGTGACACGAATGGACTAGTTCAAAATTATTCATTCAGAATTTTATATAGTGCTTGGACCATGGTCCAAAATTTTCAATTTTTAGAATATCCTAGCCTTTTAATTGGTGGCATCCAAATGAATAATAAAAGACAAAAATAACCACCAAAGTTTTGTTGGCAAAGGGTCATTTAGCAAGATGATTAAGATAGACCAATCAAATGAATTCATGGTCATGGGCTAACCAAAGGCTGTACAGATATATCAATCCATTATCATGTGAGATTGTAATTGGGCCCACTTATCATCCTAAAATGGAGAATTGGATAGGAGGGATTCACAGTGGATTGCTTCTGTTAATCGATGACATTCATATAAGGCCTGTAAAATGGATGGCATGACCACTTTCAATCTTACTATCCATCTTGCTTGCCGTTGATTATATGGATGTGATTGTCCAATATTATCATTTTTGGATCATGTGAAATCCCTAGTGGTTCCTCTATCGGGTGATGGTTGTTGATTATGCGTGGGGTTTTGATACATTATTGTGCCCACTGTACAATACAGGTGGGTTTTCACACCAGATTTCATCTTAGATAATTACTCGAACCATACATTTTCTAAATTCTGAGCTACACAGGCCATCGCAAGAAACATTTGATGAATGGATGATTGTGTATGAAGATGAATTTGGAATATTGAAATGTATATTTAAAATATCATAGCTTCTATGTAGTAGTAATGCCAACATGAACACTTCGGATATCATATAAGATGCAATTGGGGGGGTGTAAGCCCCCCTACGGTACTATATGGTCGTAATCATCAATCTGCTGCTGGCACTCACCTCAGAAAGAAGTCCACCGCGTTGTTGCTTCGGAGGAAAATTGACTTTGGGACACTGAATATTTGATCTCCTCTTGGTGACGAGGATCTTACTTCCAATCCGCCAAGGAACCAAGCTTTTCAAAATCCGAAGAAATCTTGATTTGGATCTCTCCCTCTTGCATTTCTCTACCAAACTTCCGGTCTGAAATACCATTTTCAAGAAAAGCCGGCGAATCTTAATGAGAACGGAGAAGTGGGCCCCGCGGATACTCCAGTTAGGGAGGATTTTCAAGCACTGGAACTTGAGGTCGAAGTTCTTGGCCTTGGCATGAACATAAATTCTCCATGACTGATGCTTGGTTGCTTGCATATACATATGAGAGAGGGGGGGTTTCGGAGGGGGGATTCGGGGGTGGGAGATTTGAGTGTGTGGTGTACTCCCTTCGAGTAGCCGTTACAAATAGGGGTCCGTAAATTTTCAAATTTGAATAAGGAAACCGTTACAATGCACTGAAGCCAAATGCGACGCGGTAGCCTTTTGCCTTTGCCCCTGTTCTAGGAAGCTGTGTGGGGCCTACAGAGATGTCAATTAAAAAATCCACTCCGTCCATCAGTTTTGCAAGACCAAAATAGGACATGTAAAAATCAGGCAGATACCAAACTCATGTGGCCCATACTGCACGGAAAAAGCGGGGATTGAACGCCTACCATTGGAAACTGTGGGGGCCACAAAAGTTTTGAATCAGGGTGATATTTGCTTTTACAGATTAAATGAGTGGTATTAAGCCTATTAACGGCTTGGATGTATATAAAAAATCTTGGTCAGCTCCAGCAAGATTTCAACAGTGGACATTTCTGAGTTTTTTATCTTTCTGAATTTTAGGCTCCTCTCCTACTGTGGTCTTTTAAAACTAATGGACGGAATAGAATTGTCACGGGAATATCTTTGGCGACAGCTGGGGGCACAAGGTTATCGGGGAACAGGCAATCCGCGTTCTTATTACGCATCCCTGGTCTTCTCTTCCGTCGAGATTTTAAATTTGAACATATGACGACAGGGAAACCGCTAAAATGCGCTTTAGACGTATTACGCACCCTCATTTCTTCTACCGTTAAAAAGTGATAGTTGGGCCCACTATGAGGTGACGTTCCTTCTAAACACGCGGTTAGTCGAAGAACCACGAACAGCAACCCGACGCCGCTGGATTGCTAAACCCTACTTCACATGTACCCAAGACTTCCACAAAAATTAATGAACATGCCCCCGACCCTTACCGTAGGGCCCACCCTTATTAGACGTTGTATATCCACTCCGTCCATCTATTTTTCCAACCCATTTTACGATACCTTCTCAAATATTAAGCATATCTAAATCTCATGTGGAACACACCATAAGAAATAATGATGATCAAACGCTTACTATTAAAATATTTCCTAAGACCTACCGTGAGTAGATCTGTAATATTTATTCGTCATCTAACCCTTGATATGGTCAAATACATCTGGATGAAGGCAAATTACAAAGATTAGCTTGATCTAAAAACTTTTGTGGAATACAAATTTTTTTAATGATCATTCACCACCTTTTCCAGTGGTGTGCTCCACCGTAGATTTAAATCTGCTTAATTTTTTAGATAACATCGTTTGTTGAAAATGAAAAAAGGAAAAGGCGGTGTGGATACCAAAAACATTAATCAAGGTAAGCCGACTAAGCTGGTATCCGGGTAACAGATAATCCGCTCCCTTAGTGGCCAGCTGCCTAACCCCGTATAGACTGGTGTGAGATCTGCCAAACAGCGCGGTCGACTTGGCTGCGGCAAATGGAACCAGCGATGTAGGTGTACTGTGGGGCCCACCTCGATGCCTGCATTGTATATACATGCGGTCCGTATGTTTTTTTTTTTTTTTTTAAGATTATTTCATTGCCGTTATGTGGACAGTAGAAGGAGGATTTTTCGGAATGGGATATCTACTCTTTTTCCATTGGTTATCTCGTTCAGAGCTTTTCTTTGCTATAAAAGTATATTATATTTGGCCTGACTCATCATATTTTACCAGACATATCATTGACCAACTGTGATGATCCAGCAATTTGTTAGACGTTATCGAAAGAAATGTTTAGTATTGAAAACCTAAAGATCCTTAATTCTAAGATGACTCGTGAGTTTGTATTCAAGAGATTTTTAGTAAGGGACCGCAGTTACAAAGAGAGAATGTATTTGACATTCACTCTTACCATACAAATGTACGGTCTTCATTTTACAAAATTTGACTAATTTCCAAGGAATAAGATTAGTTCTTGCGTGCAGAAAATTTAATGCAATGCAATGACAATGATGATTAGTCGATTTGAATTTCTAATGGACAATATCCAATTATATCGGCAAGCTATAGAGCATACATTTGAAACGATCGACTATATGGTGCAAACTATGTAGAAATGTGATGTATGGGATACTTGATTTTATATTGGTGCTTAGTGGCCAGCTGCCTAACCCCGTATAGACTGGTGTGAGATCTCAACCAAATGTCGACTTGGTCATGCATAAATGGAACTAAATGATGTAGGTGTACTGTAGGGCCCACCTCGATGCCTGCATTGTATATACATACGGTCCGTATGTTTTTTTTTTTTTTTTAAAGATTATTTCATTAAGTCGTCATGTGGACATTAGAAGGAGGATTTTTCGGAATGGGATATCTACTCTTTTTCCATTGGTTATCTCGTTCAGAGCTTTTCTTTGCTATAAAAGTATATTATATTTGGCCTGACTCATCATATTTTACCAGACATATCATTGACCAACTGTGATGATCCAGCAATTTGTTAGACGTTATCGAAAGAAATGTTTAGTATTGAAAACCTAAAGATCCTTAATTCTAAGATGACTCGTGAGTTTGTATTCAAGAGATTTTTAGTAAGGGGCCGCAGTTACAAAGAGAGAATGTATTTGACATTCACTCTTACCATACAAATGTACGGTCTTCATTTTACAAAATTTGACTAATTTCCAAGGAATAAGATTAGTTCTTGCGTGCAGAAAATTTAATGCAATGCAATGACAATGATGATTAGTCGATTTGAATTTCTAATGGACAATATCCAATTATATCGGCAAGCTATAGAGCATACATTTGAAACGATCGACTATATGGTGCAAACTATGTAGAAATGTGATGTATGGGATACTTGATTTTATATTGGTGCTTAGTGGCCAGCTGCCTAACCCCGTATAGACTGGTGTGAGATCTGCCAAACAACATGGACTTGGTCAAGAAATGGAACTCCAATGATGTAGGTGTACTGTAGGGCCCACCTCGATGCCTGCATTGTATATACATACGGTCCGTATGTTTTTTTTTTTTTTTAAAGATTATTTCATTAAGTCGTCATGTGGACATTAGAAGGATGATTTTTCGGAATGGGATATCTACTCTTTTTCCATTGGTTATCTCGTTCAGAGCTTTTCTTTGCTATAAAAGTATATTATATTTGGCCTGACTCATCATATTTTACCAGACATATCATTGACCAACTGTGATGATCCAGCAATTTGTTAGACGTTATCGAAAGAAATGTTTAGTATTGAAAACCTAAAGATCCTTAATTCTAAGATGACTCGTGAGTTTGTATTCAAGAGATTTTTAATAAGGGGCCGCGGTTACAAAGAGAAAATGTATTTGACATTCACTCTTACCATACAAATGTACGGTCTTCATTTTACAAAATTTGACTAATTTCCAAGGAATAAGATTAGTTCTTGCGTGCAGAAAATTTAATGCAATGCAATGACAATGATGATTAGTCGATTTGAATTTCTGATGGACAATATCCAATCATATCGGCAAGCTATAGAGCATACGTTTGAAACGATCGACTATATGGTGCAAACTATATAGAAATGTGATGTATGAGATACTTGATTTTATATTGATGCTTATGATAAAATGACAGTTAATTGCCTAAGGTTTTTGGTGGGCTAGTTCCAATTATATCGGCAAATCGCAGAGAATATATCCGCCAGTCAAATATGAGAAAACAATGTAATACAATGTATATCACAAAACAATGGCTAACTGGCTAAGGCATTTGGTGGGCTAGTTCCAATTATATCAGTAAGCCTCAGAGCATACGCCCGTATTGAGGGTCAAATATTGCATATTAGACCTCAGTTATCACATGGTTTTACGTACATGATAATATTTAACGTATTAATTTAATCATGTTTTTATTGGAAGATGAATTTAAGAGCTTGGACTGAAAAGGGTGCTAAAAGTATGGATTTGATACTCAAGAATCACCAAGGCAATTGACGGATCTTAGGGGACCGATATTGAAGAATTCACATGCAGTGATTGATGATAAAGACCCTGAAAGTTGTCCTGAATGCAAGATCACAGGGTTCCCACCATCCGTTTGGCTCGAAACTTTATAAGAAGCCTGAGGACCATAAAGTAATTGTATACGTCAAATTTCAGTCATTGGATCTTTGTAGAAGTGGTCCAACAGACAAGATCAGCCATAAATCACTAATCTGGGGCCCACCTAATCTCTGGATATGCTTCAATTTAGGACTCAACCACTTAAATTAAAGGGAAAAGCGGATAGACAGAATGGATTTCTCAAAACATCATTGTAACGTCCCGAAAAAATCCATACAAAGACCTAAGTACCACGTCAGGCAGAATTCACTAAGGGTCAAATTAGGTAGAAATTAGATGAAAATTAATTAAGTACTAAACTGAATTAACTAGTAGATTAGCTTAAACCACTTTCTATACAAACTGCATAACCTAAAACCAGTAGAATCGCTAACTCTACATTACCTAAAAACCTAGGATCAATCTCAAAACCCAGTTGCTCTCGGGAGCACATTGAAACTCCGTATCGGATCTTGACCGCGCGTCGAAAGTCCGATAATCGCAAAACTATACGGTTATGACCGTCTTACTGGGCTTGACAACCATCTCGGAAATCGAATCTAAATAGTATCCAGAAACGCACAACTTGAGCCCGGAGCGAAGTGTGTGAGAAACGCAAATATCTTTAGAAAATGAACTCAAACTTAAGTGATTTGGACCGTTCGCTTGCAGGCCAAATTTAAGGATTCAGACCATCCGATTCTGACCCAACTACACCCTTGGATCAGGAAATTTTCCCTACACGGGTCAGTGTACTTGTGGCCCTGATCGAGTGACGATAGCTGTTGAACTGAAATTGGTAGTCCACGGTCGATCCGTAAATCCGATTGGACCGAAAACGTAACCTGACCTAGATCCATTATTAGAGAACTTTCTCTGGATCATATGCAGAAAATGGGCTTTCATATGAGCTTCGTTGGCCCGAAACAGCCACCCTTTGCCTATATCCTAAGTATACCATGGCCCTAAGGCCATTGACATCAATTCTAGGCCTATATAAGTGCCTTAAACTACCCCTCTCATTCCATGCGATTTTCTCCAAGCCCTATGAGAGATAAGAGAGAAAAGGGGGAGAAAGGAGTGGAGATCGAAGGGAGGTCCTTAGAGTTTGCTGTCGTGATTTCTTCCTGCTACTCCACGCATTGAATCACCTCTACATCTAGCTACACCGTCGATTCTAACTTCGATTTAGGTAAAAAATCATAACCCTAATATTGATTTAGGAATCCAAATAGAGTAATCAACATAATAGCTAACCTGTTTCATGATTTAAGTAGCCGTTGTTCTGTAGATGGAAGCGTAGGATTCAAAATGAGTTCGATATGAGTTTACCGACGAAAGGTACGGACTAAAAACGTTTCGGTTATGGTTTTCAAGGCTTTCAATGTCAGCTAATGATTTATGTCTGACTTGATTGTTGCCATATGATCTTAGTTACGATGTATTTGATAAATTATACATATGTGTGAACTATGTGAATATATAATGCATTCCATGTGTTTGTTGAAATGTTTAAATGATGTTGGAATTATGATTTGTACTTGCTATGACTATGACAATCTCCTTGTGAAAGGATTTGTCATAATATATGTCGTAACTAATTTAGACTATGTATAATATAAAATGCATTCCATGTGTTTGTTGAAATGTTTGAATGAATATATAATGGAGAATTGTGCTTGTCATGATTTCTAATTTTAGATCCATGTTTGTTATATGTTTTATAACCTATGTTGTATAGGAAATTGCTATAGTTCATGTCATAACTAATTTAGTCTATGTATAAAGTAATTTGTAGCCTACGTGTTTGATAAAATGTCTGAATGAAAAATTTCTTGACGAATTGTATTTATTAAGGGTATTGAGATAGGATTCTCAACTACCTTACCTATATCTATAGTTTCATTCATGTAATTTATATTGTTACTATGTGATTTATGTAGAAAATGCATATGTATGGTAACATGCCATATGTGTCTGATAAAATGGTTAAACGACTATGGTATTTGGAATGTTTGTTAAGCGCTTATATGATTATCACATGTATCCACATGTTGCATTTGAGTATGATTAGGATTACTGCATAGTCCAGGCAATCAGTAACCATTCCCGATTGAGTGGTCGGATTAGTCTCGCCACATTTGATGCGTTTGGTGAATCTGAGTCATACGATGATTGTCGACAGTGGTACTATGTCGATTTATTCAGCGTATGCTCGTACCAGCCGAACTTGTCTAATAAATCGATGAGCCTATTGAGTGTTTACCATGTATGGACGCTACTGCTTAAATCTAAGGTACCACTTGTCAATGTAAAGCCCATTTAACCATGGTACCAAGATCCACTAAGACTCATGAGCCGGGCATGGTGGTATGAGACATCGTGGTCGAGCTGTCATCCTACGCTGGGGTGACGAGCCTCCTCATAGTGACCAGTGAACAACCCAAACTTATAAGCCAAATATAGTGGTATGGGACACTGTATTTGAGCTGTCGGCCTATGCTAAGGTAACGAGCCTTCCCGCAGTGACCTCGAGTATAAACGAGGCCTACCCCGGCCCAGCTTGGCTGTGGTCCCCAGTTGGGTTGGTGACGAGCCTTCGAAAATAGACTGTCAGTTGGTAGGGCGTTGGTGGAGTAACCTCAGTATAAAATAGGCCTACACTGAGGTGAGGAGCCTCTTCGTAGTGACCTGAACTTGCCTATCGTATGTGACAAGCTAGGATTGACGACCCTAGATGGATCATTGTTTGGGTAAATGAAATAAAGGGGGGTACCTTAGCTTCCCGAATCTGCTGTATGAATAAGCCTAATTAAATATTGACTAACACGATCATGTACTGCATTGCATGTGCTTTAGAGAGGAAGTACACATTTACCGGGAGTGTTGCATGCGCGATTGTGAGATAATATCGCTGAGGGATTGTAGGCTAGGGCATGCATCATTATCGCATACCATTCTTGCATTAACAAGAGTACTTAGGATATGATTGTTGTATTACTTTATCATTACTACTTGACTGAATTGATAACATGTTAACCTTGACTTTATAGTTCCACCGAATTAGCTACTCATTCCCACCTGGGATGGTGTTTTAAAACACCAACCAAACTCTATTGTAAATGCAGGTAATGTCGGAGTCTATGCAGCTGAAATGGATTTCATAGATGAGGAGGGGGAATTCTCCTACGTTCAGCTATCAGGCGGGTCTTCGTTGACCTTGTTCTGATTTGACAGGATTATAGGGTTACAAGGATTAGCTGGACATTTACACTTTGATATTTTGTAAATTTTGGAACCATACATGTATATATTTAGCCTGGTAACATACTCATACTCTAGAGGTTGTGAAATACTTATATACGTTATATATCTATCTCAGTCTTTCGCTTAACTAATTACATTAACTCTGGAGTATGATATGCTGATTTAGTATAATCCCGCTTATGTTTAAATGCACTAATATGGACAACATTTAATCATCATTATCTATGTTGCATAAGTGATGCGTTGGAACTCAGGAGTTGAGCTTTACTCGACCCCTGATTTTCAGGGCATTACAATCATGGTGGGACCCACTATATGAAGTTGGTGTACACCACGTCAAGTCCACTCGTTGTGCACCATGCAAGCAAAGACGGTTAAACCTCTTTGACTCAAGCTCTCTCCCGTGCAAGAGAGGAAACTCTCCTCTTACGCATGTGGTCCCGCTGGGACATGTAATGGGCCACCATGATTGTCCATTCGGACGATTGGGACCATCCATTCGATCCAGGGGGTGGCCATGACCCTTGCCATGAAGTCCAAATGCTCCCATGCACATATACACACGCAGATCACCGTCAAACGCAGGATGAATGGCGGGAACAAAGATACAGTGGGCAGCACCAAAACTCGACCAAAACCACCAATTTCTGACTAAAATCGTGCCAGGAATCCAATGGACAGGGTGGATTTCTCCTAAAACATCACTGTGGGACCCACTGAGCATCTCAGTGAATCCATGTGCGTAAGCTTGTGGTTCGGACATCCGGCCTTCCGTGGGCCTTTGTGTGATCACAATCATGGTCGGATGCAAGATCCAGACCATCTAAAATCTTCAAAAGGGGGCTACGACCACCACCATGGAGTCAAATCAGGTTTTTTAGTGCTCTTCTTCCTAAAACTCTCACTCCAAATGCAGGTCAATTTGCGTTTCATGCCTACGCACGCTGGTTTCGCAGAGTTGCGTAAAAGCTCTCCACCGACTTCTCCAGCCACCGACTCCCTGCTACCTATAAAAAGAGAAGAGAGAGAGAGAGATAGAGAGAGAGAGAGAGAATTCATCAGATCTAAGGAGACGTGGAGTGGAAGAGAAGAGAGAGAGAGAGAGAGAGAGAGAGAGAGAGAGAGAGAGAGAGAGAGAACCAGGGATGGCCAGCAAGAGGAGTCTTTTTTTCTTTCCCTTTCATTATTTTCTTATGTTTTTCTAAGAGATTTTCAGTTAATCATATCTATGACTGGCTAAACCTCCTAGCTAGGGCTAAGAGGTGAAGCTTGTAGCGTGATGGGGCGTTGTTTGTAGCTTTGATTCATGTTATGTTGAACTATCCTTGATTTTGGTTTGATTATAAGGAATATTCATAGTTTTTAATGGTTTATTATGACTTAAATCACAATAGATCTGCGATAGCTTTGACTATGTTCTTTTCATTATTACAATTGTGAAGTTAGGAAGCCCTGTTGTTTACCATCATCTCATGGACATGGTTGGATGATAGAATCCTTCCTAACGACTCTTTCAGATTGGTTGTGGATTGGTTAAATTTTGTTGTTTGCTTTGTCTCATGGGCATGGTTTTTATAACACCCTGGATTTTTCCTAACTTGGCAATGGACGTCCTTGGACGTAGAACTGCCCTAGGACCTTATTTTACCGTGATTAGGGCGCAATTGAATTAAGTATTAATAGCTTGAATCACCTTCTGTACAAACTACAAAGACCCGAGTACCACCTCAGGCAGAAATCACTCAGGACCAAATCCTTTAAAAATTAGACGAAATTAACTAACTGTTAAACTAGATTAGCTGAGAAATTCACTTGAACCACTTTAAATACAAATTGCAAGACCCAAAACTTACAGAATCATCGATGCTACATTACCCTATAATCTAGGATCAATCTCATTACCCAGTTGCTCTCGGGAGCATCATGAAGCTCCATATCGGACCTGGATCGCGCGTCGAAAGTCTGATTACCGTGAAACTAAATGATTATGACCGTCTTGCTGGGCTTGAAAACCATCTCAGAAATCAAGTCCCGACTATGTCCAGAAATGTACAACTTGAGCCTGGATCAAAGTGTGTGAGAAACGTGAATATTTTTTAAAATAAAATCTAAACTTAAGTAAACAGAGACTTGTCGCTTGTGGGCCAAATATAAGGATTTAGACCGTCAGAATCTGACCCAAATATACCCTCGAATCATGAGAAATTTTTCACACATGTCAGTACACTTGTGGCCCTAATCGAATACCGGTGACCGTTACACTGAAACTGGTCCGCCACGGTCGATCTATAAATCTGATCGGACCGAAAACTTAGTCTGACCAAGATCCATGGTCAGAGAACTTAAGTCCGACCACACGTAGAAAAGGGGCCTCCAGAAGTGCTCCGTTGAGCCGAAATTGATAGGTTTTGGCTATAACCTAAGTATACCTTGGCCCTAGGGCCATTTCCATCAGTCCTAGGTCTATATAAAGGCTTAAAACCCCTTCTCTCTCTGTAATGCCCTGAAAATCGGGGGTCGAGCATAAACTCAACTCCCGAGTTCCAACGCATCACTTATGCAACAAAATGAATGATGATTGAATGTTGTCTGTAGTGAACATGAGTAAGATTAAGCCAAAACAGCATATCATACTCCAGAGACAATTAAATTTGCAAGCGGAAGACTGTGATAGATAGATAAAATATATAAACTGTGGTGGGTCTCCAGAGTGTGATAAAGTTACCAGGTTAAAGAATTACAAGTATAATTTTAAATTATACCAAGTTGTGGAAGTGTAATGTCTTCTAAGTACCATAGCCCCGTCAATACAATACTAGGTCTTCATAGACCTGTCAGAGAGTTACATGTAGGAGAACTCCTCCTCAACATTACAGTATTAGTCCGGCTCTGCTTCATAAGCATCGCCATCACCTGAAACTCAAACAAATTTGGTTGGTGTGTACAACACCGTCCCGTAACGTGGGAGTGAGTGATCAACTCAGTGGAACAATAAAGTATAGGTTAACATGTTATCAAAACAGTCAAGCAGTAATGATAAAGCAGTAAAATCAAACAATCCTAACTACCCTTATTTAATGGAAGTATGAAATGACATGATGAATGCCCTTGCCAAATTACCCTCATGCGACACCATCTTACGTTCGCGACATGCGTTCATCCCTCAATGCTCCACATCTACCAGGCACATGTAGTATGATGATGAGCATGATTACCGAGTAGTTATTAGTCCATTTCAAACAGCAGTATTGGGAAACTAAGGTACCTCCCTTGTATCATTCCCAAACATGATCCATTCTAGGGTCGTCAGTCCTAGTTAATCTTATACGATAATGTGTTTCTAGGTCACTACAAAGGCTGTCAGGGCTGTTACGCACAATTGTTACACCACTCCCCCATCACCTCTTTAACGATTCATCACTATATAGATACAGGCCTAGTTCATACTCTATACACCGTGGTAAAACTCGTCACCTCACCGCAAATTCAGAGTATACTCGAGGTCACTACAAAGGGCTGTCAGGGCTGTTACATGCATTCGTTGCACCACTCCCCCATTACCTTATCAATGTAGGCCGATAGCACGAATATAGTGTCCCATACCACCATAATCGGCTCATGAATCTGGTTACTCACTGGTCACTACAGGGAGGCACATGGCCCCAGCGTAGGCCGACAGCTCGACCACGGTGTCCCATATCACCATGCCCGACTCATGAGTCTTAGTGGATCGAGGTACCACGGTTAACGAGATTTCACTAGTAAGTTTGGTACCCTAAGTTCAAGCAGTAGCGTCCAAATATGGTGAACATACATAAGACAGATCGGGTTACTTGATGAGCTCGGCTAGCTCGAGCGCACAACGAGTTAAATGATATGAAGCGCATAAGCACTTCGTGTGGCCAGCCACTATCGCCAACCGAAGTACGACTCGGGTTCGACGAACACATCTCTCGTGGCGACTGAATCTCAACCACGAACTCAGTTTCATTGCCGATTGCCTGGACTATACAATAGCCCCAATCACATTCAATTGCAGATAGTTAAAGCAGTAATGGATCAAGATTCAAATCATACAATCAAAGTCTGATAATATCCGCTTAGGGCTGCCAGGGCTGTTGCACGCACTCGTTACACCACTCCCCCATCACCCTTCACGGCTCTTATGGAATACAACATAAACATGAATTTAAACATATGCATTACACAGATAAAATCATACAATCAGTTGAGCATGTTATGAAGTACAACATAAGCATGAGTTTATACATATTCAATTCCTAATCACACAGATATTTAAAGAAATCATGCACATAGTTAAAGAAGTTGAGAATCATATCTCAACACCCTTATACATTAAAATTTACTAACTACTACTCATTCAAACATTTCAACAAACACTTTAAACTACATACATCAACATACATGACATATGTTGATCACATAGGCATTAGACCAAATCCTTTCACTAGGGAGTTGCTCCAATTATAACACGCGTGCACCCACAACGGATAATCATGGCAAGCATGAATCCAAGTTCCATATTCATTCAGTCATTTCCACGAATACTTAGGCCACACATTGTAACATTATAGTGTATATTGGCCATGGCGTGATTTAGGGCAAATCCTTTCGTCAAAGGGGTATCGCCAATACAACAATCATATATCCATGACAATTAGTCATGGCGAGCACGAATGAGAATTCTATACTCATTCAGTCATTTTCACAAACACTTAGAATACACTATTTTTTAACATACATAGCGTATATTAGCAAAACATGTATTAGGGTGAGTCCTTTGGCCAAACCAGTATTTTACACATATATAATATGTTCATACAACAAATAATCATGGCAAACACATTTCCAAAATTTATACGTATATGGTACTTTCTATAAATACCTAGAATATGTAAAATTCCATATTCTTCATCTTTAATCAAAACGAAAAACAGACAGCACTTTGTACATGTGCAATTGCATGCATATCATGAATCTATCATTAACTGATATTGAAAGCGTTGAAAACCATAACCTATACATCTAAAGTCTGCACCTCTTATCGTAGAATCGTAACAAATCAGGTAGGTTTGCTAAGCTTCCGTATTCGGCAGTTTGGTGACCTATAAAATGAAATAGGTTAGCTATTTCATAACCTACAACCTTAACAACCCCAAAAAAGATTAGGGTTAGGGTTTCTTACCCAGAAATGACGTCGGAATCGTCGGGAAAGCGATGAGAATGGGGTGGTGCAGCTTGTGTAGCAGCAGGGGATAGCAGTAGGGAGTTTCTCCCACTTCTCTCACTCTTTCTCTCTCTTTTCTCTCTAGAGTTTCTCTCAAATTCGTATGACTGTGAGAGAGAGGGTTCTAAGGTCCTTATATAGCCTAAAAACTCACTAAAATAGACTTATGGTCAAGGTATACTTAGGTTATAACCAAAGCGGACTTGTTTCAGCTCAACGGAGGACTTCTGGCAGGCCTCCTTGAGTCAAAGGTCGGACTTAAGCTCACCAACCTTAGATCCAGGTGGAGTTAAGTTTTCGTTTCAGTTGGATTCCCAAATCACGTGTGGTGGACCAGTTTCAGTTCAACGGTCAGCGGATCACGATCGGAGATTCCGAGTACATGGATATGTTTGGGGAAATATCCTTGATCTGAGGGTGTAATTTGGCCTGATTCTACGTGATCTGTTTGCTATCTTGACTCATGCGACAAGTCTCAGATTTCATTATTTTGAATTTAATTTAGAATTATTTTCACATTTCTCACACTCTCCACTCCGAGCTCAAGCGAATAGCGCTGGGACACTGTCTGGATTTGATTTCCGAGATGGTTGTCAAGCCCAGCAAAGCGGTCCTAATTCCTTAACTTTGTGTTAATCGGACTTTCGACGTGTGGTCCAGATCTGATACGGAGTTTCGATGTGCTCCCGAGAGCAACCAGGAAATGAGATTGATCCTAGATTTTAGGGTAACATAGCATCAATGATTCTACAAGGTTTTGGTCTTACAGATCGTATTTAAAGTGACTGGTGCTAATTTCACTGGTACTCTAGTTTAACACTGGCTAATTCTCGCCTAATTTCTAAAGGATTTAGTCCTGAGTAATTTCTGTCTGAGGTGGTACTTAGTCCTTTGTAGTTTGTATATAAAGTGATCCAAGTTATAATACTTAGCTAGTTTAAGATAGTGTCTAGGGTGAAAGTACTTAGAAAAAGTGGAAGAACAAGGTGGTGAAGGGTGGGATTTGTGAAGGAAAAGGGTTAACAAGCAATTTTTCGAATATGGGATTAGGTTCTGACAAGTTAATAAGGTGTTAAGATCGACCCATTGCCTAAGGATGTCTAATTCTAGGTTGGCAAAAATCCGAGATGTTACACTCTCACTCCATACGAATTTGCTAACCTAGGTGAGAGAAGAGAAAAGAAAGAGACGGAAAGAGAGAAAAAGAGAGAAAGTGTATGGGGGATTGTTCTCGGGACTCAATCTCGCCGCTCCACGTGCTTAATCGCCATTCCTGCATCGCTATACGGGCAATACCAATCCCACTCTTAGGTAAGAAAACCTAACCCTAATCTGCTTTAGGGTTTCAGATAGTGTAATAGGTGAATTAGCTAACATATTCTCTGTTATAGGTTGTTGTGGTGCCATAGACAAAGACTTAGTGTTTAAACTGAATTCGTTACACGTTTATCGGCATAAGGTGTGGACTATAAACGTATAGGTTATGGTTTAAGGTCTTCAATGTCAGTTAATGATTTATAACTGACTTGGGCGCCATTTCACATGCAAAGTGCGTCATTTTCGTCGCTTTACAAATATATATGAAATATGTTGAGTATAGTGTAATTTAGGTATTTGTTGAAATGATTGAATACGTGCAGAATTAGGATTCGTGCTTGCTATGATTATCTGTCATGGATAGGTGATAGTTGCATTTGTAACAACTCCTTGGTGAAAGGATTCGCCCGAATACATGTTATGACTGATGTACGTCATGTATGTTGAACGGTATAGTCTAAGTATTTGTTGAAATGACTGAATGAATATGAAATCATGATTTGTAACTACCGTGGCTATAGAATGCATGCACATGATGGTTGTGTACATGACAATTCCTTGTTGGAAGGATTTGTCCAAGTATATGTTAAAAATTAACATATGTCATGTATGTTAATATGTGTAGTATAAGTGTTTGATAAAATGTCTGTATGAGTAAGTATTTGGTGAATTGTACTGTCTATGGGCGTTGAGATAAGGTTTTCAACTACCTTCGCATATAAATCCTTCTATGTACCTTATATTATATTGTCTGATTACTTATAAAATGCATATGTTTGAATTCATATTTATATTGTATTTCATAAAATGCTCGAATGGTTGTAGGATTTGAATTACTTACTGCTTGATTTTCTAACACGAATTCTTATTGGTATTGAGTGTGGTTGGGACTATAAAGTAGTCCAGGCAATTGGTAACAAGTTCTGATTAGGTGGTTGAGGTTGTTTTCGCCACACAAGACATGTTCGAGGAATCCGAGTCGTACGCTGGTTGTCAACAATGGTTATGCCACGCGAAGTGCTCATGTGCTTCATGTCGATCAATTCGACGTACGCTCGTACCAGTTGAGCTCGTCAAGTAACCCGATTGACCCGATGTATGTTCACCATGTATGGACGCTATTGCTTGAACCTAAGGTACCAAACTCACCAGTGAAAACCCCGTTAACCTTGGTACCTCAATCTGCTAAGATTCATGAGTCGAACATGGTGGTATGGGACACTATGGTCGAGCTGTCGGCCTACGTTGGGGCGACGAGCCTCCTCATAGTGACCAGTGAGCAATACTTCCTCGTGAGCCGAATACGGTGGTATGGGACAGTGTATTTGAGCTGTCGACCTACACTAATCAGGTGACAAGCCCTTTGTAGTGACCTCGAGCATATTCTGAGATTGCACTGAGGCGACGAGCCTTCCCATAGCAACTAGAGTATAAACTAGGCCTGCACTGATCAGGTGACGATCCCTTTGTAGTGACCTCGAGCATACTCTGAGACTGCGTTGAGGTGATGAGCCTTCCTTTAGCAATGAGAGTATAACTAGGTCTGCACTGATCAGGTGACGAGCCCTTTGCAGTGACGTAGAACCACAACATCGTATAAGATTTGCTAGGACTGACGACCCTAGACCGGATCATTATTGAAAATTGATATAAGGGAGGTATCTTAGCTTCCCAATCCTGCTGTATGAATAAACATAAGTAAGAACTGGACTAACACGATCATAACATTGCATTGCACGGTGCTTGGCAAGGAAGTAGCATGTGTCTAGAGTAGTACATGCCGCGACTGTGAGATGAAGTTCGCAGAGGGAGTGTAGGCGAGGGCATGCATCATATCATATCATCCTTGCATTAATAAGAGTACTTAGGGCTGAATTGTTGTACTGCTTTATCATTATTGCTTGACTGAATTAATAACATGCTAACCTTTGCTTTATTATTCCATTGAGTTGATCACTTACTCCCACGTTACGGGACGGTGTTTTAAACACCAACCAGACCTTGTCTTAGTTTCAGATGATGATGATGCTTACGAAGCGGAGCTGGACTTTTATGATGTCAAGGAGGGTTTCTCCTTTATGCAGCTATCAGGCGGGTCTATGTAGACCATGTTCTGATCGACGAGGTTATAGGGGTGCTGATAAGATATCATTACACTTGTTATTTTATACTTTTGGAATACTCATGTATATTTATTTTGTTCATTTTTGGTGTATATATGTATATATTTAACCTGGTAACATGTTCACACTCTAGAGACTTACAACAGTTTATATATTTAATATATCTATCGCAGTCTTCCGCTTGCGTAATTTAACAGTTTCTGAAGTATGATATGCTATTTTGGTATAATCTCACTCATGTTTAATATACTAACACGGACAACATTTAATCATCATTATCTATGTTGCATAAGTGATGCGTTGGAACTCAGGAGTGGAGCTTATGCTCGACCCCCGATTTTCAGGGCGTTACAAGATGGTATCAGAGCATGATTTGGATTAAACTGGACCTGAGTTATGGTCACACGATGTACGCTAACGCATTTAGACCTAGATGGGTGCGAGAAAAAAAATGTAGAAACAGGCTTAGGTTTCCCAGTTTCGCCAATTAGTGAAATTTATCGAAAACGATTGCTGAGATCGAGTTTGTGCACATCCGTGATCGCTTGGGACGACCCCGGATCACCCCTAGACCATCAATTGATGGGTGTAGACCACGATTTACCTCATCTCAGCCTTCAACAATCGATAAATGCGAATCTGCATCAGAAAATACTCGAATCGGGGGCCTAACAGAGCATGACCAGGGGGGCCCAGAGTGGGTCTCACATGTTTCTAGGGTCCAGGGGGCAGGAGGACCTCGCCCCACCTGCGAGCCATCACCAGATTGTCCAGTGGTCGGCGAGGCCCTCACCGGTTCCGCGAGGCCTCGCCGCATGGCGGGCCAGTTGGGCCTGGACGGTGTGGGTCGTTCGGGCCGATGCCCCTAGGGTGCTGTGTGGCCCACCAAATCACATAAAAAGTGATTTTTCAGTTTCGTTGCCCCCCTCCCTCATTTGGCACCTCTCCAATCTCTCATTTCTCCCTGAAAAATCTGGTTTTCCCCTCTCAAATCTCCCCTCCATTCTCATATCTTCTTCTTCTTCTTCTCTACATACCCGTCTCCACCGTCTTCTTCACAAACCTCCAAATGTTGGGACATTTAGGGCCCGTTCGGCCTACTGCATTCGGTGAGTGGATGGAATTGTAAAAGTAACAATAAATGTATGTATAAGGTATTGTCCCTAGATTGGGTGTATTTCATGGTTTCCAACACCATGTTTGGAATGTATGCAATTAAAAGTAAATCCCGGGATTTTCTTTCAAATTACACTTGGAAAGTCATCATCATGGGATTTAAAAATCCCATCTCACACTTTCCAACACAAGGCTCATTTTCCAAAGCCTATAAAAATTAATTTTAATCTCATCCCACCCTCCTACTAAACATGCCACTCCCAATCCCGAGGTGGGATTAACAATGCAATCCCATTTAATAAACTTGATACCACTGGCCAAACAGGCCCTTAGTAGTTCTTTCGAGTAGTCTTAGATTTTAAAAATTTTGACAGTATAGGGAATCCAATAAATTAATAACGTGAACTTTAGGACCTCCTTAGTTTGTATGGGCATATGTGAACTGCTCAAAGGCAGTTAAATTCAAGTTCGGGCAACTCAATTTCAATCAGACAACTTTGACCCTGTAGACACCTCACCCAGACGAGCATCTTGAAAAGGCTAAGATAATTTGGGAACCATGATCATGTCCTAAACCGGCCCTTAACCCCAGCTTAAAACCTAAAACCCTGGTCCCAAGTCCCCAAACTCCCAACCCGCAACCCGAAACTACAATCCAAGCTGTCCAGCATACACACAGCCTCGCCTATACCCTATACCCTGGCCAGACCCCCCGTCCATGCCTAAATCTGCCACTTCAAGTCCCAGAAACCCAAAATGGATACCACCGGATGAACCAGAGCGTCACACGAAGCTCATACATGTGAAACCGACCCGAACCAGGCCTAGGCGGTAGTCTGACTACCTCCTGCGATACTTCGACTGCCACTGCTCATGGCTCGCTTGTGGACGCTGGGCTGTCCTAGCATCCAAAAGTCAACCTTTCCACTAATTTACCCCCCCAAAACTCTCCATTTACCTTTTTACCAACCCTAAAAACCAATGGGAATGTGCCACATGTCACCCCTCTCTCCTTAACCAATCACAACCCTCCTGTAACGCCCTGAAAATCGGGGGTCGAGTATAACTCAACTCCCGAGTTCCAACGCATCACTTATGCAACATGTTTAATGATATTTGAATGTTGTCTGTGTTAGAGCAGTAAACATGAATGAGATTATACCAAAGCGAAGAATTCATACTCCAGGATCGGTTGTATAAAAAGCGGAAGACCGAATCGTATAAATATGTATGTAAAGAAACAAAATAATCGATTCATTATCCAGAGTATGAATCCTTCTAAGTCACAATATACATGTCTGTCTATATAAACAAAATGTCAAAATACTAGGTACAATCTCTGTAAATCCCATCGATCCGTGACTTAGTCGAAGCGCCAAATGAATCGCATATACGAGAACTCCTCCGGTCCTCGTCATAATCGGCTCCGCCTCCAGCCGTAGTCGGATCGCCTAAACCTGAGACAGAGTCTGGTTGGTGTGCGCAACACCGTCCCGTAACGTGGGAGTGAGTAGCTAACTCAGTGGAACGATAAGACATAAGTTATCATGTTCTTAATACAGTCAAGCAGTAATGATAAAGCAGTAAATCAAACACTCCTAGTTACTCTGATTAATGCAAGTATGAATGCAGGTATGATGGATGCCCTCTCCGACATACTCCCTCAAGCGACACCATCTCACGTTCGCGCATGCTTACATCCCACAGTGCTCCACATCTTCCAGGCACATGCGATGCATGATGAGCATGATTACCGAGTTTTTTAATTAGTTCATTTCAAACAGCAGGATTGGGAAACTAAGGTACCTCCCTTGTATCATATCCAAACATGATCCAATCTAGGGTCGTCAGTCCTAGTTAATATCGACGATGGTGTGTTTTCTGGTCACTGCAGAGAGGGTCGCTGTGGTCACATTACGCACAAAGGTTGCACCACTCCCCATCACCCCTTAAACGATTCATCACGATACAACTATACGAGAAACAGGCCTAGTTCATACTCTATATATCGCGGCGAACCCTAAGGCACGCCGCACTTCGCAGTATGCTCGCGGTCACTACAAAGGGTCGCCGGTCATTACGCACAAAGGTTGCACCACTCCCCATCACCTTATCAATGTAGGCCGACAGCGCGAATATAGTGTCCCATACCACCATAATCGGCTCACGAGTTGAGTTGCTCACTGGTCACTACGGGGAGGCACGTAGCCCCAGCGTAGGCCGACAGCTCGACCACGGTGTCCCATACCACCATGCCCGGCTCATGAGTCTTAGCGGATCGAGGTACCACGGTTAACGGGATTATCACTGGTAAGTTTGGTACCCTAGGTTCAAGCAGTAGCGACCAAACATGGTGAACATACATAAGGCATACGGCTTACTTGATATGTTCGGCTAGCTCGAGCGCACAACAAGTTGGGCGATATGAGGCGCAGAAGCACCTCGTGTGGCCAACCACTATCGCCAACCGAAGCACGACACGGGTTCACCAACACATCGTGCGTGGCGGAACGAAACCCCAACCACATCCCCAAGTCTGATACCGGATGCCTGGACTACGAACATAGTCCCAAGCTCGGTCAAATCCTAATCATAGCATGTGAAATACGGCATGATAACATGGTAATTCAAGAACACTAGCAAGCATAATATAAGCATAACATGAAGCATGTTCAAAAGCATGTCATAAAGCATTATGTAAATAAGTATACAAATACTCACATTTCGTAAGCGAGTGGTTAGAGTGAACAACCACATGGAGAGTGTCGTATGTGACTCTAAGGTAGCCGAGAATCCCATCTCAGCACCTACCTAAGATTCAAACACTTAAGCACTTACACTCACAAGTGATTTCACCAACACTTGGAATGCAATCTTTCGACATACATGACGTATACTAGGGAAGTGTGTACTAGGGTTGTCCCTTTACCAAACTAGTATTTTATACATATACATCATATTCATACAGCAAATAAACATAGCAAACACATCAGCAAATTTTATACGTATAGGGTACTTTCACGTATTCCCAATTTCGACATACATAGTGTTTACAAAGGAACATAGATTTCGGCGATTCCTTTCGCCAAGCTAGTATTTTAATCATGTATTGTATAATCATACATTAAATACATATGTCAAACATTATTCCAAAAGAATACGTATACGGTATTTCTACAATACGTAATTTCGACATACGGCGCATTTACAAGTAAACATATATTTTGGCGATTCCTTTCGCCAAACTAGTATTTTATTCATAGGTTATATAATTAAACATTAAATAAACATGTCAAGCATTTGTCCAAAAAAAATACGTATACGGTATTTCTACGTATACCTAGAATATGTGAAATTCCATATTTCACACCGTTAATCAAAACAGGAAACGGAAAGCACTTTGTACATGTGCAATTGCAAGCAGATCATGAATCTACCATTATCTGACATTGAAAGCGTTGAAAACCGTAACTTATAAGCTTAAAGTCCTCACCTTTGCCTTTGGAAACGGAACGAATCAGCAAGGGTGATGGATCTTCCGTCTACGGGCGATTTCTAGCCTAAAGAGCGGAATCGGTTAGTCGGTACACATCCTACCTCGATTCCACCGCAAATCAGACCTAGGGTTAGGTTTTCTTACCTTCAAATGAGGCGGAAAACGCCGGGAAAACGCCGAGAATAAGGCGGTGTAGGCCGTGTAGCAAGCCAATGCAAGTGGAGGAAGATCGGCAACGATCTCCAAGTCCTTCTCTCTCTTTTCTCTCTCTCTCTCTAGGGTTTCCACCAAAATTCGTATGGCTGTGAGAGGGGCTGCTCTAAGCTCCTTTTATAGCCTCAAACATTACGGAAATAGACTTAGGTTCATGGGAGTCTTGCTTATATAGGATATTCGCCGCTTTTCCACTCAAAAGGGAAGTTCGGTGGCCCTCTTTGAGCCAAACGTCGACTTAAGCTCACCATCGATGGATCTACGTGGGATTACGTTTTGACTCATTCGGATACGCGATCGCATGTGGCGGATCACTTTCGGTTGACGGTCGGTGGGCCACGATCGAAATTCCAAGTACATGTAAATGTTCTGAAATTTTCTTAATCCGAGGGTGTAATTTGGTCGATTCGACGGTCGGGTTGCTTAATCTTGACGCGTCAACGAACGATGCGGATCACTATTCCGGATATTTATTTTGGCTTATGAATAGTGTTTTTCACACTATCTCGCTCCGATTCGAAACGAATGGCCGTGGAACATCGAGATAAGGTGATTTTTGAGATGATTGTTAAGCCCGGTGGGCGGTCCTAGTTCCTTAGCTTCGGGTTAATCGGACTCCGATGTGCAACCTAGACCTAATACGAAGTTTCGTTCCATTCCCAGAGGCGGACGACGGAAATGAGTTTGTTCTAAACTTTAGGGTAACCTAATACGTCACTTGTTACGCAAGTTTTGGGTCTTGCAGATTGTATTTAAAGCGATCCTAACGGATTTCATAGTTAATTGAGTTTAGTACTTAGTTAACTTTGTTAAATTTCTAAGGGATTTAATCTACGGGATTTACGTCGAGGTGGTACTCGACCCAATGTACTGGAAATTTTCGGTCGTTACAATCTACCCCCTTAAACAAAAAATTTCGTCCTCGAAATTTATACCTGTTCGTACTCCTCGAGAATCTGAGGGTAGTTCTTCCTGACTTCAGCCTCAGTCTCCCAGGTAGCTTCCTCCTCAGAATGATGTGTCGAAAGCACCTTCATAAGTGGGATGACCTTGCTACGCAGTACCTGCTCCTTCCTGTCAAGGATGCGCGTCGGGCGCAACTCATATGTAGCATCCTCGCTCAACTGTACCTGCTCCCATCTGATGATATGCGAAGGATCAGGAACGTACTTCTTCAGCATAGATACATGAAATACGTTGTGTACGGAAGCAAGCGGTGTAGGCAAGGCGAGACGATACGCCACAGTACCCACTCGATCCAGTATCTGAAATGGACCGATGAACCTCGGTGTGAGCTTCCCCTTCTTCCCAAACCGAAGGACTCCCTTCATAGGGGAAACCCGAAGGAACACATGATCACCGACCTCGAACTCCAGCGGTCGCCGCCTCGTATCGGCGTAACTCTTCTGCCTGCTCTGTGCTGTGAGTAATCGACGCCTGATAATGTCTACCTTCTCTGTAGTCGCCTGGACCAACTCCGGGCCAATCAGGCTACGTTCTCCAACCTCTGCCCAACAGTGCGGTGCCCTACAAGGTCGACCATATAGAGCCTCATATGGCACCATGCCAATAGTCGCACAAAGCCGTTGTTGTAGGCGAACTCTGCGTACGGAAGACAGTCATCCCAACTGTCCTTGAAGTCCAACACACATGCTCGCAACATATCCTCCAGAATCTGATTCACCCGCTCTGTCTGCCCATCAGTCTGAGGATGAAACGCTGTACTGAACTTCAACTTCACACCCATCGCCTCCTGGATACGAGTCCAGAAGATGGATGTGAACCGCGTGTCTCTGTCCGACACAATCTCCAAAGGAACCCCGTGTAGACGGACGATCTCCCTGATGTACAATCTAGCCAGCTCGTCTGCGGAGTTCGTAACTCTGATAGGGAGGAAATGGGCCGATTTGGTCAACCGGTCCACAATCACCCAAATGGAATCGTGCCCCTTCCTCGTCTTCGGCAACCCGATATGAAGTCCATGGAGATGAAGTCCCACTTCCACTCCACTATGGCATGGTGAAAGGATCCAGAGGTCGGCGATGTTCTGCCTTGACACTGCGGCATGTCGGGCATCGATCGAGACACATACTCAGCAATGTGGGCCTTCATGTTATCCCACCAATACGTCCGTCTCATATCCTGGTACATCTTCGTGCTACCAGGATGCATCGCAAACTTCGAGTTATGGGCAGACTCGAGAAGCTCGCGTCTCAAGTCAGGCACATCTGGAACACATAGGCGGCCACGGAATCGTAAACCCCCATCAGATCCAACTCTCCACTCGGAGTCCACGGCGTCGCTAGCACTGCTCTCGAAGCTCGAGACGCGGGCAGTGTGTATCGCCCTCCTGGGCCTCAACAATCCTGTCATCAATAAGTGGTCGCACCCGAACGTGCGCAACACACTCAAATGGCTCCTCGACAGTGAGTCTCTGCTCGAAGTCCCGCACAAACTCTACCATATCCCACTCGGCTATCATCAGCGGTGCCGCAAATGCAATCGCCTTCTTGCGGCTCAACGCGTCTGCCCTAAGGTTCGCCTTGCCGGGATGGTAGGAAACCTCGAATTGAAGTCCTTCAGGTCTCCATCCATCGTATTGTCTCATATTCAAATCTCGCCAAGCGTGAATATGTATTTAAGGCTCTTGTGGTCGCAGAAGAGCTCGAACTCCTCACCATAGAGGTAATGTCTCCAGAGCTTCAATGCAAAGATGACACCGCCAACTCCGAGTCATGTGTAGGGTAATTCTCCTCGTGCTTCCTTAATTGTCTCGAGGCATACGATATCACCCTATCTTTACGCATCAACACACAACCCAAACCAACGCGAGACGCGTCAAGTATACACCGTGTATTTCACCCCTTGCTCGCAATACTAGCACGGGGCGGACGTCAACTTGTCCTTCGACTCCTTAAAAGGCCCTCGCCTCCGCCTTCTCATTCCAGCGAACTTCGGTCCTTCCGAGTCGGTGAGACAATGGCACAGCGATCTTCGAAAATCCCGAATGAAACGTCTGTAGTACCCGGCCAGGCCAAGGAAACTCCTCACCTCGAACCGATTCGGTGCGCCGCTAATCTGAACCGCGGCTACCTTAGCAAGGTCCACTGCTATCCCATCCTTGGACACTACATGTCCCAGGGAACTTGACTTCCTCTGCCGCGAAGTCGCACTTCTTGTATTGCGCAAACAACTGGTTCTTCTTCGATGTCTCCAATACCGCTCGCAAGTGCTCCTCGTGCTCCTCCCGACTCGTGGAGTATATCAAGATGTCATCGATGAAGACGATGACGAATCGGTAGAGAAGGGCCGAAATACCCTGGTTCATCGGATCCATGAACACGGTACCGGTGCGTTCTCGGGCCGAACGACATCACTAAGAACTCGTAGTGCCCAAAGCACGTCCCGAAGGTAGTCTTAACACGTCCTCCTCTCTCACGCGCAACTGGGTGGTACCCCGACTGAAGGTCAATCTTCGAGAAATACTTCGCCCCCCTCAACTGATCGAATAGATCATCAATCCTGGGCAAAGGATACTTGTTCTTCACCGTGACCTGGTTCAACCTACGGTAATCAATACACAACCGTAGGGACCCGTCCTTCTTCTTCACGAACAATACAGGTGCTCCCCAAGGAGACACACTAGGTCGAATAAAACCTCTCTCTACAAGCACGTCAATCATGTCCATGCTCCTCCATCTCACATGGAGGCATACGATAAGTAGGCAACGAGATGGGCGTCGCACCAGGCGTAAGATCTATCGTAAAATCAATCTCATGCCGAGGAGATAAACTCGGGATAGTCTCAAACACGCCTGCAAAGTCTCGAACCACTGGCGTACTATCTACTGTCGGACCATCAGTCGGCCTAAGCAAAGCAACATAAACAATCAACTCGACAGGGCCAACTGACCTGCACCGGGAACGTGAAAGCTGTACCGTCAGGTCCATAGGCCGTCACGATCCGAGTGTCGCAATCTACCTCCGCCCTCATCCTGGTGAGCCAATCCATACCAAGGATAACGTCGTAGTGCCATAGCGGAGCAACAATGAGGTCGACGAGCACTGTGCTGCTACCCAAAACTACCGAGCAACCCTCGCATAATCGTGTGACATCCGAACAGGTCCCGTTAGTCGTAGTGAGTCTCATTCTCTTAGTGGGAATCGTATGCAAAGATAGGCGCTTCACCGCCCCACAAGAAATAATAGAAGTAGTGGACCCAGTGTCCACCAATAAAGAGACGGGAGTGTCGCGAATAAAAGCCGTACCCTTGAAGGCCGTCGGAGCTGAAACCGACGTCTCAGGTGCCTCAGCTACAAGAGTATGAACACGAGCTCTGCTGGCGGTTCGGCTGAGGAGCCAAGGGTCGCTGTGGCGGCCTGAAGCGCGGCACGGAGGTCGGAAGGAAGGATGTGCAGGAGCTGTCTGTAGCGGTGGAGCTGATATGGCCTGTGGGCGAGAACGGCCCATCATCTGTGGCGGAGAGAAACCACTGTCCTTCATCCGCGCGAAGCAACTCCCAATAGGATGACCTGTTTCTCGCAATATGCGTGCAAGTCACAATAGGGCGCCTCGCCTGAGCCCCTGGCGCTGCGATCCTAGGAGGCGAGTCAACACGAGGCCTCTTGCCTAGGATAGGCCTGCTCTGTATCTCCTGTCGTGGCCTCGCAACCATAGTGCCACGTGATCGGGCCAACCGGTCCACATCCTGCTCTGCCGTCATAGACATGTGAACCAGTGCTGCATATGTAGGTATAGTGAGGCAGCATATCTTCGACCGTATCTCCGGTCGCAAGCCCAATGAAAATCGACGCATCCGCATCTGCTCGTCCACTAGTATAGTCGGACAAAGCGGCCCAACTCGGTGAAGCGGTGCTCGTACTCTGTAATAGTCATGCCTCCTGCCCGAGGCGCGAGCTCGTCCTCCCGCTCATGTCGGTAAGTCGGCGGGTAGTATTTCTCATGGGCCTAACTCGAACGCCTCCCGGTCCATACGTAGTCTCTGCTGCGACGGACCGCAACACACTGTCCCACCATAAACTCGCCTCTCTCTCAAACATAAAGGCGGCCAGCTCTACCTGCTCTGCCTCTGAGCAATGCAGCATCCGAAGCATCTTCGAGATGCGGTCAAGCCAAAACTCTGCCTCTTCGGGCCTATGAGTGCCCACGAACGAAGGAGGCCTCAAGCGCTGAAACCGCTCGAGTAGACCGCGCGTGCCGACATCTCCAGTAGGAGGCACCACGGGTGAAGGCAGAGGCACATCCTCACGCTGAGCAGGAGGCTCAGGGTGCCCGGCAGGACAAGCAGGAGTCGTAGGTGGAGTCGCACTACCACCATGTGACAAGGCCTCAGCGATAGTGGCCATAAGTCGTGCTGGCCGTCTTTCTGCTTCTTCTATGTGTATCTGTGGCGATGCATCATCAACATCACCGGTAAATCTCAAATCTATCGGTCGGCGGAGCGACACAGGAGTCATCTTCGCGCGAAGATGATGGCCGAAATCGCTCACGGGCCGGGCGTGTATGGTGGCGGCCTTGACGGGACCGTAGGGGGCTGATCGGAACCCAACCCACGGTCCGCAGGACCACTACTACTAGAAGGTGTCTGGTCCATGGAGCCAGTCAGACGGAGATGTGCGGTGCTCCGCGTATACTGTCGCGGCATACCCTACACAACACAGGGTACAGCATTGGTGAGATACAGCATAACACACATCATAAAGCACTTTAAGCATTCCACACATAATTAAAACCAAAGGGGCTACATGCCTTTCATTTACTCAAAATTGTCATAATACATGGATTACAGAGTTTACATGAACCATGACGGAAATCACATGATAGCCAATACATCTACTACATCAAACCCTAAACATGCTACTACCTAATACATCATCTGAACGAAAACACAAACCGCCTATCGCGGTAACCAAAGCAAACACAACAAACAACAATATGGATGACTAAGCATCCGAAGTAGGCGGTGGAGGAGGAGCATTCTTATCCTGCGCACAGCACAGGATGGCCTTCAACGTACGGGACATCTTCTTGAAATTCTTCTTCATGTAGGCTTCATTCTCTTCAAGTTTAGTTCGAACTTGACCAATCTCAGCCCGAACTTGTCCAATCTCAGCCCGAACTTGTCCAACCTCTTGCTGCAGGGCGGCTTGCCTCTCCTCAAGACGGGCAAATCGCGCATCAGATACATCCCGATCCACACCCTGCCCCTGAGCCGCAGGGGGTGAACTCTCCTCAGTGTCCTGAGCCTCAGGTTCTTCTTCTTGTATGTCATCACTGCGCTCCTCATCGCTCTCAGCCTGGAGGTCAACACTCTCCTCACCGGCGCTATCCGACTCATCTCCAGACTCGTCGAGTCGGGCTTGCCGCTGTTGGGGGCCGATCTTCATATTCCCGAGTGTCACTTCATTTATGATTCGGACCGGTGCAAGATCCTCCATATTCAATCACGTAGCCTACATCACGAGCCATCCTGCGGATCGGTCGGCCAAATGGGAGCGAAAGATCGTTCTGGCGGCGAACGAACAACATTAACTATCCGGGATAGGATGAATGTGGGCAGGCATATGTTGTCCCGGCGTCCCATCTTGTAGAAAGTCCACCATCACCCTAGTACATTCCGTGCGGTTACCCCACCGTGGGTATACATTGTATGTGAAGATGTGATGGAGCAAATGGAAGTCTTCAGACATCTTTGTCGCCGCAATACAATTTCCTCGCTTCCAAGTAACCCGGTGACCACAGAGAAATCGCGTGCGGCGATCCCTTTCCCGCGCACTTCTAGAGAAGTCATCACTAGGCTGTACTTGACCAAGCGGGATCTTCGTGATTCGAGCCACTTCGTCCACAGTGATTGTGCGCCTTATGCCCCTCACAGAAACAGTAAACTGAAGAGGCTCTAGTGATGAGTCTATGATGTGAGCGTAGAAAGCGCGAACCGTGTTCTCACAAGCGGGAGACTCGCCTTCAAAAATATAATTCCACCCGATATCCACCAAGTGGTCCATCATCGGGTGTAGACCAAACATCCTCTCATCCACATGAGCTTCAAACACAACCTTGCGGCCCGCGAAGCGCCCATATTCCATGCCTATCGGATAAGCATTCCTGGCGGGGTGGTCAGGATCCAGGTCTCGCTTCGACCTAAACTCCCGCACGGTGCTTGTGCCGGCCCCAACGTCGGATCTTCTTCGGGTATGGGCTGGCCTACTTGGGCCGGCGTCGTCGGCCGCGGTTTTCCTCTTTCCCATGAGAGATAGGATGGAGGAAATGGAGAAAAAGGTAGCCACCACACCAAGGAGGGCCATGGAAATTTCCAAAATGGGGAAACAAGGGGCTGACCTCTTTTATCTTCCACAAACAACAATCCAACAGGTGTGGAAGAAACTCTAGAGGTAGGAAATGGAGAGGAAACAAGAAGAAAACGGAATGGGTTAGTAGATTACCCGATTTTGAGCTCCAAGGAGGATTATGAGAGCTCCAACTTGTGGAAATGGGGAAAGGGAGAGGCTAGGGCTGTTGTAGGAGGTAGGGGTGTGTGAGTTATGGAAGGAAATGTAGGGATTGGAGGTTTGGAGGGATGGGTTTCCAGCAAAATCGAAAATGGAGGTGGGGTGCTTGAAAAAGAGGGGAAATGGGAGAAAAGGGAGCTCCAGCCCCTTAAAACCTAACCTATTGCTAAAATGGCACGTGCCATGGGGTAGGGGGGGTCTGGCCGACCAACCTCACGTTCGGAACTTCGCCGGAAAACCGACCGGACCGCGGTCCGCCGCCGGTGCCGCGGCGCCGCCACGGTCAGGCTTGGCCGGAACCGCGCCGCCGTGGTCTGGCCCTGTTCATCACGCTCCCAGGGTGCCAAATGCACCCTGTCTTGGTCCAAACCTTTAACGGATTAGTCGTGGGGGCCCACGGACTCAGTTTTGTGCCAAAACGGTTAGTTCCGGCAAAGTTCTGATATAATCTGGTTTTTCCTGATTTTTAATGACTCATTTTTGGTAGATTGTGACCTGGACACGTCAATAGACGGTCTAGGAGTGACTTGGGGTCCATAAGTGTGATCGGGATCGAGTACGCACTCGATCAAACTGTCCGTGTGTAGCGAACTTCGCCGAACGGCGAAATCGGGAGACCCTAAGACTGTTGCTATATTTTTGCGCACCCTCCTAAGTTATGACACGTCAGCGTACGTAGTGGGGACATAACTCAGGTCCGGTTTAATCAAAATCATGCTCTGATACCAACTTGTAACGCCCTGAAAATCGGGGGTCGAGTATAACTCAACTCCCGAGTTCCAACGCATCACTTATGCAACATATTTAATGATATTTGAATGTTGTCTGTGTTAGAGCAGTAAACATGAATGAGATTATACCAAAGCAGTAATTCATACTCCAGATCAGTTGTATAAAAGCAAGCGGAAGACTGAACTGTATAAATATGTATGTAAAGAAACAAAATAATCGATTCATTATCCAGAGTATGAATCCTTCTGAGTCACAATATACATGTCTGTCTATATAAACAAAATGTCAAAATACTAGGTACAATCTCTGTAAATCCCATCAGTCCCGGCAGCCTAGTCGAAGCCGCCAGCGAACTGCATATACGAGAACTCCTCCTGGTCCTCGTCATAATCGGGCTCCGCCTCCAGCGTAGTCGGATCGCCTAAACCTGAGACAGAGTCTGGTTGGTGTGCGCAACACCGTCCCGTAACGTGGGAGTGAGTAGCTAACTCAGTGGAACGATAAGACATAAGTTATCATGTTCTCAATACAGTCAAGCAGTAATGATAAAGCAGTAAATCAAACACTCCTAGTTACTCTGATTAATGCAAGTATGAATGCAAGTATGATGGATGCCCTCTCCGACATACTCCCTCAAGCGACACCATCTCACGTTCGCGCATGCTTACATCCCACAGTGCTCCACATCTTCCAGGCACATGCGATGCATGATGAGCATGATTACCGAGTTTTTAATTAGTTCATTTCAAACAGCAGGATTGGGAAACTAAGGTACCTCCTTGTATCATATCCAAACATGATCCAATCTAGGGTCGTCGGTCCTAGTTAATATCGACGATGGTGTGTTTTCTAGGTCACTGCAGAGGTGCCGGGCATTACGCACAAAGGTTGCACCACTCCCCATCACCCCTTAAACGATTCATCACGATACAACTATACAGAAACAGGCCTAGTTCATACTCTATATATCGCGGCGAACCCTAAGGCACGCTGCAACTTCAGAGTATGCTCGCGGTCACTACAAAGGGTCGCTGTGGTGGTCATTACGCACAAAGGTTGCACCACTCCCCCATCACCTTATCAATGTAGGCCGACAGCGCGAATATAGTGTCCCATACCACCATAATCGGCTCACGAGTTGAGTTGCTCACCGGTCACTACGGGAGGCACGTAGCCCCGGCGTAGGCCGACGGCTCGACCACGGTGTCCCATACCACCATGCCCGGCTCATGAGTCTTAGCGGATCGAGGTACCACGGTTAACGGGATTATCACTGGTAAGTTTGGTACCCTAGGTTCAAGCATTAGTGACCAAACATGGTGAACATACATAAGGCATACGGCTTACTTGATATGTTCGGCTAGCTCGAGCGCACAACAAGTTGGGCGATATGAGGCGCAGAAGCACCTCGTGTGGCCAACCACTATCGCCAACCGAAGCACGACACGGTTCACCAACACATCGTGCGTGGCGGAACGAAACCCCAACCACATCCCCAAGTCTGATACCGGATGCCTGGACTACGAACATAGTCCCAAGCTCGGTCAAATCCTAATCATAGCATGTGAAATACGGCATGATAACATGGTAATTCAAGAACACTAGCAAGCATAATATAAGCATAACATGAAGCATGTTCAAAAGCATGTCATAAAGCATTATGTAAATAAGTATACAAATACTCACATTTCGTAAGCGAGTGGTTAGAGTGAACAACCACATGGAGAGTGTCGTATGTGACTCTAAGGTAGCCGAGAATCCCATCTCAGCACCTACCTAAGATTAAACACTTAAGCACTTACACTCACAAGTGATTTCACCAACACTTGGAATGCAATCTTTCGACATACATGACGTATACTAGGGAAGTGTGTACTAGGGTTGTCCCTTTACCAAACTAGTATTTTATACATATACATCATATTCATACAGCAAATAAACATAGCAAACACATCAGCAAATTTTATACGTATAGGGTACTTTCACGTATTCCCAATTTCGACATACATAGTGTTTACAAAGGAACATAGATTTCGGCGATTCCTTTCGCCAAGCTAGTATTTTAATCATGTATTGTATAATCATACATTAAATACATATGTCAAACATTATTCCAAAAGAATACGTATACGGTATTTCTACAATACGTAATTTCGACATACGGCGCATTTACAAGTAAACATATATTTTGGCGATTCCTTTCGCCAAACTAGTATTTTATTCATAGGTTATATAATTAAACATTAAATAAACATGTCAAGCATTTGTCCAAAAAAAATACGTATACGGTATTTCTACGTATACCTAGAATATGTGAAATTCCATATTTCACACCGTTAATCAAAACAGGAAACGGAAAGCACTTTGTACATGTGCAATTGCAAGCAGATCATGAATCTACCATTATCTGACATTGAAAGCGTTGAAAACCGTAACTTATAAGCTTAAAGTCCTCACCTTTGCCTTTGGAAACGGAACGAATCAGCAAGGGTGATGGATCCTCCGTCTACGGCGATTTCTAGCCTAAAGAGCGGAATCGGTTAGTCGGTACACATCCTACCTCGATTCCACCGCAAATCGGACCTAGGGTTAGGTTTTCTTACCTTCAAATGAGGCGGAAAACGCCGGAAAACGCCGAGAATAAGGCGGTGTAGGCCGTGTAGCAAGCCAATGCAAGTGGAGGAAGATCGGCAACGATCTCCAAGTCCTTCTCTCTTTTTCTCTCTCTCTCTCTAGGGTTTCCACCAAAATTCGTATGGCTGTGAGAGGGGCTGCTCTAAGCTCCTTTTATAGCCTCAAACATTACTAAATAGACTTAGGTTCATGGGGTACTTGCTTATATAGGATATTCGCCGCTTTTCCACTTCAAAAGGAAGTTCTGGTGGCCCTCTTTGAGCCAAACGTCGACTTAAGCTCACCATCGATGGATCTACGTGGGATTACGTTTTGACTCATTCGGATACGCGGATCGCATGTGGCGGATCACTTTCGGTTGACGGTCGGTGGGCCACGATCGAAATTCCAAGTACATGTAAATGTTCACGAAATTTTTCTTAATCCGAGGGTGTAATTTGGTCGATTCGACGGTCGGGTTGCTTAATACGACGTGTCAACGAACGATGCGAGATCACTATTCCGGATATTTATTTTGGCTTATGAATAGTGTTTTTCACACTATCTCACTCCGATTCAAACGAATGGCCGTGGAACATCGGATAAGGCTGATTTTGAGATGATTGTTAAGCCCGGTGGGGCGGTCCTAGTTCCTTAGCTTGGGTTAATCGGACTCCGATGTGCGACCTAGACCTAATACGAAGTTTCGTTCCATTCCCGAGGGCAGACGGGAAATGAGTTTGGTTCTAAACTTTAGGGTAACCTAGCGTCACTTGTTCTGCAAGTTTTGGGTCTTGCAGATTGTATTTAAAGCGATCCTAACGGATTTCATAGTTAATTGAGTTTAGTACTTAGTTAACTTTGTTAAATTTCTAAGGGATTTAATCCTACGGGATTTCTGGTCGAGGTGGTACTCGACCCAATGTACGGAAATTTTCAGGTCGTTACACCTCCATTCTAAGATTTTAACCCTTACCTACCCACTAATCACTACAATGTCATTGGAGAAGGCTATAAATAGCCCTCTCCTCTTCTCATTTCGACAACAACCAAGGGATAGAGAGTGAGAGTGAAAGAGAGTGAGAATGAAAGAGAGTGAAGGAGTGGGAAGAAATTCCCAAACCCTCAAAGCCCAAACCTTTTAAGCCACCCCCTAGCCTTCCTCTCAACCTTCTCCCCCCTAAGCCTTGATTAGTCATGGTTCAATTCATATCTTAGCCTACGTAAGATCAAGCCAAAGATCCTCCATCCTACAAGCATTCATCATGACATCTATTCCCTTCTCAACCCCCCTGCTTCTCTAGATCTCTAGTGAACGTATGCTCTGTGACTTGCCGTGCATTGGATCCTGTCACATCAGAAATTCCTAAGTGATCTAGTCCAGTTTTTCTTCACCTGTTGGCATGAGCATCATCACATCCGCCTTCTAGGTATGCCATTAGAAGTATGCTCTGTGGCTTGCTGAAATTTCAGATCTTGCCACATCAGAAATCCACATGTGTGCCTAGTCCTATCTTGACTACATCATCCATCCTTTGAGATTATTTTATCACACAAAGTAGAGACCATACATTTGTACAGGCAGAGAGGGTGCTTAACATCTTCCCTCTTTGTAACCGAGGTCCCTTACCTGGAATCCCGGATCGCAGATCAAGAGTCACTCTAAGGTAGGAGAGTCTTCAGATTCCTCCAACCTTACATATTCCGTGGGTTCTAGCCAACTGCAGGATTTTGAGATTAATTGGCTAGTGGTGACTCCAACATTCATAAATCAGTTTAATCACCCCCATCATGAAACCATAACATTACAAATCAGCGTGGGCACCAATTTTCCAGTGTCCACAGAATGACGACTCCACTGGGGACATGCTAGCTCACACTAGTTGAGACCTGACTCGAAAACGTGTGGTATCTCAATCTCAAGAGACATTCATCACTACATTCACAAAAAAAAACTCTCTTTGGCTTGTACTTTCTTAGGCATAGATTTAAACCATGACCACTCGGTCCCGTACAGCCGCAACCTCTCAAGAAATCCATGAAGAAGAGCCAGTAGCTCAGCCAGCTCCCAAAACATCAACGCTTGCACCTGAATCAATACCCGCACCCGCACCAATACCCAGGCCACTACCACCAGTGGTTCAGGGAGACCTCCAAGCCAATGCAATCACACAGGAGCTGCTGCTTCGAACAATGCAAGAGCTACTACTTCACTTAGTGCTAAGTCTTGTGCCAAATGCGCAAGCAACCCAGCCTAGTGTACAAAACAGTTCACTTCCTCAAACCCCTTTTGCATTTTCTCTCATTCCTTTAACAAATCCCGTGCTCCCTCTCCCAGAAGAGTCAACACCAGAACAACAACAACCAGCAATTGGGAGCAACCCTCCCACACACCTCTATTCAGCACATCACAACAATCAGGTTACAACACAACTTCCCCCTAACGGGAACCACAGACAAGAACTGGTGGATGCCCATGAAAGGGGCCAGTTTCGAGTCTAGCTCACTCCCCCTAATGGGAGTAACATTCTGAAATTGACAGATACCCCAAGCAGGAGCCAATTCCGAACATCACACCCTCATCCGAAAGGGAGCGGTGTCCAATTCCTGCTACCTCCCACCATCAGGAGTCCACCATCCCATTCTTGATTCATATGAAGAAGAAGCAGCACAGCCCTACAGCAACGGGTAAGATATCTGTTGAGGGTCAAATATTGCATATTAGACCCCTGTTATGGCCTGGATTTACGTACATAATACTATTAACGATCCACTTTAAATCGTATTTGTGATGCAGAGTGTATTTGCGAGCATGGACTGAAAAAGGGAGTTTAAATCATGGATTTTAACGTTCTAAAGTCACCAGTTGAAGGGACGGACTCTGTGGGACCAAGATTAAGAAATTTACACGCCGAGATCCGCAAAAATCGGCCGAAGCTCAAGTGGCCCGAAGGACGTCGAGAATGCAAGAACACAGGGTTCCCGCCATCCGATTGACACGAGACTTCATACGTGGCCTGAACGCCCTATATTAACCGTACACGTCAAATTTCAGCCGTCGGATCATCATGAAAGTGGGTCAACGGTCAGATCAGCCCACAAATTGTCAAACTGGGGCCCACCTGATATCTGGATATGCTTAACTTTCGGTCTCAGCCCATTTTAGGAGGTGACAAAACAGATGGTTGGTTTGGATTTCTCATGAACATCACGGTGGACCCCACGTGTACAATGCATGTACATGGGCCTGCACCGATTGCGCCACACCGGACCGTCCGGACGGTCGGCCATCATCGCCGACCGCGCCTGTTTAAAAACGGTAGAGCCGTCCCGGCGAATGTCCATGCGAACCGATCGGCGATCGTCGGTTGTGGGTCCCACCGATCATCCAAACCTCAAATCCGACCGTCTATCGGTCGAAATGGCCTACATTACCATTTCCTAGGTGTCAAAAATCCAAATGAAAGCATAGATCAGGCTCCAACCTTTCAAACGCAGGTCGGACGGCGAGTTCAAAACTCTGTGGGCCACCACAAATATCACTCAAAATTGGGCATTCCTAGCCGTTTTTTTCCTCCTTCATGCAATGGACGGAGTAGATTATTGAAATACTTATCACAGTGGACCCCACCATTTCCGCTGCGAAGCCGCGTCCCCTGTTCTCGTGGCAAGGAAGGAACGGGCATTGTCCGTTTTACGACGCAGTGGGCCCCACACGTCATCCGTACGGAAAATCCGATCCGTCCATCTTGTAGAGGGCCGCGAGAACTACAAAACTATGCTGAGATTCCACTCCCATGCGTACATATGTGTGCGGTACAGAGGCCAAAAGTGGACTGCCCCGGGACGTTAAAAACTGAGTTGTTTGTGATTTCTTCTGTGGGCCGTGCTAGTGGACCTTCAAAACCACCCATTCCTGACTGAAATTTCGTCCTGAATCCAATGGACGGGATGGATTTTCCAGAAAACACCTCTGTGGGGCCCACCAATCACGGTTGCGAAAGTTTGTACTCCGAGTTCGTATACGACTCTGCCACCGATTCCAGCCATCCAGCAGTTATAAAAGGGAAGTTTTGGACGTGGGGAAGGCATTCAGAACTAGGAAATTCGAGATCCAGAGCCAGGGAGAGAAGAGAGAGAGAAAGGAGTAGAGTTGTATTTTTTCTTTCCTTCTTTGCTTTTAATTTATTTATTTTATTTTGAGAGATCTAGTCCACTCATGTGTGGCTAAACCTCTTAGCTAGGGCTAAGAGGTGAAGCTTGTAGCGTGATGGGAGGCCTCCTTGCTTGTGCCTTTGTTTAGACTGAATTGATGTTGATTTGGATTTTTATTAAGGGAATGTTTTCAGTCTTTAATGGTCTGTTGTGATTGAAATTACAATGGGTCTGCGATGGCTTTGAGCATGTTCTTTTTCTCTTATGTTTATGACGTCAGGAAGCCCTGTTGTTCACCATCGTCTCCTGGGCATGGTTGGATGTCGGTACCCTTCCTAACCTTCATGGCATGTTGATTGGTTGGTAATTAGATTAATTCTGTTGTTTGCTTTGTCTCTTGGGCATAGTTTGGTGATGGAATCCATTCTAATTCATACACCTTTCATCTCTTGAAATCCATATCAATGGCGTCAGCTTAATTTTCCCGATTTGTAATACGTGCATAAGATCTCCCGATCTCTACAAGTGGATCCTCTGAATCCCTAGTTTCCTTCTCTGATTTTTCCTAAGTTTTAGATTAATATTTCATCATTATCCTTCAAATTATAATCGATTTAGGTTTCATCTCATTCTAGTTCTATTTCTACTTAGTTTCAGATAACGTACAAGTTACAGTCCCTTGGGATTCGACCTCGGTCTTACCGAGTTTATTACTACATCACAACCCTATACTTGGGGAGTGAACAAGTTTTTGCGCCGTTCTTGGGGACTGACGGCTACGATTTTCTGAAATTAATTAGTTTTAGAGTTAGTTTAAGATTAGGATTTTACTAATTTTAAATTTTTAATTTTGTTTTCTATTTTTCATAGAACTAACATATTTCTTATTCTGTAGGTTGTTAAGATAGAACTTCTAATTTGGTAAACTCTTTCTGATTTGCAAGATTTCCTAACTCTTTAGATTTGATTTGCTCTAGAAATTTCTTCTATTTTGAACTAACTTGTTTTGTTTTGTTTTGCAGGTTTTTTACTTAGGAATCTTTAACTTGGTAACTTCTTTCTAACTTCTTCCCCTCATACTTTCCATACTCAGTTGTAGGATCTTTTCTTTTTTATTTTTCCTAGAGTAGATTCAATTTGGGTTTTACTATGCAAGAGTTGGAACGTATATATGCTGAGATAGCTAAGGAATCTTGGGAAAATTTTTTGATGTATGATGATAATGATGGAAAACACCATGCCTCAAATATTTTCTGAAAATTACTTCAACCAATCGAAACATGATGCTCCACCGATTAAGAAGTCCTTCGGTGATTATCTACGGAAAATAATTGCATTCCACGAGTTAAGGAAACAGTACGTGATTATTGGAATGATAACGCGTATCAACTCTCGACCGATGACCCGTATGACTATAACCAGTGGAACCATCAAAACTGGGAAGATGAACCAACCATATGTAATGATTATTCTCTTGGATACCCTACCGTTGAGAACCTACCAGAAACGATCCAAGAGGATGAAATTCAGTATACCATGGAATGCCTTACTAAATAAGAAAAGCAATGGAAGCACTGAATTCGCGCTTGAAAGGATAGAAGAAGCTCGTGCATCCCAACTACAATCCAATCCGTAAATACAATGCCAGGAAAGTGATCCTCACTCGCTGATGAAATCTGAATTTGGAATGAGGAGTTGGATTCTAAGTAACGAGCACGTGGTTCAATTTTCCAATGAGCCGATCTCGATGACTGCTCAAAAGAATGGTGGAGATACATGGGTGTCTTTCAAATACGGATGATGATGACACACCTCCCTTACTGACACACATGAATTCAATGATGAGGTAGAGGTTAGTTCATTCGAACCTCAACCGAATTTAGGAATAGATTGTGAGGAAAGCGATCCCATCTCAAATGTGTACTGCACTGAATTGGAAGCTGAGAAGTATTAGGATGAGATTCATGAGAGCACAACCCAAATTCCCGGAATCAATCTCAAGTATGGTCCAGTCAATGCTCAAGAAGCACACGAAGTGATCGATCATACTTGAGCTACTCCACTCACCTAACATATCCGATTTAAAAGTGGAAGATGAGCTCATTAAAACCGACCCTTCCAACTTCTGTGAGACATGTTTGGACCACTCTCTTGAATTGAATGATAATGTGATTCGGGAGAAGGACGAGCTGCTCGCTACGACTCTAGAATTTGAAACCACTCAATTAAGACCACCATCCGAGTCAGTACACGTCCGACAGCTTCAACGCCTCGATTGAGTAGTTTCAATGAACAAAGTGATCCCATCGATGCTTCCCCTATTGATCTTCAATATGTTTGTGCAGGGCTGGAGCAAGAGAACATATCTTCATATACTTTTAAGGGCGAGGGAGTCCTCGAGCATCTCATTACAGATTTCCATGAGGAAAATAAGTCACTCTCAGCTGAAATTTCCGACTCTTTTGATAATTGCTGGGCACACTTTTCAAAGTCAAACGATCCCATGTCAAAAGACAAAGTGGATGCCTTGAAGACAACATCTCGGTAGATTATCACTGACCGAGAGAACCCTTATTTTGAAGCCCCTTCTTCCCCGATCCTAACCGTCTACCATTAAAGGAGGAGGAGTTGAAAATTGAACTGAAGATTGACACTTCGAAATGTGTTGAGGCTACATCACTTTTACGAAGTTTTCTAAACTTTATCTACTTGTAGTCTCGATTCACCATGGGATACTAACGTTGAAACTTCTTCATCACGGTGTGAATCGTACATACTCAAGTTACCTCAAGCAATGCAATGGAAAATTTCTTATGAGGTACATAAGTCTCTCTCGGAAAGTCATGCTCAGTGGCACCCAAGCCTTTTGCAAAAAGGCTTTGGATGATCTTGTTGAGGAACTTACCGAGGAACTTATCAAGATACGGCGAAGATGAACCTTGCAAAGATGAGTAGTGAGTTCAATGTTTGTGGGTAACATTGGCTTGTAGAACCCTCACGAGACTACAACTCGTCCACTAGGGGTAACTTAGGGGTTTAAAGGCTTGTTGCATGCGCTAAATGCAATCGAGAGCACCTGCGAAAGTGGTATAGGTAGGATTTTATTTTTTGTTATTTTTGTTCTGCTTTCTCTTTTGTGCTGAACGGATTCCAAGCTGCGATCTTTTGGAAAGTCTCTCACGATTCCTCATTCAGGTACTATCTGCCCATCACTTCTCTTTTACTTTCGTTGTCCCATGTGCATTCCATGCTCATATCTTTTACATTGAGGACAATGTAGATTTTAGGTTGGGGGTGGGAGATTAGGTAACCTAATCAATCAGTGTTTTCTTGGTCTTGAGCAAAAATTGTGAAAATTTTTAAACTTTTTCTGGAAATTCTTGTGCATTTAAAGTGATTTTGACGACTATCCTGGATTTAGAATTTCAAGATACGTGATGTTGGAAATTTACTACTCTTGGATTCAGTTGCTCGTTAGATTTCACAGTTAAGTTTGAATTCTTAATCCATGATTAGAAGTTGTAAACATTGATTGAGTCATGATTTCACATACCACATCTCACTTACACATTGAGATTTTAGTTTGATATTGAATGATTAACTTGGTAATCACCGAGCATGGAAGAAACTAGCCTAAAAGATTTGGCCATCAGGGTATAAAAAGAGAATTACACCATGGGTTTGCTCCCTATAGGTGTGGATTTGATTTTCTATGATTAACAGTTAGGCACAGTAGTTGGCTTACTATTTTCACCATAGGTCTGCTCCCTATAAGTGAAAATTTGATTCCCATCTTGATAAAAAAAAAAAAAAAAAAAAAAAAAAAAAAAACTAAAAAAATGAAAGAATGATCTGTGAGGCAAAGTACTGGTGATGGAGTTATGAATTTTCTGATTGATTACTAATGATATCATGAAATCGACAATTTGATCTCTTAATGATGATAAGCTGAGATTTCACTATACACCCATGGAACTCAATGTTTATTATTATAGTTTATGGATTAATATTTGAACTTGATTATGAAATTCACCGTGCATGTGAGGCCAGGAGAAATTGATAATCAACATTCATGAATCTTAAAGATTTCTCATATCTGGATTATTTTTTCAAAATATCACTCGGTTTCACAAGAATTGTCTCGTAATTCTCAACTTAATTTTCGCATATTTTACTCGGGACTAGCAAAATGCTGGTTGGGGGTTGTGTTGAGGGTCAAATATTGCATATTAGACCCCTGTTATGGCCTGGATTTACGTACATAATACTATTAACGATCCACTTTAAATCGTATTTGTGATGCAGAGTGTATTTGCGAGCATGGACTGAAAAAGGGAGTTTAAATCATGGATTTTAACGTTCTAAAGTCACCAGTGCAAGGGACGGACTCCAGGGGACCAAGATTAAGAAATTTACACGCCAGAGATCCGCAAAAATCGAGAAACTGAAGCTCAAGTGGCCCGAAGGACGTCCAGAATGCAAGAACACAGGGTTCCCGCCATCCGATTGACACGAGACTTCATACGTGGCCTGAACGCCCTATATTAACTGTACACGTCAAATTTCAGCCGTCGGATCATCATGAAAGTGGGCCAACGGTCAGATCAGCCCACAAATTGTCAAACTGGGGCCCACCTGATATCTGGATATGCTTAACTTTCGGTCTCAGCCCATTTTAGGAGGTGACAAAACAGATGGTTGGTTTGGATTTCTCATGAACATCACGGTGGACCCCACGTGTACAATGCATGTACATGGGCCTGCAATTGACCGCGCCACACCGGGATCGTCCCAGGACGGTCGGCGTCATCGCCCGACCCGCGCCCGTTTAAAAACAGTAGAGCGAAATCCAGGCGTCCGCGAACCGACTGGTGATCGCAGTTGTGGGTCCCACCGATCATCCAAACCTCAAATCCGGACCGTCTATCAGGTCGAAATGGCCTACATTACCATTTCCTAGGTGTCAAAAATCCAAATGAAAGCATAGATCAGGCTCCAACCTTTCAAACGCAGGTCGGACGGCGAGTTCAAAACTCTGTGGGCCACCACAAATATCACTCAAAATTGGGCATTCCTAGCCGTTTTTTTCCTCCTTCATGCAATGGACGGAGTAGATTATTGAAATACTTATCACAGTGGACCCCACCATTTCCGCTGCGAAGCCGCGTCCCTGTTCTGCGTTAGCGAAGGAACGGACGCTGTCCGTTTTTGCGAACGGCTGTGGGCCCCACACGTCATCCGTACGGAAAATCCGATCCGTCCATCTTGTAGAGGGCCGCGAGAACTACAAAACCATGCTGAGATTCCACTCCCATGCGTACACATGTGTGCGGTACAGAGGCCAAAAGTGGACTGCCCCGGGACGTTAAAAACTGAGTTGTTTGTGATTTCTTCTGTGGGCCGTGCTAATGGACCTTCAAAACCACCCATTCCTGACTGAAATTTCGTCCTGAATCCAATGGACGGGGTGGATTTTTCAGAAAACACCTCTGTGGGGCCCACCAATCACGGTTGCGAAAGTTTGTACTCCGAGTTCGTCTACGACTCTGCCACCGATTCCAGCCATCCAGCAGTTATAAAAGGGAAGTTTTGGACATGGGGAAGGCATTCAGAACTAGGAAATTCGAGATCCAGAGCCAGGGAGAGAAGAGAGAGAGAAAGGAGTAGAGTTGTATTTTTTCTTTCCTTCTTTGCTTTTAATTTATTTATTTTATTTTGAGAGATCTAGTCCACTCATGTGTGGCTAAACCTCTTAGCTAGGGCTAAGAGGTGAAGCTTGTAGCGTGATGGGAGGCCTCCTTGCTTGTGCCTTTGTTTAGACTGAATTAATGTTGATTTGGGTTTTTATTAAGGGAATGTTTTCAGTCTTTAATGGTCTGTTGTGACTGAAATTACAATGGGTCTGCGATGGCTTTGAGCATGTTCTTTTTCTCTTATGTTTATGACGTCAGGAAGCCCTGTTGTTCACCATCGTCTCTCCGGCATGGTTGGATGTCGGTACCCTTCCTAACCTTCATGGCATGTTGATTGGTTGGTAATTAGATTAATTCTGTTGTTTGCTTTGTCTCTTGGGCATAGTTTGGTGATGGAATCCATTCTAATTCATACACCTTTCATCTCTTGAAATCCATATCAATGGCAGTTTAGTTAATTTTCCTGATTTGTAATACAGGCATAAGATCTCCCTGATCTCTACAAGTGGATCCTCTGAATCCCTAGTTTCCCTTCTCTGATTTTTCCTAAGTTTTAGATTAATATTTCATCATTATCCTTCAAATTATAATCGATTTAGGTTTCATCTCATTCTAGTTCTATTTCTACTTAGTTTCAGATAACGTACAAGTTACAGTCCCTTGGGATTCGACCTCGGTCTTACCGAGTTTATTACTACATCACAACCCTATACTTGGGGAGTGAACAATATCCACAACAGGGCAAGTTGGAAATTAAAGAATTACGAGAACAGTTACAAATGGTATAAAATCAGCTTCAGAGACAGTAAGAAGTGGATCACCCATCCACCAAGTTCAAGGATCTTTGTCCCTTCCCAGACGCTCGGGTACCTCCAAACTTCGAGGTACTAAAGTTCAAAAGGTACGACGGTAGTGGATGCCCCACAGCACATTTAAAAGCATTTTGTGGGGAACTCAACGTAATAGCAGGGAATGATGGAGCCTTGATACGGCTCTTCCAGAAATCCCTCAAGGGTGATGCCTTGGATTGGTACACCTCACTGGACTGCCATCAAATCCAAACCTAGGAAAAACTCTCTCAGGCGTTTATTAACAGGTTCTCATACAACTTGAACATGGGTCCAAGAAGGGTTGACCTGGCTGCCTTGAGACAAAAAAACGATGAATCCTTATCAGCATACGTAGGACGATGGCGAGCCATGACGGCTCGAATGAAAAATCCCATCGATGATGAGGAACAGATATCTATGATCGTACATTCAGCAAATCCCAGCATTTCAGGGTATTTGATCTCATATCCATACGTCAATTTTTCTCAGCTCATTCGGGCTGAAAAACAAGTCAAAGCCGAGATCAGAGCTGGAAACATTTCCCCATGGTACACCAGGCCTCCTCAATCAAAAGAAACAAAGTCGATGGGAAACTCGTTGGATATGGGAATCGAAACAGCACTGCTCCCGCACAGCATACCATAGAAGTTAACAACATCGTCACCAATACTCAAGGCAATCAGTATGTTCTGCAACCGAAACCACGGCAAGACGGACAGTACCAGCCACAGTCAAATAGGCAGTACTCACCCCAGCAAACCCAATAGGAAAATCAAATACAGCCGTCTCAACCGCAACAACAACAGCCTAGGAGAAATACGCAAGGTCCATTCAAACCGGGAACGTTAGGAAGGAAGTTCACCCCGTTAGCACAAACATACAGCCAAGTGTTGACGATGCTCATGCAAAAATAGCTGTTGACACTACTTCAGCCGCGACTTCCACCTAATCCATTACCTCTTGGTTTCAATGAAAATCAATATTGCGCATACCACCAGACTCCTGTCCATCTAACGGACTGCTACTTCACTTTGAAACACGCGGTTCAAGATCTGATCGAAAGTAAGAAGATTGCGATCACCCCACAGGCCAACAATATATCTCAGGCCAACATTCTCCAAAATCCCTTGCCATCGCATCAAGCAGGACCCAGCACATCCGGCACCTCTACCGTCAACCACATTGAAGGAGGGCAACCCATGTGCTCCTCCCCACATCATTCCATTCAAACAATCATGCCCGATATAGCAAGTCGAACATGGGGATACCAACAGGCACAACCGTCTGGACCACAGATATTTCTGCAAGCAGCACCCGCTACACAACCTTTCGTATTCCTTGAAGCGGTGCCAACAGTACAACCTCTCGTAACTCTGGAAGCTGCACCCAATAGGTCATACCCTCAGCATTTCGTGCCCCAAGGGGGACATTCAACTCCACCTTCAAGACCTCCAAAAAGGTCGAACTCTCAACCCATTGTCCTCCCAATAGGTCTCCCTGATCTCACCCCGCTAACCTTGCAAGGGGCACCCCCGGTTCAAGCCTTAAAATTCCTGATGCCTCACCAATTGGCACATGCCCAGAGGATTCCTCTCACACATCAAAAGGAGGAAAAAGACTCCACTGTCAAAATTGGTCAAGGATTAGTAACACCTCAAGAGAAATCACCAAATCTGTCACAAATAGTTTCAGCCACAACTTCCCCGCCTCAAGAACTAATGGTATACCTAGAAGAAAGAACGGTTCCTCCCTACAACTCGAAAGCAGTCCCATGGCATTATCCAGAATGTGATGAAGTGAGTAACAATGGGAGGTATCTTAGGAGAGATAACCAGAACCCGAAAGAAACCCTAGGAACTTTGTCAGGAACCACTAGCAAAACTGATGCTGCTTATGATATAGCAGCTCAACTTAAAACTATTCCTGCACAAATATCTATTTGGGAACTCTTATGCACATCGAGATCGCATTGAGAAATCTTTGAGAAAACATTAAATGATGCCCATATCTCTCCTGATGTACCTCCAGAAATAGTGGCAAGTATGATCGGACAACTTCTTGCACCACGGGCTATCACTTTCTCTAATGATGAATTACCACCCGAAGGTCGCAAACATGGACGATCACTAAACATAGTCGCTCGCCACCAGAACTTCAAAATCCCACTCGTGCTCATTGACAATGGATCCAGCCTTAATGTTTTCCCTTTGAGGACTGCTGAATGGTTAGGGATAGAACTGTCCTCCTTCAAACCTAGTACCATGAGTGTCAGGGCCTTCGATAACTCCCGAAGACAGGTTGAGGCAGAGGTTGACCTTGAACTGCAAATCGGACCAGACACAACCCTTGTCACCTTTCAGGTCATCGATATTCCTACCTCATTTAACCTTCTGTTGGAGCGGCCATGGCTCCACGCTGTTGGAGCCATCCCATCTACCCTCCATCAAAGGGTTAAATTCCCTTCGAAAAATCAAATCATTTCAGTATTAGCTAAGCCAGAGACCATCTTACCAGTGACGGTCAATATCCCAGAAACTGACATCCTAGTGATCGACATTCAGCATGCAGAGGGGGACATATCGTATCATAGTTTCAAATTCGAAAATGTGAATGCAATTGCCAATCCACGACCTCTCACTGCAGAATATGTCATTCCCCCTACTGAGCGATTAATCCTGAATTACCGTACCGAATTCCATGAAAAAGGTATGGTGGTAAAACCAGCACCTGCCAACATACAAAGACAGTGACTGGGATATCAACCGACACCAGAGGATCAGGCTGAAAAACCAAAGAAGGGTTAACCGTTCAAATGCACACCCATCAAGTTCATCAAGGCTGGGACAGTTTGTGAGGACACGATGGTGTCTCTTGAGGACCAACTCCAGTAACTCAGACTCACAGGACATGCTAACCAAGAGCCCATCTGGCCACCAATAAGGTGGGATAGAATCCTCAGGGCATCAAAAGTACATCTAAAGCCAGGGGCAGAGCCTCCAAACCCATCACATGAAGCTAGGGGCAAAGAAACAGAGTCGTCTACAGGGGACCCGGAACAAGGAATGCCCCTTAAAGGGAACACGGGTAAGAATGGAGAGACACTCGTCCCCAACCACAGTCAAGCGAACATCCCCGCCACCAGCCCGACAACACAAGAGGCAAAAACAGCCCATCCATTGGATTGATAAAGGGAAGTGGCCTTCCCTTGATTGGACAAACATCAAGATTCCACCGCAAGGTGAGTCCGAGGAGCCCGAAGAGCTCTGGCTTCTGAGCGAAGAGATAGAATCAGACTCCGACTCTGAACCCAGCCCAGCAAACATCATGGTCATTAGGACAGGTGACCCTCAGGAATAAACAGAGCAGAGAAACATGATCGAAAGGGGAAAAGAACCAAACTAGACAGCCATCCCCCTAACGATCGAAGCAGCAGGTGAACTGCCCATAGATACCGGTCCAAAAAAAAACGCCAATGTAAATAGTAGTTGGTACTCCGAACTAGGATAAGATCACTCATGGTTCGCAACACTATCCTATTAGGGATACTTTGGCGACACAAAAAAATTAAAAAATTTTCAAAACACATAAACATCACATATTCCCAAAAACACAAAAATTAGATATTCCTCAAAATCACAAAATGTCAGAAAATTTTCAAAATGCAAAAAACAATAGAAAAATTTTCAAAAATCACTGTGACAAACATCTCACACGCAATACAGGAGTTTGAAGTCGACTCGTATAATTTCGATCTGGAGTTGGACTTCAAACTCATCGGTTTGGATGAAGCCTCAGATGTGGGAAATGATGATACTGCTCTCGAATTTGAGGATTCTCTCGAAAAATTCAAAACAAAGGCCAATGTTGTAGCAAAAGATTTTGAAATTGTGAACTTAGGGTCAACAGAATCCCCCAGAGAGGTGTGCATCGGAAGGTCACTGTCCTCGGAATAGAAGCAGAGTATGATGGAGTTTCTGAAACTGAGGTTGTCTAACTTTTTCTTCTCTTATGAAGACATGCTAGGGCTCGATGAAGACTTGGTGGTGCACCATCTACCAACAAAGCCTGACATGAAGTCTGTAAAACAAAAACTGCATAGAATGAAGCCAGGCCCTGAAAATTCGTGATGAAGTCATCAAGCAATACAACACGAGATTCCTAATAGCCTCTAACTACCAGGAATGGCTCACAAATATTGTACCAGTACCAAAGAAAGATGAGAAAGTTAGAATGTGCATCGACTTCAGGGACCTCAACAAAGCAAGCCCTAAAGACGATTTCCCTCTGCCTCACATTGACACACTGGTAGATAATACTGCTGGACACAAGATTTTCTCTTTTATGGATGGCTTCTCAGCTACAATTAGATCAAGATGGCCATCGAAGATCGAGAGAAGACTTCCTTCATCACACCTTGGGGAACTTTCTGCTACCGGGTCATGCGGGCTGAAGAACGCAGGAGCTACATACCAGCGAGCCAATGACTGCCTTGTTCCATGACATGATAAACAAGGAAATGGAAGTCTATGTGGACGACATGATCATCAAGTCTCGCACGATCAAAGGACACTTTGAAGATCTCAAAAGGCACTTCGACAGACTCGAAAAGTTCAAGCTCCACGTAAACCCCCAAAAATGTGTCTTCGGTGCAACCGAGGGCAAGCTGTTAGGCTTCATCGCCAGTGAAAATGGTATCCAGGTGGATGAGGCCAAAACCAAGGCAATCATCGAAATGCCACCACCCAGGTCCGAAAAAGAAATTCGAGGCTTCCTCGGGTAGATCCAGTATATCAGCCGATTCATCGCACAGCTCACACCCATCTGTGAGCCCATATTCAAGCTACTGTGGAAAAACTCACCAAAGGAATGGAATGACGATTGTCAAGCAGCCTTCGACAAAATCAAAAGTACCTGTTAAATCCCCCAATGCTCATGCCACCTACTCCGGTTAGACCATTACTGTTGTACATCTTCGTCGCCGCAGACGCAATTGGATGTGTTCTTGGCCAACACGACGATACAGGAAGAAAGGAGCAAGCGATCTACTATCTAAGCAGATGATTTACAAGCTACGAAGCCAAATACTCCATCTTAGAAAAGACATGCCTCGCCCTAGTTTGGGCAACTCAATGGCTACGACAGTACATGATCGCTCACCAAATCCTTCTGCTCGCTCGCATGGACCCGTTGAAGTACTTGTTGGAAAAACCAGCACTAACGGGTAAGATCGCAAAATAGTAGCTATTGCTTTCAGAGTTTGGTATCACATATGTCACTCAAAAGGCAATCAAGGGGCAAGCACTGACCGACCACCTAGCAGCACACTCCCTGCCTAATTACCAACCACTGAAGACCTTCTTTCCTGACGAGGACATCCTCCTGATTGAGGAAGAAGAAGAAAGAAAGGTAGGAGAGTGGACGCTCTTTTTCGATGGAGCCGCAAACTCAAAGGGGAGTGGAGTAGGCGCCATACTCTACTCTCCCGAAGACATCACAGTTCCTATATCCAGAAGGCTGGCATTCTAGTGCATTAACAATGTAGCTGAATACGAAGCATGCATCGCTGGGCTAAGAGAGGTCATAATCCTCAATGTGAAGAAGTTACGAATCTTCGGAGACTCGCAACTCATCATCAATCAGATAAATGGTGATTGGAAGACCAAGGATGAGAAGCTAATCCCTTATCATGTATATCTAGAAAATCTAATTAAAGAATTTAAAGAGATCACATTCTTTTACATACCCCAAATTAAGAACTAATTTGCAAACGCTTTGGCTGCCCTCGCCTCAATGCTGGAGATACTAAAAGGAGTTGTTGAGTGGGAACTCACTGTCGAGCTCCAAGAAGAGCCCACATTCTGCCTACAGATCAACGAAGCCAAAACTTCCTTAAATGATCAGCCCTGGTACACGAACATTAAAGACTACCTCGAACATCAGAAGTATCCAGAAGGAGGAACACTAGTTGATCGACGCACTATCCAACGGCTAGCAGCACAATTCGTGATCACTGGTAGCATCCTCTACAAGCGATCCTTCAACCAGGTCCTTCTCCATTGTGTAGACGAGACAGAAGCGGTACAAATCATGTCAGAAATTCATGAAGGACTATGCGACCCACACATGAATGGACACATGATGACAAAGAAGATCCTACAGCTAAGATACTATTGGCTCACAATGGAGACAGATTGCTGTAAGCATGTTAGGAGATGGTTCAAGTGTCAGGAACACGCAAACCAGATCCTTGCACTTGCTTTTGAACTCTACAACCTGACAGCACCATGACCCTTCTCCATATGGGGGTTAGACATCATCGGCAAGATCAGCCCTAAAGCTTCAAATGGGCATGAATATGTCTTGGTGGTTGTAGACTACTTCACCAAATGGATAAAGGCGGCATCCTACACCACCATCACGGCATCTCATGTAGTCAAATTCATGAAGAACAACATCATCAGCCGATATGAGGTCCCTCAGACCATCATCACTGACAACAGAACTCCGTTTGTCAATAAAGGATGAGCGATTTCCTCGACAAGTTCAAGATTCAACGCCATCGGTCAAGCCCTTACCGTCCTTAAATGAATGGTGGGGTTGAAGCTGCAAACAAGACTATTATCCGTATACTGGAAAAGATGGTGAAAACATATCGGGATTGGTCAGAAATGCTTCCTTATGCACTCTGGGCCTATCGAACGTCTGTACGGTCTGCTACAGGCGCAACTCCATACGAACTCACATACGAAATGGAAGCAGTACTACCAGTCGAAATTGAAATCCCATCACTGCGAATACTGCTGGAAAGCAAAGTCGAGGAAGGCGAGTGGCAACAAGCAAGGTACGATCAGCTACATCTGGCAGACGAAAAATGCATGAGGGTGCTAAGTCACTCCCAATGTTACCAACGGAGTATCGCTCGGGCCTACAACAAGAGGGTCCGAAAGAGAAGCTTCAAAGTCGGTGACATGGTAATGAAGCATATCTTGCCACCACATTTACCAGATCCCAGAGGAAAGAGAACAAGTTCAAAGATGGTACCTAGTCGTATAGTGTTGGCTCAACAGTCGCTAATCTAAACGGACTCGGTGGAAGTGGAGAACCTCCCGGAACCCCAAGGAGCTCAACTCGAAGATCTTAGACTTGGTCAGGCTCTCTATCCATAAGTGTAATCGCTTAGAGCAAGTAGCACGTGGCTGCAATCCATAGGTCCGGATGGGCACACCCTCAACAATTTGGATCCCTAGGTCAACAGGAGAATCATAAAAAATAGGCATCCCCTCATCCAACAAATCTATCTCATGATGACAAAAGAAGCCAACATCACCCATCGTATTGCGCAAGGTGTCCTGGAAAGCCACTACATGCGGGCCCGAGCCGCCAACAACCATCACATCCAGAGCTGTCTGAAACACGCATGCCCTAAGAGCCGCAATGTCCAAAATGTCCAAATAACTGATAGGACCTGTACCTTGATCACCGGCAGCAGCCGACTGTCCCATCACTGTCTTGAAATTTTTGACGAAGATCTGACCCAATCCATCCACAGGAAGTCCACCATCCATCAGATCCAAGCCATCCAAAATGCTAAGATGGGGCCCGCCACCTACCCAGGCCTGTTCCACCACATCCACACCATCCATCAACAACATACTCCCATCCACACCATCCATATCCCTCCCTCCATCAATCAAACTATTGGCCACCATCATCATACCATACTCACCATTCAAACCATCCATCATCATGTTAGTGTCCACAAAACCCAGTGACCCACCTAGAGCAGACCCATCAAAAATGTCCAATCTCATCAGCCCATCTCCATAACTACCACCATTGGAGGGAAGATCTAAGCCATAAACAGCATTCACCTCTACAAACAACATTCACCTCTCCAAAAGGGGCCATTACTCCTCCACCAACCTCCATCAATCCATCCATAAATAAATCTCCTCCATCATTCATGGGACCACCAACTTCTCCACCATTTAAAGACCCATCAAAACCCTCATTATTACTAGCCATAATGATTGGAAAGGGAAGGGACAAAAGAGAAGAGGACAAAGAGGAAGAAAGAAGATGAGACAAAAGGAATGATTCGGACAATCGGATCGGACGAGGGAAGATAGAAAGGAGGCAAAGAAAATAAATAGAAAGGTGGGGGCAGTCGCTGGAAGAAAAGATGAATGGAGGCGGTGATCCGATTATCGCCCGCGGTACTCCAACTCCCGCTCTCAGAATTGACACTTTGCATCACTGCTGCACTAACTGGACAACCTGGGAGAAAAAAGTCTCCGGGCGGCAGTCCAACTTTCGCCCACGGCAGTCAGATTGCCGCCCAGGCCCAGTTTCAGACGAAAATCAGGCGGGACCCACTTCGGAGGGTCGAGACCTGAAAACAAACTTCTATGTGTCCAATCGGGACTGAAAAAGTTGAAAGACAGTGCGAGAAGGCAACATTGAGCAAGCTGAATTTCATATAAATAGTTGGATACACAAGCAAGGATACATGATTACATGGTACAATGAACTAATCGTCATCGGGAAAATAGGTATCAGTATCCTTGTGACGAAAGTGGGGGCCCAAGAGCCCTCCTCCAGCGAAACGTGCGCCGCCACCAGGAGTATAGTCGGACTGCAAGATTGGGCCAATGTCGTATGGTTGCACCAGGAACTGTACTCTATGTCAGGATCGATGAAGGCACTGACATCGTAACCTTCGAAGGCGGCCGCTAAATCTCTCTCTGGCACCGATCTCCAGTCAGAAGGCCCGGACCGCGGGCTAAGTGGCACCATGGGACTACCGGTCAACTGTCAGAAAAGTCTCTCTCCCAAATACCACTTCGTCACACGCGGATTCTCCAAAATGTGATGACGTCGTGAGGCTTGAAAAGCCTCCTGAGCTCCAGGAGTGAGTGCCACACCCGACCAAAGATAGGGCCTAGTATGCAACTGCAAAAAGAGAATAAGTCAAGGGATAGGAAACAAGCAGAAAGCAACACAAAGATAAGGCGAATCGCTCACATCATCGGGAACCAGGGCATCGATGTTCGACCTCCAAGAAAGATCAGAGAACATGCGCCTACGGCTGCGGTTATCCTCATACCACAGGATCATGCGAGGAAAAGGAGGCAAATAATCAATTAAGGTGGGGGCCAAGTGGGAAAAATGGTCGAAGAAGCAGACCTGTCCAAAACCGCGATCAAATACGGCACACCAAACTAACCCTGGGAAAGCAGGGCATAAGGGATGACAATAAGGTACCTCAATGACTGGGTAGAAGCCAGTTAGGGATCGGCTGATACAGCGGCTGGCCTTATCTAGCCCCTCATACAAATGAGCCAGGAGGGCCGCATTCCAGTTATACGGTGTGGGAAAGGTGATGTCTGCCACGGACAACAACAGATGGGAACTCACCATCTCATTTCAGTAGCAGAAGATCATCGCGCCCATGGTGTACAAAATCAAGGCCTGAGCTTTCACTACAGCCGCAGCTTCATTCTCGGGGATGCGTCGAGAAAAATTCGATAATAACCAGAGAAGTTTGAAACGAGGACCAATAAACTCTGAAGCATCTGGCATCATCCCCAACAAATCCATCCAGCCATCCTCAGTGGGCACCGGAACGTCATCCTCAAAAGGGATGGATCCTCCGTCATACCGGAGACCCAACTGCATGTATATATCATAGGGAGTAATCCCCCACTCTCCAAAAGGCAGCCGAAAGGTATGAGTCTCAGGGTGCCACTGATTCATCAAAACAGATAAGAGAGACATGTTCGTCTTACTCAGATGAACTCGGAACAGGTGAGCAAAGGGAGTACGCTCTAGAACCTCAAAGAACAGGGGCTGGGGATCATGGAACCAGTCAGGCCAATGAGTCCTAACCCCTCGCCCTCTTAGAACTGCAGGAGCGCCACCCTCTCGAGCTAAATCAGGCAGGTGCCGTCCTTCCCGTGGTACATGGTAGGGGTCTGTCGACTGACGAGGTGAGCTAGACTCGTTTTTACCATGATGGGGCATACTGTACAGGAAAGGAATACAAATAAGTCTCCACTTCAAAAAGCCCATTTCAAGGCCCAAGCCCAAAAGGCCCACTTCCAAGCCCACTTCAAAAGGCCCATTTCAAGGCTCAAGCCCAAAAGGCCCACTTCCAAGCCCACTTCAAAAAGCCCATTTCAAGGCCCAAGCCCAAAAGGCCCACTTCCAGGCCCACCTCAAAGGCCCATTTCAAGGTCTATCTCAAAGGCCCATCTCTAAGATGGGTTCCAAGGTCTACTTCTCCAGTCCCATTCCAGAAAGGCCCATCCTAAGGTCCATTTCTAAAAATCCATATCCAGGGATTGAAATAGCGGTGAAGACCACTTGAGTAGAAGTTGGAATATGTCAATATGTCCTAGAGGGGGGTGAATAGGACTTTTTAAAGATTTATGAGTTATTTAAAAATCCTATCACTGTAATCCTATTATGTATTCAATTTTCAGGATTACACAAATTAACTCTACTGGCTTCCAAGCTTTGTAGAGGATCCAATCACAAACTAATCAAGATATAACATTATGCAACTTAGTCTATGTTGGATGTGATTGTGTGTGTGTGTGAGATGTGTTCAGATATATGAATATGATTGTATTGTCATGAATCACACATATAGAAAAGCAATCACAAACACAGTCATTTTTATAGTGGTTCGACTACTTGTCTACTCCACTCCCAGCTGTCGCACTCAACCCTTGAGTGTACCGGATTTCACTAAGGAGGTTTCCCAGGATTCACCTCAAACCTAAGGTTTTAAATTAGGTTCACCTTCAACCTTTACAAAGGTTTTACATGGTTGACCTCAAACCCTAAGGTTTTACCAGGTTCACCTAAAACCTAGAGTTTTACTGGTTTACTCCAAACCAGATGTTTATGCTCTCCATAGAACAAGGGTCCACACAACGCACCCACCATGTACACTCCCGCCGGAGGCTAAGGATCTTCCATAAGACCTTAACTGAGGTTTTACGCGGTTCACCTCAAACCCAGAGTTTTACAGGTTCACTCTTAACCTAAGGTTTTACATGGTTCACCTCAAACCCAGAGTTTTACAGGTTCACTTCTAACCTAAGGTTTTACACGGTTCACTTCAAACCTAGAGTTTTGCTGGTCACTCTTAACCAGATGTTTATGCTCTCTATAGAGCAAGGGTCCACACAACACACCTGAATTTTAGACTACACAGGTCAAGGACCTACACAAGGACCTAACGGTTTATGCTTTACACAAGAGCAAGGGTCCACCCTGTGCACCCACTGCGTACACTCCCGCCGGAGGCCTCCTTGAGGACTTCAAAGGGTGAGAACCACTTAGGACCAAGACCTAGGAAGGAATGATCACAAGTGTCCTCTGGACTCTGGATACTTACAGGTAAGTTGATGAGTCCTGTTAAGCATAAGGCCGAAGATCTTCTCCTCCTTGTTGACGAAGAGTCTTCAGCTCCCTTGATCCGCAACACAAGATGATATACCAATGCTTGGCTTCGGGTTGGGTCAAGGGTGAGATGGAATCCTACTCTCTAAAGATTTTCCTATAAGGAAGATAGAGTGGTTCCTCTCTTATGCATTCAAGGCATCCTAGCATAATGATTTGCCATTAAGGTAGTAGCTGGAGGATCCTTGAATGCGGAAGTTCATTCCCCAATCCACTCTATTAAATATCAATGGTGAGGGTGGATTGGAGGATGAACTTCCTTGAGAGAAAGGGCTTGAGGTATAGGATATAAGTTGAAACACTCAAAAGCTCTCTCTTCTTTCTCTCTTACAGCAACAAAGAACAAGTCCTCTATATATAGGCAAGAAGTTCTAACGGATATAAAACGGTCACATTTATGACAGAGTTCGATATCATTGAGCAGGTTCGATATCATTGAGCGTATACTCTCGATAGCATCAATGGTCTGCTCGATAACTCAGACTCGATGTCATACGCTTTTGAAACTCCTTGCCAATAGGTCGATGAATCGAAACAGTTGTCGATGTCATCGAATTTCGAACTCCGATTCCATCGATGACAGGTTTGATCCATCAACACTTGAAAAATGAGAGAGACTTGACTTTGAAAATATTTCAAGTTTTCATAAATGATCGGGGGAACCGTCGAAGTTATCGAAATTTGAATGTCGATGATATTAAGATCTAAGTCGAGGCATCGATAATTTCAGCAGATTTATCTTTGAACTTGCTGAACAGATTATAGCTTAATTCGATGCAATCGATTAGGTGTCGATATCATCGATATTTGAATATCAATTAAATCGAAGGGCCCCCGATCATAGTTAAAACATCCTGAAATAACTGCTGTAAGAAATGCGCGCCTACCATCGATATCATCGATGGACCTCCGATCATATCGATATTTGATTTCAGATCATATCGGACGGTCATCGATATATCGAAGGAGTTTGAAATTTTCATTAAAAAATAGGGGCGCCGAAAATCTGCCTGTCGATCTTATTGAGCCACTCTCGATGGGCTCGAGATTTGAATATCGATAATATCGATATGAGTATCGATACATCGATAATTCATCCAGATATATTGTGAAGTTGCTCGACATATTTGTGCTTATATCGATGATATCGATAGATGTATCGATACATCGATAAATCCATCCAGATGAGTATTTAGTTGCTGGACATTTTTTGTCCTCTTTTCGATAATATCGTTAAGGTATCGAGGACATCGACAGAACAAGTCAATCATATCAAGGGTGCTTCGATAGAATCGACAGGGTGAGAAAAACTTAGAGATTTTCCTATTTTGAAAAAATTTTCTCACCACAAAAACCCTAAGATGTCTATCTTGTTTTAAGGGTTAATTCACCTGGTGTATTGGGTTATGGGATGTGAGGCTATGATTTACCTATGGCGAGCTTCCACACATTCGATTGAGGCAGACACTTACGACTAGATCATGATGTGGGGCCCACTTGAAAAATCCCATCCATCCATTATCCACAAGATGACCCACCATCAAAATCCATGATGTCCATACGCTCATATGGGCCCCACAACTCATCTAACGGTCCAGATCGTTCAAAATTTTGTCCACAACAAGTATCTGGACATGACTAGATCATGATGCGGGGCCCACGTGGGAAATCTCATCCATCCATAGTTTACAAGATGGCCAACCGACAAAGTCTACATCGTCCACCACTCAAGAAGACCCCAGATCATCCATTCAACAGTCCAGATCATCAAAAAAAAAAAAAAAACTAAAAAATCAATAAACAATATTCAAAAGGGTGGGGCCCCTTTCTTATCACACCCCACTCTTTCAAATAAAAAATCAACAAAAAAAAAAAATCCAGCCAACAAGTTGGCCCAAAATAAAAAAAATCAATAAGATCCAACGGTTCAGATACGGTCCAACGATCTTAATCATGGTCCTCTCCAAAGCCCAAGAAAAGATCCAACCCACCAAATGATTCAAAAATGAACGGCCCAACAAGAACCAACAAGAACTTAAGGGCCAAGATTACCTGAAATTGGGTAAGTAAGGAAAGGCAAGAAAAGGCTCCAAAAAAAAAAAAAAAAACTCCTCCAAGATAGTTCCAAGGACTATAAATGGATCCCTGGACGTCCCAAATAGAGAATTCAAATAAGGGAGAGGGCATCACCGGACGGACCAGCACACCCCTCGGACCACTGGACCATAGAACGGACCGGTGGTAGTCGGACTGCCGCCCTCGGCAGTCCGACCACCGCCCGACCAAAAGCACACATGGGCAGTGGGCCTGTCCCCTAGGCTGTTGTGAATGACCGGTTTATCCCTCTGACCACTTGACAATACCCAAAAGAATTTCCAAAATAGCCTCAAGTTTACGAAAGATTTCCAAAAAAGTCTCCAATTTCTAAAAAGTTACCAAAATAGTCCTAAGTTTTCAAGAGTTACCAAAACAATCCCAAATTTTCAAAGATTGCCAAAATAGTCCCCAAACTTTCAAAAAAAAAAAATCTCAAAAATCCCAAAAGATCTCAAGAATTGATGAAATAACACAAAATCCCCAGTGAGCTTAGCCTCAAAAAGGTTTTATTTCTTCTAAAATCATTAGCCCCATTAGTTTACTAGTGGAGGCCATTTGACTTTCTCTGCAAATAAAAACCGAATGACGACGTCTGCCCGCGAGATCGAACGGATATTTTTTTAAAAAAAATTTTCAAAACGCACGCAGCACTTAGTACACTGAGGAATCTTCCATATTCTCCAGTTGCGGCCAGTGCGAACACCGAAATAAGATTCGATCTCTTCCGGTTCCCCCGGACAATGATCGAATCCGTACATGATACATGTACGATTGCCCTAATCTCTATATCTGGACAGTCATACGAATGCTAGTAAAAATGAGTGGATCTATCTCTGGAAAGAATAATCAAACTCAAAGTGAAGACAATCCATTATAACCAAAGTGTCAGGCTCAGCAGATTGCATGGCAAACAGACCACCTGCACATACCTAGTTCGAGATGTTTGGAAAATTTGATCGAGTCCAAGTCGGCGTAGTGAGTTCCCCGTAAGGCCGCACCAATGCGCAGGGCAGCTAACCACTTTAACGATCAAATGGAATGAACACTCCTAGGGTAATTACATGGCAAAGGAACAACCAACCCAACAGTACGAGAATCCTCGTAAAGCCATGATGAATGCGCAGAGGCCCTTACTTTTCAGACTTACCCTCCAATGCTGTTAACAATCCGATGTGAAAAGGTTGTGATTGGTGATCCGTAAAGCGGCAACGAATGCATCGGAGACAATCACAACGTTTTCCTCAACCCTCATGACATGTGCAAGTCATCTTTTTCTAAACAGTCAACTGACAATGATACAATGGCAGGTAACAGATTCGAATCACTATCCTTTCTGACCAGAAGGGTGGGGTGTCCACTCGCTTTGGCCTTCTGTCACTTGCAACCTCGGCCAAAGAGGGGTATCTGTAGACACCCCACCCAGACTAGCATCTTGAAAGGGCTAAGACAATCTGGGAACCATGATCATGTCCTAAACTGGCCCTTAACCCCAGCTTAAAACCTAAAACCCTGGTCCTAAGTCCCCAAACTCCCAACCTGCAACCCGAAATAGTAATCCAAGTCGTCCAGCATACACACAACCTCGCTTATACCCTATACACTGGCCAGACCCCCCTGTCTATGCCTAAATCTGTCACTTCGAGTCCCAGAAACCTAAAATGGATACCACCGGATGAATCAGAGCGTCACACGAAGCTCACACATGCGAAACTGGCCCGAACCAGGCCCAGGTGGTAGTCAGAGTACCGCAGGCTCCTCGGTACTTCGACTACCGCCGCTCGTTGCTCGCATGTGGACAGCTGTCCCAGCATATAAAAGTCAACTTTTCCATGAATTTACCCCCCCAAAACTCTCCATTTACCTTTTTACAAGCCCTACAAACCAATAGAAATGTGACACATGTCACCCCTCTCTCCTTAACCAATCACAACCCTCCATTCTAAGATTTTAATCCTTACCTACCCACTAATCACCACAATACCATTGGAGAAGGCAATAAATAGCCCTCTCCTCTTCTCATTTCAACAACAACCAAGGGAAGAGAGAGGGAGAGTGAAAGAGAGTGAGAGTGAAAGAAAAAGAGTGAAGGAGAGGGAAGAAACTCCCAAACCCTCAAAGCCCAAACCTTTTAAGCCACCCCTAGCCTTCCTCTCAACCTTCTCCCTCTAAGCCTTAATTAGTCATGGTTCAATTCATGTCTTAGCCTACTTAAGATCAAGCCAAAGATCCACCATCCTACAAGCATTCATCATGATATCTATTCCCTTCTCAACCCCCCTGCTTCTCTAGATCTCTAGTGAACGTATGCTCTGTGACTTGTCGTGCATCGGATCCTGTCACATCAGAAATTCCTAGGTGATCTAGTCCAGTTTTTCTTTACCTATTGGCATGAGCATCATCACATCCGCCTTCTAGGTATGCCATTGGACGTATGCTCTGTGGCTTGCCGAAATTTCAGATCTTGCCACATCAGAAATTCACATGTGTGCCTAGTCCTATCTCAACCACATCATCCATCCCTTGAGATTGTTTTACCACACAAAGTAGAGACCGTACATTTGTATAAGCAGAGAGGGTGCCTAACATCTTCCCTCTTTATAATCGAGGTCCCTTACCCGGAATCCCGGATCGCAGATCAGGAGTCACTCTAAGGTAGGAAAGTCTTCAGATTTCTCTACCCTTACATATTCTGTGGGTTCTAGCCAACTACGGGATTCTGAGATTAATTGGCTAGTGGCAACTCCAACATTCATAAGTCAGCCTAATCACCCCCATCATCAAACCATAACATTACAAATCAGCGTGGGCGCTGATTTTCCAGTGTCCACAGACCCTAAGCGATAAAACAATTTCTTGTATTAGAAATGGTATGAAATCATCTAGCATATGAGCGTAGACTTTGGATTACTGCTACTCATAAGTTAAGAGTATGCTACTGGTTATACTAAGGGACGTAAAAGACTAATTATGCTAAGATATTTGAAAGATAGATTTAGTAGTTGACTTGATTAGGTTGGAGTGAGACCGCATTCCTTCGTTGAATCCCCTTAATACTTATAGACTTTTTTACTAACTCTTAGGAAGGTTGTTTTGATTAGAAACTATTTACGCATAGGGAAAACTTATATATATCCCTTGGATTGAACGTTAGGTCAAATCAACATACCCCTTAGAATTGCCTTCTCAAGGGCTTATTATAATCGGGAACACGGAGTAGAGAAACTATATATAAGCGAAATGTTCACGGTTTGAATCGAATTCTCTATGCTACCAATGAACTCAATGCTCTGATCAAGTAGAAGATCAGGATCAACTAGGATTAAGAACTGATACGACAAACTTTCTGTCGTGGCTAGGTAGAAGGTCCATGTATCCAACTCAGACTCACTACACAACTTTCCTTCCGTGTTGGCCCAACCACTTGCAACAAAAAGTTTAGTATTTCTCCTTTGAGAAGTGTTACGAACATATAGCCAATAGAGATTTTCTCTTTAAGCCCAAGGAATTTTTCAAATGGGCAATAGACAGTTAGGAATTAGGTCCCAAATCACATGCCATGTTGGCATACATATTGTACATATGAACTTAGAAAGATAACTTGCCTATTAAGCTAAACATGATTAAATAAGGTAAGTCGGGACCGTGATAAAAGTCCTCCTTTGGTAAGATTAGTCGTCTTGCCACCAACTCACACCCGTCCCTGAAATCAACCACAACCCCTATCGTTTTAGCTCCTTTCTATAACCATAAGTACCAATGCTGCAGTACACATCAGTGATGGAAGGAAGACCAATGTATTGAGAGGTCGTTTCCCATTTCTTGAGCCTTGAGACTAGAAATAATTTTTAAGGGGGGTAGAACATTTGAGCCTAATCTAGTTAAGCCGGTTTATACATCCTTTTGATCAGAGTGGCACAGCGGAAGAGTGGTGGGCCCCCGCCCCACTGGCCCAGGATCGAAGGAAATTGATCCAGGTGGTGCATAGGGATAGATCACTAAATAGGGTCTGAATCTTCCTTAGAAAGTTAACGTTGAAGTTACTGGAATAAAAGCAATTAGGGTCCAAGTGCTAAATTTATACTAAAGAATAGGCCTAACAATGGGTACAAGCTGAATTATAATAGCCGAGGTCAGTGTATCCATAATGTGCTCGTTGAATACGAACCCAATAGAAGTCTTAGCCAATTTCGGGGACGAAATTATTTTTAAGGGGGGTAGATTTTAACACCCCAGATTTTTCCTAACTTGACAATAGACGGCCTTGGACGTAGAACTACCCTAGGACCTTATTCTACCCTAATTAAGGCGTAATTGAATTAAGTATTAATAGCTTGAATCACCTTCTATACAAACTACAAAGGCCCGAGTACCACCTTAGGCAGAAATCACTCAGGACCAAATCCTTTAGAAATTAGATGAAATTAACTAAGTGTTAAACTAGATTAGCTGAGAAATTCGCTTGAACCACTTTAAATATGAACTGTAAGACTTAAAACTTGAAGAATCATCGACGCTACATTACCCTATAATCTAGGATCAATCTCATTACCCAGTTGCTCTCGGGAGCATCACGAAGCTCCGTATCGGACCTAGACCGCACGTCGAAAGTCCGATTACTGCAAAACTAAATGATTATGACCACCTTGCTGGGCTTGACAACCATCTCGGAAATCAAGTCCTGACTGTGTCCAGAAATGTACAACTTGAGCCCGGAGCGAAGTGTATGAGAAACGTGAATATTTTTGAAAATAAAATCTAAACTTGAGTAAACTGAGACGTGTCGCTTGTGGGCCAAATATAAGGATTTAGACCATCAGAATCTGACCCAAATACATCCTCAGATCAGAAGAAATTTCCCACACATGTAAGTACACTTGTGGTCTTGATCGAGTACCGGTGACCGTTGAACTGAAACTGGTCCGCCACGGTCGATCTGTAAATCTGATCGGACTGAAAACTTAGCCTAACCTAGATCCATGGTCAGGGAGCTTAAGTCCGACTACATGGAGAAAAGGGGCCTCCAAAAGTACTCCGTTGAGCCGAAATAGATGGGTTTTGGCTATAACCTAAGTATACCTTGGCCCTGGGGCTATTTTCATCAGTCTTGGGTTTATATAAAGGCTTAAAACCCCTTCTCTCTCACTCCATACGAATTTGCTAACCTAGGTGAGAGAAGAGAAAAGAAAGAGAAGGAAAGAGAGAGAAAGAGAGAGAGTGTGTGGGGGATTGTTCTCGGGACTCAATCTCACCGCTCCACATGCTTAATCGCCATTCCTGCATCGCTATACGGGCGATACTGATCCCATTCTTAGGTAAGAAAACCTAACCCTAATCTGCTTTAGGGTTTCAGATAGTGTAATAGGTGAATTAGCTAACCTATTCACTGTTATAGGTTGTTGTGGTGCCATAGACAAAGACTTAGCGTTTAAACTGAATTCATTACGCGTTTACCGGCATAAGGTGCGGATTATAAACGTATAGGTTATGGTTTTCAAGGCCTTCAATGTCGGTTAATGATTTATAACTGACTTGGGTGCCATTTCACATGCAAAGTGCGTCGTTTCCGTCTCTTTACAGATATATATGAAATATGTTGAGTATAGTGTAATTTAGGTATTTGTTGAAATGATTGAATACGTGCAGAATTAGGATTCATGCTTACCATGATTATCTGTCATGGATAGGTGATAGTTGCATTTGTAACAACTCCTTGGTGAAAGGATTCGCCCGAATACATGTTATGACCGATGTACGTCATGTATGTTGAACGGTGTAGTCTAAGTGTTTGTTGAAATGACTGAATGAATATGAAATCATGATTTGTGCCTGCCGTGGCTATGGAATGCATGTACATGATGGTTGTGTACATGACAACTCCTTGTTGGAAGGATTTGTCCAAGTATATGTTAAAAATCAACATATGTCATTTTTGTTAATATGTGTAGTATAAGTGTTTGATAAAATGTCTGTATGAGTAAGTATTTGGTGAATTGTACTGTTTATGAGCATTAAGATAAGGTTCTCAACTACCTTAACTACGCGTATAAATCCTTCTATGTACCTTATATTATATTGTCTGATTACTTATGAAATACATATGTGTGAATTCATGTTTATATTGTATTTCATAAAATGCTCGAATGGTCATCAGATTTGAATTACTTACTGCTTGATTTTCTAACATGAATTCTTGTTGGTATTGAGTGCGGTTGGGACTACAAAGTAGTCCAGGCAATCGGTAACAAGTTCTGATTAGGTGGTTGAGGTTGTTTTCGCCACACAAGACGTGTTTGAGGAATCCAAGTCGTACGCTGGTTGTCGACAGTGGTTAGGCCACGCGGAGTGCTCGTGCGCTTCATGTCGATCAATTCGACATACGCTTGTATCAGTCAAGCTCGTCAAGTAACCCGATTGACCCGATGTATGTTCACCATGTATGGACGCTATTACTTGAACCTAAGGTACCAAACTCATCAATGAAAACACCGTTAACCTTAGTACCTCGATCCGCTAAGACTCATGAGCCGAACATAGTGGTATGGGACACCGTGGTCGAGCTGTCAGCTTACGCTGGGGCGACGAGCCTCCCCATAGTGATCCGTGAGCAATACTGCCTCGTGAGCCGAATATGGTGGTATGAGACACTGTATTCGAGCTGTCGGTCTACACTGTGAAAGTGCATCTATTAGTGCCCCGGTTTATCAAGTTACGTGTGGGGTGAGTCAGACTGGCTGCAAAACTCGATAGGAAGATTATTTTAAGCGTCTGCCTTAACCGGATGTGTGGAAGCTCGTAATAGGTAAATCATAGCCTCACATCCCGTGTCCCAAAACACCAGGTGATTAAAAACCTTAAAATAAGATAGACATTTTAGGGTTTTTAAAGTGAGAAAACTTTTTGCAAAATAGGAAAATCTCTAAGTTTTTCTCACCTTGTCGATTTTATCGAAGCACCCTCGATATGATCGGCCTGCACTGTCGATGTCCTCGATACCTTAATGATATTATTAATAAGAGGACCAAAATGTCCAGCAACTATATTCATCTGGACAGAATTATCGATGTATTGACACACCTATCGATATCATCGATAAAAGCACTAAAAATGTCCAGCAACTTCACAATATATTTGGATGAATTATCGATGTATCGATACACATATCGATATCATCGATATTCAAATCTTGAGACCATCGAGAGTGGCTCGATAAGATCGACAGGCAGATTTCCTGCGCCCCTGTTTTTTAAAGAAAATCACAAAATTCTTCGATAGCATCGATGCTCTTCCAATATGATCTGAATTTAAATACCGATAAGATCGGAGATCCATCGATGATATCGATAGTGGGTGCGCATTTCTTACAACAGATATTTCAGGTTATTTTTAACTATGATCGAGGGCCCTTCGATTTAATCGATATTCAAATATCGATGATATCGACACCAAATCGATTACATCAAACAAAGCCATAAATTGTCCAGCAAGTTCAAAGATAAATCAGCTGGATCTATCAATGCCTCGACTCTGATCTCGATATCATCGACATTCAAATTTCAATGACCTCGACGGTTCCCCCGATCATTCATGAAAACCTGAAATATCTCAAAGTCAAGTCTCTCTCATTTTTTAAGTGTCTATGGATTGAACCTATCATCGATGGAATCGGAGTTCAAAATTCGATGACATCGACAATATCTATAATTCATCGACCGATTGGCAAAGAGTTTCAAAAGCGTATGACATCGAGTCCGAGTCATCGAGCAGACCATCAATGCTATCGAGAGTATACGCTCGATGATATCGAACTCTGTTATAAATGTGACCGTTTTATATCCGTTGGAACTTTTTGCCTATTTATAGAGGACTTGTCTTTTGTTGCTGTGAGAGAAAGAAGAGAGAGCTTTTGAGTGTTTCAACTTACATCTTATACCCTAAGCCCTTTCTCTCGAGGGAGTTCATCCTCCAATCCACCCTCACCATTGATATTCAATAGAGTGGATTGGAGAATGAACTTCCGCATTCAAGGATCCTCCAGCTACTACCTTAATGGCAAATCATTATGCTGGGATGCCTTGAATGCATAAGATTGGAACTAACTACTCTACCTTCCTTATAGAAAAACCTTTAGAGAGTAGGATTCCATCTTAACCTTGACCCAACCCTAAACCTAGTCTCGGTATATCCTTTGTGTTACGGATCAAGGAAGCAGAAGACTCTTCGTCAACAAGGAGGAGGAGATCTTCGGCGTTGTGCTTAACGGGACTCATCAACTTATCTATAAGTATCTAGAGTCCGAGAGGACACTTACGATCATTCCTTTCTAGGATTGGATCTTAAGTAGTTCTCACCCTTTGAAGTCCTCAAGGAGGCCTCCGGCGGGAGTGTACGTGATGGGTACGTTGTGTGGACCCTTGATCCGTGGAGAGCATAAATGTAACGCCCTGAAAATCGGGGGTCGAGTAGTAACTCAACTCTCGAGTTCCAGAACATCACTTATGCAACAAAATGAATGATGATTGAATGTTGACTGTATTAGAGTAGTGAACATGAGTGAGATTAAGCCAAAACAACATATCATACTCCAGAGACAGCTAAAGTTGCAAGCGGAAGACTGTAATAGATAGACAAAATATATAAACTATGATGAGTCTCAGTGTGATAACATTTCAGGTTAAATAATTACAAGGACAATTCTAAAATATACCTAATGTGATGACGTGTAAAGTCTCCTATCCCAAATACCATAGCCCGTCGATAATACCAGTCTTCATAGACCATCGAGAGATCTGATAGGAGAACTCCTCCTCATCACCATAGAAGTAGTCCTGGCTCTGCTTCACAAGCATCGCCATCACTGAAACTCAACAAATTTGTTTGGTGTGTACAACACCGATCCCGTAACATGGGAGTGAGTAGCTAACTCGGTGGAACAATAAGGCATAAGTTAACATGTTATCAATGCGGTTAGCGGTAATGATAAAGCAAGAATCAAGCACTCCTAGTTACTCGATTAATGCAAGTATGAATGCAGTATGATGGATGCCCTCACCGACATACTCCCTCATGCGACACCATCTCACGTTCGCGCATGCTTACATCCAACAAATGCTCCACATCTTCCAGGCACATGCGATGCATGATGAGCATGATTACCGAGTTTTAATTAGTCCTTTTCAAATAGCGAGGATTGGGAAACTAAGGTACCTCCCCATGTATCATTCCCAAACATGATCCATTCTAGAGTCACGTCCTAGTTAATATCGATGGTGTGTTTTCTAGGTCACTGAGAGGCTGCCAGTGGTCATTACGCACAAAGGTTGCACCACTCCCCCATCACCCCTTAAACGATTCATCACTATACGAAACAGAGCCTAGTTCATACTCTATATATCGCGGCGAACCCTAAGGCACGCCGCAACTTCGAATATGCTCGCGGTCACTATAAAGGGCGCTGTGGTCATTACGCACAAAGGTTGCACCGCTCCCCATCACCTTATCAATGTAGGCTAGGCAATGGCGACAAATAAATATAGTGTCCCATACCACCATAATCGGCTCACGAGTTAAGTTGCTCACTTGGTCACTACGAGGCACGTAGCCCCGGCGTAGGTCGGCCGAAATCTCGACCACGGTGTCCCATACCACCATGCCCGGCTCATGAGTCTTAGCGGATCGAGTACCATGGTTAATAGGGATTTCAATGGTAAGTTTGGTACCCTAGGTTCAAGCAGTAGCGACCAAACATGGTGAACATACATTAGACAAATCGGGTTACATGACGAGCTCGGCTAGCTCGAGCGCACAACAAGTTGAACGACATGAAGTGCATAAGCACTTCGAACCACTATCGCCAACCGAAGTACGACTCGAGTTCGTCGAACACATCACACGTGGCGACATGAAACTCAACCACGATCTCCAATCTAGTCCGATTATGTCTATAATCATAGCCCCAAACACAATCAATTGTCATCCATAGCATGTGGAGTAAAGCATGATAAACAAAGTAATTCAAGCATGATAAATAAAGTAATTCAAACATGCTAGTAGGCATGTTAAAAGCATATTATAAAGCAGGATATAAAGCATGTTGTAAAACACTACATTAATAAGAATACAAACACATGTATTGTAAATAAGTGTTTTAAGTGATCAACCTCATGGAGGTAATCATACACGTCGCTAGGGTAGTTGAGAATCCAATCTCAACACCCTCCTAAGGCATCAACATTCAAACACTTGCTCACACAAGCATTTTCACAAACACTTAAGTACACTAGTACAACATACATGGTGTATGTGAGCAAAACATGTATTAGGGCTATCCTTTAGCCAAGTGAGTATTTTATTCATGTATAATATATTACTACAACAAATAATCATGATAAGTACATCTCCAAAATTTATACGTATACAGTATTTTCTAGAATACGCATTTTCAACATACATAGTGTATACAAGCAAACATGTATTACGATTCCCTTCGCCAAGAAAATATTTTATACGCACATAATATATTTATATGACAATTAATCATGACAAACACATCGCTAAAATATACATGTATACGGTACTTCTTATACATCGTATTTCTACATACATAGTGTTTATTAGTAAACATGTATTTAGGCGAATCCTTTCGCCAAATAAGTATTTTATCCATACGCCATATATCCATACGACAAATAAATATGTCAAACACATTTCCATAAAAAATACGTATACGGTATTTTATACGAATACCTAGAGTATGTGAAATTCCAAATTTTACAACGTTAATCGAAACAGGAAACGGAAAGCACTTTGTACATGTGCAATTGCATGCAGATCATGAATCTACCATTATCTGACATTGAAAGCGTTGAAAACCGTAACTTATACACTTAAAGTCCTCACCTTTGCCTTTTGAAACGCAACGAATCGAAGGGTAGCAAATCTTCCGATACGGGAGTTTTCTAGCCTAAAGAGCGGAGATCGGTTAGTTATTACACAACCCACATCGATCCCACCTCAAATCGGACCTAGGGTTAGGGTTTCTTACCTTCAAATGGGATGGAAACCGCCGGAAAATACACTGGAATGAAGCGGTGTAGGCCGTGGTAATGATCCAGCAAAGTAGGAGGAAGATCGAACAAAACCCAAGCTCTTCTCTCTCTTTTCTCTCTCTCCCTCTAGGGTTTTTCTCCAAAATTCGTATGGCTGTGAGAGGGGCTGTTCTAAGCCCCTTTATAGCCAAAAACATTTCGAAATTAGACTCGGGTTCAAGGGCTTGCTTATATAGGATATTCGTCGCTTTTCCAGCTCAAAAGGGAGGTTCTGGTAGCCCTCCTTGAACCAAACGTCAGACTTAAGCTCACCATCGATGGATCTACGTGAGATTACGTTTTCAACTTGATCGGATTCCCAGATCACACATGGCGGACCACTTTCAGTTCGACGGTCAGTGGGCCACGATCAGAAATTCCAAGTACATGTAAATGTTCCTGAAATTTTTCTTAATCCGAGGGTGTAATTTGGCCGATCGATTCGACGGTCCAGGTTGCTTATCTTGACGCGTCACAACGAATGATGCGAGATCACTATTCCGGATATTTATTTTGGATGGGAATAGTGTTTTCACACTCCTCGCTCCGAATCGAAACGAATGGCCATGGAACATCGGATGGAGCTGATTTTGAGATGATTGTTAAGCCCGGTGGGGCGGTCCTAGTTCCTTAGCTTCGGGTTAATCGGACTCTCGACTTATCGATCTAGACCTATCTGAAGTCCAATTCCCGAGAGGACACTGAAATGAGTTTGGTTCTAAACTTTAGGGTAACCTAGCGCCAATGATTCTACAAGTTTTGGGTCTTGCAGATCGTATTTAAAACGATCCTAACGGATTTCGTAGCTAATCTGGTTTCGCACTTAGTTACTTTGTCTCATTTCTAAAGGATTTAGTCCTAAGTGAATTATATCGAGGTGGTACTCGTGCCTTTGGAGTTTGTATATAAAGTGATCCAAGTTTTACTACTTAGCTAGTTTAAGATAGTGTCTAGGGTGAAAGTTCTTAGAGAAATTGGAAGATCAAGGTGATGAAGGGTGAGGTTTGTGAAGGAAATGAGTTTAAAGGCGGCTTTAGACTTTGGGATTCAGTTCTGACAAGTTAATGAGGTATTAGGATCGACCCATTGCCTAAGGAAATCTAATCCCAGGTTGGCAAAAATCTGGGGCGTTACAATAAACATCTGGTTAGGAGTGAACCAGTGAAACTCCAGGGTTAGAGGTGAACCGAGTAGAAACCTCTGGGTGCGTTATGTGGACCTTTGCTCTATGGAGAGCATAAACATCTGGCTAGGAGTGAACCAGTAAAACTCCAGGGTTAGAGGTGAACCGAGTAAAAACCTCCGTGTAAACGTTGAAAGTGAACTTGATTTAAAACTTAGGTTAGAGATGAACCCTGGGAAACCTCCTTAGTGAAATATGGTACACTCAAGGGTTAAGTGCGACAGTCGGGAGTGGAGTAGACTTATCGTTGAACCACTATAAAATGACTGTGTTTGTGATTGCTTTCTCTATGTGTGATTCATGATAATGCATTCCTATTCATATATCTAATCACATCTCACACACACACAGTCACATCGAACATAGACTAAGTTGCATATTGCTATATCTTGATTAGTTTGTGATTGGATCCTCTACTTGGCTTGAAAGCCAATAGAATTACATTTGAGTAATCCTGAAAATTGCATACACGATAGGATTAGAGTGATAGGATTTTTAAATAACTCATAAATCTTTAAAAGTCTTATTCACCCCCCTCTAGGACATATTGACATATTCCAACTTCTACTCAAGCTATCTTCACCACTATTTCAATTGGTATCAGAGCGGGTCTTTCTTTAAGGGCATCACCGCCTAGAGAGTGATCTTGACTGAAATTGGGAATATGACCAAAGGAGAGGGCTCATCAGTCACTAGACCTCCAGTATTTGACGGATTAAACTATGCATACTGGAAGGATAGGATGCACTACTTTCTGAGATCTTTGGATCATGACGTTTGGGATATAGTTGAAAGCGGATATGTGCCACCTATTGAACAAGTTATACTTAATAGTGGCACAACAATCACAAAGCCCAAATCTAAAGAAAAGTGGACAACATTCGCCAAAGAAAGGCAAACATCTGAAGCCAAGGCTATGAATGCTATCTACTGTGCCGTGTCCCAAGATATTTTCAATCAAATAAGCATGTATGGGACATCAAAAGAAGCATGGGATTTATTAGAAACAACCCATGAAGGCACAAGCTTTGTGAAATGATCCAAACTTCAACTCCTGACTTCACAGTTCGAAAATCTCATAATGGAGGAGCATGAGACATTTATGGAGTTCTTTACAAAGCTAAACATCATTTGCAACTCCATGGGTGGATTGGGAAGATCCCTACTGGAACGGTTTAATCCCAAAGTAGCAACAATTGAGGAGTGTAGAAATATAGATGAAATGAAAGTAGAAGAACTAGTAGGTTCCCTACAAACTTTTGAACTACACTTCACTCAAGCCCCTAAATCCAAAACAACTGTCCTGAAAACTTCAAAGAAAATAATACAGAGGACAGTGGGAGTGAAAAGGAAGATGAAGATGAGGAAGTGGCTTTGCTGGCATAAAGATTCAGAAGATTCTTTCAAAAGAATCGCGGCCATCCATCTAGAGGGAGAAAGGTGAACAATAAACTTCTTGCAGGCAAATTTGGTAGAAGAACCAAAGAACCACAATGTTATGCTTGTCAGAAATATGGACACCTATCAACCGAATGCCCAAACAAAAGAACTAAAGGCAAGACAATGACTGCCACGTGGGATGATACTGAGGAGTCAAATTCAAATCCGGTGACTCAGAATGCAATGGAGATAAGAAATCATTGAAAATACTTATAGTCTCCACTGTTTCAATCACCCCACCGAATCTGAAAATGAAAAAGAACAGCAAGCCACGGAATCATTTCCATTTGATGATGAAGAAACTGGAAATAAAGAAGAAATAGAAAAGGACAAGTTCCAAGATGCCTATAATCAACTTTATATTCATAGCATCAACATCCTTAAGAGACTCGAAATATCTGAGAACAAAAACCGAGTGCTGCAAAGAGATTTGGATAAAACTTTACAAATCAATACCTTTCTTAAAAGCGAGTCTAAAAAACTGAACAAACAAGTTGAACATTTAAAAGATAAGAATAGATTTCTTTACAATGAAAATCATACACTCCTGTTTGATCTTGAAGAATCTAAGAAGTTAGCTAAGATAAACTACAAGTTTTCCCAGAGTGGTGAAAAGCTAGAAAAATTGCTAGGAATGGGAAGACCTAGTAAGGATAAAAGCAGGCTTGGATATGAAAAACATAGGACTAGAAATGCAGCTCTCAGAACTGAAAAATCTGTTGTTTCTGGAAGCAAAACCAGAACAACTCAAGTATGTCATTTGTGCGGTGATTCAGGTCATTATAAATTTGAATGCATAACATTGGGGAGGACTCAACCCAACTCTGGTCAGAAACATGGCAAATCATTAACCAGAGAAATACAGAACTTCAAAAGTCCTCTCAAGGATATGGAGAATAACAATGCCCTTGCATCACCACTCAAATTGATTAACAAGAAGAAATGGATAGAAAAAGAAAAACAAAATTGTCTTATGACTAATCTTCACATACCCTGAAATTTCAAGCGTAGAAGGACAAGTCCAAGTCATGCATCTAGACCTGGATATTTGCTGAAATGATGCAAATTTTGCTGAGCTTTAAATGATGCATCTGAGGTTTTTGACCTCAAATTTTGTATATAAACATACATATGTTTATAATTTTGGTGTGTACAGAAATTGTACATAATTTTTGAAAAGTAAACAATTGATTCATAGAAATTCTAAAAGTATACTTGGCGGATTGTTTGAATGCTGAAATTGAAAATCTTCATCTTCGATATGAGTATCGATATGACATTCTCAAGTTATCGATAGAAGGTTGATATTATCGACGCATCCTTCAGATATGAATAGTCGGGTGGCCAAGAATGGTATCGAAGATAGACTCGATGGAATCGATAAGCAACCTCTCAATATTATCGAAACAATGGTCGATCATATCGAAAGATGCCACCCAATATAAGCCGATAGAATGCGAAAAGGGGGATTTTATTCCAAAGCTTCTACTTTTTTCCCTGCTCGTTGTTTTCAATCGGACGGCTCAGAACTTTGTTAAACAACCTCAAGACATCTAATATACGGTAATATCCTCTCTAAACATCAAGATTCACTTCTTTTTGGATATTCCCTCTTCTAGTGAGGTGTGTTTTTCTTTTCTCCACTCTTTTTGTCATCATGGGAAAAGACAAAGAAAAAGTGTCAGCTCTGGGAGAATCATTTAGATCTACCCGACAAAAAGTCCTCGCCTCCAGAGAAAGAGCGAGGGTCCCAGAAAGTGGGATCCCCACTAGACAAAGATCACAGACTTCACGAGGTGGGTCCCAAATCAAATCTCTGGCACCACCTCCTCCAACTGGAGCAAGTTCCCGACCACTAAAATATATGGCAGGAAACATTCAAGAAAGAAGAGTTGACAGGGAATGCCTCAAACCATACAAATTGGAACCCCTGTTTGCTGCAATAGATTGGCTGCCCGTTTTGAATTTTGGTGGGCCACGCCAACTTGAGAGAACACGAAATTTTCTTGCCGCGTATCATTCACCGGTGGCTGATCCTCCATCTTTCATGGTATTATTGGGAGGTGATGATGCATTTATCACACCAGCTACAATAGCTGAAGCCATCGGACTGAACATGGCCCCAGAAGGCATCCCAGATATGAATCTTGATGACATGGACATTCGATCCAAGGTCACAAAACACCTCTTCAACGGTAGGGCTAACGCTGGTTACTTTTGGGCGCCCATACATGGGCTTGGTTATTTTGGTTGGAATTGGAAAGTTTGTTCTGTTGGTTGGGTTGCACTGCTGACTGGGGCAGTTATATTTTTTTTGGCTAAATATAATACTTAATTGTGTCATATATGTGTTACCTTTCCCCAGGTTTACCAAGTTATGAATTGCATGTGCTGCTTCTTCACGGATATTCTAAACTGCTATATCACTGCTCTACTTTCTCCATTCATATCTTCTGAAAAATGATGTTTGTTTTAAAATGATTTCATTTTTATACATCTGTATCTGGTTGGTTCTCCCATGCATTCATTCTTCAGTCAATATCACTTGCTATACCTTTGCCAATGACAGACAAAAAGGGGGAGAATAGCTCAAAACACACCCAGCAGAAAAATTGTATATCTAATGTGTGCAGGTGTTAGGGGGAGCAGCTGTACCAAGAAAGGGAGAGTTTTGAAGTAAGGGGGAGCAGATACTTCTAGATTGTGTACATGGGGTAGAAAAATTGTAAAATTATGTAAATACATGTACACACAATTTAGGGTGTGTCTAGAAGTGTTCTAAGGTATTTTGGGTATTTTATCATGTAATTGACAAAGGGGGAGATTGAAAGTGCACCTGCTAGTGCCCTGGTTTGTCAAGTTACGTGTGGGGTGAGTCAGACTAGTTGCAGAACTCGATAGGAAGATTATTTCAAGCGTCTGCCTCAACCAGATGTGTAGAAGCTCGCAATAGGTAAATCATAGCCTCACATCCCGTGTCCCAAAACACCAGGTGATTAAAACCCTTAAAATAAGATAGACATCTTAGGGTTTTTAAAGTAAGAAAACTTTTTGCAAAATAGGAAAATCTCTAAGTTTTTCTCGCCTTGTATCGAAGCACCCTCGATATGATCGACCTGCACTGTCGATGTCCTCGATACCTTAACGATATTATCGATAAGAGGACCAAAATGTCGAGCAACTAAATATTCATCTGGATGGAATTATCGATGTATCGACACACCTATCGATATCATCGATAAAAGCACTAAAAATGTCCAGCAACTTCACAATATATCTTGACGAATTATCGATGTATCGATACACATATCGATATCATCGATATTCAAATCTCGAGGCCATCGAGAGTGGCTCGATAAGATCGACAGGCAGATTTTCGGCACCCCTGTTTTTTAAAGAAAATCGTAAAATTCTTCGATAGCATCGATGCTCTTCTGATATGATCTGAATTTAAATACCGATAAGATCGGAGATCTATCGATGATATCGATAGTGTGCGCGCATTTCTTACAACAGATATTTCAGGTTGTTTTTAACTATGATTGGGAGCCCTTTGATTTAATCGATATTCAAATATTGATGATATCAACACCAGATCGATTGCATCGAACAAAGCCATAAACTGTCTAATAAGTTCAAAGATAAATCAGCTGGACTTATCGATGCCTCGACTCTGATCTCGATATCATCGACATTCAAATTTCGATGACCTCGACGGTTCCCCTGATCATTCATGAAAACTTGAAATATCTCACAGTCAAGTCTCTCTCATTTTTCAAGTGTTGATGGATCGAACCTGTCATCGATGGAATTGGAGTTCGAAATCCGATGACATCGACAATATCTGTGATTCATCGACCAATTGGCAAAGAGTTTCAAAAGCGTATGACATCGAGTCCGAGTCATCAAGCGGACCATCGATGCTGTCGAGAGTATACGCTCGATGATATCGAACCTGCTCGATGATATCAAACTCTGTCATAAATGTGACCATTTTATATCCGTTGGAACTTTTTGTCTATTTATAGAGGACTTGTCTTTTGTTGCTGTGAGAGAAAAAAGAGAGAGCTTTTGAGTGTTTCAACTTACATCTTATACCCTAAGCCCTTTCTCTCGAGGGAGTTCATCCTCCAATCTACCCACACCATTGATATTCAATAGAGTGGATTGGAGAATGAACTTCCGCATTCAAGGATCCTCCAGCTACTACCTTAATGGCAAATTATTATGCTGGGATGCCTTGAATGCATAAGATTGGAACTACTCTACCTTCCTTATAAGAAAACCTTTAGAGAGTAGGATTCCATCTTAACCTTGACCCAACCCTAAGCCTAGTCTTGGTATATCCTTTGTGTTGCGGATCAAGGAAGAAGAAGACTCTTCGTCAATAAGGAGGAGGAGATCTTCGGCGTTGTGCTTAACGGGACTCATCAACTTATCTGTAAGTATCTAAAGTCCAAGAGGACACTTGCGATCATTCCTTTCTAGGATTGGATCTTAAGTAGTTCTCACCCTTTGAAGTCCTCAAGGAGGCCTTCAGTGAGAGTGTACGTGGTGGGTGCGTTGTATGGACCCTTGTTCTGTGAAGAGCATAAACATCTGGTTAGGAGTGAACCAGTGAAACTCTAGGGTTAGAGGTGAACCGAGTAGAAACCTCTGGGTGCGTTGTGTGGACTCTTGCTCTATGGGGAGCATAAATAGGAGTGAACCAGTAAAACTCCAGGGTTAGAGGTGAATCGAGTAAAAACTTCCATGTAAAGGTTGAAGGTGAACCTGATTTAAAACCTTAGGTTAGAGGTGAACCCTGGGAAACCTCCTTAGTAAAATCCAGTACTCTCAAGGGTTAAGTGCGACAGCCGGGAGTGGAGTAGACTTATCGTCGAACCACTATAAAATGATTGTGTTTGTGATTGCTTTCTCTATGTGTGATTTATGATAATGCATTCATATTTGTATATCTGATCACATCTCACACACACACACAGTCACATCCAACATAGACTAAGTTGTATATTGCTATATCTTGATTAGTTTGTGATTGGATCCTCACTTGGCTTGGAAGCCAGTAGAGTTACATTTTAGTAATCCTGAAAATTGCGTACATGATAGGATTAGAGTGATAGGATTTTTAAATAACTCATAAATCTTTAAAAATTCCTATTCACCCCCCTCTAGGGCATATTGACATATTCCAACTTCTACTCAAGCGGTCTTCACCGCTATTTCACACTGATCAGGTGACGAGCCCTTTGTAGTGACCTCGAGCATACTCTGAGACTGCGTTGAGGCAACGAGCCTTCCCATAGCAACTAAAGTATAAACTAGGCCTGCACTGATCAGGTGACGAGCCCTTTGCAGTAACCTAGAACCGCAATATTATATGAGATTTACTAGGACTAACGACCCTAGACTAGATCATGGTTGGGGATTGATATAAGGGAGGTATCTTAGCTTTTCAATCCTGCTGTATGAATAAACCTAAGTAAGAACTGGACTAACACGATCATAACATTGCATTGCACGGTGCTTGGCGAGGAAGTAGCATGTGTTTGGAGTGGTGCATGCCGCGACTGTGAGATGAAGTTCACAGAGGGAGTGCAAGCGAGGGCATGCATCATATCATATCATCCTTGTATTAATAAGAGTACTTAGGGCTGAATTATTATACTGCTTTATCATTACTACTTGACTGAATTGATAAAATGTTAACCTTTGCTTTATTGTTCCACTGAGTTGATCACTCACTCCCAAGTTACGGGACGGTATTTTAAACACCAACCAGACCTTGTCTTAGTTTCAGATGATGACGATGCTTAGAAAGCGGAGCCGAACTTTTATGATGTCAAGGAGTGTTTCTCCTTTATGTAGCTATCAGGCGGGTCTATGTAGACTATGTTCTGATCGACGGAGTTATAGGGGTGCTGATAAGATATCATTACACTTGTTATTTTGCACTTTTGGAACACCCATGTATATTCATTTTGTTCATTTTTGGTGTATATATGTATATATTTAACCTGGTAACATGTTCACACTCTGGAAACTTACAACAGTTTATATATTTTATATATCATCACAGTCTTCCGCTTGCATAATTTAACTGTTTCTAGAGTATGATATGCTGTTTTGGTATAATCTCACTCATGTTTAATGTACTAATATAGACAACATTTAATCATCATTATTTATGTTGCATAAGTGATGCGTTGAAACTCGGGAGTGGAGCTTATGTTCGACCCCTGATTTTCAAGGCATTACAATTTTGTGATGGAATCAATTCTAATTCTCATACCTCTCATCTCTTGAAAACTAAATCAAAGAAAGTTTAGATTTGATTTTTAATGACATATCTTCCAATTGGATGAAGATGGGACTCTAATTCTAGTTGTGTTCTTGAATCAAGCATAGACCTCCCTGATCTCTACAAGTAGATCCTTGGCATCGTAATTTTCCACCTTTGAATTTTACAAATTTTAGTTAAAGTTATTCACCATTATTCTCTTAAAATTTCCTAGTTTAGATTACAACTTTTTCTAGCTCCAGTTCTGGTTACTTTCAGATTATGTATAAGGTTCAGTCCCTATGGATTCAACCTAGGTCTCACCGAGATTATTACTACATCGCGACCCTACACTTGGGGCTGCGAAAAAGTCTTTGGCGCCGTTGCTAAGGATTGACGGTTACGTTTTTCTTAGATTAACTAGTTTTAGAATTAGGTTGAGATTAGGGTTTTTCTAGTTTTTAATTCTAGGTTTAGGTTTTTCTATTTGATTTCTAGAAACTAACCTAACTTTCCTGTTTTGTAGGACCCTGATATAGGCTTTCTCAATTGGTAATCTCTCTCTAATTTTTCTATTTTTCTATTTTTAGGATTAGGGTTTTATTTTCTATTTTTAGAAACTTTCTATTTTTAGGATCTCTTTTATTTTTAGAAACTAACGTACTTTCTAATTTAGGTTTAGAACTTTCCTAATTTGTTTTTAGAAACTTTCTATTTTCCGATTTTAGGAATTTTCTCTTTTTAGAAACTAGTTTACTTTTTATTTTTTTAGGAACTTTCTATTTTTAGAAACTGACTTGTTTTGTTTTGTTTTATAGGATCTTAATTTAGGAACTTTTGATTTGGTAACATCTTTCCAACTCTTTTTTCTCTTTCTTTCTAGATTTCTATTTCTTTTCTTCTTTAGGTTTAGGTTAGAATCTGAGATTGAGGGCTGCGAGTGTTTTATGCCCACGTGAGTTCGTGACAACACTCGACGTCTCTTGACTGAAGGAGGATTGGTTGAGGGGTTAACTATCCATCGCATGACTAGACACTGCTCGAGATCCCTAGAGTTAATTGAGGTTATGGCCGCAAATCAACTGGCTAATCAACCTGAAGGATAACCTTAACCTCAGGTTGGGGAAGTCCAGGATGAGAATGAGGTGCATCAAGCACCCCCACCTCATACTTTACGAGATTATTTACAACCGGCGGGGGTGAGCATGCCCTCATGCATAGTTTTTCCAGAAAATACGGGACACATGGATATCAAGCTAGGGGTAATTTAACTCCTTCCAAAATTTCAGTGGTAATACATTTATTACGGTGGATCCCATGGATGGACAGCCTAGATGCATCATGCATCAAGGTGGGGTCCACGTCTTGAGTTTTGGACAGCGTGGATACATACATTATCATGATGGGCCCCTGTAGCTACTGGACAAAAGGTCCAGCAGCGTCCCACCTGATTGGATGGCTGGATGAAACGCACGCATGGTGGGTCCCACGTGTGGCCCACCAGCTTACGAATAGAAGCTGATATTTGTATTTTGCCTCCGTCCAGACCCCAGTGTCTAAACGGTCTAGATACAACACGTAAATCAAGTGGGTCCACGTGGTGGCCCACCAATCAAGCTAATATTTGTATTTTGCCTCTCATCCAGGCCCGTCCAGGAAGGATGGTGTGAATAATACATCATGGAGAAATTTCCATCGTCCATAATCTGGACAGCATGGATATAATACTTACATCATGGTGGATTCCCACCGTCCATGGCTGAACAGTGTGAATCTAATCCATTCATCAAGGTGGGCCGCAACAAGGAGAGATAGAGAGAGAGAGAGAGAGAGAGAGAGAGAGTCGTTGTGGAGAGGAGCTCCGCCACTATGAGCTCCTCTCTATCATACAATGTGTACATTAAATGGGTCCCACCACATGTGGGCCCTTAAATCACAAGGATCAATGGTGAAAATCCCTTTTCCACCAACAATATAAGGTCTAGATGACCTTCTTACAATGGAAAGAAAATAAACATCATGATGGGGTCCATAGAGAATGGCCCCATCATGGAATTCATATATGCATCAAGGTGGGCCATTGGCCACACCCAGGGCCCAAAGTGGGATCTCTACCATCAACCGGTAGGCCCCACTTGTCCCATGATCAAAAGTCCTAGTATCACCCATTATTTTCTCTTCTTCTTGGTTCTATGGCTTCCTTAGTTCCTTGAGTTCTTCTTTGATGAAGGTTGATGAAGATTGAAGGGTTGGATTGAGAGATGAGGGGGTAGGAAGTGGGCCACACACTTGGCTATTCTCTCCTTGAAATGCTTGGACGGCTACTCTCTTTGGGTTGCTTAGGGAATGGGTAGAGAATAAGAGAGAGAGGGGGTGGTTGTAAGAGAGAGGTAATGGGTGATGGGTGGAGTGATGGGTGTGAGTGACATGAGGGTTGCTTATCTTGGGGAGAAAGCATGGGTTGTGATGGGATGTGTACATAAATAGTACTTGATTGATTGATGTAATGGATGGTAGAGATTATGTAACGCCCTGAAAATCGGGGGTCGAGTGTAACTCAACTCCCGAGTTCCAACGCATCACTTATGCAACATAATTAATGATGTTTAAATGTTATCACATGTTAGATGCATAAACATGAATGAGATTATACCGAATCAAAAGAATTCATACTCCAGATCAATTGTATAAAAGCAAGCGAAAGACGAACTATATATATATGTATGTAAAGAAACAAAATAAACGTTTCATTCTCCAGTATGAATCCATCTCGAGTCACCATATATATGTCGAATAAATAAAACGTCAAAAATAAAACTAAGTACAATCCTGAAAAACCTCGTCGGTCTGGCGGCCTTAGTCGAAGCCGAGAGAACTGCATATACGAGAACTCCTCCTGGTCCTCGTCATAATCAAAGAGAAAGCCTTTAGAGTCGCTCGGCTCGCCTAAACCTAAGACAGATCCGGTTGGTGTGCACAACATCGTCCGTAACGTGTGGTGAGTGAGTAGCTAACTCGGTGGAACCATAAAGCATAGGTTAACATGTTATCAATGCGAAGGTAAGCAAGAATGATAAAGCAAGAAATCAAACACTCCTAGTTACTCTTATTAATGCAAGTATGAATGCTATGATAGATGCCCTCATTGACATACTCCCTCATGTGACACCATCTCACGCTCACGATGCTTTCATCCCACATTGTTTACATCTTCCCACATGCAATGCATGATGAGCATGATTACCTTTTTAATTAGTCCATTTCATACGACAGGATTGGGAAACTAAGGTACCTCCCTTGTATCATTCCCAAACATGATCTATTAGGCAATGGGTCGTCCCGACTTAGTTAATATCGACGATGGTATATTTTCTAGGTCTCTCCAGAGGCCATTGGTCAATTACGCACAAAGGTTGCACCACTCCTCATCACCCCTAAAACGATTCATCACAATACGTAAACAGGCCTAGCTCATACTCTATATATCGTGGCGAACCCTAAGGCGCCTTGCGACTTGAATATGCTCGCGGTCACTACAAAGGGTCTTTTACGCACCAAGGTTGCACCACTCCCCCATCACCTTATCAATGTAGGCCGACTATCGAATATAGTGTCCCATACCACCATAATCGGCTCACGAGTTAAGGTGCTCACCGGGTCACTACGGGGAGGCACGTAGCCCCGGCCAGAGGCGACAAGCGACCACCTATCCCATACCACCATGCCGGCTCATAAGTCTTAGCGGATCGAGGTACCATGGTTAACGGGATTCTCAAAGTTTGGTACCCTAGGTTCAAACATTAGCGACCAAACATGGTGAACATACATAAGACACACGGCTTACTTGACGTGTTCGGTGACTGCTCGAAGCGCACAACAAGTTGGGCGATATGAAGCGCGAAGCACCTCGTGTGGCCAACCACTATCGCCAATTAACACTTCGCCAACACATCATGTGTGGCGAAATGAATCTCAACCACAACTCCAAGCCTCGATCTCAGGATGTTTGGACTATGGACATAGTCCCAAGCTCAATCAATTCCCAACCATAGCATGTGAAGTAAAGCATGATAAACAAGGTAATTCAAGCACACTAGCAATCATGTTATAAAGCATGTTATAAAGCATGTTATGAAACAAGTTACAAAGCATGTTAAAAAGCATGTTATAGAGCACTATACAAATAGGGATACAAATACATATATTTCATAAGTGAGTGGTTAGAGTAAACAACCACATGAAGGGTATCATACGTGACTCGAAGGTAGTTGAGAATCCCATCTCAGCATCTACCTAACCACTAACACTTAAGCATTTACACTCTCGAGCAATTTCACAAACACTTGGAATGCACTATTTCAACATACATGACGTATGTTAGAGGAATGTGTATTAGATCTGTTCTTTTATCAAACTAATATTTTATACGTATATATCATATTCATACAAAGAAATAATCATGACAATTACATCACAAAATTTATATGTATAGGGTATTTTCTAGGATACCCAATTTCAACATACATAGTGTATACAAGGAACCGGTATTACGTACGATTCCTTTCGCCAAGAAAATATTTTATACGCACATAATATATTTATACAACAATTAATCATGACAAACACCTAAGCTAAAATATACATGTATACTGGTACTTCTTACAATACCATATTTCTACATACATAGTGTTTATTAGTAAACATGTATTTAGGCGAATCCTTTCGCCAAATAAGTATTTTATCCATATACCGTATATCCATACGACAAATAAACATGTCAAACACATTTTTGAAAAAAAAATACATATACGGTATTTTATACGAATACCTAGAGTATGTGAAATTCCATATTCTACAATTCTAATCGAAACAAAACTAAAGCACTTTGTACATGTGCATTGCATGCGAGATCATGAATCTATCATTATCTGACATTGAAAGCGTTGAAAACCGTAACCTATACACCTAAAGTCCTCACCTTGCTTCTTAGAATCTCAACGGATCGACAAGGGTTGAGGAGCTTCCGTATTTGGGAGTTTTCTAGCCTAAAGAGTGAAATCGGTTAGCTATTTCATAACCTGTAGCCTATACACCTCAAAACAGGTCCAGGGTTAGGGTTTATTACCTTAAAACGGAGTCGGTATCACCGGAAAAGCGTCTGGAAAGAGACGGTGCAGCCCGTGTGATGATCGAAAGCAGTAGGAGGAAGGTGCTCCCACAAATCCCAAGCTTTCTCTCTCTTTTTTTTCTCTCTCTCTCTCTAGGGTTTTATCCCAAATTCGTATGGCTGTGAGAGGGGCTGTTCTAAGGCCCTTATATAGCTTAAAACCTCTCCGGAATAGACTCTAGTTCGAGAGGTACATCTATTATAAGCATTTCGGCGTTGTTCCAGCTCAAAAGAGGGTTTCTGGTGGCCCCCCTTGAGCCAAACGTCAGACTTAAGCTCACAACTCATGGATCCATATGGAATTACATTTCTGTCTCGGTCGGATTTCCAGATCACACGTGGCGGACCATTTTCAGTTCAACGATCAATGGGCCACGATCCGAAATTCTAACTACATGTAAATGTTCCTGAAATTTTTCCTGATCCGAGGGTGTAATTTGGTCTGATTCTGACGGTCTGGTTGCTTAATACTGATCCGCAAGCGAATGGTGCCAGATCACTATTCAAGATATTTATTTTGTAAAGGAAATAGTGGTTTTCACACTCCCTCGCTCCGGACTCAAGCGAATGGCCGTGGGACATCGTCTGGACTTGATTTACGAGATGGTTATCGAGCCCATGAGGCGGTCCTAGTTCCTTAACTTTTGTTAATCGGATTTCCGATGTGCGGTCTATACCTAATACTGTTTGTCTCAATTGTTCTAGAGAGCGGTCGGGTAATAAGTTTGATCTAGATTTTAGGGTAACCTAGGCGTCAAGGATTCTACAAGTTTTGGGTCTTGTATCGTATTTAAAGCGATTCAAACGGATTTCGTAGCTAATCTAGTTTAGCACTTAGTTACTTTGTCTCATTTAAAAGGATTTAATCCTAAGTGATTTTAAATCGAGGTGGTACTTAGTCCTTTGTAGTTTGTGCATAAAGTGATCCAAGTTATACTACTTAGCTAGTTTAAGATAGTGTCTAGGGTGAAGTTCTTAGAAAAATTGGAAGATTAAGGTGGTGAAGGGTGAGATTTGTGAAGGAAATGGGTTCAGAAGCGATTTTAGACTGTGGGATTCAGTTCTGATAGGTTAATAAGGTGTTAGGAGCAACTCATTGCCTAAGGACATCTAATTCCAGGTTGGTAAAAATTCAGGGTGTTACAGATTATCTTAGGATTAGCAACGTGCAGTGTTTCTTTGAGATAAATGCGGACTCACAACTCCTAGCCTGGGTATCACATTGATGCATAAGACGCGGCGTTGGAATCGCGGCGAAGGCGCGGTCGTAATGGTACAAGTCTCGGGTCAAGTCAACTCAGATCTACAGGATGCGAATTAGGGTCAGGCGCAAACGTCGAATACAGGTCGCGGGTTGCAAGAGTCTAAGGAACAGTACGGTCTAGGATACAGGCCTTACAGATAGAGCGAGAGAAAAAGAAAAAGAAAAGGAAAGAAAGAGAAAGAGAAAGAGAAAGAGAAAGAGAAGGAGAAGCCTAGACGCCCTCCTCCTTCTCCATATGCATGGTGTCGTCCTCTTGATCAAGCGATGTTGTGATTCATGTAGAAGCTTTCCTACATGGATATCTACCTAGGATTTAGATCTAAAGCTAAGGTAAGGGATTCCTTTAAGCTTACATTAGTTTGAGTTGATATGATCTATCTTGCCTTTTACATGCTTTCATGTTACTATGATTCTCTCCCTACAATTATTTAATTTACCACCAACAATTATTTATCCTTTGGAATTTATGGTATTGTAACAGCCCAAATTTTTTCCAACCTAGAATTAGACGTCCTTAGGCAATGGGTCGCTCCTGACACCTTATTAACCTGTTAGAACTCAATCCCAAAGTCTAAAACCACCTTTGAACCCATTTCCTTCACAAATCCCACCCTTCACCACCTTGATCTTTTAATTTTTCCTAAGTACTTTCACCTTAGACACTATCTTAAACTAGCTAAGTAGTACAACTTAGATTACTCTATATACAAACTACAAAGGACTAAGTACCACCTTAGACAGAAATCACTTAGGATTAAATCCTTTAGAAATTTGATAAAGTTAACTAAGTGCTAAACTAGATTAGCTACGAAATCCACTTGATCCACTTTAAATATGATCGGCAAGACCCAAAACTTGTAGAATCATTGACGCTAGGTTACCCTAAAGTCTAGGATCAATCTCATTACCCGACTGCTCTCGGGAGCATCCCGAAACTCCGTATCAGATCTAGACCGCACGTCGGAAGTCCGATTAACACGAAGTTAAGGAATCAGGACCGCCTCGCTGGGCTTGAAATGGTCTTGAAAATCAAATCCAAATGCCCGGTGTCCCATACTCATTTCGCTGAGTCCGAAGCGAGAGAGTGTGAAAACACTTAGATTTCTTTAGAAATAAATATCTCAAGTAGTAATCTGAGACTTGTCGCTTGCGGGTCAGTATTAAGCAACCTGACCATCAGAATCTGACCCAAATACACCCTCGGATCAGGAAAATTTTCATAAACATATCCATGTATTCGGAATCTCCGATCGAGATCCACTGACCGTTGAACTGAAACTGGTCCACCACGCATGATCTGGGAATCCGATCAGAACAAAAACTTAATTAAACCTTGATCAAATGTCTGTGAGCTTAAGTCCGACCTTTGGCTTAAGGGGGGCCGCCAGAAGTCCTCCATTGAGCTGAAACAGAAGCCCTTTGGACAAAACCCAAGTATACCTTGATCTTAAGTCTAATTTGGTGAGTTTTTAGGCTATATAAGGACCTTAGAACCCTCTCTCTCACAGCCATACGAATTTGAGATATGAGATAGAAAAGAGAGAAAGTGTGGGAGAAGTGGGAGCATCTCCCGGCCGCTCTACCCTGTCACTCTACGAGCTCCACCACTTGCTCTAATCGCTTTTCTATTCCAAATTTTGTTTCTAGGTAAGAAACCCTAACCCTAATCTGATTTGGGGTGTTGATAGTTGTAGGTTATGAAATAGCTAACCTATTTCATTCTATAGGTTGCCAAATTGCCGAATACGGAAGCTTAGCAAACCTATCGACTCCGTTACGATTCTACGACAAAAGGTGAGGACTTTAGGTGTATAGGTTACGGTTTTCAACGCTTTTAATGTCAAATAATGATAGATTCATGATCTGCATGCAATTGCATATGACAAAGTGCTTTCTGTTTTCTGTTTCGATTAAAGATGTAGATTATGGAATTTTACATATTCTAGGTGTTCGTAGGAAATACCCTATACGTATAAATTTTGGAAATATATTTGACATGATTATTTGTTATATGAATGTATGATATATGGATAAAATACTTATTTGGCGAAAGGATTCGCCCTAATACATGTTTTGCTAATATACACTATGTATGTAGAAATACTGTATGGTAGAAAGTACCGTATACGTATATATTTTAGAGATGTGTTTGTCATGATTATTTGTTATATAAATATATTATATATGTATAAAATACTTGCTTGGCAAAAGGACTCGTCCTAATACATGTTTTGCTAACATACACTAAGTATGTTGAAATAGTGTATGCTAAGTGTTTGTGAAAATGCTTGTGAGAGTAAGTGTTTGGATGATGATGCCTTAGGTAGGTGTTGAGATGAGATTCTCAACCACCTTAGAGACATGTATGATTTTCTCCATGAGGTTGTTTACTTAAACTGCTTATTTGTGAAATATATGTGTTTGTATTCTTGTTTATATGATGCTTTATGACATGTTTTATAACATGCTTTATACATGCTTATGACATGTTTGTTAGCATGCTTGAATTATTTTGTTTATTATGCTTTACTCCACATGCTTTGAATATGGATTAATTGCGATTGGGACTATGTTTATAGTCTAGACAATCGATACCAGACTTGAGATCGTGGTTGAGATTTATTTCACCACGTAGGATGTGTTTGACAAACCCGAGTCGTACTTCAGTTGGCGACAGTGGTTAGGCCACGCGAAGTGCTTGTGCACTTCATGTTATTCAATTGATTGTGCACTCGAGCTAGTCAGGCTCGTCAAGTAACCCGATTTGTCTAATGTATGTTCACCATATTTAGTCGCTACTGCTTGAACCTAGGGTACCATACTTACCAGTGAAATTCCGTTAACCATGGTACCTCGATCCGCTAAGACTCATGAGTCGGGCATGGTGGTATAGGAAACCGTGGTCGAGCTGTCGGCCTACGTTGGGGCCATGTGCCTCCCCGTAGTGACCATTGAGCAACCAGACTCATGAGCCGATTATGGTGGTATGGGATACTATATTAGAGCTGTCAGCCTACACTGGCGTAGCCTGGCTGTGGTCCTCAATCGGGTTACATCCGGGTCTCATTGTCAATAAGTGGACTGGTCGGGCTTCGAAAATATACTGTCAGTTGGTAGGACGTTAGTGTAGTGATCTCGAGCATACTCTGAATTTGCGGTGAGGCGACGAGTTTACCCGCAGTGTATAGAGTATGAACTAGGCCTGTATTTGTATAGTGATGAATCGTTAAAGAGATGATGGGGGAGTGGTGCAACGATTCCGTGTAACAACCCTAACAGCCTCTGCAGTGACCTAGAAATACATTATCGTATGAGATTAACTAAGACTGACGACCCTAGAATGAATCATGTTTGGGAATGATATAAGGGAGGTACCTTAGTTTCTCAATACTGCTGTTTGAAATGGACTAATAACTACTCGGTAATCATGCTCATCATCGTACTGCATGTGCCTGATAGATGTGGAGCACTGAGGGATGAACGCATTCGCGAACATAAGATGGTGTTGCATGAGGGTGGTTTGGCAAGGGCATACATCATATCATTTCATACTTGCATTAAATAAGAGTAGTTAGAATTGTTTGTTTGTCTTTCTTTATCATTATCTCAAATTGATCGAATTGATAACATGTTAACCTATGCTTTATTGTTCCAAAGTTGGCACTCATTCCCACGTTACGGACGGTGTTTTAAACACCCACCGGACCATATCGATATACAGTATCACCGGAGCACGGAGACCGAGCCCAACTTCTATGACAATCGAGGAGGAGTTCTCTTACATGCGTTGACTTTGAGGCTTCGCATACGTGTGATCTACGGGAATCCGACCTGTGGTTGATAATTTCAAAACTATTTTGACATTTTGATTCGTGATCCAACATGTATATATACGGTGACTCAGTTAGTGTTTATACTCTGGAGATCGAGAATGTCTTGTTTTATATATATCTATATACACCTTTCAGTCTTCCACTTACATTTTATACATGGATCTGGAGTATGAATTACTGTTTTGGTAGAATCTCACTCATGTTTATTGTACTAACACAGACAACATTTAATCATCATTATCTATGTTGCATAAGTGATGTTCTGGAACTCGAGAGTTGAGTTTATGCTCGACCCCCGATTTTCAGGATGTTACAGTTGGTATCAGAGCATAATTTTGATTAAATTGGACCTGGGTTATGGTTATACGACGCATTCTGACTTAGGAGGGAGCGACAGAACGTAGAAACTGACTTAGGATTTTCCAAATTCGCCGAACGGCGAAACCGACCGGAATCGACTGCTGAGATTGGGCCCGTACACACCCATGATCCACGAAACGATCCTGAATCATTTTTAGGTCGTCTATTGATGAGTCTAGATCACAATCCACCTCATCCCAACCGTTGAAAATCGGTAGAATATGGGATAAACGTGATGAGGATAACTACTCCGAATCCTAGGAGCTTCTCTAGGCTCCTCACAGAGACTTCTCGAATCTATGAGGAAAGAAAGTAGAAAATAGAAAAAAATTCTAATAAATTCGAAATTGATTAATGAATGAATAAAAAAGAGTTCACAACCCTTTAAATAGGGATACCAAGTAATGGGAAATAAATCAGAAACAAACTACAACTAAAACACCTAGAATTCGTGACTTACTATAAGGTCGTGGTGTCTACTAGTGCGCATGGTTTTCAGCCAAAAATATAGTATCCTATTTGGCTTCACCAAACCGTTCTCCTTATTATTCGAAGCTCTTTTCATGTTGGGCGTAACTCCTAAAGCCCAACGGATGAAGAGTAATCAAACTAAAACTACTATTTATAGTAAAGATGAAATTGAAACAGGGAAACGACCATCGATACAGGGTTTTTTCATAATTCTGGGCTATGCAACCCTGTATAGTAGGGTTGGTTGACTTCGTTAGCTCATTCTACCCCAAAATCATATATTTTACGTCAGATAACTCATTCCAGATTGCAAGATACGTCTGGTTTGACCCGAAACGGAGTCAGGGGCCACACGCATCAATCCGGAGGGGGGGGGGGAACAAGTGAACCCAGGGTGCATTTGGCACCTTGGGATGGTGGAGAACACCACCTTGCTGCGGTGGCAAGGAGTCGGGCAAGGCGGACCGGTCACCGGCATGAGACTACGTTTTGGCCCGCCCGGGGTACAATATATCTTGGTCATGGTCGGCCCGACTCCTGGGCTCATGTGGTGGGTGCGAAATTGCGGGGGGACCCCTATTTCATGTCATTTTGCCCCCCTCTCTCTCAAATGCCCCTCTAAGCCCCTTTTCTCTTTACGGTTGTTATTTTCTCTTCAAAATCACCACTCCAATCGTTCCCTTTCTCATTTTCGACCATACCTCACCCATTCCCATCGTCCATAACAGTCCCTTCCTCCCTACCCTCTCCGTTTCTCGTGTTTGAGCTCTCACCCCCATTTGAAGCTCACCAAGCTCTCTAACCCATCCATTTTCTTCCCTTCCTTCTTCAGGTTGCCTCTTACTTTTACAATCCCTGTTGAGGCTCAAGTCCGTGTAGAACCAAAAACTCCAGCCCCCGTTTCCCCTTATCCTCATTATCCATGGCTCTATCCGAGCTTGGTACGGCCATCTTCTCAGATGTCTAGCTATCCATATGTTATTTTGTAGTTTGCATATGACTTTATGTGGTTATGTTTTCATGTCGATAGGTGTAGTAGTTGGTTTGTTTTAGATGTTTAAGGATGTTTAGGGCCCATTCTTTACTCCATGCTGGATAGAATTGTAAAAGTAACAATAAATGTATGTGTAAGATATGGTCCCTAGATTGGGTGTATCCCATATTTTCTAATGCCATGTTAGGAATGTATGTAGTTAAACGTATATCCCAGATCTTCCTTTCAAATTACACTTAGAAACTCAACATCTTGGGATTTGAAAACTCCCATCTCACACTTTCCCACACAAGGCTCATTTTTCAAAGCCTATAAAATTAATCCCCACCCACCCTCCTACCAACCATGTCATTCCCAATCCCGAAGTGGGATTAGCAATGTAGTCCCATTTAATACAATAGGCCCAGAGTTTTGGACCTGGCGGTGCTCCTAGATTTCGTCTACATGACCGTGTAGGAAATCCAACAAATTTATAATGTGAACCTTAGGACCCTCTTAGTTGGAATGAGCATATGTGAAATGCTTAAGTCAGTATGGTACCACTAGACAATCTTTGACCCTAAGACTCATGAGCCGGGCATGGTGGTATGGGACACCGTGGTCGAGTTGTCGGCCTACACTGGGGCCATGTGCCTCCCCGTAATGACCATTGAGCAACCAGACTCGTGAGCCGATTATGGTGGTATGGGATACTATATTAGAGCTGTCAGCCTACACTGGCGTAGCATGCCTGTGGTCCTCAGTCAGGTTGCATCCGGGTCCCATTGTCAATAAGTGGATTGGTCGGGCTTCGAAAATAGACTGCCAGTTGGTAGGACGTTAGTGTAGTGACCTCGAGCATACTCTAAATTTGCGGTGAGGCGACGAGTTTAGCCGCAGTGTATAGAGTATGAACTAGGCCTGTATTTGTATAGTGATGAATCGTTAAAGAGATGATGGGGGAGTGGTGCAACGATTCCATGTAACAGCCCTAGCAGCCTCTGCAGTGACCTAGAAATACATTATCGTATAAGATTAACTAAGACTGACGACCCTAGAATGAATCGTGTTTGGGAATGATATAAGGGAGGTACCTTAGTTTCCCAATACTGCTGTTTGAAATGGACTAATAACTACTCGGTAATCATGCTCATCATCGCACTGCATGTGCCTGGTAGATATGGAGCACTGAGGGATGAACGCATTCGCGAACGTAAGATGGTGTTGCATGAGGGTGGTTTGGCAAGGGCATACATCATATCATTTCATACTTGAATTAAATAAGAGTAGTTAGAATTATTTGTTTGTACTGCTTTATCATTACTGCTTGACTGAATTGATAATATGTTAACATATGCTTTATTGTTCCACTGAGTTGGCCAGTCATTCCCACGTTACGGGACAGTGTTTTAAACACCCACCAGACCCTGTATCAGATGCAGGTATCACTGGAGCACAGGAGACTGAGCCCGACTTCTATAACAATCAGGAGGAGTTCTCCTACATGCAATTATTTGGAGGCTTCGCATAGTCTAGTCTTCTGGGACTCTAGGGTTGATAGTTTCAATTGTACTATTTTGTCATTTTGATTCAGAACCAACATGTATATATACGGTGACTCAGTTAGTGTTCATACTCTGGAGATTGAGAATGTCTTGTTTATATATATATATATATATATATATATATATACACCTTTCGATCTTAAAACACATTTTATACATGGATCTGAGTATGAATTACTGTTTTGGTAGAATCTCACTCATGTTTATTGTACTAACACAGACAACATTTAATCATCATTATCTATGTTGCATAAGTGATGTTCTGAAACTTGAGAGTTAAGTTTATGCTCGACCCCCGATTTTTAGGATGTTACAGGTATGCTGTTAATTACGTATGGTCTTTATTAATTTATATGGGGTGATGAATATAAGCCTTGCCCTTACCTTTACCAATTTTGTTGAGTTAACCCTTGCTACTCTCATCTTTTGTTGAGTTAGCCTTTACTACTCTCCTCTTTTATTGAGTTAGCCATTGCTATTCTCTCCTTTTGTTGAGTTAGCCATTACTATTCACCTCTTTTATTGAGTTAGCTTATTGCTATTCTTCTCCTTTATTATGTTAGCCTTGTGCTACGTCCATTTATGGCTAAGGCACGTGTCTTGGAATTTCAAAACTCCCATGATTCAACTTATTTATTTTTTTATACAAGTGATGTATTAAAGGTATCACAACTAGTGATTCAAATATTTATCATATACGTAATGCGTTACAGGTAGCGGCCCTCTTGGTCGACATGTAATTTTGTGGGTTGGTTGGCGTGGTGCACAGTCGATATAAGTAAATCGCCATGCATGTTACATCAATTTTTAGGATTGGATGTCGCAAATAGTCGCTCCATGAACACATCGTGTTATGTAAATCTCTCAACTGCGATGTTGTGTCGCCTTGAGATGTTCGCATAAATCTATATTAATGTTGGACACGCTGACAAATATTCGTAGTTATGAGATGCAAGGCGAGTCGGGTTTTCAATGAATTATATTCTACATTGTGATGATCACTACGTATGATGAGCCGCATACACTTTGTTAGGCATGCATTCATGTAGATTCGTAACGCATGCTGATACCTCTCGTAGTGGTGGAGTACAAGACATATCAGAACCCTTATATTACTTTTATGAATATCTTGAATTATTATTAATCTTAAAGGATGACCATCACTATGAGTAGGGCATTTACCCTTTCCAACCGTACAGATGATGCAGGTGATGTACAGATTAGAGACCTAGAGGACCACCCCCCATGGAAGATTATACTGAATGAATAAGGAAATAATTTTATGATTTAGTTTTATATTTCCGCTGCTAACTCAATAATGTAATAAGCTCCCATTAAGAGGGCATTTGATATTTTGTTGAATTTTTTACTCTAATGAAATAATAAATACAGTCGATTTTATTCTCGTGAATGGACTTCATGAATGTAACTGGATGTGGATCTAAATAGAAAAAAAAATATGGTGCGATTTTTAAAACATCCAATTTATACATTATTAACATTTGAAATTCTTGAGCATGAGTATTACTCAAGCCATGGAAATTTCGAGGTGTTATAACAGGCCCCTATTTTTCCTTTTCAACTAATGCATCTACATCTCTCGTCTCCGTAGATTATGTAACAAAATCATGTTTGGTTATGAGAGACAGTCCATTCACTTGAGAACTCTTGGGTTAGTTATCGATCCCATAGGGGCCACATGTCTGCCACTGATGAATTGTGTGGCATGCTGTGATTTCGTTTCGACAAAGTCATCTCTCACCGAAAAATAATGGGATTTCTCTGCATAACCCTTACTGATCAGCTATCCTTCCAAGAATTTTAGTTTTGTTGGAATAATACCTTATCGTAATCTTGATGGAGTAATCGCATGCGCAATAACCACTTCATCCGTGACCACGTGTGGATTGGCACATTCATCTGTCTCGTCCATTTGAATTGAAGTTGTTTCCACCAAACCAAAGCTCTACTCTTCAACTTGTAAGCTACAAGTTTAATTAACTTCCTTCTCTTCCACGATGTCCATGTAGTCGAAGAAACATTTGACTTCAAGTAACCAATCGAGGAAGTCCTTGAAGTGAAGTTGGTCGTTGAAACTAGGAAGATCAACTTTCATCTTGAATTCTCGTTTCGTTCGATCTATCCGACCAATGCCTCGTCCGGGATGTTGTGGAATCATGTCGCTGGATCCCACCTTTTCTTGAGTGATCATGTGGTTCATTGTCGGCATCGTCTTACGATTATTGTGATTACGAGTTCCAATGCCTATTGAGGGCGAATCATCACCATAAACACGAAACTGCCCTAGGGCCTCCGTCATGTGATCGATGACAGCTACAACCTTTGCATGACTTACCGATTCTCTCGTTGCGCTACTTCGAAAGCCATTGTCATTAAAGGTAAATTCCTCGGAGCACCATCCATGGGAATGTTGCTCGACCTGTTGTTAGAAGTCATAAATCATAGAAGAAAGCCTAGATCTGATACCAACTGATGTAGGGATGGCGTGATGAGGTTGAGCACCGTCTTTCTTAATGATAACTACTCCGAATTCACAGAGTTTTTCTGGACTCCTTACAAAGATTCCTCGAATCCATGATGGAAGAAAAATATAAATTAATTTTTAATAATTTCAAAAATAAATTGATTGATAATTGACTGATCTATATGTGTCCCTGTTACACTATTTAAATTTAAAAAAAAAACTATTCGTAATTATAAAAAATAACAAAATTCTAACTCTAATAAAAATCCTAATTTTAATAAAACTCTCCTAAAGCTTAATTTCTAAAAAGAAAATTTCCAAATAAACTTTTGCTAGAAGAGTTTTAGCATGATTACAAGTTGTTTCTAAAAATAAATAAATAAATAAATCTAAAACCCTAAAAATAAGTATATATATATATATATATATAATCATAATTATTAAAAATAATAATTTTTCCTTAAAATTTTGTTTTTGAGCTGAAAGCCCGAGTTTTCTAGTGAAAAGGACAGAAGCGACCCACTTTGTGGGTCGGTTCATCTCGGATGGCCAGTAAAGATTGATAGGTTGTGCACCCTGTAATGATATCTGGATCAAAAGTCATGGCCAATTTATGGTTCACCATCTTTCAGTCCAGCTATGCAAGGAATGTATCCGTGCTGCGTCCTCCATCAGTAAAGGTTTAGGTGACAACATGGTCTAAATTTATTCTCTTTGGAGAAAAATAAGACACTCGGCCATGGAAAAGCTCATTCTAAAGCCGAAATCATGGGCTGCAGCTGTGGAATAACCTCCATTGCACATGAGTCAAGCTCTTAAGGGACCAGTTCATCCATGGGCCAACCCCAATACAGGTCGTGGTTAGGTCCACTTGATCTCCCAAGCCATGGCTTTTGCAGCATGGGCCATCACCGTTGATCCCGTCGAATGGACGGTTTTTACACGGTGTCATTCGCATGGGACTACAAACCACGTTTGAGGAAATTCTTGCTCTTCTTTTAAAACTTGTTGGGCGCAAGAACCCCACCTACTACAATAGAGATAATGGGGCTGACGGGCAGATGGTGGAACTTGGAAAATAGGGCTTATATGGTACTCTGGTAGACTTCAGTGCTTCATACTCGTGCGCACATATTTTGTACACGTGGCATATATAGCTCAAATCAAACGCCCAGGGCTTACTGTGGACCCACATGCCCAAAATCAGATTAGAGGATGATAATATCGAATTATTAGACATTCTTTGATTCAATCAGGACCATTGACTAGTCTCTGTTTCTACCTATTGGCAAGAAAGCTCGAAGTACTCTCACCTTGAAAAACAACGAAAGCAAAGGTGCGAGTACGAGGGATGCATTTTGGACCCAATCATGGGAGCGGACTAGGTGCGTCCCTGACCATGGCGCCCAAACATCTATATCCACACTGTCCATTCGTTTTTCCAGCTCATTTTAAGATACAAGAAAAAAAAAATGCAGATTCAAATCTCAAGTGGACCACACAATAGGAAACAGTCATGATTGAATGCTCACGATTAAGAACTTCTTAGGACCCACCTTAATGTTTATGTGCCATCCAACCTGTTTTTAAAGTCACACATATCTGAATGAAGGTAAATAATAATAATAATAATAATAATAATAATAAAATAAATAAATATGAGCTTGATCCAAAACTTTCATAGCCCATAATAAGTTTTCAATGGTCAAATGTGGTGCGGTTCACTTGAGAATTGAATCTGCTTCATTTTCTGAGTTAACGCTCTAAATTGAGCTGGCAAAAAGGATGGACTGCGTGGATACACGATTCATACATTGAGTTGGTCCCCACCAGGCCGAGGCTGCACCTAATCCGCTCTTAGGGCTGGGCATTTTCGTCAATATGTAATATTAGGTCCAATGAAAAGTAGATGGGGTGAGTCACAAGGCCTCTTCCAACTACCAAGAGGACAAGGGGTAGTTGCAAACAGTCACCTCTCCTTTCCTCCCAATATATAAATGCATCTGATATAGTTATCCCCAAGGCAGACATTCTCATACTTTCATTTCTCTCATCAGCACCCTAAAGAGATTTTCCATTAGTAAGTTCTCCTTTTCTCTCTCTTCTCATTTTCATTTCTTTAATTTTATATTTTCGCTTTGCTATTCGTTCTGATGTAGAATGTATTGCTTTTTGGACAGTGAAATTACCACAAATTAAAAAAGTAGTAGAGTTAAGAATTGTAAAGCCCAATTGTATGTATGGAATCCAACCCATCCAACAGGTGCATCCCACCATGCACGAGCCAGAAATCAGGCTGGTGCATTCATCCGGTGGCCCCTGTATGAATTTTCGAGGTTTTAGGTGGCACACATAGGTTTTTTTTTTTTTTTTTAAAATGGTGTCATCACTTAATGATAGGATGACCTGTTGTTTGGGCATCCAATCATCATTCCGTGGAAGTGACTAGAGCATGAGTGGCAAGGTCCGAAAGGTTGGTCATGAGCAAAATTTTCCGATCAACGGCTACAAAGGGCCTAGCAGTGGGCCAGCCGGACTCATTTGCCATCCATCCATGGGCTGGGCTTCTTTTAACATGTGCTGGTGTACAATTCTGGCAAGTAGGCCCATGGTTCGATAATCCAGACCATTGATTTGTTGCATACCATTGGGAATGGACTGCGCACGACAATCTTAATCTTAGGGTGTGGTCTATTATAGATTAGGTATGCGGTTAGGAAGTAATGCCACAAGAGTTCGCATTCGACTGAAATTCTCCCGACATTGGATACTGGAATTGATCAATCCGGCACATTTTGAGGGAAGGTCCATCCACAATGATTTGGATCACCAAACCATGAGCGGTACAAGTGGATATTTATGCATCATATAATTCCTTAAAAAAGTTTAGTAGTTATTTGATAGGCTTGGTTTTCCTTCGTCGGCCTATGACTGCATGAATTAAAAAAATAGATGAGTTCCCCTCAAAGAGAACTATTATCTCATCTATTCTTTTAGTTCATGCAGCCATAGGCTGGAGAAGGAGAACCAGGCCTATCAATTTGGTATCAGAGCCTGATTAAATGGCTGATTCATGAGCTTCTCAAGCTCTGAAAAACATCGGTGTTCAACGGACGCTCTCAAATTTCATGCAACGGCTCGTTCTTCTTGATGACCGCTATAAGGAGATTGCTAGTTCGCTTAAAAAGAGGAAAGAAACAAATAATAGTTATGGTAACATTCAGTGACATTACAAAAATTTATTCCAACTGAGATGTATTTAAATGCCTAAAATCCCTCTCATAACATTATTGTGGTGTTTATTATATCAATGATGTGTGGTGTGCAGTGGGCTCTGAAATGGTAATAGTTGACGAAGTTCCGTTCCATCCACAAATCACAACTACCAAACCCTTGAATTTGCTTGGTCACGGTACGAATTCCCTCCATTATTTCATGTCTTTAATGTTCTGATTATATTGTTGACAATGGTACTTTACTGCTTTCAAGGGACCCATGTTGGATGGCAGTAGTGTGACCCCGAGTATGCCCACTTAACCTTTTCATCTCCAGATGTAGGCCCAGATTTGCACTAATGGTGGGAAAAGAAATATTATTTCTCATGTTTGTTTATTAACAACATTTTTTTTTTTAGAACATGAAAGTTTATTTTCAAATTATATGTTTGCCAAAATAAAATTTCTTCTTCTTTATTATTATTATTATTTTTTTGGTTTTAGACTACAATTTTAAGTCTTAGAATATTTAGGAAGCAATGCGAGCCTCAGTATAAGGGTACTTATCAACAACTTAGATGAAATATCTTGTACACATATACAAACCTATCTTCATCCTGTGTCCACATAGATTCTTGTGAGTAGGCCCACATAAGTTGTGCATCCGGTTGAATTTTTGTCCTGGTGCCTAACATTGAGGGATGACACTAATGTACAGAGTTAATTTGACATTAAAAATAAAAAATAAAAAATGGTGGGACGACACTCTTGTACGGAGTGGATTTGCCATAGAGAACATGGCGGGCATCATGGAAGATTACCATGGGCCACCTTTAATGTATGTATTTCACGTCCAGATCGTTAATCTATTTTGCCAAATCAATATAGGGCAGAGCACAAAAATGAAACAAATCTAAATCTCCTGTGAGCCATACTACGGAAACAAGGGTGATTGGAAAAAAATTGAAACCAATATATAATTTTGAAAAAAATTGAGAAATTAAAAATATTGAGGTTTGAAAAGGAGAAGTTGAGAAATTTGAAAAAACTGAGAAATTTGTAAAATAATTGATAAATTTAAAGCAAAAAAATTGAGAATTTTGAAAAAAATTAAATAAGAAATTTGAAAAAAAAAAATCGAGACTTTTGGATTTTTTATTTTTTATTTTATTTTTTTGATAAATCTAAAAAAACAAATTGAGAATTTTGAAAAAAAAAAAGAATTTTGAAAAAAACTGAGAATTAAAAAAATTAGAATTTTGAAAAAAAAAAATGAGAATTATCTAATTTTTGAGCTAAAAAATTAGAATTTTGAAACAAAAAAAAGCATTAAGAATTTTGAAAATTAGAATTTTGAAACAAAAAAAAGAAGAAATTGATAACTTTGAAAAGAAAATTAAGAATTTTGAAATTTTTTTTCCAAGTTGGTGATGGCAAAGATCTTTAGGCCCAACTATGATGTATGTATTTTATTTACATAATTCTTCCTTACAATGGTTGTTTCCCATAGCATGGTCCACCTGAGATTTGGATCTACTTCATTTTTGAGCTATTGCCCTAAAATGATCTAGGAAATTGGATGATGTATGGGCTCACGGTAAGGGCTGCATCGTCTTAGTTGAGGTGGGAGCATCACCTAATCCGCTCCCTATTTCAACGGGATACACTAGTAGCAGCCCTTTTTGTTCCAAGTCGGTGATGGCAAAGATCTTTGGGCCCAACTATAATAATGTATTTATTTCACCTATTTACTCCCTATTTCAACGGGATACACTATTTTTTGTTCCAAGTCAGTGATGGCTTATTTTTGGGCCCAACTATAATGTATGGCATTAGCAGAAAAATGAGGCATATTCAAATTTTAGGTGGACCATACTATGGGAAACAATGGTGGTTGAATGCCTACTATTCAAAACTTTCTAAGGCCCACTGTGATGTTTGGTAGCCATCCAACTCAGTGATTGGATCACATGGACCTTTACGAAATGAAAACACAAAGATTAGTTAGATCCAAACTTTTGTGGCCCCAACGAAGTTTTTAATGGTGGGCATTCAATCACCGCTGTTTACTATGGTGTGGTCCTCTAGCAATTTAGATTTATCTTATTTTTGGGCTCATATCAACGGCATGGATAAAACACATACATCATTATGGGCCATAGAGCTATTCCAGCGCCCACCTGCACCTAGGATTGTCAACAAGCCGGGCCTGGGAAGGTCTCAGCCCGGACTTTTAACTGTTTTGAGATAGGCGGCTGGGCTGACCCTATCAAATTATGATATTTTAGACCGAGCCGGGCCCATTGACACCCTACCTGGACTGCGTGCGGAGGAGTCACACACAAGGCCAATTCCACGAAACAGGGAACGGATTAGCTGTGGCAACCGCCTTACCCAACACGGTGCAACCTTTTCCATGGGCTCACCTTGATGTGGATTAGCTGTGGTAACCGCCTTACCCAAGACGGGTGCAGCCGTTACGGTGGGGCTCACCTTGATGTTATGCTATATCCTCGCCGTCCATATATTTTTCAATATCATTTTAGTGCATGATCCCAAATATGAAACATATCCAAATCTCAAGTGGACCATATCATAGGAAACAGTGGTGACAAATCATTAAAAACTTGAGCCCACATAATGCACAATCACATCAAACGTGATCCCCACATGATGGATGCCCACATCAAAGTGTGGCCCCACATGATGGATGATTCACACCAAGCATGCCTCACCTGATCAACAGTCCACATCAAAAGTGGGACCCACATGATAGATAGTGACCATTAAAGGTGGGACCACATGGTGGAAGGTTGACATCAAAAGTCGGCCTACATGATAAATGACCCATATTGAAGGTTGGCCCTCACATGATGGACGGTCCACAGCAAAGGTGGGACCCACATGATGGATGGTAGATATAAAAGGTGGGTCCCACATGATTGATGGTCCACGTCAAAATGTGGCCCCGCATGATGGACTATCCACATCAAGTGGGCCCTATATGATGGACAATTTACAACAAAGGTGGGACCCACATGATGGATGTTGGACAACATCAAAGGTGGGCTCGCATGATGAACGACCCATATTGAAGGTAGGGCCCCACACAATGAATGGTCCACATCAAGGTGGGCCCACATAATGCACCATTCACATCAAAGGTGGCCCCCACATGATGGATGATCCAAAACTAAGTGTGGCCCAGCATGATGGACCATCCACATCAAGTGGGGCCCACTTGATGGAAGGTCCACGTCAAATATGGGACCCACGTGATGGATGATGGACATTGAAGGTGGGTCCACATGATGAACGGCTCGTATTGAAGGTGGGGCCCCACATAATGAATAGTCCACATCAAAGTGGGCCCACATAATGGATGAAGTGGGCCTCACCTAATGTATGGCCCACATCAAAGTATGACCCCTCGTGATGGACAATTTATATCAAGTAGGCCCCACCTAATGGATGGTCTAGATCTAAGGTCTCCCGTATGGATGGTCTATATCTAAAGTGACCCAACATGATAGATGATCCACATAGAAGGTGAGCCCCACACAATGGATGGTGGACATCAAAAGGGGGCCCCATATAATAGACAATCCACTGGAAGGTGGTGCCTACATGATGGACACATTAAAAATAATTTTACCAAATAAGCTTTATTTAAAACAAGAGTTATAATAAAAAGAGTTTATTAAATTAGCTTTTATTCGAAAAACTTTTATTGCATTAGAGTAGAGATGCCAAGCAAACACAAATGTTGTAAAGTTTGAGCCGGGCATAGCCTGTTTATTACTTTAGATTTAAGCCTAGGCCCAACTCTAAATTACACTCACAAAAGGGCAACACGCCATTTTGATTTAAATGGCACTTCTTGTGTCGTTTGGATGTACTTTGCAAACACCCATCTCATCACGAAAAGGCTGACTTGGTCTGAAAAAGCAGGCTTAAAACTCCCCCTTTTGGAAACCCACTTCTAACGAGGTATGTCCAAATGGCCCACGTTGGTATTGCCAAGCCTAACCCATGAACTCTTCTACCCAACACCCTAATGTCTCTGTTGGGCGGATCCAATTGCGAAAGGGGGGAGATTCCTAGAGAAGGGATTTTAAGCTTCCTTTCTAGGTCGACTCGATAAAAACCAATTGGATTTATCAAATTGCCATTTTTCGCCCATTTTATAGAGGGTGCCGGTGAAACGAGGCTTTGCAATGTGCATCCCAACACAAATAAATCCCCGGTCTTGGGGTGTAGCCAACAGTGGGGTGTGTGTACACTAACGTGTTAACCTTTGAAAAAACAAAAAAAAAAAAACCGGTTTGACTTCGCAACCTCTGCCTTGGAGGTTGCCTCCAAACGGGCATCTGGATCTTTGTATTGGTCAATTATAGATTGGCCAAATCCAAATTCTGACCAATTTATAGTCTGGGAACTCTCTTAGGATTGACCAGTATCTCAAAATCTGGCCGAGTCAAGTTAACTCGGCCACGTACTTGATACGGTCACATTTCAATTTGAGTCAACAATTTTTATTTATTTTTTTGAGAACTGCACAACAGGTATTTGAGATTATGGGCTAACAGGTGTTTGTGTGCACAGGTATCACTGATATTGAGATTCATTTTCTTCAAATAAAGTTTACTGCAATTGGGGTCTATTTAGAACCACAGGTTGTTGAGCATTTACAGCAATGGAAGGGAAAAACGGGTAGTGAACTCACTGAAGATGATCTCTTCTTCGAGGCTCTTGTCGCAGGTACTAAAAAATTAAAAAAAAAAAAAAAAAAAAAAAAAAAAACAAAACTCATATCGTAATTATGGGCAATGGCTTGGATCACTGAACTCTACGTTTCTTGAGGCTGAGTACCCTATTATTCCTCTTCATTAGGTCAGGCCAGCTTGCTCTGGGCTGAGAATGGGTTCCACTATAGGGTTGTAATTAGTGGGCCCTACACTGGATTTTAAACCCACCTAACAAATGTTCCAAGAACGAGCAGTAGAAACTCCCATCTTCAGTTGGGCTTTAGACTTTTGACTTCATGTCGTCCTCGCTAGTATGGTTCAAGTATGTAAGCTGCCTCTAATGGATCGAGCTTTATCATACCCTGGATAGGCCAAGGTGGCCCAGTGGCTGAATGGAATTCGAATCTGAGCTTGAAGTGTGCCTATTGGGCTGTGCCTTGAATGATCTTTGATTTGAGACCCACTAAATAAACATGATGTGCTGAAGTTTGAGGGTCCCTGAAAGTCCAATTAGGCTAGGTTTAGGTTTGCCCGAGTGGCCCATAAAAAATCTGGAATGTCCATTTTGTAGTCTGTTGATGGCAGGGTTGTAATTTTCTAGTAAGGAAGGACATGAAATGTGTGCTGTCCATCTTTTTCTAAATTTCAGAGTAAATTACATTAGTTATGTGAGTTTTTGCATTATAAACATTCACATGTCGCTGTTCTTATTTTCATTTTCATTTTCATTTTCCCTTCTTTCTGGCAGCTCCTGTCGAGAAATTTATCAGAGTTGTGGTTATAAAGGAGATAAAAGGTTCTCAGTATGGCGTACAGCTAGAAAGCGCTGTGAGAGACCGGTTGGCGGCAGTCGATAAATACGAAGAAGAGGAAGAGGAAGCGCTAGAGAAAATTGTGGAATTCTTTCAGGCCAAGTACTTCAAGAAAAACTCCATCATCACCTTTCATTTCCCGGCCACGTCCCAAACTGCTGAGGCAAGCAATATATAGTTGCAATATTCTCCCCCCGTCTTTTTTTTTTTTTTTTCATAATTAAAGTGATTCAATTATATACTAATGTGTTTAAGGTCAATGATCCAACTATATTCTGTATACTAGGTGTATACAGCAGTACCTTCCCATTGATGGCCCACCTTTTGGATGGTCCATAACTTAAATTGCACCAGTTCAGTCCTTCCACTCATGAGTTTAATTGGATGGTCCAATTCGATGGGAATGTGCACTAATTGAGCCTCTGACCTTAAACACTGCAACCTTTGTATCCTACTTGCCATGACATGAGGTTAGGCCAAAGGAGATTACTGATCTATTAGCTGCAGTTAAGTGACCACGATCGTGTGGTTAGCAATGATGCAGTCTATGACACGAGATTTAGTTTTTAAAATCTTCATGCATTGGATGCAGATTGGATTTCTGACCGAAGGAAAAGAGGAAGTGAAACTCAAAGTAGAGAATGGAAATGTCGTGGAGATGATCCAAAAATGGTACCTGGGTGGGACCCGGGCAGTGTCCCCAACAACGGTGGCATCCCTGGCCAATGCTCTGTGTGCTTTATTATCTGAATAAGATGTGATTTCCCCATGGGTTGTTGTAGTTTGGGTTAAGCTAGGGATCTTTGTAATCCCAGGAAGCCTTTTTCTTTTTCTAGAGCATAAAGTGTGAAGAGCTTTTCTAGTGTGGTTTTGAAACTTCTCTTAAGATGGTTATGTGCTTAAGACATCAAATGAAAATTGAAGAGCCTTGGATGCTCAGGAGTCTTCTCTCCTCTTTTTATTTTATTTTAATTTTTTAAAGTTAACTATTGGATTTTATTCGCAGGGAAGAATCCCATTTATTCATTATTTATGTTTTTGGTAGATGGATCTGACCTGATCAATCACTGGATCTGACCTGACAATAAAAAAAAAGAAGTAATTTAGGTATGAAATTAGACCCACTGGGTTGGGTCTGGGTGTGAAATATGACCACCAAATGGACTGCACCTTGAAATGCTCAAGATTGACCGGGCCCAACCCGTCCTAGACTTTTAAATGGTTGGGATTTGGATCTTTCAAAAAAAAAAAAAAAACACTTAAACTTGACTCCAGCTCGATCTAGGACCAGCCCTTGAAATCCCTCGAGTCTAAAGAAGAACATGTAATTGGTCGCTTGATAGGCAATCAATACTCAATAAGAAATTACAGATTATACCAACATAGGCATGGCCGTATAGATGTCTATTTGGTGTTGTTAGATCTGATATTTAAAATGCTTCATCTTATCTTTTACATAATAATTAAGGTTGTTATACACCCATTTTGGCATCTTGATGCAGAGTGGGTTGCGGAAAGTTTCATGGCCAAAGATGGATCAGAAAAGGCCCGGTTGATGACAGAAGTGATCCAGATTGTCAGACCTTAATTCCGGTGTATCTTGCAATCCGGAATGAGTTATCAGATGTAAAATATATGATTTTGGGGTAGGACGAGCTACTATGCTAGGTTTTACAAGCTGGATTTGCGAAATACCATCAGATCGACAGCCATTTCCCTATTTTAATTTTGCTTTTACTATAAGTAGTAAGTTTTAGTTTGATTAAACTCTTCATTCGTTGGGCTTCAGGAGTTGCACCCAACGCCAAAAGTGCTTAGAATAATTAGGAGAACAATGTGGTGAAGCCAAATAGGACACTTACTATTTTTGGCCAAAAACCTTGCATACTGGTAGACATCACGATCGTCTATAAATTGTAAGTTTACTATTTATAGTAAGTTGCGAATTCTAGGAGTTTTAGTTTGTAGTTTGATTCTGAAATATCTCTTATTGCTTAGTATCCCTATTTATAGGGTTATGAACTCGTTTATTTTAGGAATCAATCAAATTACGAATTTTATAGAATTTATTTCTATTTTTCTTGCTTTTGTTTCTCATGGATTCAAGAAATCTCTGTAAGGAGTCCAGAGAAGCTCCGTGGATTCGGAGTAGTTATCCTTGAGGAAGATGGTGATCGACCTCATCACATTCATCCATGCGTCAATTGGTGTCAAAGTGAGGATTTCTCTCGGGCCGATGACAAATAACGAAGGTATGAACTAAAATCCCATGGATGGTGATCCAAGGATTCATTATCTTTGGGAAAGAATGAAAGCTTTCTACCGGGAGAGTCAATTGACCATACAAGGGCTACAGACAATTCTCGACCATCTCCCGAATGCGTTACTTCCGCCCCGAGCCCTAGGCGATGCTCCATCGCCCGTGGTTGTTGTACGACACAAACTTGATTTCTGTAGAGCACTACCAGTGGTAAATCGCAAAACTACACCAGACGATTCAAGTTTTAGCGACGATGAAGGCTTTGCCCAATGACCAATCTATGAAGGCGATCATCTAGATCGTGCCGAAAGAGACTATCGAGGTAAGGTTGAACTTCTTAGTTTTAACGGTTTATTATGCATAAAAATGTGAAACTAGTAGCGTTTAAATTAAAATTTAGTACTTGTGCATGGTGGGAGAAATTACAACTCTTACCTGCCTGAAAGAATAAGACGCCCATTTCATCATGGTCACGGATGAGACGCCTTTTTTTATCACGATTCTTTCGTAGTGATTATGAGCAGGTACTATTCCGGCAATACCAAAATTACCGACAAGGAAATCGAACCGTCACTGACTACACCGAAGAATTCCAGCGGTTGACAATTCGAAACAACCTATCAGAAACTGAATCATAGAAGGTAGCATGATTTATAGGTGGGTTCGACCGACGATGCAGGACCAAGTTCAGATGCACCCAGTCAGGACCGTGGATGAAGTAGTTCAATTGGCAGGTAGGATAGAAACACAACTTGAAAGAGTTACTACTCGACCCTATTCTTCAACTTGACTCCACATGATGGGTTCTACGCAGGATCTAGTGCTAGCACGAGAAAAGGAACCAGTAGGAGAACATCCACAACCTCATGCAACCGCAAACTGTGATACAAGGAGCGGCTCATCTAGGCCTCAACGTGTAGCACCCACAATAGCAGGCCTGAGTAGGATTCCAAATCCTTATGTTCAGCCAAGGTCGAACAATTTTTACCAATGTGGCCAACCAGGTCACTTATTAAACACTTGTCCTCAACTTCCCACAACACACTAGACAATAAATGAAGGGGACACTGAAGGTAAGGCTGCAGAAGAAGACCCTGACTTTGATGAATATGAATAAGCCACTGAGGAAAGAGCAGATAACGATGAATGGATGGACGATGATTGTGGCGAATCTCTAGTTGTGAGGCGATTGCTGTATGGGAGCTGGCGCATGTGTGTCGACAACCTATCAATCAACAAAATTATCATCAAATATCGGTTCCGAATACCGTGGTTGAACAACATGCTTGATATGCTAGAAGGGGCTATGGTGTTCTCTAATTTAGACCTGAGGAACAGGTACCATCAGATTTGTATTCGACCCGATGATGAGTGGAAGATGACATTTAAGACCAAGGAAGGGTTATATGAGTGGTTAGTTATGCCCTTCAGTCTATCAAACGCACCAAGTACTTTTATACATTTGATGAATCAAGTGCTAAAACCGTTCACTGGCCAATTTGTGGTAGTATATTTTGATGATATCCTGATATATAACTAGGATGAGACAGATCACATGGAACATCTCAGGTAGGTGCTACAAGTCCTACAAGTTAACAAGTTGTACCTTAACTTGAAAAAGTGTAGTTTTTTAACGGACAACTTATTGTTCGTAGGATTTGTTGTAACGTTCGGGCATCCGTGTAGATGAAAAGTTGCGAACCATTAGGGAATGGCCGATTCCAACAAACATTCGTGAAGTGAGGAGTTTCCACGGGTTAACGACCTTCTATCGTCGATTCATGAAAAATTTTAGCACGATAGTCGCACCTATTATAGATTGTATGAAAAATGGAACGTTTCAGTGGACCGATGAGGCTGACAAAAGCTTTCATGAAATCAAGCATCGGTTGTCCACAACACCGGTCTTGGTTCTTCTTAATTTCGATAAGCTGTTTGAGGTTGTGTGTGATGCTTCATATGTTAGAATTGGAGGAGTATTATCAAAGGAAGGTAGGTCAGTAGCCTTCTACAATGAGAAGTTTAACAAAGCTTGAAAGAAGTGGTCGACGTATGAGCTTGAGTTATACGCAGTTGTTCAGGCGCTGTGACATTGGTGACATTATCTGATTCAAAAATAGTTTGTTCTGTATACTGACTATCAAACATTAAAGTTTATTAATAGTTAGACTAACATGAATCGTGTGCATGTTAGATGAGTTGCGTTTTTGCGGAAATTTTTGTTCGTTTTGAAGCACAAGTCAGGGGAGGAGAACAAGGTGGCCGATGCACTTATCCATCATGCATCACTACTTGTTACAATGAACAATGAGGTGGTTGGATTTGACTGTCTCAAGGAATTGTATGCTGAGGATGATGACTTCAAGGATTCTTGGATGAAGTGCCAAGAAGGTCATCTTAATGACCTACATATAAATGACAATTTTCTTTTCAAAGGGAATTGATTATGCATCCCCTAAAGTTATCCGAGGGAGCCGATTATTCAGGAGCTACATGGAGGTGGCCTTGGTGGATATTTTGGGCGAGACAAGATACGGGCTCTTATGTAAGAGCGGTATTACTGGCCACAATTGGTACTTATTGTGGAAAAAGCAGTACAACGTTGTCATGTTTGTTAGACTTCTAAGTAAAAATCTCAGAATACGGGCCTCTACACCTTATTAACTTGCTTGACGGCCCTTGGGGGGATTTATTTATGGACTTCGTGCTTGGTCTCCCATGAACACAACGCGACATTGATTCGGTGTTCGTGGTGGTAGATCGTTTCTCCAAGATGACACACTTTATCTCATGTAAGAAGACTCTCGATGTAAAACACGTAGCGAATCTATTCTTCAGAGAGGTTGTAGGCTACACGGGGTGCCCAAAACTATTACTTCTGATCATGACATGACATTAGCCACTTTTGACAGACTTTGTGGACTCGATTCGATACACGACTTTAGTTTAGTAGTGCTTACCACCCAAAGATTGATGGAAAAACTGAGGTTATAAATCGCATGTTGGGAAACCTCCTTCGATGTATTTCAGGAGAAAAACCGAAGTAGTGGGATTTGACCTTATCTCAAGCGGAGATTGCATTTAACAATATGGTGAACTACTCAACAGGAAAATCCTCATTCCAAATTATCTACGGACGAGTGCCTCGCCACACACTTGACTTAGTCCCTCTGCCCAAGCTCCTAGGCATGAGTATTATAACAGAACATATGACAGACAGGATCATGGGCATTCATGCGCAGGTGTAGAACAAGTTACATGTCTTGAACGAGAAGTACAAGGAGCAAAATGACAAGCATTGACAACAAAAAGTGTTCGAGGTGGGCGACCATGTTATGGTCTATTTAGGCAAAGAGACATTTTCAACTAGAACATACAACAAATTGAAGAATAAGAAGATTGGACCGGTACCAATCGTCTGAAAGATCAATGACAATGCTTACGTTGTTGATTTTTCAGATGACATGGCGATCTCACAGACTTTCAACGTCGTGGACCTGATCAACTGTCATGAGCCAAAGTAGGACAAGTTCTTTTGAAGTGGATGGGACTGATGTAGAGTGGGTCGCGGACAGTTTCATAGCCAAGATGGATAAAAAAAGGCCCGGTCGACGACAAAAGTGATTTGGACTGTTAGACCTTAAATTGGACGTATCTTGCAATTCGGAGTTATTGGACGTAAAATATATGATTTTGGGGTAGGACGAGCTACTTTAGCCACCCAACCCGGCACGTAAGCCGAATTTGCAAAATACCATCAGATCGACAGTCATTTCCATATTTTAATTCTGTTTTTACTATAAATAGTAAGTTTTAGTTTAATTATAACTCTTCATGCATTGGGCTTTAGGAGTTGTGCCCAATGTGAAAAGTGCTTAGAATAATTAGAAGAACAGTGTGGTGAAGCCAAATAGGGCACTTACTATTTTTGGGTGAAAACCTTGCGCACTAGTTAGGCCTTACAACCGTCTATAAATAGTAAGTTTACTATTTATAGTAAGTTGCGAATTCTAGGAGTTTTACTTGTAGTTTGATTTTGAAATCTCTCCCATTGCTTAGCATCCCTATTTAAAGGGTTGTGAACTCATTTATTTCAGGAATTAATCAAATTATGAATTTTATAGAGTTTATTTCTATTTTTCTTGCATTCTTTCCTCGTGCATTCGAGAAGTATATGTGAGGAGTCCAAAGAAGCTCCGTGGATTTAGAGTAGTTATCCTTGAGGAAGACGGTGATCGTCCTCATCACGTTTATCCCTGCGTCACATCTTAATCCGATGGCATAGATGTTTGATTAGCCCAGGTTCAGATAGAACTTATGGTAAGTGGGAGCCTATTCAGGCTCTTGATTGTCAGAATTGACAACATAAATGCTCAATCTGACTGTTGGAAACAATATCTTCTGGCTACTAGACATCTGAGTAGGCCATGCAAGATCAGATTAATCAATTGCGTTGGTTATCAATGAAACATTATTAGCGTTTGGATATATGTTTTAGTAGAGTACTTTTGGTGCCACTGTCAAGGAAGCTCAAAAACTGTGCTCTTAGGGACTTAAACCCAGGACATATCATATATTTAGGTTTTATGGTTTTTCCGTAGGCCCCACATGATCAATGGTTTTCATGATTTGACCATTGCATATTTAGATTGAGCATACTAATGGGCCCTATTATAGTTGTGATTGGTTCAGATAGGTAATGGGGTGATGCGTTTGGACCGTGTCACATATCCATGGGATTCAATTATACATGGACTCTATCTAGAGTTGAGACTCCCAAGGAAGAGTTGATGGATTGAACTTTCCAAGCCTTTTTTATTTTTACATGAATAGCAGTTTAAGTCCTCTCAGACACATTGTAAGTGTTATGGTCTCATGCTTCTTTGGTTGTCAAATTTGTGATGTGTCAAAACATCTATCTATGTCCTGTGCTTGTATGATGATTTATATGAATTCAAGACATTGCATAAATACTTCAAGAAGCTACAAGTTGAACTTTTCAAAAAGCTACATATTGAAGTTCAAGAAGCTACATGTTGAAGTCTCATGAAGCTACAATGTTGATGTTCAAGTCTCATGACTTCAAGACTAATAAGCAATGCATGAAGTAGTTTTTATGCTGATGAAGATCTCAAGTTTGAAGCTACAACAAGTTCAAGATCTCAAGCCTGATATGGTTTAAACAATCTACATTCGTTGAATGGTTGAAGTTCAATGTCCATACGACATGATTCAGGTTTGAATGACCTTAGGTTGACCCTTTAAGTAGGTCACTTTGGATACATAAATCCAATGTTTATTTTACATAAGGTTGGTCTATTCTACGACCAGTCCTAGCTCTTGTTCGACCAGTCCTGGCATTGGTTCGACTAGTCCAAGAAATTCCACGACCAGTCCTAAGTTGTTGAAGATTTTTTCAGAATTTTTGGTACGCCCACGACCAGTCCTGGAGGTCCTTCGACCGAGTCGTAGGTGTGGCTTCGATTCGTCCACGACCACGTGATCTACGACTCAAAATCCAAGAGTTTTATCTATGGTCCTACGACCGGGTCGTAGGGATCTACGACCGTCGTAGGTGACCCACGACCAGTCGTAGGGTACTCACGACCAGTCGTGGAACGATTTTCAAAGATCGCGCTCAATATTTCAAAAATCTGTTAGAGCTACGACCAGTCCAAGGTTTCTAAGAACAGTCGTAGGAACAATTTTTGCTTCTATAAATTGAACATGAAATTCAGAGTTTTCACACTTCAACTCTATTCTATTCAAGAATTTTCAAGTGATCACTCTGAGATAAGTCTGTATTTATTTTAAGCTACATTGTGCTTATTTAATATTCCTTTTTGCTAGCTTATTTAATTTGATTTTGTTTCTATATTCCAATCTTATTTGAAAAGAGGAATTATCTTATTCCTTCTTCTTGGAATCAAAATCAAATATAGCTACGCCCAACGAGTTAAATCTAAAATCTATTAGAATCTAGAACCTTATTAATGTGAGTATTGGAAATTGAACTTTGACATTCAATCATCTACTCCGATTGGTTCTACCGAGCTGCTAAGAAAAGGAAAAATCCAGGTATTTTACAATTCTGTAAAATTTATTTACTTTTGGTTTTGTTTGAGGTTAAGCTAGAAAAATCTCATTGTCAGACCGGTTTTGTTTGAGGTTGAGCGAAAAATCTCATTGTTTTGGTTGTCTCGAGGAAAACCAAAACTCGAAAAGAGGGGTTTTTGAATTGTGTAAGCCCAAGTGAAAAAGACACAATTGTAAAGGTTTTTGGTGAACCCGTGAAAACCTATTTGATAGTGAACGCTAATATCCCCCGTGTGAGGATATTAGAGTGGAGTAGCATTCTCGTGTGGTTATTGGAAAACAGTTGGTGTACACACAGGCGAACCACTATAACTCTTTGTCTTGTGGATTGAATGCTTGCTTAATTTTCATATCTTTTATCATTCGATTGTGTGGAATGTACAAGTGGATGTGAATGTTGTAATTATTTACATTTCAAGCAAGTGTGGGGATTGTTGTAATAATTTAGATCTATACTTCTGCATTTAATTTTAATTCCTTGCTATTTCTTTTACTTATATTAAAATTGAGTCCTTGATCCAAAAGAGGTTCCAGAAATAAGGTTGTCCTACCATAAGCCCTTGTTGATTATGGTGTAAGGTTGTCCTTAGAACTAAATTTGTATCAATCTCTCAATACTTATTTATCAAGGTGATTTAAAATTTAGCATTGTGAATTGATTTATATTGTAAGGCTATTTGTTTACTTTATTTCCGCTAATTTTATTTTAAATTTGGCATAGTCCTATTCACCCCCCCTCTAGGACATATAGCTTGGCCTTTTTAAGTGGTATCAGAGCCTAATAGCTCATTTTTGTTGCTTTTTATTTGGATTTATTTCCTGAGCTAACGTTCTAAGCTATATAAAAAGATGTCAAATTTTGATAGCCTTTCAGTTACTAGGCCACCACCTTTTGATGGATCCAACTATGCCTATTGGAAAGCCAGAATGAGGATCTTCCTCAAATCAATGGATGAAAGTGTGTGGCAAGCCACAGTGACTGAATGGAATCCTCCTACCATGGAAGTAACTGGTGTTGATGGTTCAAAATCTATGAAAATTACACCGTATTACCAATGGACCACACTTCAGAAAAATGAGAGTAGTGCTAATGCTAAAGCACTAAATGCAATCACTTGCGCACTATCACCGGATGAGTTCAAAAGAATCATATCCTGTGATACTGCAAAGCAAGCCTGGGATATTTTAGAAATGACACACGAAGGTACATCAATTGTCAAGAAATCTAAAGTCCAACTCCTCACAACTAAATTTGAAGAAATTCATATGGAGGAAAATGAAATGTTTATGGACTTTTTCACTAGATTGAATGACATTGTTAACTCAATGTGGGGTCTTGGCGATAAGATCCCAGAAAGTAAAGTGTGTGCAAAAATACTACGCTCTCTTCCTGAACGGTTCAATTCTAAGGTAACCGCAATCCAGAACTTCGTGATACGGACAATATGAAGGTAGAAGAATTAGTTGGTTCTTTGCAAACCTATGAATTAAGTTTTAAAGCTCCTAAAGGTAAATCTATTGCTTTGAAGTCATCTAAAAGTATTACTCAAGAAAATTCAGATTCAGAAAAGTCTGAAGATGATATGGCCCTTTTGGCGAAAAAGTTTTATAAGATTTTCAAAAGTAAGAAAAGAGTCGACTTTCAAAAGGCAAATGAAAAGAAACGTACTAAACCTAAGTCTAAAACTTGGAAATCATTGAAAGATAGTCAATGCTACAACTGTCAAGAATATGGGCATTTAGCAAACAAATGTCCTAAAAAGGATAGATCCAAAAGGAAGGGTATGTTGGCTACTTGGGATGAATCGTTTGATTCTGAAGCCACTTCTGAATCAGAAAATTCAGAAACCGAGTCGGGCAGTGAACTAAAGGCCCTTATGACTCTAGCCAAGTTTACCTTTTCCGATCACGATGATTCAACAAGTGAAGAAAATTTGGATAGTGATCATGAAAATGATGAAGATCTTCAAGATGCTTACAATGCCTTATATAAGGAAAGTTGTAAAATTGCTGTCAAACTTAAACTTCAAAAAGAAAAGTTTTTTAAACTTAAAGAATGTTTTGAAACCCTTGTTTTAGAAAAATCTCAAATTTCAGATTGTTTTGAAAAATCAAAGTGTGATCTAGAATTCAAAACCTCCCTAATTGAAAATTTGAAATCTGAAAATGAGAAACTTAAAAATGAAGTATCTTCTCTTCTGAGTTTGAAGGACACATGGAGATATGCCCAAGGTGATCCAAAATTAGAAAAATTATTATCCGGATCAAGAAAATGTGGCGATCGATCCGGGTTGGGCTTTGATAAAAACACATCTCCTAAACAGAAGAATACTCCTTCCAATTTTGTGAAAGGAGAGACTTCTAACTCAAAAGGAAAAGGTACTAGTCAAGTTTTTTCTAAAAATACAAAAACTTTTCAAAAACACAAAAGCAGCTATATAAATTTCAAAAATCAGATTCGAAACCCACTAGTGAAAAAAAATTGTTGATTTACTTAAGGAGCTATTAAAATCTAACTCAGGAGGTCACTCTTATAACTATAAACAAAAGAAGACCAATTATTCTCCTAAACCCAAAACAAGATCTTGAAATGGGTTCCTAAGGTTGCTGTTTGGTTGCTCACACTGCTTTCAAAGCTACAAGCCATTCAAAATGGTACCTAGGCAAAGTGGATGCTCCAGACATATGACAAAGCGACAAAGCTCTATTCACCGATCTTAAAGATATGACTGATGGGTCACACATTTGGTGATGGTAGCAACTGCAAGATAATTGGCAAAGGTACGGTTCAACTCTATAACCTTCCCTTATTTAAAAATGTTTTATATGTTGAGGGTTTAAAACACAACCTGTTGAGCATATCTCAAATATGCGATAACAACCATAATGTTAAATTTTCTAATCAAGGTTGTGAAATTATAAATGAAAAAGGTTCTGTAATATTAACTGGTCGCAGAACTTCAAAACTATATAGTAAGCAATGGTAGCTCATCTGAAAAAACGTGCTACATGGTCCATACCGATGAGACAGAATTATGGCATAAACGCCTTGGACATGTACACTATCGAAATTTATACAGATTGAGCAAAAGTGAACTAATTAGAGGACTACCTAAGATGCAAAAAGTAGACAAGATTTGTGGTGAATGCCAGTATGGTAAACAAACTAGAAGCTCTCACGAAAAGGTGAACTCCAATATCACCACAAGACCACTCGAGCTTCTCCACATGGATCTTATAGGACCAACAAGAACGGAAAGTCGAGGTGGCAAAAAGTACATCTTAGTTATTGTAGATGATTACACAAGATACACTTGGGTTTCATTCTTGAGAGATAAATCAGAAACCCTTGATGAAGTGAAAAAGATTATAAAACGGATTCAAACCGAAAAATGTTCTCAAGTCAGCAAGATCCGTAGTGATCATGGATCCGAGTTCGAAAATAGCGGTTTTGAGAAATTTTGTAGCGATCAGGGAATATCGCATGAATTCTCTGCACCTAAAACTCCTAAAAAAAATGGAATTGTCGAGAGGAAGAATAGAGTGTTTCAAGAAATGGGAAATGTTATGTTAAATAGCATGAAGCTCCCTAGGAATCTCTGGGCTGAAGCAGTGAATACAGCCTGCTACATTATTAATCATGTTTATATTTGTAAATCTAATAATAAAACGGCTTATGAAATGTGGTTTGAGAAAAAACCTTCTGTCAAATACTTTCGAGTTTTTAGCAGTAAGTGCTATATTTTGCGTGACCGTGAAAATTTGGAAAAGTTCGACACTAAAAGTGATGAAGGGATCTTTTTAGGATATTCTTTAAACAGTCGTGCATATCGGGTTCTGAACAATAGGACCGGTGTGATTCAAGAGTCAATAAATGTTGTGATTGACGATCTTTTGAATACACCTGTCCCTAGTTCAGATAATGATGAAGTTCTTATACTTGAAAAACAAGAAATTTCATCAAGTGAAACTAATCCAGAATTAAGGACTGTTAAAGATCATCCAATTTCTCAAATACTTGGAAACCCTCTCACTGGTGTGCGCACTCGTAGACAATTAGAGGACATATGTAACTACGTATGCTTTACATCCCAGTTGAACCTAATGTAAAAGAAGCACTTTCGGATGAAAATCGGATTCTTGCGATGCAAGAAGAACTTAATCGCTTGTCGAAATGATGTCCGGCACCTTGTTCCTAGACCTAAAGATAAACATATTATTGGAACAAAATGGATTTTCAAAAACAAATCGATGAACTTGGAAATATTATTCAAATAAAGCAAGACTAGTTGTACAGGGGTATACACAAATTGAAGGTATTGACTATAATGAAACATTTGCTCCTCGTAGCTCGTCTTGAATCAATCGACTTTTTATCTCCATTGCATGTTTTAGGAAGATTAAAATTTACCAAATGGATGTAAAGAGTGCCTTTCTGAATGGTGATTTACATGAAGAGGTATATGTTGAACAACCTACAGGGTTTGAAGATCCTAAATTTACTGATCATGTGTATCGTCTTAAGAAGGCTCTCTATGGTCTGAAACAAGCTCCCAGAGCATGGTACGAAAAACTGACTAAGTTCTTACTGAGTCATAATTTTCAGATGGGGTGTGTTGATAAGACGCTCTTTGTTAAGAAACATATCAATGATATTCTAATGGTTCAAATATATGTTGACGATATTATTTATGGATCAACCTGTACTAACATGATTGTTGAGTTTGCAGATTTGATGAAGTCTAAATTCGAAATGAGCATGGTTGGAGAATTAAACTATTTTCTAGGGTTGCAAGTAAAACAACAACCTGATGAAATTTTTATCTCTCAAACCAAATATGCTCAGAGTTTAATTAAGAAATTTGGATTTGAGAAAGGTAAAAATTATGATACTCCTATGAGTACAACTTTGAAACTCTCAAAAGACTCTACAGGTAATGATGTGGATCCTAAATTGTATCGTAGTTTGATTGGTAGTTTGCTTTATCTGACTGCTAGTAGACCAGATATTGCTTTGAGTGTTGATATTTGTGCTCATTATCAATCAAATCCTAAAGAATCTCACTTAACTGCTGTTAAGCGGATTATGCGATATGTCGCAAGTTCTACTAAACTGGGTCTTTGGTATCCACATGAGACTAATGTTCAATTAGTCGGGTACGCAGATGCTGACTGGGCTGGAAACATTGATGATAGGAAATCAACCAGTGGTGGTTGTTTCTACATTAGAAATTGTCTTGTTTCTTGGTTTAGCAAGAAGCAAAGTTCTATATCGCTATCAACAGCTGAGGCTGAATACATTGCTGCTGGAAATGCATGTACTCAACTTGTTTGGATGAAACGAATGTTAAGCGATTATGGAATTACTCAGGATTCTATGATTTTATTTTGTGATAATTCCAGTGCAATAAATATCTCTAAAAATCCAGTTCAGCATTCACGTACTAAACATATTGACATTAGATTTCATTACATTCGTGAATTAGTGGAAGAAAAATTAATATATTTGGATTACATTTCAACCGAGACTCAACTTGCGGACATTTTCACTAAACCGCTCGACAAAAGCAGGTTTAATAAATTAAAGTTTGATCTCGGTATGTGCAATTTAAATTGAATTTGCATGATTTGGTGTATCATAATGTACATAAATTTAATGTTTTATTTGCTTAAATTTGAAAATTATTTAAAAGAAAAAAAATTGTAAATTTTATGTCGTACTCGACCAGTCGTGAGTGTACACGACCGGTCATGCCACGACCGGTCGAGCACTTACACGACCAGTCGTGAAACTCGGGATTTCACTTTAATTTGGGGATTTTGACTCTTCTTCTTCATTTCTTTTTACCCTCCAACGGTTCTAGCGACGACCGGTCGAACCCACCTTCATAGTACTTTAAGGTTAGTGGTTCTTTTGCATTTTCTTTATAGATTCTTGTTATTAGTGTTTCAAATCTCATTCTTAAGGAATCTATTTGGTCGTTCATTGCAAGTTTGGGGTTTTCTCTTGAAAAATCTGTTCTATCTAAACCTCATTTCTTCTATCTTGCATCTTGTTGTTTCCTTGAAATCCTTCTTTGAAAATGGATGCTAGAGGTAAAAAGAAAACTACTCGAGGTCCCTCTTCATCTAGATCAGCTTCTATTGTACAACGTCATCTTCGCTCTCCCGAAAATGATCCTTCTGATGCTCGGGACTTGCGTATGCGCAATGTTATTGTTGAGCGTCATGTTAATATTAATCACATTGCTTCATTTGGTATCCTTCCTCTGTTGGAATCTGTGGGATGGGAGAACATCTTACATTGGGGTGGAGCTGCATACCAGTCCATTGCCCAATCCATGTTTGCATGTATCTGTGATTTTTCTTGAGGATTTTACTTTTAAAGTTGATACTCAAGAAGGATTATTTTTAGTGGATCGACATTTGATTGCTTGACATTATGGAAATACATATCAATGATGAGAGCATTCCAATTAATATTTTACATGACAGCTCTCGAATCCGAACGAAAAATGCTTACTAGAGATTTATGTAATTTGGATGTTCATTGGACTCATAAAGGTCATGTACTTCCCTCAAGGTATTTGTTACCCACACACGTAGTACTTCATAGGATATTCATCTCAAATCTTTATCCACGATCTGGTAATAAAACCGAACTCACTGCTTTCATGGTTCGTGTTTTGCATTCTGTAGTCTCTGGTGCAAAAATATGTCTACCGTCTTTAATTTGTCATTCCATTATTCTGTCTCGTCACCATCCTGGCCACAGTGATATACCCTTTGGTTATTTATTGACTATGCTGGCAAATCATATGCTCGTGGCTATGCCTACTAGAGAAAAACCCATCCATAATCTCCCTTTTAATAATTCCAATCTTAACAAGATGAATTTAGAATTGGCTGAAGGCCAAGTGGATGCTGGTAGCAGTGGTGCTGAAGCAGGAAATGCTGAAGCTAGTGATCTTCCTGAAGACGTGAATATGGATGATTTATTTGAAGAACTTGAATCAGACTCGGCTGATGATCCTGATTTTCAGCCTTCTGATTTTGATGAAAGATTGAATTCACTTCAAGAGCAGGTGGCTCAAATTCGTGTTACCCAAGACACACAATTTTCATATTTACGCAAATATATGAGGCGGATTGCTAAGGGTTTACATAAAATTGATCCATCTAATCCTGCACCCTCTTCTGGTTCTGACTGAATTTTTAATGGGTCTGTAATATTTTTTTTGAACTTTACATGCTTACTGACTTTTGGATTATGCACTATGTTTTCTTGAATCAACTCCTATTTTCTTTAGTATTGATGCTCTTCTTCCTTTGTCATTTTGTGTCAAAAAGGAGGAGAAGTTTTAATCTTTGATGATTTATTTACATTTAATCGTTATGATGTCTTGATGTCCTCCTATTACTCAGGCTATTACTCAGGGGGAGTTAAGCTTCTCAGAGGTAGTTATGGGAGAATGATGCTAGTTATTACTTAACATATCTATGCATACTTCTCTATTGTGAACCTGTTTGTACTTCTCTAATGTCTATTTGAAGTATTATTATTACTTGGATGTTTTGTCACAAATTTGATAAAGGGGGAGATTGTAAGTGTTATGGTCTCATGCTTCTTTGGTTGTCAAATTTGTGATGTGTCAAAACATCTATCTATGTCCTGTGCTTGTATGATGATTTATATGAATTCAAGACATTGCATAAATACTTCAAGAAGCTACAAGTTGAACTTTTCAAAAAGCTACATATTGAAGTTCAAGAAGCTACATGTTGAAGTCTCATGAAGCTACAATGTTGATGTTCAAGTCTCATGACTTCAAGACTAATAAGCAATGCATGAAGTAGTTTTTATGCTGATGAAGATCTCAAGTTTGAAGCTACAACAAGTTCAAGATCTCAAGCCTGATATGGTTCAAACAATCTACATTCGTTGAATGGTTGAAGTTCAATGTCCATACGACATGATTCAGGTTTGAATGACCTTAGGTTGACCCTTTAAGTAGGTCACTTTGGATACATAAATCCAATGTTTATTTTACATAAGGTTGGTCTATTCTACGACCAGTCCTAGCTCTTGTTCGACCAGTCCTGGCATTGGTTCGACTAGTCCAAGAAATTCCACGACCAGTCCTAAGTTGTTGAAGATTTTTTCGGAATTTTTGGTACGCCCACGACCAGTCCTGGAGGTCCTTCGACCGGTCGTAGGTGTGGCTTCGACTCGTCCACGACCAGTGGTGGATCTACGACTCAAAATCCAGCAACTTTATCTATGGTCCTATGACCAGTCGTAGGGATCTACGACCAGTCGTAGGTGACCCACGACCAGTCGTAGGGTACTCACGACCAGTCGTAGAACGACTTTCAAAGATCGCGCTCAATATTTTAAAAATCTATTAGAGCTACGACCAGTCCAAGGTTTCTAAGACCAGTCGTAGGAACGATTTTTGCTTCTATAAATTGAACACGAAATTCAGAGTTTTCACACTTCAACTCTATTCTATTCAAGAATTTTCAAGTGATCACTCTGAGATAAGTTTGTGTTTATTTTAAGCTACATTGTGCTTATTTAATATTCCTTTTTGCTAGCTTATTTAATTTGATTTTGTTTCTATATTCCAATCTTATTTGAAAAGAGGAATTATCTTATTCCTTCTTCTTGGAATCAAAATCAAATATAGCTACGCCCAATGAGTTAAATCTAAAATCTATTAGAATCTAGAACCTTATGAATGTGAGTATTGGAAATTGAACTTTGACATTCAATCATCTACTCCGATTGGTTCTACCGCTATTTCTTAAGAAAAGGAAAAATCCGGGTATTTTACAATTCTCAGTAAAATTTATTTACTTTGGTTTTGTTTGAGGTTAAGCCGAAAAATCTCATTATATTGGTTTTGTTTGAGGTTGAGCGGAAAAATCTCATTGTTTTGGTTGTCTGAGGAAAACCAGAAAACTCAGAAAAGAGGGGTTTTTGAATTGTGTAAGCCCAAGTGAAAAAGACACAATTGTAAAGGTTTTTGGTGAACCTGTGAAAACCTATTTGATAGTGAACGCTAATATCCCCTGTGTGAGGATATTAGGAGTGGAGTAGCATTCTATGTGGCTGTTGGAAAATAGTTGGTGTACACACAGGTGAACCACTATAACTCTTTGTCTTGTGGATTGAATGCTTGCTTAATTTTCATATCTTTTATCATTCGATTGTGTGGAATGTACAAGTGGATGTGAATGTTGTAATTATTTACATTTCAAGCAAGTGTGGGGATTGTTGTAATAATTTAGATCTATACTTCTGCATTTAATTTCAATTCCTTGCTATTTCTTTTACTTATATTAAAATTGAGTCCTTAATCCAAAAGAGGTTCTAAAAATAAGGTTGTTCTACCATAAGCCCTTGTTGATTATGGTGTAAGGTTGTCCTTAGAACTAAATTTGTATCAATCTCTCAATACTTATTTATCAAGGTGATTTAAAATTTAGCATTGTGAATTGATTTATATTGTAAGGCTATTTGTTTACTTTATTTCCGCTAATTTTATTTTAAATTTGGCATAGTCCTATTCACCCCCCCTCTAGGACGTATAGCTTGGCCTTTTCACACATTTATAGAAAAAAGATCAAGAAACATTCCCTTCAACACCAAGAAAGAATTTCTATAAAATAAAATTTGATTTGATCTCCATGATTAAAGCATAGTGCAATCCGTTATCTTGTAATTAATCTAACAGCAGGTATAACAGCAGGTATTAGAGTGGGCTATGTATCCATCTATGTTTGATAATGTGAGGTTCACATCTTGGTCATCACTGATCATGTCTGGTCCATGGAGAATCGATTGTGGATGTATTTGGAGCCAAATATACGCGTCCTGTCAGCACAGGAGCATGGTGATAAGGGGGTGGACCCATCGAGCTACATAAACGTATTTGGAAGAGCCCTTTGTATGAATCCAAAATTGATGGTGGGTTCCATTCAACTACATCATCAATCATGGCCCACAGTGCACCACCCCAAACCCTAAACTTAACCATAGACTTCAGTCTCATTGCGATTGGCCCACTTCACCTCTCCGGTCATGTCTTTTTTTTTTGTTAGCTTGTTAGTACAACCCATTGTCAGTTCATTTTTTGTTAGCATGTTAGTACAACCCATTGTCAGTTCACACTTCACTGTTAGCCACCCCCACTAGGGACTCGATACCATAACCTCAGTGTTGAAATGAGGTATCTTTCACTCAGTCTACCACTTGCGCTATGGATCAGGGTGTCCTCTCCAGTCATGGCGAGGCTATGATATTGGAGCCTATGCCACTGTTAGTTTTGGCTAGGGGAATGGCCATTAAAGCTGGTTATCAAAATCCCTTTTTTCAGGCATAAAGGGAAGGAAGAATCAAAGAGTAATGGTGGCCCATTGTGGCTTCAACGGTCCAAGAAGGGTTTGGAGAAACCCATTGTATAGTCGTAGTCTTATAGTAGGGACACATCTCATTTTAGTCCGGCTTCCAGATGCAAATCCAAATGCATAGATAGAAGCAACTGACGGTGGGAAAGCCAGTTAGCTGTTCTCAGTATATGAGTCATGCTCACCTGCACACCTATGCACGTGCGCACCTTTGCACATGTGTCATGGGCGTCTAATCCAAATGGTCCATGTGATGCAGAATCCCATGAAACCCGAAGGTACAAAATTTCACCCTGATTTAAAATTCTGGTGGGCCATAGAAAAGAGAAATGCAAATCAAGGGAGGAAACTATTTTCATTTTTCATGGCCCACCAAAGTTTGGAATCAAAGTAAAAATTAGGCCCTGGGGGTTTAATGAGTTGCTGCTTCACGTGGACTGTTCAGATTTTAGAGTAACATCACATACGATGAGTTCTAAAACAAGTTCGCACGAGTTCCGTGCAAACTGGTGCACAGATAAGGATATATATATATATATATATATATATATATATATATATATATATATATGGAAATGGTTCCATTTGGTCGACCTCATGGGAACTTACCATAAGGTTGAGTGGTCCCACTGTGATGCGTGTTGAACATCTACCCCATCAGTCAGATGCACCATTCTATCATGGGCCTTGGGTTTAAAAATCAAGTCAATCCATGACTTGTGTGGGCTACACCATATACAAAAGTTGAGAGGGGTTACCCTCCCATTAAAACATTCATAATCATTTGTTGGGCCCACTGAGATGTGGTTCACAAATCCAGCCCATCCATTATGTGTGTCCCACTTGGATGAGGGGTCAGACCAAGTTTCACATCCAAATTTTAGGTGGGCCCCACCAAGTGCTTTTATATGTTTTAATGATGTCTTCACATGATTTTAAATGGTATGGCCTACCGGAGTATGATTTTTAGGATATCCTATAATTCAAAGGGGACCCATCAAATACACGGTGTTGATGTTCGAGACGCATCACGGTGAGGCCCACATAGCTCGACCTTATGAGAAGTTCCAATGAGGTCGACCACATAGAACCATTTTCCATACATACATACATAGAAATGCTCACACACAACTAGTTGGACCTTTCAAATTAGTCCAACTTCCTGGGCATAAAATTGGTGAAAAAACTTTTGTTGTGAATAGGTAATGATCTCTCGGGAGAGATTGTGTATACTATATCCTACTTAATAAAAATGGGTAAACATGTTAAGTTTTTAAAGTTTTGGATCGTTTATCAAATAGGCCTTCTAATTGGATATTATCTATAAAAAAATTATCAAAATATACTTATTACTTTACCCACGAATGCAAGTAAAATCTGGATTATTGTAATGCATTTTTAACAGTTCAAATTACTCCTATAACTATTTTAACTACTAATTAGAATTTTTTTTTCCCACATAACATGATTACAATGTACTATATTTGTTCCATGGATTGGATCCCTTACATATTTTGTATAAAATGAATACCCCTATCATCCTCAGATGAGAGACCAAGTTGAAATATCAATGTAACGCCCTGAAAATCGGGGGTCGAGTATGAACTCAACTCCCGAGTTTCAATGCATCACTTATGCAACATACACAATGATGGTTAAATGTTGTCTGAGTTAGAGCAATAAACATGAATGAGATTATACCAAAACAGTAAATCATACTCCAGTTCAATTGTATAAAGGCAAGCGAGTAAGATCAAATTTTATATTCAAGTATGTAAAGTAACAAAATCTTGTGAACTCCAGTATGAGTACTAACCGAGTACCAATATACATGTATTGTTTCTAAGTCAAAAATTCAAAATACAATCCCATAGATAAGCCCTGGAATCCCATGATGCGGTCGGCCTAAGCATAGCCGTCAGTCTACCGCATAAAGGAGAACTCATCCCGATCCTCCTCGAAGTCGAGCTCCTGTTCTGAACCGAGGCACCATCTATACTGCGATAGAGTCCGTGGGTGTTGCAAACACCGTCCCGTAACGTGGGAGTGAGTAGCTAACTCGGTGGAACAATAAAGCATAGGTTAACATGTTATCAATTCAATCAAGCAGTAATGATAAAGCAGTACAAATCAAACAATTCTAACTACTCTTATTAAGTGCGAAAATGAAATGACATGATGCTGTATGCCCTTGCCAAACCACCCTCAAGCGACATCATCTTACGTTCGCGAATGCTTAACTCCCTCAGTGCGCCACATCTACTAAGCACATGCGGTGTGATGATGATCATGATTACCGAGTTATTATTAGTCCATTTCAAACAGCAGTATTGGGAAACTAAGGTACCTCCCTTGTATCATTCCCAAACATGATCCATTCTAGGGTCGTCAATCCTAGCTATTCTCATACGATATTATGGTTTGAGAAGCGTAGTGAAGGCATCGCAAAGGGCTCGTCACCCGTCAGCGCGGATACAGATCTCACCGTATGCGGCTCAATTGCTGGCCGTCAGCTCAAGTACAGGTCTCACCGTACTTGGCTCAATCACTAGCCGTCAGCTCGAGTACAGGTCTCACCGTACTCGGCTCAACTCATACTCTAGTTGCTGTAAAAGACTCGTCGCCAATCACAGACACTTAGAGTATACTCGAAGATACTACGGAGGACTCGTCGCCCGTCAGCACGAGCACAGGTCTCACCATACTCGGCTCTCGCCGTAAGTATCGACAGCTCGAATACAGTGTCCCATACCACCGTATTCGACTCACGAGTTTAGTTGCGCAATGGTCACTACGGGGAGGCACATGACCCCAGCGTAGGCCGACAGCTCGACCACGGTGTCCCATACCACCATGCCCGGCTCATGCGTCTTAGCGGATCGAGGTACCATGGTTAACGGGATCGCCACTGGTAAGTTTGGTACCCTAGGTTCAAGCAGTAGCGACCAAACATGGTGAACACACATATACACTTCGGTTTACTTGACGAGTTCGACTAGCTCGAAAGCACCACAAGTTAGGCGATATGGAGCGCAGTGCACTCCGTGTGGCCAACCACTATCGCCAACTGAAGTACGACTCGGGTTCGCCAGACACATCCTTTGTGGCGACATGCATCTCGACCACAATCTCAAGTCTGGTATCAATGTTTGGACTATAGGCATAGTCCCAAACTCAAACATTCTCATCAATAGCATGTGGAGTAAAGCATGATAAACAAGCAATACAAGCATGTTAACATGTTATAAAGCATGTTATAAAGCATGAAGTAAAGCATGTTGTAAAGCATGTTGTAAAGCACTATACACATAGGGATACAATTACATACACATCACAAGTGAGTGGTTATAGCGAACCGCCGCATGGAGGGGATCCTACATGTCTCTAAGGGAGTCGGGAATCCCATATCAGCACCTCTCTAAGGCACTAACACTCAAGCATTTACACACACAAGCATCTACACAAACACTTAGAATACACTATTCCAACATACATGATGTATGTTAGCAAAATACGTGTTAGGGCAGTCCCTTCGCCACGTGAGTATTTTACCCATGTATATCATAATCATACAGCAAATAATTATTACAATTGTATTTCCAAAATTCACACATATGCGGTATTTCTAGAATACACAATTTCAACATACTAGGCATTTACAAGCGAACATGTATTTCAGCGATTCCTTTCGCCAAACTAGTATTTTATCCATATATTATATAATCATACATTAAATAAACATGTCAAACATTTTTCCGAAAAAAATACGTATACGGTATTTCTACGTATACCTAGAGTATGTGAAATTTCATATTCTACAACGTTAATCGAAACAGGAAACGGAAAGCACTTTGTACATGTGCATTTACATGCAGATCATGAATCTATCATTATCTGACATTGAAAGCGTTGAAAACCGTAACTTATACACTTAAAGTCCTCACCTTTGCCCTTGGAATCACAACGAATCAGCAAGGGTCGTTGAGCTTCCGTATACGGGAGTTTTCTAGCTTAAAGAGTGGAATCGGTTTTACATAACCTACAACGAACTTACATCAAATCAGACCTAGGGTTAGGGTTTCTTACCTTCAAACGGAATAGATACCGCCGAGAAAACACCTGAAAAGGAGCGGTGTAGGCCGTGCGACAACCGAAAGCAGTAGGAGGAACATCACCCACAAATTCCAAGCTCTTCTCTCTCTTTTCTCTCTCTCTCTCTCTCTAAGGTTTTATCCCAAATTCGTATGGCTGTGAGAGGGGCTGTTCTAAGCTCCTTTTATAGCCAAAAACATTCCCAAAATAGACTCAGGTTCAAGGGTTACTGCTAATATAGGATATTCGTCACTTTTCCAGCTCAAAAGAGAGGTTCTGGTAGCCCTCCTTGAGCCAAACGTCAGACTTAAGCTCACTACCTATGGATCTATGTGGGATTACGTTTTCGACTCGATCGGATTCCCAGATCGCACGTAGCGGACCACTTTCAGTTCAACGGTCAGTGGGCCACGATCCGAAATTCCAAGTACATGTAAATGTTCCTGAAATTTTTCTTAATCCGAGGGTGTAATTTGGTCGGATTCTGACGGTCAGATTGCTTAATAGTTAACTTTCAGCGAAGGACTTAGTTAACTTTCAGCGAGCCAAAGGAGCTTCCCCTTCTTCCCAAACCGAAGGACTCCCTTCATAGGGAAAACTCGAAGGAATACATGATCCCCGACCTCGAACTCCAGCGGTCGCCGCCTCGTATCGGCGTAACTCTTCTGCTTGCTCTGCACTAAAGTAATCGACGCCGATAATGTCGACCTTCTCTGTAGTCGCCTGTACCAACTCCGGGCCAATCAGATTACGCTCTCCAACCTCTGCCCAACAGTGCGGTGCCCTACAAGGTCGACCATATAGAGCCTCATATGGCGCCATGCCAATAGTCGCCTGGAAGCTGTTGTTGTAGGCGAACTCTGCGTATGGAAGACAGTCATCCCAGCTGTCCTTGAAGTCCAACACACATGCTCGCAACATATCCTCCAGAATCTGATTCACCCGCTCTGTCTGCCCATCAGTTTGAGGATGAAACATCGTACTGAACTTCAACTTCACACCCATCGCCTCCTGGATACGAGTCCAGAAGATGGATGTGAACCGCGTGTCTCTGTCCGACACGATCTCTAATGGAACTCCATGCAGACGGACGATCTCTCTGATGTACAATCCAACCAGCTCGTCACAGAGAGTTCGTAACTCTGATAGGGAGGAAATGGGCCGATTTGGTCAACCGGTCTACAATCACCCAAATGGAATCGTGTCCCTTCCTCGTCTTCGTACTCGATATGAAATCCATGGAGATGAAGTCCCACTTCCACTCTGCCATAGGCATGGGTTGAAGCAGTCCAGGAGGTCGGCGATGTTCTGCCTTGACCTACTGGCACGTCAGACATCGAGACACATACTCAGCGATGTGGGCCTTCATATTATCCCACCAATACGTCCGTCTCAAATCCTGGTACATCTTCGTGCTACCAGGATACATCGCAAGCTTCGAGTTATGGGCAGACTCGAGAAGCTCGCGTCTCAAGTCAGGCACATCCGGAACGCATAGGCGGCTACGAAATCGTAAACCCCCATCGGAATCAACTCTCCACTCGGAGTCCTCGTTGTCGCCAGCCACCGCTTCGGGCTCGGGCAGGTACCGTATATCGCCCTCCTGGGCCTCAACAATCCTGTCGTCAATAAGTGGTCGCACTCGAACGTGCGCAACACACTCAAATGGCTCCTCGACAGTGAGTCTCTGCTCGAAGTCCCGCACGAACTCCACCATGTCCCACTCGACTATCATCAGCGGTGCCGTAAATGCAATCGTCTTCTTGCGGCTCAACGCGTCTGCCACAAGGTTCACCTTGCCAGGATGGTAGGAAACCTCGAACTTGAAGTCCTTCAAGGTCTCCATCCATCGACGTTGTCTCATATTCAAGTCTCGCTGTGTGAATATGTACTTAAGGCTCTTGTGGTCGCAGAAAAGCTCGAACTCCTCTCCGTAGAGATAATGTCTCCAGAGCTTCAATGCAAAGATGACAGCTGCCAACTCCAGGTCATGTGTAGGGTAATTCTCTTCGTACTTCCTTAATTGTCTCGAGGCATACGAAATCACCTTATCCTTCTGCATCAGAACACAACCTAACCCAACGCGAGACGCATCAGTATATATCGTGTATTTCTCCCCTTGCTCTGGCAATACTAGCACAGGGGCGGACGTCAACTTGTCCTTCAGCTCCTTAAAAGCTGCCTCCGCCTTCTCATTCCAGGCGAACTTCAGTCCTTCCGGTCAACTGAGACAATGGCCTGGCGATCTTCGAGAAATCCCGAATGAAGCGTCTGTAATACCCAGCCAGACTAAGGAAACTCCTCACCTCAGTAACCGATTCAGGCTGCTGCAAATCCTGAACCGCGGCTACCGTAGCAAGGTCCACTGCTATCTCATCCTTGGACACACATGTCCGAGGAACTTGACTTCCTCCTGCCAGAAGTCGCACTTCTTGTACTGTGCGAACAACTGGTTCTTCTTCAGTGTATCCAACACCGCTCTCAGGTGCTCCTCCCGACTCGTAGAGTATATCAAGATGTCATCAATAAAGACGATGACGAATCGGTACAGGAAAGGCCGAAATACCTGGTTCATCAGATTCATGAACACGGCTGGTGCGTTCGTAAGGCCGAACGACATCACCAGGAACTCATAATGCCCAAAGCACGTCCTGAAGGCTGTCTTCTGCACGTCCTCCTCTCTCACGCGCAACTGGTGGTACCCCGACTGAAGATCAATCTTCGAGAAATACTTCGCCCCCCTCAACTGATCGAACAGATCATCTATCCTGGGCAAAGGATACTTGTTCTTCACCGTGACCTGGTTCAACCTACGGTAATCAATACACAACCGTAGCGACCCATCCTTCTTCTTCACAAATAGCACAGGTGCTCCCCAAGGAGACACACTAGGTCGTATAAAACCCTTGTCTACCAGATCGTCGATCTGTTTTCGCAGCTCCTCCATCTCACATGGAGGCATACGATAAGTCGGCAGTGAGATGGGTGTCGCACCCGGCGTAAGATCGATTGTAAAATCAATCTCGCGTCGAGGAGGTAAACCAGGAATAGTCTCAAACACGCCTGCAAATTCTCGAACCACCGGCGTACCCTCTACTGTCGGACCATCAATCGGCACAAGTAAAGCAGCGTAACAATCAACACGGCAGGGCCAACTGACCTGCACTGGAAACGTAAAAGCTGTGCCGTCAGGTCCATAGGCCGTCACGATCCGAGTATCGCAATCTATCTCCGCCCTCATCCTGGCGAGCCAATCCATACCAAGGATAACGTCGTAGTGCCATAGTGGAGCAACAATGAGGTCGACGAGCACTGTGCTGCTACCCAAAACTATCGGACAACCCTCGCATAACCGTGTGACATCCGAACAGGTCCCAGTAGCTGTAGTGAGTCTCATTCCCTTTGTGGGAATCGTAGGCAAAGATAGACGTTTAACCGCCCCACAAGAAACAATAGAAGTAGTGGACCCAGTGTCCACCAATAAGGAAACGGGAGTACCATGAATATAAGCCGTACCCTCAAAAGCCGTCGGAGCCGAGACCGACGTCTCAGGTGCCTCGGCAACAAGAGTGTGCACGCGAGCCTGCTGCTGTCGGTTCGGCTGAGGAGCCAAGGGTCGCTGTGGCGGCCTGAAGCGCGACACGGAGGTCTGGAAGGAAGGATGTGCAGGAGCAGTCTGTAGCGGTGGAGCTGATATGGCCTGTGGATAAGGGCGATCTAATCTCTGCGGTGGTGTAAATCCACTAGCCCTCATACGCGAGAAGCAACTCTCAGCAGGGTGTCCTGGTTTCCCGCAATACGTGCAGGTCACCAACGGGCGTCTCACAGGAACAACTGGTGCTGCGCGCCCCCACGGGGCGAATCAGCCACGAGGCCTCTTGCCTAAGATAGGCCTGCTCTGTAAATCCTGGCGTGGCCTCACAACCATAGCACCACGCGATCTGGCCAATCGGTCCACATCCTGCTCGGCCGTCATAGACATGTGGACCAATGCCGCGTAGGTAGGTATACTGAGGCAGCATATCTTCGACCGTATCTCCGGTCGCAAACCCAAGGAAAAACGACGCATCCGCATCTGCTCATCCACCAGTATAGTTGGGACAAAGCGGCCCAACTCTGTGAAGCGGTGCTCGTACTCCGTCACCGTCATGCCTCCCTGCCTGAGGCGCAGAAACTCATCCTCCCGCTCATGCCGATACGTCTGCGGGTAGTACTTCTCGTGGAACCGAGACTCGAAAGCCTCCCAGGTCCACACGAAATCTACTGCGACCGTGCGCAGCACACTGTCCCACCATAAACTGGCCTCCCTCTCAAACATGAAAGCGGCCAGCTCCACCTGCTCTGCCTTTGAGCAATGCAGCATCTGAAGCATCTTAGAGATGCGGTCAAGCTAGAACTCTGCTTCCTCGGGTCTGTGAGAACCCATAAATGAGGGAGGCCTCAAGCGCTGAAATCGCTCGAGTAGACTGCGTGTACCTGCATCTCCAGTAGGAGGTGCGACGGATGTGGGCAGAGGCACATCCTCAAATCGAGCAGGAGGCTCAGAAGGCTCATCAAGATGTGCAGATGTCGTAGGTGGAGTCGCACTACCACCACGGGACAAGGCCTCAGCGATAGTGGGCATAAGCTGCTGGTGTTGCTGCTGCTGCATCTGCTGTTGTTGCATCTGCTGCTGATGTATCATCAACATCAGCTGCTCAAACCTATCAGTCACGGAGCGAGCACGGGAGTCATCTTCGCGCGAAGAAGACGACCGACCGATACGCTCACGGACCGGGGGCGTGTAAGGTGGCAGTCCACCGGTAGGACCAGCAGGAGGCTGATCAGAACCCAACCCTCGGTCCGTAGGACCGCTACTACCAGAAGGAGTCCGGTCCATAGAGCCGATCAGAAGAAGATGTGTTGTGCTCGTGTGTACTGCCGCGGCATGCCCTATACAACATAGGGTAGATCATTTGTGAGATAAGGCACAATACACTTCATAAAGCACTTAAGCATTCCACACATCATTAAAACAAAAGAGGCTACATGCTTTTCATTTACCCAAAATTGTCATAATACATGGAATACAGAGTTACATGAATCACGACAGAAATCACATGATAGCCAATACATCCACAACATTAAACACTTAGAACACGCTACTATCTATTACATCAACTACATGAAAACATAAACCGCCTATCGCGGCAACCTAAAACAAACAACAACCACAACAACGTGGATGACTAAGCATCCGAAACAGGCGGTGGAGGAGGAGCATTCTTATCCTGCGCACAGCACAGAATGGCCTTCAACGTACGGGACATCTTCTTAAAACTCTTCTTCATGTAGGCTTCATTCTCTTCAAGCTTGGCTCGAACTTGACCAATCTCTTGCTGCAGGGCGGCTTGACCCTCCTCGAGACGGGCCAAACGTGCATCCAAAGCAGCCCGATCCACACCCTGCTCCTGAGTCGCAGGAGGTGAACTCTCCTCAGTGTCCTGAGCCTCAGGTTCTTCTTCCTGTATGTCATCACCGCGCTCCTCATCACTCTCAGCCTGGAGGTCAACACTCTCCTCACCGGCGCTATCCGACTCATCTCCAGACTCGTCGAGTCGTGTTTGCCGCTGTTGAGGGCCGATCTTCATATTCTTAAGTGTCGCCTCGCTTATGACTCGGACTGGTGCAAGGTCTTCCATGTTGAGTCTATAGCCGACATCACGAGCCATCCTACATATCAGGCGGCCAAATGGGAGCGAAAGATCGTTCCTGGCAGAACGAACAACCTGAACTATCTGGGATAGGATGAAAGTGGGTAGGCATATATTGTCCCCATGTCTCATCTTGTACAAAAAGTCCACCATCAACAGAGTACACTCCGTGCGGTTACCCCACCGTGGATATACATTGTATGTGAAAATGTGATGAAGTAAACGGAAGTCTTCGGTCATCTTTGTCGCCGCAATACAATTTCCTCGCTTCCAAGTAACTCGGCGACCACAAAGATATCGCGTGCGGTGATCCCTTTCTCGCGCACTCCTGGAGAAGTCGTCACTAGGAAGCACTTGACCAAGTGGAATCTTCGTGATTCGAACAACCTCATCCACAGTGACTGTGCGTCTTATGCCCCTCACAGAGACAGTAAACTGAAGAGGCTCCAACGATGAATCTATGATATGAGCGTAGAAGGCGCGAACCGTGTTCTCACATGCGGGAGACTCGCCTTCAAATATAGAACTCCATCCAATATCCACCAAGTGGTCCATCATCGGGTGTAGGCCAAACATTCTTTCATCCACATGAGCTTCAAACACAACCTTGCGGCCCGCGAAGCGCCCGTATTCGATGCCTATCGGATAAGCATTTCTGACGGGATGGTCAGGATCCAGATCTCGCTTCGACCTAAACTCCCGAACGGTGCTAGTGCCGGCCCCAACGTCGGATCTTCTTCGGGAATGGGCTGGCCTACTTGGGCCGACTTCATCGGCCGTGGTTTTCCTCTTTCTCATGAGAGATAGGATGGAGGAAATGGAGAAAATAGTCGCCACCACACCAAAGAGGGCCATGGAAAAATGCCAAAATGGGGAAAAAGGGGCTGATCTCTTTGATCCTCCACAAGCAACAATCCAATAGGTGTGGAAGGGGCTCTAGAGGTAAGAAAGGAAGAAGGAACAAAAAGAAAATAGAATGGGTTAGGAGATTACCCGATTTTGAGCTCCAAATGAGGGGTATGAGAGCTCCAACACGAGAAAATGGGAAAAGGAGGAGGCTAGGGCTGTTGTGGAAGGTTGGGGTGTGTGGGTTATGGAAGAAAATGGAAGATTGCAAGGTTTGGAGGGATGGGTTTAGAGAAAAATCGAAAATGGGTTTGGAGGTGTTTGAAAATGGGTGAAATGAGGAAGAAGGGTGCTCCAGCCCTTTAAAACCCAACCCATTGCCAAAATGGCACATGCCAGGGGGTGTAGGAGGTTGGGCCGACCAACCTCAGCCTTGGACCCACCCCGGAAAACCGACCGGACCGCGGTCGCCGCGGCCGGACTTGGCCGGAGCCGCGCCGCCGCGGTGGGGATCTGCTTCCCACATGCCCAGGGTGCCAAATGCACCCTGGTTCGATCTGGACCCTTGATGGATTAACGTGGGGGCCCCCCGAACTCAGTTTAGCTCTAAAATGGTTAGTTAAGAAAAATTTCTGAACTAATCTGATTTTTCCTGATTTTTGAAGACTGATTTTGGGTGGATAGTGACCTGGACACGTCAATAGACGATCTAGGAGTGATTTAGAGTCCGTATGTGCGGTCAGGATCGAGTACAGACTCGATCAACGCGTTCGTTTTTAATGAATTTTTCCGAACGGTGAAATCGGGAGACACTAAGACTGTTTCTAAATTTTTGCGCACCCTCCTAGGTTGTGACATGTCAGCGTACGTAGTGGGGATATAACTCAGGTCTGGTTTTAATCAAAATTATGCTCTGATACCAACTTGTAACGCCCTGAAAATCGGGGGTCGAGTATGAACTCAACTCCCGAGTTCCAATGCATCACTTATGCAACATACACAATGATGGTTAAATGTTGTCTGAGTTAGAGCAATAAACATGAATGAGATTATACCAAAACAGTAAATCATACTCCAGTTCAATTGTATAAAGGCAAGCGGAAGACTGAAATTTTATATTCGAAGTATGTAAAGTAACAAAATCTTGTGAACTCCAGAGTATGAGTACTAACTGAGTACCAATATACATGTATTGTTTCTAAGTCAAAAATTCAAAATACAATCCCATAGATAAGCCCTGGAATCCCCGCGATGCAGTCGGCCTAAGCATAGCCGTCAGAGTACTGCATAAAGGAGAACTCATCCTGATCCTCCTCGAAGTCGGGCTCCGGTTCCTGAACCGAGGCACCATCTATACCTGTGACAAAATCTGGTGGGTGTTGTAAACACCGTCCCGTAACGTGGGAGTGAGTAGCTAACTCAGTGGAACAATAAATCATAAGTTAACATGTTATCAATTCAATCAAGCAGTAATGATAAAGTAGTACAAATCAAACAATTCTAACTACTCTTATTAAGTGCGAAAATGAAATGACATGATGCTGTATGCCCTTGCCAAACCACCCTCAAGCGACATCATCTTACGTTCGTGAATGCTTAACTCCCTCAGTGCGCCACATCTACTAAGCACATGCGGTGTGATGATGATCATGATTACCGAGTTATTATTAGTCCATTTCAAACAGCAGTATTGGGAAACTAAGGTACCTCCCTTGTATCATTCCCAAACACGATCCATTCTAGGGTCGTCAATCCTAGCTATTCTCATACGATATTATGGTTTGAGAAGCGTAGTGAAGGCATCGCAAAGGGCTCGTCACCCGTCAGCGCGGATACAGATCTCACCGTATGCGGCTCAATTGCTGGCCGTCAGCTCAAGTACAGGTCTCACCGTACTTGGCTCAATCACTAGCCGTCAGCTCGAGTACAGGTCTCACCTTACTCGGCTCAACTCATACTCTAGTTGCTGTGAAAGACTCGTCGCCAATCACAGACACTTAGAGTATACTCGAAGATACTACGGAGGACTCGTCGCCCGTCAGCACGAGCACAGGTCTCACCGTACTCGGCTCTCGCCGTAAGTATTGACAGCTCGAATACAGTGTCCCATACCACCGTATTCGGCTCACGAGTTTAGTTGCGCAATGGTCACTACGGGGAGGCACATGACCCCAGCGTAGGCCGACAGCTCGACCACGGTGTCCCATACCACCATGCCCGGCTCATGCGTCTTAGCGGATCGAGGTACCATGGTTAACGGGATCGCCACTGGTAAGTTTGGTACCCTAGGTTCAAGCAGTAGCGACCAAACATGGTGAACACACATATACACTTCGGTTTACTTGACGAGCCTGACTAGCTCGAGCGCACCACAAGTTAGGCGATATGGAGCGCAAAAGCACTCCGTGTGGCCAACCACTATCGCCAACCGAAGTACGACTCGGGTTCGCCAGACACATCCTTTGTGGCGACATGCATCTCAGCCACAATCTCAAGTCTGGTACCGAATGTTTGGACTATAGGCATAGTCCCAAACTCAAACAGTTCTCATCAATAGCATGTGGAGTAAAGCATGATAAACAAGCAATACAAGCATGTTAGCAGGCATGTTATAAAGCATGAAGTAAAGCATGAAGTAAAGCATGTTGTAAAGCATGTTGTAAAGCACTATACACATAGGGATACAATTACATACACATCACAAGTGAGTGGTTATAGCGAACCACCGCATGGAGGGGATCCTACATGTCTCTAAGGGAGTCGGGAATCCCATATCAGCACCTCTCTAAGGCACTAACACTTAAGCATTTACACACACAAGCATCTACACAAACACTTAGAATACACTATTCCAACATACATGATGTATGTTAGCAAAATACGTGTTAGGGCTGTCCCTTCACCACGTGAGTATTTTACCCATGTATATCATAATCATACAGCAAATAATCATTACAATTGTATTTCCAAAATTCACACATATGCGGTATTTCTAGAATACACAATTTCAACATACTAGGCATTTACAAGCGAACATGTATTTCAGCGATTCCTTTCGCCAAACTAGTATTTTATCCATATATTATATAATCATACATTAAATAAACATGTCAAACATTTTTCTGAAAAAAATACGTATACGGTATTTCTACGTATACCTAGAGTATGTGAAATTTCATATTCTACAACGTTAATCGAAACAGGAAACGGAAAGCACTTTGTACATGTGCATTTACATGCAGATCATGAATCTATCATTATCTGACATTGAAAGCGTTGAAAACCGTAACTTATACACTTAAAGTCCTCACCTTTGCCCTTGGAATCACAACGAATCAGCAAGGGTTGTTGAGCTTCCGTATACGGGAGTTTTCTAGCCTAAAGAGCGGAATCGGTTAGCCTTTACATAACCTACAACGAACTTACATCAAATCAGACCTAGGGTTAGGGTTTCTTACCTTCAAACGGAATGGATACCGCCGAGAAAACACCTGGAAAGGAGCGGTGTAGGCCGTGCGACAACCGAAAGCAGTAGGAGGAAGATCACCCACAAATTCCAAGCTCTTCTCTCTCTTTTCTCTCTCTCTCTCTAGGGTTTTATCCCAAATTCATATGGCTGTGAGAGGGGCTGTTCTAAGCTCCTTTTATAGCCAAAAACATTCCCAAAATAGACTCAGGTTCAAGGGTTACTGCTAATATAGGATATTTGTCACTTTTCCAGCTCAAAAGAGAGGTTCTGGTAGCCCTCCTTGAGCCAAACGTCAGACTTAAGCTCATCACCTATGGATCTATGTGGGATTACGTTTTCGACTCGATCGGATTCCCAGATCGCACGTAGCGGACCACTTTCAGTTCAACGGTCAGTGGGCCACGATCAGAAATTCCAAGTACATGTAAATGTTCCTGAAATTTTTCTTAATCCGAGGGTGTAATTTGGTCGGATTCTGACGGTCAGGTTGCTTAATACTGACGCGCAAGCGAAAGGTGCCAGATCACTATTCCTGATATTTATTTTGGGATGGGAATAGTGTTTTTCACACACCCTCGCTCCGGATCGAAACGAATGGCCGTGGGACATCGGTTGGACCTGATTTTTGAGATGATTGTCAAGCCCAGTGAGGCGGTCCTAGTTCCTTAGCTTCGTGTTAATCGGACTCCCGATGTGCGATCTAGACCTAATACGAAGTTTCGTTTCATTCCCGAGAGCAGCCGGGAAATGAGTTTGGTTCTAAACTTTAGGGTAACCTAGAGTCACTTGTTTTGCAAGTTTTGGGTCTTGCAGATCGTATTTAAAGCGATCCCAACGGATCACATGGCTAAACGAGTTTAGCACTTAGTTAACTTTGTTAACTTTCTAAAGGATTTAATCCTAATTAATTTCTGGTCGAGGTGGTACTCGAGCCAACGTATGGAAATTTACGGGTCATTACAATCAAATAGGGAGATTAAATAGATTCTTGAGAAAATAATTAAATCGGATCGCAAGGATTGGTGACTTTGATTAATCGAAGCGTTGTGGGCTTACCGTACAATGTACAAAACCCTAATTGGTATGTCACCTTATAGACTTGTCTATGGGAAGGCTTGCCACTTGCTTGTAGAGTTGAAATATAAAGCGTATTAGGCTATAAAAAATTTCAACTTCAATCACAACAAGTTGACTCACTGTGCAAGTTATAACTTAATGAACTTGAAGAAATTTGGAATGAGGCTTATGAGAACTCTCGGATATACAAGGACTGGATGAAGGTATTCCATGACAAGAACATTCTTCAAAAAACTTTTGAATCAAACTAGAAAGTCCTTCTGTATAACTCGAGAATTCATTTTTTTTCCTGAAAAACTAAGATCTCGTTAGACTGACGCCTTTAAAGTTAAAATGTTTTGTCCTCATAAGTTTACCGAGATAGAAAATCCGGTGAATGGTAACATCTTCAAAGTGAACAGTCATTGCCTTAAATCATTTGCTGAGAAATTTGATTCAGAGGATATGTCCATCCCTCTGAAAAATCCTGTCTATCAGTATTGACATTCTAGTCTGATGGAGGTCCATCTATTCATTTATTGCTTTCTTAGGATTAGGATAGAATAGTTTAGGTTTTGTTTAGTTTGTTTTTATCTAGAGTAAAACCTCCTTTAAATGTAGTTTGTTTTTATCTAGAGTAAAACCTCCTTTAAATGGTGGAGACTCCATGTCATCGTAATTATCTTCTTCAGGTTTTCTCTATATTACTCATTTCGCTTTTATTTTCATTATCTCATGTTAGATAATGAGACAATGAAGATTGAGGACAATGAAGATTTTAGGTTGGGGTGAGATTAGATGGAACTAATCAATATTTTCTTAGTTTTTGAGCAAAAATTTTTTTTAAAAAATAAATAATATATTTTCAAAGTTTTAAACTCTTTTTGAAGATTAATATCCTGTATATTTGAATATACTGTAAAATGATAAGATATAAAGTAATTTTTGAAAGCCTAAAGTCTTGTTTATTAGTAAATTTTTTAACAAAGTTTTTTTTTTTTTTTAAATGAATTGATTGATATAAAGTTTAAATATCAATTGAGTCTAATTCGCAATTCACATTTAACTAATATGTAACGCCCTGAAAATCGGGGGTCGAGTGTAACTCAACTCCCGAGTTCCAATGCATCACTTATGCAACATGTTTAATGATATTTGAATGTTGTCTGTGTTAGAGCAGTAAACATGAATGAGATTATACCAAAGCAGTAATTCATACTCCAGATCAACTGTATAAAAGCAAGCGGAAGACTGAACTGTATATATATGTATGTAAAGAAACAAAATAAACGATTCATTCTCCAGAGTATGAATCCATCTGAGTCCATATACATTTCTGTTTATAATCAAAAAGTCAAAAATAACTAGGTACAATCCTGTGGAACCCATCGATCCTGGCAACCTAGTCGAAGCCGCCAGCGAACTGCATATACGAGAACTCCTCCTGGTCCTCGTCATAATCGGCTCCGCCTCCAGAATAGTCGGATCGCTAAACCTGAGACAGAGTCTGGTTGGTGTGCGCAACACCGTCCCGTAACGTGGGAGTGAGTAGCTAACTCAGTGGAACGATAAGGCATAAGTTATCATGTTCTCAATACAGTCAAGCAGTAATGATAAAGCAGTAAATCAAACACTCCTAGTTACTCTGATTAATGCAAGTATGAATGCAGGTATGATGGATGCCCTCACCGACATACTCCCTCAGGCGACACCATCTCACGTTCGCGCATGCTTACATCCCACAGTGCTCCACATCTTCCAGGCACATGCGATGTATGATGAGCATGATTACCGAGTTTTTAATTAGTTCATTTCAAACAGCAGGATTGGAAAACTAAGGTACCTCCCTTGTATCATTTCCAAACATGATCCAATCTAGGGTCGTCAGTCCTAGTTAATATCAGACGATGGTGTGTTTTCTAGGTCACTACAGAGGCTGTCAGGGCTGTTACGCACAAAGGTTGCACCACTCCCCCATCACCCCTTAAACGATTCATCACTATACGTAAAACAGCCTAGTTCATACTCTATATATCGCGCAAACCCTAAGGCACGCCGCAACTTCGAGATATGCTCGCGGTCACTACAAAGGGCCGCTGTGGTCATTACGCACAAAGGTTGCACCACTCCCCCATCACCTTATCAATGTAGGCCGACAGCGCGAATATAGTGTCCCATACCACCATAATCGGCTCACGAGTTGAGTTGCTCACTGGTCACTACGGGGAGGCACGTAGCCCTAGCGTAGGCCGACAGCTCGACCACGGTGTCCCATACCACCATGCCCGGCTCATGAGTCTTAGCGGATCGAGGTACCATGGTTAACGGGATTTTCACTGGTAAGTTTGGTACCCTAGGTTCAAGCATTAATGACCAAACATGGTGAACATACATAAGGCACACGGTTTACTTGATGTGTTCGGCTAGCTCGAGCGCACAACAAGTTGGGCGATATGAAGCGCAGAAGCACCTCGTGTGGCCAACTACTATCGCCAACCGAAGTACGACACGGGTTCGCCAACACATCATGCGTGGCGGAACGAATCCCAACCACATCTTCAAGTCTGATACCGGATGCCTGGACTATGAACATAGTCCCAAGCTCAGTCAAGTCCTAACCATAGCATATGAAATACGGCATGATACATGGTAATTCAAGGACACTAGGAATCATGTTACAAAGCATATCATGAAACATGGTAATAAACAAATTACAAAGCATGTTCAAAAGCATGTTATAAAACATTTATGCAAATAGGGATACAAATACTTAGAGTTCATAGGTGAGTGGTTAGAGTGAACAACCACATGGAGAGTGTCATATGTGACTCTAAGGTAGCGGAGAATCCCATCTCAGCACCTACCTAAGGTTCTAACACTTAAGCACTTACACTCACAAGTGATTTCACCAACACTTGGAATGCACTATTTCAACATACATGACGTATGTTAGAGAAATGTGTACTAGGATTGTCCCTTCACCAAATTAGTATTTTATACATATACATCATATTCATACAGCAATTAAACATGGCAATCACATCAGCAAATTTTATACGTATAGGGTACTTCCTCGTATACCCAATTTCGACATACATAGTGTTTACAAAGGAACATAGATTGCGGCGATTCCTTTCGCCAAACTAGTATTTTAATCATGTATTGTATAATCATACATTAAATAAATATGTCAAACATTATTCCAAAAGAAATACGTATACGGTATTTCTAAAATACGTAATTTCAACATACGGCGCATTTACAAGTGAACATATATTTTGGCGATTCCTTTCGCCAAACTAGTAATTTATTCATATATTATATGATCATACATTAAATAAACATGTCAAACATTTATCCAAAAAAAATACGTATACGGTATTTCTACGTATACCTAGAATATGTGAAATTCCATATTTCACAACGTTAATCGAAACAGGAAACGGAAAGCACTTTGTACATGTGCAATTGCAAGCAGATCATGAATCTACCATTATCTGACATTGAAAGCGTTGAAAACCGTAACTTATACACTTAAAGTCCTCACCTTTGCCTTTGGAAACGAAACGAATCAGCAAGGGTAGTAGAACTTCCGTCTACGGGAGATTTCTAGCCTAAAGAGCGGAATCGGTTAGTCGGTACACATCCCACATCGATCCCACTTCAAATCAGACCTAGGGTTAGGGTTTCTTACCTTCAAATGGGACGGAAAATGCCGGAAAAATGCCTAGAATAGGGCGGTGTAGGCCGTGTAACAAACCAAAGCAGGAGGAGGGAAATCGGCAACAATCTCCAAGTCTTTCTCTCTCTTTTCTCTCTCTCCCTCTAGGGTTTTCTCCAAAATTCGTATGGCTGTGAGAGGGGCTGTTCTAAGCTCCTTTTATAGCCACAAACATTACGAAATTAGACTCAGGTTCAAGGGGTACTGCTAATATAGGATTTTCGTCGCTTTTCCAAATTTCAAAAGGGAAGTTCGTGGCCCTCCTTGAACCAAACGTCGACTTAAGCTCACCATCGATGGATCTACGTGGGATTACGTTTTTGACTCGATCGGATACCCGATCGCACGTGGCGGACCACTTTCGATTCGGCGACAAATGGGCCACGATCGAAATTCCAAGTACATGTAAATGTTCTGAAATTTTTCTTAATCCGAGGGTGTAATTTGGTGCGATTCGACGGTCGGGTTGCTTATCTTGACGCGTCAACGAATGATGCGATCACTATTCCAGATATTTATTTTTGGATGGGAATAGTGTTTTCACACTCCCTCGCTCTGAATCGAAACGAATGACCATGGAACATCGGATGGAGCTGATTTTTGAGATGATTGTTAAGCCCAGTGGGGCGGTCCTAGTTCCTTAGCTTCAGGTTAATCGGACTCCCGATGTGCGATCTAGACCTAATACGATGTTTCGTTTCATTCCCGAGAGCAGACGGGAAATGAGTTTGATTCTAAACTTTAGGGTAACCTAGCGTCAATGATTCTGCAAGTTTTGGGTCTTGCAGATCGTATTTAAAGCGATCCTAACGGATTTCATGGCTAATTGAGTTTAGTACTTAGTTAACTTTGTTAAATTTCTAAAGGATTTAATCCTACGTGATTTCTGGTCGAGGTGGTACTCGACCCAATGTACGAAAATTTTCAGGTCGTTACATAATATTTTATAAAGTTAGCTTAAAAACTTATAAATGTTTAGCTTGATGATTACTTAAGAGTATTAGGAACCAAGTCTTGAGAGCCCTATCTACCTTGGTATGAAAAGAAGAAAAATGACTAGTTAAAAAATAGTTGGAATTGAAAATGGCTACCTATTGTATGTGCCTAAATGAGAAAACAACAAAGGAAAGAAGAAAAGAAAGAAGAGGCGATAGTATGAAAGTTGTCGATGAAAAAAAAATGTTGGAAAAATAAGTGCAAAATGATATAGGTTCAGAATCAGTAACTTGTGTTGATCTGACCACTTTGAGGTAATTATCATAGTTAAAACTATAGAGAGAAGTCTAACTCTTATGGATTATAAGTTGGAATACTGTGAGACCCGTATCCTAGTCCGTACCATTCCGTAGGCTTCCGCGGTCCTCCCGGTCGAATTCCGGCAACCCGTGACTTGTAATCGGCATTTACGCGTGACCCTAAGTCGCATCCTATTGATCTGAATCGGCTTGGCCTGAGACTTTTACCCTTGAGATTCAATTATCGCTGCGGTTCCAGCGCTGCATCTCGCAAGCCGATACGATGCCCAGGCCAAAAGATATGGGCCCGCGTTCATTTCAAGGAAAACGCCGCGCGTTGCAAATACCGAGGGAATCTCTACGATACATCACATTAATCCATCAATCAAGTCAAGTACAAGCAATCATCCCCCTCTTACACCACCCTTACCTAAAGTCAACTCTCTCTCTCTCTCTCTCTCTCTCACCCATCTCTCTCTCATCCAAAATTTAACCAAACCCATCCCTTCCTTACACCAATCCCATCTCTTTTCATCCATCAGTTCTCTCTCTCTCTCTCTCTCTCTCTCTCTCTCTCATTTTCTCCATTTTTCAAGTAAGCAACCCACCGTCCAAGCTAGCTTCATGGGAGAAAAGCTAGTGCGGCCCACCTTCCTACCATTCAATCCCACCCTCCAAAGATCATCTTGACCATTAAATCGCATCCCTTGAAGCTCTAGAACGCATTGGTGGAAAAAGGAAGAGAGATCAAAGGTGGGTGTTCATCATCTCAATTTTGATGATTTTAGGGCCCACATATGGTGGGACCCATCTTGATGTATGCATTGTATAGGGAGGGCCCATAGTGGCGGGGTCCCTCCCCTTCACATATTTCTTCCTCTCTCCTTCTCTCTCTTCTTTCATTTTTATGTGGATGATGAGGTGTGTGGCCCACCTATGAAGTATGTATCATGTCCATGCCGTCCATGGCTTGGGCCTACTTTACTAGACCGTCCAGCAGACGGGATTACTGCCCGTCCATTTGGACAGGCCTGGATGAAAGAAGCTACAAATATCAACCTGCTTCAAAGTAGTGGGCCACGTATATGTGGACCCCACTATGTGTACATGGGTTATTCAGGCCGTCCATACCATGGGTCCCACATGATGCATGTGTTCAATCTATACCGTCCAGGGGCCAGGGTGGTGGTGCCTTCTTGGACACACGTGTGGCATCCACACCATCCAGTAAGGACGGTGAGATCCACCGTGATATATGTATTGTATTCATGCTTCTTAGCAGCGTGGGCCCCACACATGTGTGGTCTTCACTGTGACGTATGAGTCTGGGACCCACCTCTGGCGTAATTGCCATCATAACCGTACAGGTCATGTGGGCCACCATGTTGTATGTGTTATATCCAAACCGTCCATCTGCTGTCTGGACGGTGCAGATGTGGGACGCACGCAATGTATCTGATATCCAAGCTGTTTATCCCTTTTTTAAGACGGTGGGACCCACCCGCACGTGTTGCACATGTGGGGTGGGACCCCACCTTGATATATATATATATATATATATATTTTATATACACACCGTCCATCTGGATGGTGTTGTGAGAGGCCGATGTGATGTAAGGGTCCGATCCACACCGTCCAGCACACTGGACGGTGGGACCCACCCCATGTATGTGTTGTATATCTAGTCCATCATCCCTGGACGGTATTGTTTGGGGCCCACCTTAATGTCATGTTGCATGTCTGCACCATCCATGGGAAGCATAGTGATGTACGTGTTTCATCCCTGCCATTCAGCCCACATACGTGGATCTCACCATAATGTAACCTTTGTATCTACCTCACCCACTTTGCACGTGTGCTACATCTAGCACGTGGGGCCATGATGTATGTTCTTCCAGCCATGCATCTGCAATGGTACAGATAAACACCAACCATGAAGTATGTGTTATATACCTACTGTTCATCCGTTTAGGGCCTTGGGCTGTCCATGAGGCCCACCATAATATATATGTTTTATCCTTACGATCCATCAATTTTCGGGCCAGTGGGATGTGGCCCAATGCGACGTTTATGAGGCCCCATTCGTGCGGCCCGTTGATGCAGCCCACTTGACGTTTATGAGGTCCATTGGTGTGGCCCATTGATGCAGCCCACTTGTTGTATATGAGGCTCATTAGTACGGCCCATTAATGTAGCTCACTTGTTGTATATTGAGGCCCATTGGTGCGGCCTATTGATGTGGCCCACTTGATGTATATTGAGGCCCATGGGTTACGACCCATCATGATGTATATTGAGGCCCATGGGTCATAGCCCATTGTGATGTATTTGGGGCCCATGGGTCTTGGCCCATGGTGATGTATATTAGGCCTGTATGAGCGGCCCATTATGATATATTTCTAGGCCATGCATTGAGGATCATTGTGATGTATTTTTGACTCGTATGATGAGGCCCATTGTGATGTATTTTCGATCCATTTGGTAAGGCCCAATGAGATGTATTTTCTGGCCCATGTATTGCGGCCCAACTGACAAATATGGGGCCCATGTATTGCCGCCCATGTGATGCTTATGCGGCCCATAGTGATGTGTATTAGGTCCTTGTGTGAGGCCATTGGCTCACGATACATTTGGCTCTATGTGGGCCACTCCTTGGGAGCAATGATGGTTAAATGTCCACATTGATGGGCGATGATGGTTAAATGTCCATATTGTGACCTTCCCTTAGGCGCTTTGTTAGGCCGATTTTGATTGTTGGGGCCGATTATCGTTACCAATTACGAGTATATCATCCGATACTGATTATGAGCATATGACAACATAGCATCATGATACATGCCCATATGCATCATCCGCATGTTCGTTATGAGATGTGGTTGACCATTGCGTATGTCATTGGGCAGGTTGTTATAAGACTTCCAGATAGGCGGAGATTGTCTCACATGAGCACACGATATGCGTAGGATTGATGCATGACTGGATTGTATGATTCATGCATCTTACATTGTGTGTTGTGATTATTGTACGCCCTAGCGACATCAGGGCCGTAGCCTCCACAGTCATGTCGTGGATGGCCAGTTGGGACACCGAAAATCTGTTACTAGTATCGAGTCGCCATAGATAGCCCTGGGTGAAAATCCCTAAACCCTCTTGGTACCAGTGGATACTCCAACGTCTAAACCGAGTGGATTACATGAGCGCCCGAGTGCCGAATACTAGTAGGTCGTGTCTCCCACTGTGTTGTGGTCGGTCTGAAGGGGGTGTGACCTTATCTGCTCGATTCGTAGTGGGCAAAACTAGGCTGAGTTTGACCAACTCATAAATGGGTCCGCTATCAACATGCAGGGTATGTATTGGCTGACTACTAGCCAGGTGGATAGTGAGTCTCTTCCACTCACTTGGTTGTGTGCTATGGGGTAGCAATCTAGTTAGGAGTGTACTAGACCCTGGTGATGATTCCAGAGATGTACAATATTGATACGTGGACTAATTGAGCAAGAGTTGCATACTCATTCATTCATTCATTCACCATCCACTCGGGCTGGTGGTGCGCAACTAATTGTTGTATACCTTTACAATGATAAGGATTTCGGTTGAGGCGCACGACTAACCTGAGGTCAGGGGTTTACCACATTGAGTTTAGCTATCCAAATTTAGGTATGTGACTGTTTTGGATAGAAGTCCCTTATGATGGACCCCATAGCCTGCGACACTACGTACTATCATCCTGACTTCACTTTAGCTTAGTCTATTACATTGCATTCGCAACATTTAGCATTTTGGGTTAATATGTTTCTACATTTATATGGCTTAGATGAGGTTGATGGTATTCGTGGCTCGTTAGGATTTGTATATTGTATTACATCTTCAACATTTAATATTTGACTCATTATGATTTGCATTTCGTACTCTGATATTGTATGACTCATGAACTGGTCAGTATTTCCGCTTACTCTGATATCGTATGATTCATGATCTTGCCAGCATTTTCGATATTGTATGATTATGACGTTGTATTGAATACTTGACACTTACCTTGTGCACACACTTACACCACCCCCTAAGCTTTCTATGAGCTTATGCATGATAGATGCGTGCAGGTGGCGTTAGGTTGCAGCAGCGTTGAGCATGGAGCGTGCAGTGGTCTTCTAGAGCTTGATTTTTAATATATGTATTTCCCTTTCAACACTATAATCAACTGTTTATATTAGTGGATATGTGATGATGATGTTGCCTTTGTGATTTAGGTAAACTTGTGGTTATGCTTCTTATGAGACAAATGTACGTTGAAAAATCCTCCTTGTAGGATCCCAAGATCGGAATCTGGCGTATACGCACTGGGAGCTGAGAATGCGGTACTACGGAGGCTGTCGGCATAGGATTCGGCAATTGAAAATTTCGTGAGCCCAGTTTTCGAGTTTGGGCCGTAACAAATACACTAAGCACATAAGGAACTGATGTTTAGTTACATTCTATTAATTAATTGATGAAGGAGAATTTGGTTTAATGGTTTATTAGTGATATTAGGTTCTAGACTGAAAATATTTTATCGTTGTATCTTTAAATTTTACCTACATTTGCATAAGATTACACAGAATGTTGTTTTTCAGAAAGAGATTTGAAATTTGGGTTTAAAGATTGATTTTTTTTTCCGCATGTTTTGCTTGAGACTAGCAAAACGGTGAATAGGGGTGCATTAAGTGTGAAATATTGTATATTTTTTCCTTGTTGTGTATTGGTTTTATTAGCATAAATGCCTTTAATTGATCTATTTACGCATGGTTTTGCTATGCAATGTGATTTGGAGAGCTAAGATGAAAAGAATGATTAAAGAAAATATTTAATGCTCAAAGAAGGACTAAGTAAAGATTTGAAGATTTGGAGCTGATTAATGAAGTTTTCAAGTGTCAAATCCAAGAAAACCAAGTGAAAAAGAGAGAGAAAAGGCTGGCAAAATCTATTCACAACCCCAAGTGTAGTGTCTCGATGTAGTAATAATCTCAGTAAGACCAAGGTCGAATCCACATGGACTAATCTTGTGCGTATTATGAAAGTAAATAGAATTAGAACTAGAAGAAAATCTAAAACTAAATCTAAAATTATTTGAAAGAGTAATTGTAACTTTTTAATTGAAACTTGTGAATTTAAAGGTGGGAACTAAGGTGCCAAGGATCCACTTATAGCTCTTGGGATGCTTGTAACGTCCTGGATTTTCACTATTTTGGATTTGTAAAAAATCCTTAATTTTTTTTTATAACTAGCCACGTCATCACTTGTGGACCATTGACGCTTGAGGTGAGCTTACACGTGGCTGGTACCGATAAAGAACTGTATAAATAAGATTGATCAACCATAGAAAATAAATGAACCCAACTAATCACTTAAACATCAAGTTTATCCTCATGATTGTTCACATAGGGCCTAAATCTAACCGATCTACCATTGATTAAAAACAGCCCCTGGACCGTAGTACATGCACCATACTCAACTTAGAGATGAAACAGATATATTTAGGGGGACCTAGGGGGTCCCACGGAGTGAAAACACAAACCCTAGGGGGGTGGCCATCACTGAATGGTGGCGCACCGCTGAAGGCTCTAGAGGAGCGCGACAGCACCGCCACGACGGCGGAGCACCGCCGCCAGCCCGACCATGTGGGTCCCTCCCACGTGTGGGGGTCTACCCCTTTCCAACTCATTTTTACTCTCCCAAAACCCTCCTAAACCCTCCTTCACTCTCAGATATACCCGAAGCCGAGTCAGATAAGGCCCGGATCTTGACTAAAGGACCAAATCAACCCTGTTACTCTTTTAGCCTAAAACTAACGGTTTAGATTAATCATGATTAAATATCCACTTTCACTAATTATAAATAGGCCACACTATGAACATAGTTAATCCAAACCCTAATCATTGCCCACGAGAAATCTCAATACCTAATTCATTCTAGAAATGCCCTGATTTTCCGAACAAGTTCTAGACCGCTCGTTAGTGGGCCACTACTTCCGAAACTATAGAATAATGTCTGTCTCACTAGGCTTGACGCCTATCATGGGAGTTGGACCTAGGTAGTGTCCAGAACCGCTCAACTTGAGCCAAGGGACGAGTGCATGAGAAGTGCAAATACCTTAAAGGAAGAAGCTGAAACTTAGGTGAATTGGGTCGTCCACTCTTACGCAAAGTTGAGAATTTTGGACCGTCAGTTTACGACCAAACTTCACATGTAGAGTAATGATATTTATCCACACGTATTCATATAGCCGCGGCCCTGATCGACCATCGGTGACTGTCGAACAGACTTCTGATCATACCCGTCGATCAGTGCATCTAAATGGTGGGCCGATCATATCCATACATAGATCATCATTAGGGCTAACTATCCTATGGTGTATATCGACATGTACACCCTATAATGGGCCCTAGAGGTTAGAAAAACCCTCCTATAGGGCTCGTATAGTAAAAACTCAGCCATTGGGGCCATTTACACCAAATCTGACACTATATAAGGGCCTCTTTTGGGCACCCCCTCCTCCCATACGAATTTCATACCCTAGCTTGGGTGAGGGAGAAGAGAAAGAGAAAGAGAGAGATGGAGAGAAAAGAAAGAGAAAGAGAAAGAGAATAGAGGGTGTGTGTATTTGAGTGATAGAAATCTTGGTGCTTGTAGGGTTAGTACTTTTTCAACCAAACATTTGGCTACTACCAAACCTCCACCAAATATACCCATGCTAAGAATCAGAGGTAAAAATTATATCTTACCCTTCGATTAAGCAACTTAGTGTAGATTTCTAGTCATTAATTATGTCTTCTTGATTTTGATTTAGGAATTGATGACTTTTCCCAAATCTCCAACCCTAGGAGCTCAAAATCGGAGATTTCTTCTTATAGGTGCAGACCATTGTTTTTAGGTTTTCATTTATCGACCCTTGAGGGTCTCAGTTAATGATTAAATACTTATAGATGAATTTGTGCATGCTAATATGTTGACAATTTGATTTTTCTTTATAATATATGTTATTGGTTGCATATGGATGTCTACGTGTTTGATAAAATGTCTAGGTGATTGAATGTGTTGTTTCATGGATGCTCATATGCTTGATTGAATGGCCAACTAAATATGTTATTTTGTTGATACCCACATATTTGATAAAATGCCTAAGTAGATGTGTTGTTCCATTGATGCTCACATGTTCGATGAAATGCTTGAATGATGGAATGTATTGCTTTTTCGATGCTCATGTGCTTGATTTAATACTTAAGTATTATATTACTTTATGCATGCTCACATGTTTGATTGAATGCCTTAGTGAGCTTAGTATCCTAAATATGCTTACGTGTTCAATGAAATGCCTATGTGGTTATGTCGTTGAATCTATGTTGATGGCATGACGAATTGCTAAGTTTGTAGTGATGCTTAGGTTGCCTATAACATTGGATTGGTCGGTAAATCGCCCAAATCAATGGGTGGCTCGAGTTAGGGCGGCCACCTTAGGCTTGTTCGATAGACCCAGGTTGAACACGGACGACTGATAGTAGTTGGACTAAATGGGCTGCTTGCACTCAATGTCGGTTGTGTCGTGGTTCTCCCAAGTCAATCAAATTAGTCCACTAGCCGACTGATCATGTATGTTTACAATGCATGACATGACTAAATAGAATCTAGGATACTCCGTTCCCAATGGATGTGTTAATTAATAACCGTTAGTGTGATATGATCCTATTAAGACTCATGAACTGAGCAAGGTGGTATGAGACACCGTGTCTGAACTATCGGCCTACGCTGGGGTGACGAGCCTCCCCGTAGTGACCAGTGAGTAACTAAGACTCATGAGCTATGCACGGTGGTATGGGACACCGTGTCCGAGCTGTCGGTCTATTCTGGGGTGACGAGCCTCCCCATAGTGACTAGTGAGCGCTGATGGAGGTGATATATCATTGTTCGAACGGCTCCCGTCAAATTACTCGGTCGATGGTTGCATGCTAGAGTACTGTTTGAATGACCCGGGCGTGAATGGAATTGGGTGACGAGCCCTTTTCCTTTATGTGTTTTGGTTTCATGTGACAAGACCACACCTCGAAACTAAGTGATCATACCCGGTATTGGGTGATGATTCATACCGGGTTGATCCTCATAGATTTAGGTATCATACCATGTAACGCCCTGAATTTCGAGGGTCGAGCAAAGTTATACTCCCGAGATCCAACACATCACTTATGCAACATGGATAATGATGTTTAGATTTTGTCCATATCGATGCATTAAACATGAGTGAGATTATACTAAAACAACATATCATACTCCAGATGTAATCAAATTGAGCAAGTGAAAGACTGAAACATATATATATCTGAATAGGTAAATGTTTTACGACCTCCAGAGTATGATTATGTAGTCGGGCTGAATATGTACATGTATTATTTCAAAATAGACAAAATATTAAAATGCAAGTGTCCAACTAATCCATGTATCCCTGTAATCCCATCGAAGCGGCACGAGGTCTGCGTAGACTTGCTAGAGAGCTGAACATAGGAGAACTCTTCCTCCTTATCTATGATGCCCAACTCTGCTGCATATACATCCTCATCACCTGCATCTATAACAAAGTCTGGTTGGTGTTTTAAAACACCGTCCTAGAGTGGGAGTGAGTGATCAACTCAGTGGTACTATAAGGTAAAGGTTAACATGTTATCAATTCAATCAAGCAGTAATAATAAAGCAATACAACAAGCATTTCCTAACTACTCTTATTAATGCAGGGGTGATATGCAGTAATGATGCATGCCCTCTCACGAAGCTCCCTCAAAATCAACTCTGTCAACCATTCGCGCATGGCAAACTCCCTAAACGTGCAACTTCCTCGCCAAAGCACGTGTAATGCGGTGCATGGTCGTGTTAGCCAAGTACTTAATTAGGCTTATTCATACAGTAGATTTGGGAAGCTAAGGTACCTCCTTTTATATCATTTACCCAAACTGAAGGATCCATCTAGGGTCGTCAATCCTAGTTAACCACATATGATAGGCAAGTTGTAGGGTATCACTCCTAATGAAAAACAGTGGATAGGAAAATTCACGAGGTTATATTCGCGGTCATTACGGGGAGGCTCGTCACCTCAGTGCAGGCCGACAGCTTGAATACAGTGTCCCATATCACCATATTTGGATCACGAGTTTGGGTTGCTCACTGGTCACTACGGGGAGGCTCGTCACCCAACATAGGCCGATAGTTCAACCACGGTGTCCCATACCACCATGCCCGGCTCATGAGTCGTAGCGGATCGTGGTACCATGGTTGAAGCGGGTCTGTACATTGGTAAGTGGTACCTTAGATTTAAGCAGTAATGTCCGTACATGGTAAACACACAATAGGCTCATCGGTTTATTAGACGAGTTTGATTGGTATGGGTGCATGCCGAATTAGTCGACATGGAGTGCGTAAGCACTCCCCGTGGCTTAGCCACTGCTGATAATCGTCGTACGACCCGGATTCACTGAACGTATCAAACGTGGCGAGATGAATTCAGCCACTCAACGGAAATCATTACCGATTGCCTGCACTACATTGCAGTCCCAATCTTACTCAGATGTAGCATGGAAATACATGTGAAAGTCATATCAGCATTTGACAAATACTTCAAATCAATATCTCATTTGAGCATTTCATCAAGCATATTGGACATGTTACCAAACATTGCATTTCATTCATAAATTGCGTAGTTGAAATTAAGATTATATGAAGGAACTATACATATGGGTAAGGTAATTAAGATTTCCATCTCAATACCCTTATTTAATACATTTCATCAACAATTTCTCATTTAAACATTTTATCAAACATTTAGACTACACATAACTAATTACATAGACTAGATTAGTTACGACATGAACTATAACAATTTATTACACAAAGAGATCGTGATACACACGACAAACATGAATCCTAGATCTATAGTCATGACAAGCACAAATCACAATTCATATTCATTCAAAGATTTCAACAAACACATGGAATGCATCATATATTCAAAATAGTTCACACTTGTATAATTTGTCGAAAACATCGTAATTAAGATCATATGGCAGCAATCAAGTCAGACATAAATCATTAGCTGACATTGAAAGCCTTGAAAATCATAACTATATGGGTGTATTCAAATCGTCCAGTGTCCAGGGACGTTGTACGTGTTCGAGCAGTGAAGTATGAACTGACAGCGTGGTACACAGATGTGTAAACCACCAAAATGTTAGCTTGATTCAACAGGTTTTGGGTGGGCCACTCATGTAGGCCCCACCTTGATGTATGAATTCAATCCATCTTGTCCATCCTATTTCCCAACTTATTTTAGGCATTGAGCCGAAAAATGAAGTTAATTCGATTTCCTGGCGGGCCATAGTATAGAAAACAATGATTTTTACCGTTCAAATCAGTTAGGACCCACCTTAATTTTTCTATCCGCCAAAACATATTGAATATTGGGCTTGTTTAGTTTTTCTTGAGCCATAAGATTCAGTGGATGGGGTAGATTCTCTTGATGCAGGTCCCACCTGTGAAAAACTGTAGAAAAACCTTATTTTATATATATATATATATATATATATATATATATATATATATATCTATTATATCATGCAGAGGTGTCTTCGCTGTGACGTCGAGAGGACGCGCAATGTGGTCTCCGTCTTACATTGTGGACGGACAGAGACAGCGGGGACCACGGACCCACTGTTGGCCCCACTGTGATGTGTGAGAACATCAACACCGTGCATTTGGTAGGCCCCCTTGGGGTAGTGGGCCACCCCAAAAATCAGCTGCATGTGCAACTCAGGTGTCCCACACGACAGAAATAGTGGGATTAAACGTCTGCCATTGAAACCTTTTTGTTGTCACAGAAGTTTTGGGTCAATATGAAATTTATTTTTCCTCTTTACCTGGGTCTGTGTGACCTTATTAACAGATTGGATGGGAGATAAACGTTATGGTGGGCCCCACGTGGGACCAACTGACGTTGTGTCAAACCCACACCATCCTCACTGAGTGGGACGGCTGGTGCACCTCACTCCAGCAACATAGCTACTGTAGTGGCTTCACCAAGTTCTGTGGGACCCACCTGTTTCACCCACGCCGTCCATCTATGGGAACCACCATGATGCATGTGTTGCATCCAAACCGTCCAACCATTTGGGATATCATTTTATGGCATGAGTAAAAGAATGGGTTAGATCTAATGCCCAAGCAGACCCCCACCATTGAAAATTAATGGGGACAGTGACATCCACCGTTCAAACTTCTAAGGGCCACAGTAGTTTCCAATTAAGCTGATATTTGATTTTCACTTCATTTATCTCTATGTTAACTTACGAATAGGTCGGATCTCAAAAATACATAACGATGGGCCTGACTTGATGTATATGAGGCCCATTGGTGCGGCCTATGGACGTGGTCCACTTGATGTATATGGGGCCCATTGGTGCAGCCGGTGGACACAGTCCACTTAATGTATATGGGGCCCATTGGTGCAGCCCATTGATGTGGCCCACTTGATGTATGGGGCACATGATGCGGCGTTGGTGATCGGGATTCATGTGAGTTTGATTTTTGGGTTTGGGGCGTGATAACCCTCGACTGGTCGAAGATCGCGTGAATTTAGAATCTGATGTTGTTGGAGTTCGAGTCAAAGTTTCCTCGACTGGTTGAGCAGGAGCCTCGACTGGTCCTACAGGAGTCAGGACTAGTGCTGTGAAAGCCAGGACTAGTCAAGCAGTAGCCAAGACTAGTTGAGGATCACGGAAATTTACTTCAAAACTTCAATTCTCTTCATTTTTGACTTGGTTTTCTTGGATCTTTGGCATGTGAATTCTTCATTCTTAGTCATCTGAGATCCAATCCTTAGCTTGGTGATTCTTGAGCGTTAAATCCATGCTTTTAGCATCCTTTTCAATCCAAGCTTTTAAATTCACCTTGCAACACAAACATGATTAAAATAGAATATTAAACATTATCATGTTCATAAAACCAAGTAATAAATGGAGTCTAATATGCAATATTTGACCCTCAACACTATACAACTAAAAGAAAACACTCTTTAAAAGTAATAACCAGTGATGATGAGAATGAAGAGTATGATAATATCTCCATTTGTAAACTTAAGTGGAAGAAACTTACAGAGTCTTGTGTAGCTCTAAGCTTCTCTTCTAGCAGTGACTGTGTTATATGAGTCATGGTTGTCTTGTTATAAGGGTCGTGGTTTACATGGGTCATAGTTGCCATGTTGCATAGGTCGTGGTTGTCATGTTATATGGGTCGTGGTTGTCATGTTATATGGGTTGTAGTTGTCATGGATCGTAGTTATCATGTTATGTAGGTCATGGTTGTTATGTTATATGGGTCGTGGTTGTCATAGATTGTAGTTATCATGTTATATAGGTTGTGGTTGTTATGTTATATGGGTCGCGGTTGTTGCATGTTCACTACGACCCATATAATATGACAACCACGACCTATACCTCATGACAACCACGACCCTTACCGCATTACAACCACTTGATGCGACCTATCTACTATACAGATATCGTTTGTACGATATCTACGTATGTCATGTACTAACTTTGATGGGCAGTAAGGATCTTACAACCACGACCCTTACCACATTACAATCACGACCCTCGTGGTTGTCATGTAATATGAGTCGTGGTTCTCATTTTCTGCTTCCAAATTGCATGACAACCACGACCCATACATGCACATAAGATCCTTACCGTCCATTAAAGATAGAAAAGTAACATACCTTTCCATACCAGAGCTAGCCTGGCATTTTTCGAATATGAGATGACTATTGATAGACTGCAAGAACAGGACATGTGGGCTATATGGGTTGTGGTTGTATGAGGTAAGAGTCGTGGTTGTCATGTTATATGGGTCGTGGTGGTTATATTATACGTGTCGTGGTTGTCATGTTATATAGGTCGTGATTGTCATGTTATATGTGTCGTAGTTGCCATATGGGTCGTGGTTTACATGGGTCGTAGTTGCCATATTATGTGGGTCGTGGTTTTCAAGATGCCTGGATCGTGGTTGTGGTTTTCAACGTGTTCACTTCCTTTTTTACCAAACCATTGGTATCATAACTTAAGGCTCACGATGGGGTGATCCGATCCATCCACCCTGTCGGCTAGCTCGATGTGGGCCCAAAAAGTCCTGACTTGGGTAGTATCCACTTCTATCCACATTGTCGGCTGATATTTGGGCCTTACCCCTAAAATGACACGACAAAAAGGATGGGCTGCATGAATTATAGACGGCATGGATTATAGATGATGTGGGCACCTTACTCCTAAAATGACATGGCATGGATGCCTTACCCCTAAAATGACACGGCAAAAAGGATGGGCGACATAGATTATGGAGGACATGGATGAAACACATAAGCATTGAGCACCAGCCATTGCCTGGTGGTGGGGGAGTAGCCAATCCGTCACTTTCTCGGGTGAGTAGCCACTTCATCTTTCCAGGACCGTACGACTTTTAAACCAAGGACAGGGGCATTTTTGTCCGAAACAATATCCTAAGCTTGTCAGAAGGCCACTCTTGAAATATATAGAACGTTGTAGCTTTCTAGATAATTTTTCCAAACTTCAAGGTCAATTAAGGCCAAAATCCCTTTTAAATTATGAGCATTTAACAAAGGGCGGTGTCCTACGATAACCCTGTTCTAAAAGACTTGCGCGTGGGCCCACGGCATCCAACTTGTTATGAAAGGTCACCCAATCGTGAAATTTGGATACCCAAAAATCAGAATGATCCACCCATCACATGGGCCACTATATGACCTGAGGTTGTTGGGTTGTCGTCAATTGTTTTTTTTTTTTTTTAAATTTTTATGTGGCCCACCTAATGGTCAGATAGGCGTGATATTCAGAGCATCGGTCATCATCACAAGGCTGACTTTTAATTCACAGGTTGGATGGAATAAAGGTAACATGGTTGGCCCACTCAAGCATAAGGATGTGAACAGGAAAGGTGAGTAAGCAGGTGAAAAACTTTTAGAGCGCGGGTGAATCACATCTGGTATAAGCTTTAGCGGAAAAGGACTTGCTGAAAAGGCCGGCCGGTTGAAATTGCCATTCTAATCAAGTCCGTTTTTTCGAATAGGCGCTCTCTTCATTGCTATTCAGCCATCCAAAGATGGCCGCTGAGATCTGCCCATTTTTGGATGGCCCATCTGTTTTACCGGAATGTTTCTGGGCATGAGCCAAAAATAAGCAAATCCAAAGCTCAAATGCACACATCACAAGAAACAGTGGCCTTAAAACTACCATCATTAAAAGATTTTTTCTTCCAAAAGCTCAGGAGATTGTTTATTTGTCATCTAACCCGGTCATAATGCCACACAGGCATAGAAAAGAGAAAAACACAAATATCAGCTTGATCCAAGACTTCTGTGGCCCCAAGAAGCTTTTAATGATAGGTGATCCAATCCCACCCTAGTGTGGCCCACTTGAGCTTTGAATCTGCCTCGTTGTTGTTTTTTTTTTTTTTTTTTTTTCTCATGCCCTAAAATCATCCAGCAGAACAGATGGACTGCATGGATAATACATATACATCATAGTGGCCACACATAAAATTTACACCCTTCTTAATTTAACATTAAGAGATCAAAAACATCAACATCTGCATTGGAAGTAGTGTTGGAATTGTACTGGTAAATAATTATTACATATATTTGTCTTGTGATTTAAAAAACAAACCCCTTTTAAGATAAATTAAAAATTGAGTTTATGCAATGTAATTTTAAGGACGCATTCTCGCCCATCATGCATGAATTTAACGTGGGAGGTACATGGATGCATACTGGCAAGAGGTAACCTTTCTTTGTTTAGGTTTACTTTTTTACAGGAATTTCTTTTTCCCTTTTTGGGCATTGGACATAGATACCTTACATTTTGCTCTGTTACCAATCCCCATACCTTTTTCTTATTTCTAAAAAGCTCTTGCCATTTTTTTTTTCATTAGTCGAAAACCCTTGAGACAATAAGCCATAAGAACCGTTAGTGTATTTTCATAGATCCCTCACATTTTGCTCAGTGGTTTGGCGTCCGAAGGTTTTTTTTTTTTTTTTAATTTTTTTTTATTTGTTTAGTGAGTGTTGACGTGGACCAATGATTTTTAGAGTATTAGGAATTCTCTGTTGACCCGGTAACAGAGGATCCGGACTCATTTTCATATAGATTGGTGTAGACAATTGACCAATGATATGGATCAATCAACATGGAGGACCCCACATGCGACCTATTGATCTCAGAATGTGTATTTATCTCCAACCATGCCAATAGTCTTGTTGTGGCAAAGATTTGGCAACATCGGATTGAATGATGCATATGCATTTTCATAAAGATTAGTATAGACAATTGACCAATGATATGGATCAATTAACATGGAGGACCCCACGAGTGACCTATTGATATAAGAATGTTATTTATGTCCAATCACGCAAATAATTTTGTTTGGGCAAAGATCCGACAACATTAGATTCAATAATGTATATGCAATTACATGACATATACCAGATAGGTGTGAGATCTTCACGTCATGCCCCGGATATACATGAATGACAGCTCATCAATGACCAAGTCTCTACGAGTCGTACCACCTGAATAACCCGTGGATAAAAAATAAGGAACGTTAGGGCTACGTTAGCATCAATAACTGACTACTTCAATAATGATGCATTCGTCGAAGGCAAAGCATGAGTGACTAAAGGCAATCGTCACTTTATGATTGGCGGTATACGACGTCATCTCATAGCAACAGTTATTCTCACAATATTGTTGGAAATTCTATAAATAATAGAGGAAACAATCGATCGATGGAATCAATCAGAAACTCTCAAACACACTTATCAAACCAATTAACTTTAGCATAACGTTGTTTATCCAATCCTATAGGACATTCAACATTTCCACCACTCATTAGCGTAGACCCCTTAGCATCTAAGAGTGGTTTCGTCCATCCTCACCTTACATAAGATCGATTTAGTCATAACCAATAACTCTAAATCCCTTCCATCTGCATCTATGTGCAGATCTGAAGGAGGATAGCCTTTGGAATTGTTCGCCTGCGTTCATATGTTGGGTCGACAGTATTTCGTAAGACCGACATTACTGTAACGTGCCAAATTTTCAATATTTTGGATTTCCAAAAAATCCTTAAAAATTGTCGATATAACTAACCTATACTGTCACTCACAAACCCTTGGCACTCAAGGTGAGCCGATATGTGGTTGGTACTAGTAAAGAACCAAAAAAATCTGATTAATCAACTATAGGAATCCAACGAATCCGTCCGATGTAAGACCTAACCCAAGTGCATGTGTGTGTTTGTGTGTGTGCGTATGTATGTGCATTTTGTTTCTCTTGGTCCCGTGAGCCTACCAGTCGAATTCCGGTGACCTGCGACCCTCGGATAGTGCCTGCGGTCATCCTCAAGTCCGGTCATGTTGACTCGACCCGGATTGACCCAAAACCTATGTCATCATGTTGGCATCGTCATTGTGGTTCCGATGTCGTGTCCTGTGCACCCGTCCCTAGTGTGGAGAGCACGTTTTCCAAGGTGGCCCACTCCTTTTATGTAGTTTCCAACACACACCACCCAAACTTCCATCTTCTACACTACCCACACCATCAACACCACCCATCCCTACCCTATAGCCCCTATATAGCTCTTATTTTGCTAGCCCATGATGAGCTCTCTAATCCACGCCTCCCTTCCCTATAGAGAGAGCATGATGGTTGCTCTTTTCAAGCCTTTTGTAATGATGGACTTTTTACAACACCTCTCTCTCTCTTCTCTCCCTCTCATTTCTCCCTTCTCTCTTTTTCATTCTCTCTCTAGCAAGAGGGTGGGATGTCCACACCATCCTCTTATATTCCAGCCCTCTTTTCTCCCATTTCCTCCCCATCCATCCATCCCAAACCCATCTTACCCATTGATCTTGCTTCCATGGTGCATGAAGAGCTTAGAGCTTGAGTTTGGTAGAGATCCAAGGTGGGTGTTCCTCTAGAATGTAGAATTTAATTTCCAAAGCTTAGATCTCTTATTTCTTTCATGAGGAACCTGTAGGACCCACCAATCATTGGTAGAGATGCCAAACATTCCCATAGGTGTGGCCAAAAGGCCTACCTTATGCATGCACATCCCATGCATGGGATTTTCCTCTATGGACCCCATCATGGTGGTTTCTTCTAATTTCATAGCATGATGGGTCATCTAGACCTTAACATTATGGTGGGAATGGTATCCCAACCATCCATTTTGATTAAAGGATATGCATGTGCTAGCTCCATGTTGTAACTTGTATATTAATGAAGATGTGTGGGTGTGATTGTTCTTAGGAGGGCTCGATAGTGGCGGAGCCCAATACCTATGGCCGGATTTTTCTTCTCTCTCCTTCTCTTTCCTTATTTTTCCCTGATGAGTGTGTGTGGCCCATTTGGAGGGCATGGGACGTTCAAAAAATCCAATAATGGTGAGACGCCCATACCATCTACACCAAGATTTTGGGTGTCCTACTTGCTGCCTATATGATGCATGCAAAGGGTTTTGGCTTGAGTTTATGATCTGGACATTAGTGGGGCCCCTAAGGTAGGCCACACCACCCTTGATTTGATGTATATTTCCAGATATGGGCTGGTATGTCCAGCCATATATGGCAGTCCAGAAATTCTGGACTATTTTTCTTGGACTAATATTACTGATTTTTGGCATGGGATTTAACCAAGTATTTGATCCCTTTTCTCCCTGATATGGGGTGTCTTTTGGAGGAGTGGACACAACCTTGGAGTATGTAGAACCCCACCTCCATTTTTCCATTCAAATGCACTTAAAAGTGTAGGCCCATAGGGGTGGCCGATCCACCTTGTTGGACCGTCCAACCAAGCTGGTTGAAGGGAAAACACAAATTTCAGCCTGATTCTTTGAGTAGTGGGTCCCTTTTTGTGGACCCTACTTTGCTGTATTTTATAGGGAAAATATTGGCCACTCATTCCTCCCCTTCTAGGCAAGTCAAGGCCCACTCTAATGGGTGTACATTGGAGTGGACAACAACATTGTTATGCAGCAGATTTTGTTTTCCAACCTTGTTGTTCGTGTGTTTGCTTCATGTTTCGCTTGGGTTTGTGGCTTCCTTCTTGGCCCATTTTGTGGCCCATCATGTTGGGACCCATCTTAGGTGTGTGGGCCACCATTTTTCTACCCAAATAGGGGTTTATTGCTGTTGGACTGGCAACCATAGCTGGACGTCCCAGCTGGGCTAGTGTCCAGCCATGTGTTAGCCGTCTACCACGCTTTGGCCCACCTTGATGTATGGTTTTATCTATGTCGTCCCTCTATATTGTGGCCCTCGTAGACGTGGCCCACCTCCCAATGGGATGTCCACATGTGGGGCCCACTTTGATGCCTTTTAGGGGCAACCGTCCATGGCCTCAAGACCGTCCACCCTAAGACGCCAGCCATATTGGGCTGTAGCTGGACCTCCAGTCGAGTAGCTGGCCCACTTGATATGTGTGTTGTATCCACTCCTTTCATTTGGTGGGACCCATTGTGACATGTGTGGGTCACTAGGGAACAAATTATTTATATAAATTAATTATTATTGGGCTCTAGCAGGCCCAGAAAGTGAGTGGGCTGGAATTTCAGCAATAGGCCCAAAGTAGTTGCCCATAAATTTTGTTTAGGGGCGGAATGGTCCACCAGATTTAAGGATGTTTTGTACATATATCTTGCCATCTTCCTTCAGTATTTTTGGGCTTAATTAGTGCACATTTGAAGCCCACCCCTGTTGGGTTTTATTGGGTCCATATTTTTAGCTAATTGTTGGACTCTTTAGGCCTTGTTGGGCTGGAACTTTCCTGATAGGCCCATTTGACCTTTGGGCCTATATTTTCTATATTATTGTGATGGGTTTGTGGGCCAAATTACACTAGTAGTTGGGCCTTTAGCTAAATTAACCTTTTACTTAGGTCAAGTTGTAAGGCCCGATTCACTTGATTTAAGCTTAAGGATTTGCCCATATGGTTGGAATAACGAGCTGCCCATCAGGCCCACTACAATATGTGGGTTTATGACCTTTATGACTGGGCCCAAACCTTGCTTATGGGCCTACAATATTGCCTATAGTTGGCCTTTGTATATTTACCCACTAGGCCCATGTATTGGTATAGGCCTTGGGCCTTGATTCGCGTTTAATTTTAGGCGGGCTACCTCTTGGAACCAGTTTGGGTTGGATGTCCTCCTTGGTGATCCTAAGGTAGGCCCATGGGTTCTGTATTGGTGGGTAAAGGTCCACCATAGACCCTTGCTAGGACTGTTTATCCTTTCAGGCTCATGTCTTATTTTCCTTAGCTTTGTGGGCTAACCCAAACTATTAGACCCCCACTAAAGGATGTCTCCTTAGAGGATCTATCTAAGTGCCTAGACTTGATCCCTCCTTGGGAAGGAGGAGTGTATTCCACATCATCATCGCCGTATGGCCCACCTATTTCACCCTCATGACCCATGTGCATCATCGCGTGGTTGGATTGCATTAGTGTGGGGTCATGCATGATTGGTATACGTGATTCATGCATCTAACATCACATCTCATGGATATTATTGCCCTTGCTTTACTAGGGTCTTGCCTCCACAGGTATATTTGTGGATGGCTGTATGTGGACACCGAAAATATATTATTTGAGCATTTGCGGTGCATACGATATCCTTGGGTGAAAGCCCTTAAACCTTCAAGGTACCTAGAAGACGCCTCAACGCTGTGACCGAGTGGAAATTATGAGCGCCCGAGTGCCTTACACCGTTAGGCTGTGTCTCCCACTGTTGTGTACTTGGTTAAGATGGGATGTGGCCTTATCCGCCTGAGTGAGTGAGCATTACTAGGCTGAGTCTAACCATCTCGTGAGTAGGTCCGCTACCGTCGAGCCTCGCCGGTGATTGGCTGTCCATAGGCAGGTGGTGAGGTCTCTTATGCTAGTTTGACTGTGCAGATCTATAAAGCGTCAGTCGTCCTGCAATGTACTTGACCTTGGTGGATTCCTTATGATGGAACTGTACTTGATATGTGGATTGGATATGAGGACTGACATTATTTCACATTACATTTACATCATAAGCCTTATATTGCATCGCCTTGGTCTGGTGCCCGGTACTCATGTATTGCATTACATAACCTTGGTACAACTTACTACATTCATAGCTTGGCCTCGGTACAACTAGTGGTATTAGTATCATTCATGTTTCCTTCTATATCCTCCCCTATTTTCTTTTGAGCACCATTGTCACACACCTTACACCTCCCTCTACGCTTTCTATAAGCTTATGCACGATTGATGCATGTAGGAGATCCTAGGTTAGCGCAGTTGCAGAGGAGCGGTGGATTTGGTTGGCGTGAGCTGAGGACCTGTTGTAGACCTTTCCTTCCTCTTTCTATATTATTTATTTTCTTTTGAACCTTGTACCTGTAAAGTTTAAATTTATAGTGGATTTTGCAGTGTGTTTCTTGGTTTATTTCTGAGATTTACTTGCTATGATCTTGGGTATGCTCTACTGGAGTGGAATTGTGATATGAAATCATCCTTGTAAGATCCCAGGATCGGAATCTTCCCTCAGGAGCTGAGAATGGGGTGCTACGGAGGCTATTGCGGCCAGAACCGGTTATCAGGTTCCTTGTGAGTCCGATCACCGAGTCTGGGGCGTGACAGGAGTTGGTATTAGAGAATAACAAGTAATTTTGGAATGACTTAGGATAACATTGCTTATCTGCTGCGAGCTTAGGACAAGTAGTGTCCCGCGAGCCTCCCTTTCGTTTGAGCTTGCAATATTCTGACCTTATGCATTGTCGTCCTTGTTCTTCTATAGACGATGCCTCCTAAGTGGGGTGCTCGTGGCCGTGGTGCCCTTAGCTATGGTTCTCATCCTGCTCCAGCGACCCATTCTATCTGAGCGCATCCAGCTCCCGCTATTGAGGACCCAACTCCTGAGGTCCCAATTCCACCCCCTGTAGCACTTATTCCTGCGCCCAAGCCTGTTGTTCCTGTTGCTGAGGCTCCAGCTTCTTTAGCCGCACCCGTGCCTACGCCTAAGGTAAGTGCCGCTCCTATGTTTCTGACAGTTCTAGTCGGTGTTGATCATTTCCAGCAGTTGATGCAGGCCGTCACTGCTGCGTTGTAGACCCATCAGCCTAATGCCACCAAGGTTCCTGTGCAGTCTGACCTGCCACGTGCAAGCGCAATCTTTCTTGAGTTCTGACAGCATGATCCCCTGAGGTTCAGGGGTGAGCCTGACCCTTCTGCCGCTGAGGCATGACGCACAAAGATTGAGAAGATATTTAACACTATGCAGTGTCTGGCTGGTCGGTGAGTTTCCTTAGCTACCTTTCTTCTTTAGGGCGAGGCCGGGCATTAGTGGTCATCTGTGTCGAGGATGAATGGGCCCAATTTTGTCTGGACTTGGAAGGAATTCATGGTCCACTTTGACCAGAAGTTCTTTCCCGATCATGTTTAGGAGCAGAGGGCTATAGAGTTTGAGACCTTAGTTCAGGGTGATATGACGGTATCCCAGTATGAGGCCCTTTTTGTAGAACTTTTCCGATTCAACCCCCTACCTCGTCGATGACAAGAAGCCATGGCCTCGCCGTTTTGTGAGCAGCTTGTGTCTCGCTCTTCGTAGCTGTGTGGTGGGACATTGCTTGGAGGCGTTCGATCAGTTCATCCATTGAGCATTGGTTTATGAGGAGGACTGGGCTATGACCTAGAGATCACGAGAGAAGAGTTCCGGTGGAGACCGGAAGAGGAGAGCACCAGCCGGCAGTCCCCAACGGCACCATCAAAGAGATGGAGAGGCAGATCCGAGTTTAGGCAGCCTACAGCATAGATAGTGGCTTCATCATCATCAGCGCAGCCAACCTCTCCCTCTTTTGGCCCTTTTTTGGGTGTTTAATATGGTTGTGAGCAGACTGGGCATCGGAGGCCTGATTGCCCTCTCCCCTTGCAGCAGCAGAGGCCACCGCAGTTGCCTCCTCCTCATCCTCCTTAGCGTCAGCGTCAGCAGCAGTAACATTAGCAGTGAGCGCAGCATCAGGCCCCCACTCCTAGGCCTCCTCCTCAGCAATAGAGGCAGCCAGGCAAGCCTCTATAGCGGCCACAACAATAGCAGAGATAGCAGTAGCAGCCGATGGGATATGCACCTCCCCAATCTTTGGGTCGAGTATACATTGTCGCTCAGCAAGCACAAACTCAGGATCTGCAGTCTTCAGGCTTGCTTCCTTTGCCAACTCAGGCAGATTCTATTCCGTGCAATAGGTGCAGGGCCAAAACCCGCAGTTATCGACCAACGGAGTTGTCGAGGGTATTCTTCTTATTTCTACTTGCATTGCCCATGTCTTGTTTGATTCCAGTGCTTCTCATTCCTTCATGGTCGAGCAGTTTCGCCGATTGATCGGTATTCCATCGGAGTCCGCGTCTGAGGCCTTGGCCGTTTTGACTCTTATGGGGAAGTTTGTTTTGTTGAGCCGTCGTTGCCCTTCTTGCCCGGTGCTGGTGGGCGAGATGTTCCTTCTTGCCGATTTATTTGTATTGCGGATGGCGGAGTTTGATGTTATCTTGGGTCTAGACTGGCTTGCAGAGTATTATGCCATCTTGGACTGTGCCGCGAGGATAGTGACGCTTTATATTCCTGACTTGCCAGTGTTCCGGTTCGTTGCCAAACCCAGAGGAGAGCCGTTGTCTAGTTTATTAGCTTGTGTCGTCGAGGATTCTGTGGCAGGGTGTATTGAGCAACTGCTAGTTGTTTGAGAGTACCCGGATGTGTTCCACGAGATCTTGGGTTTGTTGCCACGTAAGCAAATTGAGTTCCAGTTTGATTTGACGCCTGATACTGCGCCTATCTCGAAAGCCCCCTACTGGATGGCACCGATGGAGTTAAGGGAACTGCAGGAGCAGTTGGATGAGCTCCGGGAGTTAGGTTTTATTCATCCCAGTAGTTCACCTTGGGGAGCCCTGGTATTGTTCGTGAAGAAGAAGGATGGCTCGTTGAGGCTTTGTGTGGATTACCGCGAGCTCAACAGAGTTACTATTAAGAACTAATACCCGCTTCCCCATATAGATGATTTGTTCGACCAGCTGCAAGGTGTGCAGTTCTTTTCCAAGATAGACTTGCGGTCCGCTTACCATCAGATTCGGGTCTGATAGGAGGACATTTCGAAGATAACATTCTGGACGTGCTACGATCACTTTGAGTTCTTGGTTATGTCGTTCAGACTGACCAATGCACCCTCCGGATTTATGCAGCTGATGAATGAGGTCTTCTGACCCTTCCTCGATCAGTTCGTAGTGGTGTTTATTGATGATATTCTTATGTATTCGAGGACCCAGGAGGACCATATAGAGCACTTGCAGATTGTGTTAGAGACCCACCGTGTCAACCAACTGTATGCGAAGCTGGAGAAGTGCGAGTTTTGGCAAGAGGAAGTGAAGTTCCTCGGTCACGTGGTGATGAGGGAGGGTGTCGTGGCGGACCCCTCGAAGATTGATGTAGTGCGTTAGTGGGTCCAGGCAACGAATGCATCTGAGATCCTTTTGCTTCCTTGGTCTGACGGGATATTATCATTGGTTTATCGAGGGTTTTTCTTGTATTGTAGCACCGCTGACCTGGTTAACGCTGAAGGGCGCTGAGTTTGTTTAGAGTGATCATGCGAGGAGGCATTTATGGAGTTGAAGGACCGCCTCACATCCGCTTCTATTCTCACTCTTCCTGATGGGAGTGAGGGTTTTGTTGTATTTACCGATGCCTCTAGAGTTGGCTTGGGTACTACCCTGATGCAACACGGGAAGCCAGTGGTGTATGCCTTGCACCAGCTCAAGGTCCATGAGTTGAACTACCGCACCCATGATTTGGAGTTAGTAGCAGTTGTCTTCGCATTGAAGATGTGAAGGCATTATCTCTATGAGGTTAGGTTCGAGCTCTTCTCAGATCATAAGAGCTTGAAGTATCTATTTTCATAGTCCGAGTTGAATATGCGTAAGACGTGATGGATGGAGCTATTGAAAGATTATGACTTCGACCTTCAGTACCACCCGAGTAAGGCGAACGTGGTGGCGGACGCGCTCAGCCGTCAGCCACGAGGCCTGGTGGCATAAATGATGGTTCAACAGTGGCAGTTATTCGAGGATATTTCAGAGTTCGACTTTGAGTTCGGTCTATATTCTTCTATGGTTCAGCTTTCGAGCTTGTCGATTCAACCCTCTTTGGTTGCTAGGGTGATCGAGGCTCAATAGACGGACGAGTCACTTCAGGAGTACCGAGTAGAGGTTGCATCCGTGGAGCAGTCAGACTGACAGATTGGTTCCTATAGTGGATTATGCTTTAGAGGTTGATTGTGTGTCCCGGACGTGCCAGAGTTGCGTTGTGATTTGATGACCGAGGCACACCGATCGAGATTACTATTCACCCAGGCTCCACGAAGATGTACAGAGATATGAGGAGGTAGTACTTTTGGTTGGGGATGAAACACCAGATTGCTAGCTTCATGGTCAAGTTTGACACATTCCAGCATGTCAAGGCCGATCACCAGAGACCCCTTAGTCCCTTTCAGCCGTTGAGCATTCCAGTGTGGAAGTGGGAGCATGTGTCAATGGATTTCATCGTAGGTTTACCGAGGACTCAGCGTAGTCACGATACCATCGGGGTTATCATCGATCGTCTGACGAAGTTGGCTCATTTTAATTCAATGCGTGCTTCCTGGACTATGGACTGGATGGCGAGGATCTTCATTGAGGAGGTAGTGAGACTGCATGACATTCCAGTTTCGATCGTTTCTGACCAAGACTCCATATTTACATCTCAATTTTGAAGGAGTTTCCAGTAGGTGATGGGGTCTACTTTGCATCTCAGCACTGCTTATCATCTGTAGACGGATGGACAAACTGAAAGGGTCAAACAGATCCTTGAGGATATGCTTAGAGCCTGTGTGATCGACCTTGCGGGCAGTTGGGACGAGCATTTGCGCCTCGCCGAGTTCGCGTACAATAATAGCTATCAGGCGACTATCAATATGGGTCCTTTTGAGGCACTCTATGGTAGACCATGTAGATCTCCTAGTTGTTAGACCGAGGTTGGAGAGCATTGTCTCCTAGGTCCCGAGCTTGTGTAGCAGACGTCAGAGATTATCAATGATATCAGGCGGAGGATGCGCACAGCTCAGAGCCTGCACAAGAGTTGTGCTGATCGTTGGCGTTGACCCCTTAAGTTTGTAGTTGGGGACATGATATATCTCAAGGTCTTACCTATGAAAGGCGTGGTTCAATTTAGTGTGAAGGGCAAGCTTACCCCAAAATTAATTGGACCTTTTGAGATTACCGAGCGCGTGGGTGTTGTGGCCTACAAGCTTGTCTTATCTTCTGAGTTGTCCATGATCCACGATGTGTTCCATGTTTCTATGTTGCGGAAGTATAGGTCAGGCACCATTCCTGTGATTGATTGCCAGCCCCTCGAGGTCCGTGAGGATGATTGGATGCTTCTTACATTGAGCAGCTAATTCGTATTCTTGATCAGAAGTAGCAGGTTCTCAGGACCAAGGTCATTCCCTTGGTGAAGGTGTAGTGGGGTCATCTTCGTAGGCCGAGGCATCTTGGGAACATGAGGCCAAGATTAGAGAGTGTTATCACCATTTGTTTGATGATTGATTGATATATGATTGTATGCATTGCCTTCTCTTTGATGATTTTTATATGATGGTGGTGTTTTACTTTTTATTTTGTGCTAGATTTGGTAAATTTTGAGGACGAAATTCTTTGTCAGTGGGGAGGGTTGTAAGACTTGACCTAAGTGCATGTGTGTGTATGTGTGTACATTTTGTTTCTCTTGGTCCTGCGGTCATACCGGTCGAATCCTAGTGGCTCGCGACCCTTGGATAGTGCTTGCGGTCATCCTCATGTCCGGTCACGTCGACCCGACCCGGATCGACCTGAAACCTATGCCATCATGTTTGCATCGTCGCTGCGGTTTCGATGCCGCGTCCCGTGCACCCATCTGATGTGTAGATCAAAAGTTATATGCATTTCATTTCTAGTCCTTTGATCATGATCATGTGGCCCACCTAGTGTCCTAGAGCACGTTTTCCAAGGTGGTTAACTCCCTTTGTGTAGTTTCCAACACACAGCACCCAAACTTCCATCTTCTACACTACCCCCACCATCAACACCACTCATCCCTACCCTATAACCCCCATATAGCCCTTCTTTTGCTAGCCCATGATGAGCTCTCTAACCCAAGCCTCCCTTCCTTAGAGAGAGAGAGCATGATGGTTGCTCTTTTCAAGCCTCTTGTAATGATGGACTTTCTACAACACCTCTCTCTCTCTCTCTCTCTCTCTCTCTCTCTCTCTCTTTTCTCTCCCTCTCATTTCTCCCTTCTCTCTTTTCATTCTCTCCCTAGCAAGAGGGTGGGACGTCTCCACCATCCTCTCATATTCCAGCCCTCTTTTCTCCCATTTCCTTCCCATCCATCCATCTCAAACCCATCTTACCCATTGATCTTGCTTCCATGGTGCATTAGGAGCTTGGAGCTTTAGTTTGGTGGAGATCTAAGGTGGGTGTTCCTCTAGAATGCAAAAGTTCATTTCCATAGCTTAGATCTCTTATTTCTTTCATGAGGGCACCAAACAATGGTGAAGATCCCACACATTCCCATAGGTGTGCATGCATGTCCCATGCATGGGGTTTTCCTCTATGGACCCCATCATGGTGGTTTCCTCTAATTTCATAGAATGATGGGTCATCTAGACCTTAGCATCATGGTGGGAATGGTATCCCAACCATCCATTTTGATTAAAGGATATGCATGTGCTAGCTCCATATTGTAACTTGTATATTAATGAAGATGTGTGGGTGTGATTGTTCTTAGGAGGGCCCAATAGTGGCGGAGCCCATTCCTTATGGCCGGATTGTCCTTTTCTCTCCTTCTCTTTCCTTATTTTTCCCTGATGAGTGTGTGTGGCCCATTTGGTGGGCCTGGGACATCCAAAAAATCCAGCAATGGTAAGACGTCCATACCACCTACACTAAGATTTTGGGTGTCCTATTTGCTGCCTATGTGATGCATGCAAAGTGTTTTGTCTTGAGTTTATGATCTGGACATTAGTGGGGCCTGCTAAGGAAGGCCACACAACCATTGATTTGATGTATATTTCCAGATATGGGCTGGTATGTCCAACCATATATGGCTGTCCAGAAATTCTGGACTGTTTTTCTTGGAAAGATATTACTGATTTTTGGCATGGGATTTAACCAAGTATTTGATCCCTTTTCTCCCTAACGTGGGGTGTCTTTTGGAGGAGTGGACCCCACCTTGGAGTATGTAGAACCCCACCTCCATTTGTCCATCCAAATGCAACCAAAAGTGCAGGCACATAGGGGTGGATGGTCCACCTTGTTGGACCGTCCAACCATGCTGGTTGAAGGGAAAACACAAATTTCAGCTTAATTCTTTGAGTGGTGGGTCCCTTTTTGTGGACACTACTTTGTTGTATTTTACAGGGAAAATATTAGCCACTCATTCCTCCCCTTCTAGGCAAGTCAAGGCCCACTCTAATGGGAGTGGATAGCAACATTGTTATGCAGCATATTTTATTTTCCAACCTTGTTGTCCATATGTTTGCTTCATGTTTTGCTTGGGTTTGTGGCTTCCTTCTTGGCCCATTTTGTGGCCCATCATGTTGGGACCTATCTTAGGTGTGTTGACCACCATTTTCCCACCTAAATAGGGGTGTATTGTTGTTGGACTGGCAGCCATAGATGGACGTCCCAACTGGGCTGGCGTCCAGCTATGTGCTGATCGTCCACCACATTTTGGCCCACCTTGATGTATGGTTTTATCCACGCCGTCCCTCCATATTGTGGCCCCCATGGATGTGGCCCACCTCCTAGTGGGATGTCCACATGTGGGGCCCACTTTGATGCCTTTTAGGGGCAGTTGTCCATGGCCCCAAGACCGTCCACCCTAGGACACCAGCCATATTGGGCTGTTGCTGGACCTCCAGTCCAGTAGCTGGCCCACCTGATATGTGTGTTGTATCCACTCCTTTCATCTGGTGAGACCCACTGTGACCTGTGTGGGTCACCAGGGAATAAAATATTTATATAAATTAATTATTGTTGGGCACCAATAGGCCCAGAAAGTGGGTGGGCTGGAATTTCAGCAATAGGCCCAAAGTAGCTACCCATAAATTTTGTTTAAGGGCAGTATGGCCCACCAGATTTAAGGATATTTTGTACATATATCATGCCATCTTCCTTCAGTATTTTTGGGGCTTAATTAGTGCACATTTGATGCTCACCCCTGTTGGGTTTTATTGGGTCCATATTTTTACCTAATTGTTAGACTCTTTAGGCCTTGTTGGGCCGAAACTTTCTTGATAGGCCCATTGGTCCTTTGGGCCTATATTTACCATATTATTGTGATGGGTTTATGGGCCAAATTACACAAGTAGTTGGGCCTTTGGTTGCCCACTAAATTAACCTTGTACTTGGGCCAAGTTGTAAGTCCCGATTCACTTGATTTAAGCTTAAGGATTTGCCCATATAGTTGGGATAATGGGCTACCCATCAGGCCCACCACAATATGTGGGTTTATAACCTTTATGATTTGGCCCGAACCTTGCTTATGGGCCCACAATATTGCGTATGAGTTAGGCTTTGTATGATTGCCCACTAGGCCTATGTATTGGTATAGGCCTTAAGCCTTTATTCACGTTTGATTTTAGGCAGGCTACCTCTTGGAACTAGTCGTGGTTGGATGTCCTCCTTGGTGATCCTAAGGTAGGCCCATGGGTTCTCTATTGGTGGTTAAAGGTCCACCATAGACCCTTGCTGGGACCGTTTATCCTTTTAGGCTTATGTCTTGTTCTCCTTAGTTTTGTGGGCTAACCCAAACTATTGGGCCCCCACTAGAGGATGTCTCCTTAGAGGATCTATCTAAGTGCCTAGACTTGATCCCTCATTGGGAAGGAGGAGTGTATTCCACGTCATCATCGCTGTATGCTGCACCTATTTCACCCTCATGACCCATGTGCATCATTGTGTAGTTGGATTACATTAGTGTGGGGTCATTGGGTTGGTATGATAGAGGGATGGAGTTTTTCCCCTCTTGTGCACATTGAGTGCTTGGAGCTGGTGCATGATTGGTATGCGTGATTCATGTATCTAACATCGCATCTCATGGATATTATCGCCTTTGCTTCACTAGGGCCTTACCTCCACAAGTATATTCATGGATGGCTATATGTGGACACCGAAAATAAATTATTCGAGCATTTGGGGTGCATAGGATATCCCTGGGTGAAACCCCCTAAACCTTCAAGTTACCTAGAAGACGCCTCAACGCCGTAAGCGAGTGAAAATTATGAGCGCCCGAGTGCCTTACACCGTTAGGCCGCATCTCCCACTGTCATGTAGTCGGTTGAGATGGGATGTGGCCCTATTTTCTTGAGTGGGCGGGCATTACTAGGCTGTGTCTGACCAACTCGTGAGAGGGTCCGCTACTATCGAGCCTCGCTAGTGATTGGCTGTCCACAGGCAGGTAGTGAGGTCTCTTACGCTCGTTTAACTGTGCGGGTCTGTAAAGTGGCAGTCCTCCTGCAGTGTACTTGATCCCGACAGATTCCTTATGATGGAATTGTACTTAATATGTGGATTAGATATGAGGACTGACATTACTTCGCATTGCATTTGCATCATAAGCCTTATATTGCATTACCTTGGTCTGGAGCCCAGTACTCATGTATTACATTACATAGCCTTGGTACAACTTACTGCATTCATAGCTTCGCCTCGGTATGGCTAGTGGTATTGGGATCATTCATGTTTCCTTTTGCATCCTCCCTTATTTTCTTCTGAGCACCATTGTCACACATCCTACACCGCCCTCTAAGCTTTCTATAAGCTTATGCACGATTAATGCGTGCAGGAGATCCTAGGTCAGCGCAGTAGTGGAGGAGCGGTGGATTTGGTTGGCATGAGCTGAGGACCTGTTGTAAACCTTTCCTTCCCTCTTTCTATATTATGTATTTCCTTTTGAACCTTGTACATGTAAATTTTAAATTCATAGTGGATTTTGCAGTGTGTTCCTTGGTTTATTTATGAGATTTACTTGCTAGGATCTTAGGTATGCTCTATTGGATTAGAGTTGTGATATGAAATTCTCCTTGTACAATCCCAGGATCAGAATCCTACCTCAGGAGCCGAGAATAGGGTGCTACGGAGGCTGTTGTAGCCGGATTTGAATATCCGGTTCCTTGTGAGTCCGATTACCGAGTTTAGGGCATGACACCCGATTACTTAAACCTCGAGTCTAGCCACATGATTTACTCGCATAGAACCTAAATCTAGCTGACCTATCAGTAACTAATCAATACAACCACAACTAAATAAAGACCTACCAAAAGTCGAGACAACTAGGGGTCGGATCTTAATTAATAAACCAAATCAATCTACTTACACCTTTAGCCTAAGAACCAATGATTTAGGGTTATTAGGATTGAATCATCATTTTCGCTAATTAAAAATAAGTCATACTAAGAACTTAGCTAATCCAAACCTTAATCATTGCGGACAAGAAATCTCGATACCTAATTCATTTCAGAAATGCCCTGATTTTCCAAACAAGCTCTATACCGCTTGTTAGTGGACCACTAAACCTGATATTATATAAAGACATTCATTTTAGTGGGCATGACGTCCATCACAAGATATCGAGCTAAAGTCGCATCTCGAATCACTTAACTTAGGCCCGTAAGCCAAGTGCATGGGATGTGTGAATGCCTTAAGTGAAAACCTGAAGTTTAAGTGAAACTATCCCATTGCGCTTTCGCGAAGTTGTAACTTTTGGACCATACGAATTTCAACAAGAGAAAAAGTGAAAGGGGAGAAGAGAAAGAAGAGAAAGGAGAAGAAATATTGAGGTGGGAGTGTTGGTGCACCTTCACCATCTCATCCCCTCTCTAGGCGCCTCACCGTAATAAGAGTCGTCATCGAAGCTTTCCCAACAATGACTGGAGGTAAGTGTTGAATCTCACTTGTAACATAAGGCTTCATTAGATGTTTGTCTATAATCTTATAAGTTTGTATGCTTTGTTAAGTCTTTTAATGAAATTTCCCTAACACCCTAACTCTACGAGCGATATGAGTCGAGCAGATCATCACAAGGTGCGGACCATTATCTTTAGGTTATCTTTTATTGACCTTTGAGGATCTCAATCAATGATTAGTTGCTTGTATATGAATTCGTGTATGCAAATATGCTAACATTTTGATTTTGCTATAATATATGCTATTTGTTGGATATGGATGCTCACATGTTCGATGAAATGTCTAAGCAGTAGAATGTGTTTCTTCGTCGATACTCATATGCTTGATTTATTGCCTACGTGATTGTATTACTTTATGCATGACCACATGTTTGATTTAATGCTTTAGTGAACGTAATACCCTATGGATGCTCACGTGTTTGTTGAAATGCCTAAGTGGTTGCGTAGTGAAACTTATGCGATAATTGTGTGATATAGAGTTTAGTCCATAGAAATACTTAGGTTTGTTAAGATGTTGGGTTAGTCGGTAAATCATCCAAATCAAGGGGTGCCTCAAGTTAGGTCGGCCACCCTAGGCTTGTTTAATCGACCCGGGCTGAACATGGATGATCGACAGTAGATGGACTACATGGGATGCTTACACCCAATGTTGGTTGTGACAGAGTTCTCCCAGGTCAATCAAATTAGTCTACTAGCCGACTGATCATATATGTTGAAAATGTGTGACACAATTAAATAGAATCTAAGATACCCTGTTCCTAATGAATGAGTCCATTCATAACCGTTAGTGTGATACGATCCCATTAAGACTCATGATCCGGGCCCTTTTCTTATTGTGATAAGCCCACACCTTGGAACTGAGTGATTATACTTGATGTTTGGGTGACGACTCATATCGAGTTGATCATCATACATTTGAATATCATATCGTACCTTTAGAATCATTGATTTGTTATAGATAAATGGGTAATACCTAAATTTGAATCAAGGAATAATGATGAGTAACCGCTACGTGCTGCAACGAGCCACGTGATCCGGATAAAGACTCGTGATATAAAGTTGGTATCTTGGCTTCGCTATCGGTTGTATGAATTGGAATTAATAATTACTCGACTAATGATGCATACCATAGGATAGGTCGCGATTTAGCATTGGAGTTGCTTATGTGAGAGTGTTAACATTTGCGAAATAGGCGTTGAAGTCACTTGTGAGGGAGTGTTGAATTGTAAAGTGCATGCATCATTTCATAATCTCAATTGTGCATTTAACAAGAGTATTTAGGAAATGCTTGATTAGTTGTTTATCATTAACTGCGTTGATTGAGCCGATAACATGTGTAACTTAGAATTACATGTACCACTAAGTTAACTACTCACTCCCACCTAGGACAGTGCTTTAAAACACCAACCATGCATTGTCGTTGATGTAGGTTCTATCGAGGCTTCCGGCAGGTGGGCTTAGGTTGGCTTGCACTTTCGCTGTGATGCCTTGGGAACGTCGGGCGAAGCTAGATGATTTTGTTTTTATTCTTATTTTGTGCATATATATGTTAGAGTCCCCGATCAGGCATACTTTATATGTAAATTTTGTTGTATGTTAATTGTGGCTTGTATAATCCCCATTTTAGGCGATCACCACTATTGGAATTGTATTTTTGACTCTTAATCATATATTCATTGATTTTTATTATCTCTACCTTGCTTTGGATCCGTTAATTTTGAATTGCGCTACTCTGATTGGTCGTGTGTAAAATGAATGTGAATTTGAACGAGGTCATACATGTATTTTCATTTGGTTAACACTCGAGAACTCAGCATCGGAGTTTATGACTTAGGCGCCAATTTTTAGGGCGTTACAAGTTGATATCAGAGCGGATTATTGAGATAACTAGGACCTTGGGAATGCGAACTTTATAAACCACTAAAACTAGGTGTGAAGAAATTTAGGGTTTGAGGTTTAGACTTGAATGAGCATTTTCGTGATTTTAAGAGTATTTGTTTGTAAAAAAAAAGGGAAAAAAATTCTAATAAATTAAAGATAATGAACCCTAAGACCAAACTCCTTGGTTTGCTACGCTTTGAAAGTCGAAACTCAAAGATGAGTGATCGTGACCAATAAGTACAAAGTTAAACTTTTACCCAAAAAAAAAGAGAAAAGAAAATGGACAATGGAACTTGATGTCACTAAGCAACAATTAAGAAATTTCCTTTAAAAGAAAAAAGAAAAAAGAAAAGAAAAAGAGGGGGTTTGAAATCCCTAGTGAGAGCTTCGATTACATCTAAAATACTTCCAAGAGTTGCATGTGTAATATGTGTCACTAAACTATTAAACCATTGGGCACATTGCCCACTAATAATTTCATAAAACAACTAGATTATCAATTGCATCACTATTGTAAGACCCGTATCTTAGTCCGTACAATTCCTTAGGTTCTTGCAATCCTTCCGGTCGAATTCCGGCAACCTTCGACCTTTATCAGACGTTTGCGCATGATCCTAAGCCGAGTCTTGCAAACTAGAGTCGACTCAAATCAAGACTTGTACCCTTGCGACCACGCCGTCATCGCGGTTCCGATGTCGCATCTCACGCATCGAGGCGATACCCAGGTCAGGAGATGTGGGCCCACGTTCAGTTTGAAAAAAACGTCGCTCGTTGCTAAACCCAAGAGAATCTCTACCTAATATCACATCCATCAATCAATCAATCCTATCAAGGGTCAAGTACATGTCAAGTACACCATCACCTCACACCCATTCCCAAACAACCCCATAGTCAAAAAGTTCTTACACACCCCATACTTTCTTACACCATCTACCCCTAAAGTCAAAAAGTTCTTACACACCCATCACTCACCACATCCATCATTCCATCACCCATCCCTCTCTCTCCTTATAATTCTCTCTCTCTCTCTCTCTCTCTCTCTCTCTCTCTCTCTTTCTCAAGCTCATTCCTAAGCAACAAAAAATTACACGGCCAAACATTTTCTAGCCTCCATGAGAGCTTTGTGTATGGCCCACATCTTACCCTCTCATCTCCCATCTCAACCATCGAATCACCATCTCTTCCGTTAGGATCAAAGCTAAGGAGCAAAGAAAGCCAATGGAGCAAGAAGAAGTGGACGGTGGGTGATCTTGGACCCACATTTTTCCTTTTGTTATTTATTTGTTTTGTGATTTAAGGGCCACATATGGTAGGACCCACTTTGATGTATGCTTGTATCTAAGAGGGGCACATAGTGGCGGGGTCTCTCCATCATCGCTGATCTCTTTCCTCTCTTTCTCTCTTTCTCTATGATGAATGGCCCACTTATGATGAGTGTATTTTATCCAGGCCAACCAACTAGTGGGCCACCTTGATTCCGATTTGGTTTGAGTTAACTCCGGTTTGCAGGACTCGGCTTAGGATCACGCAAACGTCTAATAAAGGTCGAAGTTTGCCGGAATTCGACCGGAAGGATTGTGGGAACCTACGGAATGGTACGGACTAAGATACGGGTCTTATAGCTCTCTCCTCCTAATAAAAATTTCGTCTTCAAAATTTATACAATCATCGCAGCTAGACATAACTCACGAGGAAGAAGAAACATAACATCATCATATAACATCAGAGATAACATACAAAATACAACACATAATCAATCATCAAAGAGATGGGGATAGTGCTCTTGAATCTCATCCTCGCGCTCCCAAGAAGCCTCCTCAACAGAATGGTGACCCCACTGAGCCTTCACCAACGGAATGACCTTGGTCCGGATGACCTGCTCCTTCCGATTAAGGATATGAACCGACTGCTCAATATAAGAAGTGTCCTCACAAACCTCTAATGGCTGTCAATCAATAATAGGAACGATGTCTGACCCACACTTCCTCAACATAGAGACGTGGAAAACGATGTGGACGCGAAATAACTAAGATGGCATGGAAAGCCGATAGGCCACGACGCCAACTCGCCCAGTGATCTCGAAAGGTCCTATGAATCTCGGGACAAGCTTTCCCTTCGCTCTGAATCGAACTATGACCTTCATGAGAGAGACCTTGAGATACACATGGTCCCATATAGCAAACTCCAAGGGATGACGCTGGGGATCAGCAAAACTCTTCTGCCGACTTTGAGCTGTGTGCATCCTCTGCTTGATGATATCGATAGCCTCTGATGTCTGCTGCACAAGCTCGAGAAGTAGGAGATGACGCTTTCCAACCTTGGTCCAACAACTCGGTGATCTGCATGGTCTGTCATATAGTGTCTCAAAAGGAGCCATGCCAATGGTCGCCTAATAGCTGTTGTTGTATGTGAACTCAGCAAATCCAGATGCTCATCCCAGCTACCCCCGAAATCAATCGTATAGACCCGAAGCATATCCTCAAGGATCCGGTTGACCCTCTGTGACACCCCGGTCACTGCTCCACGTGGGCAGACACACGTGGGCGAGCACACATGTGGGCGGGCCCCCAGGTGTGGCTAGTAGGCTACTGTGTGGCTGGCAGGCTACTGTGTTGGGTGAGCTACTGTTGCAGTTGACTGTAGCATAACTCGTCCCACATCGAAAGAGTTGTCTGGAGTTGTGGTGGTTATATGTTGGGTTCCTCCCTTAACAGACATGACGCATTTTAAAGCCGTGAGCTTCGGCGAAGCGGACAATATCATGTGCTGTGGGGGTGGGCCTTACAAATGGTATCAGAGCCGAGGACGGCTCTGCCCTCGGTGGGGGATAATGTGACGCCCTAGTCACTGCTTCACGTGGGCGGCACACGTGGGCGGGCCAGGTGTGGCTGGCAGGCTACTGTGCTGGTGAGCTACTGTTGCAGTTGACTGTAGCATAACTTGTCCCACATCAGAAGAGTTGTCTGGAGTTGTGGTGGTTATTTATTGGGTTCCTCCCTTAACAGACATGACACATTTTAAAGTGGTGAGCTTCGGCGAAGCGGACAATATCATGTGCTGTAGGGGTGGGCCTTACACCCTCTCAGTCTAGCCATAAGTCTGCGGATGGTACATGGTGCTAAGCTGTAAATCAGTCCTCATCGCTCTCTGGAAGCTCCCCCAAAACTAAGACGTGAACCTCGGGTCTCGGTCAGAAACAATCGAGACAGGAATGCCATGCAATCTCACGATCTCCTTAATAAATGACCTCGCAAGCCGGTCCATAGACTAAATCGCACATATCGCAAGGAAATGTACCGACTTCGTCAGACGATCTACAACAACTCAGATGGTGTCATGACCGCACTGAGTCCTTGGTAAGCCCATAATAAAATATGTTAACACGTGCTCACACTTCCATGACGGGACGCTCAACGGCTGCAATAGACCAGGGGGTTTCTGATAATCGGCCTTGACACGCTGACACGTGTTGGCCACAAAACTAGCGATCTAGCGCTTCATCCTCGCCCAAAAATACTGTCGCCTCATGTCACAGTACATCTTCGTCAAGCCAGGGTGGATAGAAAACCGCGATCGATGTGCCTTGGTCATAAGATCTCTGAGAAACTCAGGAATATCTAGGACACATAATCGACCTCTGAAGCAAAGTCCACCATCTATACCGATCTGCCAATTAGCCTGACTCTCAGATGCCACCTCAGCCCTATAACTTCTGTTGAGCCTCGATCACCCTTGCGTTAAGAGATGGTTGAATCGACAAGCTCGATAACTGCACAATAAAAGTCTACAGACTGAATTCAAAATCATACTCTGCTATATCCTCGAGCATCCTCCACTCCTGGATCATCATATGCGCCACCAGGCCGCGTGGCTGATGGCTGAGGGCATCTATCACCATGTTCGCTTTACCCGAGTGGTACTGAAGATCGAAATCATAGTCCTTCAGGAGTTCCATCCAGCACCTTTACCTCATGTTCAGTTCAGACTGCGAGAAGAGGTACTTCAAGCTCTTGTGGTCAGAGAAGAGCTCGAACCTAACCCCATAGAGATAGTGCCTCCACACCTTCAGTACAAAGACAACTGCAGCCAGCTCCAAATCATGTGTGAGGTAGTTCAGCTCATGGACCTTGAGCTGACGAGATGCAAAGGCCACTGGCCTTCCATGCTGCATCAGGACAACACCCAAACCAATATGCGAGGCATCGGTGAATACAATAAATCCATCACTCCCAGAGGGAAGAGTGAGAACAGTAGCGGACGTGAAGCAGTCCTTCAACTCCATAAATGTTCACTCGTAGGCGTCACTCCAAATACACTCTACGCCCTTCCTAGTCAACTTGGTCAACGGGGCTATAATACGAGAGAAGCCCTCAATGAAATGCCGGTAGTAGCTAGCCAAACTAAAGAAACTGCGGATCTCGGATGCATTCGTAGGCTAGCCCCACTGACGCACTACCTTAACCTTCGAGGGGTCCAATGCGATACCCTCCCTCATTACTACGTGATCGAGGAACTTCACCTCCTCCTGCCAGAACTCGCACTTCTCCAACTTCGCATACAGCTGGTGTGCGCGGAGGGTCTGCAAGGTAACCTCCAGATGCTGAACATGCTCCTCATAGGTCCTTGAATAAATTAGGATGTTGTCGATGAACACTACAACAAACTGATCGAGATATGGGTGGAAGACCTCGTTCATCAACTGCATGAATACCATGGGTGCATTGGTTAGTTCGAAGGACATGACCTGAAGCTCAAAATGACCATAACACGTCCTGAAAGCTGTCATCAGAATGTTCTCCTCTCGGACCCAAATCTGATGATAACTGAAATGCAGGTCAATCTTCGAAAAGAACTGTGCACCCTGCAGTTGATCAAACAAATCATTAATCCTCTAGAGCGGGTACTTGTTCTTGATCGTGACTTTGTTGAGCTCGCGGTAGTCCACGCAGAGCCTCAACTAGCCATCCTTCTTCTTCACGAAGAGTACCAGCGCTCTCACGGTGAACTGCTTAGACGGATAAAGCCCAACCCGTGCAACTCGTCCAACTGCTTCTGCAGTTCCCTTAACTCTAACGGTGCCATGCGATATGGGGCCTTCGAAATAGGCACGGTACCAGGCACGAGATCAATATGAAACTCGGAGTGTCGGCGAGGCAGTAATCCCAGAATCTCCTAGAACACATCGGGAAAATCACAGACAATCGGAAACTGATTAATACAAGTGGTAACAGGCTCCTCAATGGTGGAGAACACTAAGTAAGACGATGGCTCTCCTCGGGGCTTTGTAACAAACTGAAACTGCGGCAAGCCTGGTATACAGAACGTGACTATCCTCGCTGAGTAGTGCAAGATGGCGTGATACTCAGCAAGCTAATTCATGCCCAAGATAACGTCGAAATCTGATATCGGTAGCACGTATAAGTCAGCGGGAAAGAAAATCTCTCCCACTAATACGGGGTAAGACGAACAGAAGCAGCCTAATACTGTAGTCTTTCCCAAGGGTGTCAATACGGTCAACCCCTCTCGAGCAGACTCTATCGGAAATCTAGTCGAACAACAGACTCCCTTGGACATAAATGAGTGCAAAGTACCAGAATATAAAAAACTCGAGCGATGCATGTAAAGACTGGAAGTATACCCTCGACGAATCCTCCGTATGACTGTGGATCCTGCTGAGCCGCATAGAACCTAGCTTGAGCTGCCTGAGGAGGTTCCTGTCCCCTCTAAGCGTGTTGTTGCTGCTGTTGTCTTTGAGGTGGTCAAAACTGTTACCTCTACTACTGAGGTCTAGAAGACTAGTGCTGATGCTGCTACTAAGGTGGCCTCGGTGGTGGGGACTGCTGTCGCTGCTGCTGTGGGGGTCTCTGCTGCGGCTGTGGTGGAGGCTGTTATGGACATCTCTGCTGCTTCTGCTACTGCTGGGGCGGGGACACTCTTACATACAATGCCCGTCGCACCACACCTAAAACAGGTGCCGGTGAACTGCCTCTGAGGTGGTACTGGAGGTGCTACTGCTGCTTGGAAGGCTAGGCGACCTGTGCGCCTCTGATGCTGTGGTCGACGCTACTGGGAGTCACTGGAAAGAGCCTGCCTCTCAGGTCTCTCCTCTGACAGCGATCAGACTACGAATTGGCCCACTTAGCCTCATAAATCTGGGCCTTCCGTACCACCCCCTCGAAATTCGGGAGCTCATGCCCAATAACATGGCCTCAAAGACCGTAATGCAAGCCGTCCTCGAACCGGCGGGCTCTTCGCCCCTTATCATCTACCAGGTACGGTGCAAATCTAGAGAGCACTATAAAGTGAGCCGCATACTGAGCCACTGTCATATCGCCTTGCACCAAGGCCTCGAACTCCAACGCTCGCTGTCGTCGGATGTGATCAGGAAAATACTATCGGTCAAAATGATCCACAAAATCCTCCCAGGTCCACATAAAATCGACGCCTACTGCTCGGGAGACTGATGTCCACCAGTGCTCACCCTCACCATGGAGTAGAAATACTGCTAATCGGACTCGCCGCTAGGTCGTACATCCCATCGTATCAAATATCTTCTCCACATCGGAGCGTCATTTCTCAGCTATTGTCGTGTCTGGCTCACCCTAGAAACGCGGGGGATCGAGCCGTCGAAACTCTTGAAGAAGGGCGCTCACGCGGTCCTGCTAAGTCTGTGCTGGTGAAACGATGGGGTGCCTACCCTGCCCCTGAAGTGCGGCTGTCATAGCCTGTAACATCTGCTGTAATTGGGAGGCACTCACGGGTAGGGTCAGATTCGCACCGGTATCTAGTAGAGGAGCAGCATCCTCAGGCTAGGTAGTAGGAATCTCTTGTGGTGGAGTGGGGATCGTAGGTGGTAGTACGAGAGTCACAGGTGGTGGAGCGAGAGTCTCAGGTAGTGGAGCGGGAGTCGATCGGGTCACTTTCCTAGGCGGCATGTCCTACAGGAAAGAGCGAAGGTGCCTATCAACTTCAAAACTCTCGAAGGCACAGACGTTAAGGGTCTATAACAGAATATCACTAAGCTATCCAAACTCAAAACCTAATTATTCTAAACTTGTAGTAGACATGTAATGTTGTTCTTAGTTATTCCCGAGTTATGCTCTGATACCAACTTCTGTCACCCCCAAACTCAGAAGTCAGGCTCACAAAATTCCCGATCGCCAAATCCGTCATCGATAGCCTCCGTAGTAGCCCATTCTCAACTCTCAACGACTATTCGCCAGGTTCCAATCCCAGAATGCTACGAGGAGGATTTTCAATGTCAGTTTCATTTATAATAAGTATAACCAAAGGCATAACCCACAAACAACAACCAAAAACTCCATCACATTTTCACCATTGTAAAAAATTTATAAGTACAGTGCGCATAAAGGGAAATACAATGATGATATACAAAAGCTCTAAAATGATCTGTGACGGGCTCTAGCCTCAGCGCTGCTGCGATCTAACGTCACCTGCACGCAATTGTTGTGTATAAGCTTATGGAAAGCTTAGAGGGTAGTGAAAGTGTGTGCGCAAGATAGTAATACAATTATGTAGTATCAGAGTAATGCAGAATATGTTGATAATTCCATGAATAGTATTAGCCGTACCAAGGATATGAGATGCAAGGCATGAATGATGTCGGCCATACCAAGGCCATGCGATGTAAGATGTAACTCAAGCATACAAATCCTCATTTGAGTCCACATATCAATACAGTTCAACTCTGGAATATCACTAGGGTCTAGTACATTCAAAACCAGATTGCCGCCCCATCGGGCGCAACAAGGTGAGTGGAAGAGACCTCACTATCCGTCTGCCAATATCGGGAGCAGATTCATTCCTCGAGCTGGTCAGACTCAGCCTAGCTTTGCCCACTCCTCTCATGTGGGTAAGGCCGCACCCCCTTCCAACCAACCACGACACAATGAAAAGTGCGACCTTCTGGTAATCGACACTCGTTGCTCATGCGCCCACTCGGTCTAGACATTGGAGCAACCTTCTGGTACCATAAGGGTTTAGGAACTTTCATCCAGGGATATCTATAACACCCCATGTAGAACAAGATTTTTGGTATCCAATCCTTCCAACCACGATAGGCCTGTGAAGGCTATGGCCCTAATGTCACTAAGGTGTACAGTATACATGTCATACAATGCGAGATGCATGAATCACGCAATCTAGTCATACAGTAATCATGCGCGTACCGTGTGCTCATGTGGGCATCTCCCTTCACTAGGGAGTCCCATAACAATCTACCCAATGGTATGTGCTATGATCGGTCACTCATTTCATCACAAGCATACAGATGATGTGCATGGGCATGTATTATGATGTTATGTTGTCACATACTCATAATCGGTATCGATAGCCGGCGTTGGCCTCGATAATCGGCACTGATAATCAATATCGATAAGCAGGGTCGATAGTCGGCGTCGACCTCGATAATCAGCACCGATAATCAACGTTGATAATCGGCACTGACAATCAGCATATATAAGAAAGGCGGCGTCCATAGATGATCAGCCGATTAACTATAGTATAAAGATCGGCACTCGGCCATGGTTATATCAAATCTGGTAACATGGAGTCATCCGTCTATGGCGAATGGGGCCCACTTATTTGGGTTAATCCACAAAGAGAATGGGCCTAACAAGGCCTAAGGGAAGGTCACAATGAGGACATCTAACCATCATTACCTCTCAATGTGGACATCTAACCAACATTACTCCCATGGAGTGGCCTACATAAGGAATTCATAAACAATGTAATGACCACACATATACATTACATTGGGCCTCGCTCATGGGCCTCACACACATCGCATCAAACTTCAAATACATCAAATGGGCCGATCGAATGGGTCGATTCAAATGGGCTGAATTAATGGGCCGATTCAAATGGGCCTACTAAATGGGCCGAATCAAATGGGCCAAATGCATATCAAATCGAGCTGACCCTTATGTAATTGAGATCTAACCTATTCATAAGTTATCATAGAGATAGATGAAATGAAAATAATTATCAACTTAATTGGAAACTACCGTGGCCCTTAGGAGTTTGAACGGTGGATGTCACAGTCCACTATTTAAATAGTGGGGTCCACTTGAACTTTAGATCTGGCTCACTACTATTTTCCCATGCTGTAAAATGATCTCATAAATGGTTGGATGGCATGAATACAACACATGCATCATGGTGGGCGCCACCATTCAAACAATGGACGGTGTCGATATACATCAATGTGGGGCCTACGGGCTTGCTGCCAATAAAGAAGCAGCTAGATAGCTGCTGTACATGCAGCTGGCTGTACAAGTAGGGCAAAGGTGGGTCCACTTAGGGCCCACCACCATGCATATATTATATAATATAATATATTATGCAATAAAATATATGACGTTCTGAGTAGTGGGACCCACAGAACTTGCTGTCGTCAAATGGCAGTGGGTCCCACCATAAAAAACTGATGGATGACATGTGTAAAACACATACATCACGTAGGACCTGCAGCATGTGCAGTGTGGCTGCCTTTTCCTTTCCCTTTCTTTTTTTTTTTTTTTAAAAAAACAAAGGTGGGTCCCACATAGGGCCCACCACAGTAGATATATATATTATATTATATATATTATATATATTTATTATATATATTATATATTATATTATATATATATATATATACCTGCTATGGTGGGCCCTACATGCGACCCACCTCTGTTTTAAAAATAAAAAAAAAAAAAAAGAAAGGGAAAGGAGAAGGCAGCCATGTTGCACGTACTGCAGGTCCCACGTGATGTATGTGTTTTACACATGCTGTCCATCAGTTTTTTATGGTGGGACCCACTGCCATCTGACGACAGCAAGTTCTGTGGGTCCTACTACTCAGGACATCATATATGTTATAACATAATATATTATATTATATATTATATATTATATATTGTATATTATATAATATATGCATGGTGGTGGGCCCTACGTGGGACCCACCTTTGCCCTCCTTGTGCAGCCAGCTGCCTGTATAGCAGCTATCTAGTTGCTCCTTTGTTGGCAGCAAGCCCGCAGGCCCCACATTGATGTGTATCGACACCGTCCATTGTTTGAACGGTGGGGCCCACCATGATGTATGTGTTGCATCCATGTCGTCCAACCATTTGTGAGATCATTTTACAGCATGGGAAAATAGTGGTGAGCCAGATCTAAAGTTCAAGTGGACCCCACTATTTAAATAGTGGACTGTGACATCTACCGTTCAAACTCCTAAGAGCCACGGTAGTTTCCAACTAAGTTGATAATTGTTTTCATTTCATCTATCTCTATGATAACTTATGAATAGGTCGGATCTCAAATACATAAGGGTAGGCCCGATTTGATATGCATTTGGCCCATTTGATCGGTCCATTTGATTTGGCCCATTTGGTAGGCCCATTTGAATCGGCCCATTCGATTAGCGCATTTGCTGTATATGAAGTCCGATGCGATGTGTGTGAAGGCCCCATGAGCGAGGCCCAATGTAATGTATGTGTGTGGCCGTTACATTATTTATGAATTCCTTATGTAGGCCACTCTGTGGGGGCAATGTTGATTAGATGTCCACATTGAGGGGTAATGATGGTTAGATGTCCTCATTGTGACCTTCCCTTAGGCCTTGTTAGGACCATTCTCTTTGTGGGTTAACCCAAATAAGTGGGCCCCATTAACCATAGACGGATGAGTCCATGTTACTGGATTTGATATAACCACGACCGAGTGCCGATCTTTATACTATAGTTGATCGGCTGATCATCTATGGACCCTGCCTTGCTTATATATGCTGATTGTCGGTGCCGATTATCGATGCTGATTATCAGTGCCGATTATCGAGGCCGATGCCGACTATCGATCCTAATTATCGATGCTGATTATCGGTGCTGATTATCGAGGCCGACGCCGGCTATTGATACTGATTATGAGTATGTGATAATATAACATCATGATACATGCCCATGTGCATCATCTATATGCTTGTGATGAAATGAGTGACTAATCATAGCACATGTCATTAGGCAGATTGTTATGGGACTCCTTAGTGAAGGGAGATGGCCACATGAGCGCGCGGTACGCGCATGATTACTGTATGACTGGATTGCGTGATTCATGCATCTTGCATTGTATGACATGTATACTGTACGCCCTAGCGACATCAGGACAATAACCTCCACAGGCCTATCGTGGTTGGTAGGATTGGATACCAAAAATCTTGTTCTACATCAGGTGTTAAGGATATCCCTAGGTGAAAGTCCCTAAACCCTTATGATACCAGGAGGTTGCTCCAACATCTAGACCAAGTGGGCACATGAGGGCCGAGTGCCGAGTGCCATGGTCGGTTGGAAGGGGGTGAGGCCTTACCCACCCAAGAGGAGGGGGCAAAGCTAGGCTGAGTCTGACCAGCTCGAGGAATGAGTTCGCTATCGACGAGTCGGGCCCGATATTGGCAGACGGATAGTGAGGTCTCTTCCACTCACCTTGTTGCGCGCGATGTGACAACAATTTAGTTTGGAGTATACTAGACCTCGGTGATATTCTAGAGTTGAACTGTATTGATATGTGGACTCAGATGAGAATTTGTATGCTTGAGTTGCTTCTCGCAATGCATGGCCTTGGTATGGTCGACATCATTCTTTCCTTGCATCACATAGCCTTGGTATGGCTAATAGTATTCATGGATTCATCAGCATATTTCGCATTACTCTGTACTGCATAATTGTATTATTACCTTGCGCACACACTTTCACCACCCTCTAAGCTTTCCATAAGCTTATGTATACCATTGCGTGCTGGTGACATTGGATCATAGCAGGGCTGAGGCTAGAGTACGTGACAGATCATTTTGGAGCTTTTGTCTATCATCATTGTATTTCCCTTTACGCGCACTGTACTTATAAATTTTTTATCATAGTGAAAATGTGATGGAGTTTTTGGTTGTTGTTTGTTGGTTATGCCTTTAGTTATGCTTTTTATGAATCAAACTGACATTGAAAATCCTCCTCGTAGCATGCCAGGATCAGAACCTGGTGAATAGTTGTTGGGATCTGAGAATGGGGTACTATGGAGGCACTCGGGAATCACTAACTAATTAAGACAACCAGATTCGGTGATCGGGAATTTTGTGAACCCGGCTTCCGAGTTTGGGGCGTGACAACTATAATTACTTTAATATAATCATTAGCTCCACTTAAAAATTGTCCATGTAAATCAACAGTTAAAAATCGTTTGTTAGTCACTCGAACATGATCTTGTGCTTATGGTCTATTCGATACTTAGAATCTCATCATTTTTTAGCAAAGTATATATTTCAATGGGCTTATTACAACCATTATGTCAAACATTACATATGGTCACTAATTAGAGATATTAAAGTTGATTTAGTAATTAAATTCAAACCCTTGTAAATATACCATGTATACTTTTGGATTAAAGTTGATTCCCCAATATAGGGTGCCAAACACAATAGGAGGATTTCAAATTCATGGGGTTTCAAATCCATGCTCCCAAATGGGCCCTTAAGAAAATGGGAGAAAAATAATAGAAAATAAATTAATAAAAATAAATAAATAAATGATGAATGAATGAAATAATGATAAAAAATTAATAATAAATGAATGATGAATGAATAAAAAAATGAATAATGATGAATGAATAAAATAAATAAAAGATGTATAAATGGGGAATGAATTTTCTATTAATTTATTATGAATAAAATAGATGGATAAATGAGGAATGAAGAATGAATGAAAAAGAATAATTAATGAATGATTTTTTCTAAAATGAATTAATAAAGAAAGAAACCAAGAAAGAAAGAGAAAAAATAATATTTACACACACATATACACATATAGACATATATATGTATTTGAGAAAACAGTGGGAAAAAATTTGTAAAAAAAAAATAATAATTCCGGTGGCGCCACCGCCGGAATCTGCCAGGTGGCGGCGGTGCCACCGTCAGAGAAGTGGTACATTGTCGAACCACCGGGTGACGTCAGCGTGCCACCGTTAGATTGGTGCCACCACCACCGAGGTGGAAGGGACCGACGGTGCCACACCCGAAGTGGCGGTCAGTGGTGGCTCCACCGTTAGATCGGCGGCACCATCGTCGGATCGGTGGCTCCACCGTCGGATCGGCGACACCATTTGGAAAGATTTCCAGATTTTTTTTTGCTAACTTCAAAATTTTATATTTCCTGCAATATAACTTCGATTGAGATGATTCAAAGGCTAGATTGAAGCTCAATAAGTTTAGTTTTGTATAAAAATAAAATAAATAAAAAATTAAAATATAGTTAATTTTAGGACGTTTTAGAGAATGCACAGAAATAATAAATTTTAGATAACTGTTACTTATAGAATTTTAATAATTTTTCTACAGCATGAAATGAAATGAAATTTTATAGGATGAGTTTAAGCTTAATGAAAAATTACTATAAAAAGTTTTAAAATAATTCAGTAAATATAAGTATAAAAAACTCTACAAGCAATGTAGGCATTTTGGAATCAAATAGAAAATCGTTGGTTTCGAACAACTTGTACTTCTGGATTTTTTATAAATTTTCTGGAACCTAAAATATAATGATGTTTTGTCGAACAAATAATAATTTAATGATGAATTACCAGAAAAATTATAAAATTGATTCACTAACTAAAACTGATAAATACTTTATGAACAAAAGACGTATTGAAACAAAAAAATTTTGCAACTACGAGTTGCCGATGAACAAACATATATTTTTCATCTTAAATTTTTAGTATTTAATGTCTATTTAGAATTATTTCTAATAATACTAGGAATTATCTTGTGCTTAAATTATTATTTTTATATCTTTTCATCTTAAGTAGTTTTCATTGTAATTGAATTAGGACCCTTGAGTATGATTGAGTTTTATAGTTAATACTTTGTAAGTTCGTATTAGAGGCGGACTACAATATAATATTTTAAGTTTTCTTATTCTCTTATATATTCAAGGTTTATACCACGTAAAGGATACGATGTTCTTCCTCTTTCCTTTTCACGCCCTTCTTACCATCGTCAGCCCTCCAAACCTCTGAAATATCTTAGAACTTTCAATTCTTCATTCCCTCTCAAAATTAACGAAATTGAAGCATAGTTTGCTCATAAACCACTAGCCATAGGATAAAAACGATAATATAAAGATACAATCTTAGGCCCTTCGAAACCTTCCTATGATAATCGTTTGACTATAGTCATAGTGAGAGATTTATTAATCACTAATTTGAACATGAATTAAAATAAGAACTCTCTTTGACCAAGACCTGAATGACAACCTTCTAAATAAGAGATTTGAACTTTTCAATGATGAGTGATATTCCCTAAACATTTAGGTTGATTGGACTATAGAATTATGGGACCATACACTTGCGAAGTATTCACGGCTTGACCCAATTCTCAATCCTGGGTGACTACTAACGGACTCACTGCTTTGACCGAGCAGAAGACCAGGATCCACCGAGATTAGGAAGGGATACAACGAGTTGTCTGCCCTGGTCAGGCGGACAATCGACGTATCAGATTTGAGACTACCATAATCATTTTTCTGTATTAGCCTTATCGTGAAGAACAGAATACACCACCCCTAGTTAAACTTTGTTGATAGTAATGATTTTGACATTTGTTCTCAAATCTTGAGGGTGAAAGATTTAAGGGGGTAAACTATAATAAACAAGGCTAGTGTAGTTAGTTTACACCCTACCATGCAAATAAACCTGAAATTAATAAAACTTAGGCAAACGAATTGATAATATCTTTACTTATTATCCTTAGGAAATTTCAGGGACGAAATTGTTTTTAAGTGGAGTATATTGTAACGTTCCAAAATTTTGATATTTTGGACTTTCAAAAATCCTTGAAAATTGTCGATATAACTAGCCTACATTGTCACTTACTGACCCTTGATGCTCAAAGTGAGCCGATACGTGGGTGGTACCCGTAAAGAACCACAAAAATATGATTAATCAACCATCGGAAGCCAATAAATCTGCCCGATTACTTAAAGCTCAAGTCTAGCCATGTGATTTGCTCACATAGAACCCAAATATAGTCAACCAATCACTAACTAATTAAGACAACGGCAAATAAATAAAGACCTACTAAAAGTCGAGACAACTAGGGGTCAGATTTTAATTAACAAACCAAATTAATCTAGTTACTCCTTTAGCCTAAGAACCAATGGTTTAGGGTTATTAGGATTAAATCATTATTTTTACTAATTAAAAATAAGTCACACTAAGAACTTACCTAATCCAAACCTTAATCATTACGTACAAGAAATCTTGATACCCAATTCATTCCAAAAATGCCCTAATTTTTCAAACAAGATTTATATCGTTTGTTAGTGGGCCACTAAACTCGAGACTATAGAAATACATTCGTTTTAGTGGGCTTGACGTTCATTGCTGGACATCGAGCCGAGGTTGCATTTTCAATCACTCAACTTAGCCCCACAAGCCAAGTGCATGGGATGAGTGAATGCCTTAGGTGAAAACCTAAAATTTAAGTGAAACTAGCCCATTGCTCTTTTGTGAAGTTATAACTTTCGGACCGTCGATTCATGGCCAAATTCGGGGCACCAACTAAAGATATTTCTCCACACATATTTGTATAGTCATGGCCCCAATTGATCATCGGTGATTGTCGATCTAAGTTAGTGCCTTCTTGGTTAATTGACATGCCCGATTATTGTATGTTTGTGTCCAAACATAGATCGCCTTATGGGACACCTATCACATGTCTTAGATTGATCCATATACCTTTCGTTGGGTCTCATTAGTGGAAAAGAACCCCCTCAAGGGTTAATATAATGAATAAAGGACCATTAGGGCCATTTACACCACTTCTGCCGTTATATAAGGCCCTTATTTAAGCATCCCCTCCTCCCACACGAATTTTAACAAGAAAAAAGGGAGAAAGGGAGAAGAGAGAGATTGGGGCGGGAGTGTTGGTGCACCTCCACCCTCTCACCCTCTCATCCCCTCTCTAGGCGCCTCACCGTAACAAGTGCCGTTGTCGGAGCTTTCCGGGCAATGACTGGAGGTAAGTGTTGAATCCCACTTGTAACATAGGGCTTCGGTAGGTGTTTGTTAATAATCTCACAAGCTTGTATGCTTGTTTAGGTCTTTCAATGAAATTTTCCTAACACCCTAACTCTACGAGCGTTGTGAGTCAAGCGGTTCATCACAAGGTCTGGACCATTATCTTTAGGTTATCTTTTATCGACCCTTGAGGGTCTCAGTCAATGATTAGTTGCTTGTATATGAATTTGTGTATGCTAATATGCTAACATTTTGATTTTGCTATAGTATATTCTATTTATTGGATGTTGATGCTCACATGTTCGATGAAATGTCTAAGTGGTAGAATGCGTTGCTTTGTCGATGCTCACATGCTTGATTTATTGCATAAGTGATTATATTACTTTATGGATGACCACATGTTTGATTTAATACTTTAGTGAACATAATACCCTATGGATGCTCACACGTTTGATGAAATACCCAAGTGGTTGCATAATGAAACTTATGCTATAATTGTGTGACATAGAGTTTAGTCCATAGAAATACTTAGGATTACTAAGATATTGTGTTAGTCGGTAAATCATCCCAATCAAGGGGTGCCCCGAGTTAAGTTAGCTACCCCAGGCTTGTTCGATCGACCTGGGCCGAACATGGACGACCAAGAGTAGCTAGACTATACGAGATGCTTGTACCTAATGCCGGTTGCGCCAGAGTTCTCCCAGGTCAATCAAATTGTTAACTAGCTAACTGATCATATATGTTCAAAATGTGTGACACAAATAAATAAAATCTAAGATACCCTGTCCCCAATGGATGAGTCCATTAATAATCGTAAGTGTGATACGATGCTACTAAGACTCATTAGTCGGGCATGGTGGTATTGGACACCTTGTCCGAGCTGTTGGCCTATACTGGGGTGACAAGCCTCCCGTAATGACCAGTGAGAACTAATGGAGGTAATAGATTATTGTTCGAACAATCCCCATCAAAGTACTCAACTGATGGTTCCATGTGTTAAAGTACCTCTCGAATGACCGGGACGTGAATGAAATTGGGTGACGAGCCCTTTTCTTATGGTGATTTGGTTTTATGTGACATGCACTTACCTTGGAACTGAGTGATTATACTCAGTGTTTAAGTGATGACTCATACCAAGTTGATCCTCATACAATTGAATATCATGCCGTACCTTTGGAATTGTTGATTTGTTAGATAAATGAGTGATACCTAAATTTGAATTAAGGGATACTAGTGAGGAGTCACTATGTGCCACAACGAGCCAATTATCCAGATAAGGACTCGTGATATAATATTGGTATCCTAGCTTCGCCAATTGTCTGTATGAATTGGAATTAATAATCACTCGGCTAATAATGAATCCCTAGGATAGGTTGCGATTTGTTGTTAGAGTTACTTGTGAGGGAGTGTTGACATTTGCGAAATAGGTGTTGAGGTCGCTTGTGAGGGAGTGTTAGATTGTAAGGTGCATGCATCATTTCATAATGTCAATTGTGCATTTAACAAGAGTTTTTAGGAAATGCTTGATTGATTTTTTATCATTAACTGCACTGATTGAATCGATAGCATATATAACTTAGAATTAATGGAATCACTGAGTTAGCTTCTCACTCCCACCTAGAATGGTGTTTTAAAGCACCAACAATGCATTGTTGTTTACGTAGGTTCTATCGAGGCTTCCGACAGGTAGGCTTGGATTGGCTTGCACTTTTACCGTGATGCTTAGGGAATGTCCAGTGAAGCTAAAAGATTTTATTTTTATTCTTATTTTGTGTATGTATATGTTATATTCCTCAATCGGGCATGCTTTATATGTAAATTTTGTTGTATGTTAATTGTGGCTTTTGTAATCCTCATTTTCGGCGATCACCACTATTGGAATTATATTTTTGACTCTTAGTCATGTAGTCATTGATTTTTGTTATCTTTACCTCACTTTAAATCCACTAATTTTGAATTGTGCTACTCTAATTGCTCATGTGTGAAATGAATGTGAATCTAAATGAGGCCACACATGTATTTTCATTTGGTTAACACTTAAGAACTCGACATCAGAGTCTAAGTACTCAAGTGGTGATTTTTCAGGCATTACAATTACATATTCCTTTCTCATCAACGCACTTCTCAGTTAAGAACTCCACTGCTCTCGGCTAGACCGGTGATCCCTAAAAGTGATAAGTCTTATTATTTCCCGATCTCAAACTTTGTTGTTAGTTTATGTTCGAATAACACTTGCTACATGGTCTAAAGTCCTTGATTTTTGAGGCAAAATGAACCTATTAGAGAAAAAGCCTTTTTTCTCAACAAATTTTCTAATAGCGAACATAACAGTTGGTAGAATATATTGTTGGTCTACCGCTATGTAATTCTGTCACTTTATCTCGATGCCAGGGGTCAGTGGTGTTCGATTTAAATTAGACCGCAATTGATTCTAGCACGCTCGCAAACTACACACGTGCACCATGTGGTAACACCTTTGAACTATATAACAATATCAATAGATGATTCACTAGAAATAGTGGTAACATCGATGTCTAGGAACTCCATCAAGCCCCAAAAATATTTCCGATGCAGGCCAATCTAGAAGTTTTAAATCCTTCACCTTTGACTATCCCAGAGACAAGATCTTCATCATATGCCAACTCCCTAGAGCATGTAACTGAGGTTTTAGGTAGCATGCATGCAAGCCTACAACAAATTGAAAAAAAAATAGGGAAGGGTTTAGGTTGAGCAATCTAAGGTTCATACCAAAGGTTCCAATAAAATTTTGGAATTTCTTAATGAGAGATTCCTTGATGCCTGTTATTACAACATGGAGGTACCTCACTACGGGAATGTCCCTCATGAACTGCTGGTTCTTTCTTCAGATAACATTTAGATGGATCAAGGCCAGGTTGGCTGAAATGTGCCGCCTCAGGATGACATTAGAATGAATGGCCTAAGGGCCAACTGAACAACCAAAATCACCATGAAGGGATCAATGACATACACCTTGAAGGGTATTTTATGCTGATTAATGAATCCCATGGGGGTAGGCTCTGGTTATTCAACCTCCTCAAATGGTAACCAAGGGCCCTAGGACCACGGGATGGCTACCTTACCTCCCTAGATGGGATGGAAAGAGCTAGTTAACTTAATACAAGAAGTTTCCAATCAATTGCATGGCCGACATACTAATCGGCCTACATATCATAAGCCTTATCCGGACTAGGTTGATGGGTTCATTAAAGTGCCGAGAGGCTATAAAGTACCAGAGTTACTTATTTTCTAAAGAAACAAGCCAATCCACCATTGAGCACATTTCTTGCTTCATTATGCAATGTGGTGAGTTTTCGGCCAATGAATACGTGAAATTGAAATTGTTCGTAAATTCATTGATCGATACTACTTTTTCGTAGTATATAAGTTTGTCGTCAAATTTAGTGCATAACTGCCAAGAAATTGAAGAAATGTTTGGCTCTCAGTTCTTTCAGATTGAGCCTGAGTTATCTTTAGCCAACGTATCTCATTTAATATAATTACCTAACGAGTAGATTGAAAAATATATTGCATGATTTAAGAAGGCAACAAACAATTGTAAAGTATTCATGCCTAATGCTCAGTTTGTCAAACTGGCCATGAAAAGTTTAGACATTGAATTCAAAAAGAAATTTAAGGGAATAGATTTCAAAGATCTAGTTGATCTATCCACTAGGGCGACCAAATACGAATGACTTTTGTGCAAAGAAAGACAACGAAAGAACTCATCATTGGGAACTTATTAATGTAATCTGAATTATGAGTTAGTGATGGCCAAAATAATTTTTAAAAGCCGTTTATCTATCAAGCCGTAATGAAGACTGATGACAGATCTTCCGCTCAAAATTCAAGTACTGTAAAGGAGTTACTGAAACCTGATAGGCAATTATCTTTCGATATAACAAAGGCTAACAAGATTATCGACCTTCTTCTGGTTAAAATTTTTATCAAATTATCGTCAAGGCATAGGATACCTTGGTAGAATAATTAAAGAGAATTAAATACTGCAAATAGCACTGATCACATTCTCACTCCACTAGGAATTGCATCGTTTTCAGAAACATGATTCAAGATAACATAGACATGGGAATTCTAAAGTTTCCCAAGAAAGAAAAGGAAGCGATGATGGTACATACTAACCAATTTCCTCCTTCGATGGGAGTCAACATAGTCTCCACTAATTTAAGAAGAGTAATTGCCTAATCTATTCCCTCAAATATATTGCATGACTTAAGAAGGCAAGAAACAAATGTAAAGTATTCATGCCTAATGCTCAGTTTGTCAAACTGGCCATGAAAAGTTTATACATTAAATTCAAAAAGAAATTTGAGGGAATAGATTTCAAAGATCTAGTTGATCTATCCACTAGGGTGACCAAATACGAATGACTTTTGTGCAAAGAAAGCCAACGAAAGAACTCATCATTGGGAACTTATTATCGTAATCCGAATTATGAGCTAGCAATGGCCAAAATAATTTTTAAAAGCCTTTTATCTATCAGGCCGTAATGAAGACTAATGATAGATCTTCCGCTCAAAATTCAAGTACTGTAAAGGAATTACTGAAACCTGATAAGCAATTATCTTTCGATATAACAAAGGCCGACAAGATTATCGACCTTCTTCTGGTTAAAATTTTATCAAATTATCGTCAAGGCATAGGATACCTTGGTAGAATAATTAAAGAAAATTAAATACTGCAAATGGCACTAGTCACATTCTCACTCCACTAGGAATTGCATCGTTTTCAGAAATATGATTCAAGATAACATAGACATGGGAATTCTAAAGTTTCCCAAGAAAGAAAAGGAAGCGATGATGGTACATACTAACCAATTTCCTCCTTCGATGGGAGTCAACATAGTCTCCACTAATTTAAGAAGGGTACTTGCCCCCAGAGAAAAAGTTAATGTAGTAATGATGGCAAGACAACCGCACATACACCGACTAACACATGCTGGTGGAAACTAAATGAAAACATTGGAGGGGGGGGGGACAAACTTGGAAGAATAACATGATTTTTGGGGGATATTGACTTTGTGAACGGTATCACAAAGACATCCAACAACAAAACTTAGCGCGGGTTTTGTTATTTTCTAGCCCGCAAACTCTACCACTGATGGAGCTCCTAGTCATCGATATTTGAAAACATTATTTAGACAACATCTAGCAGCACCGGATATGACAATGCAGATGCAACTACGTGGAAGGTGTGAGATCTTTGCGTCATGTGATGGATATACGAAGGCCAACTCATCAATGACCATGTCTCTAAGAGTCATACCACTTGAGTAACCTGTGGATAAGAATAAGGAACCGTTGGGGCTACGTTGGCATCAATAAACAACTACTTTAATAAGGACACATTCGTTGAAAGCAAAACACGAACGACTAAAGGCAACCACTACTTTACGATTGGTGGTATACAATGTCACCATGTAGCAGTGGTTATTCTAACGATGTTGTTGGAAATTCTCTAAATAGCAAATGAAGCAATTCATCAATGGAATCAATCAGAAAATTGTCAAACGCACTAATCAAACCGATCAACTTCAGCGCAACTTTGTTTATCCAGTCCCCTGGGACACTTATCATCTCCACCACTCATCAGCGTGGACCCCTTAACATTTAAAAGTAGTTTTGTTTGTCCTCACCTTACGCAAGACCGACCTAGTCATAGCCAATAACTGTAAATCCCTTCCATATATGCCTATGTGTGGGATCTGAAGGAGGAACTTAGTCTTAGGAATTGTCTACCTACACTTATATGATGGTTCGACAATAGTTTGTAAGACCAGAGTTACTTATTCCTTTCTCATCAGCGCACTGCTCAGTTAAGCACCCTGCTGTTCTCAGCTGGGATGGTGATCCCTAATAGTGGTAAGTCTTATTATTTCCCGATCTTAAACTCTCTTATTAGTTTCTATTCAAATAGCACTTGCTGCACTTTCAAAAGTCCCTCAAATAGCACTTGCTGCATTTTCAAATGTCCTTGATTTTCAAGGCAAAAGGAACCTATTGGAGAAAAGGCCCTTCTCAGCAAATAGCCTAATAACGCACTTAATAGATAGTAGAATAGATGGTTGATTTACCACTATTTAATCTCACCACTCTATCTCAATGTCAGAGGTTAGTAGTGTTTGGTTTAAATCAGTCCGCAAACGGTTTTGGCATACTCGCAAGCTACACGCATGCACCATGTGGTCGAATTCTAGCCCAACAAGTCTAGAGCACATGGTCTAGATTTGTTTATACCATGGACCAATGATCTCTTTCAAATTAATATAGGTCCCATGTTTTACCTATAGATCAAGAAATGTGCACTATGTGTCACTAATTGATTAGTGAAATTCTACCTTTGAAAACGCATATGAATAACATTTTTGTCTTTTCATTCCTTTAGTAGGGAAGAAAATCAAAATGTTGGTTTCCTTTTGCTAATGGTTGTCTTTTCTTCTTTAGGTCAGGCTGGAATGACAAAAAGCCATTTCAATGAGAGTATTTAACCTAGTTTGAAAAGATATGAACTTATTTAGGAATAACAAATAGGTAGGTGTGTGTTTGAGCATAGGTTGAAAGATAGGGTGTAACGACTCGTAAATTTTCGTACAATGGCTCGAGTACCATCTCGACCAGAAATCACTTAGGATTAAATCCTTTAGAAATTTGACAAAGTTAACTGAGTGCTAAGCCATGAAATCTAATTGAATCACTTTAAATACGATCTGCAAGACCCAAAACTTGTAGAATCATTGACGCTAGGTTACCTTAAAGTCTAGGATCAAACTCATTACCCGTCTGCTCTCGGGAGCACATTGAAACTCCGTATCAAGTCTAGACCGCACATCAGGAGTCCGAAAATACGAGGTTAAGGACTTAGAACTGCCTCATTGGGCTTGACAACCATCTCGGAAATCAGACCCAGACAGTGTCCCATGGCTGTTCGCTTGAGTTCGGAGTGAAGGAGTGTGAAAACACACAATTCCTTTAAAAAAATAAATATCTAGAATAGTGATCTGAGACTTGAAACTTGCAGTCAATTTATAAGAAACCAGACCATCAGAATCTGACCCAAATACACCCTCAGATCAGGAAAAATTTCAGAAACATTTACATGTACTTGGAATTTCGGATCAAGGCTCACTGACCGTTGAACTGAAACTGGTTTACCACACGTGATCTGGGAATCTGACTAAGACGAAAACTTAACTCCACGTAGATCAAAGGTTAGAGAGCTTAAGTCCGACCTTTGGCTCAAGGAGGCCCGCCAGAAACCCTCCTTTGAGCTGAATCAGCGCCGCTTTGGCTATAACCCAAGTATACCTTGACCTTAAGTCTAATTTGGAGACTTTTTAGGCTATATAAGGGCCTTAGAACACCCTCTCTCACAGCCATACGAATTTGGAGAAAACCCTAAAGAGAGAAGTGAGAAAAAAGAGAGAAAGAGTGAGAGAAGTGGGAGAATCTCCCTGTTGTTGTTTCCTACCCCTACCCTAGCTCCACCACCTGTTTCTCATCGCTTTTCCAGCGGTACCGACTTCATTTTGAGGTAAGAAACCCTAACCCTAGATCTGTTTTGGGGTGTGAATGGTGTAGGTTATGAAATAGCTAACATATTTCATTCTTTAGGCCACCAAACTGCCGAATACGAAAGCCTAACAAACCTAGCTGATCCGTTGCGATTTCAAGGTGTAAGGTGAGGACTTTAGGTGTATAGGTTACGGTTTTCAATGCTTTCAATGTCAGATAATGATAGATTCATGATCTGCATGCAATTGCACATGTACAAAGTGTTTTCCGTTTTCTGTTTCGATTAAAGTTGTAGAATATGGAATTTTACATATTCTAGGTATTCGTAGAAAATACCGTATACGTATATTTTTTAGAAATGTGTTTGACATGATTATTTGTTGTATTGATATACGATATATGGATAAAATACTTATTTGGCAAAAGGATTCGCCCAAATACATGTTTTACTAATATATACTATGTATGTAGAAATACTGTATTGTAAAAAGTACCATATACATGTATATTTTAGAGATGTGTTTGTCATGATTGATTGTTGTATAAATATATTATGTATGTGTAAAATACTTGCTTGGTGAAAGGATTCGCCCTAATACATGTTTGCTAACATACACTAAGTATGTTGAAATAGTGTATGTTATGTGTTTGTGGAAATGCTTGTGTGAGTAAGTGTTGGGATGTTGATGCCTTAGGAGGATGTTGAGATGGGATTCTCAACTACCTTAGAGACATGTATGATTACCTCCATGAGGTTGTTTACTTAAACCGCTTACTTTTGTAATATATGTGTTTGTATTCCTATTTACGATGTGCTTTACAACATGCTTTATAACATGCTTTATAACATGCTTTATGACATGCTTACTAACATGCTTGAATTGCTTTGTTTACCATGCTCTACTCCACATGCTACTAATATGGTTTGATTGAGTTTGGGACTATGTTTATAGTCCAGACAGTCGGTACTAGACTTGAGATCATGGTTGAGTTTTATGTTGCCAAGTAAGATGTGTTTGATGAACCCGAGTCGTACGTCAGTTGGCGACAGTGTTTAGGCCACGCGAAGTGCTTATGCACTTCATGTCGTCTAATTGATTGTGCGCTCGAGCTAGTCAGGCTCATCATGTAACAAGATATGTCTAATGTATGTTCACCATGTTTGGTCGCTACTGCTTGAACCTAGGGTACCAAACTTACCAGTGAAATCCCTTTTAACCATGGTACCTCGATCCGCTAAGACTCATGAGCCGGGCATGGTAGTATGGGATATTGTGGTCGAGCTGTCGGCCTACGCTGGGGCCACGTGCCTCTCCATAGTGACCAGTGAGCAACCAGACTCGTGAGCCGATTATGGTGGTATGGGACACTATATTCGTGCTGTCGGCCTACATTGATAAGGTGATGGAGGAGTGGTGCAACGAATGAGAGCAACAGCCCTGGCAGCCCTTTGTAGTGACCTCGAGCATACTCTGAAATCGCGGTGAGCCTTAGAGTTTGCCGCGGTATATAGAGTATGAACTAGGCCTGTTTCTATATAGTGATGAATCGTTAAAGAGGTGATAGGGGAGTGGTGTAACCTTTGTCCGTAACAGCCCTGGCAGCCTTTGCAGTGACCTAGAAAACACACCATCATCTGATATTAACTAGGACTGACGACCCTAGAATGGATCATGTTTGGGAATGATATAAGGGAGGTACCTTAGTTTCCCAATCCTGCTGTTTGAAATGGACTAATAATAAACTCGGTAATCATGCTCATCATGCATTGCATGTGCCTGGAAGATGTGAAGCACTGAGAGATGAAATCATACCGCAAACGTGAGATGGTATCGCATGAGGGAGGGTGTGGTGAGGGCATCCATCATACCTGCATCCATACTTGCATTAATAAGAGTAGTTAGGAGTGTTTGATTTTACTGCTTTATCATTACTGCTTGACTGTATTGATAACATGTTAACCTATGCTTTATTGTTCCATTGAGTTAGCTACTCACTCCCACATTACGGGACAGTGTTGCGCACACCAACCAGACTCTGTCTCAGGTTTAGATGAGCCGATGACTCAGGAGGCGGAGCCTGACTATGATGAGGACCAGGATGAGTTCTTATATATGCAGTACTCTGGCGGCTTCGACTAGGCTGCCAGGATCGACGGGTCTTTCAGGGATTGCTTCTTAGTTTAATTTTTGACATTTTATTCATAAAACAGACATATGTATATGGTGACTCAGATGGGTTCATACTCTGGAGAATGAAATGATTTTGTTTCTTTACATACATATATATACAGTTCAGTCTTCCGCTTGCCTTTATACAAATGATCTGGAGTATGAATTACTGTTTTGGTATAATCTCACTCATGTTTATTGCTCTAACACAGACAACATTTAATCAGCATTATTTATGTTGCATAAGTGATGCGTTGGAACTCGGGAGTTGAGTTATACTCGACCCCCGATTTTCAGGATGTTACATAGGGATTTATATGTTAAAAAAATAACTTTTTCTTTTAACATAGGTATCAAGTTCATTTTGCCTACTTTATGATTCTGAATCACATTCCTCAGTGGAGCCCACGTACAAAGATGTTCAGATGATTGGATTCGTTCATATTTTGAACCCTAGGGGGGGGGGATTAAATGTCGATTAGTGAGAAATCGTTCACATTCAACTCAATAAATCAAGGTCAAGATAACTTTTACTGGCCTTATTACTGGATGATAAGGCATTAAAAATGACACATACAAGATGGACGCCTTCTGTCACCCAACATCTTTATATGGAGACCCCATGGGTATTATGCATGTAAAATGCTCTCAAGTGATTGTTGTTGCTGGTTTTCAGCAGTTTGAATGCGGGTGTGCCAGAGTTGAATTTGTGGCTTAATTTAAATTGAACAACTATGACCCCAAGCACTGAGATAGACAGATACATAGTACATGACCGAAATTGGATGACATCAGCCACCTATGTCACGCCCCAAACTCGAAAGCCGGGCTCACAAAATTCCCGATCACTGACTATGGTGCTGACAGCCTCCGTTGTACCCCATTCTAGGCTCCCAGCACGCATACGCCAGATTCCGATCTTGAGATCCTACAAGGAGGATTTTCCAATGTACATTTATCTCATAAGAAGCATAACCACAAGTTTACCCAAATCACAAAGGCAACATCATCATCACATATCCACTAATATAAACATTTGAATACAGTGCTGAAAGAGAAATACATATATCGAAATCAAAGTTCCAGAAGACAGCTTCACGCTCTAAGCTCAATGCTGCTGCAACCTAACGCCACCTGCACGCATCTATCTTGCATAAGCTTATAGAAAGCTTAAAGGGTGATGTAAGTGTGTGCACAAGATAAGTGCCAAGTATTCAATACAATGCCATAATCATACAATATCAAAAATACTTGCAAGATCATGAATCATACGATATCAGAGTAAGCAGAAATACTGACAAGTAAGTCTATAAATCATTCAATATCAGAATATGTAATGCGGAATCATAAAGAGCCAAATATCAGATACTGCAGATGCCGATGATGCAATGTAATATGCAAATCTTGCTAAGTCCATCTAGGCCATATAAGTGCAGAAAGATAGCAACCTAAAATGTCATATGCCGTGGATGTAATGCAATATGCGATGCGAATAAAATGACTAAACTAGATGTGAAGTCGGGATGGTAGTACGTAGTATCGTAGGCTACGGGGTCCATCAAAAGGAACTTCTATCCAAATCAGTCCCATACCTAAATTTGGATAGTCAGACTCAATGTGGTAAACTCTTGATCTCAGGTTAGTCGCGCACCCCACCCGAAATCCTAGCCATTGCGAAGGTACAAATAATAAATAGTTACACACCATCAGCCCGAGTGGATAGTGAATGAATGAATGAATGAGTATGCAACTCCTACTCAATAAGTCCACACATCAGTGTTGTACATCTTTAAGATCATCATCAGGGTCTAGTACACTCTACACCAGTTGCCACCCTATCAAGCGCACAACTGGTTAAGTGGAAGAGACCTCACTATCGGCCTACCAATATCGGGCCCGGCTCGTCGATAGTGGACCCATTCCTTAAGTTGGTCAGATTTATCCTAGCCATGCCTACTCCCTCAGGTGGGTAAGGCCACACTCCCTCCCAACTAACCACGCCACAGTGGGAGATGCAGCCTACTGGTATACGGCCCTCATGCGCTCATATATATCCACTCTGTCTCGACGTTAGGGTGTCTTCTGATACCAAGAGGGTTTAAGGATTTTCACCCATGGCCATCTATGATAGCCCGATGCTAGTAAAAGATTTTCGGTGTCCCATCTGGCCATTCATAATATGATTGAGGAGGCTACGATCCTGATGTCACTAGGGCATATAATAACCACAACACACAATGCAAGATGCATGGGTTAAATAATCCAATCATGCATCAATTCTGCACATACCGTGCAGTCATGTGAGATAACCTCTGCCTATCAGGGAGTCTCATAACAACCTGCCCAATGACATATGCAATGGTCAACCACATCTCATAACAAACTGCAGATGATGCGTATGGGCATGTATCATGATGCTATGTTATCACATACTCATAATTGGTATCAATAACCGGCATCGACAATCAACCTCAATAATGTAGACATTTAATCAACATTGCCCCCAAGGAATGGCCTATAAAGAGCCTAACAAATAGTGCACCCATGGCCTCACACAAGGGCTAATATACAACACCATGGGCCTCACTCAAGAGCTTATTACACATCACGATGGGCCTCTCACATGGGCCTAATATACATCACAATGGGCTCCATTGCCTGGCCCTCAAATGCACCACAATGGGCCTCATCACATAGGCCTCACATACATCATATAGGTCTCAAATGCATCACAATGGGCCTCATATACATCACAATGGGCCTCATCACATAGGTCTCATATGCATTAAGCTGAGGCCGAATGCTCATCACAATGGGCCTCAAATACGGGTATACATCACATTGGGCCTTGACAATCGGCGTCGATATCCGGCCTCGACCATTGGCATCAGCCTAGACACTTGGCCTTGGCAATCAGAATCAACCTCGATAATCGGAATCGACCTCAATAATCGAAATTGACCTCAATAATCAGAATCGACCTCGACAATTGAAGTCGACCTTGATAATCGGAATCGGTAATCGGCCTCGACAATCAGAATTGGCCTCGATAATCGGTGAGAATGGGCCAAACAAAGCCTAAGGGAAGGTCATAATGTGGACATTTAACCATCATTACCCATCAATATGGACATTTAACCAACATTGCTCTCAAGGAGTGGCCCACAGAGCCAAACATATAGTGGGGCCATAGCCTCACATAAGGGCCTAATATACATCGCAATGGGCATCATATAAGGGCTACATACACATCACTATAGGCCGCATCACATGGTCCTAATACATGTCAGAGTGTGTCGCATCACATGAGCCTAATTCGCATCATGATGGGCCGCATCACATGGACCTCGAATACATCACAATGGGCCTCACTCATGGGCCTCATATGCACAACAGGTGGGCCCTACACATGGGCCTCAAATACATCACAATGGGCCTCACAGATGGGACACAAGTATATCAAAGTCGGCCTCTCGAATGGGCCACAGAATACATCAAAATGGGCCTCAAGTGGGAGCTTGGATTACATCTAAAATCATTTCAATAGTTGTAGGTGTAACATGTGTATCACTGTACACTATCATTCCATGGGGCATATGGCCCCCTAATGATGATCAGCATTGTCCAAACACTGTCCAGCACCGTCCAGTACAATCTGGACGGTGTGGATGAAACAAATACACTAGGGTGGGTCCCACCCGCTGACAAGGAAAAATGGATGGACGTGTGAATATACAACACGTCATCAAAGTGGGCCCTGCCTGTCCAAAATATAGATGGACGACGTGGTTAACAGATACATAATGGTTGTGCCCACACAGTACCGTCCATCAGGTCCGACACCGTTCAGATGATTTGGACGGTGTGTATGAAACAAATACATCATGTGGGACCCACAGACCTGCCGACGTTAGTCCAGCAGTGGGTCCCACCATCTGGGTAGCTTGGATGTAACATATCATCCCGTGGGACCCACAGAACCTTCTGACGTCAATTACATCAGCTGATTGCTGGTGTGATGTACACCAGCCAATCCGTTGCCATAATCAAGGTGGGTCCCACGTGGGGCCATCACCAAATGATATACAATATATGTTATATTATTATATACAATATTTAAAATAGTCCAGCGTCTGGATGAACGGTGTGGATTACAAAACATATATCATGGTGGGGTCCTCAAAGATGAATGGACGGTGTGGATTTAAATCCATACGTTAGTAGGTCCCACGGGACTTGGGACGTCAAGACAACAACTATATGGTGGGTCCCACATGGGGCCCACCATAATATATTATTATATTATAATATTATATATACATATAGCAGGTTGTTGGGGCACAAATATATATATATATATATATATTTCTCTCTCTAGTAGTCTTAATGCGCATCCATCGCCTTAGTGTGGAAATTTCATTGTGATCCTTGTTAGAGTATAGAGGCCCTTGCTGAGAAGCCCTTGCTTGTGCGCCCCTAGTTCTGCGCCCCTGGTTGTGCGCTTAAGGTTGTGCCCTCCTGGTTGTGTGCCTAGGGTTATGTGCCCTTGGTTGTACGCCTGGGGTTGTGCGCTTCTCGTTGTGCCCTCCTGGTTATGCACCCAGGGTTGTGTGCCCTTAGTTGTACGCATGGGGTTGTGCGTTTCTCGTTGTGCCCTCCTGGTTGTGTGCCCTCAACCTAGATTCTTGTTATGCCCCCCTACCTAGATTTCTATTGCGCGCCCCTACCTAGATTCCTGTTGTGCGCCCCTACCTGGAAGTTGTTATGCACTAGAAGCTGATGCTCTCTGGAAGCTGTTGTGCGCTGGAAGCTGATGTACACTGGAAGCTATTACGCGCTGGAAGCTGCTATGTGCTGGAAGCTGTAGCATGTTGAAAGATGTTGTGCACTGGAAGGTGTTGCGTGCTGGAAGTTGTTGCGCACTCGAAGGCGTTGCACGCTGGAAGTTGTTCCGCGATGGAAGTTGTTGCACGCCGGAAGCTGTTGTGCGCACCCTATTGTGCGCAAATAGCCTTCACACGTGTGATAAGCCTATAAATACCCCTCTCCCATCTTCATTTGGACAAACAGAAGTTGGAGAGTCTCAAGGAACTTGTAAGTACTATGATTTAGTTCCTCTTTGATTGTCAAATTTTGTGTGTCAAAACTTCTTTTTATGTCTTGTGTTTATATCTTGATAAATCTGTATGAGACACCATGTCAACACTTGGAGTCTAGTTCAAAGAATTCTTCAAGATTCATGAGAGTTCAAGCTACAATGTAGAAGATATTGAAGAAGTGCTCAGTATCAAGGTTGCAAGTGCAAGTGGAAGTTCAAAATTCATATATAAGTACGGGACTCAAGTGCAAGTGACATTAACTTCAAAGCTTGTGAAGAAATCAAGCTACATGAAAAAGAACTCAAGCTTAAGACTCAAGCTTTGTAATGATCAAAGTCTTAGCAAATGAAGTGTTTAATGCCCATATCTCATGTCCCAGGTATGATAAACCTTAGATTGACCTTAGGATAGGTCACTTTGGATACATAATTCATTTGAATATTATTACATAATTTTGGTCTTTTCTAAGACCAGTCTTAGACCTTGTTTGACCAGTCCTAGCACTGTCTCGACCAGTCCTAAAATTATTGCAATTTATCAGATTTTCTGGTTCGGCTTCGACCAGTCCTGGAGTCTGCTCGATCGGTCGTGAGATGGTCTCGACTTGACCTTCGACCAGTCGTAAAGCTTCGACTCAAACTCTAGTGACTAAATCAAGTGTCACACGATCAGTCGTAGAGGGGTCTCGACCGGTCGTGGACTGCCTTCGACCAGTCGTGGACTGCCTACGACCGGTCGTACAACGGTGTGATGCGATCTCGCTCAAAAATTCAAAAATTAGTTTATTTCAAGACCAGTCGTAGTGACCCTAGGACCAGTCGAAGACGAATTTGTTAAGCTGTAAATAGCACACCAATTTCAGAGTTTTTCATTGAAAATTAAGTGAATTTAAGGCTCCACTCTGAGATAAGTTTGTGTTTGTTTTTAAGCTATTTTGTGCATAATTTCTTTCTCTTTTTGCTAGCTTATTTAATTTGATTTTGTTTCTGTATTCCAATCTGATTTGAAAAGAGGAATTGACTTATTCCTTCTTCTTGGAATCAAAATCAAATATAGTTATGCCCAACTGATTTAAATCTAAAATCAATTAGAACTTAGAACCATATTAAAGTGAGTAGTGGACATTGAACTTCTATATTCGAACGTCTACTCTAATTGGTTCTTCCGGGCAGCTACAAGAGGAGAAATCCAGATATTTTATAATTCTGTAAATTCTATTCTATTTTGGTTTTTTTTTGGGATTCGCCAGAAAAATCTCAATTTGTGTGGTTATCTGAGGAGAGCCAGAAAACTCAGAAGTATGGGTTTTTGAATTGCTTAAGCCCAAGTTAAAAAGACACAATTGTAAAGGTTTTGGGTGAACCTGTGAAAACCTATTTGATAGTGAATGCTAATATCCCCTTTGTGAGGATATTAGGAGTGGAGTAGCATTCTGTGTGGCTGTTGAAAAACAGTTGGTGTACACACAGGCAAACCACTATAACTCTTTGTCTTGTGAATTGAATACTTGTTTAAATTTCATATCATTTATCATTCAATTTTGTGGAATGTACGTGTGGATGTGAATGTTGTAACAATTTACATTTCAAGCAAGTTTGGGGAGTGTTGTAATAAGTTAGATCTTTATTTCTGCACTTTATTTCAAATCCTTGTTATTCAATTATTTCTATTCAGATTGAGTTATTGATTCAAAAGACGTTCTAGAAATAAGGTTGTCCTACCATAAGCCCTTGTTTATTATGGTGTAAGGTTGTCCTTAGAATTGAATTTGTATCAACCTCTCAATACTTATTTGTTGAGATTTAATTGATTATAACATTGTGAATTGATCTATAATTGTAAGGCTATCTATTTAATTTTATTCCGTTGGTTTTATTTTAATTTTGCATAGTCCTATTCACCCCCCCCCCCTCCCCTCTAGGACATATAACTTGGCCATTTCAAGTGGTATCAGAGCCTAATAGCTCGTTTTTATTACATTTTATTTGGATTTATTTTCTGAGCTAACGATCTAAGCTTTATAAATAAGATGTCAAATTTTGATAGCCTATCAGTCACTAGGCCTCCACCCTTTGATGGCTCCAACTATGCCTATTGGAAAGCTCGAATGAGGATTTTCTTCAAATCAATGGATGAGAGTGTGTGGCAAGCCACAATGATTGAATGGAGCCCTCCTACCATTGAAGTAACTAGTATCAATGGATTAAAATTAATGAGAATAACACCTTATACATCTTGGACCACACTTCAGAAAAGTGAGAGTAGTGCCAACGCAAAAGCACTAAATGCAATCACTTGCGCACTATCATCGGATGAGTTCAAAAGAATCATATCCTGTGATACTGCAAAGCAAGCCTGTGATATATTAGAAATAACACACGAGGGTACTTCAATTGTGAAAAAATCTAAAGTCCAACTCCTCACAACCAAATTTGAAGAAATTCATATGGAGGAAAATGAAATGTTTATGGACTTTTACATAAGATTAAATGACATTGTAAACTCTATGTGGGGTCTCGGCGATAAAATTCTAAAAAGTAAAGTGTGTGCAAAGATACTACGCTCACTTCCTGAACGATTCAACTCTAAGGTAACCGCAATCCAGGAACTTCGTGCTATGGATAATATGAAGGTAGAAGAACTAGTTGGTTCTTTACAAACCTATGAGTTAAACTTTAAAGCTCCTAAAGTAAAATCTATAGCTTTGAAATCTTTTAAAAATGTGTCTGAAGAAAACTCAGATTTAGAAAATTCTGAAGATGATGTGGCTCTTTTAGCGAAAAAGTTCTATAAGATTTTCAAAAATAAGAAAATGGTCGATTTTCAAAAGACAAATGAAAAGAAACGATCAAAACCTAAGTCTAAAACTTGGAAGTCTTTGAAAGACAGTCAGTGTTACAATTGCCAAGAGTATGGGCATTTAGCAAACAAATGTCCTAAAAAGGACAGACACAAAAGGAAGGGTATGTTGGCTACTTGGGATGAATCGTCTGATTCTGAAGCCTCTTCTGAATCAGAAAATTCTGAAATCGAGTCGGGCAATAAAGTTAAGGCCCTCATGACTTTAGCCAAGTTTACTTTTTCAGATCATGATGACTTAACAAGTGAAGAAAATTTGAATAGTGATAATGAAAATGAAGAAGATCTTTAAGATGCTTATAATGCCTTGTATAAGGAAAGTTGTAAAATTGCTGTCAAACTTAAACTTAAAAAAGAAAAGCTTTCTAAATTCAAAGAATGTTTTGAAACTCTTGTTTTAGAAAAATCACAAAATTTAGATTGTTTCGAAAAATCAATATGTGATTTGGAATTCAAAACCTCCCTGATTGATGATTTGAAATCTGAAAATGAGAAACTTAAAAATGAAGTATCTTCTCTTCTGAGTTTGAAGGATACATGGAGATATGCCCAAGGTGATCCAAAGTTAGAAAAATTATTATCCGGATCAAGAAAATGTGGCGATCGATCCGGGTTGGGCTATGAGAAAAGTACATTTCCTAAACAGAAGTATACTTCTTCCAACTTTATGAAAGGAGAAGCTTCTAGTTCAAAAGGAAAGAGTACTTGTCAAAATTTTTCTAAAGATACAAAAACTTTTCAAAAACCTAAAAGCAGCTATTTTAAAAATTAGATCAGAAATCCTCTTGCTGAAAAAATAGTTGATTTACTTAAGGAGCTCTTAAAATCTAACTTAGTAGGTCATTCTTACAACATCAGACAAAAGAAGACCAAATATGTTCCTAAACCCAAAACAGTTATGAAATGGGTTCCTAAAGTTGCCTGCTTGGTTGCCCACACTACGTTCAAAGCAACAAGCCATTCAAAATGGTACCTAGATAGTGGATGTTCCAGGCACATGACAGGTGACAAGGCTTTATTCACCGATCTAAAAGATATGACTGATGGGTCAGTCACATTTGGTGATGGCAGCAACTGCAAGATTGTTGGCCAAGGTACGGTTCAACTTTATAATCTTCCCTTATTTAAGAATGTTTTATATGTTGAGGGACTAAAGCACAACCTGTTAAGCATATCTCAAATATGCGACAACAACCATAGTGTTAAATTTTCTAATCAAGGTTGTGAGATTATAGATAAAAAGGGTTCTGTAATATTAACTGGTCGTAGAACTTCTGAAACTGTTATATAGTAAGCAACAGTAGCTCATCTAATCAATCGTGTTACATGGTCTATACCGATGAGATAGAATTATGGCATAAACGTTTTAGACATGTACACTATCGAAATTTATACAGATTGAGCAAAGGAGAACTTATTAGAGGTCTACCTAAAGTGCAAAAAGTAGACAAAGTATGTGGTGAATGCCAGTACGGTAAACAAACTAAGAGCTCTCACAAAAAGGAGAACTCCAATACCACATCTAGACCACTCGAGCTTCTCCACATGGATCTTATAGGACCAACCAGGACGGAAAGTCGAGGTGGCAAAAATACATCTTGGTCATCGTAGATGATTATACAAGATACACTTGGGTTTCATTTCTAAGAGACAAAACAGAAACTCTTGATGAAGTGAAAAAGATTATCAAACGGATCTAAACTGAAAAAAGTTCTCAAGTCAGTAAGATCCGAAGTGATCATGGATCTGAGTTTGAAAATAGCGGTTTTGAGAAATTCTGTAGCAATCAAGGAATATCACATGAATTCTCTGCACCCAAAACTCCACAACAAAATGGTATTGTGGAAAGGAAAAATAGAGTACTTTAAGAAATGGGAAATGTTATGTTGAATAGCATGAAGCTCCCTAAAAATTTATGGGCTGAAGCAGTGAACACCGCCTGCTACATTATCAACCGTGTTTATACTTTCAAATTTAATAATAAAACAGCTTATGAAATGTGGTTTGAGAAAAAGCCTACTATCAAATACTTTCGAGTTTTTGGTAGCAAATGTTATATTTTATGTGACTATGAAAATCTAGGAAAGTTCGACACTAAAAGTGATGAAGGAATCTTTTTAGGATACTCTTTAAATAGTCGTGCATATCGTGTTCTGAACAATAGGACCAGTGTGATTCAAGAGTCAATAAATGTCGTAATTGACGATCACTTGAATACACCTACCCCTAGTTCAGATAATGATGAAGTTCTTATATTTGAAAAACTAGATACTTCATCAAGTGAAACTAACTCTGAATTAAGGACTGTTAAAGATCATCCAACTGATCAAATTCTTGGAAACCCTCTCACTAGTGTACGCACTGGTAGACAACTAGAAGACATATGCAATTACGTGTGCTTTACTTCTCAGGTTGAACCGGTAAACGTAAAAGAAGCACTTTCTGACGAAAACTGGATAATAGCAATGCAGGAAGAACTTAATCAGTTTGTCAAAAATGATGTCTGGTATCTAGTTCCTAGACCTAAATATAAACACATTATAAGAACAAAATGGATTTTCAAAAATAAGTCTGATGAATTGGGAAATATCATTCGAAACAAGGCAAGACTGGTTGTGTAAGGGTACACACAAATTGAAGGAATTGATTATGATTAAAATTTTGCCCCAGTTGCTCGCCTTGAATCTATCAGACTTTTCATATCTATTGCATGTTTTAAAAAGTTTAAAATTTTCAAATGGATGTGAAGAGTGCCTTTTTGAATGACGACTTACTTGAAGAGGTATATGTTGAACAACCGACTGGGTTTGAAGATCCTAAGCTTACTAATAATGTATACCGCCTTAAAAAGGCTCTTTATGGTCTGAAACAAGCTCCTAGAGCATGGTATGAAAAATTGACTAAGTTTTTACTAAGTCACAATTTTCAGATGGGCAGTATCGATAAGACGCTCTTTGTTAAGAAATATAACGATGATATCTTAATGGTTCAAATCTATGTTGATGATATAATTTATGGATCAACTTGTACAAACATGACTGTTGAGTTTACAGATCTAATGAAATCTGAATTCGAAATGAGCATGGTTGGTGAATTAAATTATTTTCTGGGGTTGCAAGTAAAACAACAATCTGATAAAATTTTTATTTCACAAACTAAGTATGCATTGAACTTGATTAAGAGGTTCGGATTTGAAAATGGTAAGAATTTTGATACTCCTATGAGTACAACTCTAAGACTCTCAAAAGACTCTACAGGTAAAGATGTAGATCTTAAATTATATCGTAGCATGATAGGTAGCTTACTTTACTTAACTGCAAGTAGACCTGATATTGCTTTAAGTGTTAGAATTTGCACTAGTTATCAGTCTAATCCTAACGAATCTCACTTAACTGCTATTAAACGAATTATTCGATATATCGCAAGTTCAGTTAATCCGGGTCTTAGGTATCCCTATGATACTAGTATTCAATTGGCTGGGTATTCGGATGCTGATTGGGCAGGAAATATAGATGATAGAAAATCAACCAGCGGTGGTTGCTTTTACATTGGAAACTGTCTGGTTTCTTGGCTTAGCAAGAAGCAAAGTTCCATATCACTCTCAACCGCTGAGGCCGAATATATTGTAGCAGGAAATGCATGTACTCAGTTGGTTTGGATGAAACGTATGCTGAGTGATTATGGAATCCCACAAGACTCGATGGTGTTATACTGTGATAATTCCAGTGCTATAAACATTTCAAAAAACTCAATCCAGCATTCACGTACTAAGCACATTGACATTCGGTTTCATTATATTCGTGAATTAGTGGAAGAAAAAATAGTATCATTAGAATATATTCCTACCGAGACTCAGCTTGCTGACATTTTCACTAAACCGCTCGACAAAAGCAGGTTTAACAAATTGAAATTTGATCTTGGTATGTGCAGTTCTAAATGATTGATCATGCATATTTGTATCATATTGTATATAATATTAATATGTTTAAATTTCAAAATTCTGTGAAAATTGCATATTTTTTTTGGTCTAAGACCGGTCAAGGACGTGCTCGACCAGTCTTGCTATGACCGGTCGAGTATGACCCAAGACCGATCATGAACGCGGTGATCTTTTTAATTTAGGGAAAACTCGTTTCTTCTTTATTCTAACCCTCCTCACCAATAAGCCGAGCTTCGACTAATCGAACCCTTGTGTTCGATTCCTCCAGGTTAGAGTGATTTTTCTTATTTTCTTGGAGAATCTTAATCCTTACTCTTAAATTTCTTGATCATTGTTGTCTATTTCATATAAATCTTCAACTTTTTTGGTTTTTTTTTCCTTTTTGTTGAATCTAGAGAAACCCATCTCTATTTTCTTGAACTTCTTTCATTTTTTTAAGAATATGGAATCTAGAGGTAAAAAGAAAATTCATAGAGGTGCATCTTCTTCTCGTACAAATGTTATCACTAGAGGTCATCTTAGAGATCCTGAAGATGATCCACCACATGTTTGAGACTTGCGTATGCGCAATGTTATTGTTGAAAAAGCTGTTAGTTTACCTCATATTGCTCCTTATGGTCTCTTTCCTCTCCTTCAATTTGCATACCAGTCCATTGCACAGGCCATGGTTGCATGCATATCTGACTTTTCTGCTGAGCAACTGACTTTTTCTATTGATACTAGAGAAGGGCAGTTTCATGTGGATCGACACTTAATTTCTGGCCTTATAGATATTCAAGTAAATGATGATGGTATTCATCCTAGTGCACTTGCTGAGAAAGTGTCAGAATCGGAAAAACGTATTTTTACTAGAGCTTTGTGTAACTTGAATGCACCATGGACTGCATATGGAAATGCCCTTAAAACCAGATACTTGTTACCTAAATACAGAGTTTTGCATCGTATCTTCACTTCTAATCTGTATCCCCACTCTGGAAACAAAACTGAGTTGACACTATTTATGGTTCGTATTTTGTACTCTATCGTTACTGGTGCTAATATCTATTTGTCATCCTTGATTTATTCCTCTATCATTCAAATTCATAGTCATCCTGGTCATGGTGATATTCCATTTGGATATCTGTTAAATGAATTAACCACTCACATGTTAGTCGCTATGCCCGTTGGTGAGGCTCCTATCCAACAACTCATATTTAACAATTCCAACCTGCATAAAATGAAGTTGGGTTTGGCTCCTGGTCAAGTTGATGTTGATGTGGGTGAAGCTGCTGCTGAAGCTGAGATGGGTGTTGAAGGTGACGAGTTGCCTCCTGATGATATTGACATGGACGATATTTTTAATGAAATTGATGATATTGACATGGACGATATTTTTAATGAAATTGATTCTGATTCTGGAAATGATCTAAACTTTGAACCATCTGATTTCAATGCACGTCTCAGTGCATTAGAGGAAAAGGTTGAACAGATGAATGTTGGTCACAATCAACAATTTAAAAATATGCACAAATATTTTAGGCGCTTACTGAAGAGCCTTCATTAAAGTGATCCTAATATACCTGCTCCTTCTTCTGGATCAGATTGAGTTTGTTGAATCTTAGTCCGTATTAACTTTACTAATTTACCTTCTTTGGTTTTGGGGATATTTTTTTTAAAACCTTCACTTACTCACTCTTTTGTCATATACTCTGACTCACCTTGTTTACCTCTTTTGTCTGCCTTTCATATCCTATCTGTACTTCTTCCTTTGTTACATAATTCATTTGAATATTATTACATGATTTCGGTCTTTTCTAAGACCAGTCCTAGACCTTGTTCGACCAGTCCTAGCACTATCTCAACCAGTCTAAGAAGTTCCAAGACCAGTCCTAAAATTATTGCAATTTATCGGAGTTTCTGGTTCGGCTTCGACCAGTCCTGGAGTCTGCTCGACCAGTCGTGAGATGGTTTCGACTCGACCTTCAACAAGTCGTAAGGCTTCAACTCAAACTCCAGCGACGAAATCAAGTGTCGCACAACCAGTCGTAAAGGGGTCTCGACCAGTCGTGGACTGCCTTTGACCAGTCGTGGACTGCCTATGACTGGTCGTACAACGGTGTGATGCGATCACGCTCAAAAATGTAAAAATCAGTTTATTTCAATACCAGTCGTAGTGACCCTAGGACCAGTCGAAGATGAATTTGTTCAGCTATAAATAGCACACGAATTTCAGAGTTTTTCATTGAAAATTAAGTGAATTCAAGGCTCCACTCTGAGATAAGTTTGTGTTTATTTTTAAGCTATTTTGTGCATAATTTCTTTCTCTTTTTGCTACCTTATTTAATTTGATTTTGTTTCTGTATTCCAATCTGATTTGAAAAGAGGAATTGACTTATTCCTTCTTCTTGGAATCAAAATCAAATATAGTTATGCCCAACTGATTTAAATCTAAAATTAATTAGAACTTAGAACCATATTAAAGTGAGTAGTGGACATTGAACTTTTATATTCGAACGTCTACTCCAATTGGTTCTTCTGGGTAGTTATAAGAGGAGAAATCCGGGTATTTTACAATTCTATAAATTCTATTCTATTTTGGTTTTTGTTTGGGATTCACCAGAAAATCTCAATTTGTGTAGTTATCTGAGGAGAGCCAGAAAACTCAGAAGTGTGGGTTTTTGAATTGTGTAAGCCCAAGTTAAAAAGAAACAATTGTAAAGGTTTTGGATGAACCTGTGAAAACCTATTTGATAGTGAATGCTAATATCCCCTGTGTGAGGATATTAGGAGTGGAGTAGCATTCTGTGTGGCTATTGAAAAATAGTTGGTGTACACACAGGCGAACCACTATAACTCTTTGTCTTGTGGATTGACTACTTGTTTAAATTTCATATCATTTATCATTCAATTTTGTGGAATGTACGTGTGGATGTGAATGTTGTAACAATTTACATTTCAAGCAAGTTTGGGTAGTGTTGTAATAAGTTAGATCTTTATTTCTGCACTTTATTTCAAATCCTTGTTATTCGATTATTTCTATTCAGATTGAGTTATTGATTCAAAAGACGTTCTAGAAATAAGGTTGTCCTACCATAAGCCCTTGTTTATTATAGTGTAAGGTTGTCCTTAGAACTGAATTTGTATCAACCTCTCAATACTTATTTGTTGAGATTGAATTGATTACAGCATTGCGAATTGATCTATAATTGTAAGGCTATCTATTTAATTTTATTCTGCTGATTTTATTTTAATTTGGCATAGTCCTATTCACCCCCCCTCTAGGACATATAGCTTGGCCATTTCAGAACACCCAGAGGAGAGAGAAAAGTGGAGCATGATGGAAGATCCGCACAATGGAATTATGGCACAACAGGATTATGACACAATGGAATTATGGTACAACAGAATTATGGCACAACAGAATTATGACACAACCCAAGTTCATAAAGTTTTCATCTCTTCTTAGATTGTGCACTAGTCAGTATGCTTGCCTAAAATGCCATTTTCTTGATCAAGTGCGCCAGTTGTTCGATTCATAAAGGGAAAGTAAAGGAAATGTGAAGCACAAATAAAGAGCTCTAGGAGAACGAAGAGTATGTCCGTACGACTGAAAGGATAAGTGAAAGAACAATTAATGCCTATCACACAACCAAATCAAGGGCTTTAAGTTTGCATGGCTCATCTGCCTTTACGATGAACAATAAAAGCATCAAAATGCTGTCAAAATCTCCATCAGACTGTTTTTTCTTTCATTCTTTGCGTTGATTAATTATACTCTGTTTTTAGAATTAAGAGAATCCGAGGATGTAAATGAACTCAGAATAAAAGTGATCATTATTCTCTCATCAAATTATTTGTTATCATTGAATAATTCTCCCAAATGAAAAGCATTTGTTTTCTTGTCGAAAAAAAATGGCGACTTTGCTGGGGACTTATTATTTGATGGTAACTTAGAAAATATTTAGAGAACATTTATCACTTTTTAGCGTCTGTATAGACGCCAAAATGGTGACTCTCAACGGGAACATCCTCCCCTTCATCTCTAAAAACTAAGTACGATTTTATTTAAATAAAATAACTAACACTCTGTTCTGAATAACAGGTGTGCTGCAATGACTTTTCTTCTGATTAAGAAGGTTGTCTACTTCGCACCTAACAAATTCCCAATAGATTACATCGACAATACGAGACGCTACTACAGAAAGTACCAGAAAAGGCTAAATCAAGTTGCGATTAAGGACAGACAATGCCAGGTAATGTTCAGAGTAGTATCTGCTCACAAGTAGCATAACAAAACGATGAAGGATAGATAATAATGTGTTGGCTCACAAAATGTACGAAGTCTCCATCGTGTGTTGATTTTGAGAGATGGGAAGATATCAGAGATAAGGAAGAAAGAAGAGATTAAATAAAGAAGAATGAAGTAAAGAGCAAGAATTCATATGTTTGCACCGACCCACGCAAACTATAATCGGCTGTGCAAGGCTGCGCAAATGGTTTGGGAACTTGCGCACACCTATGCAATAGTAGACTGGTTAAGTATAATAAGATCCTTGGGCGGACCTGCGCAAAGTGTATAGGGTATTGTGCGCACAGGCACAATGGTGATTCAAATAGGCTGATAGGGATGGTTGAGATTTGATGGAAGGTAGGCCCACGACATGCATACTAAGGATTCATACATATGGAGTCATGAAAAATGAAATATAGTGATATCTGGAAAATGAAGGGTTTGATCTTCTTTTACAAGGGGTATCATCCTGCCAAGTATGGTTAAAGGTTCGGTTATGTGCAATACCACGAAGCATAGTCTTACCTCACTCACTCAGTCCATCCTCCTTGACGGTATCAACAATACAGTTTTCATTTTCTCCTTCGATATCAGGATGCTCGAAGTACACAGAAACACAGAAAATTTGTTAGCAAATATTAATTGGCCTTCGTCAGATGAGCATGTTGCTGAAGAAGTCTTAACCTTCTAACACTGACTACCATGAACAACAATAAGCCCTAAGGAAAGCCTTTAGATAAGAAATTGGTTTGATTGAATTAAACGTTGCCCACCAACGAGAAGTCAAATCAATTAGTGCATTTATCAGTCAATAGAGAACCCTGGGGTCATTGTCATAATTTGCCAGAATAGAAAAGCAAGTCAATACGCAATTTGAAAAGAGTTAAAGTGAAGTTGTTCAACCTCATATGAATTAATTATTTCAAAGTCTTAAGAGAACGACAACAAATATTGCCAAAGAAAGAAATCAAAATGAAGGATTGTTAAAAGTAAAGAGTTGAAATTCCGATAAAGAGAATGTTGGCAATTTTACAAATAAAAAAGTAAAGAAAGAGTTGGGACAATTCAAGGACAACGAGAAACATATAGATGATACACTTCCTATAAGGAATCAATGGTTAGTTGCAGAGAAAATCGAATTCCCACTGCCAAAGTATTCAAAGGAAATGAAGCAAAGAAGAAAAGGTATTCTAACAAAGATGACCAGCGGTAATAAAATTGTCATAAAGAAGATATGAAATAAGAGAGAAAGTAATGATATATGGTTCCGATTGGAGATATTCACTCTATAGAAGAACAGGCAAGCAAGAAGAAAGTAAGACAAGTATGTACATCATGTGGGAAATTTTTCATACCTATCAGTTCAGTAAAATATATCATCCCTGAATACCAAGAGGATTCACAGCATGTTGACTCAGAAGATTCACAGCGTAATTATTCAGGGGACAGACAAAAGCATACAAAATACGTTATCCTTGAAGATAATTACAGTTTTGATTCCAAAGATTATTAGCATAATACTTCAGAATCAAAAGGGGGCAAGATAAGAAGAATATCAAGGATGTTAAAGCCTAAAAGTATCAAGTAGGCTAAAGTTTCAGAATGAAAAGTTTCAAAATGCAAAGTTTTAGAATGCAAAGTCTCAGAATGTCAAAGTCTCAAAATTTCGATGCCATACATAAAGAAAAGACTGACTTTCAAGAGCTGACGGTTATTGCCAAATCAACAGTAATCACCATTGTTATCGCCGTATCGCTGACGTGAAGATTATTTTATTATCGAAGTTTATCGGAATTGATATTATTACCAAGCTGAACCTCCATTCGGACCAAATTTTATAATATCATCAACAACAATGGGGGGATATATCAATCATCAATCTATTATTTTCATTCATCGATCTGTTATCTTCAGCAAAGCTTGTACGATTAACTATCACGTCAGCGACTAAAGCCTTAAAAGGTAGCCTAGCCAAGCCCTATATAACCAACTACGCATAAGACCCCTAATTATCGCCATTCGGGTAGCAGTGAGAAGCCAATGGCTCTAAAAAGCCCGTGAAGGCCATCATATGCATACCCATGTATACTGCAGATGAAGCTAGTGACTTAAAGCCCTAAAAGGAAAAGCAGTCCTCAACGGCTAGTCATGCGTAACACCCATGCCGCCTGTATAGCTTTCCGACAATGTCATGGGGAACGAAGGAAAATGCCCTCCCGTGAATGGGTACGACCTTGTAGTCGAAGGAAAAGCGGGCTGCAATGTGAGCTCCTTTGCCATGTCCATAGATAAGACAACCACGCGTAATACCCCCCCAGATCTTTGGCTTGATTTCAGTATTAAGTCATGAGGAAGGGCCTAAACCTACTCATTGATGGACTGTCGGCCTTGGATTTGGTACCTAAAAGGTCTCCTTGTGCGCCCCGTGAACTCTAGAGAGTTATTGCAGTCAACCCTGTGTGTAAATCCAATCGAGTTCACGGCCCCGGTAGCTTTAATGAGCTCCTCTGATGGATCGCGGTTTGTGAACTCACCAGGCAGTGAGAAGTCTAGCAAACTCATAAGAGTTACAGAGACCATTGTCACGCCCCAAACTCGGAGACCGGGCTCACAAAATTCTCGATCGCCGAATCTGGTACTGACAGCCTCCGTAGTACCCCATTCTCGGCACCCAACACCCATATACCAGGTTCTGATCCTGGGACCGCTACAAGGAGGATTTTTAATAATCAATTTGATTCGTAAAGAGCATAACCATAAGCATAACCCACGAATAATAACCACAAGAACACCATCACAAATTTCACTATGATAAAAAACTTTAAGTACAATATGTAGGAAAGGGAAATACAAGATAGTGCTAATAACAAAACTCCAGAAGCTCGGCTACACACTCCAACTGCGTCGAGTCTACAGCTGCGTCCTGGCGTCACCTGCACGTATCAATCGTGCATAAGCTTATAGAAAGCTTAGAGGGTGGTGTAAGTGTGTGCGCAATATGAGCGTGCTCAGAATGCAGGGTCAGAGTAATGCGGAATCATGCTGATGAGTACATAAATGCAACCAGCCGTGCCAAGGCTATGCAGTACAAGATATGAGTGCAATTGGCCATACCAAGACCATGCGATGCAAGATGCAGCTCAAGCATGCCAACCCTCATCCAAATCCTCATGTCAATACAGTTATCAGTCTGAATAATCACCAAGGTCTAGTACACTCTACGCTAGCTTGTCGTCCCTATCCGAACGCACAACTGGAAGAGCGAAAGAGACCTCACTATCCGCCTGCCAATATCAGGCCCGGCTCGTCGATAGCGGACCGATTCCTCAAGCTGGTCAAACTCAACCTAGAAATTGCTCCCTTACTCAGGCGGGTAAGGTCACACCCCTTTCCAACCGACCACGACACAGTGGGAGACGCGGCCTACTGGTATACGGCCCTCTCGCGCTCGTGTATCCACTTGGTCTCGACGTTGAAGTCATCCTCTTGTACCATTAGGTTTAGGGATTTTCACCCAGGGACATCTATGGTGCCCGTATGCTAGAACCAAACATTTCTGGTATCCAATCTAGCCACCCACGATGTGTCTGTAGAGGCTATGGCCCTGGTGTCGCTAGGGCATATAGTAACTACAATCACACAATGCAAGTGCATAAGTCACACTACCAGTCATGCAACAGTCCTGCGTGAACCATGCACTTATGTAGGGCAACTCCGCCTATCAGGGAGCCCATAAATAGTTCGCCCGAAGGCGTATGCTATGATCAGTCACTTCTCATACCAGTCATATATATGATGTGTATGATAATGAATCATGGATCTATACTAAACATGCATATAGGGATGGGCTCTGCGTATCACAGAGATGGGCCTAGACGGCCTACTTACTACAAGTATGGGCCTATCAGTGAGCCTTAAGGAGTGTGACAATGCGGACATTTAACCAACATTATCTTTACAATGTGGACGTCAAACCAACATTGTTCCCAAGGCATAGCCCACCATAAAATATCATTACACAAACCATAGGGAATCACACATTGCAATGGACTTATATACATCTTATTGGGCCTTGACCCAATGGCCTTAGGTTCATTAAGTGGGCTGCCTCATATGGGCCTTTTATAAGTCAAGTGGGCCGCATCAATGGCCTCATGTACATTGCAATGGGTCATACTCCGTGGGCCTTTGAAAACATCACAATGGCCCTCGCAACATGGACCTCATATATATCAGAGTGGGCCTCGACAACGGGCCACCAATACATCGAATGGGCCTAAACTCATGGGCCTTATGTATATATCAAGGTGGGCCTCAACAACGGCCATAAATACGTCAATATGGGCTCCATCACATGGGCCTAGGGCTCACCATAATATTTATTTGCCATCAAACCTGTTCATATGGTCACGCAGACCAGGGCCCACCGTAATGTTTGTTTTCCAGCCAACCTGTTGACAGGGTCACTTGGACCTGGGGCCTACTGCAACGTTTATTTTCATCCAATCTATTTATAAGGTCACGTGGATCTAGAGGCCCACAGAAATATTTATTGATCATCCAACCTATTCATAAGGTCATGAGGACCAGGGCAGGGCCCACCAAAATGTTTATTTGCCACGCACCCTGTTCACAGGGCCTCACGACTAGGGAGGGGGGCCACTGAAATGTTTATTTGCTGACCAACCTGCTCATAAAGTTACGTGGGCCAGGGGCCCACGGTCATGTTTATTTCCACCCAACATGTTAATTGGGTTATGTGGACAGGGAGCCCATGTGATGTGGTTCACCAATCCAACCCACTCATTATGTGGGTCCCACCAGACTAACGGTCTAAATGAAGTTTCAGCCTTATCCAAACTTTGGGTAGGCCCCACCAAGTGATTTTATATGTTTTAGACATGTCTTCACATGGTTTAAGATGGTATGGCCCACCTGAGATCCGTATACGGCTGATTTTTGGGACGAACCCTTGTTAGAAGGAGGGCCCCATGATGGACGATACTGATGTTCGAAACGCATCACAGTGGGGCCCACAGTGGGCCGTGAGGGCCCAACCCATCCGCCCGCCACCCATGTAGTGCAGGCGCTGCCTGCGTCTGCAGCAGCAGCAGCGCTGCTTTCTTTTAAAAAAAAAAAAAATGGGACTCACATTAACTAGATCCACTCCATCCATTGCGTAAGTCCCACAATATTAAGGGTCCAAACCAAGTTTCAGATGGGTCCAAGCTCCTTGTGGGTCCCAGCAGTCATTTTCCCAAAATTTAACGAAGAAAACTAGTATTCTCAATGCCACGGCCCACCAGAAAATGGGATCAGCTTCATTTTTCGGATCAACGCCTAAAATGAGCTAGAGAACGGAATGTACGGCGTGGATCACATACATACATCAAGGTGGGGCTTGCATGAGCAGCCCACTCCAAAAAGTAACCTTTTTTTTTAGTTAGCTTGCAAGTACACACCCTTGCAGTACACGCACTCCATGCTAGCCGCCTACGTCCAGCTTTCAGAGACACTGGACGGTTTGGATAAACACTGCATCATGGTGGGTCCCACATGTACGTGGCCCACCACCATGTAATATATATATATATATTAATATAGTATTAATACTAAATAAATATAATAAATTATATAACATGTGGGTCTTCCCACCATCCCAAAAATGGACGATGAATGTCTCCTAAAAATGTAGTGGGCCACACCAATGACGAATGGAGTGGATTTAACATGATTTGGTGGGACCCACTTCATTCTAGGGAGAGAAGAGAGAGAGAGAGAGAGAGAGAGAGAGAGAGAGAGAGAGACGGTGATAAAGAGGAGGGACCCCGCCACTGTGGGCCCTCCATTGATACAATACATAGATCAAAATGGGTCCCACCAACAAGTGGGCCCTTAAATGGAAATTAACAGTGGATCACCCACCTCTTGTACTCTTCCTTGCTTCCTTGCACTCCTATGCTCCTTTGCTTGACTTTTAATGGTGGATGATGGACTTTTGATGGTGTGGATGAGAGATGAGAGTGTAAGGGAAAGTGGGCCACACTTGGCTTGGGGAAGAGCTTGGACGTATGAAATTTTTTTGCTTGGAGAGATTTGAGAAAAATGAGGGAGAGAGAGAAGTGATGGGAGATATGGATGGAAGGGATGGGTGGAGTGGTTGTAATAAATGAAGATGGGTTGAGTTGAAAAATGGGTAAAGGAGGGATGGTGAGTGGGGAGAGAGAGTGGACTTATGGTAAAGGAAGGAATGGTCATGTGTACTTGTTGTTAGGTGAGGTGGCATGGAGGTATGGTGGTGTACTTGACTTGATTGATGGGACATCTCGTAGAGATTCCCTCGTAATTCACAATGTGCGGTGTTTCTTCGGAATGAATGCAAACTGACATCTTCCCACCTAGGTATCGGTTCGGTGCGCGAGTCTCGGCGTTGGAACCACCGCGACGACGCGATTGCTAGGATACAAGTTTCAGTTCGAGCCGACTTTGGTGTGCTGGACTCGGCTTAGGATCGGGCGCAATGTTGGAAATGGGTCGAAGATTGCTGGAATTCGACCGGTAGGATCGCTGAAGCCTACGAAATGGTATGGACTAGGGTACGGGTCTTACAACCATCACGTGAGACCCGACTCCACTACTCAAGAGTTTAAAAAATTACGTGGGCTTCACTACTCAAGAGCTTAAACTGTGTATTGCTCCACTACTCAAGATCCCAAACTGTGTGTGTAAGTGTCAGTCCAATAGTGTCAATCTAGTTCAATTTAGACTAGTCAAGTCCAGTCTAGTTCAATTTAGACTAGTCAAGACCAGTCAAGTCAGGACAAGTTCAGTCTTGTCTAGTCAAAGTATGGTTAGTCAAAAGTACATTAGCACCACTGCTCAAAAAGCATAAACTATGCATGCATCAAAATGTTGCATATATATATATATATATTACTTTAGATATGCTCAAATATGTAATTGCCGGATGAAAATTTTAAATATTGATTAAACAACATACAAAAATGTGTTTCTTTTGAATCAGGTTCAAATTACAACAACAACAAATGCCTTCAAAATATGGGCAATTATCTACTCAAAAGTTCAAATCTTCAAGATCAATTAATATATTGACAAGAGCCGTGAGGTCTTTTTGTCTCTTACCTTCTTGATGATAGAGAAATATTATCACACAAGATTCTCAAAGGTGGCAGAAAATAAACTAGCGAAGAATCATTATTCTCTCCCACACAATTTAAAGATTCAGATATATTCTTTGGATTCATTAAAAGAGCAACAAAAATAATCCATCCTTCAAGGGTATCAGTAAGCTTCACTTTGGAAATATTATCTTCTGAAGAAATCTTTATGCAAAGATTAGCCTAGAAAGGGGGCATGACCTACATCTTCAAAGTAATCCATGCCTTGGTCTTTTAATAAACTATTATGTGCTGCGGAGGAATTTATATGCCGATAATTTCGAAGCATAATCCAGTGTGAACATTCAAAAGTTATTTTTATATCAAAGCCCGGTTATATGGTCCGATGCCATAACTTCTCGCTATTCTAGTAATGATATCGCAAGTCTCCGAGTACCAGATCTGATGGAGACAAGGAACAAACAGAATCATCATCAGTAACTTTTATGACCTTCAGAAAGTTATTAAATGAAAATTGAAAGAAGTCTTGTCTATTTTTCAGAATCAGCAAAGATCTAAGAAAAAGTACATGCTAAGGAGCACAAGCTAGAAAAGACTCAGCAAAGAGACTCAGCAGTTAAACCTTTGCAGCTGGGAATGACATCTCCAAAAGCGCGATATAATGAGCAAAGAATGCAATGCGAAGCACGATGACAAGCACAAAGATGAAATGATTAAATCGTTATCATATTCCGAATATCACAATCAGCCTAAAAGAGAAGAAGCTTTTAATCTATTTCAAAATTATCAATACATTATAAAGCTAAATTAGAAAATTATAATGTCCTGAGATACTAATTCCGATTAATTTGGCAAGAAAGACTATCATTCAAAAGCTTAGGTTATGCAGATCATGAATAAAGGAGACAATCGAAAAAGTTCTTGCAGTAGAAGCGGCATTAAAGAACAACTCCCTAGATACAGAGTTGAAAGAAAGAGTCGCCGAAGTTAATCAAAGAGACCGTTGCAGCAGCAACGGTGATGAAAGATAGTTATCTGGTCAAGTAACTCAAAGATGAAGTCGCCACAACTGTTACAATGGCAAGTTTCGATGAAAAGAGAATCTTATTCTCTCTTGTCAAGTCTTCTGTTTGAGCACAATCATTCAAGTATTCCGTTCGAGCGCAAGCATTCAAGTCTTCCATTCGAGCGCTATCATTTAGTATTCCAATTGAACACGATCATTCAAAACTTCTGTTTGAATGTGATCATTCAAGTCTTCTGTTCGAGTGCGATCATTCGATCTTCTAGGTAAGTATGATCATCCAGTCATCCTTCAGTTGCAGTTCATTCAGTTCTTTGGTGAGAAGAAAATTGATCCTCCATTTGATTTCATAAATCAATCAAAGAAGGAACGAGGGGGCATCTGTTGGGGCACAAATATATATATATATATATATATATCTCGAAGTCTCAATGCACATCCATCGCCACAGTGTGGAAATTCCATTGTGATCCTTGTTAGAGTACAGAGGCCCTTGCTGAGAAGCCCCTAGTTGTACGCCTAGGGTTGTGCGCCCCTGGTTGTGCGCCTATGGTTGTGCGCTCCTGGTTGTGCACCCAGGGTTGTGTGCCCCTGGTTATGCACCCAGGGTTGTGCACTCCTAGTTGTGCGTCCCTTACCTAGATTCTTGTTGTGCGCCCCTACCTAGATTTGTATTGTGTGCCCCTACTTAGATTCCTGTTGTACGCCCCTACCTGGAAGCTGTTGTGCGCTGGAAGCTTCTGTGTGCTCGAAGTTGTTGTGTGTTGGAAGCTGTTGCGCGCTGAAAGTTGCTGTGCGCTGGAAGCTGTTGTGCGCTGAAAGCTGTTGTGCGCTGGAAGCTGTTGTACGTTGGAAGCTGTTGCGCACTGGAAGTTGTTGGGCACTGGAAGACGTTGCGCCCCAGAAGCTGTTGTGCACTGGAAGTTGTTGGACGTTGGAAGCTATTGTGCGCTGGAAGGAGTTGCGCGTTGGGAACTGTTGTGCGCTGGAAGCTGTTGTGCACTAGAAGGCGTTGCATGCCAGAAGCTGTTGTGGGCACCCTATTGTACGCAAATAGCCTTCACACGTGCGAGAAGCCTATAAATACCCCTCTCCCATCTTCATTTGGACAGACGAAAGTTGGAGAATATCAAGGAACTCCCAGAGGAGAGAGGAATGTGGAGCATGATGGAAGATCCACACAACGGAATTATGGCACAACAAAATTATGACACAACAGAATTATGGCACAATGGAATTATTGCACAACAGAATTATGACACAACCCAAGTTCATGAAGTTTCCATCTCTTCTTAGATTGTGCACTAGTCAGTATGCTTGCCCAAAATGCCCTTTCCTTGATCAAGTGCGCCAGTTGCCAAATTCATAAAGGGAAAGTAAAGGAAATGTGAAGCACAGAGAAAGAGGTCCAGGAGAAAGAAGAGTATGTCTGTACGACTAAAAGGATAAGTCAAAGAACGATCAATGCCTATTGCACAACCAAATTAAGGGCTTTAAGTCTTCATGACTCATCTGCCTTTCCGATGAACAATAAAAGCGTCGACATACTGCTAAAATTGCCATTGAACTATCTTCTCTTTCATTCATTGGGTTGATTGATTGTACTTTGTTTTTAGAATCAAGGGAATCCGAAGATGTAAATGAACTCAGAATGAATAGATAATTTGTGATCATTGTTCTCTCACTTTTTCTTTGTTATCATTGAATAAATCCCCCAAATCAAATGCATTTTTTTCTTTTCAAAACACAGGTGTGAGGTATAAAACATATACATTCGGTGGTCCCCACTGTCCAGACCACTGGACGGTGTGGATTGAAAACACATACATCACGTGTAGGTCCCACGGTCCCATCTGTTGGACAGTGTAGAACCACACGTACCATGGGTCCCATATCTAGCATGGTTGGACGGCTGGGATATAAATCATATACATTAAGGTGGAATCCCATGTGTGAGGTGTACTAGCCAATCCACGTCCCTAGACAGTGATAAGGTACATACATTTAGTGGGTCCCACCATCCAAGATCTGGACGGTGAGTATACCACACATACACTATGTGGGACCCCACGTTCAGGGACTGGACATCCTGGATAACACATTACATCTGGTGGGTCCACGTGGTGGCCCACCAACTGAATAAAAGTTGACATTAGCATCTCGCTGCTAGACATCCTATGGTTGGACAGTCAGCAAGCTGGTCCACTTGGTGGATGGCCAGGATAAAATACGTGTATCATGGGGGCCATCAATAAGAGAGAGAGAGAGAGATGGAGGGTGGGATTGGATGGTAGGAAGGTGGCCACACTAGCTTCTCGCCCATGGAAGTCATGGACGGTTGCTTGGAGAATGAGGGAGAGATGAGAGAGAGAGGCTGTAAGAGAGAGAGAGATGGGTGAGTGAGAGAGAGAGAGAGAGTTAACTTTAGGGATGGGTGTTGTACTTGGAGATGGGTGTGAGTGATGGTGAGTGATGGGAGTGTACTTGACATTTGATGTGATGGATTCCCTTGGGATTTACTACACGTGGCATTTTCCTCAAATTGAATGCGGGCCAACATCTCTTGGCTCGGGTATTACCTCGACGCGTGAGACGCAGCATCGGAACTGTGACGACGGTGCGTTTGCTAGGTTACAAGTCTCGGGTCAAGCCGACTCTAGAATTCGGGACACGATTCAGGATTGCGCACAAATGCCGATAACTGATATCAGGTCACCTGAATCCAACCGAGAGGACCGCGGAAGCCTACGCAACGGTACGGTCTAGGATACAGGTCTTACAGCTCTCCTCTCATAATAAAAATTTCGTCCTCAAAATTTACTATCACACAAGTCAAGGCAAGGGAAGAGGAAGCATCGATATAAACATACACAAGGCATAATCAATTTATAAACAAATGAAGATAGAGTTCTCTAATCTCAGCCTTGCGCTCTCAAGACGTCTGCTCAACAGAATGGTAACCCTTACTGAACCTCAGATCCCGGGTCAGAAACGTTCAAAACAGGAGTACTATATAGCCTCATAATCTCAACGGTAGGGAGCTATATCAGAAAATCTCTAAGTTATTTGAACTCGGGGATCTAACGATTATAAGTTCTCAACAATCATAGAGTGTATGGTAGCTATTAGCAGATATATGATGTTATCTTCAGATATTCCCAAGTTATGCTTTGATACCATCTTCTGTCACGCCCCAAACTTGAAAGTCGAGCTCACAAAATTTTCGATCACCCAATCTGGTGCCGACAGCCTCCATAGTACCCCATTCTCGGCTCCCAGTGCACATACGCCAGATTCCGATCCTGGGATCCTACAAAGAGGATTTTTCAACATATATTTATCTCATGAGAAGCATAACCACAAGTTTACCCAAATCACAAAGGCAACATCATCATCACATATCCACCAATATAAACATTTGAATATAGTAGTGAAAGGAAAATACGTATATCAAAATTAAAGTTTCAGAAGATAACTGCACGCTCCAAGCTCAACACTGCTGCAACCTAACGCCATCTATACGCATCTATCGTGCATAAGCTTATAGAAAGCTTAGAGGGTGGTGTAAGTGTGTGCACAAGATAAGTGTCAAGTATTCAATACAATGTCGTAATCATACAATATCAAAAATACTAGCAAGATCATGAATCATACGATATCAGAGTAAGTGGAAATACTGACAATTAAGTCTATAAGTCATTCAATATCAGAATATGCAATGTGGATCGGCTATGCAATGCGGAATCATAGGGAGCCAAATATCAGATACTACGGATGCCGATGATGCAATGCAATATGCAAATCTTGCTAAGTCCATCTAGGCCATATAAGTGCAGAAACATAGCAACCCAAAATGTCATATGCCGCGGATGTAATGCAATAGCGATGCGAATGAAATGACTAAACTGAAGTGTGAAGTTAGGATGGTAGTACGTAGTATCGCAGGCTATAAGTTCCATCACAAGGGACTTCTATCCAAACCAGTCCCATACCTAAATTTGGATAGTCAAACTCAATATGGTAAACTCCTTATCTCAGGTTAGTCGCACGCCCCAACCGAAATCCTGACCATTGTGAAGGTACACATAACAAATAGTTGTGCACCACCACCCCGAGTGGATAATGAATGAATGAGTATATAACTCCTGCTCAATAAGTCCACACATCAGTGTTGTACATCTCTGGGATCATCACCGGGGTCTAGTATACTTTACGCCAGCTGCCACTCCATCAAGCGCACAACTGGATAAGTGGAAGAGACTTCACTATCCACCTCCCAATATCGGGCCCGGCTCGTCGATAACGGACCCAATCCTCAAACTGGTCAGACTTAGCCTAGCCATGCCTACTCCCTCAGGTGGGAAAGGCCACACCCCCTCGTAATCGACCACGACAGAGTGGGAGACGCGGCCTACTGGTATATGGCCCTCATGCGATCATATATATCCACTCGGTCTCGACGTTTGGGTGTCCTCTGGTACCAAGAGGGTTTAAGGATTTTCACCCAGGGCCATCTATAGAGGCTCGATGCTAGTAAAAGACTTTTGGTGCCCCATCTGGCCATCCATGACATGACTATGGAGGCAATGACCCTGATGTCGCTAGTGCGTACAGTAATCACAACACCCAATGCAAGATGCATGAGTCATATAATCCAGTCATGTATCAATCCTGCACATACCATGTGCTCATGTGAGATAACCTCCGCCTATCTGGGAGTCTCAAAACAACCTACCCAATGACATATGCAATGGTCAACCACATCTCATAATAAACCTGCAGATGATGTGTATGGGCATGTATCATGATGTTATATTGTCACATACTTATAATCTGTATCAATAACCGGCATTGACAATCGTCCTCAACAATGTGGACATTTAACCAACATTGCCCTCAAGGAATGGCCCACATAGAGCTTAACATATAGTGGACTTATGGCCTCACACAAGGGCCTAATACACAACATTATGGAACACACTCAAGAGCTTAATACACATCACGATGGGCCTCTCACATGGGCCTAATATACATCACAACGGGCTCCACTAACTTACCCTCAAATGCACCATAATGGGCCTCATCACATAGGCCTCACATACATCATATAGGTCTCAAATGCATCACAATGGGCCTCATATACATCATAATGGGCCTCATCATATAGGTCTTATATGCATCATATCGAAGCCGAATGCTCATCACAATGGGCCTCAAATACGGGTATACATCACATTGGGCCTCGACAATCGGCGTCGATATCTAGCCTCGACCATTGGCATCGACCTCAACACTTAGCCTCAGCAATTAGAATCGGCCTTGACAATCAAAATTGACCTTAATAATCGAAATCGACCTCGATAATTGAAATCAACCTCGATAATCGAAATCGGTAATCAGCCTCGACAATCGGAATTGGCCTCGATAATCGAAATCGGTAATCGACCTCGATAATCGGTGAGAATGGGCCAAACAAAGCCTAAGGGAAGGTCATAATGTGGACATTTAACCATCATTGCCCATCAATATGGACATTTAACCAACATTGCTCCCAAGAAGTGGCCCATAGAGCCAAATGTATAGTGGAGCCATGACCTCACATAAGGGCCTAATATACATCGCAATGGGCTTCATATAAGGGCTACATACACATCACTATGGGCTGCATCACATGGTCCTAATACACGTCACAGTGTGTCGCATCACATGGGCCTAATTCGCATCATGATGGGCCGCATCACATGGACCTCAAATACATCACAATGGCCTCATTCATGGGCCTCATATACACATCACTATGGGCTGCATCACATGGTCCTAATACACGTCACAGTGTGTCGCATCACATGGGCCTAATTCGCATCATGATGGGTCGCATCACATGGACCTCGAATACATCACAATGGGCCTCACTCATGGGCCTCATATACACAATAGGTGGGCCCTACACATGGGCCTCAAATACATAACATGTGGGCCCTACACATGGGTCTTATATGCATCAAATGGGCCACGTATCTAGACCTAATACATATCACAATGGGCCACGACCCATGGGCTTCAAATACGCAACAGGTGGGCCCCATTAGGCCTTGCCCATGGGCCTCTTATACATCACATTGTGCCTCACCCATGGGCCTCAAATTCAATCAGGTGGGCCCCAAAATACATCAAAGTGGGCCTCACATATGGGCCACAAGTATATCAAAGTGGGCCTCTCAAATGGGCCACAAAATACATCAAAGTGGGCCTCAAGTGGGAGCTTGGATTACATCTAAAATCATTTCAATAGTTGCAGGTGTAACATGTGTATCACTATACACTATCATTCCATGAGGCACATGGCCCCCTAATGATGATTAGCACTGTTCAAACACTATCCAACACCGTCCAATACAATTTGGACAGCGTGGATAAAATAAATACATCAGGGTGGGTCCCACTTGTTGATAAGGAAAAACGGATGGACGTGTGAATATATAACACGGCATCAAAGTGGGCCCTACCCGTCCAGAATATCGATGGACGGCATGAACCACATAGCACCGTCCATCAGGTTCAGTACCGTCTAGATGATTTGGATGGTGTGGATGAAACAAATACATCACGTGGGACCCACAAAACCTGCTGACGTTAGTCAAGCAGTGAGTCCCACCATCTGCATAGGTTGGATGTAACATATACATCCCGTGGGACCCATAGAACCTTCTGACGTCAATTACACCAGCTAATTGCTGGTGTGATGTACACCAGCCAATCTGTTGCCATAATCAAGGTGGGTCCCACGTGGGGCCATCACCAAATGATATACAATATATGTTATATTATTATATACAATATTTAAAACAGTCCAGCGTCTGGACGAATGGTGTGGATTATAATATATCACGGTAGGGCCCTCACAGACGAATGGACGGTGTGGATTTAAATCCATACGTTAGTGGGTCCCAAGGGACTTGGATCATCAAGACAGCAGCTATATAGGTGGGTCCCACATGGGCGCCATCATAATATATTATTATATATACATATAGCAGGTGTGAGGTATAAAACATATACATTCGGTGGTCCCCACCGTCCAGACCACTGGACGGTGTGGATTGAAAACACATACATCACTTGTGGGTCCCACCGTCCCATCTGCTGGACGGTGTAGACACCACACGTACCAGGGGTATCACGTTGTAACATCCCGAAAATCGAGAGTCGAGTAGTAACTCAACTCTGGAGTTCCAGAACATCACTTATGCAACAAAATGAATGATGATTAAATGTTGACTGTATTAGAGTAGTGAACATGAGTGAGATTAAGCCAAAACAGCATATCATACTCCAGAGACAAAATTTGTAAGTGGAAGACTGTGATAGATAGATAAAATATATAAACTATGATGAGTCTCCAGAGTGTGATAACATTACCAGGTTAAATAATTACAAGTACAATTCTAAAATATACCAAATGTGTAAGGTCCTCTAGTCAATATCCTAGAAAGCCCCGTCGATCAGGACACGGCTCACAGGAAGCCGTCAGAAGACAACCAATACAAGCAGGCATCGTAGTCATTGCAAAGGTCCGGCTCCGCCTCAGAAGTAGCGTCGCCATCTGAAATCAAACAATGTCTGGTGGGTGTTCGAAACACCGTCCCGTAACGTGGGAGTGAGTAGCTAACTCAGTGGAACAATAAAGCATAGGTTAACATGTTATCGACTCAGTCAAGCAGTAATGATAAAGCAGTACAATCAAACACTCCTAACTACTCTTATTAATGCAAGTATGAATGACATGATGTATGCCCTCACCACACCCTCCCTCATGCGACACCATCTCACGTTCGCGGCAGGCTTTCTTCCCTCGGTGCTCCACATCTTCCAGGCACATGCAATGCATGGTGAGCATAATTACCGAGTTGTTATTAGTCCATTTCAAACAGCAGGATTGGGAAACTAAGGTACCTCCCTTGTATCATTCCCAAACATGATCCATTCTAGGGTCGTCAGTCCTAGTTAATATCAGACGATGGTGTGTTTTTTAGGTTACTGCAAAGGCTACCAGGGCTGTTACGCACAAAGGTTACACTACTCCCCCATCACCTCTTAAATGATTCATCACTATACAGAAACAGGCCTAGTTCATACTCTATATACCGCAGCAAAACTCTAAGGCTCACCGCGATTTCGAGTATGCTCGAGGTCACTACAAAGGGCTGTCGGTGGTCATATGCTCGCATTCGTTGCACCACTCCCCATCACCTTATCAATGTAGGCCGACAGCACGAATATAGTGTCCCATACCACCATAATCGGCTCACGAGTCTGGTTGCTCACTGGTCACTACAGGGAGGCACGTGGCCCTGGCGTAGGCCGACAGCTCGACCACGGTGTCCCATACCACCATGCCCGGCTCATGAGTCTTAGTGGATCGAGGTACCATGGTTAAAAGGGTTTTCACTGGTAAGTTTGGTACCCTAGGTTCAAGCAGTAGCGACCAAACATGGTGAACATACATTAGACAAATCAGGTTACATGACGAGCTCGGCTAACTTGAGTGCACGACAAGTTGAACGACATGAAGTGCATAAGCACTTCGCGTGGCTAACCACTATCGTCAACCGAAGTATGACTCGAGTTCGTCGAACACATCTCACGTGGCAAATGAATCATAGCCACGAATTCAATTCTGGTACCGATAGTCTGGACTATAATCATAGCCCCAAACACAATCAATTGTCATCCATAGCATGTGGAGTAAAGCATGATAAACAAAGTAATTCAAACATGCTAGTAGGCATGTTATAAAGCATGTTATAAAGCATGATATAAGGCATGTTGTAAAGCACTACGTCAATAGGAATACAAACATATATATTGCAAGTAAGCGGTTTAAGTAAACAACCTCATGGAGGTAATCATACATGTCACTAGGGTAGTTGAGAATCCCATCTCAACACTCTCCTAAGGAATCAACATTCAAACACTTGCTCACACAAGCATTTTCACAAACACTTAACATACACTATTTCAACATACATAGAGTATGTTAATAAACATGTATTAGGGCGAATCCTTTCGCCAAGAAAGTATTTTATGTACACATAATATATTTATATAACAATTAATCATGGCAAGCACATCTCTAAAATATACATGTATACGGTACTTTTACAATACAGTATTTCTATATACATAGTGTATATTAGTAAAACATGTATTTAGGCGAATCCTTTCGCCAAATAAGTATTTTATCCATATATCGTATATCCATACAACAAATAATCATGTCAAACACATTTCTAAAAAATATACGTATACGGTATTTTCTACGAATACCTAGAATATGTAAAATTCCATATTCTACAACTTCAATCGAAACAGAAATCGGAAAGCACTTTGTACATGTGAAATTGCATGCAGATCACGAATCTATCATTATCTGACATTGAAAGCGTTGAAAACCATAACCTATACACCTAAAGTCCGCACCTTGTGTCGTAGAATCATAACGGAGTCGATAGGTTTGCTAAGCTTCCGTATTCGGCAGTTTGACAACCTATAGAATGAAATAGGTTAGCTATTTCATAACCTACAACTGTCTAAACCCCAAAACATATTAGGGTTAGGGTTTCTTACCTAGAAACGGAGCTGAAATCACTGGGAAAGCGATGAGAAACAGGTGGTGCAGCTTATGTGGTGGCAGGGAACGATAGTAGGGAGATTCTCCCACTTCTCCCTCACTTTCTCTCTCTTTTCTCTCTTCTCAATCTCAAATTCGAATGGCTGAAATGAGAGAGGGTTTAAGGTCCTTATATAGCCTAAAATCTCACCGAATTAGACTTCTGGACAAGGTTTACTTAGGTTATAACCAAAGCGGAACTTTTTCAGCTCAACGGAGGACTTCTGGCGGGCCTCCTTAAGGCAAAGGTCGGACTTAAGCTCACTGACACTGGATCTACATTTTATTAAGTTTTCGTTTCAGTCGGGATTCCAGATCACACGTGGCGGACCAGTTTCAGTTCAACGGTTAGCGGATCTCGATCGAAGATTCCGAGTACATGTAAATGTGTATGAAATTTCTCCGATCCGAGGGTGTAATTTGGTCTGATTCTGATGGTCTAGTTGCTTAAAACTGATCCGCAAGCAACGAGTCTCAGATTACTATTCAAGATATTTATTTTTGTAAAGAAACAAGTGTTCTCACACTCTCTCGCTCCGGACTCAAGTGAACAGCCGTGGGACACTGGCTGGATTTGATTTCCGAGATGGTTGTCAAGCCCAGCGAGGCGGTCCTAAGTCCTTAACCTCATATTATTTGGACTCCCGATGTGCGGTCCAGATCTGATACGGAGTTTCAACGTGCTCCCGAGAGCAGTTGGGTAATGAGTTTGATCCGAGATTTTAGGTAACCTAGCGTCAATGATTCTACAAGTTTTGGGTCTTGCAGATCGTATTTAAAGCGATTCTAGCGAATTTCGTAGCTAATCTAAGTTAGCACTTGATTACTTTGTCTCATTTCTAAAGGATTTAATCCTAAGTGATTTCTGGTCGAGGTGGTACTCGGGCCTCTGTAGTTTGTATATAAGGTGATCCAAGTTATAATACTTAACTAGTTTAAGATAGGGTCTAGGGTGAAAGTACTTAGGAAAATTGAAAGAACAAGGTGGTGAAGGGTGGGATTTGTGAAGGAAATGGGTTCAAAAGCAGTTTTAGACTTTGGGATTGAGTTCTGACTAGTTAATAAGGTATTAGGATCGACCCATTGCCTAAGGACGTCTAATCCCAGGTTGGTAAAAATCCGGGATGTTACAATCTACCCCCCTTAAAATAAAATTTCGTCCCCGAAATTGCCTAAGGGTAATAAGGAAAGATTTCTATTGTTTCATTTGCCTAAAACTTATTGATTTCAAGTTCCTACGCGTGGTAGGGTATATACTAGCCTGGTTCATTTTAGTCTACCCCCCTTAAAACTTATTTCTTTATCCATTTCTCATCCCCAACAATTTAGAGTAAGATAGTTGTGTTCAATGTTTGACCAACACGGAGAGACGTTTATGGTGGGCTTGATCCCGATACATCGATCATCTACCGGGTCAGGGTAGAAAGCTCATCGTATCCCTTCCGAATCCTGGTGGATCCTGGTCGTCTGCTCGTCAGCAGAGAGTTCATTGGCAGCCACCCAGGATTGAGAATTGGGTCAAGCCGCGAATGTTTCGCAGTTGTATATTTTAGTAACTCCGTAGTCCGATCACTCTAGAAACGTAGGGAATATCCATCATTGAAAGGTTCAAATTGTCTATTTCTAGGGTTGCCTTTTAGCTCTTATTCTAAGAGAGTCCTCGGTATTATCTATGTCCAAGGAAATCGTGAATCAAATCTTACTAAATCATCCTAAAGCAGTTTCTCATAGTAGAACTTGTTAGGGCTTCTATAATGGTCATATTCAACGAGCACAGTTTCGATCCTGGGCCAGTGGAGTAGGGTCCACCACGCTTCCGCTGCGCCACCCAGATCAAAGAGGTGTAATAGGTGACCTAACTAGATTGGGCTCATAATATTCTACCCCCCTTAAAACTTTATTTTCACCCTTAAGGCTCAAGATTTTTGTCATGCTCCGTATATTGGAAGAAGGTGTAATTTAGGACCTATCCTTAACATGAAATGGGGTGCAATCTCCCACTACGTTGGTCTTCTTTTCATCGATGATATGTATTATAGCATTGGTACCTATAGGTATCGAAAGGAGCTAAAAATGATGGGTAATGTGGTTGATTTCAGGGGCAGGTGTGAGTTTGAGGCCAGATGCCTAAGTCTACCAAAGGAGGACTATCATCACGGTTCCGACCTACCTTTTGTACTCATGTCAAGCCTAACAGGCAGGCTATCTTTCTACGTTCATATGCACAATATGTATGTCATCATGGCATGTGATTTGGGACCTAATTCCTAACTGTCTGTTGCTCACTTGGGAAATTTCTTAGCCTAAAAGGAAAAATCTCTATTGGCTATATATTCTTACACTTCTCAAAGATAAAGTTATAAACTTTTGGTTGTAAGTGGTCGAGCCAACACGGAAGGAAAGTTGTGTAGTGGGTCTGAGTCAGATACATGGACCTTCTGCCTAGCTTGGACAGAAAATCGTCATATCAGTTCCTAATCCTAATTGATCCCGACCTTCTGCTTGATCAGAGCATAGTGTTCATTGGTCACTACCAGGATTGAGAATTCGATTCAAACTGCGAATACCTCACTGATATATATTGTTTCTCTACTCCGTGTTCCCGGTTGTAATAAGTCCTCGAGAAGGTAATTCTAAGGGATGCATTGATTTAATCTAACATGAAATCCAAAGGATATATCAGTTTCCTCTAAGCGTGACTAGTTTCTACGTCAAACAACTTTCCTAAGAGTTATTAAAGAAGCCTATGAGTATTAAGGGGATTCAACGAAAGAACGGGGTCTCGCTTCAACCTACTTAAGCCGACTACTTAAACCTATCTTTCAAGTACCTTAGCATAATGAATCCTTTGCATTCTTTAGTGCCTAGTCGCAATGTATGAGTAGCGTAATCCCCTAGTTGTAATCCAAAGCTATGCTTATACACTAGCTGATTTTACACCTTTTTTTATAAAGGAATTTGTTTGTTTGTTTGTTTGGAATTGAGTTGCCCGAACTTGAATGTAGCTACACTCGAGCACTTCACCTATGATCAAACCAACTAAGGGGGTTCTAGAGTTCACGTTCTTAATTTGTTGGATTTCCTATACTGTCAGGTCTGTCGAAGCACCGCTCTAGGTCCAAATTCCAAAGGTCTATTTGGCCAGCGATCTTAAGTTGTACTAAATGGAATTACATTGCTAATCCTACCTCGGGATTGGGAGTGGCATGGTTGGTAAGAGGGTGGGTGGGGATTAAAATTAATGATATAGGCTTTGGAAAATGAGCTTTGTATTGAAAAAGGGTGAGATGGGATTTCTAAATCCCAGGACAATGAATTTCTAAGTGAAATTTGAAAGGAAATCTCGGAATTTACTTTTAATTGCGTACATTCTAAACATGGTATCGGAAAACATGGGATATACCAATCCAAGGACAATACCTTACACATACATTTATTATTTCTTTTTACAATTTCATCCACCTAATCTCACTTAATGTAGTTGGCCGAACGGGCCCAAAAGGGTGAAAAGGGGCTGGAGTTGCTGACTCTTCACGAGTTTGGGTATCAACAGGGTTTGTAAAGGCCCCACTGACAGGGAATAAAGAAGGAAAATGAGAAGATGGAGTGGGGTAGGGGGTGTGCACAAATTTGGGACGAAATGGAAGGTGTAGGGGCTAAAATGAGAGAGAATTAAATGGGTAGGGGGTGTGGACTGCTGTGCACGAAGGGGAGGGATGGGTGGTGGTCGAAAATGGGAGATCGAGCATCTGGAAGGGCGATTTGAGAGAGAGGACAGCAGCTTGAAGAGGAAATGAGAGCTTGGGGAGGGAGTTGTGAAGGAGGTAGTAGATTAAGGTGGTGGAAACGAACGGGAGGTATGTCAGGGGGTTTATAAAACCCCCAAAGTGAATCAGCCCAAGCGCCAGACCCGGCCCAATCCAAAAAGTGGCGAGGCCTCGCCGGTCTGGCGAGGGCCTCGCCGACCAACTTTCTGATTTTTGAAGGGGGGCCTCATGGGCGTGTTCCCCAGGCCCCCTAGGCTCCAAAAAAAGTATGGGGACCACCCTGGTTCCTTCTGGAAGTGCTCCGTTTGGCCCCCCGACCCCAATTTGCTCAATTTCGGGTAGTTTCGGGAATATCGGACGTATCTTGCAATCCGGAATGAGTTATCTGACGTAAAATATGTGAATTTGGGGTAGAACGAGCTAACAACGCCAACCAACTTAGCAATGCTGGGTTGCGCAGCCCAGAATTGCGAAAAAACCCTCCGATTGATGGTTGTTTCCCTGTTTCAATTTCGTTTTACTAAAAATAGTAGTTTTAGTTTGATTACTCTTCATCAGTTGGGCTTTAGGAGTTACGCTCATTGTGAAAAGAGCTTAGAATAATTAGGAGAACGTTTTGGTGAAGCCAAATAGGACACTTATTATTTTTGGCCGAAAACCCTGCGCACTAGTAGACATCACAACCTTATATAGTAAGTCGCGAATTCTAGGAGTTTTAGTTGTAGTTTGTTTCCGATTTCTTTCTCATTACTTAGTATTCCTATTTAAAGGGTTGTGAACTCATTTTTAATTAGTCATTAATCAATTTCAAATTTATTAGAATTTATTTTTACTTTCTGCTTTCTTTTCTTATAGACTCGAGAAGTCTCTGTGAGGAGTCCAGAGAAGCTCCTAGGATTCGAAATAGTTAACATCATCACTCTTATTACCGATTTTCAACGGTTGGGGTGAGGTAGATTGTAATCTAGAATTATCTATAGACGGCCTAAGAATATTTTAAGGTCGACCCGTGCGACCATGGTTGAATACAGACTCGATTTCGGCCTTCGTTTTCAGCGAACTAGCCGTTGGACGGAACAGGGATGCCTAAGACTATTTCTACATTCCATCGCTCCCTCCTAAGTCAGAGTGCGTCGTATGACCATAACCCAGGTCCGGTTTAATCCAAATCATGCTCTGATACCATCTGTAACATCCCGAAAATCGAGGGTTGAGTAGTAACTCAACTCTCGAGTTCCAGAACATCACTTATGCAACAAAATGAATGATGATTGAATGTTGACTGTATTAGAGTAGTGAACATGAGTGAGATTAAGCAAAACATCATATCATACTCCAGAGACAAGCAAATTTGTAAGTGGAAGACTCCATAGATAGATAAAATATATAAACTATGATGAGTCTCCGAGAGTGTGATAACATTACCAGTGTTAAATAATTACAAGTACAATCCTAAAATATACCAAATGTGTAAGGTCCTCTAGTCAATATCCCAGAAAGCCCCGTCGATCGGACACGGCTCACGGAAGTCATCAAGACAACCAATACAAGCAGGCATCGTAGTCATTGCAAAGGTCCGGCTCCGCCTCAGAAGTAGTGTCGCAATCTGAAATCAGACAATGTCTGGTGGGTGTTCAAAACACCGTCCCGTAAGGCATGTTGTAAAGCATGTTATAAAGCATGATATAAGGCATGTTGTAAAATACTATGTCAATAGGAATACAAACACATATGTTGCAAGTAAGCGGTTTAAGTAAACAACCTCATGGAGGTAATCATACATGTCACTAGGGTAGTTGAGAATCCCATCTCAACACTCTCCTAAGGCATCAACATTCAAACACTTGCTCACACAAGCATTTTCACCAACACTTAACATACACTATTTCAACATACATAGAGTATGTTAATAAACATGTATTAGGGTGAATCCTTTCGCCAAGCAAGTATTTTATATACACATAATATATTTATACAACAATTAATCATGGCAAGCACATCTCTAAAATATACATGTATACGGTACTTTTATAATACAGTATTTCTACATATATAGTGTATATTAGTAAAACATGTATTTAGGCGAATCCTTTCGCCAAATAAGTATTTTATCCATATATCGTATATCCTTACAATAAATAATCATGTCAAACACATTTCTAAAAAATATACGTATATGGTATTTTCTACGAATACCTAGAATATGTAAAATTCCATATTCTACAACTTTAATCGAAACAGAAATCGGAAAGCACTTTGTACATGTGCAATTGCATACAGATCATGAATCTATCATTATCTGACATTGAAAGCGTTGAAAACCATAACCTATACACCTAAAGTCCACACCTTGTGTTGTACAATCGTAACGGAGTCGTTAGGTTTGCTAAGCTTCCATATTCGGAAGTTTGGCAACCTATAGAATGAAATGGGTTAGCTATTTCATAACCTACAACTGTTTAAACCCCAAAACAGATTAGGGTTAGGGTTTCTTAAACAAATTAGGGTTAGGATTTCTTACCTAGAAATGAAGCTGGAATCGCTGGGAAAGCGATGAGAAACAGGTGGTGCAGCTTGTGTGGTGGCAGGGAACGATAGTAGGGAGATTCTCCCACTTCTCCCTCACTTTCTCTCTCTTTTCTCTCTTCTCAATCTCAAATTCGGATGGCTGAAATGAGAGAGGGTTTAAGGTCCTTATATAGCCTAAAATCTCACCGAATTAGACTTCTGGACAAGGTTTACTTAGGTTATAACCAAAGCGGAACTTTTTCAGCTCAACGGAGGACTTTTGGCGGGCCTCCTTGAGCCAAAGGTCGGACTTAAGCTCATCGACACCGGATCTACGTTCTATTAAGTTTTCATTTCGGTCGGGATTCCAGATCACGCGTGGCGGATCAGTTTCAGTTCAATGGTCAGCGGATCTCGATCGGAGATTCCGAGTACATGTAAATGTGTATGAAATTTCTCCTGATCCGAGGGTGTAATTTGGTCTGATTCTGACGGTCTGGTTGCTTAAAACTAATCTGCAAGCGACGAGTCTCAGATTATTATTCAAGATATTTATTTTTGTAAAGAAACAAGTGTTCTCACACTCTCTCGCTCCGGACTCAAGTGAACAGCCGTGGGACACTGGCTGGATTTGATTTCCGAGATGGTTGTCAAGCCCAGCGAGGCGGTCCTAAGTCCTTAACCTTATATTATTTGGACTCCCGATGTGCGGTCCAGATCTGATACGGAGTTTCAACGTGCTCCCGAGAGCAGTCGGGTAATGAGTTTGATCCGAGATTTTATGGTAACCTAGCGTCAATGATTCTACAAGTTTTGGGTCTTGCAGATCTTATTTAAAACGATTCTAGCAGATTTCGTAGCTAATCTAAGTTAGCACTTGGTTACTTTGTCTCATTTCTAAAGGATTTAATCCTAAGTGATTTCTGGTCGAGGTGGTACTCGGGCCTCTGTAGTTTGTATATAAGGTGATCCAAGTTATAATACTTAACTAGTTTAAGATAGGGTCTAGGGTGAAAGTACTTAGGAAAATTGAAAGAACAAGGTGGTGAAGGGTGGGATTTGTGAAGGAAATGGGTTCAAAAGCAGTTTTAGACTTTGGGATTGAGTTCTGACTAGTTAATAAGGTATTAGGATCGACCCATTGCCTAAGGACGTCTAATCCCAGGTTGGCAAAAATCCGGGATGTTACACACGTCTAGCATGGTTAGACGACTAGGATATAAATCATATACATTGAGGTGGCATCCCATGTGTGAGGTGTACCAGCCAATCCATGTCCCTGGACGGTGATAAGATACATACATTTGGTGGGTCCCACCGTCCAAGATCTGGATGGTGAGTATACCACACATACACTATGTGGGGACCCCACGTCCAAGGATTGGATGTCCTAGATAACACGTTACATCTGGTGGGTCCACGTGGTGGCCCACCAGCTGAATAGAAGTTGACATTAGCATCTCGCTGCAGGATGTCCTATGGTTGGACGATTAGCAAGCTGGCCCACTTGGTGGACGGCCAGGATAAAATACTTGTATCATGGGGGCCATCAACAGGAGAGAGAAAGAGAGAGAGAGAGAGAGAGAGAGAGAGAGAGAGAGAGATGAGTGATGGAGGGGAGGGACCCAGCCACTATGGGCCCTCACTTACTTACAATACATGCATCAAATGGGTCTCATCGAATGTGAACCCTCAAATCATGAAATCAACGGTAGAAACCCAAAGATCACCCACCTTTGGATCTCCTCTTCCTTCTTCCTCCAATGCATGCTAGAGCTCTAAGGAAAGAATTTCAACGGTTGAGATTGATCATGGAGGGTGGGATTGGATGGTAGGAAGGTGGGCCACACTAGCTTCTCTCCCATGGAAGCCTTCGACGGTTGCTTGGAGAATGAGGGAGAGAGAGATGAGAGAGAGAGGTTGTAAGAGAGAGAGAGAGATGGGTGAGTGAGAGAGAGTTGACTTTAGGTATGGGTGTTGTACTTGGGGATGGGTGTGAGTGATGGGAGTGTACTTGACATTTGATGTGATGGATTCTCTTGGGATTGCAACGCCTGACATTTTCCTTGAATTGAACGCAGGCCCACATCTCCTGGCTCGGGTATCGCCTCGGTGTGCGAGATGCGACATCGGAACCGCGACAACGGCGCGATCACTAGGGTACAAGTCTCGGGTCGAGCCAACTCTGGAATGCGGGACACGATTCAGGATTGTGCGCAAACGCCGATAACCGATCGCGGGTAGCCGGAATTCAACTAGGAGGACCGTGGAAGCCTACGAAACGGTACGGTCTAGGATACGGGTCTTACTACATATTTAGCCACTTGCTCAATATGTAAACAGGATTAGAAGATATTCAATGGGTAGGGTTCTTCCTCTGATGATAGGTTACACCTTTGCCTTTCGTACAAAAGGATTGTTCCTGAATATGATACAATTGTTAGTTGAATGGGAACAAGTTCTATGCCATTTATAGTATTCCATTTTCTGTAATTCATTAGCCGAATATATCTTATAATTTATAGAAATCTTGATAAACTTTCTGACCAATAGAATTTCAAAAATCTTGTCGGCTCACGTGATATCAAAAGTGTAAACTTTTTAGGCCTTTTTTACGGTCGATTCTGCCTTAACCAACGTCGAACATGTGAGTGGCTTCTTAGCTATCACTTCGGCAATTGTGATCTCATAATTTGGGTCATGACAATGTCCTAATTGACAAGTTCTTCTACCTAAAACATTCTTGCAAGAGTTCTTTGTACTTGGAGACCTTCCTAGTTAGGTCATATAGGTCCATAAACTCTATCCTAATGAACTTCGTATGAAGTTTATACTCAAGCCCAACTTGTACAAGTTGCATGAATTCAACTTCGGTCATAACAACCTCACATTGGCTTTTTGTCCTTTTAAACCGGGGAATATAACTGTTGCAAGTTTCTCCCAGTAGCTGTCAGAAATGGGGGAGATCGACCATAGTTATTTCCCTATTCTTAGAGAAAAATTGTGCATAGAATTTATCTTCCATTTCTTATCAAGTATGAATTGAACTTGGCAATGGGTTGGAATACCATGTGAAAACCGCGGCTATTAGCGAATGACCGAATAATTACAGTTTGTGATAGTCATTGTTTTCTAACTCACCACACTGCATAATGAATCGACCATTGTACTCGATGGTCGACTGACCGGGATCACCTAAAAATAAGGCAAAATCTGGTCGACAATTTCGTGGCAACAAATGTTTCCGATCGATCAATTCAGGATAAAAGCTTATGGTAAACCTGAATAGTATTGCGGCCGAGTACTTGGCCTGCAACTTCCTAAACCATTTACATGATTTGGTCGCGATCCACTCACTAGAGTTTAACTACTAGTGGTGGATCGAGACCGAATCGGTTTGTACCCTCTTGTAACAACAGATTCCTAGAAAATTATTGGAGGCTATATCCTCTTGGTACACCTTGATTCTAAATTTCAGGAACAAAATTCCTAGCCTCCTACTCTATTCGTCTAAACTCAGGAGAAGGCAAAGCAGTTTCATGTCTCCTAAATTGGAATTAGTGGTGGAATCCTCCGAGGAGGGGGTAAATATGATGGTTCAGCCACATTGCCGATTGAACTTCCCTCGACTTTATACTGTATTATTGTTGGCATTCGTTCGGCCATCATCGTCATCAATCGATGCATGGCCTCAATTTGACTAGCCATGTATCTATTAATATTCTTAGCTTGAATACGAAATTGCTCAACTTGGGCCCTTCCATATTCCTGAACATGTTGGATATTCAGCTGTACATTTTGAAAGTACGACCGTTATCTCTTCCGGAGAAACAGTCCGAGAGATCGACACCCCTTCTTAGTTCCCGGTGCCAAGTGTCAAGCTATTATCCAGATTCAATGCTTCAGGGGCCGCTTGAACTGGCACATCCTCAGTTAGATGTAGCGCAGTTGGTGTAGAGGGTTCGACCCAAACAATTTACTTGCTTCTTCTATTCATAATTCTAATTAGTAGAGTTACACCGATAAGTTAGAGATAAAGTCACACCTGGTGTGCCAAAAACTTGTTGTTGTTGGTTTTCAAAAGTTTGAATGTGTGTGTACTAGAATTGAATTCACAGCTCAATTTGTATCAAACAACTATGACCCCAAGCACCGAGATAGGCAGATACGCAATATATGATCAAGATTGAATAAGATCGACCGCTTATCCAACCACTCGCTCAATGTGTAAATAGTATCAGGCGATATTCAGAGGGTATGGTTCGTCCTCTGATGATGGGGCTTGCACATTTGTTTTTCGTACGAAAGGACTTTTTAGTATAGATCAAATAGGAATGAGAAAGAATTCTTACAGTCGGTTATGGAGAATGGCTATGAAGTACCTTTTCGAGTGAAGAACTGAATCTGACGTATGAGCATAGACTCAAATTACAACTAAGATTACCAACTACTCTATTAACGCTACGGATTAAACTATGGAATGTAAACCGCTAGTAAAAAGTAAAAGATTATACAAAGAAATGTAATTAATTGGTAATTAAAAGATAATATTTGAGTTTGATTGGGTTAATATAAGATGATTTCTTTCGTTGAATTCCCTTCATTTTATATCTTTACCTTGGCCATTTAGATTCTTCTTATGTTCCGACGGTTGCTTTAACCATTCACATCGGCCACTTAAAACCACAATAAGATATTGTTTGATGTGCTTCAGTTGCATTATTATAAAATCTTCTTCGCATATTTCCCCATATCTTCAAATACACCGCACAGATCACACATGGGAAATGGCAACAGTAGAAATGAACAGTAATACGGTGTTGAATGCTATATCTACCTCCAACGAGAAAGTGAAGTTGGTAGGTCGTGCAAAATCCGAAGTGCTTGTGATCAATAGCCGTGCTGGAACGGTAACTGCTGGTGCATTCTATCATCGTTATATCATCGTTAACTCCACCTTCCATCCATTTGGTGGACCCATTTCGGATGAGCCAACGTACTCACAAAATAAGGCAACGCCAAGTTCGGACAGATAGTTTCGTCCAAGACTCGCTCTCCCAACCGGTAGAAAGATAAGAAATTAACAAGGAAAAAAACAAAACAAAAAGGCCGATTCCCTTTCTCTGCTTTCACCGTTGTCTATTACTTCTCATCACAAGTTACCAATAATACAACACGGACAAAAACAAAACAAAACCAAAAAAAAAAAAAAAAAAAGGCAGAGAATACAATGCTATCAATATTACCTTTAGTTACGAAACAAGTGCTCAATCTCTGCCTAAGAAGCATACTTATCTGAGATCCATACCACTCATCTGTCGGAACCCATTTTCCATGGGCTGTAGCCCAGAAAACGCACCAATCAGATTATCCAAGCTGCCCATCGTTGGAAATTTCACTACTGAATATTAACTGCTGGTTGCCCATTTATAAATGCCTATGATCACCCATTAACGCTGCGAATTTTGGGGTTTGCCATTCCATAGTAGGTCCAGCAAATGAATGGTTCGGATCTCATACATCTGTGCTAAGTGTACAGTGATTTAGAACTGAGAACTTATTGAACATTGATAACATTAGATCCTCACACTCTCAAAAAATTAAAAATAAGAGATATAAGATGTATTATCTATATACACTACTGAATTGCCAAATTTTCCGGCAAGAATCAGCTCACCTCATCAGTCAATCCGACCACCCCGCCCCGCCGGCCGGAAAAATTCCCCGGTGACTGGGTGCCGGCCTCGATATCAGCAGAATCCGGCGCCGGGCGGTCCAGCAGCGAGTGTCGACAGGTGGGGCACGAAGAATGGGACATGAGCCACGTGTCAATGCATCTGACGTGGAAGCCATGGTTGCACTTGGGCAGCACCCTAACCTTGTCCCCTTGCTCAAATTCTCCAAGGCATATGGGGCATTCAGTTGCCGGAATATTCGATCCCAGCCCATATTCGGCCACCGGGATCTGCCGCAGCGCCCGCTTCTTAAGGCCCGTCGTTGCAAGACGGGCCGCTGCCTCGTCTGGGGTCTCGAAGGCGATCCGACGGCCACACCGCAGCGCACACCGCACAATCGAGTTAAGCCCAAGGGCGCAGATAAGTGCGCACAATAGTGCCGCCAGGATGATCACCATATTAGTATCGAAGTTAGCTTCACTGCTGCTGTAGGATCCGCCACCTGGCTTGCTCCCATTGGTCGACTGTGGCTCTTTTGGATCTCCGATGAGGAGAAGGCGATGAGGCATCGCCATGTTGTTGGCCCGATGTATCTCTCCACGATTTCCCCAGCCTCCAATCAGATCCAACTTCTCAGTGAATTTGGCCCACCTAGCTTCGAATTTTGGTTACACTCGCTTGATCAGGCCACCGAAACAAGATTCCATGTGTCTAACTTGGTTACATCGCGATACCATCGCTAAATTCAGGCTATTTAGCTCCTGTATCTCACTATCCGTGTGTCAAGATCCGTGAAGCACGTAACGAATTCGAGCTAATTCTATAAAGGAAAGCAGCTATGAACTGCCTTTTACAAGATCTAACGGCTAGTTTTCATGGGGTCTTTAACAATAGAAGAGGAGGAGGAGATGGTAACGAAAGAGGAGAGAAGAAAAGCATAGTACTGTTGTTTGTTACTATCTCAGGGTTCTTGTTGATCTCTTTTTTTTTTCACAATAAGAGAAGAAATAGGACTTTTGGGCTAGTCATGTTCCAAGTATTCTAAGCAGACAAGGACATCAAAAGGGCATCTCTTCTTTTATTTATTATTTTATTTTATTTTATTTTATCGGTAACCACGATAAGGAAGAGAAGGCGGGATCAAGAGGGGGTGAAATCCTGACCGTCGATTGTGCCCAATTCTGCCTTCTTGATCGATGTACGGGAATTCAGCCTCATCGGAGCCTTCCCGTTGCACCATCGTCGGCCATAATCATGATCATCCCTGCAATGGAAGAGGGGTAATTCGGAAAAAACCCTCTTTCATTGCTTTTTTAGTGCTTGGTATTAGAAGCTTTTGGGAGGTGGAAGCGGAATTGGGATACATATTAGATGGAGAAATACTTTGATACCCCGGTTAAATGTGATGGATAACACGCCGGCAATTAAAAATTAGAAATTTCATGTGTGGCATTTGAATTAATTTAAAATAAACCGCTTGAATATGGGTACCAGTTAAGATGTATTGTAAACCAAAATTTACATTTTGTGCGGTGATTTGACTATTGGATTGGTGGATATTCATTGGATGGTTAGAAATGAAAATTATAGAAAAATCTTATTTCAAAAACAAGTGTACCCATGAATCATAGGTTATGATTGTTCGACCAATGTAATTTTTAGAATATAACTTATGTATGGTGAATTCCATAACTAGGTCGGGTTAATTTGAACTAATTTAACCAACCTGTACGATTTTTAATTGCCCCGGGCATCATGGTCATATGCAGGAGTATCAATTAAATTCCCTTTTAGGAGAGAGAGAGAGAGAGAGAGATGAATGGCATATGATATAATGTCTGTTCACCACAAAATAAATTGCAGTAACTCATTCACAAACTGTAGAGTTCACTCCCTAAACACGTGTCTTGATGTGGGAGGGGCTGTGTACGATGTTATGTGTTAGTGTTGTTGGATAGTAGGTCCATCGCGTACTCATTCCTCATAGGTTGGCCATATTCACAGGTAACAAGCTTGGACTCGATTCCGTTTACACGCTTAAATGTAACAGGCAAAAGAAATATGTAAAATGACTTATATAAGAAGGGCAAAAAAACGAAAAAGAAAAAGAAAAAAACACTGGCGTAAATAGGTGAAGAAAACCTATAAGCAAGCAAACATGGAATAAATAACTTACATTAGAGAAATTAATAGACAAAAGATATAACCTTGGTAAATTGCTTGCTTGGGAAGGGCTTGTACTGTGCCAATGCTTTTATATGTTTTATTTTACTATCAATGACCTTTTATGTGTATAAATGTGTTGTTCCCTAGTTTTGACAGCTCTGGGAAAAGTCATTACGGAGGTGACATGTGACATTACATGAGAGATAGGAGGTGTATAAAAAGTTTTTTTAAAATATTTCGAGTGCTTTTCACATAATTATAGCTAACATATATTCAATGTTGCATGTTGTCATCACGTGACATATAAAGTAGTGTGACCGAGACATTTAGAAGTGGAATGCGGTCGAGAGGACAAAAACACGACTGAAAAGTCAAGATATGGAACACGGTTGAGTGAGGAGGAATAGTCAAAATGAGAGACATAATAAGAGAAAGATCTAAATGACGATGCCTTAATTGTCATAACTATCCAATAAAGAGAAAAAAAATGTTTGAAGAATAGCTGAAATGGAGAGCTTGCGATGTCCTAAGGAGGGGGGGGGGGGTTTGAATAGGACAATGTTGAATAATCGAAACAAATGCTAAACGTGTAAATAATACAAAGAACTCAATTACTTGAGTATTGAAACCTTGATTTCAAATAATTCGTAGGACAACCTTCATCTAAAATTTTAGACGGGACAACCTTATTTCACGAATGTCTTTAAAATCAAAACTTCAAACTAGCAAGAGTAAATTAAAGATTTATAACATTCACCACACAACTGAAATAATTAAATACATCTAATCCACCAAAAAATTAAAAATAAAAATAAGGCATTCACCGTATGACACAAAGAATTATGGTGGTTCGATGCTTTAAAAACGGTCACACGTACTCCACTCCCAAAATTACTTCCCTCATAATTTTACCTTTCACTATAAAATGATTTTCTCAGGATCATCTTAATAACCCGATACAGTTCCTTATGATTTTCACGGGATATCACAATAAAAATCCAAACTGAGATTTTCACAAGCTATCTCAGACAAAACCTTAACTGAGATTTTCATAGGCTATCTCAGACAAAACTTTAACTGAGGTTTTCACAAGAGATCTCAGAAAAACCTAAACAAAGTTTTAGAATGTATACTTATCTTTAATCGTAGAAAATGTAGCAGAAGCTTGTAGTAGAAGGACTTGTTTCTTAAATGTAAATGGCGTGGTGTTCAATCAGATAGAAAGGGTTTAGGGTTTTATATATTTTAATTTTGTTAAACCCAAATGCTACTTAATTCAATTATCTTAGATCTCAAATAGGAGTATAGTTTACTCTCTTAGATTAAACTTAAAAAATCTAAGACTAAAGGGAATTGAATAAGTTATTAAAATAAATTATAAATATCAACCAATAGCTTGCCAATGACTTGAGCTTCTCTCTCTCTCTTGCAAAAGAATTCTGATAAATAATTTCTACAATTCGGAATGAAAGAAAACCTTAATTTATAGGCAAAGAAATTAGAACTTCAGCTAGCCTGAGATAGGCTTCGGCTAGCTCGAGTGCAGCGGATTCTATTTAATGGATTTTGGATTGCACTGGATAAGAATTATCCAAAATTCGGCTGGCCTGAGGTCAAGTTCGGCTTACCGAATAGCACAATTCAGCTAGCTGAATTTTCCCTTCAACTGACCGAATTCCCGTGAATTCTAAAAGTTGATGTTGCTGAAATTTGACCCGAACTTTTTCAGGCTGGCCAAATTTCAATCTCGTGCTAGCCGAACCAAAACTTGGGCAAGTCAAATTTGTAACAAAAGTTGTTATTTGCTTCAGGCTAGAAGTTAGGTTGGCTGAGGAAGCTTAGGTTGGCCGAACTAGAAGTTAAGCTGGCTGAATTCCAAGCAAAAATAAATGTAAAAATCCATGATCAAACATTTTTTTAAAGCACCTAGTCCTAAGGTCTTTCTAGAGTTTAGACTACTTGAGATATATCAAATATCGAATTCAATTTTGCTTGAACTTTGTCTCGGACTTCATCTTGAATTCGAGTTTGATAAGCCGATCTTGAGCTTGATCTTTTCTTGAACATAAGCTAATCTTGAGCTTAATCTTCTCTTGAACATAAATCAATCTTGAGCTTGATCTTTTTTTTCTTTTTTTTTAACATAGACCGATCTTGAGCTTGATCTTCTCTTGAAGTGGTTTTGTCTCACGAAATTTGACAACATATGTGTACTCAACATCCTAGCACTTACAATATCTACAGAAGAAATCTATAAATAGTAAGAACATAAATAACCATTTGTTTATTTGGCATTAGTTAAAATAGAGGCGACTGCGCCCTCTACTCAGAAAGTTCCAAGGACATATACCTTTAATATTACTCAGGCTAATAAAATTTTTAATATCATATTGGCCGAGAAATTTATCAAAGTTTCAATAAATCATAAGATACTAACACTCGAAGAGTTAGAGAAAATTAGTTATTGTAAATGACATGGAACTCAGTCTCATTTCAGTAACAAATGTATTATTTTCATAATGTTATCTAAGACAACATCGACCTAGGATTACTAAAGTTTCAAAATTTTTATTTTTTTTTTTAAAAGAAACAAGCTATGTTGATCGATACTCATCTGTTCCCGTCTAATATAAAAATCAACATGGCTACAATTAATTCTAGTATGTTGGTTCGACCATGACAAAATATTAACCTTGGATCTCAAAAGGACTAGGTCGAGGAACGAGATATTAGTAAGAAGACTGTATACAGTTGATAAGACCAAAGTATATCCAAAGGTGACAGATGCCACTTGTAATGCCTTGAAATTCGGGGGTCGAGCATAAACTCAACTCCCGAGTTCCAACGCATCACTTATGCAACATAATGAATGACGATTGAATGTTGCCTGTGTTAGTGCATTAAACATGAGTGAGATTATACCAAAACAGTAATTCATACTTCAGATCAATTGTAAAAAGGCAAGCGGAAGACTGAAATTGTATATATATGTATGTAAAAGAAACAAAACCAATTCAATCTCCAGAGTATGAACTCAACTAAGTCACCATATACATATATCTATTTTACGATCAAAATGTCAAAAATACAACTAGAGAAATAAGCCTTGTAAGTCCTGTCGATCCAGGCAGCCTAGTCAAAGCCATCAGAATACTGCATATACGAGAACTCGTCCTGGTCCTCGTCGTAGTCCGGCTCAGCCTCCTAAGTCGTCACCTCATCTGTACCTAAGACAAAGTCTGGTAGGTGTGTACAATACCGTCCCGTAACGTGGGAGTGAGTAGCTAACTCAGTGGAACAATAAGGCATAGGTTAACATGTTATCAATTCAGTCAAGCAATAATGATAAAGCAGTGCAATCGAACAATCCTAATTACTCTTATTAATGCAAGTATGAATGCAGTCATGATGCATGCCCTTACCACAAAGTCCCTCGTGCGACACCATCTTACATTCGCGGCATGCTTGCATTCCTCAGTGCTCCACATCTTCCAGGCACATGCAGTGCGATGATGAGCATGATTACTTAGTTGTTATTAGTCCATTTTAAACAGCAGGATTGGGAAACTAAGGTACCTCCCTTGTATCATTCCCAAACATGATCCATTCTAGGGTCGTCAAACCTAGATAATCTCATACGATAGTGTGGTTCTAGGGCGCTGCAAAGGCTGTCAGGGCTGTTACACACAATGGTTACACCACTCTCCCATCACCTTTTTAACGGTTCATCACTAAATTGATACAGGCCTAGTTCATACTCTATTCACCGCAGCAAAACTCGTCGCCTCACCGCACATTCAGAGTATGCTCGATGTCACTGCAAAGGGCTCGTCACCAATCAGTGTAGGCTGACAGCTCGAATATAGTGTCCCATACCACCATAATTAGCTCACGAGTCTGGTTGCTCAATGGATACTATGGGGAGGCACGTGGCCCCAGCGTAGGTCGACAGCTCGACCACGGTGTCCCATACCACCATACCCGGCTCATGAGTCTTAGAGAATCGAGGTACCATGGTTAACAGGATTTCACTGGTAAGTTTGGTACCCTAGGTTCAAGCAGTAGCGTCCAAACATGGTGAACATACATTAAACAGATCAGGTTACTTGACGGGCCTAACTAGCTCGAGCGCACATTCAACTAAATGACATGAAGTGCATAAGCACTTCGCGTGGCCTAACCATTACCGCCAACAGAAGCATGACTCAGTTTCGTCAAACACATCATACGTGGCGAAATGAATCTTAACCACGATCTCAAATCTGGTACCGATTATCTGGACTATAATCATAGTCCCAAACGCAATCATACCTTATTCATAGCATGTGGAGTAAAGCATAATAAACAAAGTAAGTCAAGCATGTTAATGAACATTTCATAAAGCATGTTACAAAGCACAAAGTAAACAAGAAATACAAACACATATATTTCATAAGTAAGCGGTTAAATTAAACAACCAACATGGAGGAAATCATACACGTCTCTAAGGTAGTTGAGAATCCCATCTCAACACCTACCTAAGGCACCATCATCCAAGCACTTACTCTCACAAGCATTTTCACAAACACTTAGAATACACTATTTCAACATACATAGTGTATATTAGCAAAACATGTATTAGGGCGAGCCCTTTCGCCAAATAAGTATTTTATCCTTATATAATATATTCATATAGAAAATAATCATGGCAAACACATTTTCAAAATTTATACGTATACGGTACTTTCTACAAATACATAGAATATGTAAAATTTCATATTCTTCGTCTTTAATCGAAACGGAATACAGACAACACTTTGTACATGTGCAATTGCATGCAGATCATGAATCTATCATTATCTGACGTTGAAAGTGTTGAAAACCATAACCTATACACCTAAAGTCCTTACCTTTTATCATAGAATCGTAACAAATCCGATAGGTTTGCTAAGCTTCTGTATTCGGCAGTTTGGTAACCTATAGAATGAAATAGGTTAGCTATTTCATAACCTACAACCATCACAATCCCAAAACAGATTAGGGTTAGGGTTTCTTACCTAGAAACGAAGTCGGAATCGCCGGGAAAGTGGTAAGACTAGCTTGTAGAACAGCAGGGAAAGAGGGTAGGAAGGATCCTCCAACAACTCTCTAACTTTCTCTCTTTCCTCTTCTCTCATAGGGTTTCTCTCAAATTCGTATGGCTGAATGAGAGAGGGTTCTAAGGTCCTTATATAGCTTAAAAACACACCGAAATAGACTTATGGTCAAGGTATACTTAGGTTATAACCAAAGTGAGCTAGTTTCAGCTCAACGGAGGACTTCTGGCGGGCCCCCTTGAGCCAAAGGTCGAACTTAAGCTCATAGACTCTGGATCTAGGTGGAGTTAAGTTTTTGTTTCAGTTAGATTCCCAGATTACGCGTGGCGGACCAGTTTTAGTTCAACGGTTAGCGGATCTCGATCTGAAATTTCAAATACATGGATATGTTTATGAAATTTTTCCTGATCCGAGGGTGTATTTGGGTCAGATTCTAACGGTCTGGTTGCTTACAAAATTTCCGCAAGTAACAAGTCTCAAATTAATATTTGAGATATTTATTTATAAAGAAAACCAAGTGTTCTTACACTCCTCGCTCCGGACTCAAGCGAACAGCCGGGGGACACTGTCTGGATTTGATTTCCAAGATGGTTGTCAAGCCCAGCGAGGCGGTGCTAAGTCTATAACTTCGTATTATTCGGACTCCCGATGTGCGGTCCAGATCTGATACGGAGTTTCAATGTGCTCCCGAGAGCAGTCGGGTAATGAGTTTGATCCTAGATTTTAGGGTAACCTAGCATCAATGATCCTACAAGTTTTGGGTCTTGCAGATCGTACTTAAAGTGATTCAAACGGATTTCATTGCTAATCTAGTTTAGCACTTAGTTAACTTTGTCAAATTTCTAAAGGATTTGATCCTAAGCGATTTTCGCTTGAGGTGGTACTCGGGTCTTTGTATGGAAATTTCTAAGTCGTTACACCACTTGCCATAGGCCACATTTGTGTGAGCAATGTGCAAGGCCAATTCAGCAAAATAGATGATTTTATCGACCAAATCGTTGGACAGAACCATCAGTTAATCAAAATATTAAAAAGGGTAACTTATCTTTTTACTAACAAAAGGTTAAGTACATTATTAATCATTCTGAGTCGACTCTGGAACAAAGGATGATTGAACCTCGGCCTACTCGAGAGGGAGTTTGGAAAAAGGTTAAGTCATCCCAAGTTTTCACTTGTACCAAAAGGGATGGCACGTATTCAAAAATGACATTGGCAAAGGCATCAAGTAGCTAAACAAAGACAATTAGCCGCTGTAGGAAGTGAACCTCAAATGAAGGCTATGCAAATGTATTCAATGTTGACAATTCCAAAACCAGAAGAAGAGCAAATAGCAGTAAATATGGTCAAACTGCATGGGGGAGCTGAATCAACTGAGAATGTCCGAATTTTCAAAAAGAAAGGGATAGATATTGAAGGATCGACGAATACTTCAGTGATTAAGGTTTTTCGAATGGTCTTTTTGTTGAGGAAATATTGCTTGCAAAAGTAAAGTCTTTAGCGCAAACCTCATCCAAACCGGATGGGGATATTAGCCCAAAAATAGTAAAGCAGACTAGCAAGCAAAGGAATTCAGACACACCTGGGGTAATGTCTAAATTCATTAATTTAGTTTGGATCATTTTCACCAATCGTATTATATTGAAATATGGTACTTACCCTACTATTGAGTTTCTAGGTTAAACCGTCACAACTAAACAAGATGAAAGGAGATGTGGAGGAGATTAGTCATCTCATATCATACAACGCGGTTCCTTCGATTCAGAAGAGGACACCAAATATGTGTCGACCGTTTCGATTGAACTAAGATCACTTTCTGAAAATATAGTATTTGAAAGACCGACCCTTAGCATGACTTAACATCTGAAACCTCTGTACATTTTTGCGCATTTGGATGGATGTCCAGTGAATAGAGTCCTGGTTGATAATGGTGTAGCTGTAAATATACTTCCGGCCAAGATGATGGCCAAATTAGGGAAAACTCAAGACGATCTGATATTGACTGAAGTCACAGTCAGTAATTTTTCGGAGGGGTAGGACAAACACATGGTGTTTTGCCTATCGAATTAACGGGGAGACTAAGAAAATGTTGGTCGCTTTCTTTATGGTCGATTCCTCCTCAAAATATAATGCTTTGCTAGGAAGGGATTGGATTCATTCTTTCTCATGTATTCCATTATCACTACAACAATTTGTGATTTTCTAAAATCAACACATGGTAGAATTGTCTTTTTCTGATAATAAACCATTTTAAATATGTTTAACGCGGTCGAAGCTTATTTCTATGGGGACAATATTGGACCCATACATTTTACAAGATGAGATAAAAATGATAGACCGACTAGGATAGACGTTAGAATCAACCTAAATAACATTATCCAGGATATCGCCACCATGATACGACCGGACGACGAGTTGTCAAAGGCTATAATTCCTTTCTATGTAACTACAAGTTGTACCATAGAAGAAATTCTATGATGACTCAGACATCAGTTAAGGCTGAATTCACTGCCAAATTAAGATAGCTCGAGGAGATTCTACAAAAATATGATAATATATGCTTTATTGATATTGTAAGTGCTTATATTTAAATACATTATAATTTGTCAAAATTCTTAGTCTTGTTAGGATCACAAGCTCTACTAAAGATAAGTTAATAACTTAATCAAGCGTCTGAAAAGAAGACTCAACATCTCAAGACAAGATCATTCATGGTTCGAAGTTCAGAACACTTCGTATGAGTCAACCTTCAGGCGATATAAACCTAGATTAACCATAGGTTAGGTGTATTTCACACATGCATAACTATAATCATATTTTTTGTTAAATATACTCAAGTTAGGCCAGCCCGACATTTGGTTCGGCCAACCTAATAATATTTGGGCAAAAAAGCATATCTAAAAAGATTTTTTTCACTGCCTGTTCGGCCAGCCCAACCTGAGGTTCAGCCAGCCTAAGGTGGGTTCGATCAAGTTTCCAGCAATGGCACACCTTCGGATTTTAGGCAAACTGGGCTAGCCGAACCACTTGTTCGGCCAAACTTGGGTTTGGGCCAGCCGAATTTTTGAAAGATCTTATGCCGCAAAATTCAAGTTCCATTGGAACATAAACTTAGGAATCTCGCTAGCCAAACCGACCCTCAAGCCAACCGAACTTGCAGAATTCTTGGATATAAAAGAGGCTCTTTCTTACTCTTCCAACCATGAAAATTGATAGATCTATTCGGCATTGTAAAGAGAGAAAATCCAAGCCTCCTTATGCTATTTGTGTTGTAATTTTTTATATTTTTTAGTAAATTCTATTCTTTATCTCAAGTTAGTTTAAAATATTTTAATAGAGTAATCCATACCCTACTTGAAAAATAGAGAATCAAATTTGTAGCATTAGGACATCACTCATTTTATTGAAAATACATTAGATCCGTTTATTTCTTTTTAGGTTGAACTCATACAAAGACTTCATCTACATCCCAAGAAGAAGATCGCCACGACTTCAACTCGCCAATCAAAGATAAGTATTGTCTTTATATTTATTTCAATTTAGGTTTTTCTAAGATAGTCCAGAAATCTCAGCGAGTTTGTTTGTGGTGATCCCATGAAAATCACAAAGTGGGTTTAATTGTGAGAGCCTGTGAAAATCCCAATAACTGTATCAGGTTGTTAAGGTGACCCTGGAAAACCTTGAAATAGTGAAATCCAAAATTGCGAATGTAGTAGTTTTAGGAGTAGAGTAGATTGTGTTTATGTACCGAACCACTATAATTCTTTTGCATATTGTGGTGATTGATTTTTATTATTTATGCATATCTTGTGATTCGTTTATTCTTGCGATAATTTAATATTTTGATTTCAAAGCCGTCGTGAAATAAGGTTGTCCTACTTAAATCCTTTAGGTGAAGGTTGTCCTACGAACTATTTAATATCAAGAATTCAATACTTTACGCAATTGAGTTTATTTGATTTATTATTCCGCATTGAATCGAAATATATAGTCCTATTCACCACCCCTCTAGGACATCTATAGCTTGTCCTTTCAAGTGGTATTAAAGCGAGGTTGCTCTTTTTGGGATTAACTTCCTAGAGCTAGATCTAGAGCTACTTGGGATGTCAAATTTCCATAGTTTATCCATTTCTAGGCTACCTCCTTTTGATGACTCGAACTATTCCTATTGGAAAGCTAGGATGAGGATTTTTCTCAAATCTATTGATGAAATTTTGTGGCAAGCCACCATGAGTAGTGGCTTAAAATGGAACTAAGTCCATGAAAGAACTAGCTTATACTATTTGGAATACTGGTCAGAAAAGTGAAAGTAGTGCTAATGCAAAAACACTTAATGCTATTACTTGTGCTCTATCACCAGATGAATTTAAAAGATCATCTCTTGTGATACATCAAAATAAGCTTGGGATATTCTCGAAATGACACATGAAGGAACTAACATTGTCAAAAAGTTTAAGATTCAAATCCTTACAATAATGTTTAAAGAAATCCATATGGAAGAAAGCGAATCATTCATGGATTTCTTCACTAAACTAAATGACATTGTTAATTCCGTGTGGGATCTTAGAGAAAAAGTCCCTGAAAGCAAAGTGTATGCAAAAATACTACGATTGCTCCTGACAGGATCAATTCTAAAATCACTATGATACAAGAATTAAGGGATACCGATACAATGAAGCTAGAAGAATTAGTTGGATATCTACAAACCTATGAGCCGAATTTCAAAACTCCTAAAAACAAGTTTATAGCCCTTAATCCTCAAAATCAAAATCCAAAGACTCAAATTTAGATAATGAAGAAAATGAAGATGACATGGCTATGCTAACTAAAAAGTTTTATAAAATTTTAAAAAATAAAAACAAATCTGATCTTCAAAAACCAATTAACAAGAGAAAAGGAAATACTTGGAAATCAAAATCTAAAGATTCTCAATGCTTCAATTGTTCTAAATATGGGTATCTAGCTACAAAATGTCCTAAGAAGAATAAATCTAAAAGAAGAGGCATGATTGCCACTTGGGATGAATCGTCTGAATCTGAATCCAATTCAGAAACCGACAAATCAGACCAAGAAACTGAAAATAATCAAAAGGCCTTCATGACCATAGGTAGAATCACTTCTATAAGTGAAGATGAAACTTCTTACTATGAAGCACTAGGAAGTGACATTAAAAATGAAGAAGATCTTCAAATTGCATGTGATGCCTTATATAAAGAGAGTTGTAAGATTGCGCAAAATTAAAAAATCATATACTAATTTAAAATTAGAACTTGAAAAACATGTTTTCGAGAAGTCTCATTTTTCTGATTGCTTTGAGAAAACTAAACTAGAGTTTAATCTAAAAAATTTTGAAATTCAAAAGCTCAAAACTGAAAATGAGAATTTATTATTAGAAATTGCTTCTCTTAAAAATTCTAAAGAGACTTGGATATACACCCAAGGTGACCTGAGACTTGAAAAGCTGCTAACTGCATCTCATCATAGTAACGACAAATCTGGCTTGGGATATATCAAGAATCACTTAGAAGAATCTAAAAATTCTACTCCTAAATTTGTTAAAGGTGAATCTTCAAAATCTAAAATAGAAATTACAAAGGAAATAAAGAAGAATAAAAAACCTTGTCAAATTTATTTTTTTTATCCAAAAACTAAGCCTAACTATCAAAGGAAAAATTATAATATTTCCCTAGCAGTTAAGATAGTGTACTTAAAGATCTCTTGAAATCCAACTCTAGAACTAATAGAGTAAGTAGGAATAAAGAAAATATTACTCTCAAACTAATCATATTATTAGAGATCCTCCTAAACCCAAAACCATATTGAAGTAGGTTCCAAAAAATAAGTGTCTTGTTATCCACACAGCTTTCAAAGCTACTAGCCATTCAAGATGGTACCTGGACAGTGGATGCTCTAAACATATGACAAGTGATAAGGCGATACTATCAGACATCAATTCAAATGATGGCAGATCAGTAACATTTAGAGATGGCAGTAACTACAAAATCAGCGGAAGAGGTAATTTAAAACTTCTCAATCTTCCTGTTTTTAAAGATGTCTTATATGTTGAAGGGTTGAAACATAATTTTCTTAGCATATCTCAAATCTGCGATAATAATCATAATGTTAAATTTCCAGATCATAGATGTGAGATAATTAATAATCAAGGTCATATAATATTAAATGGTCGAAAAACATCTAAAAATTGCTATGTCATTGATGAATCATGTTCCTTAAATCACTCTTGCTATATGGTCCAAATAGACGAAACTGAACTATGACATCAACATGTTGGACACGTGCACTTTAGAGATCTATATAAACTAAGCAAGAGAGATCATCTTCGAGGCTTACTCAAGTTTTAAAAAAAAAAATGGAAAAGAAAGTATTTGGTGCCTGTCAAATAGGCAAATAAATTAGGAGTAGTCACAAGATGGTGAACTCTTTAACCACATCTAGACCCCTTAAATTACTCCATATGGACCTAGTTGGACCAACTAGAATAGAGAGTAGAGGAGGTAAAAAATACTTTCTAGTTGTAGTTGATGACTAAACTAGATATATATGGGTAGCCTTCTTAAGAGAAAAGTCGGATGCTTTTGACGAAGTTAAAAAATTATTTAAACGCATCCAGACGGAAAAAGAACTGTTTGTGAAGAAGATAAGAAGTGATCATGGAACAAAATTTAAAAATAACAATTTTGAGAAGTTCTGTAATGACTATTGAATATTACATGAATTCTCTACCCTTAAAACTCCTCAACAAAATGGTGTAGCTAGAAGTAAAAACAGAGTTCTACGAGAAATGGGGACTGTTATGCTTAACAGTAAAAAATTAGTAAAAAATTTATGGACTGAAGCTGTTAATACTGCTTGTTATATTATTAATCGAGTATACATAAGAATAGGAAAAAATAAAATGGCTTATTAACTATGGTTTAACAAAAAACCTTCAGTAAAATATTTCCATACTTTTGGAAGTAAATGCTTCATTCTACGAGATCGGGAACATTTAGAAAATTTTGAAGTAAAAAGTGATGAAGTCATTTTTCTAGGGTATGCTATAAAAAGTAGAGCATATCGTGTCCTAAATAAAAGAACTGGGATGATTCAAGAATCTATAAATGTTATAGTTGATGATCAATAGATCAATCCCAGTCATCGCCAAAATGATGATGATGATATTATTATGATTAATCTAAGTGAAACATCATCGAAATCAAATTCTACAGAGTTAAGGTTGGTAAAAGACCATCTAATGAATTAAATACTTGGTAACACTCTTTCTAATGTTCAAACCAGAAGACAATTGGAAAATATTTACAATTATATTTGCTTTAGTTCCCAAATAGAACTGGTCAACATAAATGATGCACTAGCTGACGAAAGTTGGACTTTGTCTAAGCAAGAGCGTAAACACTATTGATCCTGAGATGCCTGCTCAGTTTGAATAATTTGTAATAATTTACATTATTACCATGTTCTATTGATATTGCTTTCACAAATTATTTTAATTATGCTTCTTTCATCTTTCCATCTGAATGATATCTCAATTTTTACACTATGGTCTATAATAACTTCTGAATTATTTTTACTCTTGCTTCGCATACATTTGGATACTATGTTATAGTTATTTTTCGATGCATATTTATCTTTATGTTAATTGCTCCCATCCTTATATCCTATAATGCCTAATTGATTAGTTCTTCCTTTGTCAACTTCTGACAAAAAGGGGGAGAAATATGTATTTAGATATGATCATCATCATTTCTCTCACATTTATGAGCACACACATTTACATTTGCATGCACACTCTATGGAATTATATTTTTGCAGATGTGACTAAGTGCTCAGGGGGAGTGTTCATATGCTTGATCTCAGGGGGAGTAACAAGATTCAAGCTATCCCTTGTATCGACTCAAATGTTTTATGTTATTGAGATGTTGTAATATGTTGTGATGAGTTGTATAATTGTATGAGTGAGTTTTATCACGAATTTGACAAAGGGGGAGATTGTAAGTGCTTATATTTAAACACATTATAATTTGTCAAATTTCATAGCCCTGTTAGGATCACAAGCTCTATTGAAGACAAGTTATCAACTCGATCAATCGTCTGAAAAGAAGACTCAACATCCCAAGACAAGATCATTCATGGTTCGAAGTTCAAAACACTTCGTATGAGTCAACCTTTAGGTGATATAAACTGTAACGCCCTGAAAATCGGGGGTCGAGCATGAACTCAACTCTCGAGTTCTAGAACATCACTTATGCAACATAGATAATGATGATTAAATGTTGTCTGTGTTAGTACAATAAACATGAGTGAGATTCTACCAAAACAATAATTCATACTCCAGATCCTTGTATAAAACGTAAGCGGAAGACTGAAAGGTGTATATAAATATATATAAAACAAAACATTCTCGATCTCCAGAGTATGAACACTAACTGAGCCACCGTATATATACATGTTGGTTCTGAATCAAAATGTCAAAATAGTACAACTGAAATTATCAACCCTGTAACCCCATAGCACTGGACAGCTTATGCGAAGCCTCCAGCGAATTGCATGTAGGAGAACTCCTCCTGATCGTCATAGAAGTCCGGCTCAATCTCCTGTGCTCCAGTGATACCTGCATCTAATACAGGATCTGGTGGGTATTTTAAAACACCGTCCCGTAACGTGGGAATGAGTGGCCAACTCAGTAGAACAATAAAGCATAGGTTAACATGTTATCAATTTAGTTAAGTAGTAATGATAAAGCAGTACAATCAAACAATTCTAACTACTCTTATTTAATGCAAGTATGAAATGACATGATGTATGCCCTTGCCAAACCACCCTCATGCGACACCATCTTACATTCGTGAATACATTCATCCCTCAGTGCTCCACATCTACTAGGCACATGCAGTGCGATGATGAGCATGATTACCGAGTAGTTATTAGTCCATTTCAAACAGCAGGATTGGGAAACTAAGGTACCTCCCTTGTATCATTCCCAAATATGATCCATTCTAGGGTCGTCACTCCTAGATAATCTCATACGATGGAGTGTTTCTAGGTCGCTGCAAAGGCTGCCAAGGCTGTTACGCATAAAGGTTACACCACTCCCCCATCACCTTTTTAACGGTTCATCACTATACAGATACAGGCCTAGTTCATACTCTATACACTACGGTAAAACTCGTCGCCTCACTGCAAATTCAGAGTATGCTCGAGGTCACTACAAAGAGGGCTGTTACGCATAAAGGTTATACCGCTCCCCCATCACCTTATCAATGTAGGCCGACAGCACGAATATAGTGTCCCATACCACCATAATTGGCTCACAAGTCTGGTTGCTCACTGGTCACTATGGGGAGGCACATGGCCCCAGCGTAAGCCGACAGCTCGACCACGGTGTCCCATACCACCATGCCCGGCTCATGAGTCTTAGCGGATCGAGGTACCATGGTTAACGGGATTCCATTGGTATGTTTGGTACCCTAGGTTCAAGCAGTAGCGACCAAACATGGTGAACATACATTAGACATATCGGGTTACTTGACGAGCCTGACTAGCTTAAGCGCACAATCAATTGAACGACATGAAGTACATAAGCACTTCGCGTGGCCTAACCATTGTCGCCAACTGAAGTACGACTCGGGTTCGTCAAACACATCATACGTGGTAAAATTAATCTCAACCACAATCTCAAATCTGGTACCGATTGTCTGGACTATAAACATAGTCCCAATAACAATTAATCCATATTCAAAGCATATGGAGTAAAGCATAATAAACAAAGTAATTCAAGCATGCTAGCAAACCTGTCATGAGCATGTATAAAGCATGTTATAAAGCATATCATAAAGCACCATATAAACAAAAATACAAACACATATAATTCACAAGTAATCGGTTTAAGTAAACAACCTCATGGAAGAAATCATACATGTCTCTAAGGTAGTTGAGAATCCCATCTCAACACCCACCTAAGGCATTATCATCCAAACACTTACTCACACAAGCATTTTCACAAACACTTAGCATACACTATTCAACATACTTAGTGTATGTTAGCAATACATGTATTAGGACGAGTCCTTTCGCCAAGCGAGTATTTTATGCACATATGATATATTCATACAGCAAATAATCATGCCAAGCACACTTTCAAAATATATACGTATATGGTACTTTCTACAATACACTATTTCTACATACATAGTGTATATTAGCATAACATGTATGCGGGTGAATCCTTTCGCCAAATAAGTATTTTATCCATATATCATATATTCATACAAAAAATAATCATGTCAAACACATTTCCAAAATATATACGTATACGGTAATTTCTACGAATACCTAGAATATGTAAAATTCCATATTCTACGTCTTTAATCGAAACAGAAAACAGAAAGCACTTTATACATGTGCAATTACATGCAGATCATGAATCTATCATTATCTGACATTGAAAGCATTGAAAACCATAACCTATACACCTAAAGTCCTCACCTTTTGTCGTAGAATCATAACGAATACGATAGGTTTGTTAAGCTTCCGTATTCGGCAGTTTGGCAACCTATAGAATGAAATAAGTTAGCTATTTCATAACCTACAACTATCAACACCCCAAATCAGATTAGGGTTAGGGTTTTTTACCTAGAAACGGAGCTGGAATAGCTGGAAAAACAATTGGAATGAAGTGGTGGAGCTTGTATAGCGGCAGGGAAGCGAGGCAGGGAGATGCTCTCACACCTCCCACACTTTCTCTCTCTTTTCTCTCTTCTCTCTCTAGGGTTTCTCTCAAATTCATATGGCTGTGAGAGAGAGGGTTCTAAGGTCCTTATATAGTCTAAAAACTCTCTAAAATAGACTTAAGGCCAAGGTATAGTTGGGTTATAACCAAAGTGAGTCAGTTTCAGCTCAACAGAGGACTTCTGGCGGCCCCTTATTTATGTGCGGTCGAACTTAAGCTCACTAACACTAGATCTAGGTTCAACTAAGGTTTCGTTCCAATCGGCTTCTCAGATCACGCGTGGGGGACCAGTTTCAGTTCAACGGTCATTGGATCTCGATCGGAGATTCCGAGTACATAGATATGTTTATGAAATTTTTCCTGATCCGAGGGTGTATTTAGGTCAGATTCTGATGGTCAGGTTACTTAATACTGACCCGCAAGGGACAAGTCTCAGATTACTATTTAAGATATTTATTTTTAAAGAAAATCAAGTATTTTCACACTCCTCACTCCGGACTCAAGCGAACAGCTGTAGGACACTGTCTGGATTTGATTTCTGAGATGGTTGCCAAGCCCAGCGAGGCGGTCCTAAATCCTTAACTTCATATTATTCGGACTTCCGATGTGCAGTCCAGATCTGATACGGAGTTTCGGGATGCTCCCAAGAGCAGTCGGGTAATGAGATTGATCCTAAATTTTAGGGTAACCTAGCGTCAATGATTCTACAAGTTTTAGGTCTTGCAGATCATATTTAAAGTAGATCAAACGGATTTCGTAGCTAATCTAGTTTAGCACTTAGTTACTTTATCTCATTTATAAAGGATTTAGTCTTAGAAGATTTCTGTCTGAGGTGGTACTTAGTCCTTTGTAGTTTGTATATAAAGTTATCCAAGTTATACTGCTTAGCTAGTTTAAGATAGTGTCTAGAGTGAAAGTTGTAACATCCCGAATTTTTGCCAACCTGGGATTAGACGTCCTTAGGCAATGGGTCAATCCTAACACAGGTTTAACTTCTTAAACACTCAATTAAAGCCTCAAATCCCTTTTCAAACCATTTTCTTCACAAATCCCACCCTTCACTACCTTGTGCTTTCAATTTTTCAAAGCACCTTCGCCCTAGACACTATCTTAAACTAGCTAAGTAGTATAACTTGGATCACTTTAGATACAAACTGCAAAGGACTAAATACTACCTCAGACGGAAATCACTTAGGATTAAATCCTTTAGAAATTTGACAAAGTTAACTAAGTGCTAAACTAGATTAGCCATAAAATCCATTTGAATCACTTTAAATACGATCTGCAAGACCCAAAACTTGTAGAATCATTGACGCTAGGTTACCCTAAAATCTAGGATCAATCTCATTACCCGGCTGCTCTCGGGAGCATCTCGAAACTCCGTATCGGATCTGGACCGCATGTCGGAAGTCCGATTAACACAAAGTTAAGGAACTAGGACTGCCTCGCTGGGCTTGACAACCATCTTGGAAATCAGCCCAAGGCAGTGTCCCATGGCTGTTCGCTTGAGTCCGGAGCGAGAGAGTGTGAAAACACTTGTTTTCTTTAAAAATAAATATCTTGAATAGTAATCTGAGACTTGTTGCTTGCAGATCAGTTTTAAGCAACAGGCAGTCGAATCGACCAAATTACACCCTCGGATCGTGGAAAATTTCATACACATTTACATGTACTCGAATCTCCGATCGAGATCCGCCGATCGTTGAATCGAAACCGTCCGCCACACGTGATCTGGAATCCCGACCGAAATAAAACTTAATAGAACATAGATCCAAATACATTAGTGAGCTTAAGTTCGACCTTTAGCTCAAGGAGGCTCGCTAGAAGTCCTCCGTTGAGCTGAAAAAGTCCCGCTTTGGTTATAACCTAAGTATACTTTGAACAGGAGTCTATTTCGGTAAATTTTTAGGCTATATAAGGACCTTAAACCCTCTCTCATGGCAGCCATACGAATTTGAGATTGAGAGAGAGAAAAGAGAGAGAAAGTGTGGGAGATGTGGGAGGAACTCCTGTCTTTCCCTCGCCGCTATTCGGGCTCCACCGCCTCTTTCCAGGCGCTTTCCCGGCGATATCAACTCCATTTTAAGGTGAGAAACCCTAACTCTAGTTCTGATTTGAGGTGTATAGGCTATAGGTTGTGCAATACCTAACCGATCTCACTCTTTAGGCCAGAAAACTCCCGAATACGGAAGCTCACCAAACCTTGTTGATCCGTTGTGATTCCAAGGAGAAAGGTGAGGACTTTAGGTGTATAGGTTGCGGTTTTCAATGCTTTCAATATCAAATAATGGTAGATTCATGATCTGCATGCAATTGCACATGTACATAGTGCTTTCCGTTTTCTGTTTCGATTAAAATTGTAGAATATGGAATTTCACATATTCTAGGTATTCGTATAAAATACCGTATACGTATTTTTTTTGAAAATGTGTTTGACATGTTTATTTGTTGTATGGATATACGATATATGGATAAAAGACTTATTTGGTGAAAGGATTCGCCGAAATACATGTTTTACTAATATACACTATGTATGTAGAAATACTATATTGTAAGGAGTGTCGTGTACATGTATATTTTGAAAATGTGTTTGCCATGATTATGTGTCGTATGATTATATGATATATGGATAAATTACTTATTTGGCGAAAAGAATCACCGTAATACATGTTTGCTTGTATACACTATGTATGTTGAAAATGCGTATTCTAGAAAATACTGTATACGTATAAATTATGGAGATGTATTTATCATGATTATTTCCTGTAGTAATATATTATACATGGATAAAATACTCACTTGGCTAAAGGATAGCCCTAATACATGTTTTGCTAACATACACCATGTATGTTGTAATAGTGTATTCTAAGTGTTGTGAAAATGACTGAATGATTATAGAATTCTCATTCGTGCTCGCCATGACTAATTGTCATGGATAATTGATTGTTGTATTGGCAATACCCCTTTGACGAAAGGATTTGCCGTAAATCACGCCACGCCAATACATACTATATATGCTAAAATGTGTGGCCCAAGTGTTTGTGGAAATGACTGAATGAATATGGAACTTGGTTTCCTGCTTGCCATGACTATTTGTCATGGGTGTATGCGTGTTATGATTGGGGTAACTCCCTAGTGAAAGGATTTGGCCTTATACCTCTGTGATCAACATATGTCATGTACGTTGATTCCTGTATTTTAATGTGTTTGTTGAAATGTCTGAATGAGTTGTAGTTAGTAAATTGTAATGTTTAAGGGTGTTGAGATATGATTCTCAACTCCTTTAACTATGTGTATGATTTCCTTGAATAGCTGTGTGATTAGGAATTGAATATGTACAAACTTATGCTTGTGTTGTGCTTTATAACATGCTTAACTGCTTTTATGATTTTATTTATGTAATGCATATGTTAAATTCATGTTTACGTTGTACAATCTGTCATGGGTGATGGGGGAGTGGAGCAACGAATGCGTGCAATGTTCCACAGCGACCCTAAACGGATATTATCAAACTTTGATTATATGATTTGAACCTTGATCCATTACTGTATGATTTGAACCTTGATCCATTACTGCTTTACTATTTGAAATTGATTGTGTTTGGGGCTATGTTTATAGTCCAGACAATCGGTACCAGAATTGAATTCGTGGCTGTGATTCATTTGCCACGTGAGATGTGTTCAATGAACTCGAGTCGTACTTCGGTTGACGATAGTGGTTGGCCACGCGAAGTGCTTATGCACTTCATGTCGTTTAACTTGTTGTGTGCTCGAGCTAGCTGAGCTCGTCAGGCAACCCGATCTGTCTTATGTATGTTCACCATGTTTGGACGCTACTGCTTGAACCTAGGGTACCAAACTTAACAGTGGAATCCCGTTAACCATGGTACCTCGATCCGCTAAGACTCATGAGCCGGGCATGGTGGTATGGGACACCGTGGTCGACTGTCAGCCTACGCTGGGGCTACATGCCTCCCCGTAGTGACCAGTTAGCAACCAAAATCGTGAGCCGATTATGGTGGTATGGGACACTATATTCGTGCTGTCGGCCTACATTGATAAGGTGATGGGGGAGTGGTGCAACATATACGAAGCAACAGCCCTGGCAGCCCTTTGTAGTGACCTCGAGCATACTCTGAAATCGCGATGAGCCTTAGAGTTTGTCGCAGTATATAGAGTATGAACTAGGCCTGTTTCTGTATAGTGATAAATCATTTAAGGGGTGATGGGGGAGTGGTGTAACCTTTGTGCATAACAGCCCTGGCAGCCTCTGCAGTGACCTAGAAAATACACCATCGTCTGATATTAACTAGGACTAACGACCCTAGAATGGATCATGTTTGGGAATGATACAAGGGAGGTACCTTAGTTTCCCAATCCTGCTGTTTGAAATGGATTAATTAAAAACTCGGTAATCATGCTCATCATGCGTATTGCATGTGCACGGAAAGATGTGGAGCACTTGTGGGATGAAAGCATGCCGCGAGCGTGAGATGGTGTCGCATGAGGGAGTATGTCGGTGAGGGCATACATCATGTCATTCATACTTGCATTAATAAGAGTAGTTATGAGTGTTTGATTTTATTTCCTTATCATTACTTTGCTTGGTGACCGTATATTGATAACATGTTAACCTATGCTTTATTGTTCCATTGAGTTAGCTTACTCACTCCCACGTTATGGGATGGTGTTGTACACACCAACCGTGATTTGTTGAATTTCGATGATGGCGATGCTTATGAAGCGAGCCGGACTACTTTTTTGGTGATGAGGAGGAGTTCTCCTATCATGTAACTCTCTCGACGGGTCTCTCAAGACCTGTCTTTGTATTGACGGGGTCATGGTACTTAGGATAGAAGACATTAAACTTACACATTTGGTATATTTTAAAACGTACTTGTAATTATTTAACCTGGTAATGTTATCACACTCGAGAGACTCATCATAGTTTATATATTTTATCTATCTATCATAGTCTTCCGCTTGTAAATTTAACTTGTCTCTGGAGTATGATATCTTTGTTTTGGCTTAATCTCACTCATGTTCAATGCACGAATACAGTCAACATTCAATCATCATTCATTTTGTTGCATAAGTGATGTTCTGGAACTCGGGAGTTGAGTTTATGCTCGACCCCCGATTTTCAGGGCGTTACAAAAGTACTTAGAAAAATTGAAAGATAAAGGTGGTAAAGGGTGGGATTTGTGAAAGAAATGGGTTAAGAAGTGATTTTAGACTGTGGGATTGAGTTCTGACAAGTTACTAAGGTGTCAGGAGCGACCCATTGCCTAAGGACATCTAATCCCAGGTTGGCAAAAATTCGGGATGTTACATAAACCTAGATTAACCATAGGTTAGGTGTTGTATTTCACACATTGTAACGTCCTAGAAAAATTCATACAAAGACCCGAGTACCACCTTAGGCAGAATAACCAAGGACCGCATCCTGTCATATAGCCTAGATGGAATTTAGCTAAGTAATCTATGAATTAAGCTTGGGCCACCATTTTCATATTTGAGAAGGCCTAGAATCAAGAGTACCACTGGCTCAATGCCACCTGAAGAGGAGGTTGAAAGGGGGTGTGGCCTTACTTGCCCAAGAGGAGGGGGCATAGTTAGGCTGAGTTTGACTAGCTCGAGGAATGGGTCCGATATCGACGAGCCGAGCCCAATATTGGCAGGTGGATAGTGAGGTCTTTTCCACTCACCTTGTTGTGCGCGATGGGGCGACAATCTGGTTTAGAGTGTAATAGACCCCAGTAATTTTCCAAGGAGGAACTATACTGATATGTGAGCTTATTGAGTAGGAGTTGCATACTTATTCATTCATTCATTCACTATCCACTCGGGCTGGTGGTGCATAACTAATTGTTGTGTACCTTCACATGGCCAGGATTTCGGTTAGGGCACACGACTAACCTGAGATCAGGAGTCTACCACATTGGGTTTGACTTCCAAATTTAGGTATGGGACTGGTTTGGATAGAAGTCCTTTATGATAGACCTCGTAGCTTGCGATACTACGTACTATCATCCCGACTTCACACTCCAGCTTGATCATTTCATTCGCATCGCATATTGTATTGCATCCTCAGCACATAGTATTTCGCTTACTGTCTCCGTATTGTATAACTGATATATATATTGTTTCATCAGTATATGATATTAGTTTATTATATTTTTGCATCGCATAGCCTGGATAAGGCTGATGGTATTTATGGGTCTATCAGCATATTTTCACATTACTCTGGTATCGTATGATTTATGAACTTGCCAGTATTTCTGATATTGTATGATTTATAGGCTTGTCAGTATTTTCACTTACTCTGATTACTCTGATACTGTTTACTTGGCACTTACCTTGTGCACACACTTTAACCATCCACTAAGCTTTCTATAAGCTTATGCATGATAGATGAGTGCAGGTGGCGTTAGGTTGCAGCAGAGTTGAGCTTGGAGCATGCAGGTGTCTTCTGGAGCTTTGATTTTATTTAACATATGTATTTTCCTTTCAACATTGTATTCAAAGTTTATATTAGTGGATATATGATGATGATGTTGCCTTTGTGATTTAGGTAGACTTGTAGTTATGCTTCTTATGAGACAAATGTAAGTTGGAAAATTCTCCTTGTAGGATCCCAGGATCGGAATCTAGCGTATGCACGCTGGGAGCCGAGAATGGGGTACTACGGAGGCTGTCGTCACCGTATTCGGCCATTGGGAATTTTGTGAACCCGATTTTCGGGTTTGGGGCGTCACACCTTGAATGCTTAACCACCTTGAAATCTCTCTATCGCTTTAATTGGTAATATTTATTAGAGTAGATTCCAAGATAGCCTTGACCCAACCCATCACATTTATTGGAACCTCATCAAGTGTTACGGATCAAGGGAGCTGAAGAATCTTCATCATCAAGGAGGAGATCTTCATCAACGTGCTTAACGGGGCTCACCTACTTATCTGTAAGTCATTACAGTCTATAGACCCTATTGATCATTCCTTGTGTAGGTTTAGGTCACAGGTGCTTCTCACCTCTTTCAAGTCCTCATAGGAGGCCTCTGACAGGAGAGTACATGTGGGTGCTGTGTGTTGACCCTTGCTCTTATGTAGGGCATAAACTCTAGGTTCCTTGTGTTGATCTTTGGCCTGTGTGGCCTAAAACTTAGGCTCCTTGTGTGGAACCTTAGCCTGTGTGTCCTAGAACTTAGGTTCTTTTGTGGATCCTTAGTCTGTGTGGCCTAAAACCCTAGGTTCCTTGTGTGAATCCTTTACTTTTGTGTAGAGCATAAAAGTGTGCCTTTGTGTAGGCACGTTTAGGTACCTTGTGTAGATTGTAAAGGTTAGAGGTGAACCTGATTTAAAATCTCCGTTAGTGAAATCCAGTACACTCAAGGGTTGAGTGCGTCCACTGGGAGTGGAGTAGGCACGTAGCCGAACCACTATAAATGACTGTGTTTGGGATTGTTATTTGCATATTACTCCATTGTGTTTACTTTGAATGTTCTCATGAAGAATGTTAATGTAATTATTTAGAACTGATAAGAATCACATCCCACACACAATCACATAGTTCATCCATCATAGAATAAGTTTATATATTGATTAAATATTGAATAGTCTTGTGATTGGATCCTCTATTTGGCTTGGAAGCCATTAGAGTTAAATTGAAAATGTCTTGATAGTTCCATATTAGATCAAGATTAGGTTAATGGGATTTTAAATTGTCATAAAATTTTATAAAGTCCTATTCACCCCCCTCTAGGACACTTTCACCTAATCTTACTTCTACAAGAGCAGTCATTACCACAATTTCAGACGCCCTTCGAGATCTTCCAGGTGGTAAGAGCCTGGCTTCATTGATCTGACCACGTGATAAGGCCCTTCCTAGTTCGGTACGAGTGTCCCAGCCCCTGATTTTGCTGTATTTAGGAGGACACAGCGGAGAACCAGGTCCCCTGGCCGAAATCGCCTCGTCTTGACCCTGGAATTGTAGAATCATGCTACTTGCTGATGTCGACCTGTGACTCGGAGTCTGGCGATGCCTTTGGCCTCTTCGAGCAAGTCAAGATTTGCTGCAATTTGCTCAGCATTATGGCCCTCCTGGTAGTTTCTGATCCGAGCCGTGGGGAGGTCGATCTTGACTGGGACGATTGCCTCCAAGCCGTAAGATAGTAAAAATGGGGTCTCCCTGGTAGAGGACTGAGCTATAGTCCTGTAGACCCAAAGGACAAACAGGAGCTCCTCGGCCCAGTTACCTTTGGCTTTTTCTAACTTCATCTTGAGGTGGTGCTTAATGACCTTGTTCACTGCTTCCACTTGCCCATTGGACTGCGAGTGATGAGCTGAGGAGTATGCATTTGAAATGCCGAGCCCCCTACACATGCCTTGGAATTCGTCGTTATCGAACTGCTTCATGTTATCAGATACAATGGTGTGCGGGATTCCAAACAGGCAGATAATATTTTTTTTAGATGAAGTTGATCACCTTCTGCTCTATAATTTTCACCACAGGCTCGGCCTCAACCCACTTGGTGAAGAAGTCGACCTCTACGATAGCAAATTTGACCTGTCCCTTTCCAGTGGGCAGAGGCCCAATGATGTCGATCCCCCACTGAGCAAACGACCACGGCCCGCTCATAGGGATCATCTCCTCCACAGGCTGCCTCGGCACGGCAGTGAACCTCTGACATTTGTCACACATCCGAACATGGTCTTGGAGTCTTCTCGAATGGTCGGCCAGAGGTACCCTTAATGGAGTATCTTCAGAGCCAAGGCACGACCACCGGAGTGATTTCTGCAAATTCCCTCATGAGTCTCTTAGATCACGTAGTCTACTTCGTCGGGTCGGAGACACCTGAGGTAGGGCTATGAATGTCCCTTCTTATATAGAATCCCATCCAAGACTATGTATCGTGTAGCTTTGACCTTTAGACGTCGAGTCTTTAGTCTATCTTAAGGGACCTCACTAGATGTGAGGTTGTTGTAGATTGGGTCCATCCCACTCGGAGTGGTCTCCACTGGATTGACCATTTCGTGATTAGTCCGGTCGATGCTTGGACTATCCAAAAATTCCACAGAAATGATCTTGTGAATCTTTCCTTTCGCGGCCGAGGCTAGCTTTGCGAGGGTGTCGGCCCAAGACTTCTCCGTCCTCGGAATCTCATTGATGATGTAGCTCTAGAACTTCTCTATCATCTTTTGGGCCTTGGCAAGATAAGCCACCATTCTAGTCTCCTTGGCCTCGTACTCGGTAGAGATGTGGTTCACAACGAGTTGAGAATCACATCGTACTTCGATAAACTGAAACCCCAAGCTAGTTGCCAATCCGAGTCCATCCAGCAAGGCCTCGTACTCTGCTTCATTATTGGAGGCTTTGAAGCCGAGCCTGATAGCGTATTGAATGGAGGCTAAATCGGGTGCGACCAGGACAATCCCTGCCTCGGCGTGCTTAGAATTTGACAACCCTTCCACGAAATGAATCCATTTGTGCTCTCCGTTTGACTCGGCGTCCTGGGTATGTGGGAGAGTTGGTGGGGCCGTGGGAACTGCCTCCGTGCCCTCGTCTGTCACCTCTACATTTGGAGTAGTGAATTCTGCTATGAAATCGACCGTAGCTTGGCCCTTGATTGCAGTTCTGGGACGATATTGGATGTCGAACTCCCCAAGTTCTTTACCCACTTGGTTAATCTACCTGACACCTTGAGCTTTTGAAGGACTTTCCTGAGGGGGGGGGTCAGTCAGGACAACAATAGTATGTGCCTGGAAGTATGGACGCAATCTCTGCACTGAGAAGACTAAGCTGAGTGCTAATTTCTCCATACATGGGTACTTGGTCTTGGCGGGTACCATTTCTTTGCTCACATAGTAGACGGGGTGCTAAATACCCCCACGTCCCTAATAAGTGCAGAGCTGATGTCCGAGGCAGAGACTGCCAGGTATAGGAAAAGGGGCTTGCCCTCTTCCGACTTGGATAGCAGGGGTGGTGAGCCCAGGTACTGCTTCAGCTGGTGGAACACCTGTTTGCACTCCGGGGTCCTTTCGGCCTTCTTATGACCCTTCAACTATTGGAAGAAGGAGAGATACTTATCCGTGGCTCGGGATATGAATCGACCGAGTGCCACCACTTGACCGGTGAGGCATTGGATTTCCTTTGTGGTACGAGGTGAGCTCATGTCAAGCAGCGCCTTGATCTTCTTGGGATTGGTCTCGATGCCCCTTCGGCTGACTTGAAACCAGAGGAATTTGTCGGAGCCGACTCCGAAGGTGCACTTGGCGGGGTCCAACTTCATACGGTACTCCTAAAGAATCGAGAAAGTTTCGCCAAGGTCCGCAATGTGGTCGGACGCCTTGACGTTCTTTACTAGCATGTTGTCAACAAAAACCTCCATGGTCCGACCGATTTGCTTGGCAAACATCTGGTTAACAAGCCTCTGATATGTTGCCCCGGTGTTCTTCAGGCTAAAGGGCATGACCGGTAATAATAGAGACTTTTATCTGTGACGAAGGTCTTCTTCTGTCTGTCTAGAGGATACATTGCAATCTGATTGTACCTGGAGTAGGCGTCCATGAAGGATAGTAGTTCGTGTTTGGCTGTGCTATCCACCAGCTGATCGATCCGAGGTAAGGGGAAGCTGTCCTTGGGGCAAGCCTTGTTTAAGTCTAAGTAGTCTACATAGACCTGCCACTTCCCGTTGGCTTTCTTCATAAGGACCACGTTTGCGATCCAATCTGGATAATGCACTTCCTTGATGAATCCGACGCTGAGGAGCTTCGACACTTCATTTGCTATGACCGAGTACCTTTCGGGGTCGAACACCCTCCTCTTCTACTTCACCGGTCTATGATTTGGGTTCACATTCAGCCTGTGGACCATCACCTCGGGAGAGATGCCCGACATGTCTTCGTGTGACCAGGTGAAGACGTCCTTGTGCTGCTATAAGAATACCAGCATCTGAGAACACTGCTCGGAATTCAGCGACGATCTGAGCAGAATCGTTCTGCTTGGGTTGGCTTCTTCGAGTGAGACGTTCACTAAGTCCTCCGTGGAAAAATCTTCTGTAGGAGCACTGGAGTCGAAGACGTTGACGGTGAGGGCCTGCTTTACTGAACCCTTTCTCACCACCATAGAGTAACATCTCCGGGCTTCTCGTTGATCTCCTCGGAGATATCCGACTCCTCCCTCGATGGGGAACTTCATCATGAGGTGATAAGTGGACATGACCACCCTCATTGCATTAAGGAAAGGTTAGCCTAATATAACATTGTGCACCGACGGTACGTTCACAAAGAGGAAGTCGACCAGAAATGTGACTCGATGCTGCCCTTCCCCTGCTGTCATGGGGAGGGAGATGGCTCCCTCAGAGATCACCTTATCTCCGACAAATCCATGTAGGGGGGTCTTCACAGGTCGAAGGTGTGACCTGTCGATCCCCATTCTCTCAAACGCCTCAGAGTAGATGATGTCGGCCAAGCTTCCGATATCGACCAGGATGTGGTAAACTTTGTGGTTAGCTATAGTCATAGCCACTACCAGTGCATCGTCATGTGGATGTTGAATTCCTCGCACATCGTCTTCTGTGAAGGTCAAACTGCAGGAGCTCACTCGAAGTTCTTTCCTTGGCCTTTCGGTCAGGTGGACATAATGCTTGGGGTCCGAGCTCTGAGAGTAGGCTTTACGAGCCCTATTCGAGTCACCTCCACCAGATAAACCACCATAGATGGTGTGGACCTTGGCAGGCTCTTCTGCAGTCTTGCTTGGCTGTTCTTCTCTCCGAGCCGACCTCTCTTCCTTGGCATATCATCGCAGATGACCCTTACAGATGAGGGTCTCGATCTTGTCCTTGAGATCCACACAGTCGCTCGTATCCACACAGTCACTCGTATTATGACCGTGGTCACGATGGAAACGACAGTACTTATGCTTGTCTCATGTCCTACATCGGCCTTCATGCAAACTGGCCACTGCAAGATTTTCTGATCCATGATGTCTAACAGGATCTATTCCGGAGATGTGTTTAGGGGGTTGTAGGAGTGGAACTTGCTCTCAGGCCTCCTGCTCGGTCGGCGATCGCGAGAGGCTTGATCGTCTGGTTTCTTGCTAGATGACTGAGGTTCTTCGTTCCTCAATATTTTCTCTTTAGATGACTGCTCGGCAAGTTGGACATTCTTGCAGGAGTTGGAGAACTCCTCGGCATTGGTGTATTTCTAAGCTTGGCTAATGAGTTCGGCCAAAGTAGTCGGTGGATTCTTCCCAATTGAGAAGACGAACTTCCCCTCCCTGAGTCTGTTAAACATGGCGGAAAGTGTCATCATGTCATCGTAATCGTCTACTAACAGCGCCTCTTCATTGAAGCAGGTGATGAAGTCCTTCAATGACTCCTTGTTCCCTTGCTTGAGAGTGAACAGATGAGTAGTCGGCTTCCGACTCTTCTTACCAGAGATGAACTGGGTAAGGAATAATCTACTGAGGTATGCAAAGGAGTCGATCTTCTTCAGCTTAAGTTGCCGATACCAATTCCGAGCAGACCCGAAGAGGGTTATCGAGAAAGCCCTGCACATCATTGCGTCCGTGGCTGACCGGATCTACATTCACGAACAGTAGGACTCCACATGTTCTTACGGGTCTCCAGACCCAGAGTATTGGATGACTGAAAGCATCCTGAACCTCTGTGGCATCACCTCATCCATAATTTCTGAGGTGAAGGGAGGCTCGGTCTCTTCCATCATCACCTGGACTGCAGTCGGGATAAACAGGTTTTTCTGCAATGTCTTCATCTAGTCGCGGAGTTCCTTAAGCTGAGCCTCCCAAGGATTCTAATTCTCCACCAATGCTTCCTAGGGGGCCTCTGCCGCCTCAGGCATTCTGCTCCGTCTTCTTCTCTCCAGCTGATGGTGGAGGTCAGTTGGGGTCAGGGCTGAGGTTACAGAGACATAGGATGGTTCTGCGCTTTGAGCGGGATCCGGGACTCGGACAGAATGATTTTGGAATGCAGTGTTCTGTGTAGGATTGTGAGCTCGTGCCGATCGATCCTGGGACACCCTGACCTGAGAACTAACTTGCTGTGGTGGTTCCTCAGGTGCCGGGGTCGCCTCCATCACGTTGAGAGGTGGTAGCTGCTGATTTTGTTGCGCCTTCATCCGACCAATTTCGTCCTTCAGCATCTAGACTTCATTCTGTAATGCTTTGTATTTCCCTCTTCGGCCCCTTGTCCGTTGAGACGGCCCTGTGGGAGCCGATTCAGTATGTAACAGTGAAGACGATTGATGTTGTACAGTCGGCTCGGGCTCCACTGTTGTCGCCTTCTTCTTTCCTCTCACAATTTTTGATAAAACCTTCTACCTTTTTGTTTATGTTCCCACGGACGCCGCTAAAAAAATGTTGAGGTCAAAATCTAGACCACCCTCTACTCAATGCTGTGAACTCGAAACGGACCCTAGTCCTGCACAAAAAGAGAGAGCAAAGGAGACCCTGGCTTAAACAGGGGACCCTCCGATGCCTATGTCAGGCTAGGGAACTTGGGTCTAAGTTGCGTAATGTAGAGAGAGGGTGTGAGATATTGCGTACCTATTGCAATGGGGTCCGGCAGTATTTATACCTGTGGGTCGGGCGGATCGTGTCGGTCAATCTTGACATGATCTACTCAATCAAGCGGATATTGCAATCGTGGAGATACTCCAAAATCTTTGGATCGTGTAGCGCATCGTGTTAGTATCTACAAGCATGATCTTCGGCCACATCCACATTTAGACTGGTTTCCCAACTCGGTACTCGGAGTATTTTCATCCGGGCTCGAACATCGTCCTATCTGAGTCCACGGCTAAGTACCTGTGGTCGGAATTCATAATCGAGGCATCAGGGTCGGAGTCTCTTAGGCGTGCTTATTCAGGGCTTAGCTCTCGACCTCTAGGTCGAGGATGAGTCGGTGGATCCGGGACCGTAGTTTTTTGGATGAAGACAAGGACGAGGACAAGAGCTCGGCTCGGCCAACCTTCTTCGGATGAGGATGAGGATGAGGACGAGAGCTCAGCTCGGCCAACCTCCTTCAGATGAGGATGAGGACGAGGACGAGGACAAGAGCTCGGCTCGGCCAACCTTCTTCGGATGAGGATGATGATGAGGACGAGGACGAGAGTTTGTCTTGCCCAGCCTAGGGTCGTAGTCCAGAGGTCCGTTCGCGCCCGACATAATGTTCTCCTTCCGAGACCCTATTAATTGGTTCGGATGGCTCGGGTCGACCCTATCCAGATTTTCCCATAACCGTCCACATTTCAAATGGCAATCTTCTCCCTAGTCAAGAATGAATTTCTTCGAGACTACACACTTTAGACATAATGATGTTATACCTTAGGTAGGATCGGGTCTGGATGTAACAGACTACTTTCGGTTATGTTTGGACTTCATTTAGTGTAACTATAAATGAACATGCAGCCCGCTCTATGTCACGATGTAAACTCATTCATGGCATCGTTTAATGGCATCGTACATGAAGCATATTTCAAAACTCACACTAATCTGATGATCATAACCATCTAACTGGTGGATATCAGGGAAGATGGCTGTAAATAAAATTGTCATTCGGTAAAACCTAATGGTTAAGATCACCAGATTGGTTTAACTATTTCTGCTTTACGCATCCACCATGAGGTGCCACAATTTAGGAAACCCACAAGGAACTCACAGTAGAGTCTATACCCAAAAAATGAAGATTTGAGTTGGTTTCTTTCACTTTCTTTAGCAATGAGGATGACGTGACAAAGTGTATGGCTTTAAAATAAGAAAGGAAGGAAAAGGTTGAAAAAGAATCTTGATTAAGGGCACCTGATCCCACTAATCATGATTGGATTCTAAAATACTTATTCTAAGCACCAAATCCATCTCCCACCTTAACCTTCTACAATTAGGATCTAGCTATGCACGCCGTCATTGTTCAATGAATTTCGTCCGTCGGATCTTTCTATCGCCTATAGTGGATGTCTTGCCAGTGTCTTATTTGATTACTCCTAATTTAAAATCTAGCTTTTATGTTGGTATCACAAAAAAGTTAGTTTGTCTACTTTCCACCATTTATCAAATGGTGATCAATCATCCGCTCTGTAGGCGCAAGCTGCTTCGGACATGCACTTGGATCTACAGCATCCACATTGATAGCTTCATTGTGGACGAAGAATATCCCAAAAATCAGATTTCTGCCACATATAACAGACGGAAAAGGATATTTTCAAGATTCGCTCCATCTACAATGGCCCATATGATTTGGATGGTGTGGATTGATTAGATTGTATGCCACATTACATCGCGGACAAGTCACCACTGTTTATAGGATGGTGAAAACGCGTACACAATCGTAGAGCCTAAATATCTGTTTCCATTGTGCTCTTTCCGTTCTCACGGTGTATGATTTTTTTGCTGATAAAAACGTATGATAGGCAGGCAAGTGTCTCGAATGATAGGTAGGCGCTTGAAATTTACTTAAAAGCTGCATGCGTGACGTACAAGTAATCAATGACAAACTGTCCATATCAAAGGTCCCAATTTAGATCCATCTCCAATCAACTGTTAAAACTCATTTGATTACTTCACTGTCGATGGACAATTATTGGATGGTTAAAATTGAAAAGCATACAATGGTCCCATCCCAACAAACGTCTTCTAAGTTAGCGTTGCTCAACCAAATCCGATTTCCGAGTCGTGACTTAACAACCCTGATTTCCAGGGTCCTTACTCTTGTTCAGGTGGTGGACTCTCGGGAGTTTCAACTCTAGGTCAAGGGTTCGAGTACCCATAGGTATAGGTGGTGAAATTCCACTAGCGTGAGTGTGTGGGGGTGTGTGCGCGTGTGTAAAAGAAAAAAGCAAAAAAAAAAAAAACAGTGATTTCCACGATTTAGTCCATCTAATGGGAGACTGTTAATCCCCATTGTCGCCCATTATTGTTAAAGCCAATAAAAGTGAGTTAGTATAATAGGGATGAATTTGTGTAGCGTATTTGGAGTAGGGATGAAAGTTGGGCAGGTTCAACCTGACCAACCAGTCATTGGGTTGGGCTCGGGCAGGATGTATTAGGTTTGGTTTCAAGTTTTGGCTATATAAACATCAACTTGATAAAACTTGGGTTGGGCTTGGATTGAGGTCTCCAATTGGCCCACCAAACCCGAACCCAATTGATGTATATAAGTTATAAATTATAATTTAGTGTGGATCCTTTGTGTTGAAGGCAACTGAAATTTTAGTGTCGTCGAGTCCCATTGGTCCATGCCATTTGCAATGACTCAAGCTACTGAGATATGCTAGATTTCTCTCCCAAATAAATGGCTTGCTATTCAACATGACTTTAAAAGGAGTAGTTGTCCTGTATTTTATCTTGTTTGTTTAGAAAAAAATAAAGTTTTTATTTATTTATTTACCATAAATAACTACACATATAATTAACAAAATCATAGGTATAAAAAATAAGACGTGTATTGAAATATAATAGACTAATGTAATAATAAAAATATTAGCATATATCCACCCAACCAACCCGACCGAGCCCGCTTGGGTTGTGAATTCCCAGCCCGAGGTTGGGTTGGGTTAGGGTTGAAGTATAGGAACCTTGGGTTGGGCTAGGGTTGAGCACCAACCCGCTCGACTTTCAGCCCTAATTTGGAGGTAGGATGGGGATGAATTTGTGTGGTGTATTTGAGATACTTAAGGATATATGAAGATGATTCTACAATAATATAGCTTGAGTGGATCAAGCAATGACACGTCATTCGTTAAGTGATTGATTGAAGAGTGATAGTATAGAATCAGTTACAAGACATGGTAGGATTACAGATAAAAAGAGTTGAAACATGTGATACAGTTATAGCAACCGTCAGGTATCAGAAGCATCCAAATAGCCAAAATCCAAGCTATAAATAGCAAAGGAATTCAACAAGAAGATTTGTATCATACCAACCCAAGCAAACCCAACATATCTTTCAATTACCCGTCATTTACATTCCTTAGTGTAATCACTCTACTTTGCCACCCAATCGGTTACATTCTTAGTGTAATCCTTTACTTTTTGCCGATTGTTTATATTCCATAGTGTAATTCATAACATTAATCAAGTAGCTGGTGATCTTAGCTATAATTTGGATCTACTTTCATATGTTGGATTCAGTTCTACATCCAAGAAGGTAATTTGCAGCTGCTCTACGCGATCAACTATAAGAAATCTTTTCTCGGTCTTTTATCTATGTTGAATAGTCCTTTCATGCAAAAGGCAAAGGTGTAACCCATCATCAAAGAATGAACCCTACCCTCTGAATATCTCCTGATCCTATTTACATACTGAACGAGTGGCTGAATAGGCGGTTGATCTCATTCGATCTCATTCATATACTACGTATTTGCCTATCTCGATGCCTAGGGTCATAGTTTTTCAGTTTGAATTAAGCCACAAATTCAATTCTAGCAAGCTCGCACTAATCACGTGACCAAATTTGAAAACAATCATAACAACAGTTTGGCATGCCTGGTGAGACCCTGTCTCTAACTTACTAATGTAATATTGCCAATTGGAATTATGAATATGAGGAGTAACTAAATCACCGGGGTCAAACCTTCCACACGACTACACCTTCGACTGAAAACGTGCCGGTGTAAGCGGCCCTTAAAGTGTTAAATTTGAATAGTAATCTAACATTCGATATCAGGAATCAAGAGGGGGCTTCGACCTCTCGGACCGTTTCTCTTTAAGAGATAACGGTCACACTCCGAGATGTACAACTGAGTATCCAACACGTTCAAGAATATGAAAGGACCCAGGTCAAGCAATTCTGTATTCATAATAAGAACACTAACATGTACATGGCTAGGCAGACTGTCACGCCCCAAACCCGATAATCGGATTCACAGGAATCCCGATCACCGAATCCGGTGCCGACAGCCTCCATAGTACCCCATTCTCGGCTCCCAGCGCCCATACGCCAGATTCTGATCCTGAGATCCTACAAGGAGGATTTTCAGTATGAATTTTTTTTTTTTGTAAGGGAGCATAACCAAGTCACAAAATAACATCATCATCACATATCCACTAGAATAAATATTTGAGTCCCTAAATCATTTTCTTCAAATACATATGTCAAAATCAAAATCTCCGAAGATCCCAGACGCTCCAAGCTCAAGTAGTCATAACTTGATCACTAATACCACTACACGCCACTACGCATCTATCGTGCATAAGCTTATAGAAAGCTTAGAGGGTGGTGGAAGTGTGTGTAAGGTAAGTGTTAAGTATCAATAAAGCACATAAATCATACATCATTGGGATAAATAGAAATACTAATAAGATCATGAAACATATGACATCAGAGTAAGCAGAAGTATACTGGTAAGTCCATGAATGTTATCAGCCGTACCGAGGCAATGCGATGCAAAATATAATAAGACAATAACAGATGCTGAGAATGTAATGCAATATACAAATCCTGATGAGCCACGAATACCATCAACCCCATCTAGGCCATATAAGTGCAAAAACATAGTAACCCAAAATGCTAAGTACTACGGATGCAATGTAGTATGCAGTACGAATGAAATGATCATGCAGGAACGTGAAGTCGGGATGATAGTACGAAGTATCACAGGCTATGGGGTCCATCACAAGGGACTTCTATCCAAACCGGTGGTCCCCATACCTAAATTTGGATAGTCGAGTCAATGTGGTAAACTCCCGATCTCGGGTTATTCGCGCCATCGATAACCGAAATCCTGGCCATGCGATGGTACACGTAACAAATAGTTACGCACCACCAGCCTGAGTGGATAGTGAATGAATGAATGAATGAATGGATATGTAATTCCTGCTCAATATCAGTACGGTTGCTCTCTGGGAAAATCACTGGGGTCTATTACACTCACGCCAGCTTGCCGCCCCTATCCAAGCGCACAACTGGGTAAGTGAAAGAGACCTCACTATCCGCCTGCCAATATCGACTCGGCTCGTCGATAGCAGACCTATTCATCAAGCTGGTCAAACTCAACCTAGATATTGCCCCCTCACTCAGGCGGATAAGGTCACACCCCTTTCCAACCGACCACGACACAGTGGGAGACGCGGCCTCCTGGTATTCGGCCCTCATGCGCTCATATATCCACTCGGTCTCGATGTTGGAGTCATCTCCTGGCCACGGAGGTTCAGAAATTTTCACCCAGGGACATCTATAGCGCCCGTATGCTAGAACAAACATTTCCGGTGTCCCGTCTAGCCATCCACGATATGTCTATGGAGGCCACAGCCCTTATGTCGCTAGGGCGTACAATGATCAAGTAACATGTATGCGAGATGCATGAATCACACCGTACAAACATGCAGCAATCTCGCACGTACCATGCGCTCATGTCGGGCACTCCATCTCATATGGAGTCCCGTAAATATCTCAGCCCGACGGCTCATGTTATAACCAAACATTCCTCATATCAAGCATACATATGATGCGTATGGGTATGAATCATGAAGCTACACTAAGCATGTTATAAGGTGATGAACTATCCTTACAACGCGAGCCTTGGGCACAGGCGGCTACACATAACAAGTATGGGCCTACCAATGGCCCTGGGAGAGTCGTAATGTGGACATTTAACCAACATTATACTTACAATGTGGACGTCAAACCAACATTGCTCCCAAGGCATAGCCCGCCATATAGGTCAACACATAAAACACGGTGGAATCACATTCAATGGGCCTTATGTATACCCTATTGGGCCTCGACCCAAAGTCCTCAAATACATCAAATGGGCTGCCTCATATGGGCCTTTCATAAATCAAGTGGGCCACATCGATAGGCCTTAAGTACATTGCAATGGGCCATGTCCCATGGGACTTTGAAAGCATCATAATGGGCCTTGTAATATGGGTCTCATATATATCAAAGTTGGCCTTAACAACGGGCCACGAATACCTCGAATGGGCCTAATCACATGGGCTTAAGGTGGGCCTCAACAATGGCCACAAATACACATCAAGGTGGGCCTCAATGACGGCCACAAATACACATCAAGGTGGGCCTCAATGATGGCCGCAATTTGGCCTCAATAACGGCTACAATTACACATCAAGGTGGGCCTCAGTAACGGCCACAAGTACACATCGAAGTGGGCCTCAACAACGGCCGTAAATACACATCCAGGTGGGCCTCAACAACGGCCACAAGTACTCATCCAGGTGGGCCTCAACAACGGCCAAATGGTTGAACGACTTGGATGCAACACATGCATCATGGTGGGGCCCATAGAGGCCCACCAAATGCTATATACAATATATATATATATAACATATATATATATATACAATAATATAATACAATATTATATTATATATATATATATATATACACACACACATGCACACACCCGCACACACACACACGCATACACACACACGGGCACACACCCACTGCCGCACCACCGTCCCACACGGTGGGAATACAACACATATATCATGGTTGGCTCCACCGTCCGCCTGGACGGTGGAGGAAAAATACATACATCATTGTGGGTCCCAAGTGGGGCCCACCATAGCGTTTATCTTCCATCCAATCCGTTCAAAAGGTCAGACAGGTCTTGACGAAGGGGAGAAATAAATTTCAGCTTGATCCAGAACTTCTGTGATGCCCAAAAGGGCTTTCAATGGTAGTCATTCAATCACACCGTTATTTGTGATGTGGGCTACCTGAGCCATGGACGTGGCTGAAACTTGGAGGGTGGCCCACTGCCCTAAGGGTCTTCAAAATGGACGGTGTGAGTGTACAAAACACACATCATGGTGGGGTCCACTAGCCGTCCCGAAAGAACCAAAAAAATGGTCTGACTACGTGATGAAACACATGCATTTTGGTGGGTTCCACCGTCCGTGGACGGTGTGGCATGTAACACATACATCCTTGGGTCCCAAGTGGGGCCCACCATAATGGCTTATTTTCCATCCAACCTGTTGATAAGGTCACAGAGATCTGGATGAATAGGAAAAACAACTATCAGATTGATTCAAAACTTCGGTGGCCCAAAAAAAGAGTTTCAAGGGTAGAGTTCAATCACCGCTGTTTCATGTGGTGTGGGCCACCTGAGATCTAGATAGGCCGGAAATTTGGAGGGGGCCCACTTCAGAGAGTGGCCCACCTCATGGACGGTGTGGATACAAAATTTACATCAAGGTGGGGTCCACAACTGGGCCGTGAGGCCCAGCCCATATGCCCGTCAAGAGGCCGCAGTGGCAGGCCATTGCTGTCGATGCGAAGAAGTCAGCAATAAGCTGCCGTCTCTTTTCTTTCTTTTTTTTTTTCTTTTTTTGTTTTTCCACGGTTTTTCCTGTGTGGGGCCCGCATCCAGGAAATCCATTCCGCCCATTATCTTCTACGGCTCAGGACCGTCGTAAGGAGTCTAATATGCCGTATTTTTGGCGAATAGAAAGATCAAGATGGGCTTTTAATGGTAATGTCACTATTTTCTATCGTATGGCCTGTCCGAGAATCAGATTGATCTTAAATCTCGGCTCAACATCAGAAATGAGCTGAGGAATGAAATGGACGGCTTGGATTAGAGCCTTACATCAAGGTGGGGCCTACACATGTGGTCCACCCAAAAAAGCTTGTAAACCAAGCTAATATTGTGTGTTTTTTTTTTTTTTTTTTTACTACACGTCAGCACTCAGCCGTGACGCCGGACGTAAGATGGTTTAACATGGGTAGGCCCTTCCCAAGTGGGCCACCAAATGAAGGATGGTGCGGATTCAACACACATGTAAAGTGCGCCACACCTATGGATGGCTTGGATAAAATTAATGCATCATGGTGGGGTCCATCCGAGTGGGCTACACAACTATATCATCACACACCAATTTAAAGAGAGGGAAAGAAAGAGAATGAGAGGGATCAGAGTAGCCAAGGGACCCCGCCACTATGGGCCCCTCAAATGATCACAACACATACATCTAGATGGGTCCCACCACAAGTGAGCCCTTAAAAAATGTAGAAATCAAACAAATAAAACACCCACCGGTTCATCTCTTCGGTCCGTTGGAACGCCACCCTCCTTGTGCTCCTCTTTGATGGTGGAGATGGAAAATGGATGGCTAGGATGATGGGTTTTGGAATGGGAATGGTGGGCCACAAATCACTTTTCTCTCATGGAAGGCTTGAACGTGGGATTTTTTTCCTTGCTTGGGAATGTGAAGAAATGAGAAGGAGAGAGAGAGTTATAAGGGAGAGAGAGTGATGTGAGGTGAGTGATGTGAGGTGATAGATGTGGTACTTGACTAGGTATGGGTGTGTAAGAGAGGGTGAGAAAGAGTTGACTTTGGAGAGAGAAAGCATGGGTTGCTTGTACTTGACATTGAAGTGATTGATTGATTGATTGATGGGATTGATTTGACATTGTGTAGAGATTTTCTTGGGATTGAGAAAGCGCGGCGTTTCTTCGAAATAAATGTCGACTCACATCTACTGGTCAGGGTATCGGATCGGTGCGTGAGTCGCGGCGTTGGAACCGCGGCGATGGTGCGGTCGCAATGATACAGGTCTCGGATTAAACCGACTTGAATATAAAGGATACGACTTACAATCGATCGCAACGTTGGTTATCAGTCGTGGGTTGCCGGACTTCGATGGGAAGGATCGCAGGATTCATCGGAACAGTACGAACTAGGATACAGGTCTTACACAGACTGAGCCCATGCATCAATTGATGGTTATGATGGCCAAAAAAGTGCATGGGACAATGCAGTATAATGCCGAAGGAAGTTCAATCGGCAATATAATCCAACCGCCACTGATGCCTCCCCCACAATGGAACCCACCACCAATTCCAGTTTAGGAGGTATGAAACGTTCCGCCACTCGCCGAATTCAAACGAATAGAGCAGGAGGCAAGGAATTTAATTCCTGAAGTTCAGAATCAGAGTTTATCATGATGGCATAATTTTTAGCAATTCCCTAGGAACCCTTTATTACAAGAGAGACCAAATCAATTAGGTCTTCATCCACCGCTGATGGTAGAACCTTCGCGAATGGGTCACAACCAAATCATGCAAATGGTTAAGGAGTGGCAGGCTAGGTACTCGCCTGTAACACCATCCTGATCTATTATAAGCCCTATCTTGAATGGATCGACCAACAACATCCATTGCTGAGGAATTATCCATTGAACTTTGCCCAATTTTCCAATGAGCCCAGCCAAACAACTATCGAGTATGTGGGTCGATTCACCATACAATGTGGTGAGTTGACAAATAAAGATTATCATAAGCTGATGGCAACGACCTTTACGTGGTATTCCAACTTATTGCCAAATTTAGTACATACTTGGCAAGGGATGGAAGAAAATTTTCATTTTCAGTTTTTCTCTAAGAACAGGAAAATAACCATAGCCAATCTCGTCTGTTTCCAATAGGTACTAGGAGAAACTTGCGAGAGTTACATTGCCTGGTTCAAAAGAGCGAAGAGTTGGTGTAAGGTCCTTATGATCGAAGCTGAATTTGTGTAACTTGCATAGGACGGGCTTGAATACAAACTCCTCAAGAAATTCATTGGAACGGAGTTCATGGACCTATATGACTTGACTAGGAAGGTTTCTAGATACAAGGAACCTCTGAAAGTGCCCTGGTTTGTCAATAAGCGTGAGTGTTGAGTCAGTTAGACTACAGAGCCTGATAGGAAGATCAATTCAATCGTCTGCCTCAAGTACACATATCAGTATGGTTCCTCTCTGGATATCACCGGAGTCTAATACACCTCACACTGACTGCCTCCTCCCTAGCTGCACAGTCAAGCAAGTGGAAGAGACCACACTATCCGCCTGACCAGTAGTCTGCCAATACCTACCCGGCTCGTCGATAGCGGACTCATTTGCGAGCTGGTCAAACTCAGCCTAGCTTATAGCCCCCTCACTCAAGCGGATAAGGCCACACCCCCTTCCAACCGACCACGACACAGTGGGAGACACGGCCTACTGGTATTCGGCACTCGGGCGCTCGTGTATCCACTCGGTCTAGACGTTGGAGCATCCCCTGGTACCAAAAAGGCTCTAGGATTTTCACCCAAGGACATCCTAAGTGCCCACAATGCTGGAGACAATATTTTTGGTATCCGATACGACCATCCACGATGTGCCTGTGGAGGTCACGACCCTGATGTCACTAGGGCACGCAGTGAACACGACACACAATGCGAAATGCATGAGTCACACCGTCAGTCATGCAGCAATCTCGCGCGTACCATGCGCTCATGTGGGGCACTCCATCTCATAAGGAGTCCCGTAAATGTCTCAGCCAAACGGCTTATGCTATGATCAAACATTTCTCATATCAAGCAAACATATGATGCGTATGCACATGAATCATTAAAGTGTACTAAGCATGTTATAAAGAAATGAACTATCCTTACACTAAAGATGGGCCTAGACGGCCTACCCATAACCAATATGGGCCCTAGGGAGATTTATAATGCGGACATTAAACCAACATCATTCTTACAATGTGGACGTCAAACCAACATTGCTCCCAAGGCATGGCTTGCCATAAATATCATCACACAAACCATGGCGAAATCACCCATTACAATGGACCTTAAGGACATCCCGTTGGGCCTCGACCCATAGGCTTTGAATATATCAAATGGGCCGCATCATATGTGCTTTATATAAATCAAGTGGGCCACATCAATGGGCCTTATGTACATTGCAATGGGTCATATCCTATGGGCCTTTGAAACCACCACAATGGGCCTCGTAACATGGGTCTCATATATATCAAAGTGGGCCTCAACAACGGGCTACAAATACAACAAATAAGCCTCATCACATGGGCCTTATGTACATCAGGGTGGGCCTCATCCACATACCAAGGTGGGCCTTGATGGACGGCCACAAATAAATCAAAATGGGCCTAATTCATATACCAAGGTGGGTGTAACAGCCCGAATTTTTGCCAATCTGGAATTAGACGTCCTTAGGCAGTGGGCCGCTCCTAACACCTTATTAACTTGTCAGAACTGAATCCCGCAGTCTAAAATCACTTCTGAACCCATATCCTTCATAAATCCCACCCTTCACCACCTTGATCTTTCAATTTTTCTAAGTACTTTCACCCTAGACACTATCTTAAACTAGCTAAGTAGTATAACTTGGATCACTTTATATACAAACTACAAAGGCCTGAGTACCACCTCGACCAGAAATCACTTAGGATTAAATCCTTTAGAAATGAGACAAAGTAACTAAGTGTTAAACTAGATTAGCTATGAAATCTGTCTGAATCGCTTTAAATACGATCTGCTAGACCCAAAACTTGTAGAATCATTGACACTAGGTTACCCTAAAACCTAGGATCAATCTCATTACCCGACTGCTCTCGGGAGCACGTTGAAACTCCGTATCAGATCTGGACCGCACATTGGGAGTCCGAATAATACGAGATTAAGGACTTAGGACCGCCTCGCTGGGCTTGACAACCATCTCAGAAATCAAATCCAGATAGTGTCCCACGGCTGTTCGCTTGAGTCCGGAGCGAGAGAGTGTGAAAACACTTATTTTCTTTACAAAATAAATATCTTGAATAGTAATCTGAGACTTGTCGCTTGCGGGTCAGTATTAAGCAACCTGACCGTCAGAATCAGGCCAAATTACACCCTCGGATCAGGAAAATTTTCATAAACATTTATATGTACTCGAAATTTCGGATGTTGATCCGCTGACCGTTGAACTGAAACTGGTCCGCCATGCGTGATCTGGAAATCCGACTAAAATGAAAACTTAACTAAATGTAGATCCGGTGTCGGTGAGCTTAAGTCTGACCTTTGGGTCAAGGGGGACTCCGGAAATGCTCCGTTGAGCTTAAACAGATGCCCTTTGGACAAAACCCAAGTATACCTTGTTCCCAAGTCTATTTCGGTGAGTTTTTAGGCTATATAAGGACCTTAAACCCTCTCCCATTTTAGCCATCCGAATTTGAGAAAAACCCTAGGGAAAGAGAGAGAGAAAAGAGAGAGAAAGTGTGGGAGATGTGGGAGCATCTCCCTGCCGCTGCTATACATGTTCAACCACTCCATTCTCATCGCTTTCCCGGCGATTCCAGCTTCGTTTCTAGGTAAGAAACCCTAACCCTAATCTATTTTGGGGTTGTATAGGTTGTAGGTTATGAAATAGCTTACCTATTTCATTCTATAGGTTGCCAAACTACCGAATACGGAAGCTTAGCAAACGTATCGACTCTGTTACGATTCTACGACACAAGGTGCGGACTTTAGGTTTATAGGTTATGGTTTTTAACGCTTTCAATGTCAGATAATGATAGATTCATGATCTGCATGCAATTGCACATGTACAAAGTGCTTTCTGTTTCCTGTTTCGATTAAAGATGTAGATTATGGAATTTTACATATTCTAAGTATTCGTAGAAAATACCGTATACGTATATTTTTTGAAAATTTGTTTGACATGATTATTTGTTGTATGAATGTACGATATATGGATAAAATACTTAGTTGGCGAAAGGATTCGCCCTAATGCATGTTTTGCTAATATACACTATGTATGTAGAAATACTATATTGTAGAAAGTACTGTATATGTATATATTTTAGAGATGTGTTTGCCATGATTATTGTTGTATAAATATATTATATATGCGTAAAATACTTGCTTGGCGAAAGGACTCGCCCTAATACATGTTTGCTAACATACACTAAGTATGTTGAAATAGTGTATGCTAAGTGTTTGTGAAAATGCTTGAGAGGGTAAGTGTTTGGATGATGATGCCTTAGGCAGGTGTTGAGATGGGATTCTCAACTACCTTAGAGACATGTATGATTTCCTCCATGAGGTCGTTTACTTTAACCCCTTACTTATGAAATATATGTGTTTGTATTCCTATCTATGTAGTGCTTTATAACATGCATTATAACATGCTTTATAATATGTTTTATGATATGCTTGTTAACATGCTCAAATGATTGTATTATTTTATTTATGTAAGGCGTATGTTTAAATTCATGTTTATGTTGTATGATCCGTCATAGGTGATGGGGGAGTGGTGTAACGATTCCGTGCAACAGCCCTAGCAGCCCTAAACGGATAATATCATACTTTGATTTTATGATTTGAATCTTGATCCTTACTACTTTAACTATCAATAATTGAATGTGATTGGGGTTATGACTATAGTCCAGACAATCGGTACCAGAATTGAATTCATGGCTGTGATTCATTTGCCACGTGTGATGGGTTCGACGAACTCGAGTCGTACTTCGGTTGGTGATAGTGGTTGGCCACACGAAGTGCTTTTGCGCTTCATATCGTTCAACTTGTTGTGCGCTCGAGCTAGCCGAGCTCATCAAGTAACCCGATCTGTCTAATGTATGTTCACCATGTTTGGTCGCTACTACTTGAACCTAGGGTACTAACTTACCAGTGAAATTCCTTTTAACCATGGTACCTCGATCCGCTAAGACTCATGAGCTGGGCATGGTGGTATGGGACACCGTGGTCGAGCTGTCGGCCTACGCTGGGGCCACGTGCCTCCCCGTAGTGACCAGTGAACAACCAAGCTCGTGAGCCGATTATGGTGGTATGGGACACTATATCCGTGCTATCGGCCTACATTGATAAGGTGATGGGGGAGTGGTGCAACGAATGCGAGCAACAACCCTAACAACCCTTTATAGTGACCTCGAGCATACTCTGAATTTGCGGTGAGGCGATGAGTTTTGCCGCAGTGTAAAGAGTATGGACTAGGCCTGTTTCTGTATAGTAATGAATCGTTTAAGAGGTGATGGGGGAGTGGTGTAACCTTTGTGCGTAACAGCCCTGGCAGCCTTTACAGTGACCTAGAAAATACACCATCGTCTGAGATTAACTAGGACTGACAACCCTAGGATGGATCATGCTTGGGAATGATACAAGGGAGGTACCTTAGTTTTCCAATCTTGCTGTTTGAAATGGACTAATAATAACTCGGTAATCATGCTCATCATGCATTGCATGTGCTTGGAAGATGTGGAGCACTGAGGGATGAAAGCATGCCGCGAACGTGAGATGGTGTCGCACGAGGGAGGGTGTGCTGAGGGCATATATCATGACTGCATTCATACTTGCATTAATAAGAGTAGTTAGGAGGGTTTGATTTTACTGTTTTATCATTACTGCTTGACTAAATTGATAACATGTTAACCTATGCTTTACTGTTCCACTGAGTTGATCACTCACTCCCATGTTACGGGACGGTGTTTGTAACACCAACCAGATTTGTTGAGTTTCAGATGATGGCGATGCTTATGAAGCAGAACCGGACTACTACTATGATGGTGAGGAGTTCTCCTACATATAACCCTCTGACAGGTCTATGAAGACCTGGTAATGTATTGACGGGGCTATGGTACTTGGGATAGAAGACATTACACTTCCTCACATTTGGTAAATTTTAGAATTGTACTTGTAATTATTTAACCTGGTAACTTTATCACACTCTGGAGACTCACCACAGTTTTTATATTTTATATGTCTATCACAGTCTTCCGCTTGCAAGTTAGCTGTCTTTGGAGTATGATATGCTGTTTTGGCTTAATCTTACTCATGTTCAATGCACGAATACAGTCAACATTCAATCATCATTCATTTTATTGCATAAGTTATGTTCTGGAACTCGGGAGTTGAGTTTATGCTCGACCCCCGATTTTCGGGATGTTACAGTGGGCCTCGATGGACGGCCACAAATACATTAAAATGTATATATATATATATATATATATATATATATATATATATATATATATATATATATATATATATATATATATATAAATCATATCCAAAGATCAACTGGACCGCACTCCAAATAGTGGTGGGGATCCACTTGAACCATGGATCTGACTCCTTCATTAGCCCCTGCCATAAGCCATAAAATGGGTTCTCAAAATGGATGGATGGAATGGATGCAATGCATGCATCATGGTGGGTCCCACAAACCGTTCACCAGTGGACAGTGTGGATACATACATAGGCCAAGGTGGGCTTCCACCGTCCACGGCTGTGGACGGTGCACATAGAACACATACATCAGTGTAGGCTCCACCGTCCGCCTGGACAATGGGAGTAAAACACATATATCATTGTGGGTCCCACGAGGGGGCCCACCATAATGTTTGCTTTCCATCCAACCGTTGATAAGGTCGCACGGACCTGACTGGAAAGAAAAAAAAACAAATCTCATCTTGATTCAAAACTTTTGGACCAAAAAAAAGGTCCCAATGGCAGACGTTCATCACCACTGTTTCCTGTTATGTGGGCCACCTGAGCCCCAGAGGGGGGCCACTTCAAGAAGGGGCCCACCTAATGAACGGGTTAGATGACAAATATACATCATGGTGGGGCCCACAGCTGGAGTCGTGGGTCCCCGCCATGCCCGCACGGCCGCATGCGGCTGCCTGCGCCTAGCAAGATGCGCCGCCACGCTTCTATATATATATATATATATATATATATATATATATATATATATATATATATATATATATATATATATATTTGAAATCGCATAATTTCGCGGTTTTTCGCATGTGCGGCCCGCATCAAGTGAATCCACCCCAGCCATTGGTCTTTACTGCTCGAGACAGACCAAACGAGCCCAATGTGCAGTATATTCTGGGGTACAACAACGACAGAGTGCATTTAAACGGTGAAAATCGTTATTTCCTATGCTATGGCCCACCAGGACATCAGATTGGCTCCATTTTTTGGTTCAACGCCTAAAATGAGCTGGGGAAAGGGATGGACGGCTTGGATTGAATACATATATCAAGGTGGGGCCTACATGAGCGGCCTTTCCCAAAAGCCTTGAAACAAGGCTAATATTTGTGTTTCCAGTTGACGTCCAGCGTCCCTGGACACTGGACGGTTTTGGTATACGTGGTGGGCCCTACACAGGTGGGCCACCAAATGGCGAGTGGTGTGGGTACAACACATATGTAAAGTGGGCCTCACCTACAGATGGCTTGGATACATGCTTCATGGTGGGGTCGGCCACATCATCATATACAACAAGAAAAGAAAGAAAAAAATGAAAGAGAGAGGGAGAGAGAGAAAGGGACACGCGTGTGATGGAGGGACCCCGACACTATGGGCCCTCCTTTTCATGATCTACAACATACATCAAGTGGGTCCCATTATATGTGGGCCCACCAATCAAAATCAACGGTGAAGATCCTTTCTCCATCAACATTCAAGGTCTAGATGACCCTATTTGTGCAAGGAAATAAACATCATGATGGAGTTCATGGAAAATGGCCCCATTAAGGAATGATCATGAGGATCAAAGTGGTCCATCGGCCACATCAAGGGTCCAAAGCGATATCCATACCATTGATCGGTAAGCCTCACTTGGCCCATCATCAAAACATGAAAAATCTATCATAATAAGCACCCACCGTTCGATCTTCTCGGTCCGTTGAAACGTCGGTCTCCTCGTACTTCACTTTGATGGAGAGGATGAGAAATGGAGGGCTAAGATGATGGATTTTTGGGATGGAAAAGGTGGGCCACACAAAGTCATTTTTCTCTCATGGAAGGGCTTGGACGTGAGCCTCTTCTCTTGCTCTTGGTGTTGCTTGAAAATTGTGACAAGAAAGAAAGAGAAAATGGGTGGTTGTAAGATGGATGGATGTGAGTGAGTGATGTGAGGTGACTGATAGGTGAGGTGAGAGATAGGTGAGGTGAGAGATGGGTTGACTTTGGTGGTTGCTTAACTTATGGAGAAAGAAAGCATGGGTTGCTTTTGTACTTGACGTGATGTGATTGATTAATCGATTGATGGGACATGTTGTAGAGATTCTCTTGGGATTGCAAACGCGCGGCGTTTTCTTCGAAATAAACGTCGGCCCATATCTCTTGGCTAGGGTATTGGATCGGTGCATGAGTCACGGCGTTGGAACCGCGGCGACAGTGCGGTCGCAATGGTACAAGTCTCGAATTAAGCCGACTCAATTCTATAGGATACGACTTAAGGTCGATCGCAAACGTTGATTATACGTCGTAGGTTGTCAGAATTCGACGGGAAAGATCGCGGGATTTGACGGAATAATACGGACTAGGATACGGGTCTTACAGCTATGGGTTGAACTGGGCCTGCCTTGGCCCTAGTTGTTGGGTACAAATTAAACCCAAGTGGGGCTGGCCCACCATAACATTTGTTTTCCATCCAATCTATTCATAAGGTCACAAGGACCTGAATTAAGAGGGATAACAAATTCACATTGATCCAGGACTTCTGCATTCCCCAAAAGGGTTTCAATAGTGGATGTTCAACTCCCCAATGTTTATGGTAGTGTAGTCCACTTGATAATTAGATATGTCTTATTTTTCTTCTCAGCCCAAGGACGAGCTCACCAAATGGATGGATGTTTTGGATGAATCACATACATTAAGGTGGGGTCCACATACGTGGCCCACCAAAGAATTTGAATCCGCTTTTGTTTTTGTCAGTTGGATAGACGGTTTGGATGCATCATATACATATCAAGGTGGGCCCATCTGTCTAGATTGTTGGACGGCTGGATGGAACTCATGAATCAGGTGGGCTCCATAAAACTTGCTGACGTCACAGCAACAACAGTTTGCTGTTGGGCAATGTACACCAGTCAATTTGCTTGGTGGTTCCCACGTATGGCCCATTGTTTCGTGACGGTGAGGCCCACTAAGAATCGAATCCCCTGTTAAATGGAGTGGCCCACCCGATTTTTTTTTAACGTGGCCCGCTTGATATCAGCAGGGTGCAACCCATCTGCACAGCGTGCAGGGCCAGCTAGACTGCGTGGTGCGGCCTACCCGTTCACAGGATGCAGCCCGATTATAGATGGACGGCTGAGATATAAGATGGATGGCATGGAATAAAACACATAGGTCGTGTGGGACCCGCAGGACTTTTGACGTCCGATTATAGATGGACGGTTGAGATATAAGACGCACAACGGTGCGGGTTGCCATCGTCTAGCGGCTGGACGGGGGGTGCACTCTACATGGTGAAATCTCACACGCGTGGTCCCCATACGATCGGACGGCTGAGATACATGGGCCCACACGTGTGCCTTACACCCACGGTTTTGCTGCGTTAACACTACAACTGAGACAGTAATCCACTGGCAGCAGGCTCCCTGCTCGATCCAGGGCCCGCCTAACTGTCCAGTTTTGGGCTGATTGCAGGTGGTGTCCTTCACCTACATCAAGTCGACAAATCAGCCTGATATAGAGCTCAAACGGAAGCTCGATGGCTGCCGTTTTCCCAGCCAGAGAACGGCCCAAAACAGGGCCATTTTTACCCGAATTTCTGGATTGATATCAGATCGATTCGTGGAACGCATTGCAGCTCAAACAGAGCTCGTTTGTGAGCTGTTCCTGGACTAAGTTTCAGCCCCAAGCTGGGGCCATTCACATGCTATCGTTCGGACCCAAACAGGGCCTGAATTCAGACCACGTTCGGCCTTGAAACAAAGCTTGCACTCAGGCCCTGTTTAAGCTTCTCCCCGGTCGGATTTTCAACCCTAGACGTGGCTTATAACAAGCCCTATAGCTACACACAATGAAGAAGAAAAACAGATAAGAAGGAAGGAAGAGAAAGGCTGAAGTTGTGGGCCGATTACCCGACCGTGCTTGGCTCTACTCCTCCCTTTTCTTCCTCTTTTCTCTCCGCTTCTCTGGTGTGAAAATCTGAAGGGAACTGGGTCCTCCTTATAGGCAGGGAGAGGATCATCCAACGGTTGGGATCATTTTTGCCATTCGGCCGTTGGCGCAGCTTCTTTTTCCCGAACTGGGAAGTCCTTGCTCCCACGATATAGGCCGTGTCTAGCCGTTTTTGGGTTGAGAGGGGGCTTCCATCAGCTGGCGAGTGGGTGGCGGCAACGCACTGGACAAGCCGATGTTAGCCTGTACGGTGGTCCCTTGGATGATCCCCTGTCTGAAAATCCTAGCCGCATGTGAGCATTGGACGGCCCCAACACATCTCCCTCACCTCTATGCGTGGGCCCAAGATCTTATAGGATTTTGTTTAATGGACCTACGTGAGTAAAATGAACGGTTTGGATCGTCGGGGAAGTTCCCCAGATGGCCCACGTTGGGCACTGAAATTTGTCAATTTGAAAATTTTAAAATGGGCGGGAGGAACCCGCATTTTTTGCAAATAAACATCGGTCAATGGCGTGTTGACCAAGTGGCTACATCCAGTGCACGTCGTGCAAATTACTTACAAGATGTATATGCACCATATACGGCCCTATTTGTGTTGGTGGTGACTCATCCATTCCGTTCAGCCACTACATGGGTCCTATTAGGGCGTCCTGGGCCACTTTGGACTGTTGATGAGGCCTAGGTGGGCCGTTGTACACCTTTTGAGGCCATATTTGGTCCACATGTCGAAATCCCATAGTCTAATCGATTCCAATTCAATCATCAATGGTTACAAGGTATTTAAGAATTTATTTTGGTGACTGGAACCACCCGGTCTATGATTTTAGAACATTAAATGTTTTTATTAGGGTTAATTCAACATTTATTATTATTATTGTCATTACTATTATTATTACTATTTATTTCCTTTATATATTTTTTCACATATAATTTATATTATCACAAATTATTAACATGTATAAATTATATAAATATCAGTAAGCAGAGATTAATATATATATATATATATATATATGTATATAATATGGATCATAGTTACGTATTATTTGTATATTATTTGTGTGGTCATATGTGTGTGTGTATTATTTGTATTATTTATATATTATGTGTGTGTGTATTATTTGTATATTATTTGTGTGGTCATATATGTGTTAGGTTTTAAATTTTATATAAGTCATTAAATTGTTTGAAATATGTAATTTGTTATAAATTTTTTCAGTATATTTTATTTTTATGTATTACAAATTCTATAGTTTGTAATTTATAATAATGATGTTGTAAGTATATGTATATAATATGGATCATAATTACGTATCACTTTAATATGAAACTTTAAATATTTATAAAATATATAAATAACATTTCATAGTATATATATTTAGGTTGTATTTTTTTTTTGTATTTATATTAAATTAAATGGTAACTCTCGAGTACTGGAAACTACGGGGTGTTACACACATCCAAGCCACATACATGAATCCTACATAAAGGCATAAGAAAAATGGCCTAATCTACCTATAACAATGTGGGCCAAAAGAAGGGAATTCAAGGCCCAAGTTTCAATGGAATCCATGCATTAAGTTGGACTTGGTTGGTAACCCATGAGCACAAGTACATGGCCCAAAATCAAGTCTAAGTTGGGTAAAATGGGCCTCACAATATCAGCCCAATAACTGGTAATTTAAGTGGGCAATCAAGGGCCCAATTTCACCCTCACTATAGCCCACAAGTCTAGCAAAATGGTGAAAAATAGCCCATACACATGGTTGGCCAAGCTGGGACGTCCCTGCCCAATCTGGGCCCGCTGGAAGTCTCAAAAATCTGATCTATGTTTGGGTCCACAAATGATCACTAAAGGTGGCCCATGATGCATTAATTAATCCCGAGAATTTTAAAATATAAGGGAGCAACAAATACCCAAAATTCTCAATATGGTGTGCCCCATATCCCATAAAATTTCGGCCATAACAATGTTCATTTGGGGCCCTTGCTGGACTTTCAGCCCACCCAACTTCCTAGGCCTGCTGAGGTCTAGAACTTGTCAAAATATGTGGAAATTTATCTCATGAAGGCCAGCACTACTCAAAGGGGGCCCCCACCAGATGGAGAGTGGGTCAACACCATAGAAATCAAGTAGGTCTATTGCTGGACTGCAAGTCCAGCAGTAGCCCAATAACAATTGGGCGTCCCATGGGTTGGGCGGTCTAAGGCCTGGATGGCCTGGACCAATACATACATCAAGGTGGGCTCCACATGTCCTAAGGTGGGCCCCATAGGGGACATCCACCAAGGGTGGGCCCTCACAGGTGGGTCACCCAAATGGGGGAACGACATGGATGAAACACGCTATCATGGTGGGCCAGCACGATGGGGATGGCCAGCCCATGCTGGACGTCAACCCAGCTGGACGTCCAGCAGGGCTGTTGTCCCAGCCCTGTGGCCCTTAAAAATCATGCCCCTGTAGGCCCTAGAAAGATCAGAGGTGGGCCCCAAAAGATCATCCACAAGGTGCAATGGGTTTGGACCCAAAAACTTTTACAATAACAAAGAGGACAGTAAGGTTTAAAGAAAAAATCTACTACTACATGTTGTTATCCTCAACTTGAGCACTCCATTAGAGTGGTCCAGGGCCTCTAAAAATTTGAAAAATAGGGGGCCAAGATCCCCTAACATGTATACATCAAGATGGAGTTCAGAAAAGTGGCCCACCTTTATTAGACTAAAAAATTTATGAATTTCAGATTCCATCAGACTGTATTGCTAGACTGTCAGATAGAAATCTGGCTGTCCAACCATCTTGTCCCACTCTTTTGGATGCCCAAATGAGGTTAGATGAAGGTGAAAATTAGCATGCATATAGGTGGGGTCCACACCTTCAAGAATAACATATCAAATGGGGCCAAACACCCCAAAATCTGAGCTTAAGTCAGTCCAAAAATCTGTCCAGGAAGTTTCTGGACAGCAACATATTGCTGAAATAAAATAATTATAACCACCACTAAAAGTGGAAATCATCCCATAAAATTTGTGGTATGGACCACCTCAGTGGGTCCCACAAACATCCAGACCATTTCCACCATCAAAACCCCCTTGCATGTGCCCCTTTTTTGTGCATTTAGGACCACAACGTCCATGGAGTGGACTGTTACGGCGTCCACTCCCTTGAGACGATCTGGATATTTATGAGCCACAAGGTGGACCACACACATCATGATCAGAGGTATATATAGGGAAAAAAATAAAAGATCCGGCCACAAGGGAAGGGGCTTCACCACATTGAGGCCCTTCCCCTCATCACACAATCACACACATCCACTATTACATGATTTACAAGGATCTACAAGAGCATAATGCTTCCTACTCAAGATCTACGGTGGAGTGCAATCTTCACCAAGGATCTAAGGTCTAGATGACCCAAGGAACCTTGAACATAAGAAAGAAAGCCATGTAGGGGTCCATGGAAGATGGCCCCTTGCATGGATCATGCATGCACAAAGGATGGGCTATGAGCCACATCTATGAAGACATGAGGGCCACCACCATCATTTGATGAGCCACACATGCTCCAAGATGAAAGAAAAGAGGAAGAACAACTATGAAACAAAAGAAATCAGAAATCTATCTCTATCTAAAGAATACTCACCTCAAGATCTATCTTCAATCCTTCACCACTATGATCTTCTAGCTCCAAGGAAGGGATTTCTATGGTGGAGATGGGTTGGGAATGGTTAGATTGGACGAAATTAGAGAGAAAGGGAGCTGGACAAATGGAGAAGGTGGGGACGTTGGAAGGGTTCTAGCAAGAGGGAATAGAGAAGAAATGAGAAGTGAAAGAGAGGCTTGGGAGATGTAGCTAGAAGGCAATGATTTGTCTCTCTAAAAGAAGCTAGTCATAATGGCCTAGATAAGAGAAATGCAATGATGGGCATGGGAGAAGCCATCCATGCTTGCTAGGGGTTAGGCTATAGGGTAGGCTTTCTAGAAAGTTATGAAGAGGGATGACATCATCATGCATGATGAAATGTGTAATGCTAGGGTGGGTCCCACCAAATCACACATCAACGGTCCAAATAGAACGCGTCTCTTAACTTATGATGTATACAAAGGTGCTTTGATGTGGTTCAACTACTTTAGGTAAGAAAATATATTTGAGTCCATTATGTATGAAACCATTCCTTATGTAGAATTGGTTTTCAGAGTTTGAAATACTAAACTCGATAAGTCCTTGTGTAGGTCTCTGATGGGAGAAGATGTTCGTCATCCTTGTGTAGGATTTAGTAAGACCTTATCTAAGCCATTGAAGGATGAAAATTGTGTAGACCTTGTGTAGGTCGTAAAGGTTAATGATAAACAAGATTTAAAACCATCTGAATAGTGAAATCCAACATACTTTAAGAGAGAATGTCAACTAGGAGTGGAATAGGCACGTAGCTGAAGTACTATACATCGTGTGTAATGGGTTGAATGTTATATCTATTATCTTTTATATTTTACTGAACAATATATATGATTTACTTTACTGCAAAAAAAACATGTTTGTCAGAATGTCTAAATGATGGTTTTACTTTAGTAGACTTAATATTTGCACTTCTTGTTTGTTCAACTTTACAGAAGTGTTTAGAATTAAGTGCATGTAACTTATTCAGTTAGAATTTAAAAAGTCATATTCACACCCCCCACCCCCGACATTAGTCATATATTCAATCTTGGGTTGTAGCAGCAAAACAACAATAATGTTGCTACATTAATAAGTGGTCACACGTCGCTTTCACATTTTTCTAAAGACGAAGTGACGTGCTCAACTCAATCAAACCCAACATATCTTCCAATTATCATTTCAATTACCCGTCCATTTACATTCCTTAGTATATTCACTCTACTTTGCTTCCCAATCAATTAAATTTCTTAGTGTAGTCTTCTACTTTTTGCCTATTGTTTATGTTCCATAATGTAATACATGGCGTTAATCAGGTAGTTGGTAATATTAACTATAATTTGGATCTATGTTCATACATTGGATTCAGTTCTCCATCCAGGAATGTGTTCTGCAGTTGCTCTACATGCCTATCTTTTTTTGATCTTTTATCTATATTGAAAAGTCCTCTTGCACGGAAGGCAAATGTGTAACATATCATTACAGGACGAACTTTAAACTTTGAACGACACCTTATCCTATTTATATACCGAGTGATTGGTTGAATAGGCAACCGATATCATTCAATCTCAATCATACACTGCGTATGGGATCCTTACTCTTGCTCGGGTGGTAGACTCTCAGGAGTTTCAACACCTGGTCAAGGGTTCGAGTATCCATAGGTGGTGAAATTCCACTAGTGTGAGTCTGTGGGGTGTGTGTGCCTGTGTTAAAAATAAATAAATAAATAAATAATCATACACTACATGTTTGCACATCTCAGCACTTGTGGTCATAGTTGTTTGGTTTGAATTGAGACACAAATTAATTTGGACATGTCCGCACTAATTATGTAGCCAAAACAACCACAACACAATGCATAAAGGATTTTTGAGTACCTGCGTGTCAAGTGACATAAGCTGCCAGAGTAGGAAATAAGTTGTTCTGGGATCAGATCCCGTGACCGTTGCATCACATTGCCTAGATGTTATCCATATATATATATATATATATATATATATATATATATATATATATATATATATATATATATATATATACACACACACACACACTTAAAAAAAAAAAAAAAGAATTCCTACACTTTTTTTTTCCCTTACAATAGTGATTGGGTCATGGTCCAAAAATCAAAGTGTTTAGGCAGATCTAACCCCTTTAAATATTAGCATACAAATTAATACTAAAAGATAAACACAATTAATGACTCAATTAAGTGAGAAAAGTCTCATTTATGAGATAATTAAGATAATATAATCAAAGATAAATTTAATGAATGGTGAATCAATAGTTAAGTCTACAGGATGTCTGGGTCAGATCTTCATACACATGTGCCATGTGTGTGGAACATGATCTGGAGGCACGAAAATGCCGTGCCTCTAGAAGCAGGTAATCCGTTCTATCTCCGTTTCGGGGCGTTTTATACCGGTCACATATTTTTCTTGTGAAAACTATCTTTACATGTGGCCCTGGAGGTACTATTGCCCCGTGACCCCAAAGGCATTTGGGTCACTGTCAGCGCCAGGCGGTTTTGGGTTTCATTGTGTTTGGTTTTAGTCGAACACGCCGTACCATCTGATCGTCTGGTGGAGCCCACTGATGATTCGGATCACTCAGTGAAACCACTCAACTAGACTCCGTAAGCAAAGTCACCTCACGTGTGGCAACGACGCACACGTGTGCTCATTCGCCTGTCACCGTTGTCTAGATACGAGGTGGGCCACACGTTTACGGAACAAACAAACAAAGAGGTTTTTCATCTCTGGCCAACCTGATGATCAGATCGGTCCGATTTTGAATATATTGCATCTAAACAGTACGGATTTCCGATGAGCGGCTCTGATACTGCGCATCTCTGCATCGTTTCGACGTGTGGGACGAGTAAAGTGGGCGCGGATTAGGTACTACCCCGCCTGTTCCGAGCTTGGGACAGGCAGAGGCTCCAGGGGCCACTGAGGGGCCACGTGATTTATGAGTTTTATCCACACCGTCCATCCATATTTTCATATCATTTTAGATGGCTAGACAAAAAATAAGATAGATCCAAGGTTCAAGTGGACCACACTACAGGAAGCAGTGGTGCTAAGGACGCTTGCCATTGAAACATTCTTATGGTCCATTGTGTCAATTATTTTCCATCCAACCTATTGATATGGTCAAATATAATTGGATGAAGTGATAAAACAAATATTGTCTTACTCCAAAACTTTTGGGACGCGGATTGTGTCCTACCCCGCTCGGACAGTAATCGGTCCGGGGGGCTCCGTGAGGTCCTCCGTGATGTAAGTATTTTATCCATGCTATTAATTGCTTTTCTGAGATCATTTTAAGGCATGAGACAAACATTGATCAAGGTACAGGGCTTAAGTGGATCACAAAGTGAGAATTTAATGTCCACCATTAAAAATTTCTTGGGAGCTGGAGAAGTTTCTTAATAAGCTAATATTTGTTTTTTCACTTCATCCATGTCTGCATGACCTTATTAATTGGTTGGATGATAAAAAAACATCGCGGTGGCCCTTAGAAAGGTTTCAACGGTGAGTGTCATCATCACTTGCAGCTTCCTCCGGTGTGGTCCACTGGAGCTGTGTACTTGCTTCAATTTTATTTATAATCCTTAAAATGATCTTAGAAAAGTGATTAACGGCATGGATAAAACACTTACATCACGAAGGGCCCCACAGAGCCCTGCCCGGACGGATTACCGTCCGGGCGGGGGTAAGACACAATCCGCGTCCAAACTTTTGTGGCCTCTAAGAAATTTTCAACAGTAGGAATTTAATTCTCACTGTGTGATTCATTTGGGCATTCGACATTCATTGGTTTTGGCTTTGTAATCTAAAATGATACGTAGAAATGGATAAACAGTGTAGATAAATTTCATACATCACGGTAGCCCCTTAGGTACCCTGGGAGCCTCCGCCTGTCCCAAGCTCATAACAGGCGGGGGTAGAACGTAATCCGCGCCGGAGTAAAGTTATCAAGTCACTCGAGAGCGGATCAGGTACTGGCGTGCTGCCTTAGCCTCACCCAACACGGTGCGGGCCCATCCATGACAGTGGAGCCGCCTACATGCATTTATTTTATATCCACCCCGTCCATCGATTTTTCCAGCTTAGTTTACTGTAGGAGCCTCAAAACCAAGCAGATACAAATCTCGGGTGAACTACACTACAGGAAACAGTAGTGATTAATAATTAAAAATTTCTTGTAGGACACAAAAGTTCTGGATTAAGCGGATTTATTTTTCCCATTCATCCAGAGGCCTGCGTGAACTTATCAACAGGTCAGATGGTAAATAAACATTACGGTAAGCATTAAGGTTTGACCTGGGATGTTTTTAATGTTGGGCGTTCAATGACCACTGTTTTCTATGGTGTGGTCCATCTGAAAATTGGATTTGTGTCATTTTTGGGTTCAAGCCCTGTAACAACCTGGAAAAACAGATGGAAAGATGGATATATAAAATATACGTCAAGGTGAGCCCCACAGTCAGGGCCGCGCCGTTTTCCGCTAAGCCGGGGCCGCACCAAATCCGCTCTTAGTGCACTCGGCCAAGTTCGCAAATCTATAGCCCAAGCTCAGCTACTAAACCACCAGCATGAATTTCTCGTCCCTTTTTATCGGTTTCAATTTCGGACAGGTGATTTGTGGATACGGATTTCCTGCGAAAGCCTTTCAAGGTCCTGCGCTGGGATGCTAGGTGATTCCCACCGTGATGCTTGTGATAAATCCACACCATACATCTGTTTTGGGAGCTCACTTTAGGTCATGCGGCCAAAAATGAAGTGTATCCAAAACACTAGTGGGCTGCACAAGAGGAAACAGTGTAGATTCAGTGAACACCGTTTGAAACATTCGTATGGCCGCCAAGTTATCAGGCGAAGCTTTTAGTGTTTTCACTTCATCAGAGTGGGAATGACATTTTAAACGGTTTGGATGGCATATAAATATCAAAGTAGATCCCAGAAACGTTTCAACGGTAAAAAAAAACTCTTTCCCTGGATTTCCCTCTTGTCCGGCCCACCAAGTTTTGGATACACTTCATTTTCCTAAAGGCTTCCGTAGGAAATATGCGTCCGTGATTTGTACATGACAGGCACGTCCCAGTTGAGAGTCCGAATCCTCTGTGTTATCTGGTAAACCGGATTCCCTGATTGCCTAATCCTCATTGGTCCGCATCACTACTTACTTTAGAAAAACTAAAAGAAAATTACATAATCCAAACCATTATAAATAAAAAATAAAAATATAAAAAGAAAAAGGAAAAAAAATCAGTGAAAAAAGGGAAGAGAGGGAAAAGAAAAAGAAGAAAAGGGAGTCTCTCATCTCTCTCTCTCTCTCTCTCTCTCTCTCTCTCTCTCTCTCTCTCTCTCTCTCTCTCTGTAACGTCTTGAAAAATTCTTTGGCTTGGAGGGATAGTTTGTGAAGGAAGGTTGGCTTGGAGGGGTAGTTTGTGAAGGAAGGGCGACCTAGGAGATGTTTAAATCAAAACCCCGTGGACAGGTGGGCCACACAACGCTCAAAACATCATCGGCCCGCCCGGCCTGGCCCACTGGGTGGCGAGGCCCTCGTCGGTCGCTGGAGGTTTTGGCAAGAGCTCGCCATTTGGGCGAGGTCCTCCCCCCCGGACTCTAAAAAATGTGGGTCCCACCCTGGGTCCCCCTGGAAGTGACCCCCCCGTTTGACCCCCGACTCCGTTTTGAGCCGTTTCAGGTCATTTCAGGTAGTTTCTGATGTACATTTGCAAGTACTGATTTTTTAACGGTTGGGATGAGGTAATGTGCAGTCTAGACCCGTCGTTTGACGGTCTAGGAGTGATCCGGGGTCGCTTTAAGCGATCATGGGAGAGTACGGACCCGATCTCGGCGATCGGTTTCGGTAAACTTCGCCAATTGGTGAAACCGGGACTCCTATGACTGTTTCTACATTTTTTCGCACCCACCTAAGTTGAAATGCATCAACGTACGTTGTGTGACCATAATCCAGGTCCGGTTTAATCCAAATCATGCTCTGATACCAACTTGTAATGCCCTGAAAATCAGGGGTCGAGTAGCAACTCAACTCCCGAGTTCCAAACCATCACTCATGCAACATATATGCTTATGATTAAATGTTATCTATGTTAGTGCATAAATCATGAGTGGGACTATACCAAAATAGGAATTCATACTCCAGATCAAGTTGTAAAACGCAAGCGGAAGACTAAAAGATGTATATATGTACATGTATGAGTTAAAAATCTACGATCGGTCTCCAGAGTATGAATACATCACTGAGCCACCATATACATGTAATAGTTTCAAAATCAAAATATCAAAAACATAGTTCAACTATAATGATAAACTCTATAGCCTCGTCGATCCAGACAGCCTAAGCGAAACCGCCGGAGAACTACATACATGAGAACTTGTCCTGATCATCGTAATAGTCAGGCTCCGCTTCCTGAGTCGCATCAGCATCAGCACCTAAGACAGAGTCTGATGGGTGTTCAGAACACCATCCCAAAACGTGAGAGTGAGTGATCAACTCAGTGGAATCATAGAGCAAAGGTTAACATATTCAATCCAGTCAAGCAGTAATGATAAAGCAGTACAATCAAATAATCTTAAATACTTTTATTAATGTAAGGATGAAATGTAGTCATGATGCATGCCCTCGCCTACACTCCCTCATGCGACACCATCTTACGGTCGGCGACATGTTTTCTTCCCTATGTGCTTTTCAACCCGGGGCACATGCAGTGCGATGTTATGAGCGTGATTACCGAGTTCTTATTAGTCCTTTTCATACAGCATATTGGGAAACTAAGGTACCTCCCTTATATCATTCCTAAACAAGGATTCATTCCAGGGTCGTCAGTCCTAGCAAATCTTAGACGATGTTGCGGTTCTAGGTCGCTGTAATGGGCTCGTCGCCAAATCAGTACAGGCCTAGTGTATATTCTGATTACTACGGAAAGGCTCGTCGCCTCTACGCAGGTTCATAGTATGCTCGAGGTCACTACAAAAGGCTCGTCACCAAATCAGTGAAGGCCGACAGCTCGAATACAGTATCCCATACCACCGTATTCGGTTCACCAGTTTGGGTTGCTCACTGGTCACTACGGGGAGGCTCGTCGCCACAGTGTAGGCAGACAGCTCGACCACGGTGTCCCATACCACCGTGTCCAACTCATGAGTCTTAGCTGATCGAGGTACCAAGGTTAACGGGGTTTCCACTAGTGAGTTTGGTACCTTAGGTTCAAGCAGTAGTGTCCATACATGGTGAACATACATCGGGCAAATCGGGTTACTGGACGAGCTCGACTATTTCGAGCGCACCTGAAGTTGATCGACATGAAGTGCGTAAATACTCCGTCTGGCCTAACCACTGCCGATAACTTTGGTACGACTTGGGTTCGTCAAACACGTCCTACGTGGCGAATGAAGCTCAGCCACAAACTCAAAGCCTGTTACCGAATGCCTGGACTATACTGTAGACCCAAACACATTCAATCATTAACCGGTAAGCATGTGGAGTAGTCAGAATAGAATTAACCAAGTAATTCAAACATATTAACAAGCATGTTATAAAACACAATGTAAACAGGAAATCCAAACACATACATTTTATAAGTAAGTGATTAAACTAAACAACTTGCATGGAAGAAATCATACACACTCTAAGGTAATTGAGAATCCTATCTCAACACCCACCTAAAGCACTATCTCCTAAGTACCTACTCATACAAGCATTTTCACAAACACTTAGACTACGCTTATTAACATATATAACGTATGTTGGCCAAAACATGTATTAGGGGGAATCCTTTCACCGAGTAGTTATTATACATATAACTAGCATATACACACAGTAATTAATCATGGCCAATATTCGGCCTCCTTGGGTCTGTGAGAACCCGTAAAGGTAGGAGGCCTCAAGCGCTGGAATCGCTCGAAGATACCACTCGTACCCAGATTTCCCGTAGGGTATGCAGCAGGTGCACAGGGAGGCACACCCTCATCCTAAGCAGAAGGCCCTACAGTCTCAAAAGGGCATACAGATGGTGAGGGTGGAGTCGCACTTCCACCTTGAGCTAGGGCCCCTGCAATAGTAGCTAAAAGCTGCTGCTGCTGTTGCTGATGCATCATTGTCAATAACTGCTCTAACCTATCCATAGGTGGGGCTGCCTGAGGCACATGCTGCGTCGAAGAAGACGCACGGTTCTGCTCATGAACCGGTGGTGTATATGGTGGCGGTCCAACTGCAGGACCAATAGAAGGCTAAGACTTAGGTATAGTCTCATGAATAGAGCCCAAACCAGGGTCGGTACGACCATCACTCTGGGGAGGTGCCTGATCCATCGAACCAGTAAGTGCGAGGTGTGCCGTGCTCCGCGTGACCTTCCATGGCATGCCCTATATGAAATAGGGTGCAATTTGTGTAAGATGTAACATAATAATACACAATCCTATAAGCATTCTACACACTCCATAGTAAAAGGGACTGCATGCATTTCATTCACCAAAATTTATCATAATACATGGAATGCAGAGTTACATAAATCATGACAGAAGATGCACGTGAGCTAATACAACCAAGACTTCAAACACTGAAAAGCATTCTCCTAACTACTACACTACTAGGCCCATCAACATCAACAAACAGAACCTAAAGCAGTAACCAAAACAAGCTGCAAGACAATGACATGGATGACTAGGCATCTGAGTTTGGTAAAGGAGGGGCGCCCTTATCCTGCAGACAACACAAGATAGTTTTCAAGGTGCGAGTCACCTTCTTGAACTTATGTTTACGAGGCCCCGAAGATCCATCAGATCCTGTCGTAGGACAGCCTGACCCTCTTCAAGTCGAGCTAAAAGGACATCCTTAGCAGTGTCCTGCTCTGGTGGCGTAGGAGGGGAGCTCTCCTTTGTATCCTGGGCCTCCTCTTCTTCTTCATATTCCTCCTCTATCTCTTCTCTACTTTCCTCCTCGCTTTCATACTCCTCACTAGCCATCTCATCCTCACTCTCATCAAGTCGGGCTTGCCGCTGCCGTGGCCCGATTTTCATCTGATTGAGAGCAGTTTCGTCGATGAAATGTTGCGGCACTGGGAGGTCTGCGCCAAGACTGTAGCCAAACTCGCGTGCAATCTTACATATAAGCCGGTCGAAGGGTAGCGAATAAGTCATTCTATTAAAGCGTGCGGTAAGAACTATCTGTCGCAAAACATACGTAGGCACGCACAACTTCTCTCCCTACCCCGCTTGGTATAGAAAATCTACTATTAGGTGCGTGCACTCACTGCGATTGCCCCACCTAGGGTATACGTTAAATGTGCAAATATGGTGGAGTAGGCGAAAATCATCCGTCATGTTTGACGCCAAGAGGCTATTGTTTGGCTGCCATTGAACCAGTCGACCACAAAGAGAATGTGTACGACGATCCCTTTGACGTGCACTCTTCAGATTCTTCTCGCTCGAGTGAACTTGGCCAAGCGATATTCCCAGGAGTCGAGCTATCAGGCCAGCATCAATTGTGGCCTCCCGATCTCTTCCGAATGGGATCTTGAACTGCAAGGGGTCTAGCATAGGCTCTCGAATATAGGCGTAGAAAGCTCGAACAGTACCCACATTCGCATGATATTTTCCTTCAAACACAGGGCCCCACCAGGCTTCAGCCAGGTGCTTCAATAGCATATACTCCCCAAAGAGCTGCCCATCCACTTGAGCTTCAAAAAGGACCCTACGGTCAGCATATCTTCCATGAGACAACTCCGCCAGTAGAGCTCTTGGGAAAGGAGCCTGGGGATCGAGATCCCGCTTAGTTCGCATCTCACGTTCAACGTCCGTGCTGGCGGTGGCACCTCTCGGTCTCCTTGAACGAGTGGGGCAACTAGGTCCGGCTTCATCCACGACACCTTTTCTCTTTCCCATGAGAGAAAGAATGGTGGAAAGTGAGAAAATGACCGTAATAAACTCGAATAGGGCCATGAAAAAGTGGAGAAAGGGAAGAAACGGATGGGTTCTTTAGTTCTCCAAATCCTGAGGATGCTACATATGTACTACGTCCGACTTGTATCTTAGACAGGAAGGAACAAGTATTGGGTAATAAGGTTATCCCACTGGTAAAGGTACTGTGGACACATCATACTAGGGAAGAGGCTACTTGGGAGACAGAGGACGAGGTCAGAAAGAACTACCCTCAGATTCTCAAGGAGTACGAAAAGGTACTAATTTTGAGGACAAATTTTTTTTAAGGGGGGTAGATTATAACGTCTTGAAAAATTTCATATAAAGACCCGAGTACCACCTCAGGCAGAAATCACTTAGGACCAAATCCTTTAGAAATTAGACGAGTTTAAATAAGTGCTAAACTAGATTAGCTATAAAATCCGCTTGATCCACTTTAAATACGATCTGCAAGACCCAAAACTTGTAGAATCATTAACGCTGGGTTACTCTAAAATCTAGGATCAATCTCATTACCAAGTTGCTCTTGGGACCATCACGAAACCCCGTATCGGATCTGGACCGCACGTCGAAAGTCCGATTACTACGAATTATATAATTAGGACCGCCTTGCTGGGCTTGACAACCATCTCAGAAATCAAATCCAGATAGTGTTCCAGGGCTATTCACTTGAGTCCGGAGTGAGGAGTGTGAGAAAACGTGGTATTTTAGAAATTAAATCTAATTTATGTAATCTGAGACTTGTCGCTTGCGGGCCAGATATAAGCAATCAAACCGTCAGAATCTGACCCAAATACACCCTTAGATTAGGGAACATTTTCCATACATGTCCGTGTACTTGTAACCCTGATCGAGTTTCGGTGACCGTTGAACTGAAACTGGTCCGCCACATGCGATTCTGAAATCCGATTGGAACGAAAACTTAACTCGAGCTAGATCCATGGTCAGGGAGCTTAAGTCCGACCTTTGGCTCAAGGGGGGGCTCCGGAAGTACTCCGTTGAGCTAAAACAGATACCCTTTGGCTATAACCTAAGTATACCTTGGCCCTGGGGTCATTCCCATCAGTTTCAGACCTATATAAGGACCTTAAACCCTCTCTCATTCACTCCATACGATTTTGGTAAAAACCCTAGGAGAGAGAAGAGAGTAAAGAGAGAGAAAGTGAGAGAGAAGTTGGAGTCACTCTTGGGATTTGATCCCTGCTATTCTACGTGCCTATCCATCACTACCAAATCGCCATTCCAGTGATTCTGACTTCGTTCTTAGGTAAGAGAACCTAACCCTAATCTATTCTAGGGCTTCTAATAGTTGAAAGGGTGAAGTAGCTAACCTATTTCATGTAATAGGTTGCTGTTATGCCTTAGACGAAGCGTGGGTGAATGAGCTGAATTCGTTACGTTTCTACGGCGTAAGGTGCAGACTATAGACATATAGATTATGATTTTTAAAGCTTTCAATGCCGGATAATGATAGATTCATGATGTGGGTGTTATTTCACATGCAAAATGCGATGTTAGTTATATATGCAATTTGTGGCGTTTAGCGTATTCTGTGTATTTATAGAAAATACCGTATATGTACGAAATATGAAAGTGTGTTTGCCATGATTAATTACTGTGTGTATATGCTAGTTATATGTGTAATAACTGCTATGCGAAAGGATTCACCCTAATACATGTTTTGGCTAACATACGTTATGTATGTTAATAAGCGTAGTCCAAGTGTTTGTGAAAATGCTTGTATGAGTAGGCACTTAGGAGATAATGCTTTAGGTGGGTGTTGAGATAGGATTCTCAATTACCTTAGAGATGTGTATAATTTCCTCCATGCAAGTTGTTTAGTTTAATCGCTTACTCATGAAATGTATGTGTTTGGATTTCCTGTTTACATTGTGTTTTATAACATGCTTGTTAATATGTTTGAATTACTTGGTTAATTCTATTCTAACTACTCCACATGCTTACCGGTTAAGGATTGAATGTGTTTGGGACTACAGTATAGTCCAGACATTCGGTAACAGGCTTTGAGTTCGTGACTGAGCTTCATTCGCCACGTAGGACGTGTTTGACGAACCCGAGTCGTACCAGAGTTGTCGGCAGTGGTTGGGCTAGATGAAGTGTTTACGCACTTCATGTCGATCAACTTCAGGTGCGCTCGAAATAGCCGAGCTCGTTCAGTAACCCGATTTTCCCGATGTATGTTCACCATGTATGGATGCTACTGCTTGAACCTAAGGTAACAAACTCACTAGTGGAAATCCCGTTAACCTTGGTACCTCGATCCGCTAAGACTCATGAGCCAAACATGGTGGTATGGGACACCGTGGTCGAGCTATCGACCTACGCTGGGGCGACGAGCCTCCCCGTAGTGACCAGTGAGCAACCTAAACTCGTGAGCTGAATACGGTGGTATGGGACACTGTATTCGAGCTGTTTGCCTACACTGATTTGGTGACGAGCCCTTTGTAGTGACCTCGAGCATACTCTGAACCTGCGTAGAGGCGACGAGCCTTTCCGTAGTAATCAGAGTATGCACTAGGCCTGTACTGATTTAGCGATAAACCCATTGCAGCGACCTAGAACCGCAACATCGTATGAGATTTGCTAGGACTGACGACCCTAGAATGGATCCTTGTTTGGGAATGATATAAGGGAGGTACCTTAGTTTCCCAATCCTGCTATATGAAAAGGACTAATAAGAACTTGATAATCACGCTCATAACATCGCATTGCATGTCCCCCGGGTTGAAGAGCACAGAGGGAAGAAAACATGCCGCGACCGTAAGATGGTGTCACACGAGGGAGTGTAGGCAAGGGTATGCATCATGACTACATTTCATCCTTGCATTAATAAGAGTATTTAGGATTGTTTGATTGTACTGCTTAAACATTACTGCTTGATTAGATTGAATATGTTAACCTTTGCTCTATATTCCACTAAGTTGATCACTCACTCTCACGTTCTGGGACGGTGTTCTGAACACCCACCAGACTCTGTCTTAGGTGCAGATGCTGATGCAACTCAGGAGGCGGAACCTGACTATTACAATGATCAGGACGAGTTCTCATGTATGCAGTTCTCCGACGGTTTCGCTTAGGCTGTCTGGATCGACGAGGCTACGGGGTTTATCATTATAGTTGAACTATGTTTTTGATATTTTGATTTTGAAACTATTAAATGTATATGGTGACTCAGTGATGTATTCATACTCTGGAGACCGATCGTAGATTTTTGATTCATACATGTACATATATACATCTTTTAGTCTTTCGCTTGTGTTTTACAACTTGATCTGGAGTATGATTCCTGTTTTGGTATAGTCCCACTCATGATTTATGCACTAACATAGACAACATTTAATCATAAGCATATATGTTGCATAATTGATGGTTTGGAACTCGGGAGTTGAGTTGCTACTCGACCCCCGATTTACAGGGCGTTACACACACACACACACACACACACACACTCTCTCTCTCTCTCTCTCTCTCTCTCTCTCTTTTGTTGAGTTGTTTTTCTTTCTGGCTAAAAGGCGAGAGTTATAGGAATTGAAGAAGATTTACAAGGTTGGTATTTGAATTTTCATATATTTTGGTTGGGTTTTCCTTTAAATTTAGACTCCACATCCTTTAAAAAGATTCACTTCTTTAGAGAATCGCAATGACTGCTTCCCTTGGTAAGCTGTTGGATTCTTCTCTGTCATTTCACCGCCTTTCGGCAAAATCAATATAGTTACCCTGTAGTTTTTTCCAACCAACTTAATTGCCTTGATTGTTCTGTTAAATTACCAAAAAAGCCAAGCATATAGCATGGTATAGATAATAAGTACAGGGAATGATCACATATTCAGACGTATTTCAATTCAATTTGTGGGGAATCCAAATCGTGCATCAGGTGATCGACGTCCTGCTCATTATATAACTCAAAAACTAGGCTGGTCTAAAAAAACTCAAGTCTAGATCCTCTATTATTTGGTAAACAGGGATTCCCTGATTGCCTAATCCTCTTGCTTTTGGATGGCCTTTTTTGCCCATAAATCATTTTACTGACTATAAATGATTTACAACATTTACAGGCAAAAAGTTTGGATTTCATTTATAGGCTCGATTGGTTCTCCATGTACTGGACTTAAATTTTTTTTACAGGCTATCCAAACACTCACTATCATTTACCTGTAAATCATTTACTGCTTAAAGCCAAACAGGACAGGCACCTGTAAATGATTTGCAACTTAAATCATGCCGCAAAGGAAGGATGTCTCCTCTTAAAATGTTCACAAGCCCACTTTGATTGATCATTTTAGGGCATTCATCAGGCCATTCAAAACTCTAGTGGCCCACAGATTATATAGGATTTGGGGATAATTTTCGTTGATTGCTCTTAATGGTGACCCCGTAGATTTATTTTAAAAGTTTTTATATTTATTTGAAGTGTTTTATGTTAGATGACGGGTTATATATATATATTATAGATTTATTTTATTTTATTTTATTTTAATCATAGTCCTCCTGTTAAATTTCTCTTGACATTATAGGTCAATGGAAAATAGAGCTCTTATGGCTTTTTACACGCCATGGCTGGTGGATTCTATGCCTCATTCATGACATGATATACACATCGACTTAGAAGTGAAAGTTGGTATGGATGATCCAGACATGGATGAGAAAGCACTGAATCCAGAAATTGGTATGGAGTTTAAAACAGAGAAAGAAGCATATGATTTCTACAATAGTTTCGAAAGGAAAGTTGGTTTCAGTATTCGAAAGCATAGTATAAATAAAGATGAAAAGACAGATGTATTGAAAATGAGATATTTTGTTTGTTCCAAAGAAGCTAAATGTTCATTTGATAAACATGATGTTAATGTGAAGCATCATCGGGATGAAACAAGAATAGGTTGTGAGGCACATATGAAAATAGATTGGGAGTTGATGGAAAATATCGTGTTACTGATATTAAGATTGATCATAATCATATTCTTGCATCTCCTAAAGAAGCTCATTTGTTGAGATCACAACGGAAATTTACTCAAAAAGTAGTTGCCGATAACTGTGATAATGTAAGTATAAAGCCAAAAATGACATATGATTTCAGACTAAATAAGTCGGTGGTCGACAGAATGTTGGATATAATTTGATAGATTATAAGAATTATTTACGGATGAAAAGGGTGAAAGCAATGAAGAAATTTAATGACGAAGGTCTTTTGATATTTTTTAAAAGAAAGGAAGCTGAAGATACAATGTTCTTTTATTGTATTCAATTTGATGTTGAAGATTGTATCACCAACATTTTTTGGACAGATAGAAGAATGATTTTAGATTATGAACGTTTTGGAGATGTGATTTACTTTGACACAACGTATAAAACAAACGTATGGACGACCATTTTCACCATTCATCGGTGTTAATCATCATAGAAAGACAATTATCTTTGGGGCTGCACTCTTCTACGATGAAATAATCGATTCTTTCAGATGGTTGTTTAGAACATTCTATGATGTAATGTGTAGGAAAAAACCCCCAAACCATTCTCACATATCAGGATAAGGCTATGTCAAATGCCATCAAAACAATGTTACCTGGAACGGTTCACCGTATTTGTGTATGACATATGTTTCAGAACGCTTGCGAACATCTAAGTCATTAATTTTTTTCTTCCAAGTCGTTTGGCAATGATTTTAGTAGATGTGTATATGATTTTGATGAGGAACATGAATTTCTTGAAGCGTGGGAAAGAACAATCATGAAATATAATCTCACAAATAATATATTGTTACAACAGTTATTCAATGAAAAAGAGAAGTGGGCATTAGTGTATGGAAAGAACAATTTTTATGCATATATGAAGAGTACGCAACGTTGTGAAAGTTTAAATAAGGATTTGAAAAAATACTTGCATCCTGATAAAAATATAATCAAATTTTTTGAACATTTCGAATGTTTGGTGGATGATAGACGAAATGCAGAATTAGAAGCCAATTTCAAAATGACCCAAAGTTCACCAATTGTGACTTTTCTTGTTAGTATCCTGAAGCATACAGCTAGTGTATATACACTAACTATTTTCAAATTATTTCAAGTAGAATTTGGTGATAGCTTTGATCAAATAGTGGAAAAAGTAGATGAGTCTGATACGGTCAGAAAATATCAAGCTTCGAATAGAAGAAATCAGAGTCTTCACATTGTTACTATTGACTTAATGGATGAGTCCATCACTTGCAGATGTAGAAAGTTTGAATTTATAAGTATTTTGTGTTCGCATTGTCAGAACCATAACCTAGTATCCATTCCATTCCATTAGGTCCCACGGTTCTTCCAGTCGAATTCCGGCGACCCGCAACCCATAGGTAGTATTTGCGATCATCCCTAAGTTCCGCCCTGTAAACCCGAACTGATTCGACCCGAAATCTATGCCTTTGCGACTACATCGTCGATGTGGTTCCAATGCCGCGTCTCATGCACCAATCCGAGGTGTAGATCAAAAGATGTATCCCGCGCAATATTTGGACCATTGATCATGATGTGCGATCCACCTTGTGCTTATGAACGTTTTCCAAGATGGGTGACATCACGCTAGTTCCATCATTACCTGTCTACTTAGTCAACCCTCTCTTACAAGCCATCATGAGTTTTCTTTCCTAAAAGCAATGATGACCTTACATTGTTATGATAAGTCTTCTACAACACTCCATCTCCCTCTCTTTCTTCCTCATTTCTCTCCTCTAGCAAACTAAGAGAGAGACCTTTGACGTCCGTGAGAACCCATCCCTCCAACTCCTTCCAAGCTAGATCTCTCCCAATCCAACCCTCTAAAAACCATCCCCACCATTGAAACTGCCCCATTGGAGCTAGAGAACCCAAGTATAGAAGAAGAAGGATAAGCTTTGAGGTGGGTGCTCTTCTAGGTTTAGTTCTTTCATTTCTCTTGCATGGATCCTTCTTTCCTTTACTTGGGAGTGTGTAGGACCCACCAATCAATGGTGGAGATCCTACATGACTCCATGAGTGTGGCCAATGGCCCACTTTGTGTATGCATGTTGCCATGATGGGGCCATTCTCCATGGACCCCATCATGAAGTTTTTCCTTTGATCTATAGTTTGTTGGGTCATCTAGACCCTAGTGGGGATGGTATCCCCACCATATTTTTTATTGTAGGGTTCATGCATGCATGAGATCCATATGTATTTGATCATGTGGTTGTGATTGCTTGAGGAGGACTCATAGTGGCGAAGTCCTCCCCATGGCCGAGATCTCCCTTCTCTCTCCTTTCTCTGGTTTTCTGATGTGTGTGGCCTACCTGATGTGTCCATGCTTCCAGACCGTCCAGCTGTAGGGACGTCTAAGCCCAACCTGCTGGATGTCCAGGCCCATCATGGTTTAGATGGCCATTAGGCCTGATTATATAGTTGTATTGAAAGGGGGCTTTGGTTTAGAGTATGTTTGACCCATCTAGGTGGACCCTACCTTGATGAATCTAAGATATATAAATCCCCCAATCTATTGCACATTGGGCTGGAATGGACAACAACATGTTGCTATCCAGATTTCTAGCCCATTGCTGTATGATTTTGTATGAAGTTGTAACCCCTGTTTATAGTTCTTTTTCTCCCTAATTTTTGGGTGTTTCTCTGAGGTGTGGACCCCACCTTTATGTATGATGAAACCCACACCATCCACCCTTGATTGGAGCCCCATGGAGCAGGCCTATGAGGGTTGGACGGTCCAAGTTTCTGGACCATCCAACAGTCCTGCATGAAGGGAAAATATACATATCAGCTTGATTTTGGGGATGGTGGGCCACTCATGTGGACCCCACTTGTTGTTCATCCATAGGTGCATGTAATCCACCCATTTCCCCCTTGATTGGGTAGGCCTGGGCCCACTTCATTGGGTGTATAAGATGGGGGGCAACAACATTTCAGTAGCACTGTAACATCTCAAAAAAATCCGTACCAAGACCCGAGTACCGCCTCAAGTAGAAATCCCTAAGGACCGTATTCTATAGAAATTAGATGAAAATTAATTAAGTACTAAACTAAATTAATCAGTGGATTTAGCTTGAACCACTATTTATACAAACGACAAGACCCAAAATCACTAAAATCACTGACTCAACAATACTTAAAAACCTAAGAGAAATCTCAAAAGCTTGTTGCTCTCGAGAGCACATTGAAACTCCATATCAGACTTGGACCGCATGTCGAAAGTCCGATGACAACAAAGTTATAAGGTTATGACGTCTTATTGGGCTTGACAACCATCGTGGGAGTATCCAGTTGCGTCGAAATCGCATCCTGGCCTAGATCCATTGTCAGGAAACTTACTCTGTGACTTAGGTGAGTAATGGACCTCCCAATGAGCCCCATTCGTTAGAAATAGTCACCCTTTGAATACAAACTAGGTATACCATGGCCCTTGGGCCATTTGCATCAGTTCTGTGCCTATAGAATGCCCTCCGTATGGATTGGCTCACCGAGATGAAAGCAGAAATTGACTGTAAAATTAGAGTGGTGACAGCTCATGGGCCTGAAAACACAACCTTCACTTTTCCAATTCAGGTCAGTTGGCCCTACCATATTAGTTGTTATGCTTCCCTGATAGAAAATGTTAATGGTCCATCACTTGGAGACACACCTATAGTCCAGGATTTTACGGACATGTTTAGAACGATCATTGGGCTACCTCCTCAGCACGAGATCGACTTTACCATCAACCTTGTGCCTGGTATGACACCTATTTTCTTACCAACATACCGTATGCCTCCATGTGAAATGGAGGAATTGATGAGACAGATTAAGTCCGGTCAGAAGATTTCAAACCGTCAATTTCTGACCGAACTTCACCCATGGATCAGAGAAATTTCCTTGCACATATCGGTATACTTGTGGTCCTGATTGAGTGACAATGACCGTTGATCTGATACAGGTCCTTCATGGTCAATCGACCTATCCAATCGCGTCAAAATCGCATCCTGGCCTAGATCCATTGTCAGGAAACTTACTCTGTGACTTAGGTGAGTAATGGACCTCCTGATGAGCCCCATTCGTTAGAAACAGTCGCCCTTTGAATACAAACTATGTATACTATGGCCCTGGGGCCATTTGCATCAGTTCTGTGCCTATATAATGTCCTCGGTATGGATTGGCTCATCGAGTTGAAAGCAGAAATTGACTACAAAATTAGAGTGGTGATAGCTCATGTGCTTGAAAACATAACCTTCACTTTTCCAGTTCAGGTCAGTTGGCCCTACCATATTAGTTGTTATGCTTCCCTGATAGAAAATGTTAATGGTCCATCACTTGGAGACACACCTATAGTCCAGGATTTTATGGACATGTTCAGAACGATCCTTAGGCTACCTCCTCAGCACGAGATCGACTTTACCATCAACCTTGTGCCTGGTGCGACACCTATTTCCTTACCAACATACCACACGTCTCCATGTGAAATGGAGGAATTAATGAGACAGATTAATGATCTGTTGGATTCAAGTTTTATACGGCCTATCGTTTCTCCTTGGGGAGCACCAGTGTTGTTAAAGGACGAATCGCTACGGTTGTGTATTGATTATCGGAGGCTAAATCACGTCACAGTCAAGAACAAGTATCCTCTGCCCAGGATAGATGACCTATTTGACCAGTTGAAGAGGGCATAGTATTTCTCAAAGATAGACTTGCAGTCCAGGTATCATCGGTTGCGTATCAGGAATGAAGATATGCAGAAAACAACACTCAGGACCAGTTTCGGGCACTACGAATTCCTAGTGATGTTGTTTAGACTTATGAACGCACCGGCCGTATTCATGGACCTCATGAATAGGGTATTTCAGCCGTATCTGTACCGATTCGTCATTATGTTTATAGATTACATTTTGATATACTTTAAGAGTCGGAAAGATCATGAAGGGCACCTGTGAGTAGTCTTCGATACTCTCAGGAAGAATCAGTTATTTGCACAATACTGGAAATGCGACTTTTAGAAAGAAGAAGTCAAGTTTCTGGGACATGTAGTTTCCAAGGAAGGAATAGCCATGGACCTTGCCAAGGTGATTGTTGTTCAAGACTTGGAGCAGCCCGGTTCAGTTACAGAAGTGAGGAGTTTTCTTGAACTTGTCGGTTATTATCGCCGATTCATTAGGAACTTTTTTAAGATACTCAGACCATTGTCTCAACTCACTCGAAAGTATCTTAAGTTCGCCTCGAATGAGAAAGCAGAAGCAGCCTTTCAGGAATTAAAGGACAAGCTGACGTTTGCACCCGTGTTAGTATTGCCAGAGTAAGGGGTCAAATATACTATATACATAGATGCCTTTCGTATTGGTTTGAGATGTGTACTTATGCAGAAGGATAAGGTGATCGCCTATGCTTCACGACAGTTGATGAAACACGAAGAAAATTACCCCACTCATGACCTAGAATTGACGGCTGTCATCTTCGCATTAAAGCTCTGGAGACATTACCTCTGTGGCCCCTGGGTAAGGCCCCTTGTGTTGTATATTAGGCCTTTGTGTGAGGCCGTAGGCCCATTATATGTTTGGCTCTGTGTGGGTCATCCCTTGGGGGCCAATGTTGGTTAAATGTCCACATTGTCGAGGCCGATTGTTGATGCCGATTATTGATACCGATTATGAGTATGTGACTACATAGCATCATGATACATGCCCATACACATCATCTACATGTTTGTTATGAGATGTGGTTGACCATTGCATATGCCATTGGGCAGATTATTACGAGACTCCCTGATAGGCGGAGGTTATCTCACATGAGCACACGGTATATGCAGGATTGATGCATGACTAAATTGTATGACTCATGCATCTTGTATTGTATGACCCAGCGACATCAGGGTCGTAGCCTCCACAAGCATATCATGGATGGCCAGACGGGACACCGAAAATCTGTTCTACATGGAGTGTTATAGATATCCTTGAGTGAAAGTTCTAGAACCTTCTTGGTTTCAAAGGTTGCTCCAACGTTTAGACCGAGTGGATGCATGAGCGCATGAGGGCCGTATACCGTTAGGCCATGTCTCCCACTGTGTCATGGTCTGTTGGAAGGGGGTACTGCCTTACCTGCCCTAGAGGAGGTGGTAATGTTAGGCTAAGTCTAACCAGCTCGAGGAATGGGTCCACTATCGCTGAGCTGAGCCCGATATTGGCAAGCGCATGGTGAGGTCTCTTTCACTCACCTCGTTGCGCTCGATGGGGTGACAATCTGGTTTGGAGTGTAATAGACCCTAGTGATTTCCCAGAGAGGAACCGTACTGATATGTGAACTTATTGAGTAGGAGTTGCATACTCATGCCTTCATTTTATTTACTATTCACTTGGGCTAGTGGTGCGTAACTAATTGTTGTATACCTTCGCATGGTCAGGATTTCAGTTGGACACGCGACTAACCTGAAAACAAGAGTTTACACATTGAGTCTATCTATCCAAATCTAGGTATGGGACTGGTTTGGATAGAAGTCCCTTGTGATGGACCCCGTAGCCTACGATACTACATACTATCATCCCGACTTCACTCTAGCTTGGTCATTTCATTCGCACCGTATATTGCATTACATCCGCACTATTTAACATTTTGGGTTACCATATGTCTGCATTTATATGACTTAGATAAGGCTGATGGTATTAGTAACTCTTCCGAATTGCATATTGTATTACATCCTCGATATCTGATATCTGGTTCATTATGTTTCCGCATTACATAGCCGATTTACATTACTTTCTCAGTATATGATATTGACTTGCTATGTCTTTTCATCGCATATCCTGGATGAGATTGATGATATTTTTATGGACTTGTACTATTTTCGCTTACTCTGATATCGTATGATTCATGCCAGTAATTCCGATATTGTGTGATTAAGGCATTGTGTTGAATACTTGACACTTATCTTGTGCACACACTTACACTACCCTTTAAGCTTTCTATAAGCTTATGTACAATAGATGCGTGCAGGTGACGATAGGACGCAGTCTCGCTGGGGCAGGAGCGTACGGCAGAGCTTTTGGAGATTTTATTATATGCATGTATTTTCTTTTCAGTATTATACTCAAAGGATTATATTAGTGGATATGTGGTGATAATGTTGTTCTTATGATTTGGGTATACTTGTGGTTATGCTTTGTATGAGACAAATACATGTTGAAAATCCTCCTTGTAGGATCCCAGGATTGGAACATGGCATGTGCACGCTGGGAGCCGAGAATGGGGTACTACGGAGGCTGTCGGCACCGGATTCGGCGATTGAGATTCCTGTGAATCCAATTTCTGGGTTTGGGGCGTGACAACCTCTACGGAGAGGAGTTCGAGCTCTTTTGTGACCACAAGAGCCTCAAGTACATCTTCACGTAGAGAGACCTGAACATGAGGCAACGATGTTGGATGGAAATCTTGAAAGACTTCAAGTTTGAGGTCTCCTACCAACCTGGCAAGGCCAACCTTGTAGCCGACACGTTAAGCCGCAAAAAGATAATAGAATTTGCAGCTCCGCAAATGATAGAAGAGTGGAATATCGTAGAGTTTGTGTGAGACTTCAAACAGAAGCTTACAGTAGAGGAGCCGTTCAAGAGCGTCACACACCTCCATGTATAATCACTTATTGATGACCGAATCATTACGACACAGAAAGAAGATGAACTGTTGGTGAAAATGAGAGAATGAGCAAGTGACACTGAAGAATCCGAATGGAGAGTTGGCTCGGACGGAGGTTTACAATATCGTGGCTGCCTGTGCATCTCGAATCTCTATGACTTAAGGAGGGAAGTCCTAGAAGCCGCTCACAATTCAAAGATGGAGATGCATCTTAGCAGTACGAAGATGTATCAAGACATGAAGTGTTCGTACTGGTGGGATACAACATGAAGGCCCACATAGCAGATTATGTATCCCGTTGTCTCACTTGACAACAGGTTAAGGCCGAACATTGCCGACCTCCTTGTTTACTTCAGCCCATGCCCATAGATGAGTGGAAGTGGGATTTCATATCTATGGATTTCATTTCCGGGTTACAGAAGACGAGAAAGGGGCATGACTCCATCTAGGTGATTGTGGACCGATTGACGAAATCGGCCCATTTCCTCCGGATTAGAATTTCTCACTCCATAGATGATTTAGCCAAGCTGTACATTAAGGAGATTGTACGGCTGCATGGAGTGCCTATGGAGATTATGTCGGATCATGACACGTAATTCATGTCCATTTTTTGGAGTCGAATCTAGGAAGCATGGGAGTGAAACTGAAGTTCAGTACCGCATTCCACCCACAGACCGATGGGCAGACGGAATGAGTAAATCAAATATTAGAAGATATGTTGCGAGCATGTGTGCTCGATTTTAAAGACTGTTGGGATAATTGTCTTCCCTATGCTGAGTTCGCTTATAACAACAGCTTTCAAGCAAGTATTAACATGACTCCCTACGAAGCACTATATGAATACCCATGTCGAGCACCACATTGTTAGGCAGATGTTTGCGAGAAGAGTTTGGTTAGCCCAGATTTAGTACAGGCGACCTCAGAGAAGATTGATATTATTAGGCATCGACTTCTTGCAACCTAAAGCAGATAGAAGAGTTACGCCGATACAAGACAGTGACAGCTAGAATTTGAAGTTGGGGACCATGTATTTCTTATGGTTTTTCCCATGAAGGGAGTCCTCCTGTTTGGCAAGAAAGGGAAACTCACGCCATGATTTATTGGTCCATTCCAGATTCTAGACCGAGTGGGTGTGGTTGCATACCGCCTTGCTTTGTCCACACCACTCGCAGGTGTGCACAACGTATTTCACGTATCAATGCTGAATAAATACATTCCTGATCCTACTCACATTATCAAATGGGAGCAAGTACAGTTAAGTGAATATGCTACTTATGTACATCGACCAACACGTATTCTAGATAGGAAGGAACAGGTGCTACGTAGGAAAGTAATCCCACTCGTGAAGGTATTACGGACACACCACACTGAGGAAGAGTCTACTTGGGAAATAGAAGCCGAGGTCTGTAAGAACTACCCTCAAATCCTCGAGGAGTACGAAAAGGTACTAATTTTGGGGACAATTTTTCTTTAAGGGGGGTTGATTGTAACGTCTCGAAAAAATCTGTACTAAGACCCGAGTACCACCTTAGGCAGAAATCCCTAAGGACCGTATTAGGTAAAAATTAGATGAAAGTTAATTAAGTATTAAACTAAATTAATCGGTGGATTTAGCTTGAACCACTATTTATACAAACGGCAAGACCCAAAACTACCAAAATCAGTGACTCAACACTACTTTAAAACTTAGGAGAAATCTCAAAAGCTTGTTGCTCTAGGGAGCACATTGAAACTTCGTATCGGACTTAGACAGCACATCGAAAGTCTGATGACCGTGAAGCTATAAGGTTATGACCGTCTTATTAGGCTTGACAACCATCGCGAGAATTGAGCCCAAATAGTATCTAGAAACGCACAACTTGAGCCCTGAGCGAAGTGTATGAGAAATATGAATATCTTTAGAAAACGTAATGAAACTTAAGTAAATTGGGCCATTCGCTTACGCGCGAAATTGAAGATTTCGGACCATCAGTTTCTGACCGAACTTCACCCATGGAACATGGAAATTTCCTGCACATATCGGTATACTTGTCGCCCTGATCGAGTGACAACGACTGTTGATCTGATACACGTCCTTCACGGTCGATCGACCTATCCAATCGCGTAAAAATCGCATCCTGGCCTAGATCCATTATTAGGAAACTTACTCTGTGATGTAGGTGAGTAATGGACCTCCCGATGAGCCCCATTCATCAGAAACAGTCGCCCTTTAGATGCAAACTAGGTATATCATGGCCCTGGGGCCATTTGCATCAGTTTTGGGCCTATATAATGCCCTTAAAGCACCCCATCTCTCCCTCATACGAATTTGCTCCAAACCCTAAGAGAGAGAGAGAGAGAGAGAGAAAAGGAGAGAAAAGAAGAGAGAGTGAAGGAGGATTCTTGGAGATCCTTGTTGGGATCCTTTCCCACAACTCCACACACCGATTCGCCTCTTTACTATGCTACTCAACCTATTTCGACTGCGATTTGGTAAGAAATCCTAATCCTAATCTTGATTTAGAGATCCAAGTGGAGTAATCGACGAGATAGCTAACCTATTTCATTGCTTAGGTGTCCAATGTTCTGTTTACGGGAACATAATATTCAAATCGAGTTCGAAACGAGTTTCCGACAAAAGGTGTGGACTATAAACATTTAGGTTATGGTTTTCAAGGCTTTCAATGTCAGCTAATGATTTATGTCTGACTTGTTTGCTGCCATATGATCTTAGTTACGACGTTTTCGACAAATTATACATGTGTGAACTGTGTTGAATATATGATGCATTCCATGTGTTTGTTGAAATGTTTGATTGAATATGAAATTGTGATTTGTTCTTGTCATGACTATAAACCTAGGATTCATGCTTGTCGTGTGTATCACGATCTCTTTGTGTAATGAATTGTTATAGTTCATGTCGTAACTAATTTAGTCTATGTATTTAGTTATGTGTAGTTTAAGTGTTTGATAAAATGTCTGAATGAGAAATTGTTGATGAATTGGATTTAAATAAGGGTATTGAGATATGATTCTCAATTACCTTATCTATGTGTATAGTTTCCTTCATATAATCTTAATTTTGACTATGCAATTTATGGGTGAAATGCAATGTTTGGTAACATGTTCAATATGTTTGATGAAATATTCAAATGAGATATTGATTTGAATTATTTGTCAAATGCTGATATGACTTTCACATGTATTTACATGCTACATCTGAGTAAGATTGAGACTGTAACGTAGTCTAAGCAATCGGTAATGATTTCCGTTGAGTGGCCGAATTAGTCTCACCACATTTGATAGTTCGGTGAATCTGGGTCGTACAACGATTGTCGACAGTGGTTAGGCCACGCTGAGTGCTAATGCACTCCATGTCGATAAGTTGGCGAGCGCTCGTACTAGTTGAACTTGTCTATTAAACCGATTGACCTATTGTATGTTTACTATGTATGGATATCACTACTTGAATTTAAGGTACCACTTACCAATGTAAAGACCCGTTTCAACCATGGTACCACGATCAGCTAAGACTCATGAGCTGGGCATGGTGGTATGGGACACCATGGTCGAGCTGTCAGCCTACTTAGGGTGACGAGCCTCCCCGTAGTGACCAGTGAGCAACCCAAACTCATGAGCCGAATACGGTCATATGGGACACTGTATTCGAGCTGTCGGCCTACACTGAGGTGACAAGCTTCCCTGTAATGACCTCAAGTATGAACTCTTGAATTTGCCTATCCACTGCTTTTTATTAGGGGTGACACCCTACAAGTTACATATCGTATGTGATTAACTAGGATTAACGACCCTAGATGGATCCTTCGGTTTGGGTGAATGATATAAAGGGAGGTACCTTATGTAACGCCCTGAAAATCGGGGGTTGAGCGTAAACTCAACTCTCGAGTTCCAGAACATTACTTATACAACATAAATAATGATGATTAAATTTTGTCTATGTTAGTACAATAAACATGAGTGAGATTCTACCAAAATAGTAATTCATACTCCAGATCCATGTATAAAATGTAAGCGGAAGACTGAAAGGTGTATATAGATATATATAAAACTAAACATTCTCGATCTCCAGAGTATGAACACTAACTGAGTCACCATATATATACATGTTGGTTCTGAATCAAAATGTCAAAATAGTACAACTGAAATTATCAACCCTGTAGCCCCGTAGCACTGGACAGCCTATGCGAAGCCTCCAGCGAACTACACGTAGGAGAACTCCTGATCGTCATAGAAGTCGAGCTCAGTCTCTTGTGCTCCAGTGATACCTGCATCTGATACATGGTCTGGTGGGTGTTTTAAAACACTGTCCCATAACGTGGGAATAAGTGGCCAACTCAGTGGAACAATAAAGCATAGGTTAACATATTATCAATTCAGTCAAGCAGTAATGATAAAGCAGTACAATTAAACAATTCTAACTACTCTTATTTAATGCAAGTATGAAATGACATGATGTGTGCCCTTGCCAAACCACCCTCATGCGACACCATCTTACGTTTGCAAATGCGTTCATCCCTAAGTGCTCCACATCTACCAGGCACATACAATGCATGATGAGCATGATTACCGAGTTGTTATTAGTCCATTTCAAATAACAGTATTGGGAACTTAAGGTACCTCCCTTGTATCATTTCCAAACATGATCCATTCTAGGGTCGTCAGTCCTAGTTAATCTCATACGATATTATGGTTCGAGAGGCATCGCGAAGGCATCGCAAAGGGCTTGTCACCTGTCAGCACAGATACAGATCTCATCGTATGCGACTCAATTACTGGCCATCAGTTCGAATACAGGTCTCACCGTACTTGGCTCAATCGCTGGCCGTCAGCTCAAATACAGGTCTCACCGTACTCGGCTCAACTCATGCTCTAGTTGCTGCGAAGGGCTCATCAATTATCACAGACTTCAGAGTATACTCAAAGACACTACGAAGGACTCATCGCCCATCAGCACGAATATAGGTCTCACCATATTCAGCTCTCACCGTAGGCGTCAACAGCACGAATACAATGTCCCATACCACCGTATTCTGCTCACGAGTCTGGTTGCTCACTGGTCACTACGGGGAGGCACGTGGCCCCAGCGTAGGCCGACAGCTCGACTACGGTGTCCCATACCACCATGCCCGGCTCATGAGTCTTAGCAGATCGAGGTACCATGGTTAACGGGATTTCCACTGGTAAGTTTGGTACCCTAGGTTTAAGCAATAGCGTCCAAACATGGTGAACATACATTAGACAGATTGGGTTACTTGACGAGCTTGACTAGCACTAGCGCTCGTTGAGTTGTACGATATGAAGTGCATAAGCACTTCGTGTGGCCTAACCACTGCCGACAAGCAACGCATGACTCGGGTTCGTCAAACACGTCTTACGTGGCGAATGAATCTCAGCCACAAATTCGATCCCATTACCGACTGCTTGGACTATACAATAGCCCCAATCACATTCAATTGCAGATAAGTAAAGCAGTAATGGATGAAGATTCAAATCATACAATCAAAGTCTGGTATCATCCGTTTAGGGCTGCCAGGGCTGTTTCATGGAATCGTTACACCACTCCCCCATCACCCATGACGGATCATATAATGTAAACATGAATTTAAACATACACATTACATAGATAAAATCATACAATCAGTTGAGCATGTTATGAAGTATAACATAAGCATGAGTTTGTACATATTCAATTCCTAATCACACAGATTTCTAAAGAAAACATATACATAGTTACAGGAGTTGAGAATCATATCTCAACGCCCTTATACATTACAATTTACTAACTATTACTTATTCAACATTTCAATAAACACTTTAGACTACCTACATCAACATACATGATATATGTTGATCACATAGGTATTAGACCAAATCCTTTCACTAGGGAGTTGCCCCAATTATAACACGCGTGCACCCACGACGGATAGTCATGGCAAGTGAGAATCCAAGTTCCACGTTCATTCAGTCATTTCCACAAACACTTGGGCTACACATTTTAGCATATATAGTGTATATTGGTCCTAGCGTGATTTAGGGAAAATCCTTTCATAAAAGGAGGTATCGCCAATACAACATTCATATATCCATGACAATTAGTCATGGCGAGCATGAATGAGAATTCTATACTCATTCAGTCATTTTCACAAACACTTAGAATACACCATTTCAACATACATAATGTATGTTAGCAAATCATGTATTAAGGCGAATCCTTTCGCCAAATAAGTATTTTATCCACATATATTATATTCATATAGCAAATAATCATGGCAAACACATCTCCAAAATTTATACGTATACGGTATTTTCTAGAATACACTATTTCAACATGCATAGTGTATATTAGCAAAACATATATTAGGGCGAGTCCTTTCGCCAAATAAATATTTTATCCACATATAATATATTCATACAACAAATAATCATGGAAAATACATTTTCAAAATTTATACGTATACAGTACTTTCTACAAATACCTAGAGTATGTAAAATTCCATATTCTACGTCTTTAATCGAAACGGAAAATAGACAGCACTTTGTACATGTGTAATTGCATGCAGATCACGAATCTATCATTATCTAACATTGAAAGCGTTGAAAACCATAACCTATACACCTAAAGTCCTCACCTTTTTCCGTAGAATCGTAATGGAGTCGATAGGTTTGCTAAGCTTCCGTATTTAGCAGTTTGGCAACCTATAAAATGAAATAGGTTAGCTATTTCATAACCTACAACTATCAACACCCCAAATCAGATTAGGGTTATGGTTTCTTACCTAGAAACGGGGCTGGAATCACCGGGAACATGATGAGAATGGAGTGGTGGAGCATGGATAGCAGCAGAGAAGAAGGGCAGGAAGACTCTCCCACATCTCTCTCACTTTCTCTCTCTTTTCTCTCTTCTCTCTCTAGGGTTTTCTCTCAAATTCGTATGGCTGTGAGAGAGAGGATTCTAAGGTCCTTATATAGCCTAGAAACTCTCCAAAATAGACTTCAAGTCAAGGTATACTTAGGTTATAACCAAAGCGACCCAGTTTCAGCTCAACGGAGGACTTTTGGCGGCCCCTTTTTTATGTGCGGTTGGACTTAAGCTCACTAACACTGGATCTAGGTATGGCTAAGTTTTCGTTTTAGTGGGGATTCCAGATCGCAAATGGCGGACCAGTTTCAGTTCAACGGTCAGTGGATCTCGATCGGAGATTCCGAGTACATGGATATGTTTATGAAAATTTTCCTGATCCGAAGGTGTATTTGGGTCAGATTCTGATGGTCAGGTTGCTTAATACTAACCTGCAAGCAATAAGTCTCAGATTACTATTTGAGATATTTATTTTTAAAGAAAATCAAGTATTTTCACACTCCTCGCTCTGGACTCAAGCGACCAGCTGTGGGACACTGTCTGGATTTGATTTTCGAGATGGTTGTCAAGCCCAGTGAGGCGGTCCTTAACTTCATGTTATTCGGACTTCCGACGTGCGGTCCAGATCTGATACGGAGTTTCAGGATGCTCCCGAGAGCAGCCGGGTAATGAGATTGATCTGAGATTTTAGGGTAACCTAGCGTCAATGATTCTACAAGTTTTGGGTCTTGCAGATCGTATTTAAAGTGATTGAAACAGATTTTATGGATAATCTAGTTTAACACGTAGTTAACTTTGTCAAATTTCTAAAGGATTTAGTCCTGAGTGATTTCGGTCTGAGGTGGTACTTAGACCTTTATAGCAATGTTTAGTTTAAGTATTGTTCTTCATCACCTAAACTTTAAGATAGTGTCTAATGTGAAAGTATTTAGAAGGATTTAAAGAACGAGGTAGTGAAAGGTGAGATTTGTGAAGAAAATGGTTTGAAAAGAGATTTGAGGCTTTAATTGAGTGTTTGAGAAGTTAAACCGGTGTTAGGATTAACCTATCACCTAAGGACGTCTAATTCCAGGTTGGGAAAAATTCAGGCTGTTACACCTTAGCTTCCTGAATCTGCTGTATGAATAAGCGTAATTAAGTACTTAGCTAACACGACCATGCACCGCATTGCATGTGCTTTGGCGAGGAAGTTGCATGTTTAGGGAGTTTTTCATGCACGAACAGTTGACGGAGTTGCTTTTGAGGGAGCTTTGTGCGAGGGCATGCATCATTACTGCACACCATCCCTGCATTAATAAAAGTAGCTAGGAAGTGATTGTTGTATTGCTTTATCATTACTGCTAGATTGAATTAGTAACATGTTAACCCTTGCCTTATAATACCACTAAGTTGATCACTCACTCCCACTCTGGGACGGTGTTTTAAAACACTAACCAGACTTTGCTGTAGATGTAGGTGATGAAGGAGTCTATACAGCTGAAATAGTCTTCATGGATGAGGAGGAGGAATTCTCCTATGTTCAGCTATCAGGAGGGTCTATGTAGACCCCGTGCTGATTAGACAGGATTACAAGGATACATGGATTAGTTGGACATGTACATTTTGATATTTTGTAAAATTTGAAAAATATACATGATTATATTTAGCCCGGTATCATACTCATACTCTGGAGGTTGCAACACCCTTACATACTTATATATATGTGTTTCAGTCTTCCACTTGCTAAATTTTATTTATCTCTTGAGTATGATATGCTATTTTAGTATAATCCCACTCATGTCTAATGCATTGATATGAACAACATTTAAACATCATTATCTATGTTGCATAAGTGATGTACTGGATCTCGGGAGTTGAGCTTTGCTCGACTCTCGAAATCTGGGGTGTTACAAGCACAGGAAGTTGGGCGGGTTGAATGTCCAGCAAGACCTTATAGAAATTTCTGCATATAGCTGGATGTTGTGAAGATGTGAGGCCCACTAGATTGAGAGTGTTGTATATACACACACCATGCTTGTATTTTCTGAGAATATTGGCCCCCATTTGTGCCTTGGTAGGCCTGCCTTTGGCTAATTGTTTAAGGACCAAGACAGTCTAGATTTTTGGACGTCCAGTAGGCCCAGATGGATTGAACGTCCAGCCTTGAGCCCAGTTTTGTGTATGGGCTGCTTACTTATTATGCTGGACCTCATGGGTTGATATGTTACATGTAATTAGATCCTTGTTTCCCATCTATCTTGACCAGTCTTGGGCTGAATTGTAAGGCTCATCTTGGTGAATCTTGGATATGCCTTACCTATGTATTTGGGCATATGGGCTACCCATGAGGCTCATCATAATGCATGTATTCGTTGGCCATGATACTTGTGCCATGGTTTGCCCCATTTGAGCCCACGTTGATATATGTAGGCTTCGGGCCATTTCTTGAGGCCCATCATGTGGTATGAGGTGTTATGGATTACTGCCCATTTTCTTTTCATAGTTGTATCCGGGCCATAGGCCTTGTTTTAGCTATATTCCTTGTTGGGCCGGCTTCTAGGGAATAATGGTAGTTAAATGTCCACATTGTGAACCCCTCTAGGCCCTTTGACAGGCCCATTCTCATCTATTGGGCCCGTAGTATAGCTTACCTAGACTCTGTGGGCTACCCTAAACCGTTCGGCCCCCATTATTGGTTATACTTGTTCCATACCATGTATAATTGTCTAAGTACATAGACCCGACCTTACTAAGATGAGAGTACAACATCAATGCATGTTATGCTTATTCATCTTCATGTGCATCATATGTATGCTTAGTTGAGGAGTGATTGATTATGGTATATGCCATTGGGCAGTCTGTTTATGGGACTCCCTGAGTGATGGAGTTGCCCCACATGAACGCGCTGTATGCGCAGGACTAATGCATGGTTGATTGGTATGATTCATGCATATCGCATATCGCATTTGCATTGCACGAATTATTATTCGCCCTAGCATCATCAGGACCGTAGACTCCACAGGCACATCGTGGATGGCTAGATTTGGACACCGAAAATGCTTGATTCTAGCACTGTGGGCACGTAAGATGTCCTTGGGTGAAAGTCCCAGAACCTTTTTAGTACTAGGAGATGCTCCAACGTCTAGACCGAGTGGAAACATGAGCATCGGTGCCGAATACCATTAGGCTGCGTCTCCCACTATGTCGTGGTCAGTTGGAAGGAGGTGTGGTCTTATCCGCCTGAGTGAGGGGGCTGTAAACTAGGCTAGTTTGACCAGCTCGCAAATGGGTTTGCTATCGATGAGTTAGGTAGGTATTGGCAGACCACCTGCGGATAGTAAAGTCTCTTCCCCTCACTAGGCTGCGCTGCTAGGGAGGCGGTAGTCAGTGTGGAGTGTATTTGACCCCGGTGGCTTCCTAGAAAGGAACTGTACTGATATGTGGACTTGATATGAGGACTGACACAATTGCATTACTTATTGCATATGGCATTTGGCTATATAGGCCCCGCATCGCATAGCCATGGGATGGCTAATAACATTCATGCTTGGTATCGCATAGCCTTGGGATGGCTGATGGCATTCCTGCCTTGTATTGCATAGCCTTGGTATGACTGATGGCATTCCTGGCTTATATTGCATAGCCTTGTTATGGCTGATGGTATTCATGGTCTTGCCAGCATATTCTGCATACTCTGATATTGCATACTTGACACCTGTCCTGCACACACTTACAACACCCTCTAGGCTTTATATAAGCTTATGCACGGTTGATGCGTGCAAGTGATGCTGGCAGTAGCTGAGCAGGAGCAGGAGCGTACCGTGGGGTTTCTTTTGGAGTTTCATTATAGCCATTGTATCTTTCCCTTTATGCGCCTTGCATTGTAAAAGTTTTTATTCTTAGTAGACTTTGTGATGATGTTCCTGTGGTTATTATTTGTGGGTTATGATCTTGGTTATGCTGATTATGAAACAGATTTATGCTATAGAAATCCTCCTTGTAGGATCTTAGGATCGGAACCTAGTGTATAGGTGTCAGGAGTCGATAATGGAGTACTACGGAGGTTGTCGGCGCCGAATTCGGCGATCGGGAATTTTGTGAGCCCGGTTTCAGAGTTTAGGGCGTGACACCCATTAAAATCTATGAATCATACCCTCACAAATATCTCGACTGAGTACATCTTGAAAAGGTGGACTTGAGAAGCTGCTTCAATTTCATTCCCCTCATTAAGTAGTGGATGTGACTCCAATGACAAAAGCAAGAAATCACAATCCCGGTGTTATAATAGTTTACTTTGTAATTTATGAAATCGGTAACAATGGGTTGTGAAAGTGAAGAAGCATTTGAATGTGCTTCTAAGCATTTAGAATAGATGTTGCAAGATTTGAAAAAGACTTTGAAAGAAAAGGAGAATGAAAAAGAACCCTCATCACATGTTGAAAGCCTGATTAATGAAAAAGGTGTTCAAGCTTATCGGGTAAAATTCGAAGATAATGATGTGCAACAAAGAAGTGAAATCATTAAAATTTAAAAATAAGCTCATGAGAAAGCAATGGAAAGTTATTATATCAAAAGAAAAAGCGTTGAAATCATTGAAGTAAGAGAAAAAGCTCATGAAATTAAAAGAAAAGAGAATTGTTGTGATAGACATAGAATTAAGAGTAGCTTGGAGAAAGGAAAATCGAAGAGACATCGACAGAAAGAGCAGAGAGATACACCAAATCTAGTCCATCCCAATAGACAGACCACATTAATACGCTCTAATGTTCAATCTCCATTTGCTCAAGTAGCATTTTGATTACCCTTAGAGTAATAAAAATTTATTTTATATTGAAATTGAAATTTTTCGATGAACTTAATATTTACTTGTACATAATGTTACAGATACAATAACGTCAGGCCACTCCCCATGACCACATATTATATACCAAAAGCACATATTCAACCACAATTCTCTCCTTCTTTGTGTTAACCACAACTGTTTCCTTCTATGGATCAACCACATCCATATATCTAGCATGAAGTTGATTCAAATTTTCATATGCTTGATGTCACGCCTGTTCACACCCCAAGTATAGGGTTGTGATGTAGTAATAATCTCGGTAAGACCGAGGTCGAATCCACAGGGACTGAAACCTGTACGTAATCTAAAAATAACCAGAACTAGAACTAGAATAAGATGAAATCTAAATTAAGTGAGTATGAGGGAACAATGGTGAAATAGGAAACTAAAATTTGTAGAAATCAAATGTGAAAACTAGGGATTCAGAGGATCCACTTGTAGAGATCAGGGATATCTACGCTTGATTCACAAACTCAACTGGATTTCGAGTCTCATCTTCATCCAGTTGGAAGATATATCACTAAAGCACAATTTGAACTTCCTTCGATATACTTTTCAAAAGATAAGACAAATGTAAATTAGAATGGATTCCATCACCAAACCATGCCGATGAGACAAGATAAACAACAGAATTAAACCAATCCACAACCAATCTGAGAGATGTATGAATGTTAGGAAGGATTCTGTCATCGAACCATGCCCAGGAGACAATGGTGAATAATAGGGTTCCCAAATTCATAAACCCTAAAATGTTAAGAACATGCTCAAAACTATCGCAGATCTACTATAATTTAAGTCACAACAAACCATTAAAAACTGAGAGCATTCCTAATAATCAAACTAGAATCAACATCAATTCAGTCTAACATAAATCAAAACCGTAAAATCATTCCATCACACCACAAGCTTCACCTCTTAGCCCTAGCTAAGAGGTTTAGCTAATCAAGGACATGATTAGACTAAAATCTCGTAGGAAGAATTAATAACCAGCAAGGAATTGAGGAGAAAGAAAGAAACTCTTGATCTTTGGCCAGCCACATCTCTCTCTCTCTCTTTCTCTCTCTCTTTATGCTTCACACGTCCAGATCTGATCCCATGTCTAGATTCCAAGATGGCCTCCACGGCTGCACCGGGGATCTTCACATCTCCGGGATGAGGCCTCACGTCTCTACATTTCTCTCTTTTATATAACCTGCGTGAGGCGGTACTGGAGTCATGCGCAGTAAGAAGAATTTCGTGCGTAATGAGTTTACACAACAAAAACGTAACTGACTTGCATTTGTATGGATTTTGGGACAGTTGGCCGTCATCATCTTCCGTTTGGTCTTCATAGATGGGGACGGTCTCACCTTTTGGAGATCTTGGATAGTCCAGATGGACGGTCCGATCACTATCAAGAACGCTGAATGGTCCACAAGGACCGTCCGCAAGTTTGTTTGCGAAAGAGAGCCTGCGCAATGCATCTTGCACTGTTGAGTGGTGAGGCACAAGAGCAGTGTTGACGGAGAAATCCACTCCGTCCATTAGATGCGCCTTAAAATTTTGATAAAAAATGGATAGTTTTGGATTGCTTTTGATGCGGCCCACTAAAGTAGTCATGTTGTAATTGTTTTGGACGTTGCAGGACAGTCTATTTGTGGTTGCTGTGGCTAGCACGTGCACGTGCAGGGTTACACACGGTCAACATCGGTTTGACCTTTTTTTACCCCTCTACATGATGGACGGTTCCGATTGTTTATGTCAGCCATAATGATGCCCACAACCATTTGCAAGTGGGCATGTGTCTGCACGTCAGAAAATGGAAACTTCCATTTTTTTTGCTGGAAGTCGGGTCAGCGTACGCTGACCGACTTCCCTTGACTCAGTGTTTTGCCAGTGTACGTGTGCTGTGCACACGTTTATACAAGTGAGACCCACGGTGATGTGTTCTATTAAATCTACACCGACCATCTGCCTTCCCATCAAACTTAAAGGGTTGGGTCCAAAATTGAAGCATATCCGAATATCAGATGGGCCCTAAATTAGGATTTTAAGGGCTGATATGTCCATTGGGCCACTTTTACAAGGATCCAATGGTTAAAATTTTATGTGTACGGTTAATTTATTATCCTTAGGTCATATATGAAGTTTCGAGCCGAGCAGATGGTTGAAACCCTATGATCTTACATTTTGGACCAATTTCAGGCCACTTGAGCTTCAGTTTATCGATTTTCTCGTATCTCTAGTGTGTAAATCCGTCGATCTTGTTCCCTTGGAGTCCGTCCCTTGCCTTGGTGAATTCTGAGCGTCAATTCCATGCTTTCAACATCCTTTTTCAGTCCAAGCTCCTAAATTCACCCTGCAGCATAAACACGATTAAAATAGGCTGTTAAATAACATCATGTTCATAAATTCAGGTAATAACTAGGGTCTAATATGCAATATTCGACCCTCAACACAACTCCCAACCAACATTTTGCTAGTCCCGAGCAAATTATATGAAAAATACGTTGAGAACTTCAGGAGAATTTCTAAAAACTCGAATGATTTTTGAAAAACAATCCAGGTACTAGAATTCTAAGATTCATGAATGATGGGCATTACTTTCTCCTAGAATTGAGTGTACGACAGACTTCATTATCAAGTTCAAAATATTAATCCATCAATCAGAAAGAAAATTCTAAACATTGAGTTTCATGGGTGTATAGTGTAATCCCCGACTTATCATCATTAAGAAATCCAAACGTCAATTTCTATGATAACATTGACGATCAAAAGAGCATTCAGGACAACCTAAACCAGAACTTGCCTTACAGATCATCTTTTCATTCTTCCAATTTTTAATTTTTTTCATTAAAAGTAACTCCAAGGAGGAGAATCAAATCCTCACCTATAGGGAGCAAACCTATGGTGAAGACCGTACACCCAACCCTTTTCACATATCACCCATGGGGAATTAAATCTACACCTATAGGGAGCAAACCTATGGTGAAGATTATTCGCCCAACCCTTTCTAAAGGTATTTATTTATTTTACTGGGTATTTTCTTTTTCTTCAATTGATCATGACCGACAAATTTTCCAGGCTGGTTCCATACATGCTTGGTGATTGCCAAGTTAACCCTTCAATATCAACTGAAACCTTGATGTGTAAGCGAGATGTGACATGTGAAATCATGACTCAATCAATGTTTACAACTTCTAATTCTGGATTAATAATTCAAACTTAACTGTGAAATCTAATAGATAATTGAATCCTAGAGTCATAAATCCAACATTACATATCTTATAATTCTGAATCAAATATGACCATCAAAATCACTTTGAATTCACAAGAAAGTCCAGAAAATTTTGAAAATTTTTCACAAACATCGCTCAAGACCAAGAAAATGCTGATTAAGTAACCTTATCTCCTACCCCCAACCTAAAATCTACATTTTCCTCAATGTAAAAGATATGAGCATGTGATGCACATGGGACATTGAAAGTAAATGAGAAGTGATGAGAAGATAGTACCTGGATAACGAATCGAGAGAGACTTTTTCATGGAGATCACAACATGAAAACCGGTCAGCACGAGAGCGAAGACACGAAAGCAAACTATCCTAAAACAATGCAGGAAGCAAACTAACCTAATGGCATAAAACCGTCTATCCTAGAACAACATAAAGCAAACTACCATAGTCCTATGAAAGTAGGGAAAAACTACTCAATCATGCCACAAGGTTCCTCTTCCGGCCAATATCTTGATAAGTTTCTCAGTAAGTTCCTCAACGGGATCATCCAAAAGCCCTTTTTGCAATAGGCTTGGACACCCTGAAGCATGACTTTCCAGAGAAACTTATGTACCTCATAAGAAAATTTTTGTTGAATTGCTTGAGGTATCTAAAGTATATACGATTCACCTATGATAGAAAAAGTTTCAACGTTAGTATCCCATGGTGAATTAGAGACTACAAGTAAATAAAATTCAGAAAACTTCGTAAGAAGTGATGTAGTCTCAACACATTCCGAAGTATCAGACTTCGATTCCATTGTCAGCTCTTCCTCCTTTAATGGTAGACATTTAGGATCAGGGGAAGAAGGGGCTTTAGAATAAGGGATTTCTTGGTCAGTGATGACTACCGAGATGTTGTCTTGCAAGGCATCCACTTTGTCTTTTGACATGGGATCATTTGAATCTGTAAAGTGTGCTAAGCAAATACATTTCCAGTGTCCACACATACGACCATCCACATATACCCCTGTGGAGGCAAGGCCCTGATGAAGTAAGGGCAGAATCATCATGAAATGCGATGCCAATGCATGAGTCACGCATACAGATCATTCACTAGCTTCAGACACTCAATGGGCACAAGGGGAGAAACTCCATCCCTCTATGACCACCATACAATACAATCAATTCACACAGATGATGCATATGGGTCACAATGATGTAAGTGTGCTACCTGTAAAATATATTCCTCATTCCCAAGGAGGGACAAGGTCTAGATACATAGACAGGTACTCTAAGGAGAAGTGAAGTCTTCTAGTGGGAGCCCAATACTTTGGATGGCCCACAAGCTAAGAGAGTCATAAAGCCTCAAGGAGGAAACGGTCCTAACAAGGTCCAAGGTGGGCCTTCAACCACCTATGAGGACCCTATGGGCCTACCTTAGGGCCACTAAGAAGGACATCCAACCTCAACTGGGTCCCAAAAGGTAGCCCGCTATGCATATAAAGTAAAGTCTAAGACCAAAGCAATCCATAGCCTAGTGGGCCATACACTAAGCCCAATATATAGGCAACATGGTGGGCCCTGAAGCAAGGTTTAGGCCCAACCATAAAGATTATGGGTCCACTCATTGTGGTGGGCCTAATGGGCAGCCCATTATTCCAACATATGGCTGATCCTTATATTTAAAACAAGTAAGTTGGGCCTCACATCTCGGCCCAAGTATGGGTTTATTTTAATGGGCAAGCAAGGGCCCAACTACTTGAGTATTGGACCATAAAACCCATCACAATGGTATGATAATATAGACCCCAAGGGTCCAATGGGCCTATCAAAAGTTTTAAGACAACAGGTCTATGAAAACCCAACAATTAACTAAGAAGACTAGTCCAATACAAACCCAATTGGAATGGGCCTTAAATATGCACTAATTAAGCCCAAAAATCTAATTAAAATGGACAAGATATGTGTAAGAATGTCCCCAAATTTGGTGAAACATGCTCCCCCAAAACATCCATTTATGGGCAGTAACCATGGGCCTATTACTGAATTTCCAGCCCACTCACAATCTGGCATTTCTGAAAATTCAAAAATTAATTAAATTATATGTTTATTTTAGTTCCTGGTGACCCATATATGTTACAGGGGGGTCCACTAGATGAAGGGAGTGGATTTAACACATAAATCAAATGGGCCATATTCTTTGATCGCCCGACGTCGCCAAAGACCCCCACCAATGGGTCAAGGCATCCCATGGTGGGCAACCTTATGGGCATAGGTAATTGGCCCAAAACTCACCCAAATGGACCCCAAAAATGGAAACTAAAGAGGGATGTGGCTATGTCCCACATGGAGCAAGATTGGATGGAAGGTGAGACAATAAAACTCATCAAGGTAGGCCCACAAGGTGGCCTAGACGGCCAGCCAAGGCTGGACACCCCAGCCTAGGCGTTCCAGCCTGGCGGGCCACTCTAAGAAGAACCACGGTCGATATAGGGGCCCGATGGGCCTGGAAATTTGTAGGGTGGCACTTCCATGGGTGGGCCACACTTTCATAAAATTTCACAATTTTTGGATAACTAGAAGTATTTTAATCAATTTAAAGAAAACAGTCTGTCCAAAAAATTTGTTTGACCTGGACTTCCCAATGTGGTGGGCCGGTCCAGCCCTTGCCACAGTGTGCACAGGGGTCCGTTGGCCCCAAAAATTGGTAGGTGGGTCCTACCATGGGTGGACCACACCTTTACAAATCATAATTTTTGAATACTCAGAAATATTTTAATTAAATTCGGAATTACAATCTGTCCAGAAATTCTGTCAAGTGCAGAATTCTGGATAGATCATGATTGAGCACCCAATGGGGTGGGCCCTGGATGTCAAAAAATTAGGAAAATTAAATTTGAACCTTCTCTCATATATGTAGTATAAGGTAACGTCCACCAAAGTGGCCCATCTGATCAGAAACTATTTTATAATTTTACATTTCCAATTTACAACCTTGTTGGAATTACCGCAGAAAACTCAGCAAGTATCCATATTGGCCCACCCTTTTGGGGACCAAAATGAGGTCAATTGGGGCTGAAATTTGGCATTCTTATAGGTGGGATACTCATCTTCAAAAATCATATTTCACTTGGTATACAATTCCCCACCAAAATCCCCAAACCCTGGCCTCAAATTGGTCCAAAAATCTGTCCAAACAGATTTGGACAACATGTAATTGAAAGAATTAAAATATAAACATTATTTTCCATGGGATTTAACCCCAGGAATTTATGTGGTAGACCACCCCAGTGGGCCCCGCAAATATTAAGACCTTCCCCATCATCAAATTCCCCTTGCATGTGTCCTATTTCGGTGGATTTTGGGGTCACATGTCTAAGGATGGACCGATATGGGCATCCAAGCTCCATGGTTGGTTTGAATTTTTATTAGCCTACAAGGTGGGCCACACATGAAATATCAAAATTCTATCACAAGAAGAGGGGCTCCGCCACATTGAGGCCCTCCCCTTCATCAATCACACCATACATTCCTTCTATTCATATGTTATAAGAAATATTCACCACATGCATGTCTTAGATTCAAGATCAATGTTTGGGATGCCATCCCAACCATGATTCTAAGGTCTAGATGACCTATCATGCCATGGAATCCAAATAATCCTCCATGATGGGGGCCTATAGAGGGAAAACCCCATGCATGAGCATGCATGCATCAAATAGGCCATTTGGCCACAACTAAGGGATGATGTAGGATCTCCACTAATGATTGGTGGGTCCTACACTTCCCATTAAAAAAAAAGAGATCTAAGAACATGAAAATAGAAATCCCAAGTCGTAGGAGTACACCCACCTTAGATTGCTCAAAACTTGGACCTCCTAGCTCCTAGTGCACCAAGGGATCCATATCAATGAGTGAGATTGGATTTAGATGGTTAAATTTAGAGGATTAGAGGGGAAATGGGGCTGGAATAGGGTGGACGTCCCACCCCTCTTGCTTGGAGAAAATGGGAATGAGAAGGAGAGAAGAGACAGAGAGGAGTAGAGAGAATGAGAGAGAAAGAGAGAGAAACCTCTTTTATGATAAGTAATCATTTCTCCCTTGCCTTGGTTAGAGAAGAATGATGATTACAACAGGGAGATATAACCAAATTTATAGGGTAAGTAGGTTTTTTAGGCTTGTGGGCAGTGTTTAGAGGTAGGTGGTGTAGGAATAGGGCTTAGGTAGTGTGTGTGTGTAGTGTGCGTTGGAAATAGTGCCAAGAGATGGGACCTACCTAAAAATTTATGAACATCATCCCTAGGTGGGCCACATGACCATAATTAAGGGCCAAAAATGAAATGCACAAAAATTATGATCTACACGTCGAATGGATGTATAAGACGCGACATCGGAACCGCAACGGTGATGCGAACAAGATGGTACAGGTTTTAGCTCAATCCGAGTTGGGTCTACGTGACCGAACTTAAGGATGATCGCAAACACTATCCGATGGTCGCAGGTCATCAAAAATCGACTGGTAGGACCATGAGACCAAGATGAACACGATGCATACTCACACACACACATGCACACATGCGAAATCGGGTCAGGTTTCACACTTGATAATTTCAACTTTACTCAATTACTCTAGGTAATGAATAACATTTAAGGAAAGATGATATAGTTTAGTTTTGTAAAATGAAAATGTATGCATATGTATTTTATAAACTTAGGTATTTTAGTAATTAAAAAAGTAGTTGTTATTCAATTTGAACTTTGATTTGAATTATATCTTAATGAAATTAACTCAAAATTTATGAAATGTTGACTGTGTAGTATCCCGTTACATATGGTGCATTCCAACAGTTCATGGTAAGAGGCAGTAATTCAAAATTTGGAACAGGGGAATAACGACCTTTATTGAAATAGAATATGGTAAGGTTCATCCTATTTAATATTTTCTTAAACCGTTTTCAGATTTTTCTTAAAATATCTCAGCCCCTAAGTGTAATCACATACTCCATCCTCATCACACCCTTATGTGTAATCACATCACACTTCCTTATAATGCACAACAGATTGTCTAGTGTAAGCCGATCACACTCCACCATCCATATTACATCCTCAAGTTTAACCTCAACACACACTTCATCACCAATATGATATTGTCAAGTGTAATGGGACCACTCTAACTGAAAATCCCTTCGCATCCTAAAGTGGAACCAAGTTATACTCCCAATCAACCATATCGCACTCTCAATGGTAATCTCATCACATATTCTAACTTAGATATATACTACAACCACATCGCATTCTTAAGTGTAACCAACTCACATACACTTTCATTTTCATTACACTCCTAAATGTAAATGTATAATTATATGTTGCTTTCATTCATTTTTTTCAGGCATTGCTTTGAATTGGGAATGGTGTGTTGTTATGAATGGGATCTTCATGAGGGTGAAATTCATTTTGAATTATATGTTATAGGAGGGCAATTCAGTTATGGATGGGCTTATGCAGATAAGAAGTTCAAGTAACAACAACTCCTTCGTCATATGCCACGGGAGGGTAATTCAGTTATGCCAAGGATCATTGTTCAAGACAAAGGATGCTCAGATTTTGGCATGTTTAAAGAACTCTGAATGGCTATATATATATATATATATATGTTTATAACAAATGTACATTTTGTATTGTATACATGCCTTATATGATAGGTGGGGTCTTTTTTATTTTTGTGGGGCCTGTCCTAGTTCATGTACATTTTGTGCAGCTATAGGTGCATTATACGATACGCGAGGAAGGTGAACTCCATTTCTTTCTTTTTTTTTTTTTCTTGTTGGGCCCACTTGAATTAATGTACATTTTGTGTTGTTTAAGTGCATCATACGATAGGTGAGGCATGTTTCTTTTTTGTGGATTTTCAAGAATTCATGTATAGTAATTTTGAAAAATGATGAAATTACATATTGAAATTCCACTTATGGATGTAATGGAATGCCGTTTATATATTGAAACTTCACTTTTGAGATGCGATAACAATCAAGGAAGTTGAAGTCATGCAAGTTTGGAGATTGTTGGAGGCTCTTGAGGCTCTTCAATTTAGTTGGTGCTTACTTTTCATGATTTACAAATACAACATACTTGTATAATGAATATTACATCTCCAAGCTTAGGTGTTGAATTACATTTTTAGTCATCTTGATTGTTGGGTTTGATACTACCTGCCTTAATTAGTATTCGATAGGTCGGGACTGGTGCTGTTTTGGGATGTACAATATCCTACATAATTCAATTCAACATCCAAACATGACATTTTATTCACCAACTGACATGACATCTTATTTAACTACAATTTGTGACTTGAATCTATCTAGGTAACTATTACTTTTGCTTTATCACCTAAGATTTTTTTATTTTTATTTTTATGACTTTTTGCTTCTTTTTTTTTTTGCTATTTCTTTTGAGTGTTTTAAATGAATGAAGATTGAAAATTGAAAATAGAAAAATAAACTATAATCTTCACCAAAATAAACAACCATATCACATTTCTACGTGAAATCACTTCACACTCACACAACCATATCATATCCTCAACTGTAACCTCATCATATAGTCTATTAATCGTATCACATTCTCAAGTGGATCCACCACATCATACTATCACACAACCATATCATATCCTTAAGTGCAACCTCATCACATAGTCCATAAAGTGTTTCACATTCTTAAGCGGAACCACATCACACTATCACATAACCATATCATATGCATCCTCAAGTGCAACCTCATCATATAGTCCATCAATTGTATCATATTCTCAAGTGAAATCACATCACACTATCGTCTCAACCATGTCATCCTCAAGTTGCCACACTAAAAAATGCTGATTTGAGTGTGGCAATAAAGTTGACAATAAAATTTAAATAATATTATCTTTTAAATTTTAAATATGTAAAACAATACAGGTTTTAATCAAATAAAATAAACATTGGCCTGCACATGTATAGACCTTTTACCGGCACTTCCACATGCCTTTACCGACGGTTACACAAGCCTTTATTGGCGCTTATAAAAGTGTTGGTAAATATTACCTATAAGGGCATCCAACACAACCGCCGGTAAAAGTTTGGAACTAATAACTAGTTGAGATTGATGACTTGGATTATTAGAAGGCGTCCCAATGTAGGTAAGATAAATAGTTTTGTATTTTTTTATAGGGTTGAAAAATTTGCAAATATAAATGAAAGAAATGGCAGACACCATGTAAGAGAGTAGAATCTATATCAGAATAGGTATATGCATTTTTGGAAGTGATATAATTGATGGACTATGTGATGAGATTATACTTGAGGCGTTGATATAATATTGTCCCAGTATGATGGGGTTATACTTGGGAATGTGATACAGTTAATGGACCAAGTGATGAGGTTACCCTTAAGGATATGATGTGGTTGTGTGATAGTGTGAAGTGGTTGCAACATTAGCCATTTTCTGTACTGCATCTGGGTTCAAACATGAGAAGTTTATGCATGTCCAGCTTTTAACAATGCCATCATTAACCATTTTCTGTACACATATGCCAGTATAACAAAATTCAAGAGTCAGATAGCAATAGGAGGAAATATTCAAATGCTTTGACAACTACATGTGAAACATATTTCCTATGGCTTTGAGAATTTTAGTTTCCAATTGAGCCATTGAAAGTGCATATAGGCTTCCAAGGGAAAATGCTTACTAAAACAAGTTTGTAAATTACAATGCAAAGGTAATAGACAGTTTTAGGTTTCAAGTGGGATGAGCACTTTCATCTGGAAAGGCTTAATCAGTGATGGTGCCTTACAATCAATAACTCTAGTACAACCATAGCAACTCAAGCATGTTCATGGAATTAACATGAGAAGAATATGTTCCTATGGTCGTGATAACATTTTAAATGCCATAATATGCAAGTTGGACTTAAGGTACTTGAGCTAAAACAACCAACAAAATCATAAGCATGACAATGACTATTAGATAAATGCTTCAAATCAAATAATCAACTCAGGAGGTGGCAAAACACGGGCATCAACAGAAGCAAATTTGTCTTGAACTTGAATCCCAAACTCCTGCGCATACTCATCCATTTTGATTTGGAGATGAAGACTTGGGTTTCTTTTCACCATCCTCGTGGTGCATGTTGCAAAAATGTCAGGGAATTGGTATTGATTTGGTTTAACTATTTTTCCCAGAGTTGCATATTGTAAATGTTGGTGTCAAAACCTCGTTAATGAATGAATTGTGAACATTCACATGGGAAATTAGGATTTTATCAATTTTTAGGCTGGGTTGGGTTGGACTTGGCACAACCAATTTCTTTCATTCCCAACCACAGCTCATAGCAACCCCTATAAATCATCTAACAGTGGTAGATGGTTGTCATAGGTGATGATAAAAAGAAAAAAATTATAATTACATATGAAAAAGAAAGTGAAAAATAAAAAAGTTACAATTTCAAGAATGGGACTAAGAAATTAATAGAACCTGTGTCAGACAAAATATTAGAGCCTTCCTGTATTGTTAGTGATGAGATTACCTTTTCTTTTGTGATTTGTGTAGATCCGTATAACTTTTGAAGTTATTGATTATTGGGACCAATAAGTGCATGTGAATCCTAAGGTATTGCATGGACTTTTCTTATACTTATGGTACTTATGGTACTTGCAGCAGCATCACACCACCAAAGGAGAGGACCCAAGTGGTGGATGGTTAGGATTTACTAATATACAAGGTTTTAACAGCAACCTCATCCATAAGCTCATGAAATTAACTATTGAGATCATTTAAACATAGGCCCCAGTTTCACAAACTCAGAGCCCAAAGGGACTGCCAAACTCTCAGGCCAAGGATGATACTGTCACACAACCATATCATAAGTGCAACCTAATCATATAATTCATCAACCGTATCATATTCTCAAGTGTAACCACATCGTACTATCACACAACCGTATTATATTCTCAAGTGCAACCTTATCACATAGTCCATTAACCGTATGACATTCTCAAGTGGAACCACTTCACACTGTCATATAACCATATCATATCCTCAAGTGCAACCTAATCACATAGTTCATCAACCATATCATATTCTCAAGTGTAACCTCATCGCACTATCACACTACCATATCACATCCTCAAGTACAACCTCATCATGTAGTCCATCAACCATATCACATTCTCAAGCAAAACTACTTCACACTATCATACAACCAATCATATCTGCAAGTGTAACTTCATCATATGGTTCATTAGCTGTATCACATTCCCAAGAGTAACCACATCACACTGTCATACTCATATAATATTCTCAAATGTAATCTCATCACATAGTCCATTAACTGTTTCACATTCTCAAGTGTAACCTCATCACATTACACACTACCATATCACATGCTCAAGTACAATCTCATCACATAACACTACAGGAAAAATGACCTTCACCAGTGGTTAAAAATGCTGGTAAAAGTTAAAAAAAAACCGCCGGTAAAAGTTATTATGGTAGCTAGACAAAAGTAAAAAAATGGAGCATCGTTAAATCTTTTGTTGGTGGCTTGCAACCTTTTCTAGTGCTTCTACTGGTCCCTGACAAATCTTGAAAAAGTGCCAACAAATCCTTAAAAAAACACATAAATTAAAAAAAGAGGCAGTAAATCCCTAAAAAATGTCTTTTAAAGTATGCTGAAGCACCGTATGGACTTACCGAATCACCACATTTGGCTTGATGAATAACCTGTAAAATTCTCCTGACCAAAACATCGATATATGTGCTCATCATTGGTTTAAAAAAATTATTTTATTTTGTCATTTATATTTGATTTAAACCAATATCTTCTATGATTATGGATTAAAATATATATAGCTACGGATTATATTTGTAGCTAAAAGAAGGTCGAACTTACCAATGGCTACGGCTTGTAGATAATTGGCTACGGTTAATAGCCATATCTACTGCATTTAAAAAAAATTATAATAATGCATGGTGTCTCTTACCAATACATTCCTTGATAAAAATTATAATAATGGTCTCGTGTCTGAATTTTAAATCTATATATGATTGGTGGGTACCACAAAAACAGCGGGCCTCACCTATCATATCTTCTAAACTCATTCATAAAAAGATAAAAGAAGAAAAAAGACCTAAGCCATACATTTTATATTGCATGGGAACATCCTCAGCAACTCTAATCCCCTTCTTCACAAATCCCATGCTCCAGCTGACAAAACAAACCACAACCCATCTCCACAACGAAACATCTAATCAAATCGGACATAACGTCTCAGAAAAATCTGTACAAAGACCCGAGTACCACCTCAGGCAGAAATCACTCAGGACCAAATCCTTTAGAAATTAGACAAAATTAACTAAGTGCTAAACTGGTTTACCTGTGAAATTAGCACTAATCACTTTAAATACGAACTGTAAGACTCAAAACCTGCAGAATCATCGATGCTACATTACCCTATAATCTAAGATCAATCTCATTACCATGTTGCTCTCGGGAGAACATTGAAACTTCGTATCGGACCTGGACCACACATCGAAAGTCTGATTAGTACGAAAGTATATAATTAAGACCGCCTTGCTGGACTTGACCACCACCTCGGAAATTAAGTCCAGGTAGTGTCCCAAAGCTATGCTTGAGCCCGGAGTGAAGTGTGTGAGAAACGTGGATATCTTAGAAATAAAAATCTAAATTTAAGTAATCTGAGACTTGTCGCTTGTGGGCTGAATATAAGGATTTAGACCGTCAGAATCTGACCCAAATACATCCTCGGATCAGGAGAAATTTTCTATACATGGTAGTGTACTTGTGGCCCTGATTGAGTTTCGGTAACCGTTGAACGGAAACTGATCTACCGCGGTCGATTTGTAAATCCGATTGAACTGAAAACTTAACTCAACCTAGATCCATGGTCAGGGAGCTTAAGTTCGACCGCACATAGAAGGGAGGCCTCCAGAAGTGCTCCGTTGGATCGGAATAAGCCTTTTTTGGTTATAACCTAAGTATACCTTGGCCCTGGGGCCATTCCATCAGTTCTGGGCCTATATAAGGGCCTTAAACCCTCTCTCATTCACTCCATACGAATTTAGAAGAAAACCCTAGGAGAGAAAAGAGAGTAAAGAGAGAGAAAGTGAGAGAGAAGTTGGTGAAGATTCCTGAGATTCTTCCTTGCTAATCCACCTGCTGAAACGCCACTCTCGTGTGGTTCTTCTGGTGTTTTTAATGCCGTGCTTGGGTAAGGAATCCTAACCCTAATCCGTTCTAGGGTTTCAATTAGTTAAAGTGATGAAATAGCTAACCTATTTCATGAAGTAGGTTGCCGTTGGGCCATAGACGGAGCGTGAGTGACGAACTGAGTTCAATATGCGTTTACCGGTGTAAGGTGCGGACTATAAACGTATATGTTATGGTTTTCAAGGTTTTCAATGTCGGTTAATGATTTATAACTAACGTGGGTGCTATTTCACATGCAAAATGCATAGTCTGTTTCACCTTACAATTATATATGAACTATGTGGAATATAGTGTATTCTATGTATATGTTGAGATGTTTGAATACATATGGAATTTGAATTTACACCTAACATGATTATCTGTCATGGATATATGCTTGTTATATATGCGACAACTCCTTAGCGAAAGGATTTGCCCTAAATCGGGTCACGGCCAATATACGTTTTATATGTTAAAGTGTGTAGCCCAAGTGTTTGTGAAAATGATTAAATGAATACGGAACCCGAATTCATGCATGCCATGATTATCCGCCATGGATATATGTGTGTGGTATACGGGGAAACTCCCTAGTGAAAGGATTTGGCCTAATACATGTGTAATCAACATACATTATGTATGGAGATGTATGTAGTCTAAGTGTTTGTAGAAATGTCTGAATGAGCTAGTTGTTACTAAGAAGTACTTTGTATGAGGGTTGAGATATAAATCTCGGTTACCTTAATTATGTGTATGATTTCCTCCATGAACGTTACATTATGATGTTTATTTTATTTATGGAACGAATGTGTGAGAAATCATGTTTGTGTTGCACGTTACAACATGCTCTTATGATTGTACGAATTGAATTGTCTGTTCATTACTATTTTAACTGTCTCATATGATTTACCTATTGTAATTGGATGTGTTTGAGACTATTACATAGTCCAAGCAATCGGTAACAGGCTTTGATTTGGTGGCTGAGATTGTGTTACCACTAAGGACGTGTTTGCTGAATACGGGTCGTACTTCGATCGACGGCAGTGGTTAGGCCACATGGAGTGCTTACGCACTTCATGTCGATCGACTCGAGATGCGCTCGTGCTAGTCGAGCTCATCAAATAACCCAATTGACCCAATGTATGTTCACCATGTATGGACACTACTGCTTGAACCTAAGGTACTAAACTCACCAGTGAAAACCCTGTTAACCTTGGTACCTCGATCCGCTAAGACTCATGAGCCAGACATGGTGGTATGGGACACCGTGATCGAGCTGTCGGCTTACGTCGGGGTGATGAGCCCTCCCGTAGTGATCAATGAGCAACCCAGACTCGTGAGCCAAATACGGTGGTATGAGACACTGTATTCGAGCTATCGGCCTACACTGATCAGGCGACGAGCCCTTTATAGTGACCTCAAGCATACTCTGAGTTTACGTGGAGGCGACGAACCTTTCCGTAGCAACTAGAGTATAAACTAGGCTTGCACTGATCAGACGACGAGCCCTTTGCAGTGACCTAGAACCGTAACATCGTATGAAATTTACTAGGACTAATGACCCTAGAATGGATCATTGTTTGAGAAATGAAATAAGGGAGGTACCTTAGTCTCCTAATCCTACTGTATGAATAAACCTAAGTAAGAACCCGGCTAATCACATACATACACCGCATTGCATGTGTTTTGGCGTGGAAGAGCACTTTCGGGTGGTTACCATGCGTGCCGTAAGATGAAGATGCTGAGGGAGTGTAGGCGAGGGCATGCATCATTCTTACATATCATTTCGCATTAATCAAGAGTATTTAGGACATGATTGTTTTACTGCTTTATCATTACTGCTTGATTGAATTGATAACATGTTAACTTTTGCTTTATTGTTCCACTGAGTTGATCACTCACTCCCATGTTACGGGACGGTGTTTTAAACACTAACCAGACTGTCTTGATTACAGATGGCGACGTGACTCCTGAGGCAGAGCCTGACTTTTGTGATGACGAGGAGGCATTCTCGTACATGCAGTATTCAGGCGGGTTCATGTGAGTCGTTCTGATCGACGAGGCTTCAGGGCTTATACATCGTAGAGGACCATCACATTTTTGACATTTTGTATTTTGAATCGATACTTGTAATATTTCACCTGGGATGTGTTTATACTCTGGAGACATACTACAACTTATATGTTCATTATTTATCTATGATAGTCTTCCGCTTGCATGATTCAATTGTCTCTAGAGTATGATATACTGATTTAGCTTAATCTCACTCATGTTTAATGCACTAACATGGTTAACATTTAATCATCATTATCTATGTTGCATAAGTGATGTGTTGAAACTCGGGAGTCGGGCCTATGCTCGACCCCCGATTTTCAGGGCGTTACAGGATTGCAGCAAAACCAGCTATCCAAACAGACCATAACCCATCCCCTCAACAAAAAAACATCAACAATCAAATGAATCCTAACAATTTGATGTCCAACTCATACCTGCTGACAATAGAATTAGCATTCTGTTAGGCTCCAACAGCCATGCCCTCAGCTGGGACTGCAGAGAAGTACCGGAAGGAAGAAGCCAGGCCCTCCTGGTGCATAGGTAGAAAAGCAGATGTTGAAAATAGTCATCTGCAGCAAAACTCATAAAATTCCTTTAGAGTTTGAAACTCTTTTGTTTTTTGTGCAGCCCATTAACTGATCTGGTAAATCCTCATAGGAAAGCTTCTTCTTCTTCTTCTTCTTCTTCTTCTTCTCTCTCTCTCTCTCTCTCTCCCTCTCTTTAAAGACATCACACTTACCAATCTAGTCCAGATCTTCAGAAATATGAGCCCTAGTGCCCAATCCTGATACAGGAGGAAAATTGGGCTTTCGTCCACAGGCACTTGCATTGGCACAATCACCAACAACTCGAACAACAAACCAATCAGCACTGGGATGTTAAATATCTGAAATATGGACATGATCGCAATTAAACATCATGTAACAAGCAAAATTGCTATAGTAGAGACATTTTAGCCAAAGTAAAGTTACTTATCCATATTGACAACAGTACGGAACTCTTAAGAATAATTGTACACCACTTCCAGATTTAGGTTGCCAGATCTGCCGCTCTCCGAGTTTTAACATATTCAATTAAATACCTTGCCCCGGCTATGACGGTCAAGATATTGTAGCATCCAATATTGAAGGCATATAGATGTTAGGAAAGAAGTGAAGAACCATATTAGTTTCTCATAACTTTGAAAATGCAACTTAAAAGTCTTTAGTTTACATCTTCACCTACCATTACACTGTATGTCGTGAGTTATTGGGAAGCAAGGAATGACACTGAGCAAAGCACGCCCAAGTGAGATGGGTACAACTATCAAGGCTGAGTTGAAGAGAAGCAAATTCATCCATTCCAGCACCAGCAAAAGCACAATATGGGTACAAAACCATATATTTTGTTTGGTTTGCCATCTTGAGCCCATCTAGAGAGTGTAGTTAAATATCAGGAGTAATAGACTCTTAGGCATGAAACAACATATAGCAATGGCAGAAAATCAATCACAAGCACACTGCCCATAAAGTGACCATCTATTCTAGTCCATTAAATGGATGCATGGAAGGACAACATCTCAAATCCCAAACCTTGAAGAGGAATAGAGTAGTTTTGTTTCAAATACACAAGCCAACTATTTCATAAAATTACACTTTTAGATATAGATTAAGGCTAATTCAAAATATTTAGAAACACTTATTGAATGATGATACTTCACCTAAGATCTATCCAACCTACTCTATGGGGCACCAAGCCAAAATCATAACCACTCAATCAATGGCCCAAAAATTAACGTCCAGATAAGCTGTTAGAGAAATTGTAGGATAGTCAAAAGTACTCAACCCAACTATTGAAGCCAATCATGGATTGTTCCGGTCAAGAATCACATTTCTCTAACATCCTAAACATCTGATTTATGGCCTTAAAATGAACGGTTATAACAAGAAGACAATAACTAATTAGATGTATAGGATAAGCTAGTCAATCATATTTTTCAGTGGTTCATGAAAAGTGGGTTGGACTGTACGGATAGTCCAGATAAATGTTTTAGATGATACGCAAATAAGGCAGGATCTCTCCAGTGGCAGTGAATATCATAACTTCCATTTTGCATGAGTATGTACATGCGACAGTATTATTCAACAATCTAAACCACTCATCTTACTAGCTCATTGTGGAATGTGTATGGACAACACCACAAAAGTTTTTTAGATTGGAATATCCTATTCATCCATTATTTGGCCTGTTCTCCTTGAATAACGACTATTGGTGTATCATTTTTCTCAACCACACATTTGCAAGCAACAACAGAGGTTTATCTATGGTGGGGGCACAATGGTGGGGACAAGGAACCATGGGCTATTACTAATAGAGAAGTTTCCTTCCATATCACTTTCTATATACACAGGTGTGCATGAGTGCTAGTAACCTTAATTCAGTTTCAACTTCCTATCTCAAGGTTCTACTCTCCAATACACCCCACCCCCCCCCCCCCCCAAAAAAAAAAATAATAATAATAATAATAATAATAATAAAATAGAGAGAAATAGAGAAGCTATTCAATTGCATGAACCATATAATCATGCCATTTGTAATTTCTTTCAGAATTTCTTATAATTTCATTTTCTTCCAAATAGACTATTTCTCTCTTATAGCCATCTGTAGTGGATCCCCTCTTATAACCATTTGTAATGGATCAAACACCAAATCTTACAGCCTAGGCATCTGTTCAAAAGTAAAATCTAAAAGAAATGATAGTTGAATCATAATTGTTATTATCAGCCCCTCATAAAAAGAAAACTACCTACATTAACATGTTTTCTCATGACTTCCCAACACTGAAACACCACAACTCCAATCTTTACTCAACAAAATTAGTAAGGTCAATTTGATTGAAGTGCTAGGATGACGATGCCAAAGAACATTTTACCCTTTCTAGGAAACCATGAATTTGTTAAAAACACAAGAAGAGGCATCAAGTATGACATGAATGCACAAAATAATCATATCAACTAAGGGGTAAACATTGGCACAAAGTAATCATATCAACAACAAAACTAGATCATGAGAAGTAGTTTTCCTATATCTTCCACAGAATGCACATCTCACCTCTCAACGACATTAGTTTTTTTCAAGATCTTCAAAAAGTTAACGTAAAGAAAAGCGTGTTGGATGGTTTGCGTAAGCGACTTCCGATCCTCGAATGCATTTCAAAAGAAAAATTAGTTCTATTGGCACGAAAAGTAATTGGTTTTAACTATTAAAGATAGATAAATAAATATAGTGTATGCTTAGCATATACTGAAATGAGATCAACTCATTTTTAGTGTCTACCAAACAGGGCTAAAACTAATTAAAGAACAAGCCTTACCCAAAAAAAAAATGAGGATGACAAGTCTCCGATCCAAGTCTAGGTGCACGTAAAGAATGAATGCAAGCTCATACCATATTTCCGCTACTTCGAATGAGAACATGATGATACCATCTTCACTGTTCCTATGCTCATTCCACTCAATTCTCCTTCTGGGTTACATCTAAACATGATCATTTGAAATCAAGATTGTATGCATTCAAAATCAAGATTTCTTGGTAGACACATAGAAAAAGAACAATCACAATGTAATGATGAGTTCTTAAGAGATGTTTATGGTAAAATGATTAACTGATCATAACCACAAGTTCATGTGCAACATTTGAGAGACACATGTGCTAGTGTAGCATAGTAGCAATGCAAGGACAGAAAATTGAATCATTGCATGAAAACGATGGTTTCATGAAAATCAAACATACCACTATAAATGGAATCCATTGGAATCCATTTCTCAATTAGTACATTGGGAAATAATGATAAAGAATTACTTTCTTCTCCCACAGATCCTGCTTGTCAAACAGGCCCTAAGGAAATTATGATTAGGTGTTCTAATTTTCCTTTTCTTTTTTCAAATGCTAACAAAAAGAGACGAACCCTTAGCAAACAGTCTACCAAATAGGGCTAAAATTAAACAAAGAACAAGCCTTACAAAGCTTGTTTATGCAGTCCACAAGTAAAGCCAAAATAAGTTTCTCTTAAGGTTACCATGCAAAAAAATTAGATGAGCAACATACTTACCGAAACTGTTCCAGAAAAAAATTAGATGAACAACATACTTATTGAAACTGTTCCAGAAAGAAAATCAGATGAACAATACCAAAATTGTTCCAGAAAAAAAAAATCAGATGAACAACATACTTACCAAAACTGCTCGAATCAGATGAACCATTGATAGCTGATTATTTGGAGCCCCGCCATTCAATTCACAATCGGCCACATCAGCAGGGCCCTTTCGTGCCACAGCAACCTATGTAGCTCTCAAAACTACTTGATCCCATCCTTAAATGATTTAATATGCAACATTAAAAAGGTTGAGAGCTACATAAGTAGTAGAGAGCTACACTTATCTTTTCTCGAAATTCATTGTTGACGGGGGATTTATTCCTTTAATGAAACTGAATTGGCTACAACAATTAAAGGACTATTGATGATTAGTTCTCCCTCAGTGTACGTTTTAATTTTCCTAATTACAGTACTGCACCTAGAAAGAAATTGAGAAGGGAAAATATATAGTTGAATGTGAACACTGGTGTTGAGAAAGAAGTTGTTTGAAAGGCAACAAGCCTTTGTCCGAAGGTGAATTTGAAAAGGCAGAGCTATATGTCCTAGAGGGGGGGGGGGGGTGAATAGGACTATGCCAAATTTAAAATAACAATGGATTTTAAATAAATTAAACACAGATAACAATAGACAATACCACAATACTGAATTTAAAGACAACCTCAAATGAACAAGTATTGAGAGGTTGATACAGATGTTTTTCTAAGGACAACCTTATACCATAAAAACCAAGGGTTTATGGCAGCACAACCTTATTAGAATGGTTTGTGTATCAAAAACTCAAATTGATTTAGAGGAATAAAGAAATAAATAATAATAAAAGAAATCTAAGCTATTACAACATTCCCACACATCCACATAAGGATTACAACATTCTCCACAAATGTAAAAAGGAAAATTACAACCATCCACAAAAAGAAATAAACATTTAAACCACAAGACAAGAAATTATAGTTGTTCGCTTATGTGTACACCAATTGTTTAGAAAAATAGCCACACAACTACTCTACTCCTAATATCCTCACATAGTGGATATTAGCGTTCACTATGAAAATAGGTTTTTCCAGGTTCACCTAAAACCCTCACAATTGTTTCTTTCAAGTGGGCTTACACAATTCAAAAACCCCACACTCTGAGTTTTCTAGATCACCTCAGACAAACCAAAATAGAGAGATTTTTTTGGCACAATCTCAATAAAATCAAAATACAGAAATTTACAATAATGTAAAATATCTGGATATTCTCTTTTTGATGTAGCCCAGAAGAACCAAATCGGAGTAGAAGTTCAACGTAGAAGTTCAATGTCCAAACTCACTTATGAAATGGTTCTAGGTTCTAAATTGATTTTAGATTTAAAGCACCTTGGGCTAGCTTAATTTGATTTTGATTCCAAGAAATGGGAATACTTCAATCCCTCTTTAAAATATAATTGGAATGCAGAATACAAATCAAATACAAAGAAATCTAATAAAAGAGAATATTAAATGAGCATAATATAGCTTAAAAAGATCACTAACTTATCTCTCAAGTGGCGTATTGATTTAGCTTGAATTGAATGAAAAACTCTGAAATTCGTACTTTATTTATAAGTGAAGAAATAACGTTCACGACTGGTCCTAAGGACAATACGACTGGTTGTAGGACCAACAGATTTTTAAAATTTTTAGCGCGATCGGATAAAGTCATTCCACGACTGGTCGTAAGCCCTTCACGACCAGTCATGTGGTCTCTATCATGACTGGTCGTGTGGAGCCTGATTTAGTCGCTAGACTTTGAGTCGTGACTGCAGGACTGGTCGAGAACGAGTTGTGCACTGTTCACACGACCGGTCAAGCAATCTCCAGGATTGGTCGTGGCTTAACAAAAAATTCCAAAAATTTATAACAAACTTAGGACTGGTTGAGAAATTTCTTGGACTGGTCGAGTCAGTGCTAGGACTAGTCAAACAGAGTCCAAGACTAGTCGAGAAATAGTCTATTCACTTATAAATGATCTAATTGAATTATGTATTCAAAATGACCTACCCTAAGGTCAATATATGGTCATTCATACCTTATTCATAATGTATGAACATTAAAACTTCTTTTCCTTCAGTAGATAGTCGTTCTTTGAAGTTCGTGAAGCTTGAACTTGAGTCTCTTGAAGATTGAAATTGACTAACGTTAAAGCTTAAACTTGAGTATCAAAATCTAGGAACGTTGTCTTGACTTTGTACGAAGCTTTAAAAATCTTGAACTCTTGAAGCTTGAAAGCTTGAATTCACAATTGATGTTATACATGAACATGAACAAGTAATCTTGCCTTCGAAGCTTTTGAACTAAAGACCCTTGTCCTTGAGAGATGCACATACTTCATTATGTAGATGAGCTACACAAGACACAGATTCCAAAAGAGGTTTTAGCACTACATGAAAAGGCCAAGCTATATGTCTTAGAGGGAGGGGGGGGGGGGGGGGGGTGAATAGGACTATGCCAAATTAAAAATGATAATAGCGGAATTTAAACAATTAAAGGAAAAATAGCGCTTTAAACAATCCACAATACTGAAATGTAAAGCAATATTAAAATTCTAGATGTTTTAAGGACAACCTTGCATTATAAAAACCAAGGGTTTATGGCAAGGACAACCTTACTAGAATAATCTAAGAACCAATAACTCAAACCGAAGAAGAAAAAAATAGCAAGAATTGAAATCTATACTATTACAACATTCCCCACAATACTTGAAATGAAAATATTACAACATTCACATCCACAAATACATCCCACAATATTGAATGGTAAAAGATATAAAAATAAATCACACATCCATAAAACACAAAGAATTATAGTGGTTTGCCTGTGTGTACACCAACTGTTAAACAACAGCCATGCAGCTTGCTACTCCACTCCAATATCCTCACATAGTGGATATTAGCGTTCGCTATGAAAATAGGTTTTTCTCAAGTTCACCTAAAACCCTCACAATTATGTCTTTTTAGTGGGCTTACACAATTCAAAAACCCCACACTCTGAGTTTTCTAGCTCTCCTTAGATAACTAAAAAGAATGAGATTTTTCTGGCTTAATCTCAAAAGAAACCAAGACAATGGAAATTACAATAATGTAAAATACTTGGATTTTTCCTTTTATTGCAGCCCAGAAGAACCAAGTTGGAGTAAAAATTTGAATGTAGAAGTTCAATGTCCACACTCACTTTGAAATGGTTCTAGGTTCTAATTGATTTTAAATTAAATCAAGTTGGGCTAGCTCTATTTGATTTTGATTCCAAGAAGTGGAATATCACAATTCCTCTTTCAAATTAGATTGGAATGTAGAAACAAAATCAAATATAAAAAGCTAATAAAAAGAGAATATTAAATATGCACAATCTAGCTAAAGAAGTTTACAAACTTATCTCTCAGAGTGATGCCTTAATTTTACTTGAATTGGATATCAAACTCTGAAAATCGTCCTCTATTTATAGTTGTAGAAATCACATCTACGACTAGTCGTAGGACAAACTGATTTTTGAAATTTTGAGCGTGATCGGATAAAACCGTTCCATGACTGGTCGTAAGCACTTCACGACCGGTCATGAGGCCTTCATGACTGGTCGTGACCTACCCACGACTGGTCGTGAGGAGCTAGGAATAATTGCTGGAGTTTGAGTCGAAGCTGCAGGACAGGTCATGAACTGTTCACATGACCGGTCGAGCAGTCTCCAGGACTGGTAGTGGTGCAACCAAAAAATTCTAAAAATTTACAACTTATTACTGGACGTGAAATTTCTTAGACTGGTCGAGCCAGTGCTAGGACTAGTCGAACAGAGTCCAGGACTAGTCGTAGAACAGTCCAAACACTCATAAAGTAATTTAATTTGAATTATGTATTCAAAATGACTTACCCTAAGGTCAATCTAAGGTCTTCCATACCTTGGACATGATGTATGAACATTGAACCTTCTTTTCTTCAGATGATAGACGTTCTTTGAAGTTCATGAAGCTTGAGATCTCGACACATGATGAAACGTATACTTGAGATTTTTAGAAGCTTAATTTCGTAGTACTTGAGTTGTACTTCACCTTGAGTCTTGAGTATGAATAGTTGACTTGTCTTTCAATGTCGTTATAAAACAATGAACTTTGAAGCTTAAAGAATTGAGCAATGTACTTGATCTTGCATTTCTTGAAGGAGATCTTTGTTCTTAACTTGAAGCATTGTCAATCTCCCCCTTTATACATCTTAGTTCTTGAAGTAAATCTCTGTTCTTATGCATGTGATGTATTGCCTTGAACATATATATCAATGTGCTACACAAGACACAAATTGTGGTTTTGGCACAACAAAATTTGACAATCAAAGGAGCGAATAACCATTGCACTTACACAACAAAATTTGACAATTATAAGAGCTAGAAACCTTAGCACTTACAACCCTCCCTTTGTCACATTTGTGACAAAATACACTCCATAATAACATAAACAATATATGCACAAAGAATCATGCACCAGTTATAAAAAGAAACCAGTTATAACCTGGTTAAAGAATCATGCACCAGTTATCAATTTACATCAATTCCATCAACAATCAACTTAACTCCCCTTCACCAAAATAGAATCATTCACAAGCAATTCATCCATAATCCATAATCCATATATAATTCACATGTCATATACCAATATACCACAATCACCATATATTAAGCATGCCAAAATTCTCCCCTTTTTGTCACAATATGACAAAGGAATTAAAAAATAGAAGTGGAAGTAGATAAAGAATGAAGAATAAGAAGAGTTTTGAGGAATAAATGATCAAGATAGACAATCTATAAGCAAGTCATGTTCAAACATATATAACTAAGTTTAACCAAGTACTACCAAGATAAGCCAAGTTCAGCCAAGTACTACCTCAAAAGAGAATAAATCTAAGTATCATTAAAGTTGTTACAAACTAAGATTAGAAAATACTAATCAGATCCTGCAGAGGGAGTAGGAATAGATGGATCAATTTGATGTAAACCCTTATTAATGTGCCTCATATATTTATGTATATAAGAAAATTGAGAATCCTAGGTTATACGAATCTGAGCCACCAGTTCCTCAAGAGTATGCAACCTCTCAGCAAAATCAGAAAGCTAATAATCAGGGTCAGCCTCATAATCTGATTCGATCTCATCAAAGATATTGTCCAAGTTAATGTCATCTGGAGGTAAATCGCCAGCTTCTTCTTTATTTGTGGCAGCATTTCCACCAGCACCTACATTGACTTGGCCTGTGGCCAACCTTAAATTCATCTTGTTTATATTTAAGTTGTTGAAGATTAGGTGTTGAATAGAAGCCTCTCCAATAGGCATAACCACTAACATATGGATGGCCAACACAGTCATAAGATATGAAAAAGGGATATCACTGTGTCTAAGATGGAGATGAAATTGTATGATGGAATGACAGATTAAAAAAGGAAGACATACAAATGAACCAGAGATGATGGAATGCAGAATTCGAACCATGAAAGAGGTGAGTTCGGTTTTGTTACCAGAACGTGGATAAAGATTTGAAATAAATATCCTGTGAAGGACCCTGTATCTGGGTAACAAATACTTTGAAGTAAGCGCATTCCCATTTTGACTCCATTACGCATCTATATTGCATAATGCTCTAGTAATCATACATTTTTCTGATTCAGATAGTTTAGCTACTAGACTGCTAATTGGAATACCTTCATCATTGACAGGTATGTCCATTAGGCTAAAAATTAGATGTCGATCTACTTCAAATGGACCTTCTCTAGTTGCTATAATAAAAGTTAAATTTTCAGTTGAAAAATTAGAGATACATGCATACATAGCTTGCGCAATAGATCGGTATGCCGGCCCACCCCAATGTAGAATGTTAGCCCATCCCATAGATTGGAGAAGAGGAAGGATTTCAAATGGAGCAATATGTTCAACATGAACATATCGTTCAACTATAACATTGCGCAACCTTAAATCCCGCACATAGGAGAGATCATCTTCGGGTGACCGAAGGTGGTGCCTTATGATACGAGTCGATCTAGATGTTGAAGGACCATGAGAACTTTTCTTTTTACCTATAGCATCCATTTGTAACTAAGAAATTAAGGAATCAAGAGATTGTAAAAGATGTAGAGTGGGTTTTCTCAAAATTAGATTTTGGAGAAACCCCAAAAACTTCAATGATATAAGAAATAAATCACTCCAAAGATGAAAAAGAAGTGAAATGAACTTAAATCTACATGTAAAATAGAAATAAAGCACTAACCTTGAAGAACTAGGGAGATGGGTTTTACCGGTCGAGCTAGGACCCGTTGGAGAATAAACCCAAATGAGGAGAAAAGAGTTTTTCCCCTAAATAAACATCAAACCCACAATACACAACTAGTCGAGGACATTCTCAACCGGTCATGCCACAACTGGTCGAGAATGTACTCGACTGGCCGTGCACAACCAAAAATATGCATTTTTTTTAAATTTAAAATTTTAAATAAATAAAATAACAAATATATACAATATAATACAGAAATGCATGAATAATCAATTCAAATTCCACATACCAAGCTCAAATTTTAATTTAGAAAAACTGCTTTTATTGACCGATTTTGTGAAAATGTTAGCAAGTTGAGTCTCGCTCGGAATGTATTCTAAAGTAACTGTCTTTTCTTCCACTAACTCATGAATATAGTGATATCTACTGTCAATGTGCTTAGTTCGTGAATGCTGGATTGGATTTTTAGATATATTAATTGCACTGGAATTATCACAATATAAAATCATAGTCCTGTGCAATTCCGTAATCGCTTAACATTCTTTTCATCCATACAAGCTGAGTGCATGCATTACCTGCTGCGATGTATTCAGCGTCAGCGGTAGAGAGCGATACAGAACTTTATTTCTTACTTTACCAAGAAACTAAACAGTTCCCAACATAGAAACAACCACCACTGGTTGATTTCCTGTCATCAACGTTATCAGCCCAATCAGCATCAGTGTAACCAGCTAATTGAACACTAGTATCATGTGGATACCAAAGGCCCAGATTAGCTGAACTTGCGATATATCGCAGAATCCGCTTAACAATAGTTAAATGTAACTCTTTAGGGTAAGATCAATATCTAGCGCAAATCCCTATGCTAAATGCAATATCAGGTCTACTTGTAGTTAAATAAAGAAAACTTCCAATCATACTGCGATATAGTTTAGGATCAACATTCTTACCTAGAGAGTCATTTGAGAGTTTTAAAGTAGTACTCATAGGAGTATCAAAATTTTTACCATTTTCAAATCTGAACTTTTTAACTAGGTTTAGAGCATATTTGGCTTGAGAAATAAAGAAACCATCAGGTTGCTGTTTTACTTATAACCCTAGGAAATAATTCAATTCCCCAACCATGCTCATTTCGAACTTAGATTTCATAAGATCTGTAAACTCAACAGTCATGTAGCACAGGTAGATCCATAAATAATATCATCAACATAAATTTGTACTATTAAAATGTGATCATTATGTTTCTTTACAAACAGAGTCTTATCAACACTTTCCATTATAAAGTTATAACTTAGTAAAAACTTAGTCAATTTTTCATACCATGCCCTGAGAGCTTGTTTTAAACCGTAAAGAGCCTTTTTTAGGTGATAGACATGATCAGTATTCTTAGGGTTTTCAAAACCCGTTGGTTGTTCAACATATACTTCTTCATGTAAATCACCATTTAAAAAAGCACTCTTTACATCCATTTGATAAATTTTGAACTTTATAAAGCAAGTAATGGATATAAATAGTCTGATTAATTCAAGACGAGCTACTGGGGCAAAGGTTTCATTATAATCGATGCCTTCAATTTGAGTGTACCCTTGTACAACCAGTCTAGCCTTGTTTCGAATTATATTACCAAGTTCATCAGACTTATTTTTTAAAAATCTACTTAGTTCTGATAATATGTTTATCTTTTGGTCTGGGAACTAAGCACTAAATATCATTTCTAATAAATTGATTAAGCTCTTCTTGCATCGCAACTATCCAGTTTTCGTGAGTAAGAGCTTCTTTTACATTAGCCTGGGATGTAAAGCACATGTAGTTACACACATCTTCTAGTGGTCTATGAGCACGTACACCAGTGAGAGGTTTTCTAAGAATTTGATTAGTTGGATGGTCTTTAACAGTTCTCAGTTCAGAGTTATTTTGACTTGATGAAGAATCTAGTTTATCAATTAGAAGTACTGCATTATTATCTGAACTTGAGACAGGTGTATTCAAGTGATTGTCAATAACCACATTAATTATTTCTTGAATTACACCGGTCCTCTTATTAAAAACCTGATATGCTCGACTATTCAGAGCATACCCTAAAAATATCCCTTCATCACTTTTGGTGTCAAACTTACCCAGATTTTCTCGATCACGTAAAGTGTAGCACTTGCTGACAAAAACTCAAAAGTATTTGACAGTAGGCTTCTTATCAAACCACATTTCATAAGCCGTTTTATTGTTTGATTTTCTAGTATAAACATGGTTAATTATATAACATACAATATTTACGGCTTCGGCCCAAAGATTTTTAGGGAGCTTCATACTGTTTAACATTACATTTGCCATTTCTTGAAGCACTCTATTTTTTCTTTCTACTATACCATTTTGTTGTGGTGTTTTGGGTGCATAGAATTCATGAGATATTCTTTAATCACAATAAAACTTCTTAAAACCGCTATTTTCAAATTCTGATCCATGATCACTACAGATCTTATAGACTTGAGTCTCTTTTTCAGTTTGGATACATCTAAGTACCATTTTAACTTCATCGAGAATTTCTGATTTGTCTTTTAAGAAGACTACTCAAGTATATCTGGTAAAGTCATCAACGATTACCAAAATATACTTTTTGCCACCTCGACTCTCCATTCTAGTTGGTCCAATAAAATCCATATGTAGGAGTTCGAGCGGTTTATATGTGGCATTGGAGTCCACCTTTTTGTGAGAACTCCTAGTTTGCTTGCCAATCTGGTGTTTACCACATATTTTATCTATTTTTTATATTTTGGGTAGGTCTCTTACTAACTTTCTTTTGCTCCATCTATACAAGTTACAGTAGTGTACACGTCCAAGGCGTTTATGCCATAACTCGGTCTCATCGGTATGGACCATGTAGCACGATAGATTAGATAAGCTAGAATCACTTACAATATAGTAGTTTTTAGAAGTTCTACAACTAGTTAGTATTACAGAACCATTTTTATTTAAAATTTCATACCCGAGGTTAGAAAATTTTACGCTACAGTTTTTATCGCATATTTGAGAAATGCTTAATAAGTTATGTTTTAAACCTTCTACATATAAAACATTCTCAAATAAAGGGAGGTTAGAAAGTTGAATCGTACCTTGGCCAATAATCATGTAGTTACTACCATCACCAAATGTGAATGAACCGTCAGTCATGTCTTTAAGAATGGTGAACAGACCTTTATCACCAGTCATGTGCCAGGAGGATCCACTCTCTAAGTACCACTTTGAATGACTTGAAGCTTTGAAAGCCGTGTGGGCAACCAAGCAACCTTAGGAACTCATTTCATTACAAATTTGGGTTTAGGAGTATAGTTGGTATTCTTGTGTTTGTAGTTGATATAAGACCAACCCATTAAGTTAGATTTTAAGAGCTCCTTAAGTAAATCAACAATTTTCTAAGTAAAAGGATTACGATTCTAATTTTTATAGTTGATATGGTTGCTTTTAGGTTTTAAGGATTGAAAAGTTTTAGCATTTTTAGAATAATTTTGATTTGAACTTTTCCCTTTTGAGTTTAAAGACTCTCCTTTCACAAACTTAGGAGTATTCTTATGTTTGGGAGGAATATTTTTATCGTAGCCCAAACTGGATCTGTCGCCACATTTTTTGGATCCGAATATTAGTTTTTCTAACTTAGGATCACCTTGGGCATACCTCCATGTATCCTTTAAACTAAAAAGTGAAGAGACTTCAAGTTTTAGTTTTTCATTTTCAGATTTTAGATTTTCAATAAGGGAGGTTTTGAAATCTAAATTGCATTTAGTCTTTTCAAAACAATCTGAAATGTGAGATTTTTCTAAAACAAGAGTATCAAAATTTTCTTTAAGTTTCAAAATCTTTTCTTTCTGAAGTTTTAATTTAACTGCAATTTTACAACTTTCCTTGTATAGGGCATTGTAAGCATCTTGAAGATCTTTTCATTTTCATGATCACTATTCAGGTTTTCTTCACTAGTTGAATCATCATTATCTGAAAATGTGAACTTGGCTAGAGTCATAAGGGCTTTGACTTCATTATCCGACTCGGTTTTAGAATCTTCTGACTGAAAAGAGGCTTCAGAGAAGGAAGAGTCATCCTAAGTAGCCAACATACCATTCTTTTTGAGTTTGTCCTTTTTAAGACACTTGTTTGCTAAATACCCATATTCATGGTAGTTGTAACATTGGATATCTTTTAAAGATTTCCAAGTTTTAGATTTAGATCTTTTCTTATCATTAGATTTTTGAAATTCAATCCTCTTTTTACTTTTGAAAATTTTATAAAACTTTTTAGCGAAAAGGGCCATATCATCTTCAGAATTTTCTAAATCAGAATTACTACAATTTTCTTAAAAAAAACATTTAGAAGATTTAAGGGTGATGGATTTACCTTTATGACCTTTTAAAGTTAACTCATAGGTCTGTAATGACCCAACTAATTCTTCTACCCTCATATTGTCCGTATCACGAAGTTCCTGGATCGCAGTCACCGTTGAATTGAACCGTTCAGGTAGTGAGCATAGTATCTTTGCACAGACTTTACTTTCTGGGATTTTATCACTGAGACCCCACATAGAGTTGACAATGTCATTCAATCTAGTATAAAAGTCCATGAAAGTTTCACTTTCCTCCACATATATTTCCTCAAATTTGGTTGTGAGGATTTGGACTTTAGATTTCTTGACAATCGAAGTTCCCTCATGTGCCATTTCTAAAATATCCCAGGCTTGCTTTACAGTATCACAGGATATAATTCTTTTGAATTCATCCGGTGATAGTGTGCAAGTGATAGCATTTAGTGCTTTTGCATTGGCACTACTCTCACTTTTTTGAAGTGTGGTCCAAGAGAAGTAAGGTGTAACTCTCGTAGTTTTGGATCCATCGATGCCAGTTACTTTAGTGGTAAGGGGTCCAATCAGTCACTGTGACTTGCTACATGCTCTCATCAATGGATTTTAAGAAAATCCTCATTCTGGCTTTCCAATAGGCATAGTTGGAGGCATCAAATGGTGGAGGCCTAGTGACTGAAAGACTATCAAAATTTGATACCTTACAAAGCTCAGATCGATTAGCTCAGGAAATTAACAATAAAGACGAGCTATTAGGCTCTGATACCACTTGCAAAGGCTGAGCTATATGTCCTAGAGAGAGGGGGGGAGGGGGGGTTAGGGAGGGTGAATAGGACTATGCCAAATTTAAAAATAATAGCGGAATTGAAATAAATTAAACACATATAACAATATACAATTTCATAATGCCAAATTTAAAGACAACCTCAAATGAGCAAGTATTGAGAGGTTGATACAGATGTTGTTCTAAGGACAACCTTACACAGTAAAAACCAAGGGTTTATGGCAGGACAACCTTACTAGAACGGTTTGTGTATCAAAACCTCAAACTGATTCATAGGAATAAAGAAATAAATAGCAAGAAACAAAATCTAAGCTATTACAACATTCACACACATCCACATAAGGATTACAACATTCTCCACAAATGTAAAAAGGGAAATTACAACCATCTATAAAAAGAAATAAATAATCAAATCATAAGACAAGAAATTATAGTGGTTCACTTGTGTGTACACCAACTATTTAGAAAAACAACCACACAACTACTACACTCCTTATATCCTCACATAGTGGATATTAGCATTCACTATGAAAATAGGTTTTTCCAGGTTCACCTGAAACCCTCACAATTGTGTCTTTCAAGTGGGCTTACACAATTCAAAAACCCCACACTCTGAGTTTTCTGGATGACTTCAGATAAACCAAAATGGAGAGATTTTTCTGGCACAATCTCAATGAAACCAAAATACAGAAATTTATAATAATGTAAAATACCTGGATATTCTCTTTTTGATGCAGCCCGGAAGAACCATATTAGAGTAAAAGTTCAACGTAGAAGTTCAATGTCCAAACTCACTTATGAAATGGTTCTAGGTTCTAAATTGATTTTAGATTTAAAGCACCTTGGGCTAGCTTGATTTGATTTTGATTATAAGAAATGGGAATACTTCAATCCCTCTTTAAAATATAATTGGAATGCAGAATATAAAATCAAATACAAAGAAATATAATAAAAGAGAATATTAAATGATCACAATATAGATTAAAAAGATTACTAACTTATCTCTCGGAGTGGCGCATTGATTTAGCTTGAATTGAATGAAAAACTCTGAAATTCGTGGTCTATTTATTAGTGAATAAATCACGTTCATGACTGGTCCTGAGGACACTACGACTAGTCGTAGGACTAACGAAATTTTAAAATTATGAGCGCGATTGGATAAAGCAGTTCCACGACTAGTCGTAAGCCCTTCACGACCGGTCGTGTGGTCTCCACGACTAGTCGTGACCTATCCAGGATTGGTCATGTGGAGCCTAATTTAGTCGCTAGACTTTGACTCGTGATTGCAGGACTGGTCGAGCATGAGTCGTGCACTGTTCACACGACTAATCGAGTAGTCTCTTAGACTGGTCGTGGCTTAATAAAAAATTCTAAAAATTTGTAACAAACTTAGGACTGGTCGAGGAATTTCTTAGATTGGTCAAGCCAGTGCTAGGAATAGTTGAGAAATAGTCTATTTAGTTATAAAATGATCTAATTGAATTATGTATTCAAAATGACCTACCCTAAGGTCAATCTAAAGTCATTCATACCTTATTCATAATGTATGAACATTGAAACTTCTTTTCCTTCGGTAGATAGTCATTCTTTGAAGTTCGTGAAGCTTGAGATATTGTCATAGGATGAAGCTTGAACTTGAGTCTCTTGAAGCTTGAAATTGACTAACGTTGAAGCTTGAACTTGAGTATCAAAATCTAAGAACATTGTCTTAACTTTGTACGAAGCTTTGAAAATCTTGAACTCTTGAAGCTTGAAAGCTTGAATTCATAATTGATGTTGTACATGAACATGAACAAGTAATCTTGCCTTTGAAGCTTTTGAACTAAAGACCCTTGTCCTTGGGAGATGCACAGACTTCATTATGTAGATGAGCTACACATGGCACAAATTCTAAGAGAGGTTTTGGCACTACAAAATTTGACAATTATAGGAGCTAGAAACCTTAGCACTTACAGAATTCACACTTGTTTTTATATCTATTCGCTCTCTACTACTATACTTTTTGTGATAGTGCTTCTTATCCAAATAACTTACAATCCAAACACCCCTTAAGTGTACCAATCATGCATGATCTAGACAAAAATGCCCTTGAAATCATAGATGGGTCATCCGGCCTGACAAAATATGACATTAAACCAGGCCCAATTTTTAAGTGGGCTCAAATTTTGGGCCTAAACTAGCAGTGGGAGTCAACTTTAGGATTATATATTGTTTTTTTCATGTGACGTTGACAGTTATAGCTGTTTGGATTGGTCGACAATAAAATTGAGAAATTAAAACGCAAGAGGAGTAAGATATCAATTCGTTGATATCAATCTACTTATTTTAAAATTATATATGAAGAAAATTCAATGAATAAATATCAGAATATAAAAGAAGTCTAAAAATTTAAAATTCCAACAAAATATCGACAGAAAATTATGAAAGAAAATCTTACAAATTCCATCATAACCCAGACAAGGAAAAGCTTGTCAGAATAATCAAGGATCTTTGAAATTTAAATAATCCTTTCAAGTTCGCTGTAAATTCTAACTACCCAAAGAAATATATTTGAAAAAAAAAAGTCGGCTATCAAAAAAAAAAAAAAAACACTAAATTTTAAGGCTACCCAGAACAAAATTCAGTGGAAAAAAGAAGAAGAGAGAGATCATAAAATCTCCATAATTTTCTACAAATGCATATAAAGAAATTCCAACCGCCACCCTCCACCCCCCATAAAGAATCTGGAATTCCCTTCAATTTCTAGAAATTGAAATTCCCAAAATAACTCAAAAGTTTTGAAAGAACCAGTTACCTGCAATTTAGAAGGGTTATGGAGAAGAGAAAAATCAGAAGAAGAATAAAAAATGTCTTGAAATTGAATGGAACTCGCGATTTCATTAAAAAATGTCTTGAATGGAACTCGCGATTTCATTAAAAAATTGAATGGAACTCGCGAATAAAAAATGTCTTGAAATCAATAACCTCCATAGCAGGACAAAGTAATAAATTCTTGGAGAATTCAAGCGAAGACAGAAAATCAACAAACAATGGAAATTTAACAAAACCCAGTACAATAATTCAGTTGGAAAAAGGTAAAAGATTACAAAACCTCGTCAAATATTCAAAATGGAAATTAAAAAAAAAAACACGAAATCCTGTAATTTCATGAAGACATAGAAATAAGATCCCAGGAATCTAAATTTAAAGGAAAGCACAACTAAAATAAATGAAATTCAAATACCAACCACGTAAATCTTCTGCAATTTCTATAACTCTCGCCTTTAGCCAGAAAGGAAAACAACCCAATAGAAGAGAGAGAGAGAGAGAGAGAGAGAGAGAGAGAGAGAGAGAGAGAGAGGAGATGAGACTCTCCCCCTTTTCTTCTTTTTATTTCCCTCCCTTCCCGTATTCTTTTTCTAGTTTTTTTACTTTGTTTTTTTTTTTTTTTGTATAATGGCTTAGAGTCCGAAGTTTTCTTTTAGTTTTTTTTTTATTATAAATTTTTAAAAGTGAGTGGCGACGTGGACCAATGAGGATTAGGCAATTAGGGAATCCCTGTTTACCAAATAACAGAGGATCCAGACTCCCCAGTTGAATGTTAGGCCCAATTCAAACGAAACAATTTATAATTCTGCCTTATGTGTGAAAAGATTTCTTTAATACAGGTTAAAAAAATAAAATAAAATAATCTTGTAACACCCTAAAAATCGGGGGTCGAGTATAACTCAACTCCCGAGTTCCAACACATCACTTATGCAACATAATTAATGATGATTAAATGTTGTCTGTGTTAGAGCAATAAACATGAGTGAGATTATACCAAAACAGTAATTCATACTCCAAATCATTTGTATAAAAGCAAGCGGAAGACTGAACTGTATATATATGTATGTAAAGAAACAAAAATCATTTCTTTCTCCAGAGTATGAATCTATCCGAGTCACCATATACATATGTCTATTTTATGAACAAAATGTCAAAAATAAACTAAGGAGTGATCCCTGCAAATCTCGTCAATCCGGCAGCTTAGTCGAAGCCGCCAGAGTACTGCATATATGAGAACTCCTCCTAGTCCTCATCATAATCAGGCTCCACCTCCTGAGTAGTCGGCTCACCTAAACCTGAGACAGAGTCTGGTTGGTGTGCGCAACACTGTCCCGTAACGTGGGAGTGAGTAGCTAACTCAGTGGAACAATAAAATATAGGTTAACATGTTATCAATACAGTCAAGCAGTAATGATAAAGCAGTAAAATCAAACACTCCTAACTACTCTTATTAATGTAAGTATGGATGCAGGTATGATGGATGCCCTCACCACACCCTCCCTCATGCGACACCATCTTACGTTCGCGGCATGCTTTCATCCCTTAGTGCTCCACATCTTCCAAGCACATGCAATGCATGATGAGCATGATTACCGAGTTTTTATTAGTCCATTTCAAACAGCAGGATTGGGAAACTAAGGTACCTCCCTTGTATCATTCCCAAACATGATCCATTCTAGGGTTATCAGTCCTAGTTAATATCAGACGATGGTGTGTTTTCTAGGTTACTGCAAAGGCTGTCAGGGCTGTTACGCACAAAGGTTACACCACTCCCCCATCACCCCTTTAACGATTCATCATTATACAGAAACAGGCCTAGTTTATACTCTATATACCGCGGCATAACTTAAGGTTCACCGCAATTTCAGAGTATGCTCGAGGTCACTACAAAGGGCTGCCAGGGCTATTGCTCGCATTCGTTGCACCACTCCCCCATCACCTTATCAATGTAGGCCGACAACATGAATATAGTGTCCCATACCACCATAATCGGCTCACGAGTCTGGTTGCTCACTGGTCACTATGGGGAGGCACGTGGCCCCAGCATAGGCCGATAGCTCGACCACGGTGTCCCATACCACCATGCCCGGCTTATAAGTCTTAGCGGATCAAGGTACCATGGTTAAAGGGATTTCACTGGTAAGTTTGGTACACTAGGTTCAAGCAGTAGTGACCAAACATGGTGAACATACATTAGACATATCGGGTTTCTTGACGAGCCTGACTAGCTCGAGCGCACAATCAATTGGATGACATGAAGTGCATAAGCACTTCGCGTGGCCTAACCACTGTCGCCAACTGACGTACGACTCGGATTCGTTAGACACATCTTACGTGGCGACATGAATCTCAGCCACGATCTCCAATCTGGTACCGATTGTCTGGACTATAGACAGAGTCCCAAACTCAATCAATTCTCATCCATAGCATGTGAAGTAAAGCATGTTAAACAAAGTAATTCAAGCATGCTAGTAGGCATGTTATAAGGCATGTTATAAAGCATGATATAAAGCATGTTGTAAAGCACTACATCAATAGGAATAAAAACACATATATTGCAAGTAAGCGGTTTAAGTAAACAACCTCATGGAGGTAATCATACATGTCTCTAGGGTAGTTGAGAATCCCATCTCAACACCCTCCTAAGGCATCAACATTCAAACACTTGCTCACACAAGCATTTTCACAAACACTTAACATACACTATTTCAACATACTTAGTGTATGTTAACAAACATGTATCAGGGCGAATCCTTTCGTGTAACATCTCGAATTTTTCCCAACCTGGGATTAGATGTCCTTAGGTGATGGGTCGATCCTAACACCTTATTAACTTGTCAGAACTGAATCCCACAGTCTAAAATCGCTCCTTAACCCATTTCCTTCACAAATCCCACCCTTCACTACCTTGTTCTTTCAATTTTTCAAAGCACTTTCACCCTAGACACTATCTTAAACTAGCTCAGTAGTATAAATTGGATCACTTTATACACAAACTATAAAGGCCTAGGTACCACCTCAGACAGAAATCTTATAGGACTAAATCCTTTAGAAATGAGACAAAGTAACTACGTGCTAAATTAGATTAGCTACGAAATCCACTAGAATCACTTTAAATACGATCTGCAAGACCCAAAACTTGTAGAATCATTGACGCTAGGTTACCCTAAAATCTAGGATCAATCTCATTACCCGGCTGCTCTCGGGAGCATCTCGAAACTCCGTATCAGATCTGGACCGCATGTCGGAAGTTCGATTAACACGAAGTTAAGGACTTAGGACCGCCTCGCTGGGCTTGACAACCATCTCGGAAATCAAATCCAAACAGTGTTCCACGGCTGTTTGCTTAAGTCCGGAGCGAGAGAGTGTGAAAACACTTGTTTCTTTACAAAATAAATATCTTAAATAGTAATCTGGCATCTCTCATTTGCGGATCAGTTTTAAGCAACCAGACCGTCAGAATCAGACCAAATTACACCCTCGGATCAGGAAAAATTTCATACACATTTACATGTACTCGGCATCTCCGATCAAGATGCGCTGACCATTGAACTGAAACTGGTCCGCCACGCATGACTGGAATCCCGACCGAAACGAAAACTTGATAGAACATAGATCTAGCGTTAGTGAGCTTAAGTCCGACCTTTGGCTTAAGGAGGCCCGCCAGAAGTCCTCCGTTGAGCTGAAAAAGTCCCGCTTTGGTTATAACCTAAGTATACTTTGAACAGGAGTCTATTTTGGTGAGTTTTTAGGCTATATAAGGACTTTAAACCCTCTCTCATTGCAGCCATCCGAATTTGAGAAGAACCCTAGAGAGAGATAGAGAAAAGAGAGAGAAAGTGTGGGAGATGTGGGAGGAACTCCCCTCTTGTTCCCTCCCGCTATTCGGGCTCCACCGCCTGATTCTCATCGCGTTCCCGGCGATTCTGGCGTCGTTTCTAGGTAAGAAACCCTAATCCTAATCTTTTTTAGGGTTATATAGGTTGTAGGTTATGAAATAGCTAACCTGTTTCGTTCTCTAGGTTGCCAAACTCCCGTATACGGAAGCTTAGCGAACCTATCGACTCCGTTACGATTCTACGATAAAAGGTGCGGACTTTAGGTGTATAGGTTATGGTTTTCAACGCTTTCAATGTCAGATAATGATAGATTCATGATCTGCATGCAATTGTACATGTACAAAGTGCTTTCCGTTTTCTGTTTCGATTAAAGTTGTAGAATATGAAATTTTACATATTCTAGGTATTCGTAGAAAATACCGTATACGTATTTTTTTTGGAAATGTGTTTGACATGTTTATTTGTTGTATGGATATACGATATATGGATAAAATACTTATTTGGTGAAAGGATTCGCCTAAATACATGTTTTACTAATATACACTATGTATGTAGAAATACTGTATTGTAAGGAGTGCCGTATACATGTATATTTTGGAAATGTGTTGGCCATGATTGTTTGTCGTATGATTATATAATATATGAATAAATTACTTATTTGGCGAAAGAAATCTCCGTAATACATGTTTGCTTGTACACACTATGTATGTTGAAAATGTGTATTCTAGAAAATACCGTGTATGTATAAATTTTGGAGATGTAATTGTCATGATTAATTGCGGTATGAATATGATATACACAGATAAAATACTCGCTTGGCGAAAGGATAGCCATAATACATATTTTCCTAACATACGTCATGTATGTTGAAATAGTGTACTCTACGTGTTTGTGAAAATGCTTGTGAGAGTAAGTGCTTAGGTGTTAGGGCCTTAGGTAGGTGCTGAGATGGGGTTCTCAACTACCTTAGAGTCACGTATGATACCCTCCACGTGGTTGTTTACTCTAACCACTCACTCATGAAATATATGTGTTTGTATCCCTATTTGTATAGTGCTCTATAACATGCTTTTTAACATGCTTTGTAACTTGTTTCATAACATGCTTTATAATATGCTTTATGACATGCTTGCTAGTGTGCTTGAATTACTTTGTTTATCATGCTTTACTTCACATGTTATGGTTGAGAATTGATTGAGCTTGGGACTATGTCCATAGTCCAGACATCCGGTACCAGACTTGGAATCGTGGTTGAGATTCATCTCGCCACACATGATGTGTTTGGCGAACCCGTGTCATACTTCGGTTGGCGATAGTGGTTGGCCACACGAAGTGCTTTTGCGCTTCATATCACTCAACTTGTTGTGCGCTCGAGCTAGCGGAGCACGTCAAGTAACCCGTGTGTCTTATGTATGTTCACCATGTTCGGTCGCTAATGCTTGAACCTAGGGTACCAAACTTACCAGTGAGAATTTCGTTAACCATGGTACCTCGATCCGCTAAGACTCATGAGCCGGGCATGATGGTATGGGACACCGTGGTCGAGCTGTCGGCATACGCTGGGGCCACATGCCTCCCCGTAGTGACCAGTGAGCAACCAAACTCGTGAGCCGATTATGGTGATATGGGACACTATATTCATGCTGTCGGCCTACATTGATAAGGTGATGGGGGAGAGGTTGAACCTTTGTGCGTTACCACAGCGTCGCCTCTCTCAGCATGACCTAGAAAACACACCATCGTCTGATATTAACTAGGACTGACGACCCTAGAATGGATCATGTTTGGAAATGATACAAGGGAGGTACCTTAGTTTCTCAATCCTGCTGTTTGAAATGGACTAACTAAAAACTCGGTAATCATGCTCATCATGCATTGCATGTGCTTGGAAGATGTGGAGCACTGTGGGATGAAAGTATGCCGTGAGCGTGAGATGGTGTCGCATGAGGGAGTATGTCGGTGAGGGCATACATCATGTCATCCATACTTGCATTAATAAGAGTAGTTAGGAGTGTTTGATTGTACTGCTTTATCATTACTGCTTGACTGAGTCGATAACATGTTAACCCATGCTTTATTATTCCACTGAGTTAGCTACTCACTCCCACGTTATGGGACGGTGTTTCGAACACCCACCAGACATTGTCTGATTTCAGATGGCGACGCTACTTCTGGGGCGGAGCCGGACCTTTGCAATGACTACGATGCTTGCTTGTATTGGTTGTCATCTGACGGCTTCCTGTGAGTCGTGTCCTGATCGACGGGGCTTTCTGGGATATTGACTAGAGGACCTTACACATTTGGTATATTTTAGGATTGTACTTGTAATTATTTAACCTGGTAATGTTATCACACTCGAGACTCATCATAGTTTATATATTTTATCTATCTATCACGGTCTTTCCGCTTGTAAATTTAACTGTCTCTGGAGTATGATATGTTGTTTTGGCTTAATCTCACTCATGTTCACTACTCTAATATAGTCAACATTCAATCATCATTCATTTTGTTGCATAAGTGATGTTCTAGAACTCAAGAGTTGAGTTACTACTCGACCCTCGATTTTTGAGATGTTACAGATGGTATCAGAGCATGATTTGGATTAAACTAGACCTGGGTTATGGTCACACGACGCACTCTGACACACTCTGACTTAGGAGGGAGCAACGGAATGTAGAAACAGTCTTAGGCATCCCTGTTCCGTCCAACGGCTAGTTCGCTGAAAATGAACGCCGAAATCGAGTCTGTATTCAACCATGGTCACACGGGTCGACCTTAAAATATTCCTACATTGTCTATAGATAATTCTAGATTACAATCCACCTCACCCCAACCATTGAAAATCAGTAATAAGAGTGATGACGATAACTACTCCGAATCCCCGGAGCTTCTCTGGACTCCTCACAGAGACTTCTCGAGTCTACGAGAAAAGAAAGCAGAAAGTTAAAAAAAAAAAAAAATTCTAATAAATTTGAAATTGATTAATGAATAATTAAAAATGAGTTCACAACCCTTTAAATAGGAATACCAAGTAATGAGAAAGAAATCAGAAATAAACTACAACTAAAACTCCTAGAATTCGCGACTTACTATATGAGGTTGTGATGTCTACTAGTGTGCAAGGTACTCAGCCAAAAATAATAAGTGTCCTATTTGACTTCACTAAAACGTTCTCCTAATTATTCTAAGCTCTTTTCATAATGAGCGTAACTCCTAAAGCCCAACAGATGAAGAATAATTAAACAAAAACTACTATTTTAGTAAAACAAAATTGAAACGGGGAAACGACCGTCAATCAGAGGGTTTTTTCATAATTTCGGGCTTCGCAACCCTGCAAAGCTGGGTTGGTTGGCTTCATTTGCTCGTTCTACCCCAAATTCATATATTTTACGTCAGATAACTCATTCTGGATTGCAAGATATTTCTGGTTTGCCCAAAACTATCCAAAATTGAGCGAAATAGAGTACAGGGGCTAAACAGAGCACTTCCAGAGGGATCCAAGGTGGGACCCAATGATTTTTGGGGCCCAGGGGACTGTACGAACACGCCCATGGGGCCCCCCTTTGAAATCTGGGAGTTTTATCGGCGAGGCCCTCTCCAGGTCGGCGAGGCCTCACCACTTTTTTTGATGGGCCGGGCCCGCGGCTCGATCCGATTGAGTTTGGGGGTTGTCGGACCCCCCTGATGTGTGTCCTATCCATCGAAAATCCCCCGAAACCCTACTTTCTTCACAAACCTCCCCTCCAAGCCATTTTATCTCTCCAACCTTGCTGTTTCTCTTTAAAACCACCTTTCCAATCACCCTCCCTACTGATTTTGACCACAGCCTACCCACTTCCATCGTGCATTACAGCCCTCTTCTCCTTTCCCTTTTCGTTTCTCTCATTTGGACCCCCACACGCCCACTTGGAGCTCAAATCTCGGGTGAGCTTCCTCACCCACCTGTTCTCTCCATTCTCTTTCTTAAACCCCTATCATTTGGGCTTCTACAACCCCTGATGAGAACCAAATCTGTAGAGAACCAAAACTCCAGCCCCTTTTCTCCCTTTAGGGCCTGTTCGGCCAAACTGCATTAGGTGAGTTAGGTGGATAGAATTGTATAAGTAATAATAAATGTATGTGTTAGGTATTGTCCTTGGATTGGGTATATCCCATGTTTTCCGATACCATGTTTAGAATGTACGCAATTAAAAGTAAATTCTGAGATTTCCTTTCAAATTTCACTTAGAAATTCATTGTCCTTGGATTTGGAAATCCCATCTCACCCTTTTCCAACACAAGGCTCATTTTCCAAAGCCTATATCTTTAATTTTAATCCCCACCCACCCTCCTACCGAACATGACATTCCAAATCCTGAGGTAGGGTTAGTAATGCAGTCCCATTTAGTACGACTTAAGACCACTGGCCAAATAGACTCTTGGAGTTTTAGACCTAGAGCGGTGCTCCTAGATTTCAACAGACCTGACTGTATAGAAAATCCAACGAGTTAATAATGTGAACCCTATGACCCTCTTAGCTGGTGTGAGCATGTGTGAAATGCTCGAGCGTCAAGTACAGACAACTCAATTCCACTTAGACAACGTTTGACCCTACACGATGAATAATTTCTTGTATTAGAAATGATCTGAAATCAGCTAGTGTATAAGAATAGACTTTGGATTATACATAGAGGAAATTTCTATATCCCTTGGATTTAATGATAGGTCCTAAATTACACCTTGTTCCGATATACGGAGCAGGACATAAATCTTGAGCCTTGAGGGTGAAAATAAATTTTTAAGGGGGGTAGAACATTATGAGCCCAATCTGGTTAAGTCACCTATTGCATCTCTTTGATCTGGGTGGCGCAGCGGAAGCGTGGTGGACCCTACTCCACTGGCCCAGGATCGAAACTGTGTTCGTTGAAGACGAACATTATAGAAGCCCTAGCAAGTTCTACTATGAGAAACCATTTTAGGATCATCTAGTAAGATTTGATTCACCACTTCCTTGGACATAGATAATATCAAGGCTTCTCTTAGACTAAGACCTAAAGGGTAACCTTAGACATAGACAATTTAAGCTTTTTAATGATGGACATTCCCTACGTTTTTAGAGTGATCGGACTACGGAGTTACTGAAATATACAACTGCGAAACATTCGCGGCTTGACCCATTTCTCAATCCTATGCGACTACCAACGGACTCACTGCTTGACCAAACGAAGACCAGGATTCACCAGGATTCGGAAGGGAAACGATGAGCCTTCTACCCTGGTCAGGTAGATGATCGATGTATCGGGATCAAGCCAACTATTACTGTCTTTCCATGTTGGTCAAACAATTAAAACAGCTATCTTACTCTAAATTGTTGGGAGTTATCGTCAAGACTCCAAATAGGTAAAGAAATAAATTGTAGCAAACCAACAGGGTATGAGAAATGAATAAAGAAATAAGTTTTAAGGGGGGTAGACTAAAATGAACCAGCTAGTACATACCCTACCACGCATAGAAACTTGGAACCAATAACTCTTAGGCAAATGAAATAATAAAAACCTTCCCTTATTACCCTTAGCCAATTTCGGGGATGAAATTTTGTTTTAAGGGGGGTAGATTGTAACATCCCGGATTTTTCCCAACCTGGGATTAGACGTCCTTAGGCGATGGGTCGATCCTAACACCTTATTAACATGTCAGACCTAAATCCCACAGTCTAAAATCGCTCCTTAACCCATTTCCTTCACAAATCCCACCCTTCACTACCTTGTTCTTTCAATTTTTCAAAGCACTTTCGCCCTAGACACTATCTTAAACTAGTTCAGTAATATAAATTGGATCACTTTATACACAAACTACAAAGGCCTAGGTACCACCTCAGACAGAAATCTTATAGGACTAAATCCTTTAGAAATGAGACAAAGTAACTACGTGCTAAATTAGATTAGCTACGAAATCCACTAGAATTGCTTTAAATACGATCTGCAAGACCCAAAACTTGTAGAATCATTGACGCTAGGTTACCCTAAAATCTAGGATCAATCTCATTACCCGGCTGCTCTCGGGAGCATCTCGAAACTCTGTATCAGATCTGGACCGCACCTCGGAAGTCTGATTAACACGAAGTTAAGGACTTAGGACCGCCTCGCTGGGCTTAACAACCATCTCAGAAATCAAATCCAAATAGTGTTCCACGGCTGTTCGCCTGAGTCCTGAGCGAGAGAGTGTGAAAACACTTGTTTCTTTACAAAATAAATATCTTGAATAGTAATCTGGCATCTCTCGTTTGTGGATCAGTTTTAAGCAACCAGACCGTCAGAATCAGACCAAATTACACCCTCGGATCAGGAGAAATTTCATACACATTTACATGTACTCGGCATCTCCAATCGAGATCCGTGTTGAATCGAAATTGGTCCGCCACGCGTGATCGTGATCTGAAATCCGACCAAAACGAAAACTTAATAGAATGTAGATCCAGCGTTAGTGAGCTTAAGTCCGACCTTTGGCTCAAGGAGGCGCACCAGAAGTCCTCTGTTGAGCTGAAAAAGTTCCGCTTTGGTTATAACTTAAGTATACTTTGAACAGGAGTCTATTTCGATGAGTTTTTAGGCTATATAAGGACCTTAAACCCTCTCTCATTGCAGCCATCCGAATTTGAGAGAAACCTCAGAGAGAGAGATAAGAGAGAGAAAGTGTGGGAGATGTGGGAGGAACTCCTCGTCACGTGCCGTTCCGCCGCTATTCGGCTCCACCGCCGATTCTCATCGCTTTCTTTCGGCGATTCCGGCATCATTTCTAGGTAAGAAACCCTAACCCTAATCTGTTTTAGGGTTGTATAGGTTGTAGGTTATGAAATAGTTAACCTGTTTCGTTCTCTAGGTTGCCAAACTCCCGTATACGGAAGCTTAGCGAACCTATCGACTCCGTTACGATTCTACGATAAAAGGTGCGGACTTTAGGTATATAGGTTATGGTTTTCAACGCTTTCAATGTCAGATAATGATATATTCATGATCTGCATGCAATTGTACATGTACAAAGTGCTTTCCGTTTTACTTTCGAATTAAAGTTGTAGAATATAGAATTTTACATATTCTAGGTATTCGTAGAAAATACCGTATACGTATTTTTTTTGGAAATGTGTTTAACATGTTTATTTGTTGTATGGATATATGATATATGGATAAAATACTTATTTGGCGAAAGGATTCGCCTAAATACATGTTTTACTAATATACACTATGTATGTAGAAATACTGTATTGTAAGGAGTGCCGTATACATGTATATTTTGGAAATGTGTTGGCCATGATTGTTTGTCGTATGATTATATAATATATGAATAAATTACTTATTTGGCGCAAGGAATCGCCGTAATACATGTTTGCTTGTACATACTATGTATGTTGAAAATGTGTATTCTAGAAAATACCGTGTATGTATAAATTTTGGAGATGTAATTGTCATGATTAATTGCGGTATGAATATGATATACATGGATAAAATACTCGCTTGGTGAAAGGATAGCCATAATACATATTTTTCTAACATACGTCATGTATGTTGAAATACTGTACTCTACGTTTTGTGAAAATGCTTGTGAGAGTAAGTGCTTAGGTGTTAGGGCCTTAGGTAGGTGTTGAGATGGGGTTCTCAACTACCTTAGAGTCACGGATGATACCCTCCACGTGGTTGTTTACTCTAACCACTCACTCATGAAATATATGTGTTTGTATCCCTATTTGTATAGTGCTCTATAACATGCTTTTTAACATGCTTTGTAACTTGTTTCATAACATGCTTTATAATATGCTTTATGACATGCTTGCTAGTGTGCTTGAATTACTTTGTTTATCATGCTTTACTTCACATGTTATGGTTGAGAATTGATTGAGCTTGGGACTATGTCCATAGTCCAGACATTCGGTATCAGACTTGGAATCGTGGTTGAGATTCATCTCGCCACACATGATGTGTTTGGCGAACCCGTGTCGTACTTCGGTTGGTGATAGTGGTTGGCCACACGAAGTGCTTTTGCGCTTCATATCACTCAACTTGTTGTGCGCTCAAGCTAGCTGAGCACGTCAAGTAACCCGTGTGTCTTATGTATGTTCACCATGTTTGGTTGCTAATACTTGAACCTAGGGTACCAAACTTACCAGTGAGAATCCCGTTAACCATGGTACCTCGATCCGCTAAGACTCATGAGCCAGGCATGGTGGTATGGGACACCGTGGTCGAGCTGTCGGCCTACGCTGGGGCCACGTGCCTCCTCGTAGTGACCAGTGAGCAACCAAACTCGTGAGCCGATTATGGTGGTATGGGACACTATATTCGTGCTGTCGGCCTACATTGATAAGATGATGGGGGAGAGGTGTAACCTTTGTGCGTAACAGCCCTGGCAGCCTCTGCAATGACCTAAAAAACACACCATCGTCTGATATTAACTAGGACTGATGACCCTAGAATGGATCATGTTTGGGAATGATACAAGGGAGGTACCTTAGTTTCCCAATCATGCTGTTTGAAATGGACTAATTAAAAACTCGGTAATCATGCTCATCATGCATTGCATGTGCCTGGAAGATGTGGAGCATGTGGGATGAAAGCATGCCGCGAGCATGAGATGGTGTCGCATGAGGGAGTATGTCGGTGAGGGCATACATCATGTCATCCATACTTGCATTAATAAGAGTAGTTAGGAGTGTTTGATTGTACTGCTTTATCATTACTGCTTGACTGAGTCGATAACATGTTAACCTATGCTTTATTGTTCCACTGAGTTAGCTACTCACTCCCACGTTACGGTATGGTGTTTCGAACACCCACCAGACATTGTCTAATTTCAGATGGCAACGCTACTTCTGAGGGGGAGCCGGACCTTTGCAATGACTACGATGCCTGCTTGTATTGGTTGTCATCTGACGGCTTCCTGTGAGCCGTGTCCTGATCGACGGGGCTTTCTGGGATATTGACTAGAGGACCTTATACATTTAGTATATTTTAGGATTGTACTTGTAATTATTTAACCTGGTAATGTTATCACACTCTGGAAACTCATCATAGTTTATATATTTTATCTATCTATCACAGTCTTCCGCTTGCAAATTTAACTGTCTCTGGAGTATGATATGCTGTTTTGGCTTAATCTCACTCATCTTCACTACTCTAATACAGTCAACATTCAATCATCATTCATTTTGTTACATAAGTGATGTTCTGGAACTCGAGAGTTGAGTTACTACTCGACCCTCGATTTTCGGGATGTTACATTTCGCCAAGCAGGTATTTTACGCACACGTAATATATTTATACAACAATTAATCATGGCAAACACATCTCTAAAATATACATGTATACGGTACTTTTTACAATATAGTATTTCTACATACGTAGTGTATATTAGTAAAACATGTATTTGGGCGAATCTTTTCGCCAAATAGGTATTTTATCCGTATATTGTATATCCATACAACAAATAATCATGTTAAACACATTTCCAAAAAATATACGCATACGGTATTTTTTACGAATACCTAGAATATGTAGAATTCCATATTCTACAACTTTAATCGAAACAGAAAATGGAAAGCACTTTGTACATGTGCAATTGCATGCAGATCACGAATCTATCATTATCTGACATTGAAAGCGTTGAAAACCGTAACCTATACACCTAAAGTCCTCACCTTCCACCTTGGAATCTCAACGGATCCACAAGGTTTGATGGGCTTCCGTATTCGGGAGTTTTATAGCCTAAAGAGTGAAACTGGTTAGCTATTTCATAACCTGTAACCTTTACACCCCAAAACAGATCTAGGGTTAGGGTTTCTTACCCTAAAACGGAGTCGATATCGCCTGGAAAGCGACAAGAAAGGGGTGGTGCAGCCCGTGTGATGATTGGAAACAGTAGGAGGGAGATTCTCCCACAACTCTCTAGCTTTCTCTCTCTTTTTCTCTCTTCTTACTTAGGATTTTTTCCAAATTCGTATGGCTATGAGAGAGGGTGCTCTAAGGTCCTTATATAGCCTAAAAAGTCTCTGAAATAGACTTAAGTTCAAGGTATACTTGGGTTATATCCAAATCGGCTTTAATTCAGCTCAAAAGAGGGTTTCTGGCGGCCCTCCTTGAGCCAAAAGTCGGACTTAAGCTCACTAACCTTGGATCTACGTGGGGTTATATTTTCGTCTCAGTGGGATTCCCAGATCATGCGTGGCGGACCAGTTTCAGTTCAGCGGTCAGTGGGCCTTGATCCGAAATTCCAAGTACATGTAAATGTTCCCGAAATTTTTCCTGATCTGAGGGTGTATTTGGGTCAGATTCTGATGGTCTGATTTCTTATAAATTGACTGCAAGTTTCAAGTCTCAGATCACTATTCCAGATATTTATTTTGTAAAGGAAACATGTGTTTTCACACTCCTTCGCTCCAGGCTCAAGCGAACAGCCATGGGACACTCTCTGGGGCTGATTTTCAAGATGGTTGTCAAGCCCAGCGAGGCAGTCCTAAGTCCTTAACCTCGTATTATTCGGACTCCCAATGTGTAGTCCAGACTTGATACGGAGTTTCAATATGTTCCCGAGGGCAGTCGGGTAATGAGTTTGATCCTAGATTTTAGGGTAACCTAGCGTCAATGATTCTACAAGTTTTGGGTCTTGTAGATCGTATTTAAAGCGATTCCAACGGATTTCCTAGCTAATCTAGTTAGCACTTAGTTAACTTTGTCAAATTTCTAAAGGATTTAATCCTAAGTGATTTCTGGTCGAGATGGTACTCGAGCCATTGTACGAAAATTTACGAGTCGTTACAATCTTATAACCGACCATGGAGGACAATAGGAGTGCCTTATACACACACACACACACACACAACATAAACTCAAATTATAGATACAATTAACAACTACTTAGTTATTGCTATAGATTACACTGAGGAATGTAAATGATAGATAACAATTATTTGATTATTGTTACGGATTATACTAAGAAATATAAATAATAGATAATGCTAATAAGCATAAATTAATTGAAAGATAAATTTAGTTTAATTTAGTTGGTAGGAGACGTTTTCTTTTACCGAATTCCCTCGCTATTTATATCTCTAAACTGATCATCTGGATGCTTTCCACATTTTGATAGTTACTATAACTATTTCAGCATTAATGAGCCCCCCATAGTGACATTTGACCTTTCTTAAATTGGCTCGTTACAATTAGAATAATAATGGTTGGGTTAATCATGCATTCATAGCATACGGGTGGTTAATTCTGGATATCGTAACACGTGCCCTTAGCATGGTATCATTTTGCTAGCTCCCAGACTATCGACTAATGGCCCCCTTTTGGTGATCTTGGTCACTATGTAAGTATGTGATATAATTTTGCTGGTGACTGGCCACATAATTAGGGTTTCACCCAAAAGCCAACTGGATGACCATCCTTAGTTGATGTGCACTCACGCATCCATGCATTTAATAAAACTGGGTCGTGTATTATTTTGAATGCCTTATTGTTTGATATTATGCTTAACTAATGCGGCGGTGTGTAATCTTGAGGGGAATTCATACGGAGCTGACCACTTATTCATCGAAAATTTAACTGATAGAGGATGTAGACTTAAATAGGGGCATTTATGGAGCAGGACCAGATACTAACTCCACAGGGTTGGGGGTTGAATTCCACGAAGAAGAGCCATGTCAGGAGGCAGTGAAATTTTATGGGCTCATCCAGTAGCTTACAAGTTTACTTTTTTCCTTATTTTAATATTCAAACACTTGAAACTGTTGGGTTTTGTACTAAAAGTCCCCAGCTGAGTAGACTTGGATCTTGATATATTATGTTATGTGATGGTTCACCATGTTTGGTTTTTGCACTTTGATCACTATAAATCGCTAAATGTATGTTTCTATTTTCTAGTTAACACTCGGGTTTTTGGAAAATGAGTCTTATACTCGGGTTTTGAAGCTGGGGCGTTACATTTTTCCTGCACATTTAGAGATATAGCTTCACATAAAATTGACCTGTTTGAGGAAACGTTGCAACTCTGATTTATTACTTGGCCAGTGAGCATTTACGATTGCTCGAGCCATATTTTGATATACTTCGATCCGTCGCTGGTGTACAAGAAATCCCAGAAAATTACCAATTGACACCCCAAAGGCGCATTTAAGGGGTCACTCAAACAACTTGTATAAATGAGCTAAATGGTCCCTTATGTCAGCTGACTTAGCTACTATGTCATTGATGTAAACTTCCATGAATTGGCCAATCATATCATTGAACAGAACATTCATTACCCTTTGATATGTAGCCCTGCATTCTTGAGTATAAACGACATAACAACCCAGCAATATGATCCCAAAGGTCAAGGGCACATAAATTCCATTATTGGCATATTGTCGAGCACGATGCATATCTGGTTATACCTGAAGTGATCGTCCATGAAGGAAACCATCGGGTGTTTTTCAGCTCAGTCGATCAACTTGTCTACCATGGGCATAAGATATTCTCATCCTTAGATGTGGTCATATTTAAAAATCTAAAATTGGTGCATATCTGTAATTTACCATTCTTTTTTATTATTATGACCACTTTCGAGATCCATTTGGCATACTTTAATAGGCTTGATGAAACTGGCCTTTAGCCATCGGTCGATCTCTTCTTTTATTTTCTAAGTGACTTCTGTTGTCATTCGCATGGGAGACTGCTTGTATGGTTGATACCCTTCCTTTATTGGCAACCTATGCTCAACTACGCTCCAATCTAGTCCTGGTATCTCATGGTGGTCTCACGCAAAGCAATCTGCAAACTAGTGAGCTTAACTCTATTTTATGGCTTTGGCAATTTACTGGTAAATTTCGGCTTAAAGTCCTGCCCAATTGTTGTGTTCACTGTCACGCCCCAAACTTGGAACTGTGCTCATAGAATTTTTGATCGTCGAATCCGGAGCCGATAACCTCTGTAGCACCCCATTTTCAGTTCCTAGCACCCATACGCCAGGTTCCGATCCTGGTATCTTACAAAGAGGATTTTTAGTATGATTTTTTTTAAAGGAGCATAACCACAAGCATAACCATGCCACAAAACAACATCACCACATATCCACTATATCAAAAACTTTGAGTACAATGAGGAAAGGGAAATATAAAATAATTAAAAAGCTTCATAATGATTTGATATGCTCTCCTGCCTCAGCGCCACTGCGATCCAACATCACCTGCATGCAACGGTCATGCATAAGCTTACAAAAGCTTAGAGGGTGTGTGCGTGTGTGCGCAATGCATGTATCAAGCATACAATATCAGAGTAAGCGGAAATGCCGATAAGTCCATGAATGTTATTAGCCATACCAAGGCTATGCGATGCAAGGCCTACATAGCCAAATGTCATATGCAAGATGCAATGCAAGCATGCCAGTCCTCATATTAAGTATATATATCAGTATAGTTCCTCTTTGATATATCACTGGATTCTAATACACTTCACACTAATTGCCGCCTCCCTTGTCACACAGCCCAGCAAGTGGAAGAGACCACACTATCCGCCTGACCAGTAGTCTGCCAATACCTACCTGACTCGTCGATAGCGGACCCATTTGCGAGCTGGTCAAACTCAGCCTAGCTTACAACCCCCTCACTTGGGCAGATAAGGCCACACCCCTCCCAACCAACCATGACACAGTGAGAGACGCGGCCTATTGGTATTCAGCATTCGTGCGCTCATGTATCCATTCTGTCTAGACGTTGGAGAATCTCCTGGTACCAAAAAGGTTCTGGGACTCTCACTCAAGGACATCCTATATGCTCACAGTGCTAGAACCAATATTTTCAGTATCCAATCTAACCATCACAATATGCTTGTGGAGGCCACAACCTTGATGTCACTAGGGCGTATAGTGAATTGTCACACCCCAAACTCGAAAATCGGGCTCACAAAATTTCTGATCGCCGAATCTGGTGCTGACAGCCTCCGCAGTCCCCCATTCTCGGCTTCCAGCGTACATACGCCAGATTCCGATCCTGGGATCCTACAAGGAGGATTTTCCAACGTACATTTATCTTGTAATAAGCATAATCACAAGATTACCCAAATCACAAAGGCAACATCATCATCATATATCCACTAATATAATCGTTTGAGTACAATGCTGAAAGGAAAATACAAAAATCAAAAATTAAGCTCCAAAAGACCGCTGCACGCTCCAAGCTCAACGCTACTATAACCTGACGCCACCTGCACGCATCTATCGTGCATAAGCTTATAGAAAGCTTAGTGGGTGGTGAAAGTGTGTGCACAAGATAAGTGCCGAGTAAGTAATACAACGCCATAAATCATTTAACATTAGTAATACAGGTAAGATCATGAATCATACGATATCAGAGTAAGCGGAAATACTAGCAATCTATAAATCCATGAATGTTATCAACTGTACCAAGGCTATGCGATACAAAAATATAATAACTAATATACTGAGGAAGCAATATAGATCAGTTATGTAATGCGAAGACAGTAAGCCAAATACTATGTGCTAAGGATGCAAGGCAATATGCAAATCATGCTAAGTCCATCTAGGCTATATAAGTATTGAAACATAACAACCCAAAATGCCATATGTCATGGATGTAATGCAATATGCGGTGCGAGTGAAATGACTAAGCTGGAGTGAAGTCGGGATGATAGTACGTAGTATCACAAGCTATCATAAAGAACTTCTATCCAAACCAGTCCCATACCTAAATTTAGATAGTCAGACTCAATGTGGTAAACTCCTGATCTCAAGTTAGTCGCGCGCCCAACCGAAATCCTTACCATGCAAAGGTACACAACAATTAGTTACGCACCACCAACCCGAGTGGATAGTGAATGAAATGAATATATGAGTATGCAAATCTTGCTCAATAAGTCCACATATCAGTACGGTTCCTCTCTGGGATCATCACCGGGGTCGATTACACTTCAAACCAGATTGCCGTCCTATCACGCACAACAAGGTGAGTGGAAGAGACCTCACTATCCGCCTGCTAATAGCGGGCCCGACTCGTCGATAGCGGACCCATTCCTCGAGCTGGTCAGACTCAGCCTAGCATTGCCCCCTCCTCTCGGGCAGGTAAGGCTGCACCCCCTTCCAACCGACCAGGACATAGTGGGAGACGCGGCTTAATGGTATACGGCCCTCATACGCTCATGCATCCACTCGGTCTAGACGTTAGAGCAACCTCTGGAACCAAGAGGGTTTAGAGACTTTTACCCAGGGATATCTATAGCACCCCATATAGAACAGATTTTCGGTGTCCCATCTGGCCATCCACTATATGCCTGTGGAGGCTACGACCCTGATGTCGCTAGGGCGTACAGTAATCACATCACACAATGCAAGATGCATGAGTCATACAATCCAGTCATGCATCAATCCTGCACATACCGTACGCTCAGGTGAGACAATCTCTGCCTATCAGGGAGTCTCATAACAACTGGCACTATGACATATGCAATGGTCAATCGTATCTTATAACAAATATGCAGATGATGCGTATGGGCATATATCATGATGCTATGCAGTCACATACTCCTAATCGGTATTAATAACCGTCATTGACAATCGACCTCTACAATGTGGGCATTTAACCAACATTGCCCCCAAGGAATGGGTCACATAGGGCCTAACATATATTGGACCCATGGCCTCATACAAGGGCCAAATATACAACACCATGGGCCTTACTCAAGAGTTTAATATACATCACGATAGGCCTTTTACATGAGCCTAACATACATTACAATGGGTTTCATCGCCTAGCCCTCAAATGCATCACAATGGGCCTCATCATATAGGCCTCATATACATCGCATTGGGCCTTAAACATGGGCTGAATACACATCACAACGGACCTCAATTATGGGCTACATATACATCACATTGGGCCTCGACAATCGGAATCGGCAATCAGCCATGACAATCGGAATCGACAATCGGCCACGATAATTGGCCTCGATCGATAATCAGTCACTCGGCCACGACAAGCAGAATCAGCAATCGGCCACGTCAATGACAATCGGCCACGATCGGTAATCGGTCATGATAATCGGCCTCGATCAGTAATCGGTCAATTGGCCATGACAAGTAGAATCGGCAATCAGCCATGTCAATCGACAATTGGCCACGATCGGTAATCGATCACGATAATCGGCCTCAATCAGTAATTGGTCAATCGGCCACGACAAGCAGAATTAGCAATCAGCCATGTCAATCGGAATCGACAATCGGCCACGATAATTTGCCTCGATTGATAATCAGTCACTCGACCATGACAAGCAGAATCGACAATCGGCCACGTCAATCGACAATCAGCCAGGATCAGTAATCGGTCAATAAATAAGGCAGGGTCTATAGGTTGAGAACCAATCAACCAGAATATAAAGATCGTCCCTTAGCCGTGGTTATATCAAATCCGATAGCACGGAGCCATCTGTCTATGGCGAATGGGGCCCACTTATCTGGGTTAACCCACAAGAGAATGATGAGAACGGGCCTAACAAGGCTCAAGGGAATGTCACAATGTGGACATCCAACCATCATTGTCCATTAATGTGGACATCTAACTAACATTGCTCCCAAGGAGTGGCCTACATATAGAGCCAAAACATATAATGAGCTCGTGGCCTCACATAAGGGTCATATACACATCAAGTGGGCCGCATCGCATGGGCCTTGAATACATTACATTGGGCCTTGCTCATGAGCCTCGAATACATCACATTGGGCCTCGAATACGTCACATTGGGCCTCACCCATGACCCTCGAATACATCACATTGGGCCTCGCCCATAGGCCGGGTGTACATCAAGTGGGCCGCATCAATGGGCCTCCTATATATCAAGTGGGTCGCATCAATGGGCTGCACCAGTGGGCCATAAATACGTAACAGGTGGGCCCTGCACATGGGCCTTATACATAATAACGGGCCTCATCACTTGGGCCTGATATACACCACATCGGGCCTCACATATGGGCCTCAAATATACATCACGGATGGGACCTATCACATGGCCAGGCGGTGTGGATGAATCACATCCATCAAGGTGGGACCGGCCGAAGGACGGCGTGGACATAAAATATAAACATCATGGTGGAATCCTCATCACCGTCTAAACACGTCCAGCACCGTTCAGATCATCTGAACGGTGTGGATAAATAAATGCATTGCGGTGGGGCAACACGACACCATCCAAACTGCCCAGCACAGATGGACGGAGTAAGTATAATACATACATCAAGTCAGGGCCTCATCGTCCCTGTGGGTGGTGGTGAATGGAGCACGTACATCGTGCATCCAACATAGATGGACGGTTTGGATGTAATACAAACATCAGGGGTGGGGTCCACGTACATGGCCCACCAGGGGATTAAATCTGCTTTGTTTTCATCTTGAGCCAGAGACGAGCTCGCCAGATGAATGGACGGTGTGGATATAAACATACATCACGGTGGGCTTCACCTGTCTAACTGATGAACAGAAGGCGTGGATATAAACATACATCAGTGGTGGGTCCCACTCACGTGGCCCACCTTACATATATATATATATAATATAATATAATATATCATATTATGATATAATATAATATATATATATATATATATATATTACAAATAGCCACTGTCCAGACCTGGATGTTCTGGACGGTGGAGATTTCATACATGTGGGTCCACACGTGTGGCCCACCTCATATCATGTATTATGATATTAATATAATATTAATATTATATATATATATATGTGTGTGTGTGTGTGTGTGTATTATATCATCCAGCCACCGTCCAGCAGCAGGGATTCTGGACGGTCTGGATACAAAATATGTACATAACGTGGGGCCCCTTAGGATGGACGGCCCAGATAAAAAAATAGATGAATGGCATGGCATGAGATACATACACCATGCGTGACCCCATAACTTGGTGACACCAGCAGCAGTGGGACCCCGTGTGGATCTTACAGGCACATGGTGGGGTTCCATGGATGGACAGGGTGGATATAACATATATCAAAGGTGGCCCCCACCCCACATGTGCTACATGTGTGGGTGGGTTTCCCTCACCAGAAACGGACGGGCAGTCTGGATGGGGTCCATGCTACTGCTGCTTCAACGCAATAGGTGGGTCCCACATAGGGCCCACCATCATAAATATTATAATATATCATATTATAATAACATCTTATTATATATATATATATATATTTGGTAGCTGACTAGTACACGCCACTATCAGTTCACCTTCTCTGTTAGCAAGTCCAGCGAGGACGGTGGACGAACGGTGGATATGTATGTTGGTCCCATGTGTGGGGTCAACCACAACATTTATTCTCCATTTAATCTGGGTCACATAGACTCGGATGAGGAGGAAAAACAAATTGCATAATGATCCAAAACTTCTGTGATAACCTAAAAGGGTTTCAATACAGACGTTCAATCCACACTGTTTCCTGCCGTGTGGGCCACCTGAGTTGTGTATACGGCTAATTCTTGAGGAAACTCAGTTCTAAAAAGGTAACCCATCAAATGCATGGTGTAGATGTGCAACATACTTCGTGGTGGGGCTTGTAGTGGGGCCCACCGTTCCACCCTTAAACTAGCAGCGAGGACGCTGCCTACTGCACCGTCCAGAGCACATTGATAGTAAGATGTCCATGTGCAGGTGTTTTGTTTATTTTATTATTATTTGTTTTAATCTACAGATTCTTATATGTGGGGCCCGCACTAGACAAATCCACACAGACTACCGGTCTCCCAGGCTCATAATAGAACTAACGAGTCCAAGATGCTATATTTTTTACGTATAGAAACATCACAGTGAGCCTTAACCTATTAAATCACCTAAAACCACTATTTCGTGCATTATGGCTTGCCAGAGGTTTTGATCGAATCGCATTTCGGTTCAATGGCTAAAGTGAGATGGGAAAAAGGGTGGACAGTGTGGATTAAATCCATACATCAAGGTGGGGCCTATATGAGCGTCCCACCCAAAAACCACTTCAAAGCAAGCACACCCACTGTCTGTGCACACTGCACTACACATCCAGCATCCCTGGATGCTGGACGGACGACGTGGACCTGCATTTCATTGAGATGGGCTCACTTGTGGCGACCACGGCTGGTGGGTCCCATGTGGATGTGGCCCACTTAATCAATCTGATATTTATGTTTTTCCCATCCCATTAAGGTAGGGCCCACATGGCTTGGATGGTTTGGACAAGACATACATCAAGGTGGGGTACATCTGGGTGGCCCACACCGCCACATTATCATTAAAAAAAAGGAAATGAGAGGGAGAGAGAGAGAGAGAGAGAGAGAGAGAGAGAGAAGAGCACGCACCTTAGATCTTGGATTCCTTCCACCAATGTAATCTAGAGCTCCAAGGGAACAAGATTCAATGGTTGAGATTGATTTTGGAGGGTTGGATTTGGGGGTGGAGAGCTTGCAAATAGTTGGAAATGGTGAGCTCTCATAGACGTTGGGAGGTCTCTCTTGCTAGGAAATAAGAAAGAAAGAGGGAGGGAGATAAGAGAGAGAAAAAGGAGAAATGATTACTTTTCTAGCTAGGCAATCATGAGTTGTAAGGGAGGCATGGGCTAAGGTCATTATGGGTTATAAGAACATGCCTAGGCTATGGGCTAGGGGCTATAGCTAGGGTGATGTCACCCCTAGGGTGACATTATCCTCATGATGATAGTTGCTAGGGAAATGTACAACCTGGATAGGTGGGTCCCGCAATGCGCGGTCCACGACTATTATCATGCGTGGTCCACAACTTATGATCTAAGCATCGGATTGGCGCATGAGACACGGCGTTGGAACCGCGACAACAATGTGATCATGATGGTACAAGTTTTGACTCGAGCCAACCCAGATATACTGGCCATGACTCAAGATCACGTGCTAATGCTTATAAAAGATCGGGGGTTGTCAGAGTTCGATCGGAAGGACCGTGGAAGCTTACGGAACGATACGGTCTAGGACACAGGTCTTACATGAATCATGTCACACGAAGTGTGAAATGTATAAGTCACATCATCTAGTCATGTATCACTCCTGCACTACCGCCCGATCATGTGGGGCACTCTGTCTCATATGAAGTCCCATAAATATCTCAGCCCAACGGCGTATACTATGATAAACCATTCTTCATAACAAGCATATAGATGATGCGTATGGGCATGCATCATGATGTAATACTAAGCATGTTCTTAGTGTGTCCTACTTGATTAAATAAACTAGCATGATTATCAGATGTAGCAACCAATAACCAGTCTTAACCGATATATCACATACAAGGAGTAGGAGCGGAACGATCGCCCCATTAGGCACGAAGTAGTCTTTATGGTACAGCCCATGTTAGACTGTCATAACCTATTCAAGGTATCAATGGGGCCCAACGGTTTGGGTTAGCTTAATAAGGAAAGGTGGTAATACAATCATCGATGGGGGCCCAATGATTTGGGTTAGCCCACTGGGTAAGGGTGGAAGTGGGCTTAACAATGGGTCAAAGGGAGGTTTGCAACGGTAGGCCTTTAACCACCATTACTCTTAAGGTACGGCCCATTTGGGATTGAAGTTGGAATCACAACGGGGCCCTCGGCACTTACACTAATTAAAAAAATGGATGGGCAGTGTGTATAGTACATGCATCAATGCTGGCCACACGAGGCAGCCCATAATTGGGTGTATAACACATACATCATAGTGGGTCTCTCAAGACAATGGGCCCATGGCCTTGGAAATGGATGAACGGTGTGTATGTTGCACATACAACATGCTGCGTCTCGCACACATAATGGGCATCACACATACAATGGGCATCTCATAGAATTGGGCTTCACACATGGGCCTCTTATACATCACAATGGGCCTCTCATATGGGCCTAAATACATCACATTGGGCCTCATCTCATGGGCTGCAACAATGGGCCTCATATACATCAAGTGGGCCGCATCACATTGGGCCTTATATACATCAAGTGGGCTGCATCACATGGGCCATAACAAAGGGCCTCATATACATTAAGTGGGCTGCATCACATGGGCCGTAACAAAGAGCCTCATATACATCAAGTGGGACCCATCATCCTGCATTCTACTATCTACACCATTCATCTATTTTTAGAGATCATTTTAGAGCATTACCCAAAAAATGAACCACATCGAAAGATCATCTGGAGCATACCACAAATAGCAGTGTAGATAATGATTTTCACCATTGGAAATTCTTAGGGCCCAACATAACATTTATTTTCCAATCTGTTTGTAAGGTCACAAAGACCTGAATTAAGGGGAAAACAAATTCCATATTGATCCAGAACTTTTGGAACCCCAAACGGGTTTGAATAGTACGCGTTCAATCCTCCACTGTTTTTGCAGTGTGGTCCATCTGATAGATAGATATGTCTTATTTTTCTTCTCAACCCTTACGACGAGCTCGCGTAGTGAATGGACGATTTGGATCTAACACATAACTCATGATCAGGCCCACACTTGCTGACGTCACTACAATAACTATATAGCTGGTGTGACCCAGCAGATGGACGGTTTGGATGTGACAAATACATCATGCGAAACCCATAGAACTTGCTGACATCAATACAGCAGGTATATAGGTGGGGTCCACATATGTGGACAGTGTGAATAAAACACATGCATCATGTGGGGTCCATGCAGATGGACAGTGTGGATGAAACCCACAGAACTTGCTGATGACAATACAACAGCCCCGGGCTGCTCGTCCAGTAGATGGACGGTCAATAAAATACATGCATCATGCTAGACCCACAGATCTTGCTGGCGTTAATCTAGCAATTGAAGCTATTGGTTGTCCAGCAGATGGACGGTCCTAATATCACACATCCCTCATGATTAGACCCACCATCCAGAGGTCTGGACGGTGTGGATCTGAAGCACATATATCATGGTAGTCCCCACGAGGGACTCATGGACAGACAACATGGGTGAGGCTCATGCATCAGAGGTGGGTCCACACGCTTGGCCCACTTCAGCTTAAAATGAAGCTAATATTTACATTTTCTCTTCATTTGGGCCTGTCCAGACGGATGGGCAGCAGGTCTGTCCACCGGACAGGCAGTGAGGTGGGTTTCACCACCACCAGACCGTGTGGATCATACATCAAGGTGGGCCATGGAATATGGGAGAGAGAGAGAGAGAGAGAGAGAGAGAGAGAGAGACGACGTATGATGGAGGGCTCTGCCACTATGAGCCCTCCCTATGTAACATCCCGGATTTTTGCCAACCTGGAGATAGTCTTCCTTAGGCAATGGGTCGATCCTAACACCTCTTTAACTTGTCAAAACTCAATCCCAAAGTCTAAAATCGCTTTTTAACCTCTTTCCTTCACAAATCTCACCTTTTACCACCTCGTTCTTTAAATCTTTCTAAGTACTTACACATTAGACACTAATCTTAAAGTTTAGGTGATGAAGAACAATACTTAAATTACAAATTACTGTAAATAGTAAATACATAAATAAAATAGGCTTTTAACCATTACCCTTATGGAACCCCACAAAACGAATAGGTGATTTAGAATATTAGCCTCTCCTGCCCTAGGACCTTCTTCTATTGTAACTAGGGCGTGATTCAGTTGAGTAGTAATAACTTGGATCACTTTATATACAAGCTACAAAGGCCCAAGTACCACCTCAGATAGAAATCTTACAGGACTAAATCCTTTAGAAATTAGACAAAGTTAACTAAGTGCTAAACTAGATCACATACGAAATCCATACTAATCACTTTAAATCTGATCTGCAAGACCCAAAACTTGTAGAATCAATGACGCTAAGTTACCCTAAACTCTAGGATCAATCTCATTACTCAGTTGCTCTTGGGAGCTTTACGAAACTCCGTATCAGATCTGGACTGCACGTTGAAAGTCTGAATAATACGAGGTTATAGAATTAGGACCGCCTTGCTAGGCTTGACAACCATCTCAGAAGTCAAATCCAGATAGTGTCCCACGGCTATTCGCTTGAGCCTAGAGAGAGGAGTGTGAGAAAGCCTGAGTTTCTTTAGAAATTAAATTAAATTTAAGTAATCTGAGACTTGATGTTTGCGGGCTAAATATAAGCAATCAGACCGTCAGAATCTGACCCAAATACACCCTCGGATCAGGGAACATTTCCCACACATGTTCATGTACTTGTGGCCCTGATCAAGTACCCGTGACCATTAAACTGAAACTGATCCGCCACAATCGATCTGGGAATTCGATTGGAATGAAAACTTAATTGTACTTAAATCCATAGTCAGTGAGCTTAAGTCTAACCTTTGGCTCAAGGGGGCCTCCAGAAGTGCTCCGTTGGATTGAAATGGACCCACTTTGGATATAACCTAAGTATACCTTGACCCTGGGTCTAATTTGGCAAGTTTTGGCCCTATATAAGGACCTTAAGCCCTCACTCTCTCATCCCGTACGAATTTGAGAAAAACCTAAGAGAGAGAAGAGAGAAAAGAGAGAGATTCTTCCTGATGCTCTATCCTGCTATCCTACGTGATTAATCATCATGATCTAATCGCTTTTTCGGCGATTTCGGCTTCATTCGTAGGTAAGAAAACCTAACCTTAAGCTATTTTAGGATTTTCAAGAGTGTAGGTGATGGAATAGCTGACCTGTTTCATGATTCAGGTTGTCGTTGTGCCATAGACAAAGGCGTTGGGATCAAACTGGTTTCGGTTCAAGTTTACCGACAAAAGGTGCAGACTTTAGACGTATAGGTTATGGTTTTCAACGCTTTCAATGTTAGATAATGATAGATTCATGATCTGGATGCTATTGCACATGTACAAAATGCTGTCTGTTTCATTTTTTGGTTATACATTAACTATGTTGAATATACTGTATTCCTCGTATTTATAAAAAATACCGTATACGTATGAAATATGGATTTGTGCTTGCCATGATTTATTATTGTCTAGGTATGCTAGATACATACGTATCAACTTTTGGGTGAACGGATTAGCCTAACACTTATTATATTAATATACGTTATGTACGTACTAGTTGTAGCCTAAGTGTTTGCAGAAATGTTCAAATAAATATGGAACTATGATTTATGCTTGCCATGACTATTGGTCGTGATTGCATGATCGTGGTTCATGCGATAATCCTTTGTGAAAGGATTCGCTACGACTTGTGTTTTAATTAGTATATTATAGGTATGTTGGAATGTGTAGTCTAAGTGTTTGTGAAAATACTTGTATAGATATGTACTTAATCTAGTAGTGCCTTGAGTAGGTGTTGAGATAGGATTCTCAACTACCTTAGTGATGTGTATGATTTCCTTCATGTAAGTTGTTTAGTTTAATCACTTACTGGTTTATGAAACGTATGTGTTTGGATTTCCTGTTTACATTGTGTTTTATAACATGCTTGTTAATGTGTTTGAATTACTTGTTTATTTAATTTTGCTCTGACTACTTCACATGTTTAAGTTATATTCCATAATATCCATGATGGGTGATGGGGGAGTGGTGTAACGATTCCGTGCAACAGCCCTGGCAACCCTAAGCGGACAATATTGGATATTTGATTGTATGATTTGAAATCTTGATCCATTACTGCCTTAACTGTTCCGTAATTGAATGTGATTGGGGCTATTGTATAGTCCAGGCAATCGGTAACGGGATTAAATTCGTGGCTGAGATTCATTCGCCACATAAGATGTGTTCGTCGAACCCGAGTCGTACTTCAGTTGGCGATAGTGGTTAGCCACGCGAAGTTCTTATATACTTCATGTCGTTTAACTTGTCATGCACTCGAGCTAGCCGAGCTCGTCAAGTAACTCGATCTGTCTAATGTATGTTCACCATGTTTGGACGCTATTGCTTGAACCTAAGGTACCGAACTTACCAGTGCAACCCTGTTAACCTTGGTACCTCGATTCGCTAAGACTCATGAGCCGGGCATGGTGGTATGGGATACCTTGGTCGAGCTGTTGGCCTACGCTGGGGCGATGTGTCTCCCCGTAGTAACCAGTGAACAACCTAGACTCGTGAGCCGAATACAGTGGTATGGGACACTGTATTCGAGCTGTCGGCCTATACTGTTTTGATGGGTGATGGGGGAGTGGTGTAACGATTCTTTGTAACAGCCCTGACAGTCCTGACTGTACCCAGTGTAGTGACCTCGAGCATACTCTGAATCTACAGCGAGGCGACAAGCCTTCTCATAGTAAATAAAGTATAAACTAGGCCTGTTTTGATAAGGTGATGGGGGAGTGGTGCAACGATTCCGTGTAACAGCCCTGACAGTCTTTGCAGCGACCTAGAATTGCACCATCGTATGAGATTATCTAGGACTGATGACCCTAGAATGGATCATTGTTTGAGAATGATATAAGGGAGGTACCTTAGTTTCCTAATACCGCTGTTTGAAATGGATTAATAATAACTTGATAATCATGCTCATCATTGCATTGCATGTGCCTGGAAGATGTGGAGCACTGAGGGATGAAAGCATGCCGCGGATGTAAGATGGTGTCGCATGAGGGAGTATGTTGGCGAGGGCATGTATCACGACTGCATTTCATACTTACATTAACAAGAGTACTTAAGATTGTTCATTGTACTACTTTATCATTACTGCTTAACTGATTTGATAACATGTTAACCTATGCTTTACTATTCCACTGAGTTGATCACTCACTCTCACGTTACGGGACGGTGTTTCGGATACCCACCAGACTTTGTCTGATTGCAGATGGCGACGTTACTCCTGAGGCGGAGCCGGACTTTTGTGACAACTAGAATGCTTCCTCGTATATGTTATTTTCTGGCGGCTTCATGAGAGTCGTGCCTTGATTGAGGGGGTTACAGGGATGTTGACTAGATGACACTACACCTTTGGTATATTTTGAAATTGTACTTGTAATTCATTAACCTGGCAACATTATCACACTCTGGAGACTTACCATAGTATATATCTTTTATACATCTATCACAGTCTTACACTTGCAATTTAACTGTCTCTGGAGTATGATATGCTGTTTTGGTATAATCTCATTCATGTTTCAATGCTCTCATCATAATCATCATTATCTATGTTGCATAAGTGATGCGTTAGAACTCGGGAGCTAAGCTTTGCTCGACCTCCGATTTTTAGGGCGTTACAAGATGGTATCAGAACATGATTTGGATTAAACCAGACCTGTGTTATAGTCGCACGACATACGCTGATGCTTTTCAACATAGGTGGGTGCGAGAAAAATGTAGAAACATTTATAGGTGTCCCGGTTTCGCCAATTGGCGAAGTTCACTAAAATCAGTCATTTTGTTTGAGTCTGTACTCGACCGTGATCACATGAGTCGACCCCAAACCACTTCTGGACCGTCAAACGACAATTCTAGATCACAAATCACCCCATCCCAACCCTTATGAATGTACAGATACAGTTGTGCATCAGCAATCACCCGAAATTACCCGAAACGGCTCAAATCGGAGTCGGGGTGTCGAAACGATCAATCTAGAGGGACCCAAGGTGGGAACCACACATTTTTGGGGTCCAGGGGGCTGGAGGGCCTCGTCGAAATGGTAAGCCCTCACCGATTAGTCCAGGGAGTGGCGAGGCTTCGCCGGTCGGTGGGCTCGGCCGGGTGGGCCGGTCGGGCCGATGATGTTTGAGGGTTGTGGGACCCCCCTGATATAGGGTCTGTCCCCTAAAACCTTCCTAAACACCTACCTCCTTCACAAAGTGCCCCCTCAAGCTCTCTTTTCTCTTCCAAATGTCTGATTTTTGACAAAAACTGCCCCACCAATCGATCCCTCTCCCATTTTTATGTACTCGCTCCACCACCCTGTCAAGACTCTCCTCCATTGCTGCCTAACCTCTTCATTCTCTCTCATTTAAGCCCTTGCAATTTAACTGTCTCTGGAGTATGATATGCTGTTTTGGTATAATTTCATTCATGTTCCAATGCTCTCATCATAATCATCATTATTTATGTTGCATAAGTGATGCGTTGGAACTCAGGAGTTGAGCTTTACTTGACCCCCAATTTTCAGGGCGTTACACCTTACCATGCATTACAAAGTGTACATCAAGTGGGTCCCATTACATGTGGGCCCTTCAATCAAAATCAATGGTGGAGATCCCTTCTCCACCAAAATACAAGGTCTAGATGACCTTTTTACACTAGGAAAACAAACATCATGATAGGGTCCATGGAGAATGGCCCCATCATGGAATGAACATATGAATCATGGTGGGCCATCGGCCACACCTAGGGTCCAAAGTGAGATTCATACCATCAATCGTTAGGTCCCACTCGGCCCATCATCAAAACACAAATCTAAGCCTACAAAATACTCACTGTTGGATCTTCTTGGTTCTATGGAATGCTAAACTCCTTGGCTCTCTCTTTGATGGAGGATGATGAAGATTGAAGGGTTGGATGGTGAGATTTTGGGGTAGGAAGTGGGCCTTGATCTTGGGTTCTTTCTCTCCTTAAGATTTTCTCTTCTTAGGATTTTCTCTCCTTAGTTGCTTGGAAATGATAGAGAATGAGATGGGATGAAGTGAAATGAGAGAAGAGTGATGTGTGTAAGAAGGATGGGATGAGAGGGATGGTTGTGTAAGAGAGGTATGGGTTGTGTAAGAGAAATGTTAACTTTGGGGGTAGCTTGTGTAAGAGAGGTATGAGTTGTGTAAGAGAAGTGACATGTGAGGTATGGGTGTGATGGGTTGAGTACTTGACTAGAGTTGATTGATTGATGGGATGGGTTGTGGAGATTCTCTCGGAGTTTACAAATGCATGATGTTTCTTCAAGATAAACCCGGGCTCACATCTCTTAGCCTTGGTATCACATTGGTGCGCAAGACGCGGCGTTGGAACTGCGGCCATAGTGCAGTCGCAATGGTACAAGTCTTAGATCGAGTCTACTTAGATCTACAGGATATGACTTAGGGTCACGCGCAAACATTGATTACAGGTCACAAGTTGTTGGAATTCGAGAGGAAGGATCGTGGGAATCTAAGGAACGGTATGGACTAGGATATGAGCCTTACATTCACCATGACTATGGGATCCTAAACTTAAGCTTGAAAATCTTCCAACTTATCCGAGACTTCTTTTAAGTTTATGTCTATTTCACCTCCATCTGTTTTATCAGGCAGAACAGCCGTGTCAGCCAAATTTACAAAGAAACTGTTGTCAACCTCTTTTAGGCTCTCTTCGAGCTTCTTTATTCTAGCCGTGAAGTCAACCGTTCGCTTGTCATCTATCGATGTACTAATCATGGGGTTTCTTCAATGGTACATTATAGAACTGGTTGAGAAGGTACAATGTCTCTTGACGGGTTATTAATTGGTTGAATTATGGTAATAATATATCACAAAATAATATATGAATTCTTTTGATAGATATCTCAGTTGGACTTACATACTTGTTCCTTTTAATAAAGCAAATCGGTCCTACTTCATCCCCATAGTAGTAGTCCTCATTTGCATTTAATGTAGATAAGAATGGCTTGTTATTGGCTAATGCCAATTCGACTTTATTATGATTCCAAAAATATTATAAATTGATGTAAGGATGACGGGATGCACGTAAAAGAGTACATCCAATCTCCCCCGAGCATAGCATTGTGTAACATCCCGAAAATCGAGGGTCGAGTAGTAACTCAACTCTCGAGTTCCAGAACATCACTTATGCCACAAAATGAATGATGATTGAATGTTGACTGTATTAGAGTAGTGAACATGAGTGAGATTAAGCCAAAACAGCATATCATACTCTAGAGACAGTTAAATTTGCAAGCGGAAGACTGTGATAGATAGATAAAATATATAACCTATGATGAGTCTCCAGAGTGTGATAACATTACCAGGTTAAATAATTACAAGTACAAACCTAAAATATACCAAATGTGTAAGGTCCTCTAGTCCATATCCCAGAAAGCCCCATCGATCAGGACACGGCTCACAGGAAGCCGTCAGAAGACAACCAATACAAGCAGGTATTGTAGTCATTGCAAAGGTCCAGCTCCGCCTCAGAAGTAGCGTCGCCATCTGAAATCAGACAATGTCTGGTGGGTGTTCGAAACACAGTCCCATAATGTGGGAGTGAGTAGCTAACTCAGTGGAACAATAAAGCATAGGTTAACATGTTATCGACTCAGTCAAGCAGTAATGATAAAGCAGTACAATCAAATACTCCTAGCTACTTTTATTAATGCAAGTATGAATGACATGATGTATGCCCTCACCGACATACTCCCTCATGTGACACCAACTCACGCTCGCGGCATGCTTTCATCCCACAGTGCTCCACATCTTCCAGGCACATGCAATGCATGATGAGCATGATTACCGAGTTTTTAATTAGTCCATTTCAAACAGCAGGATTGGGAAACTAAGGTACCTCCCTTGTATCATTCCCAAACATGATCCATTCTAGGGTCGTCAGTCCTAGTTAAAATCAGACGATGGTGTGTTTTCTAGGTCACTGCAGAGGCTGCCAGGGCTGTTACGCACAAAGGTTACACCACTCCCCCATCACCCCTTAAACGATTCATCACAATACAGAAACAGGCCTAGTTCATACTCTATATATCGCGGCGAACCCTAAGGCGTACTGTGATTTCAGAGTATGCTCGAGGTCACTACAAAGGGCTGCCAGGGCTGTTACGCACAAAGGTTGCACCACTCCCCCATCACCTTATCAATGTTGGCCGACAACACGAATATAGTGTCCCATACCACCATAATTGGCTCACGGGTCTGGTTGCTCACTGGTCACTACGGGGAGGCACGTGGCCCCAGCGTAGGCTGACAGCTCGACCACGGTGTCCCATACCACCATGCTCGGCTCATGAGTCTTATCAGATCGAGGTACCATGGTTAAAAGGGTTTTCACTGGTAAGTTTGGTACCCTAGGTTCAAGCAGTGGTGACCAAACATAGTGAACATACATTAGACAGATCGGGTTACTTGACGAGATCGGCTAGCTCGAGCGCACAACAAGTTGAACGACATGAAGTGCATAAGCACTTCGCGTGGCCAACCACTATCGCCAACCGAAGTACGACTCGAGTTCGTCGAACACATCTCACGTGGCAAATGAATCAGAGCCACGAATTCAATTCAGTCTGCAGACCGATGTCCGGACTATAATCATAGCCCCAAACACAATCAATTGTCATCCATAGCATGTGGAGTAAAGCATGATAAACAAAGTAATTCAAACATGCTAGTAGGCATGTTATAAAGCATGTTATAAAGCATGATATAAGGCATGTTGTAAAATACTACGTCAATAGGAATACAAACACATATATTGCAAGTAAGCGGTTTAAGTAAACAACCTCATGGAGGTAATCATACCCGTCACTAGGGTAGTTGAGAATCCCATCTCAACACTCTCCTAAGGCATCAACATTCAAACACTTGCTCACACAAGCATTTTCACAAACACTTAACATACACTATTTCAACATACATAGAGTATGTTAACAAACATGTATTAGGGCGAATCCTTTCGCCAAGCAAGTATTTTATGTACACATAATATATTTATACAACAATTAATCATGACAAACACATCTCTAAAATATACATGTATACGGTACTTTTACAATACAGTATTTCTATATACATAGTGTATATTAGTAAAACATGTATTTAAGCGAATCCTTTCGCCAAATAAGTATTTTATCCATATATCGTATATCCATACAACAAATAATCATGTCAAACACATTTCCAAAAAATATACGTATACGGTATTTTCTACGAAGACCTAGAATATGTAAAATTCCATATTCTACAAATTTAATCAAAACAGAAAACGGAAAGCACTTTGTACATGTGCAATTGCATGCAGATCAGGAATCTATCATTATCTGACATTGAAAGCATTGAAAACCATAACCTATACACCTAAAGTCTGCACCTTTTATCGTAGAATCGTAACGGAGTCGATAGGTTCGCTAAGCTTCCGTATACGGGAGTTTGGCAACCTAGAGAACGAAATAGGTTAGCTATTTCATAACCTACAACTTACAGATTAGGGTTAGGGTTTCTTACCTAGAAACGGAGCTGGAATCGCCGGGAAAGCGATTAGAACGGAGCGGTGGAGCCCGTGGAGCGGCAGGGAAGTACGGCAGGGAGATCCTCCCACAACTCCTACACTTTCTCTCTCTCAAATTCAAATTCGTATGGCTGCAATGAGAGAGGGTTTAAGGTCCTTATATAGCCTAAAATGTGCCCAAAATAGGCTTAAGGTCAAGGTATACTTGGGTTATAACCAAAGCGGGGCAGTTTCAGCTCAACGGGGGACTTCTGGCTGGCCTCCTTGAGCCAAAGGTCGGACTTAAGCTCACCGACACCGGATCTTTGTTCTATTAAGTTTTCGTTTCAGTCGGATTTCTAGATCACGCGTGGCGGACCAGTTTCAGTTCAACGGTCAGTGGATCTCGATCGGAGATTCTGAGTACATGTAAATGTTTATGAAATTTTTCCTGATCCGAGGATGTAATTTGGTCAGATTCTGACGGTCTGGTTGCTTAAAACTGATCCGCAAACCGAGAGATGCCAGATTACTATTCAAGATATTTATTTTGTAAAGAAACAAGTGTTTTCACACACTCTCGCTCCGGACTCAAGCGAACAGCCGTGGAACACTATCTGGATTTGATTTCCGAGATGGTTGTCAAGCCCATCGAGGCGGTCCTAAGTCCTTAACTTGGTATTATTCAGACTTCCGATGTGCGGTCTAGATCTGATACGGAGTTTCAAGATGCTCCCGAGAGCAGCCGGGTAATGAGTTTGATTCGAGATTTTAGGGTAACCTAGCGTCAATGATTCTACAAGTTTTGGGTCTTACAGATCGTATTTAAAGCGATTCAAATGGATTTCATGGCTAATCTAGTTTAACACCTAGTTAACTTTGTCAAATTTCTAAAGGATTTAATCTTAAGTGATTTTCGTCTGAGGTGGAACTTAGTCCTTTGTAGTTTGTATATAAAGTGATCTAAGTTATACTACTTAGCTAGTTTAAGATAGTGTCTAGGGTGAAAGTGCTTTGAAAAATTGAAAGAACAAGGTAGTGAAGGGTGGGATTTGTGAAGGAAATGGGTTAAGGAGCGATTTTAGACTGTGGGATTCAGTTCTGACAAGTTAATAAGGTGTTAGGATCGACCCATTGCCTAAGGACATCTAATCCCAGGTTGGGAAAAATCTGGGATGTTAAAATCTACCCCCCTTAAAAGAAGATTTCGTCCCCGAAATTGGCTAAGGGTAATAAGGGAAGGTTTCTATTATTTCATTTGCCTAAGACTTATTGGTTCCAAGTTTCTACGCGTGGTAGGGTATGTACTAGCTGGTTCATTTTAGTCTACCCCCCTTAAAACTTATTTCTTTATCCATTTCTCATACCCTGATGGTTTGCTACAATTTATTTCTTTACCTATTTGGAGTCTTGACGACAACTCCTAACAATTTATAGTAAGATAGCTGTTTTCATTGTTTGACCAACACGGAGAGACAGTAATAGTTGGCTTGATCCCGATACATCGATCATCTACGACCAGGGTAGAAGGCTCATCGTATCCCTTCCGGATCCTGGTGAATCCTGGTTTTCTGCTTGGTCAAGCAGTGAGTCCGTTGGTAGTCGCTCAGGATTGAGAATTGGGTCAAGCCGCGAATGTTTCACAGTTGTATATTTTAGTAACTCTGTAGTCCGATCACTCTAAAAACGTAGGGAATGTCCATCATTGAAAAGCTCAAATTGTCTATGTCTAAGGTTACCCTTTAGGTCTTAGTCTAAGAGAAGCATTGATATTATCTATGTCTAAGGAAGTAGTGAATCAAATCTTACTAGATGATCCTAAAATGGTTTCTCATAGTAGAACTTGCTAGGGCTTCTATAATGTTCGTATTTAACGAGCACAGCTTCGATCCTGGGCCAGTGGGGCAAGGGTCCACCACGCTTCCGCTGCGCCACCCAGATCAAAAGTGTAGTGAGTGAGCTAACTAGATTAGGCTCCTAATGTGCTACCCCCCTTAAAAATTTATTTTTCACCCTCAAGGCTCAAGATTTATGTCATGCTCCGTACATCGGAACAATGTGTAATTTAGGACCTATCCTTGACACGAATAGGTCTCGCTCTAACTGACTTAAGCCGACTAACTAAGTCTATCATTCAATTGGCTTAGCATAATTAATTTATCTCTCCTTAGACTAACCAGTAGTCTAGTCTTAATTTAGGAGTAGCGATATCCTCTAGGTGTAATCCAAAGTCTATGCTTATATATTAGATGATTGTATACCCTTTCTAATAAAGAAAATTGTTTGTTTGTTTGGAATTGAGTTGTCCGAACATGAATGTAGCTACGCTCGAGCACTTCACATATACTCAAACCAACTAAGGGGGTCCTAAGGTTCACATTATAAATTTGTTAGATTTCTTACACGGTCATGTCTGGCGAAAACTAGGAGCACCGGTCTAAGTCCAAAACTCCAAGGGTCTATTTGGCCAGTGGTCTAAAGTTGTATTAAATGGGACTGTATTGCTAATCCGACTTCAGGATTGGAAATGACATGTTTGGTAGGAGGGTGGGTGGGGATTAAAATTATTGGTGTAGGCTTTGGAAAATGAGCCTAGTGTTGGAAAGTGTGAGATGGGATTTCCAAATCCCGGGGTAATGAATTTCTAAGTGTAATTTGAAAGGAAACCTGGCATATACTCTTCATTGCATACATTCCAAACATGGCATTGGCAAACATGGGATACAACCAATCTAGGGGCCATACCTTACACATACATGTATTATTACTTTTACAATTCCATCCACCTAATCTCACTTAATGTAGTTGGCCGAACGGGCTCTAAACGTCCCCAAACATCAAAAACATTCTACCAACGACTACAGCCATCAACATGAGAACGTAAACATCCAAAGGCGGTAATTCTCTTTCCCATGAGAGAGAGAAAGGTGGACATCGAGAAACTAGCTGTAAGGACCTCGAATAAGGCCATAGAAATGTAATGAAACAGAGAGAAAAGGATGGAGGTTTTGGTCCTCCACGAACTTGGGTCCTCAACAGACATTGTAGAGGCCCAATAGACAGGGTTTAAAGAAAGGAAACGAAGAGATGGACTGGGTTGAGTGCTTACACAAGTTTAAGCTTCAAATGAGGGGGTGTAGGAGCTCAACCGAGAGAAAACGGAAAGGGTAGAGGGTGGTTGTTACTGCAAACGATGGAGGGGTGCAGGTTTTAATAGAAAACAGCGGAATGTACAATTGAAAGGGAGGTTAGAGAGAGAAAATCAGATTTTGGAAGGAAAGGGAGAGCTTGGAGGGTCGTTTTGTGAAGGAAGTACTAGTTTGGGGGGGTTTTAGTCGATGGCCCATATACCAGGGGGTTCCCCTAGCCCCCAAACACGATCGGCCGGACGGCGTGACCCATTATCAAAAAAAAAGTGGCGAGGGCCTCGCCAAAATTTTTTGTATTTTTTAAAGGGGGGCACCAGAGACATGTTCCTCCAGTCCCCTAGGCTCAAAAAAAGTATGGGGCCCACCCTGGTTCCCTCCAGAAGTGCTCCTTTTGGACCCCGACTCCATTTTGAGCTGTATCAGGGCCAATATGCAAACCGGAATGATTTTATGTGATGTGTAGCATATGATTTTGGGGTAGGAGGAGCTCATCCATCCAACTAACCCATTTATTTAGTCAGATTCAACATTTTGAATGGTCAAAAGTCCAATTTCTACATATATTTACTATTTATAATAAATTTTTGTTTAAGTATTATTCTTCATCATTTATACATTAGGATTTATGTCTAGTATGAAAGGATTTAAAGAAAATTAAAGAATGAAGTGATGCAAGGAGAGATTTTAAAGAAATTGGGTAAAAAGGGGTTTTAAGCTTTGGTGTTGTGGTTGACCCACAACCTAAGAACATTCATTTTTAGGGAACGACTCAAACCCATCGACTGACGGCCTAGAAGTGATTCGGGATCGTTTCGCGTGATCATGGGTATGTACGGGCCCAATCTCAGCGGTCGGTTTCGCCGTTCGGCGAAATTGGAAAATCCTAAGTCAGTTTCTACATTTCGTCGCTCCCTCCTAAGTCAGAGTGCATCAGTGTGCATCGTGTGACCATAACCCAGGTCTGGTTTAACCCAAATCATACTCTGATACCATCTGTAACATCCCGAAAATCGAGGGTCGAGTAGTAACTCAACTCTCAAGTTCCAGAACATCACTTATACAACAAAATGAATGATGATTGAATGTTGACTGTATTAGAGTAGTGAACATGAGTGAGATTAAGCCAAAACAACATATCATACTCCAGAGACAGTTAAATTTGCAAGCGGAAGACTGTGATAGATAGATAAAATATATAACCTATGATGAGTCTCCAGAGTGTGATAACATTACCAGGTTAAATAATTACAAGTACAAACCTAAAATATACCAAATGTGTAAGGTCCTCTAGTCCATATCCTAGAAAGCCCCGTCGATCAGGACACGGCTCACAGGAAGCCGTCAGAAGACAACCAATACAAGCAGGCATCGTAGTCATTGCAAAGGTCCGGCTCCGCCTCAGAAGTAGCGTCGCCATCTGAAATCAGACAATGTCTGGTGGGTGTTCGAAACACCGTCCCGTAACGTGGGAGTGAGTAGCTAACTCAGTGGAACAATAAAGCATAGGTTAACATGTTATCGACTCAGTCAAGCAGTAATGATAAAGCAGTACAATCAAACACTCCTAGCTACTCTTATTAATGTAAGTATGAATGACATGATGTATGCCCTCACCGACATACTCCCTCATGCGACACCATCTCACGCTCGCGGCATGCTTTCATCCCACAGTGCTCCACATCTTCCAGGCACATGCAATGCATGATGAGCATGATTACCGAGTTTTTAATTAGTCCATTTCAAACAGCAGGATTGGGAAACTAAGGTACCTCCCTTATATCATTCCCAAACATGATCCATTCTAGGGTCGTCAGTCCTAGTTAATATCGACGATGGTGTGTTTTCTAGGTCACTTTGCAGAGGCTGTCAGGGCTGTTACGCACAAAGGTTGCACCACTCCCCCATCACCTTATCGATGTAGGCCGACAGCACGAATATAGTGTCCCATACCACCATAATCGGCTCACGAGTCTGGTTGCTCAATGGTCACTACGGGGAGGCACGTGGCCCCAAAGATGGCGGAGACTCGACCACGGTGTCCCATACCACCATGCCTGGCTCATGAGTCTTAGCGGATCGAGGTACCATGGTTAAAAGGGTTTTCACTGGTAAGTTTGGTACCCTAGGTTCAAGTAGTGGTGACCAAACATGGTGAACATACATTAGACAGATCGGGTTACTTGACGAGCTCCGCTAGCTCGAGCGCACAACAAGTTGAACGACATGAAGTGCATAAGTACTTCGCGTGGCCAACCACTATCGCCAACCGAAGTACGACTCGAGTTCATCGAACACATCTCACGTGGCAAATGAATCAGAGGCACAAATTCAATTCTGGTACCGATTGTCTGGACTATAATCATAGCTCCAGACACAATCAATTGTCATCCATATCATGTGGAGTAAAGCATGATAAACAAAGTAATTCAAACATGCTAGTAGGCATGTTATAAAGCATGTTATAAAGCATGATATAAGGCATGTTGTAAAATACTACGTCAATAAGAATACAAACACATACATTACAAGTAAGCAGTTTAAGTAAACAACCTCATGGAGGTAATCATACACGTCACTAGGGTAGTTGAGAATCCCATCTCAACACTCTCCTAAGGCATCAACATTCAAACACTTGCTCACACAAGCATTTTCACAAACACTTAACATACACTATTTCAACATACATAGAGTATGTTAACAAACATGTATTAGGGCGAATCCTTTCGCCAAGCAAGTATTTTATGTACGCATAATATATTTATACAACAATTAATCATGACAAACACATCTCTAAAATATACATGTATACGGTACTTTTACAATACAGTATTTCTACATACATAATGTATATTAATAAAACATGTATTTAGGCGAATCCTTTCGCCAAATAAGTATTTTATCCATATATCGTATATCCATACAACAATTAATCATGTCAAACACATTTCCAAAAAATATATTATACGGTATTTTCTACGAAGACCTAGAATATGTAAAATTCCATATTCTACAACTTTAATCGAAACAAAAAACGAAAAGCACTTTGTACATGTGCAATTGCATGCGATCAGAATTTATCATTATCGACATTGAAAGCGTTGAAAACCATAACCTATACACCTAAAGTCCGCACCTTTTGTCGTAGAATCGTAACGGAGTCGATAGGTTCGCTAAGCTTCCGTATACGGGAGTTTGGCAACCTAGAGAACGAAATAGGTTAGCTATTTCATAACCTACAACCTATACAACCCTAAAACAGATTAGGGTTAGGGTTTCTTACCTAGAAACGGAGCTGGAATCGCCGGGAAAGCGATTAGAACGGAGCGGTGGAGCCCGTGGAGCGGCAGGGAAGTACGGCAGGGAGATCCTCCCACAACTCCCACACTTTCTCTCTCTTTTCTCTCTCTCAAATTCAAATTCGTATGGCTGCAATGAGAGAGGGTTTAAGGTCCTTATATAGCCTAAAATGTGCCCAAAATAGGCTTAAGGTCAAGGTATACTTGGGTTATAACCAAAGCGGGGCAGTTTCAGCTCAACGGGGGACTTCTGGCGGGCCTCCTTGAGCCAAAGGTCGGACTTAAGCTCACCGACACCGGATCTTCGTTCTATTAAGTTTTCGTTTCAGTCGGATTTCCAGATCACGCGTGGCGGACCAGTTTCAGTTCAACGGTCAGTGGATCTCGATCGGAGATTCCGAGTACATGTAAATGTTTATGAAATTTTTCCTGATCCGAGGGTGTAATTTGGTCAGATTCTGACGGTCTGGTTGCTTAAAACTGATCCGCAAACGAGAGATGCCAGATTACTATTCAAGATATTTATTTTGTAAAGAAACAAGTGTTTTCACACACTTGCTCCGGACTCAAGCGAACAGCCGTGGAACACTATCTGGATTTGATTTCCGAGATGGTTGTCAAGCCTAGCGAGGCGGTCCTAAGTCCTTAACTTGGTATTATTCAAACTTCCGACGTGCGGTCTATATCTGATACGGAGTTTCAAGATGCTCCCGAGAATAGCCGGGTAATGAGTTTGATTCTAGATTTTAGGGTAACCTAGCGTCAATGATTCTACAAGTTTTGGGTCTTACAGATCGTATTTAAAGCGATTCAAATGGATTTCATGGCTAATCTAGTTTAGCACCTAGTTAACTTTGTCAAATTTCTAAAGGATTTAATCCTAAGTGATTTTTGTCTGAGGTGGAACTTAGTCCTTTGTAGTTTGTATATAAAGTGATCCAAGTTATACTACTTAGCTAGTTTAAGATTGTGTCTAGGGTGAAAGTGCTTTGAAAAATTGAAAGAACAAGGTAGTGAAGGGTGGGATTTATGAAGGAAATGGGTTAAGGAGCGATTTTAGACTGTAGGATTCAGTTCTGACAAGTTAATAAGGTGTTAGGATCGACCCATCGCCTAAGGACGTCTAATCCCAGGTTGGTAAAAATCCGGGATGTTAAAATCTACCCCCTTAAAAGAAGATTTTGTCCCCGAAATTGGCTAAGGGTAATAAGGGAAGGTTTCTATTATTTCATTTGCCTAAGACTTATTGGTTCCAAGTTTCTACGCGTGGTAGGGTATGTACTAGCTGGTTCATTTTAGTCTACCCCCCTTAAAACTTATTTCTTTATCCATTTCTCATACCCTGATGGTTTGCTACAATTTATTTCTTTACCTATTTGGAGTCTTGACGACAACTCCCAACAATTTAGAGTAAGATAGCTGTTTTCATTATTTGACCAACACGGAGAGACAGTAATAGTTGGCTTGATCCTGATACATCGATCATCTACCTGACCAGGGTAGAAGGCTCATCGTATCCCTTCCGGATCCTGGTGAATCCTGGTTTTCTGCTTGGTCAAGCAGTGAGTCCGTTGGTAGTCGCTCAGGATTGAGAATTGGGTCAAGCCGCGAATGTTTCACAGTTGTATATTTTAGTAACTCTGTAGTCCGATCACTCTAAAAACGTAGGGAATGTCCATCATTGAAAAGCTCAAATTGTCTATGTCTAAGGTTACCCTTTAGGTCTTAGTCTAAGAGAAGCATTGATATTATCTATGTCTAAGGAAGTAGTGAATCAAATCTTACTAGATGATCCTAAAATGGTTTCTCATAGTAGAACTTGCTAGGGCTTCTATAATGTTCGTATTCAACGAGCACAGCTTCGATCCTGGGCCAGTGGGGCAAGGGTCCACCACGCTTCCGCTGCGCCACCCAGATCAAAAGTGTAGTGGGTGAGCTAACTAGATTAGGCTCCTAATGTGCTACCCCCCTTAAAAATTTATTTTTCACCCTCAAGGCTCAAGATTTATGTCCTGCTCTGTACATCGGAACAATGTGTAAGTTAGGACCTATCCTTGACACGAATGGGTCTCGCTCCAACTGACTTAAGCCGACTAACTAAGTCTATCATTCAATTGGCTTAGCATAATTAATTTATCTTTCCTTAGACTAACCAGTAGTCTAGTCTTAATTTAGGAGTAGCGATATCCTCTAGGTGTAATCCAAAGTCTATGCTTATATATTAGATGATTGTATACCCTTTCTAATAAAGAAAATTGTTTGTTTGTTTAGAATTGAGTTGTCCGAACATGAATGTTGCTACGCTCGAGCACTTCACATATACTCAAACCAACTAAGGGGGTCCTAAGGTTCACATTATAAATTTGTTAGATTTCTTACACGGTCATGTCTGGCGAAAACTAGGAGCACCGCTCTAAGTCCAAAACTCCAAGGGTCTATTTGGCCAGTGGTCTAAAGTTGTATTAAATGGGACTGTATTGCTAATCCTACTTCAGGATTGGAAATGACATGTTTGGTAGGAGGGTGGGTGGGGATTAAAATTATTGGTGTAGGCTTTGGAAAATGAGCCTAGTGTTGGAAAGTGTGAGATGGGATTTCCAAATCCCGGGGTAATGAATTTCTAAGTGTAATTTGAAAGGAAACCTGGCATATACTCTTCATTGCATACATTCCAAACATGGCATTGGCAAACATGGGATACAACCAATCTAGGGGCCATACCTTACACATACATGTATTATTACTTTTACAATTCCATCCACCTAATCTCACTTAATGTAGTTGGCCGAACGGGCCCTAAACGTCCCCAAACATCAAAAACATTCTACCAACGACTACAGCCATCAACATGAGAACGTAAACATCCAAAGGCGGTAATTCTCTTTCCCATGAGAGAGAGAAAGGTGGACATCGAGAAACTAGCCGTAAGGACCTCGAATAAGGCCATAAAAACGTAAAGAAACGGAGAGAAAAGGCTGAAGGTTTTGGTCCTCCACGAACTTGGGTCCTCAACAGACGTTGTAGAGGCCCAATAGACAGGGTTTAAGGAAAGGAAACGAAGAGATGGACTGGGTTGAGTGCTTACACAAGTTTAAGCTTCAAATGAGGGGGTGTAGGAGCTCAACCGAGAGAAAACGGAAAGGGTAGAGGGTGGTTGTTGCTGTAAACAATGGAGGGGTGCGGGTTTTAATAGAAAACAACGGAATGTACAATTGGAAGGGAGGTTAGAGAGAGAAAATCAGATTTTGGAAGGAAAGGGAGAGCTTGGAGGGTCGTTTTGTGAAGGAAGTACTAGTTTGGGGGGGTTTTAGTCGATGGCCCATATACCAGGGGGTTCCCCTAGCCCCCAAACACGATCGGCCCGGACGGCCGTGACAAATTTCATCAAAAAGTTGGCGAGGCCTCGCCGAAAGTGGCGAGGGCCTCGCCGAAAATTTTTATATTTTTCAAAGGGGGGCACCAGGGACATGTTCCTCCAGTCCCCTAGGCTCCAAAAAAGTATGGGGCCCACCCTGGTTCCCTCCGGAAGTGCTCCTTTTGGCCCCCGACTCCATTTTGAGCTGTATCGGAGCCAAAATGCAAACCTGAATGATTTTATGTGACCTGTAGGATATGATTTTGGGGTACGAGGAGCTCATCCATCCAACTAACCCATTTATTTAGTCAGATTCAACATTTTGAATGGTTAAAAGTCCAATTTCTACATATATTTACTATTTATAGTAAATTTTTGTTTAAGTATTATTCTTCATCATTTATATATTAGGATTTATGTCTAGTATGAAAGGATTTAAAGAAAATTAAAGAATGAAGTGATGCAAGGAGAGATTTTAAAGAAATTGGGTAAAAAGGGGTTTTAAGCTTTGGTGTTGTGGTTGACCCACAACCTAAGAACATTCATTTTTAGGGAATGACTCAAACCCGTCGACTGACGGCCTAGAAGTGATTCGGGATCGTTTCGCGTGATCATAGGTGTGTACGGGCCCAATCTCAGCGGTCGATTTCGGTAGGTTTCGCCGTTTGGCGAAATTGGAAAATCCTAAGTCAGTTTCTACGTTTCGTCATTCCCTCCTAAGTCAGAGTGCATCAGTGTGCATCGTGTGACCATAACCCAGGTTCGGTTTAATCCAAATCATACTCTGATACCATCTGTAACATCTCGAAAATCGAGGGTCGAGTAGTAACTCAACTCTCAAGTTCCAGAACATCACTTATGCAACAAAATGAATGATGATTGAATGTTGACTGCATTAGAGTAGTGAACATGAGTCAGATTAAGCCAAAACAGCATATCATACTCCAGAGACAGTTAAATTTGCAAGCAGAAGACTGTGATAGATAGATAAAATATATAACCTATGATGAGTCTCCAGAGTGTGATAACATTACCAGGTTAAATAATTACAAGTACAAACCTAAAATATACCAAATGTGTAAGGTCCTCTAGTCCATATCCTAGAAAGCCCCATCGATCAGGACACGGCTCACAGGAAGCCGTCAGAAGACAACCAATACAAGCGTGCATCGTAGTCATTGCAAAGGTCCGGCTCCGCCTCAGAAGTAGCGTCGCCATCGAAATCAGTAATGTCTGGTGGGTGTTCGAAACACCGTCCCGTAACATGGGAGTGAGTAGCTAACTCAGTGGAACAATAAAGCATAGGTTAACATGTTATCGACTCAGTCAAGCAGTAATGATAAAGCAGTACAATCAAACACTCCTAGCTACTCTTATTAATGCAAGTATGAATGACATGATGTATGCCCTCACCGACATACTCCCTCATGCGACACCATCTCACGCTCATGGCATGCTTTCATCCCACAGTGCTCCACATCTTCCAGGCACATGCAATGCATGATGAGCATGATTACCGAGTTTTTAATTAGTCCATTTCAAAAAATGGGATTGGGAAACTAAGGTACCTCCCTTATATCATTCCCAAACATGATCCATTCTAGGGTCGTCGTCCTAGTTAATATCGATGATGGTGTGTTTTCTAGGTCACTGCAGAGGTTGCTAGGGTTGTTACGCATAAAGGTTACACCACTCCCCCATCACCCCTTAAACGATTCATCACAATACAGAAACAGGCCTAGTTCATACTCTATATATCGCGGCGAACCCTAAGGCGCACTCACGATTTCGGAGTATGCTCGAGGTCACTACAAAGGGTCAGTTAGGGTACATTACACAAAGGTTGCACCACTCCCCATCACCTTATCAATGTAGGCCGACAAAGACGAATATAGTGTCCCATACCACCATAATCGGCTTCACGAGTCCGGTTGCTCACTTTGGTCACTACGGGAGGCAGGCATGTGGCCCCGGCGTAGAGCCGACAAATTGGCTCGACCACGGTGTCCCATACCACCATGCCCGGCTCATGAGTCTTAGCGGATCGAGGTACCATGGTTAAAAGGGTTTTCACTGGTAAGTTTGGTACCCTAGGTTCAAGCAGTGGTGACCAAACATGGTGAACATACATTAGACAGATCGGGTTACTTGACGAGCTCGGCTAGCTCGAGCGCACAACAAGTTGAATGACATGAAGTGCATAAGCACTTCGCGTGGCCAACCACTATCGCCAACCGAAGTACGACACGAGTTCGTCAAACACATCTCACGTGGCAAATGAATCAGAGCCACGAATTCAATTCTGGTACCAATTGTCTGTACTATAATCATAGCTCCAAACACAATCAATTGTCATCCATATCATGAAGAGTAAAGCATGATAAACAAAGTAATTCAAACATGCTAGTAGGCATGTTATAAAGCATGTTATAAAGCATGATATAAGGCATGTTGTAAAATACTACGTCAATAGGAATACAAACACATATATTGCAAGTAAGCAGTTTAAGTAAACAACCTCATGGAGGTAATCATACACGTCACTAGGGTAGTTGAGAATCCCATCTCAACACTCTCCTAAGGCATCAACATTCAAACACTTGCTCACACAAGCATTTTCACAAACACTTAACATACACTATTTCAACATACATAGAGTATGTTAACAAACATGTATTAGGGCGAATCCTTTCGCCAAGCAAGTATTTTATGTACGCATAATATATTTATACAACAATTAATCATGACAAACACATCTCTAAAATATACATGTATACGGTACTTTTACAATACAGTATTTCTACATACATAATGTATATTAATAAAACATGTATTTAGGCGAATCCTTTCGCCAAATAAGTATTTTATCCATATATCGTATATCCATACAACAATTAATCATGTCAAACACATTTCCAAAAAATATACGTATACGGTATTTTCTACGAAGACCTAGAATATGTAAAATTCCATATTCTACAACTTTAATCGAAACAAAAAACGAAAAGCACTTTGTACATGTGCAATTGCATGCAGATCAGGAATTTATCATTATCTGACATTGAAAGCGTTGAAAACCATAACCTATACACCTAAAGTCCGCACCTTTTGTCGTAGAATCGTAACGGAGTCGATAGGTTCGCTAAGCTTCCGTATACGGGAGTTTGGCAACCTAGAGAACGAAATAGGTTAGCTATTTCATAACCTACAACCTATACAACCCTAAAACAGATTAGGGTTAGGGTTTCTTACCTAGAAACGGAGCTGGAATCGCCGGGAAAGCGATTAGAATGGAGCGATGGAGCCCGTGGAGCGGCAGGGAAGTACGGCAGGGAGTTCTCCCACAACTCTCACACTTTCTCTCTCTTTTCTCTCTCTCAAATTCAAATTCGTATGGCTGCAATGAGAGAGGGTTTAAGGTCCTTATATAGCCTAAAATGTGCCCAAAATAGGCTTAAGGTCAAGGTATACTTGGGTTATAACCAAAGCGGGCGCTTTTAGCTCAACGAGGACTTCGGCGGGCCTCCTTGAGCCAAAGGTCGGACTTAAGCTCACCGACACCGGATCTTCGTTCTATTAAGTTTTCGTTTCAGTCAGATTTCTAGATCACACGTGGCGGACCAGTTCCAGTTCAACGGTCAGTGGATCTCGATCGGAGATTCCGAGTACATGTAAATGTTTATGAAATTTTTTCTGATCCGAGGGTGTAATTTGGTCAGATTCTGACGGTCTGGTTGCTTAAAACTGATCCGCAAACGAGAGATGCTGACATTATTCAAGATATTTATTTTGTAAAGAAACAAGTGTTTTCACACACTCTCGCTCCGGACTCAAGCGAACAGCCGTGGAACACTATCTGGATTTGATTTCCGAGATGGTTGTCAAGCCCAGCGAGGCGGTCCTAAGTCCTTAACTTGGTATTATTCGGACTTCCGACGTGCGGTCTAGATCTGATACGGAGTTTCAAGATGCTCCCGAGAGCAGCCGGGTAATGAGTTTGATTCGAGATTTTAGGGTAACCTAGCGTCAATGATTCTACAAGTTTTGGGTCTTGCAGATCGTATTTAAAGCGATTCAAATGGATTTCATGGCTAATCTAGTTTAGCACCTAGTTAACTTTGTCAAATTTCTAAAGGATTTAATCCTAAGTGATTTTCGTCTGAGGTGGAACTTAGTCCTTTGTAGTTTATATATAAAGTGATCCAAGTTATACTAAGCTAGTTTAAGATAGTGTCTAGGGTGAAAGTGCTTTGAAAAATTGAAAGAACAAGGTAGTGAAGGGTGGGATTTGTGAAGGAAATGGGTTAAGGAGCGATTTTAGACTGTGGGATTCAGTTCTGACAAGTTAATAAGGTGTTAGGATCGACCCATCGCCTAAGGACGTCTAATCCCAGGTTGGGAAAAATCCAGGATGTTACACATTGTAACTAGATGAAGTATCAACCATGAAGAAAGGATCCAATACTCTTTTAGTACCTATGGTCAAGTCGAGCGGTAACAGACTATGTGTATTCGTGATGTGCCCATCAAAGTTACTGACCTTGGATGTGATCAAATCAGTTGGGGTTTTTCCCAATTTTGGAATCATTCTTACTAGGAGAAGATTAATTAAAGCCTCATTGTCGACCAAGATTCTGGTGACTGGACAGCCCTCAAGATGGACGGATATGTACAACGTCTTAAGATGCTGAGTAATATCATAAGTGGGCCTTTCTATAACTACTTACTACCAAAAAATAGGGCAACGCCGACGGACGTGTGACTATTTTGGCTACGGCTAAAATCCATAGCCGAAACACCATAATCTGTAGCTAAAGGTCCAGTTTTTAATGGTGGACGTTCAATCTCAACTGTTTTCCCATAGTGTGGTCCACTCGAGATTTATATCGATCTCATATTTTGGGATCAACCCTAAAACGATATGGAGAAATGGATGGACGGCGTGGATTAAAACATCTAAATCATGGTGGGGCCCATAGAGCCCTACCAGATCTAAAGGATAAGTGACATTATTTTTTAATTGAGACAATATGTGAGTTTTGTGTTTGATGTAAAATAGTGGTGACTCATTCTTATTAATAGTGGTAATGTTATATAATTATCCAGACCATCTGAATAATGGGTCTAGTTGTTAGTAATTAATATTTATATTTTTTCCTATATAAAACTATCTTAATCATTCAGTAAACAGTCCCTTAAATGTATGGTTATTAATATAGTTGATGTGTTAAATTATGAAAAACTCACAATTTATGAATTTGAAACTAACCTCTCATTTCAAAAGAGGGATTTCCGAATCCCTCTTTCGAACGATGCCCGAGCTCTACCTAGTTTCTATCTCCATCGATTCATCCGCTGCTTCCTCGGTTGCAAGATCTGTGTCGACTGCCCTAAGAAGACGGCCTTCGACATCAAGCTCGAGAAGTTAGACACTGTTGCCAAGATCAAGATCATAAAGGAGGTGAGGACATTCATTGATCTGGGCCTAAAGGAGGCGAAGGACCTGGTTGAGAAGGCGCCGATCGTTTTGAAGAAGGGTGTTGCCAGGAGGAGGCAGGTCCCATTTTCAAGAAGCTCAAGGAGCTTGGAGCTACTGTTGTATTGGAATGATTTAACCCAGTAGATTCCAAAATCTTCTTCTCTCATTTTTCCTTTTAAAATTGTGTTTTGATCTGATAGAGTAATGGTAAAATGGGAAATTTAGTTCAATGCCATCCTTTTTTTTAATGTGTTTTTTGTTTTGTTTGTGAAAGAAAAAAAAGAAAGAAGATATACTAATCAGTTTGGTACTTATGACTATTGCATAAACCATATGGCTCCCTTGTGTATCTAATCTAATACGGTTGGTCCATGAGGCATGTTTTGCTTCATTATCAGGCCATCCATCAGATGTTTGAACCTTTTATGTGATGTCATGCCAGTACAATCATTAGGTGGGTCACATTTATGATGGATCCAGTTCATTTTTCAAAAATTTTAACCATCCATATTATCCTGGACATAGATCCACCTATTGCATCTTCTTTGGCAATTTTTTTTTAAATGTTTGCCATACTATTTATTGGAGAATGATTCCCTATATTGAGCTTTGGTTTTTCTTTATAAAAGTTTGCATATTTTCTTATCTATTAAGATGAACTAATTGACAAATCGAAAATTCAATTTAGTTGTTATATGTTGTAGTTTTAGCGTTAACTATGTAGTCATATATATTCATCTCAGTTGCTAGTATGTTAATCTTTAAAATTATTTTATTGCTGGCATGTTTTCATTCTCATCTCCTATTTTTCTAAGGGGTCGAGGCTTATGGTTTTTCCACGTCGCAAAGTGATTAAACATTGTTGTGGTAGTTCTTTGCAGTTCTCTGAGGAGATGGGAATATGTGATTTTTATATGGGCATTCTTAGGTAAAAAAGATCTATATAGGAGTAGTCTTTCCATGAATATTTATCTAGAGTCATTTCCATTAGTATGGCATACTATTTTTCCAAGTTATTAAGAGAACATTTCATGGGCTATTTTTATAAAATCTTGGCTACTATGAATTTCTTGGCAAAAAAAAAAAAAAAAAAAGCAGAAGAAGTACTAGTAGAAGACTTCAATAATCTGTATATTTGGTGTATGTATTTGGGATTTGGGTTTTAAGTAAAGGTCTTGATGATGGTGAGTGATTGATCTGATGTTCAGTCCCACAGTTCTTCTGACCTTGGGAAGACCAAATTCCTTTGTTATGGCATTTCTTCATAATAAAAAAAATGATATATTACTTATTTTAAAGATGATTCTCTAACTTATGATATTCTCACTCCATTTTGTTTTTTGTTCTTCTGAAATGATATCCATTGGCAGGACCACTATCCTGCTTTCACAGGTACTAGTCTACTGTTTTTCCTAGGTCTCATAGACTTACTTAGGCCTCTCCATATAAATGCCTTCCAACTAATCTATCTTTGCATCTAACTTCTTACATTTCATATACAATTCAATATTGTAACCAGCATCCACCTCTTATGTTTTATTTAGGGTAGTTCTATTTATTGTAGTCTAGATATCATCATAGATTAGCCAATTTTGACCATCCAAACAATGTTTACCCATATTAAAGTTCACTATCAAATGCCTGTATGTTGTGGGGCCTACCAGATGGATGGATCGTGGGCATCTGACTTAGACTAGTTGTCAATCCATGTGTAGGCATTTTCATTTAAGTCTGTTAATGGTTTAAATCTTATAATGGGAATGCTGTATTAGTACAGGTGAAGCATATTAGAGCTAGGCATGGAGATTATTTTAGAATCATTATGGCTGGTTATCTAGGTAGTCCTTAAATTCTTCATCATTGATACAATGCAATGGGTTGTATGGGCAATCCCATACAACCACCTTCCAACTGTATTCCTTGTGCTTGTTGAGTGCATCACATAATGAAAAGGGGAGAGTTACTTGATACTTAGGTGATGATGATGAAAGGTTTCAGTTTTTGTTTCTACACACACACACATTCTATCATAGTATTGGAATAAGATTATGACTTTTAGAGTCCTAAAATATTATTTTAATAGACCGTGTATAGACACTGAAAATTGGCGCCTACGCTGATTTAAATGTTATGGTTGTTGGTGATGGGGATGATTAGGTTGATCATGGATGTTGGAGTCGCCACTAGCCAAAAAATCTCGAAATTTCGCGGTTGGCAAGAACCACAGAATATGTAAGGTGGGGGAAATCTAAAGACTTCCCTACCCTAAATTAACTCCTAGTCTGCGATCTGAGATTTTGGGTAAGGGACCTCAGTTACAAAGAGGGAAGATGTTAGACACCCTCTTTGCCCATACAAATGTATGGTCTCTATTTAGCGTGGTAAAATAATCTCAAGGGATGAATGAGGTGGTCGGAGTAGGACTAGGCACACATGGATTTCTGATGTGGAAAGATCCTAGATTTTGGCAAACCACAGAGCATAAGTCCAGGAACGTATCTAGAGGGTGGATGTAATGATGCTTATGTATAAAGACAAAGAAAAGTGGACTAGATCGCTATGAATTTCTGATGTGACAAGATCCGATGTACGGCAAGTCACAGAGCATATGTTCACTAGGGATCTAGAGAAGCAAGGGGGTTGAGAAGGGAATAGATGTCATAATGAATGCTTGTATGTAAAATGAATGGATCTTTGGCTTGATCTTGAGTAGGCTAGGATGTGGGTTAAACCATGATTAACTAGGCTAGGTTGAGGGGTTAAGATGGCTAGGAAGGCAAGGAGTGGGCTAAGAAGATGGCTAAAAAAATCTGGACTTTGAGGCTTGGGATCACCTCCTCACCCTCACTCTCTTCCTCCCCCCTCTCTCTCTCTCTCTCTCTCTTCTTCTCACTTAAGCTTGAAAGTGAGGAGTTGTTGATTTTTTATGAAGAGGAGAGGGTTATTTATAGCCTTCTCTAATGACATTGCTGTAATTGCTGGGTTTGAGAGGGGTAAAAGGTGAGGTGGCAAGTTATGGTTGGTTATGAGAGAGGAATGCCACATGACACTCTCTCATTGGCCATGAGGGGCAGTAAAAAGGTAAATAGTGAAGCCGGGGGAGAGGGGGTAATTTCAAAGGAAAGTTGACTTTTGGGAGCTGGAACAGCTGTCCACACGTGGGCCGCGAGGGGCAGCACTTGAAGTACTATAGGTGGCAGTCAGACTGTCGCTTACGGTAGTCAGACTACCTCATGGGCTGCGTTCGGGTCAGGCCCAGGCGTGTGGGCTTTGTTAGCCTCTGTTTTGGGTTTCTATGGCTTAGATAGGTGGATTCAGGTTCGGTTAAAGGGTTCTGGCCATGGTATAGGGTATAGGTGGGGCTGTATGTATGCTGAATGGTTTGGATTACAGTTTCGGGTTGCAAATTGAGATTTTGGGATTTTTGGGTCAGGGTATGTTGGGATTAGGGTTCGATTCAAGGTATGATCATGGTTCTCGGATAGTCTTAGCCTTGTCAATATGTAACCTGGGTGGGGTGTCTACAGATGCCCCTCTTTAACCGAGTTTGCGAGCAACCGAAGGTCAAAGCGAGTGGACACCCCACCTTTCTGGTCAAAAAAAGGGTAGTGACTCGAATCTGTTGCCCGCCATTGTATCATTGTCAGATAACTGTTTGGAAAAGAGATGACTTACACATATCACGAGGGTTGAGAAAAACGTTGTGATTGCATCCTGCGCATTCGTCGCGGCTTTACGGATTACCAATCACAACCCTTTCGCGACAGATTGTTAATAGCATTGGAGGGTGAGTCTGAAAAGTAAGGGCCTCCGCGCAATTGTCGCTGCTTTATGAGGATTCCTGTACTGTCAGGTCTGTCATTCCTTTGCTACATAATCACCATAGGAGTATTCGTTCCATTTGATCGTCAAAGTGGTTAGTTGCCCTGCGCGTTGGTGCGGCCTTACGGGGAACTCACTACGCCCACTTGGACTCGATCAAATTTTATGAACATCCCAGACTAGGTATGTGCAGGTAACCTTTTGCCATGCAATCTTCTGATTCTGATACTGTGGTTACAATAGATTGTTGTCGCTTTGAGTTTGATTATTCTTTCTGAAAAGAGATCCAATCATTTCTACTAGCATTCATACGACTGTCCAGATATAAAGATCGGGCTAATCGTACGTGTATCATGTACGGATTCGATCATCCTTCAGGAAATGCGGAAGAGATCGAATCTTATTTAGGTGTTCGTACTGGCAGCAACTAGAGAATATGGAAGATTCCTCAATGTACTGTGTGCCGCGTGTATTTTTTTTTTTGAAAACTTTGTTTAAAAGCCATTCCCTTTAGAACTAGACTCCTTAGGGATTTTAATGAAAAATATTTTTAGATTTTAGAAAATATAGGTTTGATCTCGCGGGTGGGCGTCGTCGTCTGGTGTTTATTTGCAGTGAAGTCATATGGCCTTCACTAATAAATTAATGAGGCAAGAGACAAACTCTTTTGAGGCTATACCTACTGGGGATTTGTTAGTTTGGTAATTTCTGGGATCTTTTGAATTTATTTTTTTAGAGATTTTTTAGAGATTTTTTTGAATTTTAAAATTTTTTAGAGATTTTTGGAAGTTTTTGGAGATTTTTGGGATTTTTTTTGGAATTTTAAAAAAATTTTGGAGATTTTTTGGAATTTTTTTGGAGATTTTTTGAAATTTTAAAATTTTTGGAGTTTTTTGGAATTTTTGAAAACTTGGGGGCTTTTTTGGTAATTTTGAAAACTCGGGAGCTGTTTAGGCAATTTTGAAAACGTAGCGGCTGTTTTGAAAATTTTTAGAAGTTTGGAATTGTTTTTGGAAATTTTTGGAAGTTCGAGATTTTTTTATAGAAACTTTTAGGTATTGTCCAGCAATTAGAAGGCAAAACCGATTGTTTAGACCGCCCTTGGGGACAGCTCGCTGCCCCATGAATACATAGACATTTGTTCTCGAGTCCTGACCTTCCGGAATAGGCCCCGCCTAATTTTCGTCTGTAAGTGGGCCCGGGCGGTAGTCGGATTGCCGCCCGGAGACTTTTTTCCTTCTGTTCTGTCCTGTCAATACGGCAGCGATGCAGAAATGTCAGTTCTGAAGGCGGTGATTGGAATACCGCAAGCGGTAATCAGGGTACCGCCTCCATTCGTCTTTTCTTCTAGCGATGGTCCCTTCTTCTGTTCATTCTTTTTGCCCTCTTTCTTGTCTTTCTCTGTCCAATGGAACCATTCGATTATTCTCTTTGTCTTCCCTTTTGTCCTTTTTCTTAGTCATCTTCTTTCTGTTGTCCTCTTCCTTTTCTAATCATTATGGATAGTCATGATGATGGTTTTGCTGATTCCTTAAATGGTGGAGAAGTTGGTGGCCTCATAAATGATGGGGGAGATCCATTTATGGATGGATTGGTGGAAGTTGGTGGAGGGGTAATGGCCCCCTTTGGAGAGGTGAATGCTATTTATGGCTCGGATCTTTCCTCCAACAGTGGTGGCTATGAGGGTGGTTTGATTGGATTGGATGGATTTGATGGGCCACCAAGGTTCGTAGATGTTACCATGATGAGAGCGAAAGGTTTGGATGACATGGATGGCATAATGATGGTGACCGATGGATTGATGGATAGAAGGGTGATAGGTGGTGTAGATGGTAATATGGTGATGATGGATGGTGTGGATGAGATGGATCGGGTTTTGATGGGTGGTGTAGATGGTAGTATGGTGATGATAGATGGTGTGGATGGGATGGATCGGGTTTTGATGGGTGGTGGACTTTCTGAGGATGGATTGGGTCAGCGTTTTGGTGCGGATATCGAGACAGTGTTGGGAAACGCAGTTACGATCGGGGCTCAGAGTGTCGGTCCTGCTAGCCATTGGGAGACTTTGGGTGTTGCGGCTCCTGGGGCTTATGTGTTTTAGACATCTCCCGACGTGGCGGTTATGGGTGGCTTTCTACGGCACCTTGCGTGATGCGATGAGCAACGGTGGCTTCTTTTGTCACCATGAGATAGACCTACTGGATGAGGGGATGCCAATTTTTTATGATTCCCCGATTAACCCGGGAATTCAGATTGTGGAGGGCATGCCAGTCTAGATCTGTCGATTGTAGCCCTGCAATACTTGCTCAGAGCGTTTGCACCTTTGGATAGAGAGCTTGACCGAATATGAGATCTTTGAGCTGGGTTCCTTAGGCTTCCAGGAGGTTTCGCTTGAGGTCCTGTATATCGTTGTTCCACTGCCCATGGGGGTCCTGGGTCTGACTGCTAGTTGCAGTGTTTGAATGCACTGATATTCTATATTTTGGCCAAGCTGCTTTTATCAGGATGGAGACAGTCATCATTGGTAGTTTTGCTGGATGTATTTTGTCATGTCCTTCACCGTAGGAGCATCATATCTGTGGTGCTGGTGGAGCTTTTCTTGGGGTTGACCGAGTGCTTTCTTGGACGTACCCGCATCCTCCTTTGTTGTTGCTCGTTCCTTCAGGTACCTACCCTTTGCTCTACTTCTTTTTTTTTTTTGCTTTGTCTTTCACTTGCAACTTGAACCTGATTTATTCTCCCCAAGTGTGGTTGTGGGAACATCTTTTAATGACCCCTGTGCTTGTTTGGCCTGATTCCCACCGCGATGATGTGTTGTCTTTGATACTTGATGGCTTCCCCCTTGGTGCTGAGGCCACTGAGTCGTTGTACCGCCGCATGATCTCTTGACTTCGGGGGTGGGATATTAGCTGGGAGGCTACCTAGCTTTGCCATTCACAGTTGATTTACAGCACAGTTCGGACTCCTTTACTGCTGCTAGGTCTTCGAGGATACTGCCCTTACCATCCCGTGCGATTCCTTCGTCAGTTTGGTTTCTGGCAGGATATTCCAGAGTTTGCCTTTTCTGGATTTGGACATGCTTCTCTTTCTTCCTACTTGATTGCTTTCTATAGGCGAGTCTGGATTTCCTAGTAGGGATCCTTGGATGCGATGAGCTCGAGTCATGGGCTCCTCCTTCGGCCACGATGTCGTGTCAGCGATGGGTGGCTGAGCCGTCACTTTATCAATAGGTCCCCAGTTGGCATTTAGAGGATGAGATTGCTGATCAGGACATGGTGGGCGATGTTGCTTCCTCCTCGTGTGTTGATGATTCATTTAAGGCCTTTGAGGAGCGTCCTTTCATCGATCCATCCTTCTTACTAGCCACACACGGTCACCTGATCTCCGAGATTGCTGTCCTTCGTCGTACTTATGAGGATATGGCTCGTCACCTAGCAGTGGGATGGCGGTATGATGGCAGCATGTTTGCGGCACATCGTTTAGAGAGGGATGAGGTCTTCTACCTGCGCATGGAGGTAGAGAGGCTCAGGTAGAGATTATCGCTATACGAGAGGTATGAGCTTACCAATGGCCCTTTGATGTTGATCAGCTGCTTACATGCATGAAATCCTTATTTTTTTTATGTTATGGCTTTTTTCTTTGTGAAGAGAGAAAACAATATTCTTGTAAAAAATTTTAAGGGAATGAAAGAAAATTTTGTTTGTGCCAAATTTGCCAATGTTCGCTTGTGTTTGGATTTGTGCTATGGATGATTAGGATCAGAATCTTGGGCTCGACCCACGTTGTATGCAGTATTCTAAATTGTGTCCTTAGAGTGTTGGGTTCCTGAGAGGGTGTCGGAGATCGCCTCCCCAGATTTGAGCAGAGTTTGATAGAGAACTGATCCACAGTTGACCTTTCCTTGTATCTCGTTGTGGTGCTTGCTGTTTTGGCATCTTCTGTACCTGTACTTATATATATATATATTTATTCTTTACTATTTTTACCTATAACACCTTTTCAGGTTTTTACTACGTCCAGCTTTCCCCGTCATTTTTGCCAGTAGCGTCCTTTCAGATTTTCACTGTCCCGGGTTTTTGATCTTGCCTGCCCCTTGGCAACTGTGCTTCTTTTTTTTTTCCCCTTGGTGCCTTTTTAGGTTTTCACCAAGTCCACTACATGCCCTACTGTTTTTACTCAAGCCGCCCTTTCAGGTTTTCAACTTGCCCCTTTTTGCTTAGGCATGTCTCTTGCTCTTTTTTTTTTTTTTACATTCTTTTTTGGAGCGCCAGGAGTGATGGAGGAGACAGAGAGACTTCAGCCGACTAGTTACCTACCTATCATTGTCTTTGAGTACAATCGTAAGCTGCTTTTATTCTGGGGCTACGGGATGGCCTTCTTCTCTTCTTTTTCTGGTTTTCTTTAAATCTCCCTTTTTCTTTCTTTTTTCTTATTCTCTCTTTTTTTTTTCTTTTAGTTTTTTACTTCTTCTCTCTTTCACGGGAGAGACGATCGGTGTTTCTGATGGGAGAGGTGACGGATATATATTATTTTTTTGTTTGTTTTTTTTTTTTTGGAAGTGAGGAATGCAGCTTTGCAATTGTAATCACTGACAAAGTCAGGTAGGTTTACCCATGATAGATTTTCATGTTATCGGCGTTGATGGGCTCGGAAAGATCTTCTCCTCTTAGGTTATTGAGTCGAAGAGCGCCTCCTGGGAGTACTTCTCGAATGATCACCGGTCCTTCCCACAAGGGTTTGAACTTTCCCCTGGGATCTGGCAAGTGCAGTGGTAGGATGTGTTTCATGACCATATCACCGATTTTGAAGCTCCTCTTTCGAACCCTCTTGTTGTAAGCCCGGACAATCCTTCTTTGATAAAATTGGGAGTGGCTTAGCACCCGCATGCGCTTTTCATTTGCCAGTGCAGTTGATCGTATCTTGCATGTTGTCACTCGCCTTCCTCGACTTCACTTTCCTACAGTATCTGGAGTGATGGAATTTCAATTTTGACTGGCAGCACTGCTTCCATTTCGTTTGTGAATCGTATGGAGTTGTGCCTGTAGCAGACCGTACAGATGTCCAATAGGCCCAAAGTGCGTAAGGAAGCATTTCTGACCAATCACGATACGTTTCCACCATTTTTCCAGTATACGGATGATAGTTTTATTGGCAGCTTCGACCCCACCATTCATTTGAGGGAGGTAGGGGCTTGACCGATGACGTTGAATCTTTAACTTGTCAAAGAAGTCGCCCATCCTTTTATTGATGAACGGAGTTTCGTTGTCTGTGATGATGGCTTGAGGGATCTCATATCGGCTAATGATGTTGTTCTTCATAAACTTGACCACATGAGATGTTGCGATGGTGGTGTAGGATGCTACCTCTATCCACTTGGTAAAGTAGTCTACCGCCACCAGGATGTATTTATGCCCATTTGAAGCTTTAGGACTGATCTTGCCAATGATGTCTAGCCCCATACGGAGAAGGGTCATGACGATGTCAGGTTGTAGAGTTCGGAAGCGGACGCATGGATTTGATTTGCATATTCCTGACACTAGAAGCATTTCCTGACGTATTTGTAGCAATCTGTCTCCATTGTAAGCCAATAATAGCCGAGTCGTAAGATCTTCTTTGCCATCATATGTCCATTCATGTGCCGGCCACATAGTCCCTCATGGATTTCTGACATGATCTGTGCCACTTCTGCTTCATCCACGCAGCGGAGGACTTGGTTGAAGGATCACTTATAAAGGATGCTCCCAGTAATCACGAATTGTGCTGACAGGCGTTGGATAGTATGTCGATCAGCTGGGGCTGATTCTTCCAGGTACTTCTGATGTTCCAGATATTCCTTGATATGTGTGTACCATGGCTGATCATTTGGGGGAGGTTCAGCTTCGTCAATCTGTAGGCAGAATGCAGGTTCCTCCTGGAGTTCGATGGTGAGTTCCCATTCAGCAGTTCCTTTTGGGATCTTCAACATTGAGGCGAGGGTAGTCAGAGCGTCTGTAAACTGGTTCCTAGCTCGAGGCATGTAAGAGAATGTAATCTCCTCGAATTTCTCGGTTAGATTCTCCAAGTAAATGTGATATGGAATCAGCTTCTCGTCCCTGGTTCTCCAGTCGTCGTTTGTCTGATTGATGATGAGTTGCGAGTCTTCGAAGACTCGTAGCTTCTTCACGTTGAGGATGATGGCTTCTCTAAGACCTGCGATACATGCTTCATATTTAGCTACGTTGTTGGTGCATTAGAATGCTAGCCTCCTGGATATGGGAATTGGGACGTCCTCGGGAGAGTAAAGTATGGCACCTACTCCACTCCCCTTCGAGTTTGCCGCCCTGTCATAGAAGAGCGTTCACTCTCCTTCCTTCCTTTCTTTCTTTCTTCTTCTTCAATCTAAAGGATGTCCTCGTCAGGGAAGAAAGTTTTCAATGATTGATAATTAGGCAGAGAATGTGCTGTTAGATGATCGACCAGTGCTTGCCCCTTGATCGCTTTCTAAGTGACATAGGTGATGTCGAACTCAGAGAGCAATAATTGCCATTTTGCGATCCTGCCTATCAGTGCTGGCTTTTCGAACAGGTAGTTCAATGGATCCATGTGAGTGAGCATGAGGACTAGATGGGTGATCATGTATTGTCGTAGGCACTGTGTTGCCCAAACTAGGGTGAGGCATGTCTTTTCGAAGCTGGAGTATTTGGCTTCATAGCTCGTGAATCGTCTGCTTAGATAGTAGATCGCCTGCTCTTTTCTTCCTGTACCATCGTGTTGGCCGAGAACACATCCAATTGCTTCTGCTGCAACAGAGATATATAGCAGCAACGACTTACCTGGAGTAGGCGGCATGAGCACAGGAGGATTTAGCAGGTATCTTTTAATCTTGTTGAAGGCCGCTTGACAGTCGTCATTCCATTCCTTTAGCGAGTTCTTCAGTAGGAGCTTGAATATGGGTTCACAAACCGGAGTGAGCTGTGCGATGAATCGGCTGATATACTGGATCCGCCCGAGGAAGCCTCGAATTTTTTTTAAAATTCTTGGGCGGTGGCATCTCGATGATCGCCTAACAGCTTACCTCTGGTTGCATCAATGGATTGAGTCGAAGCTTGAACTTTTCTAGCCCGTCGAAGAGTTTCTTGAGATCTTCGAAGTATCTTTCGATCGTGCGAGACTTGAAGACCATGTCATCCACGTAGACTTCCATTTCCTTGTTTATCATGTCATGGAACAAGGCAGTTATAGCTCGCTAATATGTAGCTCCTGCATTCTTCAGCCCGAAGGGCATGACCCGATAACAGAAAGTCCCCCATGGTGTGATGAAGGAAGTCTTCTCGATGTCCATCTTGATCTGATTGTAACCGGAGAAACCGTCTATGAAGGAGAAGATCTTGTGTCCAGCAGTGTTATGTACCAGTGTGTCGATGTGAGGCAGAGGGAAGTCGTCCTTAGGGCTAGCCTTGTTGAGATCTCTAAAGTCGATACACATCCTGGCTTTTCCGTCTTTCTTTGGAACTAGTACGATGTTTGTGAGCCATTATGGGTAGTTGGAGATTACCAGGAATCTCACGTTATATTGCTTGATGACTTCATCACGGACCTTCAGGGCCCATTCAGGCTTCATTCTCCGCAACTTTTGTTTGACGGGCTTCATGTCGGGTTTTGTTGGCAAATGGTGCACCACCAAGTCTTTGTCAAGCCCTGGCATGTCTTCGTATGAGAAGGAAAAATTGGACAACCTTAGTTTCAAAAACTCAATCATCCTCTGCTTGTATTCTGGGGATAATGATCTACTAATGCGCACCTCTCTGGGGAATTCTGTCGACCCTAAGTTCACAATTTCGAAATCTTCTGCTACAACATTGGCCTTTATTTTAAACTATTTGAGAGAATCCTCGAATTCGAGAGCTATATCATCATTTCCCACATCCGGGGCTTCATCTAAACCCATGAGTACGTAGTCTAACTCGAGATCGAAAGCATACGAGTCGACCTCAAACTTCTGCGACGTGTGTAAGATATTTGGCACAGTAGTTTTTGAAAGTTTTTCTATTGTTTTGGTGTTATGAGGATCTTTTGATGTTTTGTGATTTTGAGAAATATTTGATTTTTTTATACTTTTGGGAATATGTTATGTTTTTGTGTTTGAAAATTTTTTGATTTTTTTGTGTCGCCTGGGGGTCCTGAGCAGGATGGTATTGCGAACCAAGATTGGTCTTGTCCTAATTCAGGGTACCAACTGCTATTTACATTGGCATTTTTTTTTAGATCGGCACCCGTGGAGGGTTCACCGACCGACTCGATTATCAGGGGGACAGCTGTCCATGGTGGTTCTTTCCCCCTTCCAACCCTGCTGTCCTGATTTGTGTGTTCCTGTGGGCCGCTTATCTTGATGACCATGATGTCTGCTGGGCTGGGTTCGGATTCAAAATCTGATTCGACCTCTTCGCCCAGGAGTTGGAGTTCTTCTGGTTCCTCACCTTATGGTGAGATCCTGATATCTGTCCAATCAAGGGAAGGCCACTTCCCTTTATAGATCCAATGGATGGGTTGCCTCTGCCCCTTGTGTTGTTGAGTTGGTGGCAAGGATGTGTCCCCCTGACTGTGAGCGGGGATAGGTTCTTCCGCATTCTTACCTATATCACCTGTAAGGGGCACTCCTGGTTCCGGTTCCCTTATGGGTGGACCTGTTTCCATGCCCCTAGCTTCATGTGATGGGTCTGGGGTTTCTGCCCCTGACTTTAGATGTGCTTTTGATGCCTTGAGGATCCTATCCCACCTTATTGGTGGCCAAATGTGCTCCTGGTTAGCATGTTCTATGAGTTTGAGTTGTTGGAGGCGGTCCTCAAGGGTGATCATCGCGTCTTCACAAACTGTCCCAGCCTTAATGAACTTAACGGGTGTACACTTAAATGGTTGACCTTTTCTTGGTCTCTCAATTTGATCCTTGGGTGTCGGCTGATATCCCAGTCCCCATCTCTGCATGTTAGCGCGTGCTGGTTTTACCACCATACCTTTTTCATGAAATTCGGTACGATAGTTCAGAATTAATTGGTCAGCAGGAGGGATGACATATTCAGCAGCGAGAGGATGCATATTAGAGATTGAGTTTACAACTTCGAACTCGAAGCTGTGAAATGATACGTCACCCTCTGCGTGCTGGACATCAATCACAGGGATGTCAGATTCTGGGATATTGATCGCCACTGGGAGGACAGTTTCTAGTTCGGCCAACACTGAGATGATTCGATTTCCTGAGGGGAATTTAACCCTTTGGTGGAGGGTGGATGGGATGGCTCCAATAGTATAAAGTCATGGCTGCCCCAACAGAAGGTTAAATGAGGCAGGGATGTCAATGACCTGAAATATGCAAGGGTCATATCTAGTCTGATCCGTAGCTCAATGTCAATTTCTGCCTCGACCTGCCTTCGAGAATTATCGAAGGCCCTGACACTCATGGTGCTCGGTCTGAAAGAGGACGGTTCTATCCCTAACCGTTCGGCAGTCCTTACAGGGAAAACGTTGAGACTAGATCCATTGTCAATGAGCACGAGTGGGATCTTGAAATTCTTGTGATCGGCCACTATGTTTAGTGACCTCCCGTGTTTACGACCCTCAGGTGGCAACTCGTCATCAGAGAAAGTGATGGCTCGTGGTGCGAGGAGTTGTCCAATTATACTTGCCACTATTTCAGGAGGCACGTCAGGAGAGATATGTGCATCATTTAGTGTTTTCACAAAGATCTCTCAATGTGATCTTGATGTATATAAGAGCTCCCAGATGGATATTTATGCCGGGATAAATTTGAGTTGGGCTGCTATGTCATAAGCAGCATCAGTTTTGCAGGTGGTCCCCAACAAAGTTCCTCGAGTTTCTTTTGGGTTCTGATTATCTCTCCTGAAGTAGCTCCCATTGTTACCCACTTCAGCGCATTCTGGGTAATGTCATGGGACTGCTTTTGGGTTGTAGGATGGAACCATCCTTCCTTTTAGGTATATTAATGGTTCCTGAGGCTGAGGGATTGTGGCTGGAACAGTTTGTGGTAGACTTGGTGGTTTCTCTTGAGGTGTCACTAAGCCTCGGTTGGTTTTGGCCATGGAATTTTCCTCCTTTTGAGGTGTGGGAGGGACCTTCCAAGCATGAGCTAGTTGGTGAGGCATAAAAAATTTTAGAACCTGAATCAGGGGTGCCCCTTGCAAGGTTAGCGAGGCTAGATCAGGGAGACCTATTGGGAGAATGATAGGTTCAAAATTCGACCTTTTTGGATGTACTGGTGCTGAGTACGCCCCTTGGGGGACAGGATGCTGCAAGTATGACCTGTTAGGTGCGGCTTCGAGGGTTATGAGAGGTTGAATTACTGGTACTGCTTCAAGGACTATCTATGGCCCAGGTGTTGGCGCATGTTGGTAACCCCATGTTCGATTTGCTGTATCGGTCATGATTGCTTGTATGGAATGATGTGGGGAAGAGCACCTGGGCTGCCCTCCTTTAATGTGGTTGACGGTAAAGGCGCTAAATGTGCTGGACCTTGCTTGGTGCGATGGCAGGGGATTTTGGAGGATGTTAGCCTGAGCCGCATTGTTAGCTTGTTGAGCGATCACAATTTTCTAGCTTTCGATCAGATCTTGGATCGCATGTTTCAAAGCGAAGCAATGGTCCGTTAAATGGCCAGGAGCCTGATAATATATGCAGTATTGATTTTTATTATAACAAAGCGACAAGGGGTTAGGGGGAAGTCTAGGTTGGAGCGGTGTCAGGAGTTGCTTTTGCATTAACATGGTCAGGACCTGACTATATGTCTGTGCCAAAGGGGTGAACTTCCTCCCTAACATTGCTTATTTGTATGGGCCTGGCACATTTCCTAAAGCTGTTGCTTTTGTTGTTGAGACGACTGTCCTTGATATCCCTATTGGGCTTGCTATGGTTGGTACTGCCTATGTGGATAATACTGTCTGTCTTGTTATGGTTCCGATTGTGAAGCGTATTGATTGCCCTGAGTGTTAGTGACGATATTGTTAACCTCTGTGATGCGCTGTACGGGAGTAGTGTCATTTCCATTCCTGTATCCAACAGGTTTCCCTTTGACTTTGTTTCTTCTGATTGTAGGGGTTTGATGTGGCCACGGGGAAATGGTTCCGGCTCTGATCCCGGCTTCCACTTGTTCACCAGCTCAGATGAGTTGGGAGAAGTTTACATACGGATACGAGATTAGATATCCTGAAATGCTGGGATTTGCTGAATGCACGATCATGAATATTTGCTCTTCGTCGTCGATGGGGTTTCTCATTCGAGTCGCCATGGCTTGCCATCATCCTACATATGTTGATAAAGATTCGTCACTTTTTTGTCTCAGGGCAGCCAAGTCAGACCTTCTTGGAGCCATGTTCAGATTGTATGAGAATCTGTCGATGAATGCCTGGGAGAGCTTTTCCTAGGTTCTGATTTGATGGTTGTCCAACGAGGTGTACCAATCCAAAGCGTCGCCCTTAAGGGATTTCTGGAAAAGCAGTATCAAGGCTTCATCATTCCCTACTATAGCGTTGAGCTCCCCACAAAACGCTTTTAGATGTGTTATGGGGCACCCACTACCGTCATACCTTTTAAATTTTAGTACCTCGAAGTTTGGAGGTACCCGGGCATCTGGAAAGGGACAAAGGTCCCTAAACTTGGTGGATGGGTGATCCACTCCTTGTTGTCTCTAGAGTTGATTTTACACCATTTGTAATTGCTCTTGTAGTTCTTCGATTTTCCACTTGCCTTGCCGTGGGTATCTTGCCCCTTGTTGTAGGGCTTGTGCTACTTCTTCTTCATATGGATCGAGGACGGGGTGTTGTTGGAAAGAAGATGCACTCTCAATGATAGGAGGTAGCTGGAATTGAACACTGCTCCCTTTCGAAGGAGGGTGTGGTGCACGGAAATGGCTCCTGCCTAGGGTATCTGCCAATTTCAGAATGTTACTCCCATTAGGGGGAGTAGTTGGACTCAAAACTGGCCCCCTTCGTGGGCAACCGCTAGCTTTTGTCGGTGGTTCCCGTTAGGGAGAGCCTGTGTTGTAACCTGATTATTATGATGTGTTGAGTAGAGATGTGGGGGAAGGTTACTTCCGTTTGCTGGTTGCTGTTGATCTTGTGCTGACTCTTCTGGGAGAGGGAGTACGGGATTCGCTGGGGGAACGAGAGAGAAGGTGAAGGGAGTTTGCGGGAGTGAACTGTTCTACACATTGGGTTGAGTTGCCTGTGTATTTGGGGAGGGGTTCGACACCAAACGAAGTAGTAACTCTTACATTGTTCGAAGTAGCAACTCTTGCATGGAAGCATTGGCTTGGGGGTCTACTTGAACCACTGGTGGTGGTAGCGCAGGTGCCGGTGTAGGTGTCGATGTTTCGAGAGTTAGCTGAGCTGTCGGCTCTTCTTCATGGGTAGCTTGAGAAGTCATGGCTGCGTAAGATTGGGTGGTCATGGTTTGAATCTATGCCCTAGAGAATGCAAGCCAAGGATTTTTTTTTTGTTTGTTTCTATGAATGCAGTATTGATGTCCCTTGAGATTAAAGTACCACACACTTTCGAGTCGGGTCTCAGCTAGTGCAAGCTAACTATTCCCCAGTGGAGTCATCATTCTGTAGACACTGAAAATCGGCGCCCACACTGATTTAAATGTTATGGTTGTTGGTGATGGGGGTGATTAGGCTGATCATGGATGTTGGAGTCGCCACGGTCGGCTAGAACCACGGAATATGTAAGGTGGGGGAAATCTAAAGACTTTCCTGCCCTAAATTGACTCCTGATCTGTGATTTGGGATTCTGGGTAAGGGACCTCAGTTACAAAGAGGGAAGGTGTTAGGCACCCTCTCTGCCCGTACAAATGTACGGTCTCTATTTAGTGTGGTAAAACAATCTCAAGGGATGAATGAGGTGGTCGGAGTAGGATTAGGCACACGTGGATTTCTGATATGGAAAGATCTGAGATTTTAGCAAACCACAGAGCATACGTCCAGGAACGTGTCTAGAGGGTGGATGTAATGATGCTTATGTATAAAGACAAAGAAAAGTGGACTAGATCACTATGAATTTTTGATGTGACAAGATCCGATATACGGCAAGTCACAGAGCATACGTTCACTAGGGATATAGAGACGCAAGGGGGTTGAGAAGGGAATAGATGTCATGATAAATGCTTGCATGTAAAATGAATGGATCTTTGGCTTGATCTTGAGTAGGCTGGGATGTGGGTTGAACCATGATCAACTAGGCTAGGTTGAGGGGTTAAGATGGCTAGGAAAGCAAGGAGTGGGCTAAGAAGATGGCTAAAAAAATCTGAACTTTGAGGCTTGGGAGCACCTCCTCACCCTCACTCTCTTCCTCCCTCTCTCTCTCTCTCTCACTCTTCTTCTTACTTAAGCTTGGAAGTGAGGAGTTGTTGATTTTTTGTGAAGAGGAGAGGGCTATTTATAGCCTTCTCCAATGGCATTGCTGTAATTGCTTGGTTTGAGAGGGGTAAAAGGTGAGGTGGCAAGTTATGGTTAGTTGTAGAGAGAGGAATGCCACATGACACTCTCATTGGCCATGAGGAGCGGTAAAAAGGTAAATAGTGAAGCCTGGGGGGTAATTTCAGAGGAAAGTTGACTTTTGGGCGTTGGAACAGCTGTCCACAGGCGGGCCGCAAGGGGCGGGACTTAAAGTATCGCAGGCGATAGTCAAATTGTCGCCCGTGGTAGTCAGACTATCTCCTGGGCCACGTTCGGGTTGGGCCGAGCGTGTTGGCTTTGATGGCCTCCGTTTTGGGTTTTTATGGCTTGGATAGGTGGATTCAGGTTTGGTCAAAGGGTTTTGGCCATGGTATAGGGTATAGGCAGGGTTGTATGTGTGCTGAATGGTTTGGATTACGATTTCGGGTTGCGGATTGAGATTTTGGGATTTTTGGGTCAAGGTTCAATTAGGTTGGGATTAGGGTTCTGTTCAAGGTATGATCATGGTTCCCAGATAGTCTTAGCCTTCTCAATATGTAGCCTGGGTGAGGTGTCTACACCGTGTTAATGAACTGATTCTATTGATGGATGGAAGGGGCATTCTCTATCCAATTCTTTGTTCTTGTTATGTTTGGCATTCTATCTTGTTGGCATTTTCTTCTCAATCTTTAGTTTCTCCACTCATTACTTGCATTAAACCTGATAACACTAACTCAATGCATTTGAAGGGGCAAATTATGCATTTATACACTCTGAATATTTAACTTGATAAATGAATAGATCTGAATCAACAAAATCAGAGTATGCTTGTGAGGATGGTGATCTCTTGATCAAAGAAAATTTCAAGAGGCAAGAAGAGACCTTAGTTTCACTCAGCTGAATAACCACCATGACCATTATTAACTAATCTTGTTCCGCCAAAAATTCCACACAATCCAACCTATCTATCAAATTCTTCACCTTAGAAAACATTGGAACCGAAAACTCGGCCCAATCTCAAATGGTAAAATTGTGAAAAATTTATAGATTTTTTAATGTGTTTTATGTGATTGTTTTCACAAGTCTATAGAACATGGTTTTTTAAAGAGATCCATGGTTCTGACTTTTATAGCTTCAAAAAGTTCGGCTGATTGAAATTTTCTTTTCACTTTCAGATTAAAAGATGCTTCGGTGTTGTTAGTTGCTGGTGGACAGAGAAGTAATAGGGAAGAACTAATAGAGCCCTGACGACCCAAAGTCATACCTACATTGTTAGATTCTAGCCTCATCCTGTTAAATGAAATATTTAACCTAGATAAATATAAATTGGTATCATTTATAATGCCATGCAAAGACCAAACTAGAGGTTCTTCTTCATCTTTGTCCATCTAACATTGGAGGCATGGCTCTTGAGTCTCGACCACTATCGGCCACTCTTTAAAAACATCAACCAAACACCACCCACTGAAATTTGGCTAATAACACTTGCCTACTCAAATATCGAATTCTTAACCTTATCAATGGCATCGGCTTGGGGCCCATGCAGGAAGGTTATATGGAGAATGATTTCTACCATTTTTATCTTATATTTTATTGTTATTATGTAGTTTAACTATAACTTGCATAAGTAGTGAGCCCTTGGAACAATCTAGGATTTGTAATAATGGCCCCTACAGTGGTAATGAACCATCTATGCACCTTATTTCTTTTCCATCTTAGGTTGGCATGACCAAGACAGTTGCTGTTATTCAGACCCTTCCAGAAATTAATCCTGATGTTGTGCTTGAGGTAAGAATTCAACTAGGAATCTATTTCTATGGAAATTATTTGTTTAAGGTCCATACCTTTTTCTTGACTTGATTGTTTCAGATCTTTGCGTATTACTTAATGGTCATGTGTTGTTTATGCAGTCACAGGCCCCATGATCATGCTAGGATGTATGCTTACATTATTAATTGGGAAGCAATCTTTAAGTGCTTACATTTAACAAAGTGCACATTTAAGTTATTGATTATTGTGCTTACTGAAACACTACAGATTTAAACTGAAGAAATAATGGTAGTTCAACACCATTTATCTATCAAATTGGCATTTAACAAATAAAATGGTTAGAGGCCTAAATTCAATGAGCAATATCAAATTGTTAAATCGCAGAATCAAGTGTGGATTTGGGCTACATTCAACAATGGAGCCTCAATTTGTTATTTTGTATGCTCTTTGTTTTTTAGGGTAATTTGTATTGTCTGGGTTGCCAACTTGCCATGCATTTATGCCATATGGTGGATGAGAACCAGACATTAAGAATTGTGTACTATTTGAATTCTAGCTCATGTTTTAATGGTAGCTACATTTTAGATAACAAATGCTATAAATGTCATACATTTGCTGGCTAAATGGGACTCAACAAAATTTAATTATTTTTATTTTTATTTGTTAATTATTCATTTATAAAAGGAAAGGGTGAACTTGTGAACACATGGTAGTGATGTAGCATTAGCTAGCAGCTAGAGCCAGAATAGATTTTGGCATGAGTGTGAGAATGCTGAACAAGTGGCACAATTGGTGATATGTACCATATGCATATACTGTTTTCCCCAGAAAACTGAAGCAAAAGAATGAGCTATCTATACCAAGTTTCAAATTAATTTTTTTTTGTCACACTTCATATCTTGTACAGACTTGATAAACTAGAAAACTGAGTTGAAATGGATAAAAATGGATAAACTCCAATATGTTAGAAAAATGTGCCTAGAACTGGACCCTTATTGCATTTTTATCACTCTAGGCTACTTAGCCTTGAGAAATTCTAGAAAATTTATCTCCCATAAGTTCTGATTCAAAAATAGGCAGAACACAGGTGGAGTTAATATGTCCATCTCATCTTTCAATCCAAAATGAATTTTTTTCATATTTGTTTGACATTTCATACTTCAAAAATAGGAAACTACTTGTTCTTTGGGTGTCTTTTCTAATACTTTCAGGTGCTTTCTTGTACTAGCCAAGAAATCAAGTACATGAAGATTCAAGTACTAGAAATCAAGTGATGCTAGCAATGATCTGCAGATTTTCAATGTTGAGAATTTATAGAGCAACATTAAAATCTACTAAAGGTTTGTTTTCACAACCAGATATGGGTGGTGGCCTTTATCACCAAGTTGGTGTCTACTTTGAGGTTGAATCATTTTTTTAGTTTTGCAATACGGAGTAATATGAGAAAAGCTGAAATTATGATTCATATCAATGAGGAATGATATGTTACTTTGGCTGCATATGGAGGATCATACAAAAAAATGCATCCACCATACACATGGCTAAGGGATGCCAACTGCAATCATTCAACATGGCTGAGGTATGCCAACCCAATCATCCAAAAATAGACCCCTATAGTGGGAATGAACCATCCATAAACCATGTGAAGTTGAGTGGGAATGAAAGGGACTAATTAAAACCTGCAATAATATGAAGGCTCATGTAATTTAAACTTTGCATTCTATTCTTGGCTGTCACTGTCATAAGGCCATAAGATCTAAACATTTTAGCCCTATCTGTTAGTTGTTGCATGCTAAGGGTGTCTTCATGTGCAAATTTCTACACTTTGCTATATACCAATATGTGAATACTTCAGCTTTTGTTTCTGGCTTTTCAGGCCTGTGATTAACTTCGATGAAATTGCTTACCACTACATGGAGTGTATGAATGTCTGTAGATCACTTTGAGAATTCTACCCGTTCCTTGCATTTTGATGGAAGCATGAGTGAGGTTTGTAGTAACAACAGGCTTCTTGTAATTCTTCAGCATTGCAGGGAATGCAATTTTAGAAAAATCAGACCTAGAACCTACTCTGAAAGCTCTGAGGATAGGCTTATGATAAAAAAAATGGTATGTTTATGTAACGTCTTGGAAAATTCTATACAAAGACCCAAGTACCACCTCAGGCAGAAATCACTCAGGATCAAATCCTTTAGAAATTAGACAAAGTTAACAAAGTGCTAAACTGGATTAGCTACGAAATCTGCTTGAATCACTTTAAATATGATCTGCAAGACCCAAAACTTGTAGAATCATTGACGCTATCTTACCCTAAAATCTAGGATCAATCTCATTACCCAGTTGCTCTCGAGAGTAGATTGAAACTCCGTATCGATCTGGACTGCACATCGAAAGTCTGATGACTATGAAATTATATAATTAGGACTACTTTGCTGGGCTTGACAACCATCTCGGAAATTAAATCCAGATTGTGTCCAGGGGCTATTTGCTTGAGCCCGGAGTGAAGAGTATGAGAAAATGTGGTTTTCTTTAGAAATTAAACCTAATTTAAGTAATCTGAGACCTGTCACTTGTGGGCCTGATATAAACAATCAGACTGTCAGAATCTGACCCAAATATACCCTCGGATCAAGAGAGATTTCATACACAGTTCAGTGTACTTATAACCCTTATCGAGTTTCGGTGACCGTTAAACTGAAACTGGCCAGCCATGTGTGATCTGGGAACCCAATTGGAATGAAAACTTAACTCGACCTAGATCCAAGGTCAGTGAGCTTAAGTTCGACCTTTGGCTCAAGGGGGGCTCCGGAAGTGCTCCGTTGACCTGAAACAGATGCCCTTTGGACATAACCTAAGTATACCTTGGCCCTGGGCCATTTCCATCAGTTTTAGGCCTATATAAGGACCTTAAACCCTCTCTCATTTACACCATACGAATTTGAGAAAACCATAGGAGAGAGCAGAGAGTAAAGTGAGAGAAAGTGAGAGAGAAGTTGGAGTCATTCCTGGGAGTCGATCCCTGCTATTCTCTATGTCTATCCATCACAACTGTATCGCTTTTCTGGCGATTCTGATTCCGTATTCAGGTAAGAAATCCTAACCCTAATCAGTTTTAGAGATTCGATTAGTGTAAGTGATGAAATAACTAACCTATTTCATGCTGTAGGTTGCCGTTCTATCATTGTTACAGACTTGGTGTTTAAACTGAGTCCGTTACCCGCCTCTACGGCATAAGGTGCGGACTTTAGACATATAGGTTAAGGTTTTCAAAGCTTTCAATGTCAGATAATGATAGATTCATAATCTGGGTGTTATTGTACATGCAAAATGCGATGTTTGTTTTGCGATTCAGTTACATATGCAAATTATGGCGTTTAGTGTATTCTGTATATTTGTAGAAAATACCGTATACGTACAAATTATGAAAGTGTGTTTGCCATGATAAATTACTGTATGTATATGCTATATATGTGTATAATACTTACTCGGTGAAAGGATTCACCCAAATACATGTTTTGGCTAATATACATTATGTATGTTAAATGAGTGTATTCTAAGTGTTTGTGAAAATGCTTGTAAGAGTAAGTACTTAGATGATAGTGCTTTAGGTAGGTGTTGAGATATGATTCTCAACTACCTTAGAGATGTATATGATTTCCTCCATGTTAGTTATTTAATTTAATCGCTTACTTATGAAATGTATGTGTTTGTATTTCCTGTTTATAGTGTGTTTTATAACATTCTTATTCACATGTTTGAATTACTTTGTTAATTCTGCTTAGACTACTATACATACTTTCTGGATAGGACTTAAATGTGGTTAGCGCTATGTGATAGTCCAGGCAATCAGTAACAGACTTGAAGTCATGACAGAGATTCATTCGCCACATAGGACGTGTTTGACAAGCCCATGTTGTGTGTTGGTCGTCGGCAGTGGTTAGGCCACACGAAGTGCTTATGCACTTCATGTTGATCAATGCAATGTGCGCTCATGCTAGTCGAACCCATCAAGTAACCCGACGTGCCGAAGTATGTTCACCATATATGGACGCTACTGCTTGAACCTAAGGTACCAAACTTACCAGTGAAATCCCGTTTAACCTTGGTACCTCGATCCGCTAAGACTCATGATCCGGACATGGTGGTATGAGACACCGTACTCGAGCTATCAGCCTACGCTGGGGCGACGAGCTTCCCCGTAGTGACCAGTGAGCAACCCAGACTCGTGAGACTAATACGATAGTTTGGGATACTGTATTCGAGTTGTCGGCCTACACTAATTGGTGACGAGCCCTTTGTAGTGACCTTGAGTATACTTTGAGTCTGCGTAAAGGCGACGAGCCTTTCCGTAGCATCTAGAGTATAAACTAGGCCTGTAGTGATTTGACGACGAGCCCATTGCAGCGACCTAGAATTGCAACATTGTATGAGATTTACTAGGACTGACCAACCTAGAATGGATCATTGTTTGGGAATGATATAAGGGAGGTACCTTAGTTTTCCAATTCTGCTGTATGAAAAGGACTAATAAGAACTTGGTAATCATATGCATGCATTACATTACGCGTGCATTCAGGCATTGCAGGTCAAGCACTGAGGCGGTGTTGTCATGCACGAACCTGAGATGAAGTCGCTAAGGGAGCGTAGGCAAGGGCATGCATCATACATCCATACCACTCTTGCATTAACAATAGTACTTAGGGATGTGTGATTTACTGCTTGACTGAATTGATAACATGTTAACCTATGCTTTATTATTCCACTGAGTTGATCACTCACTCCCACGTTACGGGACAGTGTTTTAAACACCAACCAGACTCTGTCTGGATTTCAAATGATGGCGTGACTCCTGAGGGGGAGCCTGATTATTACAACGATCAGGAAGAGTACTCTTACATGCAGTTCTCCGATGGCTTTACTTAGGCTATCCAAATTGACGGGGCTATAGGTTTATTACAGTTGAACTATTTTTGAGACTTCTGACTTTTGTAATGTTACATATAATATTTCATGTACACAGTGACTCAGTGTTATATTCATACTCTGGAGACCGATCGTGACCTTTTGACTTATATACGTTTATTTATATCTTTCAGTCTTTCGCTTGCGTTTTACAATTGATCTGGAGTATGAATTATAGTTTTGGTATAATCCCACTCATGATTAATGCACTAACACAGACAACATTTAATCATAAGCATATATGTTGCATAAGTGATGTTTTGGAACTTGGGAGTTGAGTTGTTACTCAACCCCCAATTTTTAGGGTGTTATAAGTTGGTATCTAGCATGATTTGGATTAAACTGCACTTGGGTTATGGTCACACATCTTACGCTGATGCATTTCTACTTAGGTGGGTGTGAGAAAAATCTAGAAACAAAAGTAGGATTTTCCAGTTTATCCAATTGGCAAAGTTCATCGAAATCGATCACCAAGATCGAGTCCGTGCACCTCCGTGATCGCTTGAGGTGACCCCGGACCTATCCTAAACCGTCTATCGATGGGTTTAAACAGTAAATCACCCCATCCCAGCCCTCAATAATGTACTGATGTAGCTATGCATCAGAAAACACCCGAGAGGACCTGAAATGAAGCAAAATGGAGTAGGAGGCCTAACCACGTAAATCTAGGGGGACCCAGAGTGGTCCTCACACCTTTTTGGGACCCAGGGGGCAAGAGGACCTCGCCCCATGGGCGATCCGTCGCCAAATAGTCTAGAGATCGACGAGGGGCTCGTCGGTTCTACGAGGCCTCGGGGGCTAATGGGCCACGCCGGGCGGGCCGACCCGGGCTGATGATTGTGGGGTGTTGTATGGCCCACCTGTCTAGGGTTTTTTTATTAAAACCCTCCTAAACACACCCCTCTTTTACAAATCACCCTCCCAAGCTTTCCTTTCTCTCCCAAACTTTCGATTTAAAAAAAAAATTGCCCCTCCAATCATCCATTCTGTCATTTCCTATCACAACCCATACACCTCCATCGTTTACAGCAATACCTACCCCCTACCCTCTCCATTCTCTCTCATTTGGGCTTTTACACCCCCCATTTGAGGCTCAAACTCGTGTAAACCCATTAGCCATCCCATTTCTTCATTTTGCTTCTTCATTCCCTTCCATTTGAGCCTTTACACGCCCCTTGGAGGCTCAAATCCATGGAGATCTAATGACTCCATCTTCTTTTCCCCTTTTCTTCACTTTCTCCATGGCCCTCTTTGAAGTTATTGCAGCCATTTTCTCATTTTTCACCATTTCTTCCCTCATGGGAAAGAGGACGGGTGCCGCGGATTAAGCCGAGCCTAGCTACCCTACACATTCGAGAAGACTGCGAAGCGCCACCACAAGCATGGCCGTTGATCGCGAGGCGCACACTAAACAGGACCTCAATCCCCAGGCTCCTCTCCCATGAGCTCTACTTGCGGAGTTATCCCATGGAGTATATGAGGGCCGTCAGGTCCTTTTTGAAGCTCAAGTAGATGGGCGACTCTTTGGAGAGTATCTGTTGTTGGAACGCCTGGATGAGGCCAGTTGGGACCCTGTGTTTGAGGGAACGTATCATGCGAATGTGGGTACTGTCCGTGCATTTTATGCCCATATTTGAGAGCCGACGCTGGAGCCCTTGCAGTTCAAGATTCCCTCAGGATGAGGTCGGGAGGCCATAATTGACGCTGGCCTGATAGCTCGACTCATGGGGATATCTTTTGGCCAGGTTCATGCGAGTGAGACGAATTTGAGGAGTGCACGTGAAAGGGACCGCCGCACATAGTTCCTTTGTGGTCGACTAGTTCAGTGGCAGCCCAACAATAGCCTTCTAGCGACCCACATGAAGGATGATTTTCGCCTACTCCACCATATCTGCACATTTAATGTCTACCCCAGGTGGAGCAATCGCAGTGAGTGTACGCCTCTGATGGTCGACTTTCTATACCAAGCGGGGCTGGGTGAGAAGTTATGCTTACCTATATACATTTTGCGACAGATCGTTCTGACCGCACACTCAAACAGAAGGACTAATTTGCTCCCCTTCGGTTGGCTCATTTGCAAGATTACACGCGAGTTCAGCTACAGTCTTGGCGCAGAACTTCCAGTGCCGCAACACTTCATCAATAAGGCGACTCTCAATCAGATGGAAATCGGCCCACGACAGCGACAAGCCCGACTTGAGGAGAGTGAGGATGAGATAGAGAGTGAGGAAGAGCAAAGTGAGGATGAAGGTGGAGCTGAAATAGAAGAGGAAGAGATCGAGGAAGAAGAAGAGGCCCAGGATATGGAGGAAAGCTCCCCTCCTATACCCCCGGAGCAGGACACTGATCGGGCTGCTAGGGAAGCTCGTATAGCTCGACTGGAGGAGGATCATGCTGCCCTACGACAAGGTCAGGTGGTCCTAAGGCAGGATATTATGGATCTTCGGGGCCTTCTGAAACACAAGTTCAAGAAGGTGACTCGTACGCTGAAGACTATCCTATGCTGTCTGCAGGATAAGGGCGCCCCTCCTCCTTCGTCAGACTCGGATGCCTAGTCATCCCTGCAGTTATCTTACAACTTATTTTGGTTCCTGCTTTAAGTTATGTTTGTGTTCCTGTTGTAGTGCAGTAGTAGTAGAATGTTTTTAGTGTTTGAAGCTTTGGTTGTATTAGCTAACATGCATTTTCTGTCATGATTCATGTAAACTCTGTACTCCATGTATTATGATAAATTTTGGTTAATGAAATGCATGCAGTTCCTTTTACTATGAAGTGTGTATGAATGCTGCGTAATAAGTTTATGTGTATACTGAATCTGACCTGAGTTGCACCCTGTGTCATATAGGGCATGCCACGGAAGGTCATGCAGAGCACGACACGCCTCACACTTACTAATACGATGGATCAGGCACCTCCCCAGAGAGATGGTTATATGGACCTCGGATTGGGCCATGTTCGTGAGACTATTCCTGAGTCTCAGCCTTCTCTTGGTCCTGCAGTTGGACCGCCACCGTACACACCACCAGTTCTTGAGCAGAACCGTGCATCATCTTCGACGCAGCATGTGCCTGAGCCTGCCCTACCTGTTAATAGGTTGGAGCAGTTGCTGAATTTGATGCAGTAGCAGCACCTGTAACTCTTGGCTACCATTGCAGGGGCCCTAGCCCTGGGTGGAAGTGCTGCTCCACCTTCACCATCTGTACGTCCTGCTGAGACAGTAGGGCCTTATGATCAGGATGAGGGTGTGCCTCCTCTTGCACCTGCTACATACCCTATGGGGAATCTGGGTACGTGTGGTCTACTCGAGTGATTCCAGCTCTTGAGGCCTCCTACTTTTACAGGTTCTTACAGACCTGAGGAGGCAGAATATTGGCTCGACTGCATCTCCAAGATGCTGAGGATGCTACATTGTACTGAACAGGAGCAGGTCGAGTTGGCCGCCTTTATGTTTGAAAAGGAGGCTAGCCTGTGGTGGGATAGTGTATTGCGAACAGTTGTCATTGGCTATATCTGGACCTGGGCAGACTTTGAGTTCCATTTTCATGAGAAGTATTATCCCCACACGTACCGGCACGAGAAGGAGAATGAGTTTTGGCACCTCAATAAGAAGGCATGACAGTGACTGAGTATGAGCATCGGTTCACGGAGTTGGGCCGCTATATTCCTACGATCCTTGCCGACGCACAGATGCGGATGCGGTGCTTTTCTAAGGGCCTGCACCCTGATCTTTGCTCGAAGATGTGCTGTGTTAACATACCCTCCTACGCTGAGCTGGTACACATGTCTATGCGAGCCGAGCAGGACAGGGATCGGTTGGCATGTACTTGTGGGCCTATGGTCCCTAGGCCTCGACTAGATATGTCGAGCAGGCCTTTCCTCGGTAAGAAGCCTCGCACAGACTCTCCTCCTAAGATTTCAGCGCCACCAGTTCTGATGGGGCGACCGGGCGTGACTTGTACCTACTGTGGGAGGCCAGGCCACCCAGCAGAGAGCTGTTTCACACGTATGAGAGACAATAGGTTCTCGCCGCTGCAGAAGATCGACCGCATCGTCCCCAGGCCATTTCAGCACCACCCCTACGTACTATCCCTGCGCATCCATCTTTCAGGCCCACTGCACCTCACTTCAGGCCACCCCCACGGCCCATGGTTCAGCAACTGAACCGTCAGCAGCAGGCTCGTGTGCACTCACTGGCAGCTGAGGCACCCGAGGTATCAGATGTTACACCAATGGCTTTTGAGGTTACGCCACAGATCCAAGGTATTCCAGTTTTCCTATTGGTGAACACAGGGTCCACTGTCTCTATTGTATCATGCGCCGCAGTCAAGCGACTAGGGTTAGAAACTAGTCCTATGGTTGGGCTGAAACTCCTTACTGCCATAGGAACCTTCTCAGACTCAACCAAGATGTGTAGGGGTTGTTCGATAGACCTAGGGAGCCGGACATTCTTCATTGACCTGATGGTCGCTCCTTTATGTCACTATGATGTGATACTTGGTAGGGACTAGCTTACGAAAGTGAAGGCAAAGATCGACTGCGATGCTAGGGTAGTGACAGCCCATATACCCGAGGGCACGACCTTTACGTTTCTAGTACAGGTCAGTTGGTACTACCGTATCAGTTGTTACGCTACTTTAGTAGAGCATGTTGATGGGCCGATGTTAGGAAACATGCCAGTAGTTTAGGAATTCGAGGATGTGTTCCAGACGATCCCTAGATTACCTCCTCGGTGCAAGATCGATTTTACCATTGATCTTGTGCCTGGTACAACGCCCATTTGATTGTCGATATACAGCATGCCTCCATGTGAGATGGAGGAACTGAGAAGGCAGATCGATGATCTGTTGGGAAAGGGCTTCATACGACCCAGTGTGTCTCCTTAGGGAGCACCTGTGTTCTTTGTTAAGAAGAAGGATGGATCACAACGATTGTGTATCGACTATCGCAGGTTGAACCAAGTGACGGTGAAGAATAAGTATCCTTTGCTCAGGATAGATGATTCCTGGGACATGTGGTGTCTAAGGAAGGGATAGCGGTAGACCTTGCTAAGGTAGCCGCGGTTCAGGACTGGAAGTAGCCTGGTTCGGTTACTAAGGTGAGGAGTTTTCTTGGTCTGGCGGGGTACTACCAACGATTCATTCGAGATTTCTCGAAGATTACCAGACCATTGTCTCAGTTGACATGGAAGGATCTAAAGTTCGCCTGAAATGAAAAGGCGGAAGCAGCTTTTCGAGAGCTGAAGGACAGACTGACGTCCGTCCCTGTGCTAGTATTGCCAGAGCAAGGGGTCAAGTATACTATATACACCGATGCATCTCATGTTGGTTTGGGCTGTGTCCTTATGCAGAAGGACAAGGTGATAGCATATGCCTCGAGACAGTTAAGGAAACACAAGGAGAATTACCCTACACACGACTTGAAACTGGCAGCCATCATATTCGCATTAAAGCTCTAGAGACATTACCTCTACGGAGAGGATTTCGAGCTTTTCTGCGACCACAAGAGCCTTCGCTATATATTCACTCAGCGGGACTTGAATATGAGGTAGCGCCGATGGATGGAAACCTTGAAGGACTTTAAGTTCGAGGTTTCCTATCATCCTGGCAAGGCCAACCTTGTGGCAGACGCGTTGAGCCGCAAGAAGGCTATAGTATTTGCGGTTCTGCTGATGATAGTAGAGTGGGATATGGTTGAGTTCGTGCGGGACTTCGGGCAGAAACTCACCGTGGAGGAGCATTCCTAAGTGTCGCGCACATTCTGGTGCCGTCACTTATGGATGATAGGATTATCGAGGCCCAGAAGGGCGATGCGCGATTGTCTGAGCTTCGAGAGCAAGCTAGCGATGACGAGGACTCTGAGTGCAAAGTTGGCATAGATGGGAGCCTATGATACCGTAGCCGCCTATACATCCTAGACATTCATGACTTGAGACAGGAGATTCTCAAGGCTGCCCACAGATCGAAGCTTGCGATGCATCCTGGTAGCACGAAGATGTATCCGGACATGAAGAGGTCATATTGGTGGGACAACATGAAGTTCCACATAGCATAATATGTCTCCCATTGTCTCACATGCTAGCAGGTCAAGGCTGAACATCGCCAACCTCCTGGACTGCTTCAGCCCATGCCCATAGCTGAATGGAAGTGGGACTTCATCTCTATGGATTTCATCTCAGGGCTACCGAAGACGAGGAAGGGACACAATTCCATTTGGATGATCGTCGACCGGTTGACAAAGTCAGCTCATGTAAGACCTGTATCTTAGACCGTATCGTTCCGTAGGTTCCCGCGGTCTTTCTAGTCGAATTTTGGCAACCTTCGGTCCTTAATTGGCGTTGCGCACGACCCTGATTCACACGCTGTCAACCTGAGTCGACTCAACCCGAGACATGTACCATTGCGACAGCGCCTTCGCCGCGGTTCCGATGCCGTGACTCGCGCTCCGAGGCGATACTCTGGTCAGGAGATGCGGGCCAGCGTTTGGTGCGAGGAAAACACCGCTCGTACGAATTCCGAGGGAATCTCTATGATGTGTCACATCAATCCATCAATCCATCAATCTCAACATGTCAAGTACACATCACCTTTTCACCCTTCCCCAAGCAACCCCAAAGTCAAAAGTTTCTTACAAAGCCCATACTTTTCTTACACAAATGCCCACAAAAGTCAAAAAGTTCTTACACCCATCACTCACCACATCAACACATCCATCAACCATCACTCCTCTTTCTTTACAACCCTCTCTCTCTCATTTTATTTCTCAAAATCCCATTTCCAAGCAAGAGAGAGAGAGAGCACCATACGTATGAGCCTCTCCAAGCCCTTCCAAGAGAACCACAAGTGTGGCCCACCTTTCCATCCCAAGATCCCCCATCCTAGCCATCCATTCCTCATCTCCTCCTTTGAAATTGAAGCTAAGGAGCTAAGGAACCCTTAGGAGTAAGAAGATCAGACGGTGGGTGCTTGATAAGAGTATTTTTTTTTCATATTTTTAAGATGGGCCAAGTGAGCCCAACCAATCAATGGTTTGGATCTCACTTGGGACCCTAAGATGTGGCCGATGGCCCACTTTGATCATCATGATCATTCCATGATGGGGCCAATCTCCATGGACCCCATCATGATGTTTACTTTCTAGTTAATAAGGGTCATCTAGACCGTCTATTTTATTGGAGAAGGAATCTCCACCGTTGGATTGTGATTTAATGGATCCACATGTAGTAAGACCCACCTTGATGTATGTTGAATGCAAGAGGGGCCCATAATGGCGGGGCCCTTCCATCCTCACCGATCTCCCTCTATCTCTCTCTATCTCTCTCCCTCCCTCTCTATTTCATTTCCTTATGTGATCATAATATGGTTGTGTGGCCCACTTGGATAGATCCCACCCTGAAACATGTATTTATCCACACTATCTCCACGTGGGGCCCACCGTAATGTTTACATGCCATCCGACCGGTTGAAAAGGTCATACGGACCTCAGTGAAGAGAAAACACAAATTTCATCTTGATCCAAAACTTTTGTGGCCCACAGAAGAGTTTCAATGGCAGAGGTACAATCCCACTGTTTTCTTTGGTGTGGGCCATCTGAGACCCAGATCAGCCTGATCTTTGGAGGGGACCCACCTTAGGAGGTGGCCCACCCAATGAACAGGATGGATGACACATATACATCATGGTGGGGCCCATGGCAGGAGCCGTGGGTGGCTGCTGCCACCCACCGTCACGCAGTGCGGCGGCCGCTCACCGACAACGATAAGCCAAGGCTACCGCCATATCATTTCCATTTTTTTTTTTGATTTTCCTGTGAAAATTCGCATGTGGGGCTCACTATTGAAGAATCCACTCTGTCCAACGCGTTCTATGGCTCGAAATACACAAAACGAGTCCAATATACAGTGTATTTGAGGTGCAGATAGAGCAAGGTGGGCCCTAAAAGGTTTGAACGATATGAAACACATTTCCTATGGTACGGCCAGCCTAATGATCGGATGCACCTCATTTTTCGGCTCAACGCCTAAAACGAGGCAAGAAATAGGATGGACGGCGTGGATTGAACACATATATCAAGGCGGGGCCTATTTGTGAGGTCCACACAAAAAGCTTCAACCAAGCTTATATTTGTATTTCTCTGACGTCCAGCGTCCTGGACGCTGGACGGTTTGGTCGTGGCTCCTCCATTGAGGTGGCCCCAGCTTAGGTGGGCCACCAACTGATAGATGGTGTGGGTACAATACATGTAAGGTGGGCCCCACTTGGAGATAGTGTGGATAAATACATGTTTCAGGGTGGGATCTATCCAAGTGGGCCACACAACCATATTATGATCACATAAGGAAATAAAATAGAGAGGGAGGGAGAGAGATAGAGAAAGATAGAGGGAGATCGGTGAGGATGGAGGGGCCCTGCCATTATGGGCCCCTCTTGCATTCAACATACATCAAGGTGAGTCCCACTACATGTGGATCCATTAAATCACAATCCAACGGTGGAGATTCCTTCTCCAATAAAATAGACGGTCTAGATGACCCTTATCAACTAGAAAGTAAACATCATGATGGGGTCCATGGAGATTGGCCCCATCATGGAATGATCATGATGATCAAAGTGGGCTATCAGCCACATCTTAGGGTCCCAAGTGAGATCCAAACCATTGATCGGTTGGGCTCACTTAGCCCATCTTAAAAATATGAAAAAAAACTACTCTTATCAAGCACCCACCATCCGATATTCTTGCTCCTAAGGTCCTTAGCTCCTTAGCTTCAATTTCAAAGGAGGAGATGAGGAATGGATGGCTAGGATGGGGGATCTTGGGATGGAAAGGTGGGCCACACTTGTGGTTCTCTTGGAAGGGCTTGGAGAGGCTCATACGTATGGTGCTCTCTCTCTCTCTTGCTTGGAAATGGGATTTTGAGAAATAAAATGAGAGAGAGAGGGTTGTAAAGAAAGAGGAGTGATGGTTGATGGATGTGTTGATGTGGTGAGTGATGAGTGTAAGAACTTTTTGACTTTTGTGGGCATTTGTGTAAGAAAAGTATGGGCTTTGTAAGAAACTTTTGACTTTGGGGTTGCTTGGGGAAGAGTGAAAAGGTGATGTGTACTTGACATGTTGAGATTGATGGATTGATGGATTGATGTGACACATCATAAAGATTCCCTCGGAATTCGTACGCGCGGTGTTTTCCTCGCACCAAACGCTGGCCCGCATCTCCTGACCAGAGTATCGCCTTGGAGCGCGAGTCGCGGCATCAGAACCTCAGCGACGGCGTGGTCGCAATGGTACACGTCTCGGGTTGAGTCGACTCAGGTTGACAGCGTGTGAATTAGGGTCATGCGCAACGCCGGTTAAGGACCGAAGGTTGCCGAAATTTGACCGGAAAGACCGCAGGAACCTACGGAACGGTACGGTCTAAGATACGGGTCTTACAGCTCTCCCCTCCTAATAAAAATTTTATCCTCGAAATTTACACAATCATCGCAACTAGGCATAACTTGCGAGGAATAAGAAACATAACATCACTATATAAAACCAGAGATAATATATAAAATACATCGCATGATCAATCATCAAAGAGATGGCAATAACGCTCTCAAATCTCAGCCTCGCGCTCCCAAGAAGACTCCTCTATAGAATGGTGACCCCACTGAACCTTCACCAACGGAATGACCTTGGTCCGGAGGACCTGCCCCTTACGATCAAGGATACGAACTGGCTGCTCAATGTAAGAAGCGTCCTCACGAACCTCCAGCGGCTGCCAATCAATAATCGGAACTATGTCTGACCCACACTTCCTCAACATGGATATATGGAAAACATTGTGGACGCCAGACAACTGAGATGGCAAGGCAAGCCGATAGGCCATAATACCAACTCACCCAGTGATCTCAAAAGGTCCTATGAATCTCGGGGCAAGCTTGTCCTTCGCTCCAAAACGAACTACGCACTTCATGGGCGAGACCTTGAGATACACATGGTCCCCTACATCAAACTCCAAGGGACGACGTCGGCGGTCAGCAAAACTCTTCTGCCGGCTCTGAGCTGTGCGCATCCTCTGCCTGATGATATCGATAGCCTCTGACATCTCCTGCACAAGCTCGGGACCTAGGAGATGGCACTCTCCAACCTCGGTCCAACAACTCGGTGATCTGCATGGTCTGCCATATAGTGCCTCAAAAGGAGCCATGCCGATGGTAGCCTGATAGCTGTTATTGTATGCGAACTCAGCCAATCGCAGATGCTCATCCCAGCTACCCCTGAAATCAATCGCGCAAGCTCGAAGCATATCCTCAAGGATCTGGTTGACCCTCTCGGTCTGGCCATCGGTCTGCGGATGGTACGCGGTACTGAGTTACAAATCAGTCCTCATCGCTCTCTGGAAGCTCCCCCAAAACTGAGACGTAAACCTCGAGTCTCGGTCTGAAACGATCGAGACTGGAACACCATGCAGTCTCACGATCTCTTCGAGGAATAATCTCGCAAGCCGGTCCATAGACCAAGTCGCACGCATCACGAGAAAATGTGCCGACTTCGTCAGACGATCCACAACAACCCAAATGGCATCATGACCACGCTGAGTCCTCGGCAAGCCCATAATGAAATCTGTCGACACGTGCTCCCACTTCCACATCGGGATACTCAACGGCTGCAATAGACCAGGGGATCTCTGATGATCGGCCTTGACACGCTGGCATGTGTCACACTCGGCCACAAAACTAACGATCTGGCGCTTCATCCCTGCCCAAAAATACTATTGCCTCATATCACGGTACATCTTCGTCGAGCCAGGATGGATAGAAAACCGCGATTGATGTTCCTCGGTCATAAGATCTCTGCGTAACTCAAGAATATCTGGGACACATAATCGGCCTCTGAAGCAAAGTCCACCATCTGTACCAATCTGCCAATCTGCCTGACTCTCAGATGTCGCCTCAGCCATATAACTCTGTAACGACTCATCAGCCTGCTGAGCCTCGATCACCCTTGCGACAAGGGAGGGTTGAATAGACAGGCTCGTTAACTGCACGATAGAAGACTGCAGGCCGAACTCAAAATCATACTCTGCTACATCCTCAAGCATCCGCCACTCCTGAATCATCATATGCGCCACCAGGCCTCGTGGCTGACGGCTGAGGGCATCTGCCACCACGTTCGCCTTGCCCGGGTGGTACTGAAGATCGAAGTCATAGTCCTTCAGGAGCTCCATCCAGCGCCTCTGCCTCATATTCAACTCAGACTGCGAGAAGAGGTACTTCAAGCTCTTGTGGTCGGAGAAGAGCTCGAACCTAACCCCATAGAGATAGTGCCTCCACACCTTCAGTGCGAAGACAACTACAGCCAGCTCTAAATCATGCGTGGGGTAGTTCAGCTCATGGATCTTGAGCTGGCGAGACGCGAAGGCCACTGGTCTCCCGTGCTGCATCAGGACAGCACCCAAACCAATATGCGAGGCATCAGTGAATACAATAAATCCATCACTCCCAGAGGGAAGAGTGAGGATAGGAGCGGACGTCAGACGGTCCTTCAACTCCATAAACGCTCGCTCGCAGGTGTCGCTCCAAAGAAACTCCGCGCCCTTCCGAGTCAACCTGGTCAGCGGAGCTGCAATACGAGAGAAGCCCTCAATGAAACGCCGGTAATAGCCCGCTAAACTAAGGAAACTGCGGATCTCAGACGCAGTCGTGGGCTGGCCCCACTGACGCACTGCCTCAACCTTCGAGGGGTCCACTGCGACGCCCTCCCTCGTCACCACGTGACCGAGGAACTTCACCTCATCCTGCCAAAACTCGCACTTCTCCAGCTTCGCATACAGCTGGTGTGCGCGGAGGGTTTGCAACGTAACCTCCAGATGCTGCTCATACTCCTCACGGGTCCTCGAATAGATCAGGATGTCGTCGATGAATACTACAACAAACTGATCAAGATAAGGCCGAAAGACCTCGTTCATCAACTGCATGAAGACTGCGGGTGCATTGGTCAGTCCGAAGGACATGACCTGAAACTCGAAATGACCGTAGCGCGTCCTGAATGCCGTCTTCGGAATGTCCTCCTCTCGGACCCGAATCTGATGATAACCGGAACGCAAGTCAATCTTCGAAAAGAAATGTGCACCCTGCAGCTGATCAAACAAATCATCAATCCTCGGAAGTGGGTACTTGTTCTTGATCGTGACCTTATTGAGCTCGCGGTAGTCTATGTAGAGCCTCAACGATCCATCCTTCTTCTTCACGAAGAGTACCGGTGCTCCCCACGGTAAACTGCTCGGACGGATAAAGCCTAACTCACACAACTCGTCTAACTGTCTCTGCAGTTCCCGCAACTCCAACGGTGTCAAATGATACGGGGCCTTCGAAATAGGCATGGTACCGGGCACAAGATCAATCTGAAACTCGGTGAGTCGGTGAGGCGATAATCCCGGAATCTCCTGAAACACATCGGGAAAATCACAAACAATCGGCATCTGATCAATATAAACGGCAACAGGCTCCTCAACGACGCAGGACATCAAGCAAGACAACGGCTCTCCTCGGGGCTCTGCAACGAACTGAAATTATGGCAAGCCTGGTATATCGAATGTGACGGTCCTCGTGGAGCAGTCCAAGATGGCGTGGTACTCGGTAAGCCAATCCATGCCCAGGATGACATCGAACTCGGACATCGGTAATGCGAACAGATCGGCAGGCAAAAAGGTATCCCCGACCAGAACGGGGCAAGACGAGCAAAATCGGCCCAACACTGCAGTCTTCCCCAAGGGAGTCGATACTGACAGACTCTCACGAGTAGACTCTAATGGTAGGCCAGTCGATCGGCAAAAACTCTCGACCACAAAAGAATGCGATGCACCAGAATCAAACAACACACGTGCAGCGCATGCAGAAACTAAAAGCATACCCTCGACAACCCCTTCAGATGACTGCGGATCCTGCTGAGCCGCGTAGAACCTAGCATGAGCTGGCTGGGGAGGTGCATGTCCCCTCTGAACGTGCCGCCGCTCGGGGTCGCCGAGGTGGTGGTCGAAACCGCCGCTCTACCGCCGTGGTCTCTCGAAGTCGGTGCCGATGCCGCCTGCCGAGGTGGCCTTAGTGGTGGGGCCGCCGCTGCCGCCTTGTCGAGTCTCTCTTCCGTTGTGGTGGAGGCCTCCGCCGTGGGGGCTCTCTTCTCTAGCCTTTGCTGGGCGGGGACACTTCCACATACGGTGCCCCGTCGCACCGCACCCAAAATAGGTGCCGGCGAACTACCTCTGAGGTGGTGCTGGAGGTGCTGCTGGCGCTCGGAAGGCTGGGCGACCTGTGCGCCTCTGCTGTTGCGAGTCACCGGAAGGAGCGGGCCTCTTCCGGTCTCTCCTCTGACCGCGATCGGACTGAGAACCGGCCCACTCAGCCTCATAAATATGGGCCTTCCATACCACTCCGTCAAATGTCGGGAGCTCATGCCCAATAACACGACCTCGAAGACCGTAACGCAAGCCGTCCTCGAATTGGCGGACTTTTCGCCCCTCATCATCTACTAGATATGGTACAAATCTAGACAACGCTATGAAACGGGCCACGCACTGAGCCACTGTCATATCGCCCTGCACTGGGGCCTCGAACTCCAATGCTCGCTGTCGTCGGATGTGATCAGGAAAATACTGTCGGTCGAACCGATCCACAAAATCCTCTCAAGTTCACACAAAATCAGCGCCTGCTGCTAGGGAGACTGACGCCCACCAATGCTCAGCCTCAAAGAAATACGGCTAATTGGACTCGCCGCTCAGTCGTGCATCCCATCATCTCAAATATCTTCTCCACATCAGCACGCCATCTCTCAGCTACCGTCGGGTCTGGCTCACCCTGAAATCGCGGGGGATCGAGCCGTCGAAACTCACGAAGGAGGGCACTCGCACGGTCCTGCTCGGCCGCTCTGATGAGACAACAGGTGCCCGCCTCTCCCCACTCGAAGTGGCCACACACGGCAGTAACATCCGCATACTGGGGAGGCACTCACGGATACGGTCGGGTCCGTACCGGTCTCTGGTGGAGGAGCAGCATACTCTGGATGGGCAGTGGGAATCTCTGGTGGTGGAATGGGCATAGTAGGTGGTAGTGTGGGAGTCTCAGGCGGTGATGCGGGAGTCTCGTGGTGGTGGTGTGGGGTCGATCGGGTCACTCTGCGCGCGCCATGTCCTACTGAAGATCAAAGGCGCCTATCAACTTAGAAACTCTCGAAGGTACGAACGTCAAGGGTCAGTAATAAAGATTGCTAAGCTATCCAGACTAAGGACTCAATCATTCAAACTTATAGCAGACATGTAATGTTGTTCTTGGTTATTCCCGAGTTATGCTCTGATACCAACTTCTGTCATGCCCCAAACTCAAAAACCGGGCTCACAAAATTCTCGATCGCCGAATCCAGCACCGACAGCCTCCGTAGAACCCCATTCTCGACTCCTAATGCCCATGCGCCAGGTTCCGATCCTGGGATGCTACGAGGAGGATTTTTAACATCAGTTTAATTCGTAATGAGCACAACCAAAGGCATAACCCACAAACAACAACGAAAACTCCATCACATTTCCACTATGATCAAAAACTTTACAAGTATAATGAGCATAAAGGGAAATACAATGAGAATAAACAAAAAGCTCCAAAAGATCTGCTCAAGCGCTCGCTTTCCGCTATCAAGCCCTCGCTCACCACGCACCCAACGGTCATGCATAAGCTTATAGAAAGCTTAGAGGGTGGTGAAAGTGTGTGCGCAAGGTAGTAATGCAGACATGCAGTATCAGAGTAATGCGAAACATGCTGATGAATCCATGAATACTACTAGCCGTACCAAGACTATGCAATGCAAGGCATGAAAGATGTCGGCCATACCAAGGCCATGCGTTGTGAAATGCAACTCAAGCATACAAATCCTCATCTAAGTCCGCATATCAGTACGGCTCAAAATCTGGGATATCACCGGGGTCTAGTACACTCTAAACCAGATTGCCGCCCCGTCGCGCGCAATAAGGTAAGTGGAAGAGACCTCACTACCCGCCTACCAATATCGGCTCGGCTCGTCGATAGCGGATCCATTCCTCGAGCTGGTCAGACTCAGCCTAGCATTGCCCCCTCCTCTCGGGTGGGTAATGCCGTACCCCCTTCTAACCGACCACGACACAGTGGAAAGTGCAGCCTCCTGGTAATCGGCCATCGGCGCTCGTGCACCCACTCGGTCTAGACGTTGGAGCAACCTCTTGGTACCATAAGGGTTTAGGTACTTTTACCTAGGGATATCTATAGCACCCCATGTAGAACCAGATTTTCGGTATCCAACCTGCCAACCACGATATGCCTGTGGAGGCTACGGCCCCGATGTCGCTAGGGCGTACAATAACCATATCACACAATGCGAATGCATGAATCACACTATCCAGTCATGCAGCAATCATGCGAGTCTCGTGTGCTCATGTGGGGCAACACTGCCTAACCGGGAGCCCCTAAACAATCTGCCCGAAGGCATATGCTATGATCAGTCACTTCTCATACCAACCATATATATGATGTGTATGATCATGAATCATGAAACTATACTAAACATGTTATATGGGATAGATGTTGTTCATAAGGAGATGGGCCTAGACGACCTACAAGTATGAGCTTAACAATGGGCCCTAGGGAGAATCAGAATGCGGACATTTAACCAACATTATTCTACAATGTGGACGTTAAACCAACATTGCTCCCAAGGTATTGCCCGTCGTAAACATCATTACATAAATCATGTTGGGATCACACATTGCAATGGACCTTAGGTACATCCCATTGGGCCTTAAATACATCAAATGGGCCATATCACATGGGCCTTACATTCATCAAATGGGTCACATTAATGAGCCTCACCAATGGGCCTTAAGTACATTGCAATGGGCCATAACCCATGGGCCTTAGAATGCATCAAAACGGTCCTCGCAACATGGGCCTTATATATAGCAAAGTGGGCCTCAACCATGGCCACAACTACATCGAATGGGCCCCATATCATGGGCCCTACATCCACATCAAAGTGGGCCCCAATGGACTACCATAGATCAAACAAGATGGGCCTCATAACATACCAAGGTGGGGTCCACTTGAACTATGGATCTGGCTCATTTTAGCTCATGTCATAGAAATGAGCTTGCAAAATAGATAGACAGCTTGCACGTAACACAAGCATCATGGTGGGTCCCATGAAGGCCCACCATCAAGTATATGTATATTACATAATATAATATATAAATATACATAATATATATATACAATATATATATATACACACACATACACACACAGACACACTTGCACACACCACACGCATGCACACGCACGCACCCAGTGTCACACACGCATGCACACACACACGCACCAACGCACCCACACACGCACACCCACTGTCCCTGAACGGTGGGGAAATAATAAATACATAACAATGGGCTCCACCGTCTAGCGGACGGTGGAGGCAAATACATGCATCATGGGAGCTCCACGTGGGGCCCACCGTAATGTTTACATGCCATCCGACCGGTTGAAAAGGTCATACGGACCTCAGTGTTGTGGCCATGGTTGAGGCCCACTTTGCTATATATAAGGCCCATGTTGCGAGGACCGTTTTGATGTATTCTAAGGCCCATGGGTTATGGCCCATTGCAATGTACTTAAGGCCCATTGGTGAGGCTCATTAATGTGACTCATTTGATGAATGTAAGGCCCATGTGATATAGCCCATTTGATGTATTTAAGGCCCAATGGGATGTACCTAAGGTCCATTGCAATGTGTGATCCCAACATGATTTATGTAATGATGTTTGCGACGAGCAATGCCTTGGGAGCAATGTTGGCTTGACGTCCACATTATAGAATAATGTTGGTTAAATGTCCGCATTCTGATTCTCCCTAGGGCCCATTGTTAGGCCCATACTTGTAGGTCATCTAGGCCCATCTCCTTATGAACAACATCTATCCCATATAACATGTTTAGTATAGTTCCATGATTCAGGATCGTACACATCATATGTATGCTTGGTATGAGAAGTGACTGATCATAACATATGCCTTCGGGCAGATTGTTTAGGGGCTCTCGGTTAGGCGGTGTTGCCCACATGAGCGCACGAGACGCACATGATTGCTGCATGACTGGATAGTGTGATTCATGCATTCGCATTGTGTGATATGGTTACTGTACGCCCTAGCGACATCGGGGCCGTAGCCTCCACAGGCATATCGTGGTTGGCAGGATTGGATACCGAAAATCTGGTTCTACATGGGGTGTTATAGATATCCCTAGGTGAAAGTCCCTAAACCCTTATGGTACCAAGAGGTTGCTTCAACGTCTAGACCGAGTGGGTGCACAAGCGCCGATGGCCGATTACCAGGAGGCTGCGCTTTCCACTGTGTCGTGGTCGGTTGGAAGGGGGTACGACCTTACCCGCCCGAGAGGAGGGGGCAATGCTAGGCTGAGTCTGACCAGCTCGAGGAATGGGTCCGCTATCGACGAGCCGAGCCGATATTGGCAGGCAGGTAGTGAGGTCTCTTCCACTTACCTTATTGCACGCGATGGGGTGGCAATCTAGTTTAGAGTGTACTAGACCCCCGTGATATCCCAGATTTTGAGCTGTACTGATATGTGGACTTAGATGAGGATTTGTATGCTTGAGTTGCATTTCGCATCACATGGCCTTGGTATGGCCGACATCTTTCATGCCTTGCATCGCATAGCCTTGGTATGGCTAGTAGTATTCATGGATTCATCAGCATGTTTCGCATTACTCTGATACTGCATGTCTGCATTACTACCTTGCGCACACACTTTCACCACCCTCTAAGCTTTCTATAAGCTTATGCACGACCGTTGCGTGCAGGTGACGCGAGGACGCAGCAGCACTGAGGCAAGAGCGCAGAGCAGATCTTTTGGAGCTTTTTGTCCATTCTCATTGTATTTCCCTTTATGCTCATTGTACTTGTAAAGTTTTTTATCATAGTGGAAATGTGATGGAGTTTTTGGTTGTTGTTTGTGGGTTATGCCTTTGGTTGTGCTCATTACGAATTAAACTAATGTTAAAAATCCTCCTCGTAGCATCCCAGGATCGGAACCTGGCATATGGGCGTTATGAGCCAAGAATGGGGTTTTACGGAGGCTGTCAGCGCCGGATTCTGCGATCGGATATTTTGTGAGCCCGGTTTCTGAGTTTGGGGCGTGACAGTCATTTCCTTCTAATCAGAGTTTCAAACTCTACAGACGAGTTGACAAGATTGTACATTAAGGAGATAGTGGGTCTGCATGGAGTTCCCTTGGAGATTGTGTCCGACAGAGACACGCGATTCACATCTATCTTCTAAACTCATATCCAGGAAGCGATGGGTGTGAAGTTGAAGTTCAGTACCGCGTTCCACCGACAGACCGATGGGCAGACGGAGCGAGTGAATCAGATTTTGGAGGATATGCTACAGGCCTGTGTTTTGGACTTTAAGGATAGTTGGGATGACTGTCTCCCGTATGCAAAATTCACATAAAATAATAGTTTTCAGGCGAGTATTGGTATGGCTCCTTACGAGGCCTTGTATGGGCACCCTTGTCGAGCACCGCATTGTTGGGAAGAGGTTGGCGAGCGCAGTTTGATTGACCCAGAGTTAGTACAGGTGACCTCAGAAAAGATCGATATTATCAGGCGTCGACTCCTTACAGGACAGAGCAGACAGAAGAGTTATGCCGATACGAGGCAGCGACCGCTTGAGTTTGAGGTTGGAGACCATGTATTCCTCCGAGTTTCCCCCATGAAGGGAGTCCTTTGGTTTGGCAAGAAGGGAAAACTTACGCCGCGGTTCATTGGCCCATTTTAGATATTAGACCGAGTGGGTGTGGTGGCTTACCGCTTGGCTTTGCCCACTCTACTTACGGGCGTGTATAACGTATTCATGTTTCCATGCTAAAGAAATATATTCCTGATCCTTCCCATATCATCAAATGTGAGCAGGTGCAGTTGAGCGAGAACGCTACATATGTACTGCATCCGACGTGTATCCTAGACAGAAGGAGCAGGTGTTGCGTAGCAAGGTCATCCCACTTGTGAAGGTACTGTGGACACATCAGACTGAGGAAGAGGCTACTTGGGAAACTGAAGCTGAGGTCAGAAAGAACTACCCTCAGATTCTCGAGGAGTACGAGAAGGTAATAATTTTGAGCATGAAATTTTCTTTAAGAAAGGTAGATTGTAACGTCTCAAAAAATTCCATACAAAGACCCGAGTACCACCTCAGGCAGAAATCACTCAGGATCAAATCCTTTAGAAATTAGACAAAGTTAACTAAGTGTTAAACCGGATTAGCTACGAAATCCGCTTGAATCACTTTAAATACGATCTGCAAGACCCAATACTTGTAGAATCATTGACGCTAGCTTACCCTAAAATCTAGGATCAATCTCATTACCCAGTTGCTCTCGGGAATACATTGAAACTTTGAATCGGATCCAGACCGTACGTCGAAAGTCCAATGACTATGAAATTATATAATTAGGACCGCTTTGCTGGGCTTCACAACCATCTTGGAAGTCAAATCCAGATTGTGTCCCGGGGCTATTTGCTTAAGCCCGAAGTGAAGAGTGTGAGAAAATGTGGTTTTCTTTAAAAATTAAACATAATTTAAGTAATCTGAGACCTGTCACTTGCGGGCCTGATATAAGCAATCAGACCGTCAGAATCTGACCTAAATACACCCTCGGATTAGGAGAAATTTCATACACAGGTCAGTGTACTTGTAACCCTGAGCGAGTTTCGGTGACCGTTGAACTGAAACTAGTCTGTCACGTGTGATATGAGAACCCGATTGGAATGAAAACTTAACTCGACCTAGATCCAAGGTCAGTGAGCTCAAGTCTGACCTTTGGCTTAAGGGGGGGGAGGGGGCTCCGGAATGCTCCGTTGAGCTGAAACAGATGCCCTTTGGACATAACCTAAGTATACCTTGGCCCCGAGGCCATTTCCATAAGTTTTAGGCCTATACAAGGACCTTAAACCCTCTCTCATTTACACCATACGAATTTGAGAAAACCATAGGAGAGAGAAGAGAGTAAAGTGAGAGAAAGTGAGAGAGAAGTTGGAGTCATTCCTGGGAATCAATCCCTGTTATTCTCTATGTCTATCCATCAAAACTGTATTGCTTTTCCGGTGATTTTGATTCTGTATTCAGGTAAGAAATCCTAACCCTAATCGGTTCTAGAGATTTGATTAGTGTAAGTGATGAAATAGCTAACCTATTTCATGTTGTTGGTTGTCGTTCTATCGTTGTTACAGACTTAGTGCTTAAACTGAGTCCGTTACCTGCCTCTACGGCATAAGGTGCAGACTTTAGACATATAGGTTAAGGTTTTTAAAGCTTCCAATGTCAAATAATGATAGATTCATGATCTGGGTGTTATTGTACATGCAAAATGTGATGTTTGTTTTGCGATTCAATTATGTATGCAAATTATGCATTTAGTGTATTCTGTATATTTGTAGAACATACCGTATGCGTACAAATTATGAAAGTGTGTTTGCCATGATAAATTACTGTATGTATATGTTATATATATGTATAATACTTACTCGGCGAAAGGATTCGCCCAAATACATATTTTGGCTAATATACGTTATGTATGTTAAATGAGTGTATTCTAAGTTTTTGTGAAAATGCTTGTAAGAGTAAGTACTTAGATGATAGTGCTTTAGGTAGGTGCTGAGATAGGATTCTCAACTACCTTAGAGATGTATATGATTTCCTCCATGTTAGTTGTTTAATTTAATTGCTTACTTATGAAATGTATGTGTTTGTATTTCCTGTTTATAGTGTGTTTTATAACATGCTTATTCACATGTTTGAATTGCTTTGTTAATTCTGCTTAGACTACTATACATGCTTTCTGAATAGGACTTGAATGTGGTTGGGGCTATATGATAGTCCAGGCAATCGGCAACAGGCTTGAAGTCGTGGCTAAGATTCATTCGCCATGTAGGACGTGTTTGACAAGCCCGTGTTGTGTGTTGGTCGTCGGCAGTGGTTAGGCCACACGAAATGCTTATGCACTTCATGTCGATCAATGCAAAGTGCACTCGTGCTAGTCAAACCTGTCAAGTAACCCAATGTGCCGATGTATGTTTACCATGTATGGACGCTACTGCTTGAACCTAAGGTTCCAAACTCACCAGTGAAATCCCGTTTAACCTTGGTACCTCGATCCGCTAAGACTCATGAGCCAGACATGGTGGTATGTGACACCGTGGTCGAGCTGTCGGCCTACGCTTGGGCGACGAGCCTCCCCGTAGTGACCCCAGTGAGTGTGAGCCGAATACAGTGGTATGGGACACTGTATTCGAGCTGTCGGCCTACACTGTTTGGTGATGAGCCCTATGTAGTGACCTCAAGTATACTTTGAGTCTGCGTAGAGGCGACAAGCCTTTCCGTAGCATCTAGAGTATAAACTAGGCCTGTAGTGATTTGGCGACGAGCCCATTGCAGCGACCTAGAATCGCAACATCATATGAGATTTACTAGGACTGACGACCCTAGAATGGATCATTATTTGGGAATGATATAAAGGAGGTACCTTAGTTTACCAATCCTGCTATATGAAAAGGACTAATAAGAACTTGGTAATCATATGCATGCATTGCATTACGCATGCGTTCAGGTGTTGCAGGTCAAGCACTGAGGCAGTGTTGTCATACGCGAACGTGAGATGAAGTCGCTGAGGGAGCGTAGGCGAGGGCATGCATCATACATCCATACCACTCTTGCATTAACAGCAGTGCTTAGGGATGTGTGATTTATTGCTTTATCATTACTACTTGACTGAATTGATAACATGCTAAACTATGCTTTATTGTTCCACTGAGTTGATCACTCACTTCGATGTTACGGGACGATGTTTTAAACACCAACTAGACTCTGTTTTGATTTTAGATGATGGCGTGACTCCTGAGGCGGAGCCTGATTATTACGATGATCAGGACAAGTACTCTTACATGTAGTTCTCTGATGGCTTCGCTTAGGCTATTCGGATTGACGGGGATACAGGGTTTATACAGTTGAACTATTTTTGAGACTTCTGACTTTTGTCATGTTACATGTAATATTTTATGTACACAGTGACTCAGTGTTATATTCATACTCTGGAGACCGATCGTGACCTTTTGACTTATATACGTTTATTTATATCTTTCAGTCTTCCGCTTGCATTTTACAATTGATCTGGAGTATGAATTACTGTTTTGGTATAATCCCACTCATGATTAATGCACTAACACAGACAACATTTAATCATAAGCATATATGTTGCGTAAGTGATGTTTTGGAACTCGGGAGTTGAGTTGCTACTCGACCCCCGATTTTCAGGGCGTTACAGTTTATGCATCCAATATATAAATTTCCATTTTATTAGTGCACATTTAGCTTGTTTATAGTATTTCATATATGGAGTGTATGAATCTAAAGGAAATTGCAATTTGTTCATGTTTGCACTTTAGGAGACTAACAATTGCTATTAATGGTGCAACTTGGGTACCCATCTTGAACTCAAGAGGACCCAACCCACAACCCAATCTGACTGGAATTCCAACCCCAGGTGCCCAACCTACACCCAACCTAAATGTTACATGCCATGAAGAGAAAAACAGGTTCAGAAATGAAGAGGAGATTAGCTAACCCAAGCTTGTAAATTGGATTTCAATATGTTGCAATCCATGCACCAAAGCATAAAAGTACGTTTTCTGGTAAGATTTTCATTTAATCTTAGGTAATGTAATTGCAGTCAAGTAAATTCCAATTTGGTGTCAGTAAGAAGAAGAAAGGTCCTTGCAGCCTTTGGGGTTATTCTAAATATGATCATGGGGGCATCTTTTTTTATTTTCTCTATTGTAGGAATATCTTTTTTGCTAGGTATGTCCATACATCTCTCCTTCATGTTCTTTGAGTATGCATCATCATCATCTATTTAAATTTTGTAACATGAACTATTAGTGTAACGCCCCAGATTTCGAGGGTCGAGCAAAGCTCTACTCCCAAGATCCAGCACATCACTTATGCAACATGGATGATGATGTTCTGATTTCGTCTATATTAATGAGTTAAACATGAGTGGGATTATACCAAAACAACATATCATACTCTGGATACAATTAAATTAAGCAAGCGGAAGTCTGAAGCACATATATTTAAATATGTACATGTTTCACAACCTCCAGAGTATGATTATGTTACCGGGCTAAATATTTACATGTATTATCTCAAAATATACAAAATGTCAAAATATAAAGTGTCCAACTAATCCACATGTCCCTATAATCCTGTCGAATCAGCACGAGGTTTACAGAGACCCACCTGAGATCTGCATGTAGGAGAATTCTTCCTCTTCGTCCATGAAGTCTGGCTCTGTTGCGTAGACTTCCCCATCACTTGCATCTAAACCAAAGCCTGGTTGGTGTTTTAAAACACAGTCCCAGGGTGGGAGTGAGTGATCAACTCAGTGGTACTATAAGGCAAAGGTTAACATGTTATCAAGTCAATCAAACAATAATGAGAAAGCAATACAACAATCACTTCCTAATTATTCTTATTAATGCAGGAATGGAGTGCAGTAATGATGTATGCCCTCACACAAATCTCCCTCACCAGCGACTCCGACAACCAAGTTCGCGCATGACAACTTGCCTAAAGTGCACCTTCCTCGCCAAAGTATATGCAATGCGGTGCATGGCCGTGTTAGCTAAGTACTTAATTAAGCTCATTCATACAGTAGGTTTGGAAAGCCAAGGTACTTCATTTTTTATCATTAACCCGAACGAATGATCCATCTAGGGTCGTCAATCCTAGTTAATTACATATGATAGGCAAGTTGTAGGGCATCGCCCTTAATGAAAAGCAGTCGATAGGCAAATTCAAAAGTTTATACTCGCGGTCACTATGGGAAGGCTCATCACCTCAGCATAGGCTGACAGTTCAAAACGGTGTCCCATACCACCATGCCCAGTTCATGAGTCTGGGTTGCTCACTGGTCACTACGGGGAGGCTCGTCACCCCAACATAGGTCGATAGCTCGACCACGGTGTCCCATACCACCATGCCCGGCTCATGAGTCTTAGAGGATTGTGTTACCATAGTTGAAACGGGCTTTTACATTGGTAAATGGTACCTTAGATTCAAGCAGTGATGTCCATACATGGTAAACACATAATAGGTCAATCGATTTGTTTGGTAAGTTCGATTGGTATGAGCACACGTTGACTTAATCCACATGAAGTGCATAAGCACCACATGTGGCCTAACCATTGTCGATAATTGTCGTGCGACCCGGATTCGTCGAGTTACCCAATGTGGCGAGACTAATTCGGCCAACTGAACAAGGATAATTACCGATTGCTTGGGCCATGTTATAGTCCTAATCTTACTCAGATGCACTAGGTAGACACATATGATAATCATATCAGCATTTAACAAGCAATCTAAATCAAATCCTCATTTGAGCATTTTATCAAACACATTGAACATGTTACCCACCATTTGCATTTTATCATAAATCATGTGGCGGCAAATATGATTACATGAAAGAAATTGTAAATATGAGTAAGGTAAATAAGAATCTTATCTTAATACTCTTAATAAGTACAAATCATCAACACTTTCTCATTTAGACAATTTATCAAACACTTAGGCTACGCCTCACCAAATATATAGACTAGGTTAGTTACAACATATATTTTAGCAAATCCTTATACAAAGAGGTCAACATGCGTATGGCAACAATGAATCCTAGATTAGTAGGCATAGCAAACACAAATCATGTTTACATGTTCATTCAAACATTTCAACAAACACATGGGATACATCTTTTATTCAACATAGTTTATACATGTATGTTATATCGAAAACGTCGTACCTAGGACAATATGGCAGCAATCAAGTCAGACATAAATCATTAGCTGACATTGAAAGTATTGAAAACCATAACCTAAACGTTTATAGTCCGCACCTTTCATTGGAATACTCGATTCGGACTTGGTTCGAATTCTACGTCCCGAAAACGGAACGTCGGACACCTAAACAACAAAATAGGTTAGCTAGTTTTTCGATTACTCTATCTGGATTTCTAAACCAAGATTAGGGTTAGGTTTTCTTACCCAAATCATAGTCAAATCAGATCGTGTAGCGAAATGGGGAGATGATTTGGTGCATGGAGTTGTGGGAGAGAAACACTGTAACAATCTCCTAAGATTTCTTTCTCTCCTTACTCTTTTCTCTTCTTTTCTCTCCTCTCTCTCCTAGGGTTTGGAGAAATTCGTATGAGAGAGAGGTGGTGTGGTATAAGGGTTATATATAGGCCCAAAATTGATGTAAATGGGCCCAGGGCCATGGTATACTTAGGTTATATCCAAAGGGCGACTGTTTTTACTAATAGGGCTCATAAGGAGGCCCACTACACACATACGTTGTAGTATAAGTTCCTTGACAATGGATCTATGCCAGGATGTGATTTTGGTGCGGTCGGATTTGCTGATCGACTGTGGAGGACCCATGCCAAATCAACAGTCGTACTTGATCGGGGCCACAAGTATACAGATATGTGCAGGGAAATTTTCTTTTCCCATGGGTGAAGTTTGGTCAGAAAGTTTGTGCGTGAGCGAATGGCCTAATTCACTTAAGTTTCAATACATTTTCTAAACGTATTTGGGTTTCTCACACACTTTACTCAGGGCTCAAGTTGTGTGTTTCTGGACACTATTTGGACTCGATTCCTACGATGGTTGTCAAGCCCAGTAAGACGGACATAATCTTATAGTTTTGCGGTCATTGGACTCTCAACGTGCAATCTAGGTCCAATACGGAGTTTCAAAGTGCTCCTGAGCGCGACAAGCTCTAGGGATTTCCCCTAGGTCTTTATGTAGTATTGAGTCATTGGTATTAATGGTTTTAGGCCTTCTCGTTTGTGGAAATGGTGGCCCATGCTTAATCCACCGATTATCTAGTTTATTACTTAACTAATTTCTGCCTTAATTATGACTGAATACGGTCCTTAGGCATTTCTCGCTGAGGTGGTACTCGGGTCTTTGTATGGGTTTTTCTGGGACGTAACAATCTACCCCCCTTAAAGAAAAATTTTGTCCCCAAAATTAATACCCTTTTGTACTCCTCGAGGATATGAGGGTAGTTCTTATGGACTTCGGCTTTCATTTCCCAAGAAGCCTCTTCCTTAGTGTGGTGTGTCCATAACACTTTCACGAGTGGGATCACTTTTGAAAGTGCACCTGCTAGTGCCCTGGTTTGTCAAGTTATGTGAATGGTGAGTCAGACTGGCTACAGAACTCGATAGGAAGATTATTTCAAGCATCTGCCTCAACCGTATGTGTGGAAGCTCGTAATAGGTAAATTATAGACTCACATCCCATGTCCCAAAACACCAGCTGATTAAAACCCTTAAAATAAGATAGACATCTTAGGGTTCTTAAGGTGAGAAAACTTTTTTTCAAATAGAAAAATCTGTAAGTTTTTCTCGCCTTGTCGATTTTATTGATGCACCCTCGATATGATCGACCTGCACTGTCGATGTCCTCGATACCTTAATGATATATCGATGAGAGGATCAAAAATGTCCAGCAACTAAATATTTATCTGGATGGATTTATCGATGTATCGATAAACCTATCGATATCATCAATAAAAGCACTAAATATGTCTAACAACTTCATAACATATCTGGACGAATTATCGATGTATCGATACACCTATCGATACCATCGATATTCAAATTTTGAGTCCATCAAGAGTGGCTTAGTAAGATCGACAGGCAGATTCCGGTGCCCCTGTTTTTTAAAGAAAATCTCAAAAATCCTTCAATAGCATCGATGCTCTTTCGATATGATCTGAATTCAAATATCGATAAGATCGAAGATCCATCGATGATATCGATTGTGGGCGCGCATTTCTTATAGCAGATATTTCAGGTTGTTCTTAACTATGATCGAGGGCCCCTCGATAAAATCGATATTCAAATATTGATGATATCGGCACAAGGTCAATTGCATCAAACAAGGACATAATCTGTGCAGCATGCTTAAAGATAAATTCGCTGGATTTATCGATGCCTCGACCCTTATTTTGATATCATCGACATTCAAATTTCGATGATCTCGATGGTTCCCCGATCAATCTTGAAATCCTGAAATATTTCAAAGTCAAGTCTCTCTCATTTTTCAAGTGTCGATAGATTAATCCTGTCATTGATGGAATCGGAGTTCGAAATCCGATGACATCGACAATAGCTTCGATTCATCGACCAATTAGTAAGAAGTTTCAAAATCGTATGACATTGAGTCAGAGTCATCGAGCAGACCATCGATGCTATCGAGAGTATACGCTCGATGATATCGAACTCTATCATAAATGTGACCATTTTATATCCGTTGGAACTTTTTGCCTATATATAGAGGACTTGTCTTTTGTTGCTGTAAGAGAGAAAAGAGAGAGCTTTTGTGTGTTTCAACTCATATCTTATATCTAAAGCCCTTTCTCTCGAGGGAGTTCATCCTCCAATCCACCCTCATCATTAATATTCAATAGAGTGGATTGGGGAACGAACTTCCGCATTCAAGGATCCTCCAGCTACTACTTGATTGGCAAATCATTATGCTGGGATGCCTTGAATGCATAAGATTGGAGCTACTCTATCTTCCTAATAGGAAAATCTTTAGAGAGTGGGATTCCATCTTCACCTTGACCCAACCCTAAGCCTAGTCTTGGAATATCTTTTGTGTTGTGGATCAAGGGAGCAGAAGACTTTTCGTCAATAAGGAGGAGGAGATCTTCGGCGTTGTGCTTAATGGGACTCATCAACTTATCTGTAAGTATCTAGAGTCCAAGAGGACACTTGTGATTATTCCTTTCTAGGATTGAGTCTTAAGTGGTTCTCACCCTTTGAAGCCCTCGTAGGAGGCTTCCAGCGGGAGTATACGTTGTGGGTGCATTGTGTAGACCCTTGCTCTGTGAAGAGCATAAACATCTGGTTAGGAGTGAACCAGCGAAACTCCAGGGTTAGAGGTGAACCGAGTAGAAACCTCTGGGTGTTTTGTGTAGACCCTTGCTCTACGGAGAGCATAAACATCTAGTTAGGAGTGAACCAGTGAAACTCTAGGGTTAGAGGTGAACCGAGTAGAAACCTCCGTGTAAAGGTTGAAGGTGAACCTGATTTAAAACCTTAGGTTTGAAGTGAACCCTGGGAAACCTCCTTAGTGAAATTCGGTACACTCAAGGGTTGAGTGGGGCAGCCGAGAGTGGGGTAGACAAGTAGTCCAACCATTATAAAAATGACTGTGTTTGCGATTGCTATTCTTCTATGAGTGTGTTCTATGTCAATGCTTTCATATTCATATACCTGAGATCACACCTCACACACTTATACAGTCATATCCATTATAAACTGGTTTGTATAACTGTTTACCTCTTTCATAGTTTGTAATTAGATCCTCTACTGGACTTGGAAGCCAGTAGAGTTATTTTTTGAGTAATCATAATATATGTCTGTTTTTAGGATTTGTGTGATAGGATTATAAATAAATCAAAAAAACTTTTAAAAAGTCCTATTCACCCTCCTCTAGGACATATTGGCATATTCCGACTTCAACTCGAGCGGTCTTTGAAAGTGCACCTGCTAGTGCCCTAGTTTGTCAAGTTACGTATATGGTGAGTCAGACTGGTTGCAGAACTCGATAGGAAGATCATTTCAAGCGTCTGCCTCAACCGGATGTGTGGAAGCTCGCAACAGGTAAATCATATCCTCACATCCCATGTCCCAAAACACCAGGTGATTAAAACCCTTAAAATAAGATTGACATCTTAAGGTTTTATGGTGAGAAAACTTTTTGCAAAATAAGAAAATCTCTAAGTTTTTCTCGCCCCGTCGATTCTATCGAAGCACCCTCGATATGATCGACCTTCACTGTCGATGTCCTCGATACCTTAACGATATTATCGATAAGAGGACCAAAAGTGTCTAGCAACTAAATATTCATCTTGATGGATTTATCGACGTATCGATATACCTATCGATATCATCGATATAAGCACAAATATGTCTAGCAACTTCACAATATATCTGTCGAATTATCGATGTATCGGTACACATATCGATATTCAAATCTCGAGATCATCGAGAGTGGCTCGATAAGATCGACAGGCAGATTTCCGGCGCCCCTATTTTTTTAATGAAAATTTTAAATTCCTTTGATATATCGATGACCGTCCGATATGATCTAAATTCAAGTATCGATAAGATCGGAGGTCGATCGATGATATCGACAGTAGGCGCACATTTCTTATAGCAGTTATTTCAAGTTATTTTTTAACTATGATCAGGGGTCCTTCGATCTAATCGATATTCAAATATTGATGATATCGATACCAGATCGATTGTATCGAACAAAACCATAAACTGTCCAGCAAGTTCAAAGATAAATCAGCTGGATTTATCGATACCTCGACTCTGATCTCGATGTAATCGATATTCAAATTCCGATGACCTAGACGGTTCCCCTGATCATTCATGAAAGCCTGAAATATCTCAAAGTCAAGTCTCTCTCAATTTTCATGTGTCGATGGATCGAACCTGTCATCAATGGAATCGGAGTTTGAAATCCGATGACATCGACAATAGCCTCGATTCATCGACCAATTGGCAAAGAGTTTCAAAAGTGCATGACATTGAGTCCGAGTCATCGAGCAGACCATCGATGCCATCGAGAGTATACGCTCGATGATATCGAACCTACTTGATGATATCGAACTCTGTCATAAATGTGACCATTTTATATCCGTTGTAACTTTTTGCCTATTTATAGAAGACTTGTCTTTTGTTGCTGTGAGAGAAAGTAGAGAGAGCTTTTGAGTATTTTAACTTATATCTTATACCTAAAGCCCTTTCTCTCAAGGGAGTTCATCCTCCAATCCACCCTCACCATTGATATTCAATATAGTGGATTGGGGAATAAACTTTCGCATTCAAGGATCCTCCAGCTACTACCTTAATGACAAATCTTTATGCTGGGATGCCTTGAATGCATAAGAGAGGATCTACTCTATCTTCCTTATAAGAAACTCTTTAGAGAGTAGGATTCCATCTCACCCTTGACCCAACCAGAAGCTAAGCATTGGTATATCATCTTGCGTTGCGGATCAAGGGAGCAGAAGACTCTTCGTCAACAAAAAGGAGGAGATCTTCGGCCTTGTGCTTAACGGGACTCATCAACTTATCTATAAGTATCTAGAGTCCAAGAGGACACTTGTGATCATTCCTTTCTAGTTCTTGGTCTTAAGTGGTTCTCACCTTTTGAAGCCCACGTAGGAGACCTCCGGCAGGAGTGTACGTAGTGGGTGCATAGTGTGGACCCTTGCTCTTGTGTAGGGCATAAACTGTTAGGTCCTTAACCTGTGTGGTCTAAAATTCGGGTGCATCATGTGGACCCTTGCTCTATGGAGAGCATAAACATCTGGTTAGGAGTGAACCAGTAAAACTCTGGATTTGAGGTGAACCGCGTAAAACCTCTGTAAAGGTTGAAGGTGAACCTGATTTAAAACCTTAGGTTTGAGGTGAACCCTAGGAAACCTCCTTAGTGAAATCCAGTACACTCAAGGATTGAGTGCGACAGCCGGGAGTGGAGTAGACAAGTAGTCAAACCACTATAAAAATGACTATGTTTGTGATTGCTTTTCTATATGTGTGATTCATGACAATGCATTCATATTCATATATCTGAACACATCTCTCACACACACAGTCACATCCAACATAGACTAAGGTGTATATTGATATATCTTGATTAGTTTGTGATTGGATCCTCTACTTGGCTTGGAAACCAGTAGAGTTACATTTGAGTAATCCTGAAAAATTGCATACATAATAGGATTAGTGTGATAGGATTTTAGACAGCTTATAAATCTTTAAAAAGTCCTATTCACGCCCCCTCTAGGACATATTGGCATATTCCAACTTCTACTCAAGCGGTCTTCACCACTATTTCAATTGGTATTAGAGAGGGTCTCTCTTTAAGGGCTTCACCACCTAGAGAGTGATCTTGACTGAAGAAGGAATCATATTCAAAAGAATTCAAGAGAAGGTGACAGAGCAGAACAATTGCCTTGTGATTCACACTGCTCTGAAAGTTGGTAATAGTTCGAAGTGGTATCTTGATAGTGGATGCTCCAGACACATGACTGGTGATCTAACTCACTTTTGTGAGTACTCAAACTTTGATGGAGGATCCGTCACATTTGGTGATGGTAGCTTAGCTAAAATTGTTGGACAAGGAATGATAGCTATACCAGGCCTTCCTAAGATTAAACATGTCCTCCGTGTAGAAGGTCTAAAACATAATCTCCTGAGTATCTCCCAAATCTGTGATAAAGAACATCTTGTTACTTTCTCAAAAGATGTGTGTAGAATTCTAGATCATACAGGAAAATCTCTCATAAAAGGGTTACGCACTAACGATAATTGTTATATCATTGAAAGTACAAGTGAGAATGTGGTTGCCGCAAAATGTAATATGGCTGTAAAGAGTGAATCCAAATTGTGGCACCAAAGGCTGGGACATGTCCACTACCGAAATTTAGCAAAACTCAGTTCCAAGAATTTGGTTAGGGGACTTCCCAAGATTAGAAAAGAAAAAGTTGTCTGTGGAGAATGTCTAAAAGGAAAACAGATAAAGGTTGGACACAAGAAGACAACCTCCATTGCAACAACAAAACCTTTGGATCTCCTACATATGGATCTAGTTGGACCAACTAAAGTGAAAAGCCATGGTAAGAAAAGATACTTCTTGGTGGTAGTAGATGACTACACCAGATTTACTTGGGTCGCATTTCTTCGAGAAAAATCAGATGCATTTGAGGAATTTGTGATCCTGGTAAAGCGACTCTAAAATGAAAAAGGATACGGGATCAATTGTATCAGAAGTGATCATGGTGGGGAATTTGAAAATGAAAAATTTGAAAAATATTGCAATGAGAAAGGAATTCATTATGAATTCTCTGCTCCAAAGACCCACCAGCAAAATGGAGTCGTTGATAGGAAAAATCGTGTATTACAGGAGATGGGGTCAGTTATGTTAAATGGAAAGGATATGGTGAAAAGTTTTTAGGTTGAAGCTGTCAATACTGCTTGTTACATCATAGACAGAGTATATCTTAGAGCAGGTCTAAACAAAACTCTATACGAACTATGGTATGGGAAAATACCTAGTGTGAAGTATTTTCGAGTCTTTGGTAGCAAATGTTACATCTTAAGAGATAGAGATCACCTAGGGAAATTTGAGTCTAAAAGTGATGAAGGAATCTTCTTGGGATATGCCATGAATAGTCATGCGTACAGAGTATACAATCTAAGAACTCTCACTATTCAAGAATCAGTCAATGTGGTTATCGATGATCAACTTCATGAAGAAGATGCACCTGTGAATGAATTAGAAGATGTAGATTCATGCATACTGGAAAAACCTGAAAACAAAACTTTATCACCCAGTGATCCTCAACCATCATCTAACATTCTCATTTTAAAAGATCACCTCAAGAACAAATTATTGGAGACCTTAATGCTGGTGTAAAAACTCAATGACAGATAGAAAATATGTATAGTCATTTTTGCTTTACCTCAAAGATTGAGCCCAAGAACATTGTTGAAGCTCTTCAAGACGAACACTGAATAAATGCTATGCAAGAAGAACTTCAACAATTTCAAAGAAATGAGGTATAGAAATTGGTTGCCAGACCACTCGATACAAATGTCATTGGAACCAAATGGGTCTTCAAGAATAAATCTGATGAATCGAGAAATTTGATTAGAAACAAAGCAAGGCTTGTAGCTCAAGGATACTCACAGATAGAAGGCATTGATTTTGATGAAACATTTGCTCCTGTAGCACGCCTTGAGTCTATTAGAATTCTTTTGTCCATTGCATGTGCATTAAAATTTAAACTATTTCAAATGGATGTTAAGAGTGCCTTTTTGAATGGGGATTTGGCCGAAGAAGTCTATGTAGAACAACCTAAGGGATTTCAGATCCTAAGTGTCCTCAATACATATATTGTCTAAATAAAGCCCTCTATGGTCTTAAACAGGCACCACGAGCTTGGTATGAACGATTAACAAAATTTCTTTTAGACCATAAATTCTGCAGAGGGAGTGTTGATAAAACCCTGTTTACCCAAAGAACAAAAGACTCACTGCTCATAGCACAAATTTATGTGGATGATATAGTCTTTGGTTCAACATGTGAAAATATCACATATAAGTTTGCCGATCTCATGAAATCTGAATTCGAAATGAGTATGGTTGGTGAACTAAACTTCTTTTCAGGTTTGCAGGTCAAACAAGTACTTGATGGAATCTTTATCTGTCAAACCAAGTATGTGAACGATCTAGTAAAAAGGTTTGGTCTTGAATTTGGTCATTCCTATCACACTCCCATGAGCACCACACTCAAACTCTCCAAGGATACAAATGGTAAGAGTGTGGATCAACATCTCTACTAGAGTATGATAGGTAGTCTACTATATCTCACAGCTAGTCGTCCTAACATATCTTTCAGTGTTGGGGTATGTGCTCGATATCAAGCAAATCCTAAGGAATCTCATTTAACGACTGTTAAGAGGATCATCAAATATATAGCAAGAACTTCCTCCTATGGACTATGGTATCCATTTGAAACATCTACCATCATCGCCGGATACTCTGATGCAGACTGGGTAGGAAATTTGGACGATCGAAAATCAACAAGTGGAAGATGCTTCTATGTTGGAAACTGTCTGGTCTCCTAGCAGAGCAAGAAATAAAATTCAATATCATTATCCACTGCTGAGGCCGAATACATTGCTGCGGAAGTTGCTGTGCACAACTCCTTTGGATAAAGCAGATTTTGTTGGACTACGGGATTGAATAACCCACGATAAGTCTTTTCTGTGATAACACAAGCACGATCAATATTTCAAAGAATCCTGTTCAACATTCTCGGACTAAGCACATTGATATCCGTCATCATTTTATTCGAGAACTTGTTGAAAACAAGATTATTACATTGGATTATGTTTCCACAGAAAAGCAACTCGTAGATATCCTCACCAAACCTCTTGATACAAATAGGTTTAGTGATCTTCAGAAATCCATTAGTGTCTTCACTCACTAAGAACATATCCCAGAGAACGTGTGCTACAAAGGTTATGACATTCTCAATGATATCCGTATAGTGTCAAAACTTACATGAGCATGGTGAATTTTTGGATAACTGCTGTCTGTGGCAGTATGTATTTTGGATAGTTGAAATTATGTTTTTGTTGTTTGTTTGTTGTTTGATTTGGTTGGGATAATGCTTATAGAGATGGAAATTTTGGTTTTATTCTGCTATGGCTGAATAGAATTCTTATCATTAATGCCATATTTTGTTCCCCTAGTTTGTCTGATGGAATGCATATAATGTGTTTAATGCTTAAATGATTTACTATTATCACTGCTTTCCTTAAACTGATATGCATACACCTGTTCTGACCACAGATGACTTCTTATAATCATTTGATCATTACTCATCTGTATCTTGTATGCATGTTCTCTCTTGTTCTTTACTCTTCAGTCAATATCACTTGCTATACCTTTGCCAATGACTGACAAAAAGGGGGAGAACAGTTCAAAACACCCCGAGCAGAAAATTGTATATCTAATGTGTTGCAGGTGTTAGGGGGAGCAGCTGCACCAAGAAAAAGGGAGTTTTGAACTAAGGGGGGGTGGATACTTCTAGAATGTGTACATGGGGTAGAAAAATTATAAATTTGTGTAAATATATGTACACACAATTTAGGGTGTGTCTAGAAGTGTTCTAGGGTGTTTTGGGTATTTTGTCACGTAATTGACAAAGGGGGAGATTGAAAGTGCACCTGCTAGTGCCCTGGTTTGTCAAGTTACGTGTATGGTGAGTCAGACTGGTTGCAAAACTCGATAGGAAGATCATTTTAAGCGTCTGCCTCAACCGGATGTGTGGAAACTCGCAACAGGTAAATCATAGCCTCACATCCCATGTCCCAAAACACCAAGTGATTAAAACCCTTAAAACAAGATAGACATCTTAGGGTTTTATGGTGAGAAAACGTTTTGCAAAATAGGAAAATATCTAAGTTTTTCTCACCCCGTCGATTCTAACGAAGCACCCTCGATATGATCGACCTGCACTGTCAATGTCCTCGATACCTTAACGATATTATCGATAAGAGGACCAAAAGTGTCCAGCAACTAAATATTCATTTGGACGGATTTATCGATGTATCGATACACCTATCGATATCATCGATATAAACACAAATATGTCTAGCAACTTCACAATATATCTGGACGAATTATCGATGTATCGATACACATATCAATATCATTGATATTCAAATCTCGAGACCACTGAGAGTGGCTCAATAAGATCGACATGCAGATTTCCAGCGCCTCTATTTTTTTAATGAAAATCTCAAATTCCTTCGATATATCGATGACCGTCCGATATAATCTAAATTCAAGTATCGATAAGATCGGAGGTCGATCGATGATATCGACAGTGGGTGTGCATTTCTTACAGCAGTTATTTCAGGTTGTTTTTTAACTATGATCGGGGGCCCTTCGATCTAATTGATATTCAAATATCGATGATATCGACACCAGATCGATTGCATCGAATAAAGCCATAAACTGTCCAGCAAGTTCAAAGATAAATTAGCTGGATTTATCGATACCTCGATTCTGATCTCGATGTCATCGACATTCAAATTCCGATGACCTCGACGGTTCCCCCGATCATTCATGAAAACTTGAAATATCTTAAAGTCAAGTCTCTCTTAATTTTCATGTGTCGACAGATCGAACCTATCATCGATGAAATCGGAGTTTGAAATCCGATGACATCGACAATAGCCTCGATTCATTAACCAATTGGCAAAAAGTTTCAAAAGCGCATAACATCGAGTCCGAGTCATCGAGCAGACCATCGATGTCATCGAGAGTATACGCTCGATGATATCGAACCTGCTCGATGATATCGAACTCTGTCATAAATGTGACCGTTTTATATCCGTTGAAACTTTTTGCCTATTTATAGAAGACTTGTCTTTTGTTGCTGTGAGAGAAAGTAGAGAGAGCTTTTGAGTGTTTTAACTTATATCCTATACCTAAAGCCCTTTCTCTCAAGGGAGTTCATCCTCCAATCCATCCTCACCATTGATATTCAATAGAGTGGATTGGGGAATGAACTTCCGCATTCAAGGATCCTCCAGCTACTACCTTAATGGCAAATCTTTATGCTGGGATGCCTTGAATGCATAAGAGAGGATCTACTCTATCTTCCTTATAGGAAAATCTTTAGAGAGTAGGATTTCATCTCACCCTTGACCCAACCCGAAGCCAAGCATTAGTATATCATCTTGCGTTGCAAATCAAGGGAGCAGAAGACTCTTCATCAACAAGAAGGAGGAGATCTTTGGCATTGTGCTTAATGGGACTCATCAACTTATCTGTAAGTATTTAGAGTCCAAGAGGACACTTGTGATCATTCCTTTCTAGGTCTTGGTCTTAAGTGGTTCTCACCCTTTGAAGCCCTCGTAGGCGGCCTCCAGCGGGAGTGTACGTAGTGGGTGCATAATGTGGACCCTTACTCTTGTGTAGGGCAAAAACCGTCAGGTCCTTGTGTAGGTCCTTGACCGGTGTGGTCTAAAATTTGGGTGCGTTGTGTGGACCCTTGCTCTATGGAGAGCATAAACATTTGGTTAGGAGTGAACCAGTAAAACTCTTGGTTTGAGATGAACCGTGTAAAACCTCTATAAAGGTTGAAGGTGAACCTGATTTAAAACCTTAGGTTTGAGGTGAACCCTGGGAAACCTCCTTAGTGAAATCTGGTACACTCAAGGGTTGAGTGAGACAGCCAGGAGTGGAGTAGACAAGTAGTTGAACCACTATAAAAATGACTGTGTTTGTGATTGCTTTTCTATATGTGTGATTCATGACAATGCATTCATATTCATATATCAGAACACATCTCACACACACACAATCACATCCAACATAGACTAAGGTGCATATTGATATATCTTGATTAGTTTGTGATTGGATCCTCTACTTAGCTTGGAAGCTAGTAGAGTTACATTTGAGTAATCTTGAGAAATTGCAAACATAATAGGATTAGTGTGATAAAAATTTTAAACAACTCATAAATCTTTAAAAAGTCCTATTCACCCCCCTCTAAGACATATTGGCATATTCCAACTTCTACTCAAGCGATCTTCACCGTTATTTCAGTCTTCACTGCTATTTTCAATTAGTATCAAAGCGGGTCTCTCTTTAAGGGCTTCACCGCCTATAGAGTGATCTTGACTGAAGTTAGGAATATGGCCAAAGGAGAGGGCTCATCAGTCACTAGAGCTCCAGTATTTGACGGCTCAAATTATGCATATTGGAAGGCTAGGATGCACTACTTTCTGAGATCTTTGGATCATGACGTTTGAGATATAGTTGAAAGTGGATATGTGCCACCAACTGAACAAATCGTACTTGGCAATGGCACAACAATCACTAAACCCAAATCTAAAGAAAAGTTGACATCATTCGACAAAGAAAGACAAACATCTGAAGCCAAGGCTATGAATGATATCTACTGTGCCGTGTCCCAGGACATATTTAATTAGATTAGTATGTGTGGGACATCCAAGGAAGCATGAGATTTGTTAGAAACAACCCATAAAGGTGACGCGCCGCCGTCTGGGCGGTGCCTCCGCGCCCCTCTGGGGTAGCCGGCGGTGGCTCTGCCTTGAGGCGGTGGCCACCCCCTCCAGGGGTGCTGTATGAGGGCGTGAGACCCCTTAGGCCCCAACAGATATTAGGTTTAGGTCCTTAAGTCCACAACGGTCACTTGTTTAGTCCAACGAGTGCATATTCACGCCCCTTGGCCTGTTTCAAATTTGGGGATTTGTCGACTAATTGTTCAAACCCATTGATTGATGGTCTGAAGGTGACTGAGATCAATTCACATGATCTAGGACGCGTATGGGCTACACTACAGTAGTCAATCTCGCCCGTCGATGAAACTTTGGGATCCTATGTGGCTCTACATATCATCGCCCCCTTTCTAAGTTAGAGTACGTCAGAGTGCATCATGTTACCTAAAATCCAGGTCTAGTTTAATCCAAATCATGCTCTGATACCAACTTGTAATGCCCCTGATTTCGAGGGTCAAGCAAAGTTGTACTCCCGAGATCCAACAATATCACTTATGCAACATGGATGATGATGTTCTGATTTCGTCCAGATTAATGAGTTAAACATGAGTGAGATTATACCAAAAAAACATATCATACTCTATATACAATTAAATTAAGCAATCGGAAGTTTGAAGCATATATAGTTAAATATGTACGTGTTTCACAATCTCCAGAGTATGATTATGTTACCGGGCTGAATATTTACATGTATTATCTCAAAATATACAAAATATCAAAATGTAAAGTGTCTAACTAATCCACATGTCCTTGTAATCCCATCGAATTAGCACGAGGTCCACATAGACCCGCCTGAGAGTTGCACGTAGGAGAATTCTTCCTCCTCGTCTATGAAGTCCGGCTCTATTGTGTAGACTTCCCCACACCTGCATGTAAAATAGAGTCTGGTTGGTGTTTTAAAACACCATCCCAGGGTGGGAGTCAGTGATCAACTCGGTGGTACTATAAGGTAAAGGTTAACATGTTATTAAGTCAATCAAGTAGTAATGATAAAGCAATACAACAATCACTTCCTAACTACTCTTATTAATGCAGGAATGGAGTCCAATAATGATGCATGCCCTCGTACAAAGCTCCCTCACAAGCGACTCCTACAACCAAGTTCGCACATGACAACCTCCCTAAAGTACACCTTCCTCACCAAAGCACCTGCAATGCGGTGCATGGTCGTGTTAGCCAAGTACTTAATTAGGCTCATTCATACAACAGGTTTGGGAAGCTAAGGTACCTCCTTTTATATCATTAACCTAAACAAATGATCCATCTAGGGTTGTCAATCCTAGTTAATCACATACGATAGGCAAGTTGTAGGGCATCACCCCTAATGAAAAGCGGTTGATAGGCAAATTCAAAAGTTTATACTCGCGGTCACTACGGGAAGGCTCGTCACCTCAGTGTAGGCCGACAGCTCGAACACAGTATCCCATATCACCATGCTCAGCTCACGAGTCTGGGTTGCTCACTAGTCATTATGGGGAGGCTCGTCACCCGAACGTAGGCTGACAGCTCGACCACAGTGCCCCATACCACCATGCCCGACACATGAGTCTTAGCGGATCATGGTACCATGGTTGAAACGGGCTTTTATATTGGTAATTGGTACCTTAAATTCAAGTAGTGATGTCCATACATGGTAAACACATAATAGGCCAATCGGTTTATTTGGCAAGTTCGATTAGTACGAGCACACGTTGACTTAATCGACATAGAGCACATAAGCACCCCTTGTGGCCTAACCACTATCAACAATCGTCGTGCGACCCGGATTCGTCGAGTTACCCAATGTCGCGAGACTAATTCGGCCACCCAAATAATGACAGTTATCGATTGCCTGGGCCACGTTGTAGCCCCAATCTTACTCAGATGCACTAGGTAGACACTTGTGATAATCATATCAACATTTAACAAGTAATCCAAATCAATTCCTCATTTGAGCATTTTATCAACCACATTGAACATGTTACTGTAACACCCTGAAATTCGAGGGTCGAGTAGCAACCCAACTCTTGAGTTCCAGAATATCACTTATGCAACATAGATGATGATGATTGAATGTTGTCTATGTCAGTGCAATAAACATGAGTGAGATTATACCAAAACAGTAATTCATACTCCAGATCAATTGTATAAAGGCAAGTGGAAGACTGAAACTGTATATATAAGGTATGTAAAGAAACAAAACCATCTCAATCTCCAGAGTATGAACACTAATTGAGTAACCATATACATGTATTGTTTCTGAATCAAAAGGGCAAAATACAACTAAAAAGATAGATCCTGAAATCCCCACGATCCAGTCGGCCTAAGCGAAGCCGTCTGAGTACTGCATGTATGAGAACTCGTCCTAGTCCTCATCGTAGTCTGGTTCAGCCTCTTGAATCGACGTATCATCTACACCTGAGACAGAGTTTAGTTGGTGTGTACAACACCGTCTCGTAACGTGGGAGTGAGTAGCTAACTCTTTGCTCAATATTTCTAGGCATAGGGATCATCCCTTCCTCTGCCTTTAATGACATAATAGTGGTTATTTGTACGATAACCCTTCATGATTGATTTTCCTAATATGTTTAGGATTTCGCATTCTTGATTGTTAAATGTAACCACATGCCCATTATCACATATTTGAGTAATGCTCAAAAGATTATGGGTTAATCCTTTTATTCAGAAGGCATTCTCATTTTTGAACGATTTTATGCCTTTGATAATTCCCTGTCCAATTACTCTAGCGGTGCTTCCGTCTCCATTGGTGACCATCCCTTCATTAAGATCTGAATAGTTTGCAAAAGGGATTTGTGACCTGTGACATGTCTTGAGCAACTGCTATCCAGGTACCACTTAGTATCATTGCCTATTATATGTGTAGAATGAGTAATAAGGCAATGTTTATTTTCTTTTAGAACCCATTTTGTTACAGGATTTCTACTTGTGGTAGATTCAGTTTTCTTGTTTAGTTCAACCACTTCCTTCATTCCGTTTGTCATTCTAGGTGGTGATGGATCTGTGTTTCTTCTATTCATATTTCTATGTGGACTCCTGACACTTCGTTCTCTGGTTGGTTTGAATTTACCAGTATGATTTTTACCAGAATTATATTGAGTCCTTCTAGAAGATATGCATTCAAACTTATAATGTCCAGAATCACCACATATATGACAAATAGGAGTGTTTCTTGTGTTGCTTCCTGAAGCAGCAAATTTTTCATCCATTTGTACCGCATTTCCAGATTTTGATTTAAATTTATCATATCTTAAGCCTCTCTTGTCCTTTCCAGGTCATCCCATACCTAAAGATTTTTCTAACTTCTCGCCACTCTGGGAAAACTTATAGTTTAGCTTAGTGATTTTTCTGGATTCTTCTAAATCAATCAGGAGTGTATGATTTTCATTTTGAAGGAGCATGTTTTTGTCTTTTAATAGCTCAAACTGTTTCAGTGCCTTGTGGTTCTTCCTCGTTCTCAGTTTCAATGGGAATGATTGGAGCAATGGAGACCATAAGAATTTTCGAAAGTTTTTTTTATCTCCATCGCTCTGTGAGTCACTAGATTTTGAGTTTGACTCTTTCATATCATCCCATGTGGCAGCCATTGCCTTTCCCTTGATTTTTCTGTTTGGGCATTCAGTAGACAAGTGTCCAAACTTCTGACAGGCATAACATTACGGTTCTTTGTCCTTTCTACCAAATTTACCTGTAGAGTGTTTGTTGTCCACCTTTCTTCCTTTAAATGGACGACCACGATTTTTCTGAAAGAACTTTCTGAACCTTTGTGCCAACAAAGCCACTTCCTCATCTATGTTTTCACTTTCACTTTTAACGTCCTCATTTATTGTATTCTTTGAAGTTTTAACGACAATAGTTTTGGATTTAGGGGTTTGTTTGAGGTGCAGTTCAAATGTTTGCAGGGAACCTATGAGTTCTACTTACATTTCATCTATGTTCCTACATTCTTCAATGGTTGTTACTTTAGGATTGAACCGTTCCGGTAATGTTCTTAGAATTTTTCTATAGATTTTTGGAATTGAAACTTTCTCACCTAATCCACCCATTGAGTTGCATATGATGTTTGGCTTCGTGAAAAACTCTATGAAGGTCTGATGCTCTTCCATTCTGAGACTTTCAAACTGTGATATTAGGAGTTGCAGTTTGGATCTCTTCACTATGCTTGTTCCTTCATGGGTTGTTTCTAACAAATCCCATGCTTATTTGGCTGTCCCACATATACTGATTTGATTGAAAATGTCTTGGGACACAGCACAGTAGATAGCATTTATAGCTTTAGCCTCAGCAGTTTGATTTTCTTTATCAAATATTGTCCACTTCTCTTTGTATTTTGGTTTGGTGATAGTTGTACCATTTTTTAGTACTATTTGTTCAAATGGTGGCACATATCCTCTTTCAACTATATCCCAAACATCATGATCCAAAGAGCTTAGAAAGTAGTGCATTCTAGCCTTCCAGTATGCATAATTTGATCCATCAAATACTGGAGGTCTAAAGACTGATGAGCCCTTTCCTTTGGCCATATTCCCAACTTCAGTCAAGATCACTCTCTAGGCAGTGAAGCCCTTAAGAGATACCCGCTCTGATACCAATTGAAATTGCGATAATGACCGCTTAAGTTGAAGTATGAATATGCTAATATGTCCTAGAGGGGGGTGAATTGGACTTTTTAAAATGTTTTATGATTAATTAAAATCCCATCAAACCTATCCTGAGAAAATATAAATAAATCAAGATTTCATCATAGTAACTCTAATGGCTTCCAAGCTAACTTAGAGGATCTAATCATAGAACTACTTTGCAAAATAAACAAGATATAAATCAGAGTTTATGATGTATGTGACTATGTGTGAGGTGTGATCAAATATGAAAGCATTTAGAGAAATCACACAAGTAATCAAAGACAAATATCAATCATAAACACAGTCATTTTTATATTGGTTCAACTACTTGTCTACTCCACTCCCAGCAGAAGCACTCAACCCTTGAGTGTGCCGGATTTCACTAAGGAGGTTTCACACGGTTCACCTCAAACCCGAGGTTTTAAATTAGGTTCACCTCTAACCAGTATAACCTACACCTAGGCTGACATTTTATGCTCCCATGAGCAAGGGTCAACACATAACACCCAATTTTAGGCACACTGGCCAAGGATCCACACAAGGAACCTCATTGTTTATGCTCTCCACAGAGCAAGAGTCAACACATAGCACCCACCATGTATACTCCCGCTGGAGGCCTCCTACGAGGGCTTGAAAGGGGTGAGAAACACCTTCGACCCAATCCTATAAAGGAATGATCACAAGGGTCCTCTGGATTTTAATGACTTACAGATAAGTAGATGAGCCTCATTCAGCCCGTTGTCAAAGATATCCTCCTTTATTGATGAAGAATCTTCTGCTTCCTTGAACCTCAACTTAGAAGATGTACCAATACATGGCAACGGGTTGGGTCAAGCTTATGATGCAATCCTACTCTCCTAAATGTTTTTCTATCAGGAAGATAGAGCGATTCCAATCATCTATGCATTCAAGGCATCCTAGCTTAATGATTTGCCAGTAAGGTAATATCTGGAGGATCCTTGAATGCAGAAGTTCATTCCTCAATCCACTCTATTGAATGTCAATGATAAGGGTGGATTGGAGGATGAACTTCCATGAGAGAATGGGCTTTAGGTATATAATCTAAGGTTAAACACTTAAAAGCTCTCTCTTCTTTCTCTACCAGTAACTAAGGGCATCTCCCATTAAATAGGTAAAAGGTTCCAACGAATATAAAACGGTCACATTAATAACAGAGTTCGATATCATCGAGCATATACTCTCGATTGCATTGACTAGCCGCTCAATGATACGAACTCAAATGTCATACGCTTTTGAAATCTTTTGCCAGTTAGTCGAGGAAATCGAAACACTCGTTGATGTCATCGAATTTCGAACTCCAATTTCATCGAAATGAGAATCGATTCCTCGACATTTGAAAAATGTGAAAGACTTGCCTTAAAATATTTCAGGTCAAAAGATATGATTGAGGCACACTCGATTTCATCAGAATTTTAATGTCGAAGATATCGATGGCAGTGTCGATGCATCAATAAATCCAAAGGAATTTCTAGTAAGCTTGCTGGACAGTCTACGTCCTTTCTCAATGTAATCGACTCGGCCTCGATATCATCGATATTTGAATAATAATTCTATCGAGTGACCCTCGATCTAAGATAAAAACAACCTAAAAATATTGCTGGAAAATAGAGTGTCCAAGACCGATATCATCGAAGGTCTTCCGATATCATCGATGTTTGAATTCCGAGGATATCGAGGAGAACTTCGATATATCGAAGTTTTTATGATTTTCTTTAAAAAAACAGGGACACCATAGATATGTTGTTGATTATATCGAGTCATTTTTGATAGACTCGAGATTCAAAGTTCGATGATATCAATAGGTAGATCGATACATCGATAAATCCATCCAGGGATATATGTGGTTGTTAGACATCTTTTGTCCTCATTTCGATGGTATCGATTGAGCATCGAGGACATCAATAACACTGTTCGATTATATCAATCAGTCTATCGTTAAATCGACAGAGGTAGAAAACTTAGGGATTTTTTGAAGTTTTGAAAAAGCTTTCTTACCCAAAAACCCTATGATATTCTACGCAATTTTAAGAGTTTTATTTACCTAGTGTTTTGGGATATGGGATGTGAGGCTTAGATTTACCTATGGTGAGTTCAAGCACACATCCGGTTGAGGCAGACGCTTTGATCAATCTTCCTATGGGGATCTGTAGTCTGGCTGACTCAATACTCACGCTATTTAACAAACCAGGGCACTTCCATTCCATATATCACGACAACCATGACCGATACAACATTACACCCACGACTCGTATAACATGACAACCATGAACCCATATTAACTGACAACTATGATCAATGCTTAATGTCAATCATGACCCATATAACACGACAACCACGATTCATATAACAAGACAACCATGACCCATATATCATTCCATTCAAGGTCCATATATCATGACAACCGTGGCCTATACAACATTACTACCACGACCCATATATATTGATAATCATGCATCATGTCAACCACGACCCATATATATTGATAATCATGCATCATGTCAACCACGACCCAATGTGGATGATAATCATGAACCGTTAGGCATTTGAACCACGACCCAAGGTTGGAAATAGTGTTCTTAACAATAGGTCATGGTTTTATTATACATGGATAGTGGTTGTCCTGTTAATGGGTTGTGCTTTCACTCAGGGCCGTGGTTGTCAAGAATGATCAAACCACGATCCATTTCAATTATGAACCATGACCCATGTAAAATATCAACCACGATCCATGCAACACGAGTATAACATGACAACCATGAACCCATATCAACTAACAACTACGATCAATGCTTAACTTCAACCACGACCTATATAACACGACAACCATGACTCATATAACACGACATCCATGACCCATATATCCTTCCATTTAGGGTCCATATATCATGACAATCACGACCTATATAACACTACAACCACGACCCATATATAATGACAGTCATGACTTATGTATCATGTCAACCATGACCCAATGTGGATGATAGTCATGAACCGTTATGCATTTGAACCACGACCAAAGGTTGGAAATAGTGTACTTAACAATAGGTCGTGGTTTTCATGATTCATGGATCGTGGTTGTCCTGGTAATGGGTCGTACTTTCACTCAAGGCCGTGGTTGTCAACAACGATCCAACCACGATCCATTAGAACTATGAACCATGACCCATGTAAAATGTCAACCACGATCCATGCAACACGAGTATAACATGACAATCACGAACCCATATCAACTGACAACTACGATCAATGCTTCATGTCAAGCACAAACCATATAACACGACAACCACGACCCATGTATTATTACATTCTGTGTCCATATATCATGACAACCACAACCTATACAACATTACAACCACGACCCATATACAATGACAGTCACGACCCATGTATCATGTCTCAAGCCTGATCATAGGGCTGGTCTCTGTTCGAGTCGACCTTACAATCTGAATCCTTCCGTGATAGTTTATTCGTATAGACGATGAGAACCTACTTGGAGTTGGCAGACGGGGTGTGTAATGGCTTCTTCCGGGTTTCAGGCTGATGTCAAAGCTCTACAAAAGAACTCGATATTTTTTAATGAGCACCTACTCGGAGTTGGCGGATGAGGTGTGTAATGGCTTCTTCTGGGTTCTATGCTAATGTGAAATGGCTTCTTCCCGATTCCAAGCTGATGTGAAAGCTCTACAAAAGAACTTGATATTTTGTAACATGACAACAACGATCCATATAACATGACAACCATGATCCATATAACATGAAAACCATGACCCCTAACAATTAACACCATGACCCATGTAACTTTGACAACCACAATCCATATATCATGACAACCACGATCCATTTAACATGATAACCATGATAAATAAAAACTTTCAACAATGATCCTTTGTCTAGGTCATGTTTTGATAATGTGAAGGATCGTGGTTGTCATCTATGAAGGGTCGTGTTTGTCACTGTGGAAGGTTGAGATGACTTTGACAAGGTATGCCCTACAGTAAGCTCCCTTCACTTAACAACGAAAGCCCTCACCATATCCAGTTTGATCTTCGTTATCCGTAGCAAATGTCTATAAGAAGGTCTGATAAATAGATACATCCCCTATGGGGAAACAATCATTTTCCATTGGTAAATCCATTACATTACATTCCCCGTATGGGGAAACAGTTATTTTCCATTGGTAAATCCATTACATTACATTCCCCGTATGGGGAAATGGTCATTTTCCATTGGTAAATCCATTACATTACATTCCCCATATGGGAAAACAATCATTTTCCTTCTCCCAATACATTCCAAGTATGGGTAAACAGGGTTGGGAACCACCAGCCTCACCTACTCGAATTGGATTTTGTCTAATCTGATCCATCCATCCTCTTTGTAACATTAGGAAAGTCAAATGTTCAAAGAACAATCAAAATATTCAAATCTGATGGTCGACAATGGTTCAAATAGGTGGATAGGTCGTTGTTATGATGAAGGTTGGGTCATAGTTGTCATAAACATAGGATCGTGGTTGGGAACCACTATCCATTGTATATGACAACCATGGCCCGGAAGTCAGGTCATGGTTGACATGCATATTGAATCGTGGTTTACACTAACAATGGATCGTGGTTGTTATCCGTGATCCAAGGGACGTGAAGTCTGACACGTTTTATAAAACTTGTCAGAAAGCGGCCACCGTCGGAATATTTCAAAGGTAGGACCATGCATCAAGGCCAGTACTAAGGGGTCGTAGTTATGAAGACTAATTGGTCCTGGTTATCATGGACAATGGGTCGTGGTTGTCACTTACGTTGTGTCGTGGTTATGATGAACAATGGATTGTTGTTGTAAAATGGTAACCACGATCCATATGCCATGACAACCATGGCCCATTATTCATGTGATTCACAACCCAATATGGACGATCACAACCCTTCTAACATGCAAACCACGACTCATATAACATGACATCAATGAGCCATATCTACTGGAACCCACGAACCATATTCCGTGACAACCACTACCCATGTTCAAGGGGCCGTGTTAAAGCGCAACTCTTTGGTCCACAGCTTTGTATCATGGTTATTATGTTATATGGGTTGTGGTGTTAATGTTCGATGGGTCATAATTGAGATTTCGATATAGATCGTGGTTTTCATTGTATATGGATTGCTGTAGTCATGATATATGGATCGTGGTATTCCTATTTTAAGAACCTATGCCCTTGACACGTAAAAAGAGGTAATGATGAAAAGGTAAGGTCGGTGCATGATTTATTGTGTTGTGCTGGTTTGTCTCATATGACTCCAGTTATATCTCGGTTGTGGGACATATGTCACACCCCAAACTCAAAAAATAGCCTCACAGAATTCCTGATCGCCGAATTCGGTGTCGACAGCCTCCATAGTACCCCATTCTCGGCTCCCAGCTCCCATACGCCAGGTTTCAATCCTGGGATCCTACAAGGAGGATTTTCAGTGTGAATTTTTTTTGTAAATAAACGAGCATAACCACAAGTGTACCCAAATCATAAAGGCAACATCATCATCACATATCCACTAATATCAAAAACTTGAGTACAATACATGAAGGGAAAATACAAGATAAATGCCAAAAGCTCTAAAAGCACTACCGCACGCTCATGCCTCAGCTCGACTGTGTCCTATCATCACCTGCATGCATCTATCATGCATAAGCTAATAGAAAGCTTAGAGGGTGGTGTACGTGTGTGCACAAGAAAAGTGTCAAGCACACAAATATCAGCGTAAGCGGAATACTGCCAAGGTTATAAGTCATTCAATATCAGAGTATGCAATGCTGATCAGCTATGCAATACGAAGTCATAACAAGCTAAATTCAGATACCAAGGATGCAATATAATATGCAATTCTGAAGAATCACGAATACCATCAGCATCATTTAGGCCATATAATGCAGAAACATAGCAACCCAAATGTCGTATGCCGCGGATGCAATGCAATATGCAGATACTAGCTAGTCCATAATACCATCAACCTTATTTAGGTTATGCAATACAAAAGCATAGTAAACCAAATGCTATGTACTGAGGATGCAATGCAGTATGCGGTGCAAATGAAATGACCAAGCTGGAGTGTAGAGTCGGGATGATAATACGTAGTATCGCAAGCTGTAGGGTCCATCACAGAGGACTTCTATCCAAACCAATCTCATACCTAAATTTGGATAGCTAGACTTAATGTGGTAAGCTCCTGATCTCAAGTTGGTTGCGCGCCCAACCGAAATCCTGGCCATTGCGAAGATACACATAATGATTTAGTTGTGCACCACTAGCCCTAGTGGATAGTAAATGAATAAATGAATGAGTCAAATGCTAAGTACATAATTCCTATTCAGTAAGTCTACATGACAGTATGGCTCATCTCTAGGATATCACTGGGGTCTAGTACACTCTACGCCAGCTTGTCGCCCCTATCTGAGTGAGCAACTGGGTAAGTGTAATAGACTTCACTATCCGCCTACCAATATCAGGCCCGGCTTGTCGATAGCAGACTCATTCCTTAAGCTAGTCAAACTCAAATTAGACATTGCCCCCTCACTCAGGTGGATAAGGTCACACCCCTTTTCAATTGACCACGACACAGTGGGAGACACCACCTACTAGTATTCGGCACTTAGGCGCTCGTGTATCCACTCGGTCTAAACGTTGGAGTATCCTCCAGTACCAAGAGGATTTTAGGACTTTCACCCAAGGACATCCAAAGTGCCCACAGTGCTAGAACCAAATATTTCCAATGTCCCATCTGGTCGTCCACGATGTGTTTGTGGAGGCCACAGCCCTGATATCACTAGGGCGCCAAGTGATCATGTCACACAAATGTGAGATGCATGAGTCATACTATCCAGTCATGCATCAAACCTGCGTGTACCGTGTGATCATGTGGGGCAACTCCATCTCACAAGGAGTCCCATAATAACCAACCCAATGACATATGCTATGATCAATCACTCATCATAACAAGCATACATATGATGTGCATGGGCATGTATCATGATGTAATAAAGTATATAGGCATGATTATCTAATAGGGTAGACAACAATACTCCTCAATCGGCTATTAACGACATATCACATACTACGAGTATAAACTGGAAGATGTGCTCCTACAACTATAGGGTCTTATGCGATATGTCTTACATTAGCCTCCCAAGGCTCTGCATGATCTAAGACGGGGACAATGGGTCTAGTCCATACGTCGAGATAGGTTCTACATAGTGGACATACCAAACTTGATACTACATATTCTTCCATCTATGGTAAGGGGTGACGGTGTACTAAGCAACAGATGGCTTAGATGATACACTAATATAAAAGATGGACCTTGCATTTGTCTTAACAAAGAGATGGACGGTGCAGAAGATATATACATGTCACGTAGTCCTAGCAAATGAGGTACAAAGGTGGGAAACACCTCTCATGGTGAGCCAAGTGGGTATATAATAAGGTGAGTTCACAAGGTAAGTTAATAGGGTGAACAATCGGGCTTTCTCAATCTCTTATCATGAATAAACTGGGTTTCCTTATGGCGCCCGATACATATGCAAAGTGGGCTTGGTGGAGTTCCTACATCTAAGACTATGTGTCCTTCCAAATAGGTTGGGTAGTTTGTTCAACATCTAAGTGAGCCTTGGGTATAGACACTAACTTAGGTAAAACATGAATCTAGGTGGGTCACATTTCTATGGAAAGCTCGGTATGAACATAATGTGGGCTCCAAGGTTTAGAAAATCCTACAGGGCATGGTGGGAAGGTATTAGTATCAATAGGGCCCAACGGTTTGGGTTAGCCCAATAAGAGAGACAGGTAGTACTAACATCGATGGGGCCCAATGGATTGGGATAGCCTAAAAGGTAAGATTTGCCTACCACACATGTGAAACCCTACACATGGCTGGGTGAGGGAAGATGGGATGGAAAATGGGTATAACAATGGGCCTTACAAGGTACAGTTTCCAATGGTGGATGTTTAACCACCATTATTCTTATGGTGCGGTCCACTTGGGATCTGGATCTGACTCTCAATGGGGCCCACAGCCCTGACGACAGCTGGAGAAGGGATGGACAGCGCGCATATAACACTTACATCATGGTGGGCCTCATGAGACAACCCAAGGGAAAATCGGCATTAATATCATCAGTGGGGGCCCAACAACTTGGGTTAGCCCACTAAGGTATCGATGGAAATGGGCTTAACAATGGGCCCTAGGAGAGTTTACAACGGTGGACATTTAACCACCATTGTCGTAAGGTGCAGTCCATTTGGGATCGGAATCGGAATCATAACGGGCCCTCGACCCTCCAAAATCTAGGAATTGGATAGACAACGTAAGCCCATTACTCATACATGATGGGCTTGCATAAGGCGGTGGGGCCCACGGCCTAAAGAAAAAGGATAGACAGCGTGTATATAACACATACATTATGGTGGGTTTCACAATCACAATGGGCCTCATACAATCACAATGGGCCTTATACAAGGGCCGCATATGCATCACATTGGGCCACATAACTGGGCCTTAAATACATCACAATGGGCGACATAATTGGGCCTCAAATACATCACATGAGACTGACTACCTGGGCCTTAAATACATCGCAATGGTCTCCACCGTCTAGACCACTGGATGGTGTGGATATAAAATACACGTATCATGTGTGGGCCCCATGTCCATGTGTGAACGGTGTGGGTGAAGCACATACATCACGTGTGGGGCTCCACGGATGGACAGTGTGCATCCAGCACACATCACGGTGGAACTCCACCATCCAGCAGGCTGAAAGGTGTGAAACAAAACACTCACATTATGGTGGGGCCACGTGCTGCCAGCACATACATCAGGTGGATCCCCACTGTCCAAAAACCTCTGGATGGTGAAGATAAAACATATACATCAGTGGGTCCCACATGCGTGGCCCACAGCTAGGGAACCCAACTCCATCGTCTAGGCTGGACGGCATAGTACAACACACCTATCAGGTGGATTCACGGATGGACAGGGAGGATACAACATGTGAGACACGTATCCTATCCAGTACTGTTCCGTAGGCTTCTGCGGTCCTCTTGGTCGAATTCCGACAACCCGCGATCTGTTATTGACATTTGCACATGATCTTGAGTCATGTCTCATATACCAGAGTCAGCTCGACTTGAAACTTGTATCCTTGCGACCGCACCGTCTCCACGATTTCGATGCTGCGTCTGGCGTGCTGAAGCGATACCCAGGTTAGAAGATGTGAGCCCGCGTTCAGTTCGAGGAAAATGCCACACGAATGTCCCATCAATCACATCAATTAAGTACACGTTACTCCCGTCACTCACACCCATCCCCAAGTACAACCACCCTCCCCAAAGTCAACTTCCTCTAACAACAAAGTACATCCATCCATCACTAACCATCCCTCTCTCCCATCATTTCTCTCCCATCACCTCTCTCTCTCTCTCTCATTCTCTCTTTCCATTTTCAAACAACGCCCATGAGAGCAATTATCCAAGCTTCCATGAGAGAAGCTAGTGTGGACCACCTTCCTACTTCCCATCCCCACCATCCAAAGTCCATCTCGACCTTTGAATCGTACCCCTGGGAGCTCTAGATTGCATTGGCGAAAGAAGGAAGAGAAGATCAAAGGTGGGTGATTTTATGATTTGAGGGCCCACATGGTGGGACCCATCTTGACGTATGCTTTGTATCAAAGAGGGACCCATAGTGGCGGGGTCCCTCCATCACCACTCGTCTTCTCTCTCTCTCTTGATGTGTGTGGCCCACCCTGATACACCCCACCATGAAGTGTGTATTATATGCATGCCATCCAAATGTTAGGCCCACCTCGCTGACGTCTAGTGGACTGCCCACCCTGGCCGTCCATTTTGGATAGACCCTGTTGAAGGGAAATACAAATATCAGCTTGATTCATATCAAGTGGGCCATGTGTTACACAGACCCCACCTGATGTATGCATTTTGTCCATGTCGTCCACCATCCAGCAAGGGACGGTAGAGCCCACGTAATGTATGTGAATATCCACACCGTCCACCGTTCAGGTATGGACGGTGGAACCCGTCGATGTAAGTGATTCATCCATGTTGTCCTGTCCACTGGATGTGGACCCCACCTTGATGTATGTATCTGATTCACACCATCCACCCAATTTCTCAGCTCATTTTAGGCGTTGATCAAAAAAATGAAGCTAATCCGAATCTCTAACGGGCGATATTGTGGAAACTAGTGGCTTTGAGTGATATTAATTGTTTGGGCCCGTAATGATGTTTCTGCGCACCAAAACATATTCGATATGGGGCTTGTTAGACCTGTCCTGAGTCCAGGAATCCAACTAACAAAGTGGATTCTCCTGATGTGGGTCTCACCTATGAAAAATCGTGAGAAAAAAAAAGAGAGAGAAGTTGATGCTACTGCTGACAGTGTCCAGAGGATGATGCAGCAAGTAGCGTCCTGCTGTTTATAATAACTAGCAGGGTCAGTGGGCCCCACCTCAGTCCCCACCATGATTCGTGTAACATATGTACAGCGATACACATGTTACACCTACAACTATTGAAATGATTTTGGGAATGGTCCAAGCCCATTTGAGGCCCATTGGTGCCGCCCCATCTATGATACCCATCATGATGTACTTTTAGTCCACGAGCGGGACCCACCAGTTGTATTTTGGCCCATGTGACAGGGCCCACCTACCTTGCATTTGAGGCCCATGTGATAGGGCCCACTTGCCTCATATTTAAGGTCCACATGTTGGGGCCCACCTGCTTGAATCTGAGGCCCATGGATGAGGCCCAATGTGATGTATTCGAGCCCATGGGCGAGGCTCATTGTGATGTATTTGAGGCCCATTGTGACATATTCGTGGCCTATGGGCAAGGCCTATTGCAATATATTTCTGGCCCATTTGATAAGGCCCAATGAGATGTATTTTCGGCCCATATGTCGTGGCCCATTTGATGTGTATAAGGCCCATGTGACATGGCCCGTTATGATGTATATTAGGCCCTTGAGCGAGGCCCATGGTGATGCATATTAGGCCCTTGTGTGAGGTCGGGGGTCCACTGTATGTTTGGCCCTATGTGGGCCACTTCTTAGGAGCAATGTTGGTTGAATGTCAGCATTGATGGGTAGTGATGGTTAAATGTCCACATTGTGACCTTCCTTTAGGCCTGGTTAGGTCTATTCTCATCATTCTCTAGTGGATTAACCCAAATTATTGGGCCCCATTGATATTGCTTGATCCATCATCGACCGTCCATCTATGGACCCTGCCTTGTGCCGAGGCCGATTATCGAGGCCGACTGTATAGGCCGATTCCGATTGTCAAGGTCGATTGTTGAGGCCAATTCCAATTGTCGAGGTCGATTCTAATTGTTGAGGCTGATTGTCGAGGTCGATTCTGATTGTTGAGGCCAATTCCGATTGTCAAGGCCGATTGTCGAGGCTGATTTCAATTGTCGAGGCTAATTCTAATTGTCGAGGCCGATTGTGAAAGTGCCCTAGTTTGTCAATTAGCGTGTATGTTGAGTCAACTGGACAGAGGAGCCCCATAGGAAGATTGATCAAGCATCTACCTCAATTAGATGTGTGTCCGAACTCACCACAGGTAAATCTTGGCCTCACATCCCTTGTCCCAAAACACCAAGTAATTAAAACCTTTAAAATCAGTTAGAACATCCTAAGGTTTTTGGTTAGAAAACTTTTTAACAGAACAAGAAAATCCTTAAGTTTTCTGCCTTGTCGATTTATCGACAAGTGGTTCGATGAAATCGAATACTAGTGTCGATGTCCTCGAAACTCAATCGATCTTATCGAAATGAGGACCTAAGATGTCCAGCAACCACAAAGATATCTAGACTGAATTATCGATGAATCGATGGACTCATTGATATCATCGAAGTTTGAATCTCGAGACCATCGAGTCGACTCAATAAAATTGACATCAGGCCTGTTTTGTCCAATATGCTACTAAGGCAATTCATGTAATCCTTGGTATATCGAAAAACTCCTCGATAGCACCGAAATTCAAATATCGATGATATCGGAAGACCATCGATGATATCAGATTAGGACACAAATCTATCCAGCAAAGTTTTCAGGTTATTTTCTCTTGGATCAAGAGTCACTCAATAAAATTGATATTCAAATTTTGATCACATCGAGGCATGGTCGATATCATCGAAAGTGGATAAAAACTATCCAACAAGCTTATAGGAAAATTCCTTGGAATTATTGATCAATCGACAATGCCCTCAATATCATAGACATTCAAATTTCGATGATATCCAGTGATGGTCGATCATATCCCATACTTGAAATTTTTTAAAGGCACACTCTCACATTTTTAAATGTCGAGGAATCGAACCTCGTGTCGATGAAATCAGAGTTCAAAATCCGATGACATCGAAGCACGTTCGATCACCTCGACCAGTTGGCAAAAGTTTTCAAAAGCATTTGACAGTTATGTTCGTGTCATCGAGCGGCCAGTAGATGCGATCGAGAGTATACGCTCGATGGTATCAACCCTGCTCGATGACATCGAAATCTGTCATAAATGTGATCATTTTATATATATTGGAACCTTTTGCCTATTTAATGAGAGCTTGCTCTTGATTGTTGGTAGAGAAAATAGAGAGTGCTTTTGAGTGTTTAACCTTAGATCATGTACCCAAAGCCTTTTCTCTCATGGGAGTTCATCCTCTAATCCACCCTCATCATTGACATTCAATAGAGTGGATTGGGGAATGAACTTCTGCATTCAAGGATCCTGTAGCTACTACCTTAATGGAAAAACATTAAGCTGAGATGCCTTAAATGCTTAGATGATTGTAATCGCTCTATCTCCCTTATAGGAAAACATTTATTAGAATAAGATTTCATCATATCCTTGACCTAACCCATCGCCATGTATTGGTACATCATCTGAGTTGCGGATCAAGGAAGCTGAAGAGTCTTCGTCATCAAAGGAGAAGATCTTCAACAACGTGCTAAATAGGCTCATCTACTTATCTGTTAAGTCATTAGAGTCTAGAGGACCCTTGTGATCATTCTTTCTGTAGGCTTGGCTCAGCTCCCCTTGCAAGCCCTCACAGGAGGCCTCCGGTGTGAGTGTACGTGGTGGGTGTTTTGTGTTGACCCTTGCTCTATGGAGAGCATAAACTTTTAGGCCTTGTGTAGGTCCTTGACCTGTGTGATCTAAAACTTGGGTACTTAGTGTTGACCCTTGCTCATGGGAGCATAAACTGGTGAGGTTCCTTGTGTGGATCCTTGGCCTGTGTGGCCTAAAAGTCGGGTGCAGCGTGTTGACCCTTGCTCATGGGAGCATAAAGTGTGTCGTATAAATATGTTGTCTCAGCCTAAGTGTAAGTTGTACTGGTTAGAGGTGAACCTGATTTGAAACCTCTGGTTTGTGGTGACCTGTTATGAAACCTCCTTTAGTGAGATCTGGTACACTCAAGGGTTGAGTGCGTCCGCCGGAAGTGGAGTAAACGAGTAGTCGAACCACTATAAAACTGACTGTGTTTGAGATTGCTATTGTCTTTCATTACTTGTGTGATTTCCTTAAATGTCTTTACATTTGATTATCTGAGATCACATCTCACACACAGTCTATAACGCCCTGAAAATCGGGGGTCGAGCAAAGCTCAACTCCCGAGTTCCAACACATCACTTATGCAACACAGATAATGGTGATTATGATGAGAGCATTGAAACATGAATGGGATTATACCAACACAGCATATCATACTCTAGAGACAGTTAAATTTGCAAGCGAAAGACTATGATAGATATATATAATATATAAACTATGGTAAGTCTCCAGAGTGTGATAAGGTTACCAGGTTAACTAATTCCAAGTACAACTCCAAAATGTACCAAAATGTGTAAGGTCATCTAGTCGACATTCCTGTAACCCCGTCAATCAAGACACGGCTCACATGAAGCCACCAGAAAACAACCAATACAAGCAAGTATCATAGTCAATGCAAAGGTCCGGCTCCGCCTCAGAAGTAGCACACCATCTGTAATCAGACAAAGTCTGGTTGGTGTGCACAACACCGTCCTGTAACGTGGGAGTGAGTGATCAACTCAGTGGAACAATAAAGCATAGGTTAACATGTTATCAAAATAGTCAAACAGTAATGATAAAGCAGTACAATCAAACAATTCTAAATACTCTTGTTAATGCAAGTATGAAATGCAGTCATGATGCATGCCCTCACCAACATACTCCCTCATGCGACACCATCTTACGTTCGCGGCACACTTTCATTCCTCAGTGCTCCACATCTTCCAGGCACATGCAATGCGATGATGAGCATAATTACCGAGTTGTTATTAGTCTATTTCAAATAGCAGGATTGGGAAACTAAGGTACCTCCCTTGTATCATTCCTAAACATGATCCATTCTAGGGTCGTCAGTCCTAGTTAATCTCATACGATGGTGTGTTTCTAGGTCGCTGCAAGGGCTGCCAGGGCTGTTACACGGAACCGTTACACCACTCCCCCATCACCCTTTTAACGGTTCATCACTAAATTGATACAGGCCTAGTTCATACTCTATTCACCGCAGTAAAACTCGTCACCTCACTGCAATTCAGAGTATGCTCGAGGTCACTACAAAGGGCTCATCACCAATCAGTGTAGGCCGACAGCTCAAATATAGTGTCCCATACCACCATAATCGGCTCACGAGTCTGGTTGCTCAATGGACACTACGGGGAGGCACGTGGCCCCAACGTAGGCCGACAGCTCGACCATGGTGTCCCATACAACCATGCCCAGCTCATGAATCTTAGCAGATCGAGGTACCATGGTTAACGGGATTTCACTGGTAAGTTTGGTACCCTAGGTTCAAGCAGAGGCGTCTAAACATGGTGAACATACATAAGACAGATCGGGTTGCTTGACGAGCTCGGCTAGATCGAGCACACAACAAGTTGAACGATATGAAGCGCATAAGCACTTCGTGTGGCCAGCCACTATCACCAACCGAAGTACGACTCGGGTTCATCGAACACATCTCTCGTGGTGACTGAATCTCAATCACGAATTCAGTTTCGTTGCCGATTGCCCGGACTCTACAATAGCCCCAAACATAATCAATCCTTTATTTAGAAGCATGTAGAGTAAAGCAGAATAAACAAAATAATTTAAGCATGTTAACAAACATGTGATAAAGCATGTTACAAGCACAATATAAACAAGAAATACAAACACATATTTTTCATTGTAAGCGATTAACTGAAACAACCAACATGGAGGAAATTATATATGTTTCTAAGGTAGTTGAGAATCCTATCTCAACACTACTATTAAATTTGGTTCGTCACACAATTTCTCACACAGGCATTTTATCAAACACTTAAACTACACCACTCCAACATACATGACGTATGTTGATTTCAACCTAGAATAGGACAAATCCTTATAACAAGGAGTTGTCGCATACACATCATTCATGTTCTTACATTCAATATATATGGCAAGCATAAATCATAAATCCATATTTACTTAGTCATTTCAATAAACACTTAGACTACACACTTTAGCCTACATAAGCTATGTTGGCCAAAATGTGTATTAGGGCGAATCCTTCCACCATACAGATCATACATCCATAACTAGCATATATACACAGCAAATACTCATGTCAATCATATCGGCAAAATTTATACGGATACAATATTTTCTACAAATACCTAGAATACACAAAATTCCATATTCTTCGTATTTAATCGAAACGGAAAACAGACATCACTTTGTACATGTGCAATTGCATGCAGATCATGAATCTATCATTATCTGACATTGAAAGTGTTGAAAACCATAACCTATACATCTAAAGTCTGCACCTTTTGTCGTAGAATCGAAAAGAACTCGATAGATTTGCTAGGCTTTTGCCTATGATGATTTGGGGACCTAGAGAACGAAATAGGTTAGCTATTTCATAACCTACAACTATCAAAACCCCAAAACAGATTAGGTTTAGGGTTTCTTACCTAGAAATGATGCCGGAATCGCCGGAAAAGCAATTAGAAAGAAGTGGTTAAGCTTCTATAGTGGCAGGGAAGAACGGCAGGAAGAATCTCCCACATCTCTCTCACTTTCTCTCTCTTTTCTCTCTCTTTTCCTAGGGTTTTTCTCAAATTCGTATGGCTAAATGAGAGAGGGTTATAAGGTCCTTATATAGCCTAAAACTATACGGAAATAGACTCAGGACCAAGATATACTTAGGTTTTGTCCAAAGGGCATCTGTTTCAGCTCAACGGAGCATTTCCGGAGCCCTCCCTTAAGCCAAAGGTCGGACTTAAGCTCACAGACATTGGATCTAGGTCGAGTTACATTTTCGTTTCGGTCGGATTTCCAGATCACACGTGGCAGACCAATTTCAATTCAACAGTCAGTGGATCTTGATCGGAGATTTCAAGTACAAAGATATGTTTGGGGAAATACCCCTGATCCGAGGGTGTAGTTTGGCCTGATTCTAACGGTCTGGTTGCTTAATACTGATCCACAAACGACAAGTCTCAGATTTCATAAATTTGTATTTTATTTTTAATTAATTTGACATTTCTCACACTCCTCACTCTGGGCTCAAGCGAATAGCGCTGGGACACTATTTGGATTTGATTTCCGAGATGGTTGTCAAGCCCAGTAAGGTGGTCCTAATTCCTTAACTTCGTGTTAATCGGACTTCCGACGTGCGGTCCAGATCTGATACGGAGTTTCAAGATGCTCCCGAGAGCAGCCGGGTAATGAGATTGATCCTAGATTTTAGGGTAACCTAGCGTCTATGATTCTACAAGTTTTGGGTCTTGCAGATCATATTTAAAGTGATTGGTGCTAATTTCACAGGTACTCTAGTATAACACTAGCAAATTCTCGCCTAATTTCTAATGGATTTAGTCCTGAGTGATTTCTATCTGAGGTGGTACCTGGGCCTTTGTATTTTGTATATAGAGTGATCCAAGTTATAATACTTAGCTAGTTTAAGATAGTGTCTAGGGTGAAAGTACTTAGAAAAAGTGAAAGAACAAGGTGCTGAAGGGTGGGATTTGTCAAGGAAATGGGTTCAAAAGCGGTTTTAGACTTTGAGATTGAGTTCTGACAAGTTAATAAGGTGTTAGGAGCGACCCATTGCCTAAGGACGTCTAATTCCAGGTTGGCAAAAAATTCAAGATGTTACACAGTCACATCCACATAAACTATGATTTGTATCTTGTGTATCTTTTAATTAATTTTATGATTGGATCCTCTATTTGGCTTGGAAGCCATTAGAGTTACAGTGAAGAAATCCTGATGCATGCATACTTACTCAGGATAAGATTGATAGGATTTTAAATAACCAGAAAATATTATAAAGTCCTATTCACCCCCCTCTAGGACATATTGGCATATTCCCACTTCAACTAAGGCGGTCATTACCGTAATTTCAATTGGTATCAAAGTGGGTCTCTCGTAAGGGCTTCACCTCCTAAAGAGCGATCTTGACTGAAAATTGGAAACATGACCAAAAGTGTCTCAGAGGGTGTGAAAGATCGGAACAATTGCCTAGTAATACATACTGCTCTGAAAGTTGGCAATAGTTTAAAATGGTACCTTGACAGTCGATGCTCCAGACACATGACTGGTGATCAAACTCATTTCTGTGAGTATTCAGATTTTGATGGAGGATCAGTTACATTTGGAGATGGTAGCTCCGCCAGAATTATTGGACAAGGAACAATAGTTGTACCAGGTCTCCCAAAAATTAAACATGTTCTTTGTGTAGAGGTCTGAAACATAATCTCCTTAGTATCTCTCAAATCTGTAACAAAGAACATTTGGTCACTTTCTCAAAGGATGTGTGTAGGATCTTAGATCATACAGGAAAATCTCTCATAAAAAGTTTACGCAATAGTGATAACTGTTACATTATTGAAAGCACAAATGAGAGTGTGTTATCCACAAAGTGTAATATGGCTGTAAAAAGCGAATCCAAATTATGGCACCAAAGGTTGGGACATGTTCACTACCGAAATTTAGCTAGGCCTAGTTAAAAAATTTTGGTTAGAGGACTTCACAAGATTAGAAAAGAAGAAAATAGTTTATGGAGAATGTCTAAAGGGAAAACAGATAAAAGTCAGACATAAAAAGGCAAGCACTATAATAACAATAAAACCTTTAGATCTACTGCATATGGACCTAGTTGGCCCGACCAAAGTGGAAAGTCATGGCAAGAAAAGATACTTCCTGGTGGTAGTAAATGACTACACCAGATTTACTTAGGTCGCATTTCTTCGAGACAAATTAGATGCCTTTGATGAATTTATAATTTTGGTAAAGCGACTTTAAAATGAAAAATGATATTACATAAATCGCATCAGAAGTGATCATGGTGGGGAATTTGAAAATGAGTGATTTGAAAAATATTGTGATGAGAAAGGAATCCATCATGAATTCTTAGTCCAAAAAACCCAAAGCAAAATGGAGTCGTTGAAAGGAAAAATCAAGTATTGCAGGAAATGGGGTCAGTTATGCTAAATGGAAAAGATATGTCGAAAAGTTTCTGGGCGGAAGCTGTCAATACTGCCTGCTACATCATAAATAGAGTATATCTTAAAGAAGGTTTGAACAAAACTCCATATGAACTATGGTATGGAAAACAACCTAGTGTGAAATACTTTCGTGTCTTTGGTAATAAATGTTACATCTTGAGAGATAGAGATCACCTAGGTAAATTTGAGTCTAAAAGTGATGAAGGTATCTTTATAGGGTATGCCTTGAATAGTCATGCTTATAGAGTGTACATCTAAGGACTCTCACTATTCAAGAATCAGTCAATGTGGTAATCGATGACCAATCTCATGAAGAAGATGATCCTGTGAATGAATTAGAAGATTATGTAGATTCATGCATTCTAGATAAATCAGATAGCAAATCTCCATCATCCAATGAACCACAACCATCATCTAACATACCCATCATTAAGGATCACCCTCGAGAGCAAATTATTGGAGATCCTAATGATGGTGTGAGAACTCGACGGCATATAGAAAATATCTATAGCCATTTCTGCTTTACCTCAAAGATTGAACCCAAGAATATTGTAGAAGCTCTTCAAGATGAACACTGGATAAATGTTATGCAAGAAGAACTTCAACAATTCCAGAGAAATGGGGTATGACAATTGGTTTCCAGACCACTTAATACAAATGTCATTAGAACCAAATGGGTCTTCAAGAATAAATCTAATGAATCTGGAAATGTGATCAGAAACAAAGCAAGGCTAGTAGCTCAAGGGTATTCACGGATAGAAGGCATTGATTTTGATGAAACATTTGCTCCTGTAGCTCGTCTTGAGTCTATTAGAATACTTATGTCTGTTGCATGTGCGTTAAAGTTTAAATTATTTCATATGGATGTAAAAAGTGCATTTCTTAATGGAGATATTGCTGAAGAAGTTTATGTAGAACAACGTAAGGGATTTTCAAATCCTAACCATCCCCATCATGTTTATCGTTTGAACAAAGCTCTCTATGGTCTCAAACAAGTACCACGTGCTTGGTATGAACGATTGACAAAATTTCTTTTGGACATAAATTTTGTAGAGGAAGTGTAGATAAAACATTGTTTACTCAAACAACAAAGGATTCATTGCTTATTGCACAGATATAGTCTGTGCAATAAATTTGCTGACCTCATGAAATCAGAATTTGAAATGAGTATGGTTGGTGAATTAAACTTCTTTTTAGGCTTACAAGTCAAGCAACTAAATGTTGGAATCTTCATTTGTCAAACCAAGTATGCAAATGACTTGGCAAAAAGATTTGGGCTTGATTCTGGTCGTACTTATCATACTCCTATGAGCACCACACTCAAACTCTCCAAAGATGTTAATGGCAAAAGTGTGGATCAACATCTCTATCGGAGTATGATAGGAAGCCTACTATATCTCACAGCCAGTCGTCCAGATATATCCTTTAGTGTGAGAGTGTGTGCTCAGTATCAGGTAGATCCTAAGGAATTCCACCTAACGGCTGTTAAGAGAATCATCAAATACATAACAGGAACTACCTCTTTCGGGCTATGGTATCCATTTGAAACATCCACCATCATTGTTGGATACTCTAACGTTGATTGGGCTGGAAATTTGGATGACCGAAAATCTACAAGAGGAGGATGTTTTTATATTGAAAATTGTTTGGTCTCCTGGCAAAGCTAGAAACAAAATTCAATATCATTGTCCACCACTAAGGCCAAATATATTGCTGCAGGTAACTGTTGTGCACAACTCCTTTGGATGAAACAAATGTTGTTATATTATGGGATTGTACAGCCCACAATGAGTCTTTTCTGTGATAACACAAGTGCTCTCAACATCTCCAAAAATCCCGTTCAACATTCTCAGACTAAGCATATTGATATTCGTCATCATTTTATCCGGGAACTTGTTGAAGATAAGATTATCATGTTGGATTATGTGACAACTGAAAAGCAACTTGTTGGTATCTTAACAAAACCTCTTGATACAAACAAGTTTAGTGATCTTCAAAAATTAATTGGCATATGTACTCATTGATGATATCTCAGTAACAATGATCCACACAGGTAAATCTTCAATCTGATATACTCATGGTTAACTGTCTGCAATAAATCTAACCCTCATAAATTAACCATGTTGGGTTTGGGAACAAAAACGTACAATCTTCATATTCTCGATGGTATCTAGAAGGTTTTGATATCATTGAGATTTAAAAAATCGATGATATTGAGATTCACTATCAATGAAATCTAAGGGTCTCGAGAATGCAGTGTTATAACCACCAGTCCTTCCCAATGGTTGGACCGCCTCAGTGTCCACTAGATATTTACATCTTCCCAACGATCATCGGCACAGTCTTTGATGTCATTATGAGCCTGATTTTGATGTCATCGATGATGAATCGATATCATCGACGACTCTGCTATAATAGAGAAGCGTGCATTTGATCTCAATCAACACATTCCTCTCTTCTCTAGCTGTTTCCTCTTACCTTTACCTATCTTTGTGGACTACTCTCACAGACAAATCATGGTTAAAGGGAAAGGTCAGTCTCTTCTTCAATCTTCAAAATTAAAGAACAATCAACCCAGTATCATCTCATTCCAGTGGAAAGAAGTCCAGCCACTGTAGTTGAATGCTTTGTCCTTAACAGTCCTATTGAGCCATTTAGGGTGGATCTTCTCTTGGAAGTAATAGGTTGGCAGAATATCTTAAATCTTGGTGGATCTTATCAACTGGGTTTGATTCATGAATTCTTCAATAGTTGTCATATCATTCATGATGATCCTCCTTTTATTCGAATCGAACTTGTGCATCACTCCAAACTCATCACTCCCATCACTCTTGCACGTCTTCTAAATCTTGAAGTCACTCGCATCCCAGTGACAAATCGGAATCTAAATGGTCTGGGTTGAAAGTGCCCTAGTTTATCAATTAACATGAGTGTTGAGGTAGTTAGACTACAGAGCCTGATAGGAAGATCAGTTCAAACGTCTACCTCAACCGGATGTGTGCAAGCTCGCCACAGGTAAATATGAGCCTAACATCCCTTGTCCCAAATCAACAGGTATACTAAAACCATTAAAAAATGGTAGAATTTCATAGGGTTTTTAGGGTAAGAAAACATTTTCAAAATAGGAAAATTCTCTAAGTTTTCTTGCCTTGTCCATTTTATCGATACACATCTCGATATGATCGACCTGCGCTGTCAAGTCCTCAATGCTTCATCGATACCATTAAAAAGAGGATCAAATATGTCTAGTAACCTTATACATATCTGGACGGAATTATCGATGTATCGATACACCTATCGATATCATGATATTCAAATTTCGAGTCTATCGGAAGTGACTCGATAGTATCGACGGCAAATTTTCGGCACCCCTGTTTTTCTTAAGAATATCATATAAGCTTCGATATATCAAAGCCTCCTCGATACCATCGAAGTTCAAATCTTGATGATATTGGTAGGCCCTCGATGATATCGATCTTGGGCGCCAAGTTCTCCAGCAACATATTTCAGGGTGTTTTATCTTTGATCGCGGGTCTCTCGAAAGAATCGATATTAAAAAATCGATGATATTGATTGCATCGAAACATGGACATAAACCGTCTAGCAAGCTTTATGAAAAATCTTTTTGATTTACCGATGCATCGACACAGCTATCGAAATCATCGATTTCCAAATTTCGTTGATCTCGATGGTCCCTCGATCACTCATGAAAACTTAAAATATTTCAAAGCAAGTCTCCCTCAATTTTCAAGTGTCGATGGATCGAATCTCTCATCGATGGAATTGGAGTTCGAAATCCAATGACATCGACAATCGTTTCGATTCATCGACCAGCTGGCAAAAGGTTTCAAAAGCGTATGACATTGAGTTCGAGTCATCGAGTGAACCATCGATGCTATCGAGAGTATACGCTCGATGATATTGAACTTGCTCAATGATATCGAACTCTGTCATAAATGTGACCGTTTTATATCTGTTGAAACCTTTTGCCTATATATAGAGGACTTGTCTATTATTGCTATGAGAGAAAGAAGAGAGTGCTTTTGTGTGTTTTACCTTATATCATATACCCAAAGCCCTTTCTCTCAAGGAAGTTCATCCTCCAATCCACCCTCATCATTGATAATCAATAGAGTGGATTGGGGAATGAACTTCCGCATTCTAGGATTCTCCAGATATTACCTTAATGAAAAATCTTTAAGCTGGGATGTCTTGAATGTATAGATGATTGGAATCTCTCTATATTCCTGATAGAAAAACTTTTAGAGAGTAGGATTCCATCATAACCTTGACCCAACCTGAAGCCGTATATTAGTACATCATCTGTATTGCAGATCAAGGAAGTCAAAGACTCTTCATCAACAAGGAGGAGATCTTCGTCAACATGCTGAATGGGACTCATCCACTTATTTATAAGTATCTAGAGTTCAGAGGACACTTGTGACCTTTCTAGGTTTGGGTCAAAGGTGTTGCTCACCCTTTGAAGCCCTCGTAGGAAGCCTCCGACAGGAGTGTACGTGGTGGGTGCATTATGTGGACCCTTGCTCTATGGAGAGCATAAACATCTGGTTGAATGTGAACTAGTCAAAAACTTAGGTTTGAGGTGAACCGTGTGAAACCTTGGGTTTGGGGTAAACCGTGTAAAACCTCCGGTAGGGTCTTATGGAAGATCCTTGGCCAGTGTGCCTAAAAGTGGGTGCAATGTGTTGACCCTTGCTCGTGAGAGCATAAACAGTCAGCCTTAGTGTAGGTTGTAAAGGTTGAAGGTGAACCTGATTTAAAACCTTAGGTTTGAGGTGAACCGCTGTGAAACCTCCTTAGTGAAATCTGACACACTCAAGGGTTGAGTGCATCTGCCGGGAGTGGAGTAGACTAATCGTCGAACCACTATAAAAATGATTATAGTTGAGATTGCTATTTTTCTGAATGTGTGATTTACTTTTATACTTCCATATCTGAATATCTAAGATCACACCTCACACACATACATAGTCATATCCATCATAAACTAGTTTGCATATTGTCCACTTCTTAAATAGTTTACATATTGGCATATTCTTACTTCAACTAAAGCGGTCTTCACCGCTATTTCAATTGGTATCAGAGCAGGTTTCTCTTTAAGGGCTTCACCACCTAGAGAGTGATCTTGATTGAAGTAGGAAATATGGCCAAAGGAGAGGGCTCATTGATTTGTAGACCTTCAGTATTTGATGGTTCAAATTATGCTATGAAAGTCTAGGGTGGACTATTTAGATCATGATGTTTGGACATAGTTGAAACCAGATAAGTGCCACCGAGCGATCAAAGTATTCTTGAAAATGGCACAACTATCTCCAAACCTAAATCCAAAGACATGTGGACTGCATTCGAAAAAGAAATACAAACGTCTGAAGTAAAAGTAATGAATATTATCTAGTCCCAAGAAAGATTCGTGCGACACATCTAAAGAGGCATGGGTCCATTGGAAATAACCCATGAGGGAGCAAGCACAGTAAAAAGGTCCTAGGTACAACTCTTAACATCTCAATTTGAACACATCAGAATGGAGGATGATGAGGCCTTCATGGAATTTTTTTAAAAACTGAATATCATTTATAATTCCATGGGTGGATTAGGAAAGAAAGTTTTGGTCTAAAAATGTGTAGGAAAATGGATGAAATGAAAGTAGAAGAACTAGTAGGTTCCCTATAAACTTTTGAACTACACTTCAAACAAACTCCTAAATCCAAAAATATTGTCCTCAAAACTTCAAAGAATACCTTAAATGAGGAAGATGAAAGTGAAACGAAAAATGAAGATGAGGAAGTGGCTTTGTTGACTCAACGGTTTAGAAATCATGGCCGACCATTTAATAGAAGATAGTTGGACAACAAACATTCTGCAGGTAAATCTGGTAAAAAGACCAAGGAACCATGATATTATACCTATCGAAAGTTTGGAAATCTGACTACTAAATGCCCAAATAGAAAAACCAAGGGAAAGGCAATGGTAGCCACATGGGATGATACTGAAGAGTCAAATTCTAAATGTAGTGACTCAGAAAGTGATGGAGATAGAAAATCCTTGAAAATTTTCATGGTCTTCACAGCCTCCATCATTCCCATAGAAACTGAGAAAATCGAAGATCCTTAAGCCACTGAATCATTTCCATCTAATAATGAGGAAACATAGAAAGAAGAAGAAGAAAAGGATAAACTGCAGGATGCCTGTAATCAACTTTATATTCATAGCATCAATATCCTTAAAAGACTTGGAATAAATAAAAATAAAATAAATTTTTGCAATTAGATCTAGACGAAACATTGGAAATCAATACACACTTGATTAATGATCTACAACAATACCACTCTGAAAATAATAAACTAGAAAGAATCAATCTGTCCCTTAAATTTGAATCTTTGAAACTTACTAAACAGATTGAACTATTGAAAGATGAAAATAAGCATCTAAAGAATGAAAATCACACACTCATATTTGATGTAGAGAAATACAGAAAATCTACTGAAGTAAATTATAAAATTTCCCAGAATAGTGAAAAATTAGAAAAACTCTTAGGGATGGGAAGACCTAGAAAAGATAAGAGTGGATTAGGATATGACAAATTCAAATCAAAATCCAAAAATGCAGCACTAATGTTCGAAGAATCAGCTGCATCAGAGTAAAACAAAAGCTACTTCTATTTGTCATTCATGTGGAGACTCTGGTCATTATGCTTGTCGCCTAGGAGGACTCAACTCATTTCTGGTCTAAATCATACTGGTAAATACAGAATAACCAGAAGAACAATACAGAATGTCAAAAGTCCACCTAGGAGATTGGTTAAAAGAAATACTCATCCATCACCACTTAGGATGAATGACAGAATGAAGGAGTCAGTAGATGAAGTGGGTAAGACAAACATGAAAACCAAATCTCCCATAGTAAAGAATTCTGTCTCAAAATGGATAGTGAAAGAAAAGCTAAATTGTCTGATAACTAACTCTCTTCATATACTTTGAAACATCAAGCATAAAAAGACAAGTCCAAGTCATGCATCAAGATCTGGATATTTGCTGAAATGATGCAACTTTTACTGAGCTCTTAATGATATATCTGAGGTTCCTCACCTCAATCCTTTTTGTATATAAACATCCTAATGTTTATAATTTTGATTTGTACAATGCATGTACAAAATTTTGTTGTGTATACTGTTGATACATAGATATACTAATAATATACATGAAAGATTGTCTGAATGCTGAAAATTGAAAACATTCACCTTTGAGATAACTGTCGATACATTGAGTGACCGGTTCGATTACATCGACCACAAATCGATACCATCGATGAACTCTCGAGAAGCTAAATCGTCGGGTCAGTTGGACTTCCCTCTGATCTTCATTGGAAATATCAAATAGGGTACCCCAATGTTATCGAAACGATGTTCGATGATATCGACAGTTACTGATAAATTGAAGACGGGAGAACAGAAAAAAAGACTCACTGGTTGATCTCAGAATGGGATTGCCTCTCTCTGAACAGTTTTCTCTTCTCAAGCAAAAATGTCTAAATGAGTGGTTCTTCCACAATGTTTCTCAACGGAGAGCAAGAAAGGTAAGAAGAGTGCAACTGGTTCATCTCCATGTTTCAACTTAAAATTTTGTGGCAGAACGAACTTTTCAGAGAAAATGCATTGAACCCTTTGGGATTCTTGATCTCTTAAAACTAATTTGGTGGAGGATTTCAGCATAATCTGGTGCATCAGTTTTCAAGTTTAATCTACAATGTTGAAAATAATCCTCCAATCATTTCAGTCGCTGTCACAAATCGGACCGAGCACATCACTTCTAGACTGATAAGCTGACTGATTAGGGTAGAAGTCACTAGGATACCTATATCAAAACGAAATATGAATGGTCTTGGTGTATGGGGAGAAGTTACACGTGCACTATGTAATGGTGCTACTATACTGAGAAATGCAAAGAATGCTCTTCATGTTAAATACCTCAATCCTGCATACAAAATCCTTCACAGTATTTTCAGTACAAATGTCTATCCCTATAAAGTCTCTGGGAACAAGCTGTCTCCATACATTCTAAATGTTTTGTATGATGTTCATCTCGGTATTCACATCTATCTACCCACTATCATTCTACAACAATTAATTCGGGTATCCTCAGATGAATCCATCACTACAATTCCATTGTTACGCCCCGAATCTTCGGGACCCGAGTACACGACCCGTTTGCCAAAAACCCGAGTATTAACCTTACAAGATGGTCAAATTCAAGTGTGTGTGTATATATATATATATATATATATAAATTTTTAATTATCAGAGTAAGCAGATGAGCGTAGTATGGACAAATCAATCATAAAAGGAAAGTTCTCATTATCATTTAAATATGCCAGAGCTACCCATAATGACTTATACAAACCAATGTCTCCACAATAACAAATACAAGAATACACACATGAGAACCTTAAAAGCATATGAAACACAACAAAAACTGCAAGATCGCGCACTTTCCTTGACAGGTATAACCACGTGTCCTTGACCCCCATGATGGCTCCTCATCAATCTGAACCTGCATATCACTTAAGCCACCTGTGCTACCTGCATGGTTATATTTTTGATGGATGAGTGGCCAACTCAGTGTGAATTTTCCTCAAGATTACACACCGATGCATTAGGTAAGTGTAGTTATAAAACAACAAGACAATCAAAACAATACATGATGCAATCCTTTTAAATGCATGGATGCGTGAATGCACATCGACCTAGAGATGCACATCCAGTCGGACCTGGGCTCGTCGCCCATGCAAATCATCGACCTGGGAAAATCATCCAGTCGAACAGGGGTCAATAGTCGGTGGTCTGGGAGCTAGTGAAACAATACCCTGAAGATCCTAAGGGCACATGCTACAGCATCCAGAATAGCCACCCGTCATCGCTAACATGCTATGGATGCATGATTAGCCAAACCGTTATTAGTCCAGTTACAATCAGCCAATTTAAGTAAGCACAAGGTCTCTATGGGGAGCATATAGCCCAGCGTAGGCTGACAGCTCGGGCATAGGTCCCATACCACCATCCTCGGCTCATGAGACTACCACCTTAGGATGTTTAATGAAAACCCATCGACTAGTGGCCAATCACATTACAGTATATGGGTCTTACCATCGCATGGTTACACTATATAAAACATTGAACCCATCTAGGACAAGTATCAAAACAAAACCACGTAGGGCGAGTATTAAAATATGTCATATAGGGCCGATATCAGAACCATACGATAAATACCATCCTTAAAAACCATTGGGCACTACAACCCTAGATGGTAGGCCCACATCCATGATCCATCTAGATTACCACTCAATAACCACTAAGTCGAAGGTCCAACACGATCACAACTAGTCAAGTTACATCCCAAGTATGGGTGTACATTTATATGTGGGAATTTCCCACTAATGTACCAGTTTAAGTTCAATAAACAATCCACAAAAAGAAATCCACAAGCATGAACAATTGTAGAGGATAATCATAAAGCATGTAATATAACAATTCAATTTCCACCAGCTAACACATGTGATTATAAGGGAGATATCAATTATGAATTTAAATAAAAACTATAACTTAAGCTAATGAGAAGATGGAAAGCTCAAGGGGAAGAATCATCACCTGTATGGTAGTGTCCACGTACTCGGTCAGAGGTTACTTGAGGAATTTCATAAAATTATGGTTCATATTTGTCAAGTATTTCTATGGCTTTACACATCTAACAAAAGTTCAAAGGGGGTACAACAACAAGGCCCTTTTAGGATAGTGTTAGGCCCAACTTATTCACCGAAGTAGGGTAGCCCAACTGAGCTCACAACTATAGGCCGAACTGGGCCCAGTTTGGCCCTAGGTGTTGGGTTCAAATTTGACCTAAGGGGGGATGGCATATGCATCATGACGGTGTACATATTCTATAGGCCAGTGGGCTCACCATGACCTCTATTGCATTTCGTCTTTAGAGGCTATTTGGAGCATTCTTCAAGGGTACAGATCAAGTTAAAGGACGATTTGGACAGTATTACAAATAACAGTGGCAATAATGATCTCTACTGTTGAACCCCACAGGGCCCATCATGGTGTTTTATTTTCCATCCATGCTCATAAGGTCACAGGGTCTGGACCAGGGAAAATAAAATATTGATCTCAAAACTTTTGTGACCTGAAAGTTTTCAATGTTGGATGCTTAATCTCAAGTGCACTATGGTCCCCCTGATGGATCTGTCTTATTTTGTTTCAAACCTTAGGGCAAGCTCACCAAATGGGATGGACGGTTTGGATTGCGGCACATGCATCAGCGTGTGGCCAGCTGTCCTGCTATTGGACGGTGTGGATTACAACATAGACATCATGGTGAGGCTCACAGACTTGCTAACGTTATCAGCTGGCGAAGTGGGTGGCCCATGGTTCAGTTGGGCAGTCTGGATCAAAAATAGGTGGACGACGTTGATGAAACAAACGATCTCAGTGGGTCCCATGGATCATATGTATGCATAGGTACAATATTAAATATATCCCTACACATATATATTTATAGTAAGAACGTCCACGGACCGGATGTTCCCTGATGGACGGCCTACATGTAGTCTATCCACACCACGTGAGTGGAAGGAAAGCATATATGCAGAGGTGGGCTGTAACGCCCTGAAAATCGGGGGTCGAGCATAAACTCAACTCCCGAGTTCCAGAACATCACTTATGCAACAAAATGAATGATGATTGAATGTTGACTGTATTCGTGCATTGAACATGAGTGAGATTAAGCCAAAATAACATATCATACTCCAGAGACAGTTAAATTTGCAAGCGGAAGACTATAATAGATAGATAAAATATATAAACTATGATGAGTCTCCGTGTGATAACATTACCAAAGTTAAATAATTACAAGGACAGTTCTAAAATATACCTAATGTGATGGCATGTAATGTCTCCTATCCCAAATACCATAGCCCCATCAAGACAATACCGATCTTCATAGACACATGCCGTCAGAGATACGATAGAGAACTCCTCCTCATCACCATAGAAATAGTCCGGCTCAGCTTCATAAGCATCGCCATCATCCGAAATTCAACAATTCATTTGGTGTGTACAACACCGTCCCGTAACGTGGGAGTGAGTAGCTAACTCAAGGTGGAACAATAAAGCATAAGTTAACATGTTATCGATGCACCAAGCGAAGAATGATAAAGCAGTAAATCAAGCACTCCTAGTTACACTGATTAATGCAAGTATGAATGCAGATATGATGGATGCCCTCACCGACATACTCCCTCATGCGACACCATCTCACGTTCGCGCATGCTTACATCCCACAAGGTTGCTCCACATCTTCCAGGCACATGCGATGCATGATGAGCATGATTACCGAGTTTTTAATTAGTCCATTTCAAAACAAGGAGGATTGGAAAACTAAGGTACCTCCCATGTATCATTCCCAAACATGATCCATTCTAGTGGTCGTCAATCCTAGTTAATATCGACGATGGTGTGTTTTCTAGGTCACATAGAGGCCGCCAGGTACATTACGCACAAAGGTTGCACCACTCCCCCATCACCCCTTAAACGATTCATCACTATACGTGAACAGGCCTAGTTCATACTCTATATATCGCGGCGAATCCTAAGGCGCATGCGCGACTTCGAATATGCTCGCGGTCACTACAAAGGGTCGCTGTGGCATTACGCACAAAGGTTGCACCGCTCCCCATCACCTTATCAATGTAGGCCGACAAGCACGAATATAGTGTCCCATACCACCATAATCGGCTCACGAGTTAAGTTGCTCACTGGTCACTACGGGGAGGCACGTAGCCCCAGCGTAGGCCGACACTCGACCACGGTGTCCCATACCACCATGCCCGGCTCATGAGTCTTAGCGGATCGAGGTACCATGGTTAAAAGGGTTTCACTGGTAAGTTTGGTACCCTAGGTTCAAGCAATGCGACCAAACATGGTGAACATACATTAGACAAATCGGGTTACATGACGAGCTTCGGCTAGCTCGAGCGCACAACAAGTTGAACGACATGAAGTGCATAAGCACTTCGCGTACCAACCACTATCGCCAACCGAAGTACGACTCGAGTTCGTCGAACACATCTCAGTGGCGACATGAAACTCAACCACGATCTCCAATCTAGTACCGATTGTCTGGACTATAATCATAGCCCCAAGCACAATCAATTGTCATCCATAGCATGTAGAGTAAAGCATGATAGACAAAGTAATTCAAGCATGATAAATAAAGTAATTCAAACATGCTAGTAGGCATGTTAAAAGCATATTATAAAGCATGATATAAAGCATATTGTAAAACACTACATTAATAGGAATACAAACACATGTATTGTAAGTAAGTGGTTTAGGTGATCAACCTCATGGAGGTAATCATACACGTCGCTAGGATAGTTGAGAATCCAATCTCAACACCCTAAAACATTACAATTTACTAACTACTACTCATTCAGACATTTCAACAAACACTTTAAAATACAGGAATCAACATACATGACATATGTTGATCACAGAGGTATAAGGCCAAATCCTTTCACTAGGGAGTTGCCCCAATCATAACACGCATACACCCATGACGGATAGTCATGGCAAGCAGGAAACCAGGTTCCATATTCATTCAGTCATTTCCACAAACACTTGGGCCACACATTTTAGCATATATAGTGTGTATTGGCCGTGGCGTGGTTTAGGGTAAATCCTTTCGTCAAAGGGGGTATTGCCAATACAACAATCAATTATCCATGACAATTAGTCATGGCGAGCACGAATAAGAATTCTATACTCATTCAGTCATTTTCACAACACTTAGAATACACTATTACAACATACATGGTGTATGTTAGCAAAACATGTATTTGGGCTATCCTTTAGCCAAGTGAGTATTTTATCCATGTATAATATATTACTACAAAGAAATAATCATGATAAATACATCTCCAAAATTTATACGTATACGATGTTTTCTAGAATACGATTTTCAACATACATAGTGTATACAAGCGAACATGTATTACGGCGATTCCCTTCGCTAAGTAAATATTTTATACGCACATAATATATTTATACGACAATTAATCATGACAAACACATCGCTAAAATATACTTGTATACGGTACTTCTTACAATACCGTATTTCTACATACATAGTGTTTATTAGTAAACATGTATTTAGGCGAATCCTTTCGCCAAATAAGTATTTTATCCATACGTCATATATCCATACGACAAATAAACATGTCAAACACATTTCCATAAAAATACGTATACGGTATTTTATACGAATACCTAGAGTATGTGAAATTCCAAATTCTACAATTCTAATCGAAACAGAAAAACGGAAGGCACTTTGTACATGTGCAATTGCATGCAGATCATGAATCTACCATTATCTGACATTGAAAGCATTGAAAACCGCAACTTATACACTTAAAGTCCTCACCTTTGCCTTTGGAAACGAAACGAATCGCAAAGGGTAGAAGAACTTCCGTATACGGAGATTTCTAGCCTAAAGAGCGGAATCGGTTAGTCGTTACACAACCCACATCGATCCCACCACAAATCAGACCTAGGGTTAGGGTTTTTTACCTTCAAATGGGATGGAAACCGCCGGGAAAGCGCCTAGAACAAGGCGGTGTAGGCCGAATAGCGACAAGAAGGAACAAGAGAGAGAATTTCTCCCACATCTCCCTCACTTTCTCTCTCTTTTTCCTCTCTCAAATCCAAATTCATATGGCTGGAATGGGAGAGGGTTTAAGGTCCTTTTATAGCCTAAAATATTCCAAAAATAGACTAGGGTTACTGCTAATATAGGATATTCGTCACTTTTCCAAATTTCTCAAAAGAGAGGTTCTCGGTAGCCCTCCTTGAGCCAAACGTCGACTTAAGCTCACCACCTATGGATCTATGTGGGATTACGTTTCGACTCGATCGGATTCCCGGATCGCACGTGGCGGACCACTTTCGCTCAACGGTCAAGGGCCACGATCCGAAATTCCAAGTACATGTAAATGTTCCTGAAATTTTTCTTAATCCGAGGGTGTAATTTGGTCGATTCTCGACGGTCAAAGTTGCTTAATCGACGCGTCAACGAATGATGCCGGATCACTATTCCGATATTTATTTTGGATGGGAATAGTATTTTTCACACTCCTCGCTCCGAATCGAAACGAATGGCCATGGAACATCGGATGGAGCTGATTTTTGAGATGATTGTTAAGCCCAGTGGGGCGGTCCTAGTTCCTTAGCTTCGGGTTAATCGGACTCCCGATGTGCGATCTAGACCTAATACGAAGTTTCGTTTCATTCCCGAGAGCGGACGGAAATGAGTTTGGTTCTAAACTTTAGGGTAAACTAGCGCCAATGATTCTACAAGTTTGGGTCTTGCGGAGAACGTATTTAAAGCGATTGACGGATTTCGTAGCTAATCTGGTTTCACACCTAGTTACTTTGTCTCATTTCTAAAGGATTTAGTCCTAAGTGAATTCTGTCGAGGTGGTACTCGTGCCTTTGGAGTTTGTATATAAAGTGATCTAAGTTATACTACTTAGCTAGTTTAAGATAGTGTCTAGGGTGAAAGTTCTTAGAAAAATTGGAAGATCAAGGTGATGAAGGGTGAGATTTGTGAAGGAAATGAGTTCAAAGGCGGCTTTAGACTTTGGGATTCAGTTCTGACAAGTTAATGAGGTATTAGGATCGACCCATTGCCTAAGGACATCTAATCCCAGGTTGGCAAAAATCCGGGGCGTTACAATCTACCCCCCTTAAAATAAAATTTCGTCCCCGAAATTGCCTAAGGGTAATAAGGAAAGATTTCTATTATTTCATTTGCCTAAGACTTATTGATTTCGAGTTCCTACGCGTGGTAGGGTATATACTAGTCTGGTTCCTTTTAGTCTACCCCCCTTAAAACTTAATTCTTCATCCATTTCTCATACCCTGATGGTTTGCTACCATTTATTTCTTTACCTATTTGAAGTCTCGACGACAATTCCCACAATTTAGAGTAAGATAGTTGTTTTCATTGTTTGACCAACACGGAGAGACGGTAATAGTGGGCTCGATCCCGATACATCGATCATCCACCGGGCCAGGGTAGGAAGCTCATCGTATCCCTTCCGAATCCTGGTGGATCCTGGTCGTCCGCTCGTCAGCAGAGAGTCCATTGGTAGTCACCCAGGATTGGGAATTGGGTCAAGCCGCGAAAACTTCGCAGTTGTAGATGTCGAAGAACTCCGTAGTCCGATCACTCTCTAAGAGTAGGGAATGTCCATCATTGAAAGGCTCAAATTGTTTATTCTAAGGTTGCCCTTTAGGTCTTAGTCTAAGAGAGTCCTCGATATTATCTATGTCCAAGGAAAGGGTGAATCAAGTCTTACTAAATCATCTTAAAACGGTTTCTCATAGTAGAACTTACTAGGGCTTCTATAATGTTCGTATTTATCGAGCACCGTTTCGATCCCGGGCCGTGGGGTAGGGTCCACCACGTTTACGGCCGCGCCACCCAGGTCAAAGAGGTGTATTAGGTGACCTAACTAGAGCGGGTTCATCATGTTCTACCCCCCTTAAAATTTATTTTCGCCCTCAAGGCTCAAGATTTATGTCCTGCTTCGTACATCGGAACAAGGAGTAATTTACAACCTATCCTTGACATGAAATGAGATGTGGTCTCCCACTACATCAGTCTTGGTACCTAGGATTATAGAAAGGGGCTATCACGGATGGGTGTGAGTTTGAGGCAAGATGCCTAATTCTACCAAGGAATTTTTGTCGCAGTCCAGACTTACCCTATTGAATCATGTCTAGCTTAATAGGCAGGCTATCTTTTTACGTTCATAAGCACAAAATGTATGCCGACATGGCATGTGATTTGGGACCTAATTCCTAACTGTCTGTTGCCCATTTGGGCAATTCCTTAGGCCTAAAAGACAAAGTCTCTATCAGCTATATACTCCTAACACTTTTCAAGGACAAAATTATAAACTTTTAGTTGTAGATGTCGGGCTAACACGGAAAGAATATTGTGTAGTGGGTCTGAGTCGGATACATGGATCTTCTGCCTAGCTAGGATAGAAAATTGTCATATCATTTCTTAATCCCAGTTGATCCCGACCTTCTGCTTGATCAGAGCATAAGGTTCATTGGTCACTACCAGGATTGAGAATTCGATTCAAACCGCGAATACCTCGCTTAAATGTAGTTTCTCTACTCCGTGTTCCCATTGTACTAAGTCCTTGAGAAGGCGATTCTAAGAGGTGTATTGATTTGACCTAACATTAAATCAATGGGATACTGAGCGTGTATAATTGCTAATCAGGAGCCTATGAGTATTAAGGGGGTCCGACGGAGGAGTGAGGTCTCACTCCAACCTAATCCAGCCCATTAATTAAGTCCATCTTTCAACTATCTTGCAATTATCTTAGCATAATCAGTCTTTTACGTTCCGTAGTAGAACCAGTAGCCTAGTCTCAATTTATGAATAGTGGAAATCTATTAGTCTATGCTTACACACTAGATGATTTCAGATCATTTCTAATACAAGAAATTATTCATCGTGTAGGGTCAAACGTTGTCTAAGTGGAATTGAGTTGTCTGTACTTGACGCTCGAGCTTTTCACACATGCTCACACCAGCTAAGAAGATCCCGGAGTTTGTATTATTAATTTGTTGGATTTCCTATATGGTCAGGTCTGTCGAAACTAGGAGTATCGCTCTAGGTCCAAACTCTATGGGCCTATCTATCAAACAACCAATTACTCCAAAAGCTTAAGCTATCAGAGTGTGGTGGGTTAGTGTATATCAAGGGACTTTATCACTTCAACACAATTTGGCCAGTGGCCTTAAGTTGTATTAAATGGGACCGCATTACTAATCCTACCTTGGGATTGGGTGTGACATGGTTGGTAGGAGGGTGGGAGGGGATTAAATTTTATAGGCCTTGGAAAAAATGAGCCTGGTGTTGGAAAAACGTGAGATGGGATTTTTCATACCCCACGATGGGAAAATTTCTAAGTGTTATTGGAAAGGAATTCTCGGAATTTACTCTTAATTGTGTACATTCTAAACATGGTGTCGGAAGACATAGGATACACCCAATCTAGGGGCCATACCCTACATATACATTTATTATTACTTTTACAATTCTATCCACCGTAAACTTATCTAATGTAATTTGGCCGAACGGACCCTAAACGTTCTCAAATACTTAAAACATTCTATCAGCTACTACACCTATCAACAGGAAAACATAACCACCCTAAGATAGTAGCCCATGCAAACTACAAGACAACATATGGACGAGCTCGGATAGAGCCATGGAAAATGAGGATAAGGGAAATGGGGGGCTGGAGTTTTTGGTTCTCCATGGACTTGAGCCTCAACAGTGATTGTGAAGGCCAAAAAGGTAGGGAATGGAGAAGGTAAAAGGGAGAAATGAGATAGGTTTGAAGGTTGCACAAATTTGAGCTCTAAATGGGGGATGCGAGAGCTCCGCGTTAGAGAAAAGTGAAAAGGAGGAGGCTAGGGCTGTTGTGGACAGTTGGAGTGGGTGATTTATGGAAAAAAATGGGGGATTGCAAGGTTTAGGGGAATGGGTTGAGAGAAAAAATCGGAAATGGTGGGTTTGGGCGTTTGGAAGGGGTGATATGAGAGAGAGGGGGGCTCCAGCCCCCAAAATCCCAAACATTTGCCAAAATGGCACGTGCCAGGGGGTAGGGGAGGTCAGGCCGACCAACCCCATGCTTGGAACCTCGCCGGAAAAGCGACCGGACCGCGGTCCGCCGCGGTCGGACTTGGCCGGAACCGCGCCGCCGCAGTGGGTCCCTGTTCATCATGCTCCCAGGGTGTCAGAAACACCCTGGTTCGACCCTAGGTCCCATCGGATCTAAGTGGGGAGGCCCCCGAATCCGATTCGCTCCATTTTGGGTATTTTCGGGACAATCAGACATATCTTGCAATCCGGAATGAGTTATCTGATGTAAAATATATGAATTTGGGGTAGAACGAGCTAATGAAGCCAACCAACCCAGCTATCTTTGGGTTGCATGTACCTGAAATTGTGAAAAAAGCCTCCGATTGACAGTCATTTCCCTGTTTTAATTTCGTTTTACCAAAATAGTAATTTTTGTTTGATTACTCTTCATCTGTTGGGCTTTAGGAGTTGCGCTCATCGCGTAAAGAGCTTAGAATAATTAGGAGAATGGTTTGGTGAAGTCAAATAGGACACTTACTATTTTTGGCTGAAAGCCTTGCGCACTAGTAGACATCACAACTTAGGAGTTTTAGTTGTAGTTTGTTTCAGATTTCCTTCCTATTACTTGGTATTCCCATTTTAAAGGGTTGTGAACTCAAATTATTTTTTTTGTAATCATTCATTAATTAATTTAAATTTATTAGAATTTATTTCTACTTTCTGCTTTTCTTTCCTCATGAATTCGAGAAGTCTCTGTGAGGAGTCTAGAGAAGCTCCAGGGATTCGGAGTAGTTATCCTTATCACGTTCATCCCTTATTCTACCGATTTTCAACTGTTGGGATGAAGTGGGTTGTAATCTAGAATTCTCTATAGACGGCCTAGGAACATTTTAGGGTCGACCCGTGCGACCATGGTTGAATACAGACTCGATTTCGGCGTTCGTTTTCAGTGAACTAGCCGCTAGACGGAACAGGGTTGTCTAAAACTGTTTCTACATTCCGTCGCTCCCTCCTAAGTCAGAGTGCGTCAGTGTGCATCGTGTGACCATAACCCAGGTCCGGTTTAATCCAAATCATGCTCTGATACCATCTTGTAACGCCCTGAAAATCGGGGGTCGAGCATAAACTCAACTCCCGAGTTCCAGAACATCACTTATGCAACAAAATGAATGATGATTGAATGTTGACTGTATTCGTGCATTGAACATGAGTGAGATTAAGCCAAAACAACATATCATACTCTGAGACAGTTAAATTTGCAAGCGGAAGACTATGATAGATAGATAAAATATATAAACTATGATGAGTCTCCGAGTGTGATAACATTACCAGTTAAATAATTACAAGGACAGCTTCTAAAATATACCTAATGTGATGGCGTGTAATGTCTCCTATCCCAAATACCATAGCCCACAAGACAATACCGGATCTTCATAGACACATGCGAGAGAGATACGAGATAGGAGAACTCCTCCTCATCACCATAGAAATAGTCCGGCTCTCTGCTTCATAAGCATCGCCATCATCTGAAATTCAACAATTTTGTTTGGTGTGTACAACACCATCCCGTAACGTGGGAGTGAGTAGCTAACTCAGTGGAACAATAAAGCATAAGTTAACATGTTATCGATGCAGTCAAGCAGTAATGATAAAGCAGTAAATCAAGCACTCCTAGTTACTCTGATTAATGCAAGTATGAATGCAGATATGATGGATGCCCTCACCGACATACTCCTCATGCGACACCATCTCACGTTCGCGCATGCTTATATCCCACAAAGTGCTCCACATCTTCCAGGCACATGCGATGCATGATGAGCATGATTACCGAGTTTTTAATTAGTCCATTTCAAACAAATAGGATTGGGAAACTAAGGTACCTCCCTGTATCATTCCCAAACATGATCCATTCTAGGGTCGTCAATCCTAGTTAATATCGACGATGGTGTATTTTCTAGGTCACTTAGAGGGTGCCGTGGTCATTACGCACAAAGGTTGCACCACTCCCCATCACCCCTTAAACGATTCATCACTATACGTAAACAGCCTAGTTCATACTCTATATATCGCGGCGAACCCTAAGGCGCACTTTGCGACTTGAGAATATGCTCGCGGTCACTACAAAGGGTCGCTGTGGCTGCATTACGCACAAAGGTTGCACCGCTCCCCATCACCTTATCAATGTAGGCCGACAATACGCGAATATAGTGTCCCATACCACCATAATCGGCTCACGAGTTAAGTTGCTCACTTTGGTCACTACGGGGAGGCACGTAGCCCCGCGTGGCCGTAGGCCGACAAATTTCGACCACGGTGTCCCATACCACCATGCCCGGCTCATGAGTCTTAGCGGATCAAGGTACCATGGTTAAAAGGGTTTCACTGGTAAGTTTGGTACCCTAGGTTCAAGCAGTAGCGACCAAACATGGTGAACATACATTAGACAAATCGGGTTACATGACGAGCTCGGCTAGCTCGAGCGCACAACAAGTTGAACGACATGAAGTGCATAAGCACTTCGCGTGGCCAACCACTATCGCCAACCGAAGTACGACTCGAGTTCGTCGAACACATCTCAGTGGCGACATGAAACTCAACCACGATTTCCAATCTAGTACCGATTGTCTGGACTATAATCATAGCCCCAAGCACAATCAATTGTCATCCATAGCATGTAGAGTAAAGCATGATAGACAAAGTAATTCAAGCATGATAAATAAAGTAATTCAAACATGCTAGTAGGCATGTTAAAGCATATTATAAAGCATGATATAAAGCATATTGTAAAACACTACATTAATAGGAATACAAACACATGTATTGTAAGTAAGTGGTTTAGGTGATTAACCTCATGGAGGTAATCATACACGTCGCTAGGATAGTTGAGAATCCAATCTCAACACCCTAAAACATTACAATTTACTAACTACTACTCATTCAGACATTTCAACAAACACTTTAAAATACAGGAATCAACATACATGACATATGTTGATCACAGAGGTATAAGGCCAAATCCTTTCACTAGGGAGTTGCCCCAATCATAACACGCATACACCCATGACGGATAGTCATGGCAAGCAGGAAACCAGGTTCCATATTCATTCAGTCATTTCCACAAACACTTGGGCCACACATTTTAGCATATATAGTGTGTATTGGTCGTGGCGTGGTTTAGGTAAATCCTTTCACAAAGGGGGTATTGCCAATACAACAATCAATTATCCATGACAATTAGTCATGGCGAGCACGAATAAAATTCTATACTCATTCAGTCATTTTCACAACACTTAGAATACACTATTACAACATACATGGTGTATGTTAGCAAAACATGTATTTGGGCTATCCTTTAGCCAAGTGAGTATTTTATCCATGTATAATATATTACTACAGCAAATAATCATGATAAATACATCTCCAAAATTTATACGTATACAGTGTTTTCTAGAATACGCATTTTCAACATACATAGTGTATACAAGCGAACATGTATTACGGCGATTCCCTTCGCCAAGTAAATATTTTATACGCACATAATATATTTATACGACAATTAATCATGACAAACACATCGCTAAAATATACTTGTATACGGTACTTCTTACAATACCGTATTTCTACATACATAGTGTTTATTAGTAAACATGTATTTAGGCGAATCCTTTCGCCAAATAAGTATTTTATCCATACGTCATATATCCATACGACAAATAAACATGTCAAACACATTTCCATAAAAAATACATATACGGTATTTTATACGAATACCTAGAGTATGTGAAATTCCAAATTCTACAATTCTAATCGAAACAGAAAACGGAAGGCACTTTGTACATGTGCAATTGCATGCAGATTATGAATCTACCATTATCTGACATTGAAAGCGTTGAAAACCGCAACTTATACACTTAAAGTCCTCACCTTTGCCTTTGGAAACGAAACGAATCAGCAAGGGTAGAAGAACTTCCGTATACGGGAGATTTCTAGCCTAAAGAGCGGAATCGGTTAGTCGTTACACAACCCACATCGATCCCACCACAAATCAGACCTAGGGTTAGGGTTTCTTACCTTCAAATGGGATGGAAACCGCCGGGAAAGCGCCTAGAACAGGGCGGTGTAGGCCGAATAGCGGCAGGGAACAGCAGTAGGGAATTTCTCCCACATCTCCCTCACTTTCTCTCTCTTTTTCCTCTCTCAAATCCAAATTCGTATGGCTGGAATGGGAGAGGGTTTAAGGTCCTTTTATAGCCTAAAATATTCCAAAAATAGACTCAGGTTCAAGGGTTACTGCTAATATAGGATATTCGTCACTTTTCCAGCTCAAAAGAGAGGTTCTGGTAGCCCTCCTTGAGCCAAACGTCAGACTTAAGCTCACCACCTATGGATCTATGTGGGATTACGTTTTCGACTCGATCGGATTCCCAGATCGCACGTGGCGGACCACTTTCAGTTCAACGGTCAGTGGGCCACGATCCGAAATTCCAAGTACATGTAAATGTTCCTGAAATTTTTCTTAATCCGAGGGTGTAATTTGGTCTGATTCTGACGGTCAGGTTGCTTAATACTGACGCGTCAACGAATGATGCCAGATCACTATTCCAGATATTTATTTTGGATGGGAATAGTGTTTTTCACACTCCCTCGCTCCGAATCGAAACGAATGGCCATGGAACATCGGATGGAGCTGATTTTTGAGATGATTGTTAAGCCCAGTGGGGCGGTCCTAGTTCCTTAGCTTCAGGTAATCGGACTCCCGATGTGCGATCTAGACCTAATACTGAAGTTTCGTTTCATTCCCGAGAGCGACGGAAATGAGTTTGGTTCTAAACTTTAGGGTAACCTAGCGCCAATGATTCTACAAGTTTTGGGTCTTGCAGAACGTATTTAAAGCGATTCGAATGGATTTCGTAGCTAATCTGGTTTCACACCTAGTTACTTTGTCTCATTTCTAAAGGATTTAGTCCTAAGTGAATTAAGTCGAGGTGGTACTCGTGCCTTTGGAGTTTGTATATAAAGTGATCTAAGTTATACTACTTAGCTAGTTTAAGATAGTGTCTAGGGTGAAAGTTCTTAGAAAAATTGGAAGATCAAGGTGATGAAGGGTGAGATTTGTGAAGGAAATGAGTTCAAAGGCGGCTTTAGACTTTGGGATTCAGTTCTGACAAGTTAATGAGGTATTAGGATCGACCCATTGCCTAAGGACATCTAATCCCAGGTTGGCAAAAATCCGGGGCGTTACATGGGCCACGTCCAAACATTGGATGGTCTGGATACCAACACAGGTGTCAGGTGGGTCACGTGTGTGGCCCACCAGCTATATATTTCACAAGTATACGTTATAAAATATATATATATTCTCGAATAAGGAGGCACGTCCAAGCTCCTGCCTAACTGGGATGTCCCTCATGTGAGCAGCCCACCTGGAAATCCAGGGTGAGGCCCATAACTGGTGCAGTCTATTTGATATTTGGTGAGGCCCACCTGCAATTTTTTTATAGGGCCCATGAAGCTTGGTGAGGTCCAACATATGCAGCCCACCAACCATTGGCAACGTGAAAACAGTTTCTGTTGCAAGATGCCTTTTGGAGGCCATTTTTGGCCTTGTTTTCAGCTCAAACATGGTCCCTTTCCGGCCATTTGCAGGCCATTGTTTGATCTCAAATGAGGCATGTCCACAGGCCATGTTTTGGCCTCAAACAAAGCTCATCCTCAAGCCTTGTTGGCCTCAAACAGAGCTCACCTTTAGGCCATATTTGGCCTTAGCAATAAGCAAATTCTTTAGCAAAAATGAAGAAGAAAGAAGGGAGAGGGCGGGGTGGTGTTACTTGGCTGCTTCTCCTTTTCTTACTCCTTGCTTCTCTCCTTTATCTTTTTTTCTTTTCCTCACTTTTCTCTCTGTTTTTCTGTCTTCTCCTCCTTTTCCCTTTTCTTTCTCTTTTATCCCTTCATCCAAGCACCAACAATCGTCAGATGGACGTTGATCGGTCAGGATTTTTCTGCCTGAAACAGCCCCTAAAATAGTGGGTAAGGCCGAAACCGCCCATGGTTTTCTTTTGCTGAGGAAGCCCTAAACCGCTCAGCTAGAACGAACGACTAAGAATGCCTAGGATGGACGACTATGATCCAAAGATAAATGCTCACACGGATCGCACCTGACAACAACAGATTTCTGTTTTTGGAAATATGTGTTTTCGGCTCCTGTTGTGTCGAATCTTGTGTGCATGTCAGCGCATATTACTTGGTGGAACGACCATGGTTTTGGCCGTCACCCCTCACCCAACAGGATGGACGGTTTGGATCGTGTACATGGGCACGATGGTGGGCCACCTTTGTAAAGAACAGATGCCCTCCGTTTTAAAAAATGCCAGGAGACGGGAGATTTTTTTATTTTTCCTTTTTTCAAGACAAACACGGGCCAGCCTTCTCTGACCGGGCATCCCCACTTAGTGCACAGCGAGTGCACGTCACTGCCATGCACTCGCACCATGAGGTGAGGCCCATCGTGATGTTCATGAGAAGTATACTCCGTCCATCCTTCTAGGGTGCCCTTCCAAGGAATCTTGGGCCGTTGATCAGGCCAATCTAATGTCTAGGTAGGGCTCATGACTAAATTTGGGGTCATATTGGTGGGGTCCACTATTAGGGTTTACAAAAAATCTATTCCTTCCACCAGTTTTGTAAGGTGATGTTAGGCTAGGGGCCAAAATATGGGGTGGATCTGAGTTTTGGATGAGCCACACTACTAGTCAACGTGTGGTGATAATTCCATCACTTCCGATTTTACGTCCGTTATTACAACATGCAGGCAAGTTTGTTCAAAATAGATGAGGGTTCACCTGTGATGACCTTCTGGAAGATCCACTCCATTCACCGTCTTTAGCACGCCGTGCAAACCCATGGTCCCAAATTTGAAGTAGATCCGAACTTCAGGTGGGCCGCACGATCTACTAATGCATTAAATAATATTCACCATTAAAACTTTAATTGTTACTCTCGTCAATAGTGTCATGCATGTGGTGTTACCATATTTACAATTCTACCTCTTTTCTTTTTCAAAACTTCTACCGTTTGTAACTTATGAGTCTACCGTCTAAATGTGATGAAATTTGACAGGTGATCTTTATTTTTCACGCTCTTTCCATTGCCCAAATTTGAGCTCTAATCTCTCAAGGATGACTAAGATTCTCCTTTAATGGCTAATATATTTTAAAATTCTAAAAGAATATTTGTACTCCTCTAGTTGACAAGTTACCAGGCAGTTTGGACTTGAACCCAAAGATTTTCGTAATGACTGATTTATCCTGATATTCGGATGGCCCACTTGGCAGATCCAATTAGGATGGGTGGTCAGATGACTTGTTAAAAATATGGGAACTTGATGGAATGCACTCCAGCCATGTATGGGGGTTGATGTACGGTTAATTTCGTAAACGGATGGACATAAAATAAATTTCTAGAGTGATTAGGGATAGGGCTTATATAACGTTAGATTCGAGTGACTTTCTTACATGTGAAAGTTTCTCAGATTCTGATTCTAATGGTGGATTAAGCATATTCATGTAGTATGAACAAGGTGGATGAATCAGAATCTTGATCTGATAAGTGTACGAACGGATGTAGAGGTCAAGTAGCTGATTTACTATGATCTAAGGGCTGAAATTTGATACGTACGGTTAATTTATGATAATTAGGCCTGGTATAAAATTTCACATGAAACGGATCATTAGGACTGTGTGAATTGGAATTCAGGGTACAAGGTCAATGACATTTTCGTAATTATTGCTGATGTGTGAGTTTTGGGAAATCTAATGGCTCTTCATGATTATAGGCACATTTCTAAGAAGTTCTTACAAAAGAATATATATATATATATAATCATTACCGATAGGGACCTATTCATCGCGTTATTCATGGGAAAGTACTTACGTCAAATCACGTGATAGATAGTCTCATCTTGAAATTAACTATCAGATGGTTGAATCTATTGAATGGAGGTAACTCCCAATGATTAAGTTTGTGTCAGGGCAAGGATGTAAGGCCAGAATAGTTAGATTGCTATCGTACACGTGTACATACTAAGTAAATTACTTGGTAATGCTCGAGAACTTTCAATACTTGGGTATTGAAAAGTTCGGGGTGTTACAATCTACCCCCCTTAAAGAGAATCTCATCCTCGAGATTCAATACAATCTATCTTACACTGTCCGTATGCATCCGCTGGTTTTCTGCATTAAGGTTATTTGTTTAAGTGCTCATAACTCACCACTAGAACAAGAGTCATTACAACCTACCCCCCTTAAAGATTTCAAATTTCCAATGTTAAGGCTAACACGAATAGATGGTTGTAGTAGGTTTGAGCCCGATACATCGATCATCTATCTGCGCAGGACAGAAGATTTTGGTATCTATTCATAATCCTGTTAAATCTCGATCCTTTACTTGATCAGAGCATTGGAGTCATTGAGATTTGCTAGGACTGAGAATCTGAGTCAAACCATGTAAAATTCGTTTAAATATGGTTCCATCAATCCGTGATCCCGATTATTCTGAACTCCTGGGAAATATCATGTAATCTTATATTCTCATAAACGACAAGTCTAGGCGGCCCTTTACGCTTCCACAGCGCACTCTGATCATTTAAGCTTAATGCAAAAATTTTCAGGCTCAGGGTCTTCTACGTGAAATCTAAGTTTTTACTAAATCTATTCTAAGATTTCAATTTTAGTTCTAATATGTTTATGCTAAGATTGAAAATCTAACCAAAATTTTTTAACTTGCCTCTAGTCAATTCTAAGTACAGAAAATTATGAGAGATACCGTCTCTAGTTGAAGAGATGAATTAACGAGTTCGATTTATCATTCATACGTATGATTCTTAAGCTTATGGGGTTTTAAGTTTGTCTTAAGGTACAATATGGTGGGCAAGGAATTTCCTATAATGCCAAGTCTGTTTCATTTACTAAATATTGTGACAAGGTTGATTCTATCTAAGAAAAATTTTGAAGAGGTACGAACTTTTAGGTTCAAATAACTAAAATTGAAATCTCCAAGGGAAACTAGGAGCATTTCTAAGTTCTGTAGTTGTCCAAACAATCTTTTAGGGAGCCTAACCTTTGAATTTCTATATTCTCATGTCCTTCCACTTATAAGGGAATTTCACATTAATTTAAATGACCTTCCTAACAACTTCTGAGGGAACCTAGGTTCATGTTTCTACATTCTCAAAGTGTACTTTGCTCAGATGAAACTTCATATAAGATTGGATTGCCATCCAAGTCACTTCTAAGGGAACCTAAGTTTAGGTTTCTACATTTCCAATTATTCTTCTATATCTAGGGGAAATTATCCTAAGTTTAGTTTCTAAATTCAACAGTAGTTTTAGTAGTTCACATGGGGACCAAAATTTTATTTATAAGTTTCAAACAACGGTCTTATGGTTTACAGGGGAACCAGAGTTTTCCTTAAGTTCAAATGACTAAGCTTAAAACTCTCTAAGGGCCTAAGTTCATCCCTAAGTCCTTCAACTATCCAAATAGTTCTACAAGGAGCTTAAAGTCCCAAATTTTCTATGTTCTCAATTTCTCCTATCTACAAGGGGATTTCACCTAAGTTCCAATAGTTGTTTCTTAAAAATTTCTAAGGGGACCTAAACTTGGGTCTCTACATTCTCAACAATTCTCCTAAGTCTAAGGGAATTTCACCTAGTTCAAATTTCTAATTTCAAACATCCTAACTTTAGACATTTAAGGCTTGTATGAGATCATTTCCCAAGGCCAAGTTTGTCCAAACTATGCTCTGATACCAACTATTACGCCCCGAATCTTCAGGACCCGAGTACACGACCCGTTTCCTAAAAACCCGAGTGTTAACCTTAAAAGATGGTCAAATTCAAGTATATATATATATATATATCAATTATTAGAGTAAGCAGATGAGCGTAATATGGATAAATCAATCATAAAAGGAAAGTTCTCATTATCATTTAAATATACAAGAGCTGCCCATAATGACTTATACAAACCAATGTCTCCACGATAACAAATACAAGAATACACACATGAGAAATTTAAAAGCATATGAAACACAATGAAAACTGCAAGATCACGTAGTTTCCTTGATAGGTACAACCACGTGTCCTTGACCCCCATAATGGCTCCTCATCAATCTGAACCTGCATATCACTTAAGCCATCTGTGCTACCTGTATGGTTATATTTTTGATGGATGAGTGGCCAACTCAGTGTGAATTTCACTCAAGATTACACACCGCCGCATTAGGTATGCGTAGTTATAAAACAACAAGGCAATCAAAACAATACATGATGCAGTCCTTTTAAATGCATGGATGCATGAATGCACATCGACCTCAGGATGCACATCTAGTCGGACTTGGGCTCGTCGCCTGTAACATCCCAGATTTTTGCCAACCTGGGATTAGACGTCCTTAGGCAATGGGTCGCTCCTAATGTCTTAATAACTTGTCAGAACTGAATCCCATAGTCTAAAATCACTTCTGAACCCATTTCCTTCATAAATCTCACCCTTCACCACCTTATTCTTTCAATTTTTCTAAGTACTTTCACCCTAGACACTATCTTAAACTAGCTAAGTAGGATAACATGGACCACTTTATATACAAACTACAAAGGCCCAGGTACCACCTCAGACAGAAATTACTCAGGACTAAATCCTTTAGAAATTAGGCAAGAATTAGCTAGTGTTAAACTAGAGTACCTTTGCAATTAGCACCAATCACTTTAAATACGATCTGCAAGACCCAAAAGTTGTAGAATCATTGGCGCTAGGTTACCCTAAAATCTAGGATCAATCTCATTACCCGGCTGCGGGAGCATCTCAAAACTCCATATCAGATCTGGACCACACGTCGAAAGTCTGAATAATACGAAGTTAAGGACCGCCTTGCTGTGCTTGACAACCATCTCGAAAATCAAATCCAAACAGTGTCCCAGCGCTATTCGCTTGAGCTCAGAGTGGAGAGTGTGAGAACACTTGGTTTTCTTTATAAATAAATATCAAGGCCACACCCCCTTCCGACCGACCACGACATAGTGGGAGACGGGGCCTGCTGGTATTTGGCACTCGGGCGCTCATGTATTCACTCGGTCTTGATGTTAGAGCATCCTCCTGATACTATAACAGTTCTCGAACTTTCACCCAAGGACATCCTGAGTGCCCTAGTGCTGGAACCAAATAATTTTGGTATCCAATCCTACCATCTACGATATGCCTGTGGAGGCCACAGCCCTGATGTCGCTAGGGCGTATAGTGATCATGTCACACAGAATGCGAGATACATGAGTAACACCATCCAGTCATGCATCAAACTTGCACGTACCGCCCGCTCATGTGGGGAAACTTCATCTCTCAGGGAGTCCCATAAACATCTCAGCCCAACGGCGTATGCTATGATCAAACACTCCTCATAACAAGCATACAAATGATGCGATGGGCATGTATCGTGATGTTATACTAAACATATTCTCAGTGTGTCCTACTAGACTAGGTACACTAGCATGATTATCAGATAAAAACAATAACAAACGTAAACACATGATGGGGTCCATAAAAGGATGGCGGATCTCATCTAAAACATCAAGATTAGTTCTAAATAGTGGATATACCAACCTGATACCACAGATTCTTCCTTCTATAGCAAGGGGTGATGATGTACTCACCTATAGATAGTGGACGGTCTAGATGTCATAATACATCAAGGATGGACCTCATGGGGTGAATCATACAACAAAGGGAGTCAAGAGGATGACCCTAAGTATATTAAGTGGGCTTCCACACCCACTCTATCACGCCATGAACTGGGCTTCCCTATGGAGGCCAGGTACGAACAAGGTGAGCCAACAAGACATGGTTACTCCTACAAGGTGTGGTGGAAAAGCACTAGCATAAATGGGGGCCCAACGGTTTGAGTTAGCCCACTAGGGTAAGATGGGTAACACTTATGGGGGGGCCAATGATTTGGGATAGCCCAATAGGGAAAGATGGTAATGGGCTTAACAATGGGCCCTAGGGAGGTTTACAACGTGGACATTTAACCACCATTGCTCCCAAGGTGTGGCCCATTTGGGATATAGAATCTAACTTACAATGGGACCCATGGCCCTTATACAATCTGGAAAACGGATGGGCAGCATGAATAGAACCACATACATCATGGTGGACTTCACAAGGCAGCCCATATGATCCAGCAAGTAGATGGACAGTGTGAACAACATTTTCAACAATGTGGGCTCCAGTGACTGGACGTCCAACCCATCTGGGCCTCACGGACATCTACGTGGACATTTAACCACCATTGCCATAGAGAACTGGATAAATGGAGGGGCACTATGTATACAACACCAACATCATAGTGGGCCTCACAACATGGCCCCATGGTGGGACACCCAGCCCAAACTATGATTGGTGGGCGTCCATCAGAAAGTTGGGTCTACTCCATTCAGATTAAGCCCACATCGCAAAGTGGGGCCTGGGAGAAACTGGTGGGGGTTATGGGGCCCCCACAATGGATGGACAGCATGAATACATAATACATGCAGCAAGGTGGCCACTCTGGTGGATGGTCAGCCCACCCAATGGGCTGGCCCTGCTTGGGCGTCAAATAAGGGACGGCCTAGATGAAATACATACTTCACAGTGGACCTAACACATCACAGTGGGCCTCACCAGCTGAACAGTATAGATATAATACATGCACCAAGGCAGGCCTGCTGCTAGACAGACAGTCTAGTGGCATCCAAGCCCTGCTAGACGTCCCAAAAACAGCTAGACGGCTGGATAAACTCTTACATGAGGTGGGTCCCACTGTATGTGGGTCACTAGAAGGTGGGCCCTGGTTAGGTGGGCCACAAAGCAGGTGGATGGAGAGGATAAAACACATACATCAAGGCCGGTCTAGCAGGTTACTGGACGGTTTGGCTGCTGGCCCAGATTGGGCGTGGGATCTGCCTCCTAGTTGGGCCCATGGCTTGCTATATATGGAGGAATAGATGGGCAGTGTGTATTCCTCACATGTACAGCAAGGTGGGGCCCATGAGAGTGGCCCACCAGTTTTAAATCAAGTTAATATTTGTCTTTCCCCTTAGTCCGGGGCTGCTGGACGGTACCAACAACTAAACCATCCAAACCTGCTGGGCCCACACCAGAATGGTCTCCCCCATGGTTGGACGGTGTAGATACAAGACATACATCAAGGTAGGGTCCACCAAGATGGGCCGCACACATCCGGACCAAGCCAATATCTATGTTCTTTATACATCAGGCTTGTGTGGTCGTCCGACCCATGCAGGCCCAATGTCCAGCAAGGTAATGCTGGACATCTAGCAGTCTGGGCAGCAGGGACGTCCCCGCTGCTGGACAGTCTCGTTGCCATGGACTAAATCAGGTGGGCCATACATCAACATGGAAAAGAGAGAGAGAGAGAGAGAGAGAGAGAGAGAGAGAGAGAGAACGAGTGGTGGAGGGGCTCCACCACTATGAGCCCCTCTAGGTGTGCAATACATACATCAAGATGGGTCCCAGAATTGCGTGGGACCTCAAATTAGCAAATCAAGGTGGGGATACCATCCCCACCACAAAATTAAGGGTCTAGATGACCCTTACATGTTAGGCATCAAGGAAACACGCGGTGTATGCCGGGATTATACACGGGTCATATCTCCTAGCCTAGGCATCGCATTGGTGCGTAATACGCGGTGTTGGAACCGCGGCGACAGCACGATGGCAATGATATAGGTTTCGGGTTGAGTTAACTCAGATCTTCGGGATGTGACTTAAGATCGTGCGCAAACACTGTTTACAGGTTACAGGTCGCCAAAATTCGACGAGGAGGATCATGGGAGTCTAAGGAACGGTATGGTATTATGATACGGGCCTTACAGGTATGGCATGTAAAACTGTGATCCTGGACAATTGTTCATTGTAAATGGTGATAAATTTGGCCAATTCCAGTGTCATACAAATAATTTAGAAAAGAATCGAATGAAGGATTTTTCGTCCGCATCAGTAATAGGGAGCATCATGTATATCAAGTATGCACACGACCGGATATTGCCTTTATAGTTGGAATGTTAGGCAGGTGTGTATCTAATCCAGGAATGCAGCATTGTATGGCTGCAAAGAAGGTCTTGCACTACCTGTAAAGAATAAAGTACTTCAAACTCACATACAGAAGATCTGATCATTTAGAGTTGGTTGGATACTCAAATGTAGATTATGCTGGCTGTGTTGATACAAAGAAGTCCACCTCATGTTATATCTTCATGATGGTTGGTGGGGCTGTCTTGGAAAAGTATGAAATAATCAACCATAGTCTCATCCACTATAGAAGCTGAATTCGTTGCTTGTCATAAGATATCTAATCAGGCATTATCGTTATTATGTTTCTTCTCAGCTCTGCGGGTATTGGAGCATATCCTGAAACTACTGAGAATATTTTACAATAATTCAACCGCGATTTCCTTTTCTAGTAACAACAAGCAGTCATCAAGGTTGAGGCATATCGACATCAAGTATCTTATTGTAAATGAAAGAGTTCAAATTCATAAAGTGTTTGTGGAGTTCATCAGCACAAAGCAGATGATTGCATATCCACTCACTAAAGGGCTCCATATCATGTCATTTCAGGAGCATGTAACATCCATAGGAATCATTGATCCCACAAATGTTTTCAGTCAGTGGGAGTTGAGTATGTTTTATTTTCATAGACAATGAAGAGATCTCATTAGATATAGTTTTGATGATTTTGATATAAAGTTTATTTCTGTTTCTCTCTAAGTATGTGCAATATGTTTTAAGTAAGTATAATTGCAGTAGTGTCTCGTTAGAGACATTTGAAAGCTCCATGACCTCTAAAGGATAGGCACATATTATCACATTACGTGTGTAATCCTTATACCACGCTTCCTAGTTTTCGATATATGTCATTAAGACTAATAATATTTATGGATGCGCTTAGTCTAACTTCACTTAGGTTAAGTGTTGTGATAACTACCGCGATTCGATACTAGTGGTCTTGATCAACCAATTGTAATAGCATTACCCGTATTATGCAACAATTATATTGGTCAACCATTTGGATGTTTTCTTTAAAATTAAAACATATTTTCAAAAGTTTTTCAATCATTGACATTGATCAATGTGGCCCAAGTGGGAGAATGTAAGAATTCTATAATGTGGGCCTTATTGATCAACAGTCTGGATTGTCCTAAGGGTTGGATAGTGTGATCAGGAGTATTAGTGGACTCAATTGTGATACATGCTAAATCATGTAAGGGGTGGTGTGCTACAATTGTGAT